>OX424569.1:19915230-21236261 GCA_949152475.1 Terebella lapidaria
GCCTAAGTATTGGCACATTCAAATGGGAAATCACATATTGCGGTTTGAGTGGTGAGCTTGAATTTGACCTTCAATGACCTTGAAAGGTCCAAACGACCTTTTTCATCGAAAAACGTTGAATTTTGTCTTTGGTGGCCATTTTCTCAAAATCTATTCAAACAGTTTTCCTCAAAATCATTTATAAGATTCTCCTTATGTACCTTTATGATGTGAATAAGTTTTGTTGCCTTTGAAATGGCGGTTAGCATGGGGCGGCCATTTTGATTTTTTGACAGGTAGGCAAAAAAAAAACTTTTTGTACGAAATCAAGTCATTATTTGTTTTGAGACATTTCCAGGAAAAAAAATAAATTTTTTTTTTCGCCATTGGAAAATTTTTAGGACTTGGGAAATATCACCCAATTTTTCCTTCATAATGGGAGTTTTGCTGTGTGAACTCCTAGAACACTTCAAGATAGAGCCTAAGTATTGGCACATTCAAATGGGAAATCATATATTGCGGTTTGAGTGATGACCTTGAATTTGACCTTCAATGATCTTGAAAGGCCAAAACGACCATAGTCCATACAGAAATTCTGATGATCTTGAATTTGACCTTCGACCTCATTTTCAAGGTCACAGGACAAAATGGCTAATATCTCACTTGTTATTGACTTTACAGCTTAGCAATCAATTATGAACATATAGAAAATGATATATGCAGATTATTGTCATGACCTTGAATTTGACCTTTGACCTCATTTTCAAGGTCACAGGACAAAATGGCTAATATCTCACTTATTATCGATTTTACAGCTTAGGAATCAATTGTGGACATATAGTAACTTTTTTTCTTTCTGATACACATCACTCCTCATATGTATTCCTGTGATGTGTATAAGTTTCGTTGCGCTTGAATCGCTCGAAGTGGGCCATTTTGGGCCAAACTTGGCCCAAATGGGACTTTCCCATGTTAAACTAGACGTCAAGGCCTAAAGATGCCTTGGAGGCATTTCGGTGTGATGATTAATTTATAATATATACTAGATATCGACGAAAATGAAAAATGTCAAATCCGCTAAAAAATTTACTGTTAAAATAATACCACTTAGACATATTTGTCTAGAGTGACGAGACCGAAAAAAAAGTCCGTTTCGCTCTACGACTCACCGTTTCCGAGATATCGACGAAAACGAAAAATGTGAACTCGGCAAAAAATTTTTTAGTCAAGGTCAAAGTTCATCCATAATACATATAAGATAAATGTTGTCTATTGCGACGAGTCCGAAAATAACGTCCGTTTCGCTCTACGACACACCGTTCCCGAGATATCGACCAAACGAGAAATGCCGACTCGGCAAAAAAATTTGCCGAGTCGGTCAAAGTTCATCCATCAAGGTCTAAGTTCATCCATAATACCCTTAAGACATGTTTGTCTAGACCGACGAGTCCGAAAATAACGTCCGTTTCACTCTACGAAGCACCGTTTCCGAGATATCGACGAAAACGAAAAATGCCGACTCAGCAAAAAAATTTCGGGTCAAGGTCAAAGTTCATCCATAATACCCCTTAGACATGTTTGTCTAGGGCGACGAGTCCGAAAATAACGTCCGTTTCGCTCTACGAAGCACCGTTTCCGAGATATCGACGAAAACGAAAAATGCCGACTCGACAAAAAAATTTCGTGTCAAGGTGAAAGTTCATCCATAATACCCTTAAGACATGTTTGTCTAGGGCGACGAGTCCGAAAATAACGTCCGTTTCGCTCTACGATGCACGGTTTCTGAGATATGCAGGAAGCCTCAAGGATGAATCAGCAAAAAATTATTTCGATCCCAAAATCAATAGGGTCCTTCCCTGGTGGCATATGAACCTCCATGCAGAGTTCTGCAACTATTGCGTAAATATTTTTCCAGTTATCGTCCGGAAACCAAGTCTCAAAATTAGCCTTGATTTCATCCTCACGGACCTCACGGACCTCGGATCCGGCTCAAAAAGAATAGGGTTCTTCCACATATCATTTCTGACTTGTGGTGAAAATTTGACGAGGATCCGTCAAGGCAATCTAAAGTTATCGTTCGGAAACCAAAAGTGGCGGAAGAAGAAGAAGAAAAAAAAAAAATTCTGCTAAAACCATAAAGGCATTTCTGCCGAAATGCCTTAATTCTCCTCTGCTTTATAATGGGACACATTATGCATTATATCTCACTTAATATTGAGATTAGAGACTAGGAATCAATTGGACATATAGGAAACGATATATGCTGAATATTCTTGTGACCTTGAATTTGACCTCTGACCTCAGTTTCAATGTCAAAAGAACAAAATGGCTAATATCTCGCTTATTATCGACTTTACAGATTAGAAATCCATTGTGGACATATAGGAAATGATATATGCCGAATATTCTGATGACCTTGAATTTGACCTTTGACTTCATTTTCAAGGTCACGGGACAAAACGACTAATATCTCACTTATTATCGATTTTACAGCTTAGGGATCAATTGTGGACATGTAGGAAATGATATATGTTGAATATTCACGTGACCTTGAATTTAACCTCTGACCTCATTTTCAAGGTCAAGAGCCCGAAATGGCTAATATCTCGCTTATTATCGACTTTACAGCTTAGGAATCAATTGTGGACATATAGGAAAGGATATACGCTGAATATTCTGATGACCTTAAATGTGACCTTTGACCTTATTTTCAAGGTCATAGCACAAAATGGCTAATATCTCGCTTATTATCGATTTTACAGCATAGGAATCTATCGTGGACATATAGGAAATGATATCTCCATTATATTCTTGTGACTTTGAATTTGACCTTTGGCCTCATTTTCAAGGTCTGAGCGCAAAAAGGGTAATGTCGCTTTTATTATCAACTTTACAGCTTAGGAATCAATTGTGGACATGATATAATAATATATCATGTAATCATATAATGAAAATGATATATGCAGAATATACTCGTGACATTGAATTTGGCCTTTGACCTCGTTTTCAAGGTCAGAGCGCAAAATGGTTAATATCTCGCTTATTCGACTTTACAGCTTTGGAATCAGTTGCGAACATATAGGAAATGATATATGGTGAATATTCTCACGACCTTGAATTGACCAATGACCTTGTTTTCAAGGTCACCAGACTAAAGGCTAAGATCTAAAATATATATTGTCCGGTAACCTTTCTTAGCCTTTGGGCTAATTTTTAGGTTACCTGACCTTTGGTCCGCTAACCTATTGGCATGGCGTTGCGTCTGGCGTCGGCGTCGGCGTCGTCCACATTTTTATCTTTTTTGTTTACGTACCAATCTTTCTGAAATACTGCACAAAAATACACAAAAATAATTCAAGAAGGAGGTATTTTTTAGTTTTTTGATTTTCGCAATTTTTTCAAAATGTCGGCCGTTTTCGTCGAAAAATGGCCAATTTTGGACTTTGACGGTCGTTTTCTCAAAATCTGTTCAGTAACTTTTTTAGGTTACCGGACCTATGGTCCGATAACCTATTGGCATGGCGTTGCGTCCGTCGTCCGTCGTCGTCGTCGTCCACATTTTTATCTTTTTTGTTTACGGGCGAATTTTTCTGAAATTTTGCAGAAAAATACTTAAAAATAATTCAAGAAGGAGGTATTTTTTAGTTTTTTGATTTTCGCTTTTTCTTCAAAATGGCGGCCGTTTTCGACGAAAAAGGCCTGATTTTGGACTTTGGCGGCCATTTTCTCAAAATCTGTTCAGTAACTTTTTTCTTTTTGATACATAAGACTCCTCATATGTACTTCTATGATGTCTATAAATTTCGTTGCGCTTGAATCGCTCGAAGTGGGCCATTTTGGCCCAAACTCAGCCCAAATGGGACTTTCCCGTGTTAAATTCTCCTATGCTTTATAATGGGACACATTATGCCTAATATCTCACTTGATATTGAGATTAGAGACTAGGAATCAATTGTGGACATATAGGAAATGATATATGCTGAATATTCTCGTGACCTTGAATTTGACCTCTGACCTCATTTTCAAGGTCCAAGGACAAACTGGCTCATATCTAGCTCCTCTATTGACTGTATGGCTTGGGAATCAATTGTGGACATGATATACAAAATGATATACATTGAATATTTTGATGATCTTGAATTTGACCTTTGCCCCTTCATTTTCAAGGCCACAGCACAAAATTGCTAATATCTCTCTGATTATTGAATTTACAGCTTAGCAATCAACTGTGGACATGATATATGCTTAATGTTATATATGCTGAATATTCTCTTGACCTTGAATTCAACCAGTGACCTGGCTAACATCTAAAATATTAAACATTGTCCGGTAACCTATCTTCGGCCCTTGGCCTAATTTTTAGGTTACCGGACCTATGGTCCGATAACCTATTGCCGTCACGTTGCGTCCGTCGTCCGTCCGTCGTCCGTCGTCCGGCGTCCGTCGTCCGTCGTCCGTCGTCCGTCCACAGCTGTATCTTTAAAGTTTACAGGCGGATTTTTCTGAAATTTTGCACAAAAATGCCTAAAAATATTTCAAGAGGGGTTTTTTTTTTATTTTTTTTATTTTCGCATTTTTCTCAAAATGGCGGCCATTTTTGACGAAAAATGGCCAATTTTGGACTTTGGCGGCCATTTTCTCAAAAACTGTCTGATCAGTTTTGAGATTTTTGTTTCAAAACATTCCCCTTATGTACCTTTATGATGTGTATAAGTTTTGTTGCCCTTGAATCGCCGGTCTCCATGTGGCGGCCATTTTGAATTTTTGACGGGTCGGCAAAAAAAATTTTTTTTGCCCCAAATCGCGTTACTATCCATTTCGGGCCATTTCTAGGCAAAAAAAAATTTTTCACCTTTTGAAAAAAATTTTGGACTTAGAAAATTTTCGGCACTTTTTTCCTTCATAATGGGAGCTGCCCGGACTGTACTCATAGAACGCTTAAAGATAGAGCTTAGATATTGGCACTTTCAAATGGGAAGTCATATATGGCGACTTGTGTGGTGACCTTGAATTTGACCTTGGATGACCTTGAAAGGTCAAAATAGCCATTTTTGGGTCGAAAAATGCCCAAATTTGCAGCTTTTCTGTCTTTTCTCGAAAACTGTCTGATCAGTTTTGAGATTTTCGTTTCAGAAGATTCCCTCTATGTACCTTTATGATGTGTATAAGTTTTGTTGCCCTTGAATCGCTGGTCTCCGTGTGGCGGCCATTTTGAATTTTTGACGGGTCGACGAAAAAATTTTTTTTTGCCCCAAATTGCGTTACTATCCATTTTGGGCCATTTCTAGGCAAAAAAATTTTTTTCACCCTTCGAAAAAAATTTGGGACTTTGAAAATTTTCGGCACTTTTTTCCTTCATAATGGGAGCTGCCTGGACTGTACTCATAGAATGCTTGAAGATAGAGCTTAGAAATTAGCACTTTCAAATGGGAAGTCATATATGAAGACTTGTGTGGTGACCTTGAATTTGACCTTGGATGACCTTGAAATGTCAAAACAGCCATTTTTGAGTCGAAAATGCCCAAATTTGCACCTTGTTTGTCTTTAATCGAAAACTGTCTGATCACTTTTGAGATTTTTATTTCAAAACATAGTAATTGGGGTTTTTGACATGATGTGTATAAATATATATATAGTGTATAAAGTGGCTTGAATTGCTCAAAAGGCTAGAAATTTAGGCTGAATAGGCCCCAAATTTAATTTTTGGTCGTTTTCCTTCAAATTTATCTGATCAGTTTTGAGATTTTTGTTATAAAACATGCTAATTGGGGTCCCTGACATTGTGTATAAAGATGGAGTGCTTTGAATTGCTTAAAAGGCCCCTTGAGTGTGTAAATTGGCCTCTACAGCCAAAAAATGTTTGTAGGTATAGCTGGA
Organism: Terebella lapidaria; assembly: GCA_949152475.1. Taxonomy (NCBI): domain Eukaryota; kingdom Metazoa; phylum Annelida; class Polychaeta; order Terebellida; family Terebellidae; genus Terebella; species Terebella lapidaria. The sequence goes on from OX424569.1 coordinate 19,921,087, forward strand.
ATTGGAAGTCATATACATGTATACCACATATATATGTGGCTTTTTTGGGTGACGTTGAACTTGACGTCAGATGACATTGAGTGCTATATCTCAGTGTCACGTCCAACACGAAATGTGTAAATTTCGTTTATAGACAAAAGACTTGTAGATAGACCTTGTATTTGTATTTTGAACATACATGAATACAAGGTTATATGCTGCACACTTAATGAAGTTCACAAAGATGATTGGTTTATCTTAACGTCATATCTCACCTGTCCTGTTTCAACTAAAGTTGTCCGGTAACCTATCTTAGCCCTTGGGCTAATTTTCTTTTTGATACATAACACTCCTCATATGTACTCCTATGATGTCTATAAATTTCGTCGCGCTTAAATCGCTCAAAGTGGGACATTTTGGCCCATACTCGGCCCAAATGGGACTTTCCCATGTTAAATTCTCCTATGCTTTATAATGGGACACATTAAGCCTAATATCTCACTTAATATTGAGATTAGAGACTAGGAATCAAATGTGGACATATAGGAAATTATATATGCTGAATATTCTCGTGACCTTGAATTTGACCTCTGACCTTGGTTTCAAGGTCATAGCGGCTGTTCTCGTCGAAAATGGCTAATTTTGGACTTTGATGGTCGTTTTCTCAAAATCTGTTCAGTAACTTTTTTTCTTATTGATGCACAACACTCCTCATATGTACTTCTGTGACATGTATAAACTTCGTTGCGCTTGAATCACTCGAAGTGGGCCATTTTGGGCCCAAACTCGGCTCAGATGTGACTTTCCCAGGTTAAATTTTCCTATGCTTTATAATTGGACACATTAAGCCTAATATCTCACTTAATATTGAGATTAGAGACTAGGAATCAATTGTGGACATATAGGAAATGATATATGCTGAATATACTCGTGACCTTGAATCTGACCTTTGACCTCATTTTCAAGGTCACAGGACAAAATGGCTAATATCTCGCTTATTATCGACTTTACAGTTTAGGAATCTATTGTGAACATATAGGAAATGATATATGCTGAATATTCTCGTGACTTTGAATTTGACCTTTGGCCTCATTTTCAAGGTCACAGGACAAAATGGCTAATATCTCGCTTATTATCGACTTTACAGCTTAGGAATCAATTGTGAACATATAGGAAATGATATATGCTGAATATTCTCGTGACGTTGAATTTGACCTTTGACCTCATTTCCAAGGTCACAGGACAAAATTGCTAATATCTCGCTTATTATCGACTTTACGGCTTAGGAATCAATTGTTAACATATAGGAAATGATATATGCTGAATATTCTCGTGACCTTGAATTTGACCTTTGACCTCATTTTCAAGGTCACAGGACACAATGGCCAATATCTTGCTTATTAGCGACTTTGCAGCTTAGAAATCATTTGTGAACATATAGGAAATGATATATGCTGAATATTATAGTGACCTTGAATTTGACCCTTGACCTAAATTTCAAGTCTAGTCATTTTATTTTCAAGGTCAGAATACAAAATGGCTTAGATCTCGCTTATTATCAAATTTACAGCTTAGGGGTCCATAGTGAACATATAGGAAATGATGTATGCTGAATATTTTGGTGATCTAGAATTTGACCTTTGATCTCATTTTCAAGGTCAGAGAACAAAATGGCTAATATATCGCTTATTATCATCTTTACATCTGCCCCTGATGACGCCAGTGTGTCTTTGGATAAACTATTTGGTCGGGCTTTGTTTCTATTGCAAAATGTTGTATTTTACGTTTCTTATTGGCATCATCAAAATTTGATTGTATTGGTGGTAATAGATTGATACTTACATTTATACCACTGAGTTGGTGTCACTGCTGGCGGACGTTAAATCTGTCCCCGAGAATACCATCAACTCAGGAGCCTTCGGGCTTGTGATTGGGTACTTTTGTACTTGTCATGTATCTATTCCATGGGGTTAGATTCGGATTTCTAAATTATTTCCATAGGTTGTTGGGCAGTTGTATACTAATTCCATCTGGTGTACAGTAGAAACAACTACATTTAACACATTGTCTGCCCCTGAAGACGCCAGTGTGTCTTTGGATAAACTGTTTGGTCGGGCTTTGTTTGTTTCTATTGCATAATGTAGTATTTCACGTTTCTTATTGGCATCATCAAACTCTGATTGTATTGGTGGTAATAGATTGATACTTACATTTACAGCATAGGAATCAATTGCGAATATAGAGGAATGATATATACTGAATATTTTCATGACCCTGAACTTGAACTTTGACCTCATTTTCAAGGTCACATCACAGAATGGCTAATGTCTCACTTATTATCGACTTTACAGCTTAGGAATTTATTGTGGACATACTAGAAGTGATATATTTGTTGAAAATTTCATGGCCTTGAATTTATCAGTGACTTTAGTTTCAAGGTCACTGGACAAAAGGCTAATATCTAAAATGTATATTGTCCGGTAACCTTTCTTAGCCCTTGGGCTAATTTTTAGGTTACCGGACCTTTGGTCCGATGACCTATTGGCATGGCGTTGCGTCCGTCCGTCCGTCCGTCCGGCGTTAACATTTTTATCTTTAAAGTTAACGATCGATTCTTTCTGAAATTTTGCACAAAAATGCCTAAAAATATTTTGAGATGGAGGTATTTTTTTGTTTTTCTATTTTCGCATTTTTTTCAAAATGGCGGCCGTTTTTGTCGAAAAACGCTCAATTTTGGATTTTGACTGCCATTTTCTCAAAAATGTCTGATCAGTTTTGAGTTTTTGGTTTCAAAAGATTCCCCTCATATACCTCTGTGATATGTATAAGTTTGGTTGCCCTAAATTCGCCGGTCTCCGTGTGGCGGCCATTTTGAATTTTGGCGGGTCGGCAAAAAAACAATTTTTTCACCCCAAATCGCATTACTATCCATTTTGGGCCATTTCTAGGCAAAAAAAATTTTTCACCCTTTGAAAAAAATTTTGGACAAAATTTTCGGCACTTTTTTCCTTCATAATGGGAGCTGTCACGACTGTACTCATATAGAATGCTTGAAGATAGAGCTTAGAAATTGGCAGTTTCAAATGAGAAGTCATATATGGCGACTTGTGTGGTGACCTTGAATTTGACCTTCGATGACCTTGAAAGGTCAAAACAGCCATTTTGGGGTCAAAAATGCCCAGATTTGCCTCTATAGATGAAATGCCTGCAGATAGAGCTCATGTTTGCATTATGAACATATATAGGAAGACATATATGGCACAACTAATGATGACCTTGAACTTGACGTCAGATGACCTTGAGTGCCAAATGTCTGACGTGGAATGTGTAAATTGACCTGAGCGGCCTAAACGATTCCACCCAGATATATCTTTGTATTATGAACATATAGAATATCAAATACCGCACACATACATGTAATGGTGACATAGAAGTTCACACGGATGACCTTGATTGGTAAATCTCAAGGTCATATGTTTACACTGCGAACCTCGATTGGTCAATCTCAAGGTCTGTTACCTGCCAATGCTGCCATGGCCAAACCAAAATTGTCCGGTAACCTATCTTAGCCTTTGGGCTAATTTTTAGGTTACCGGACCTTTGGTCCGATAACCTATTGGCATGGCGTTGCGTCCGTCGTCCGTCCGTCCGTCCGTCCGGGCGGACGAGAGTATGGTTGTGTGACTAGAAAAGGCACACAACCATAAGTTGTGAGGAAATTTCTTCTTGTGTGCCTATTTTGGGGAGTTGTGTGCCTATTTTAGATAGGAAATTTAACATGTAAAAGGCACACAAGAAGGTCTCGTCCGCACGTCCGTCCGTCCGTCCGTCCGTCCGGCGTTAACATTTTTATCTTTAAAGTTAACGATCGAATCTTTCTGAAATTTCGCACAAAAATGCCTAAAAATATTTTGAGGAGGTATTTTTTTGTTTTTTTATTTTCGCATTTTTTTCAAAATGGCGGCCGTTTTTGTCGAAAAACGCTCAATTTTGGACTTTGACGGCCATTTTCTCAAAAACTGTCTGATCAGTTTTGAGTTTTTGGTTTCAAAAGATTCCCCTCATATACCTCTGTGATATGTATAAGTTTGGTTGCCCTAAATCTGCCGGTTTCCGTGTGGCGGCCATTTTGAATTTTTGGCGGGTCAGCGAAAATTTTTTTTTTCGCCCCAGATCGCATTACTATCCATTTTGGGCCATTTCTAGAGCAAAAAAATTTTTTCGCCCTTTGAAAAAAATTTTGGACTTAGAAAATTTTCGGCACTTTTTCCCTTCATAATGGGAGCTGCCCGGACTGTACTCATAGAACGCTTGAAGATAGAGCTTAGAAATTGGCACTTTCAAATGGGAAGTCATATATGGCGACTTGTGTGGTGACCTTGAATTTGACCTTGGATGACCTTGAAAGGTCAAAACAGCCATTTTTGGGTCGAAAAATGCTCAAATTTGCACCTGGTCTGTATTTTCTCAAAAACTCTCTGATCAGTTTTGAGATTTTTGCTTTAAAAGATTCCTCTTATATACCTCTGTGACGTGTATAAGTTTTGTTGCCCTTGAATCGCCGATCTCAGTGTGGCGGCCATTTTGAATTTTTGACGAGTCGGCGAAAAAAAATTTTTTGGCACCAAATAACATTACTATCCATTTTGGGCCATTTCTAGGCAAAAAAAAATTTTCACCCTTTGAAAAAAATTTTGGACTTAGAAAATTTTCGGCACTTTTTTCCTTCATAATGGGAGCTGTCAGGACTGTACTCATAGAACGCTTGAAGATAGAGCTTAGAAATTGGCACTTTCAAATGGGAAGTCATATATGGCGACTTGTGTGGTGACCTTGAATTTGACCTTGAATGACCTTGAAAGGTCAAAACAGCCATTTTGGGGTAAAAAAATGCCCAGATTTGCCTTTGTAGATGAAATGCTTGCAGATAGAGCTCATGTTTGCATTATGAACATATAGGAAGACATATATGGCACAACTAATGATGACCTTGAACTTGACGTCAGATGACCTTGAGTGCCAAATGTCTGACTTGGAATGTGTAAATTGACCTGAGCGGCCTAAACGATTCCACCCAACATATAGAATATCAAATGCCGCACACATACATGTAATGGTTACATCGAAGTTCATACGGATGACCTTGATTGGTAAATCCCAAGGTCATATGTTTACGCTGCGAACCTTGATTGGTAAATCTCAAGGTCTGTTACCTGCCAATGCTGCCATGGCCAAACCAAAATTGTCCGGTAACCTATCTTAGCCTTTGGGCTAATTTTATAAATGTTATAGGTTAGTCGGCCCAAGTATCATATCCTGCGCCTTCCTCTGTATTCAATAAGGATTAAAAAGGTGCGAGACGAATTAAATGGTATGTTTTCAGTGGACGAGTAGTATTAGGGAGCAGTGTACGGTACTTGGGCCGGTTAGTCTCTACACTGAAATGCCTCCAAGGCATCTTTAGGCCTTGACGTGTAGTTTTCAGAAGTGGTACATCGTAGAGAGAAAAGGACGTTATTTTCAGACTTGTCACCCTAGACAAACATGTCTAGCACCCTAGACAAACATGTCTAGGGTACCAGTATGTTGGGTCAGGGCCAAATATTTTTTGCTGAATCAGCATTTTTCATTATTGCCGATATCTAAGAAACGGTGCACCATGGAGCCAAACAGACGCTATTATCAAACTTCACCATAGACAAAGATGTCTCAGGGTGTAAGTTGGGTGGACCTGGCTCTTGGCCAAATTTGTTGAGTCAGCCTTTTTTTATATCAATAGGTATCTCGGAATCGGTGCGATGTTGAGTAGAAAGGACTCTTCGCCCCACACTGATATAGGCACTTCAATTTTTTTGCTCAGTCGGCATTATGTTATATTTACCAACCATAGTGAAACAGACTCTGAAATAGGCTTGAATCGAAATGCTTTAAGGCATCTTTAGGCCTTGACGTCTAGTGTTAGTACATTGTATGTTTTAGATGTGTATTCGTTCCAATAGTTGTAAGCAATAATCTTTTTGATCATGAGAGTTTATTTCAGGCTCAAAATCGATTCATGTTGCTTTTGAAATCAAATTCAATTCATGTTTCTGCAGTTCTTTTGAGAAGTTCTGGCGTGCTGCATGAGGGTGAAAATCCAAAAGACCTGAAAAGCGATGATTGGAGGAAGAGACTGACACCAAAGCAGTATCATGTGTGTCGAGAGAAAGGCACAGAAACAGTAAGTAATCACTGTCAGACAAACCACTGTGTAGTAGTGTGATTATTTGTAACTTACTGAAACTACTGGTACTGTGTAATTGTTTGGTACATACATTGTATATTGTAATGTGCTCTAGTTAAGACAAATTTAATTCAGATAAAGTGATCTTTATAGTGATCCTAAATCATTTGGATGTCCATGGCTAAGCTGACCAGAGTCAAGCACATTGATCACATGATGTGCAGTGTGCACCTCACACAGTCTTATTGCATTATCACAAAGCAGTGTACATGTACATACTTCAGCCATATACTGGATCTCTGACATACAACAAGGCCCAAGGTACATATTGCTGTGTCTGCTGTGGAACACCTTTGTTCAGGTGAGAATTTAGAGCCTTGAGTGTTGAATTATGTTGACAATTATCTATAAGGAAATGCCTTTATGGTTTTGTCCAAAAACAATTCCTGTTTTCTTTCCACTCTCGATGGTTTAGGGATGTTAACTTCAGTGTGCCTTGATGCATCTTTGCCAAATTTTCACAATCAAACAGATATGTTGTGGTTGTTGTGTAGAAGAAGCCTGTTGATTTTATACCGCTCTGGGGTCTATGAGGTCCATGAGGATGACATCAATATATTGACATCAGGATGACAACCATAGAAATATTGGGCAATGGCTGCTAAACCTTGCATTGGCATTATTCTTGAACTGATCGCCCCAGACAAACATGTCTTAGGTGTACTAGGGATGAACTTTGACCTTGAATTTAAATTTTTTGCCGAGTCGGTATTATATATTTTTGTCAATATTTCGCCAGAGAACGAAGCATACATTATCTTCAAAATCACCCCCCTAGACAAACCTGTCTTAGGGGTCTAGGGGGTATCTTTGCACTCATTCTAAATGCTCTATTTGGAGAGTCAGCGGTTTCTCAGAATCCCATGGGGGAATAGTCTTCGACTCTGGGGAAAAAAACCTGGTTTCGAAGAGAAAATACTTTGAACGTTTGTTCTACAGAGTTGGTCGTAGATAATTCAGTTGATTAATATACTAGTAATCTGACGAATACTTTTGTTGAATGGAACAATTTTCTCGTTACTATCGCCGATTTACAGGAACATTTGTGTGTCACCAGGATTTAAGAATACATAGTAGTAGTAGTAGTAGTAGTAGTTTATTGACGCGGACGTCCATTGAAATGACATGAACATATCGAACATCATAAAATGTAAATACCAAATATCACATCATATATGAAGAGGAACAGTTTAAGGATTCTTAACTAACTCTTGTGTTGCTCTGTAAATGAAACAGGCTGCCTCAGAAAGGTTATCGTGGAAATTTGGTACCTCAAATCTAGTATTAGGGTAGGAGAACCGTAAATTATCCAATAATGTACAGTCTTTTATTATATGTTCTTCGTCCTGGACACCACCGTGCTCACACCAGCACACTCTGGCTTCATGCGGTAGCCTACTCCACCGGCCAGTCTCTACGCGCAGGCTATGTGATGACAACCGGAATCTAGTGTAGCTTATCCTTTGGTATTCCGGCATAATATTTTGTGTGTACATTGCTTTCACTTGCAGATGAGGATTATGCACCCGGTATGTTACATATTTGGATGTCTCAGCCCTGGTGATTCTACTCCTGATTACATCCATGTCTCCCTGTTTAGAGATGTTCTCAACCATTAGCTTCGAGATGTATCGCCATGCAGGCGTGTTCATTTGTCTTGTGATTTGAAGCACATACATCAGTGGGTCATCAGATAAGCCTCTGCGAGACTCAGTCATTTTGATGAAGAATTTCTGCTGGTGTTGTCGCACAAAGTTCAGCAAGTTGGGTATCCGATCTCAACCAGGCACAGATCATTGGCAGTGGTTGTGCGCACGCCAAGGATTCTTTTTATGGCATTCATGTACAGGGAGTTCAGAGGCCGCAGGCTAGTGCTGAACCATGATTCACACCCGTAAAGCAGGGCTGCTAACAGGCATGCGTCTAATACTTTCCTTTTGCACACGAAAGGAATATCTGGATTTTTCCGGAGGAAGGAGAACATCTTGAGCACATGCTTGTTTTTTTCCCGAGAGTGCTCCTTGATGAATGTAGTCATCGATGTGTCCTCGAGGAACAAGGAGCCCAGGTACACATATCGAGGGCAATGGTCGATAGTCACCTGCCCTACCGTGAGTGGTTCTCGGTCTATTTTGTTTCCTTTTATCACCATGAATTTGGTTTTGCCTGCATTCATTTTCATCCCGAAGTTTTCACAGAACTCAATCATTAGTCCCAGTTTCTCCAGGCATCTGTCCCTGTCTGTGGCGAGGATGACAGTATCATCCATCATCATGAGGACGTGCAACCATCCGAGAAATCCATCGGGGCGACAGCGTGTCCTGTACATTTTCAACAGTTCATTAAGGTATATCACAAACAGTAAGCAGGATGTGGGTGCACCTTGTCTTATCCCTATCAGTGATGTTATGATTGCAGTTCCAAGGATACTCTTTGTTGACATGTACATTGCCACTAGGGCGGCTAACATTACACAACCACATCCGATGCGTCTGAGGACCGCAACGAGCTTATCTCGATCAAGTCTATCATAAGCTTTAGAAAAATCCACAAAGATAATAAACAGCTTTTTCCTTTTACTAGCTGCTAAGTCCACTAGCATCCTTAGAGTTACGATTTGTTCTATGCAGCCCCGTAGCTTTTGGGCGCCTGATTGCTCACGGAGGGGTTGGAACCACAGCTCGAGGCGTTTCCTTAAGACATTGTCATATAGCTTCGCTAAAGTGTTCATCACGCTTATTCCTCTGTAATTGTTACAATCCTGATGGTTACCTTTTTTGAAGATAACACTCAGCTTGGCATATGTCCAATTTGTCGGGTATGTTGCAGACAAGAATACTGCGTTGAACAGTTGTGTGAGGAGCAAGATCCATTTCACCGGTAGCATGCGAAATATTCCTGGGCTGATGCCATCAGGGCCTGCAGCTTTATCTGGTTTCAGCTCCCTGACACAGGTGTCCACCTCCATTGGGCTTATATCGTCATCCAATACTGGCACTGAGAGACTGACATAAGGCTCCTCAGATCCAAGTGAGTGAGCCTCACTTCTGTCCGACGGGGCGAGGAGCCCTTCGAAATGATCCTTGAAATCTGCATCACTAGGTTTGCCCACAGTGGTATCCGAGATATCACCAGACCAGTTTATGGCTTTCCATATTTGTTTAGAGTCGTTTGAGTCAAGGAGCCTTTGCCAGCGGTCTCCAGTCCTAGTTCTGTTTTCCCTTGTGGTACGAATGTTTTTGCTTGATGATGCTACCTCATAGATTGTGGAGCTTATGTTGTCTGCCCAGTTATCGAAGTTATCCACATACATTGGAAGCTGGGTGGTTTGGAGGGTCTCAATAAACATGTCACTGCTCACATTGCCAGAGCGTATAGCTCTCCTGCACTTGGGGAGATCAGTGCGTTCCCCGTTGGGTGTTATGTACGACCCCAACATTTTTGCCCTTTCAAGTAATGTGTCATACATCGACATGGTGTGCACTCAGCCAACTGGGTATCATATTCATTCCGACTGTTGAGTACCGTGGTATTGATGAATGACTGTTGATGAATGACTGTTGAGTACCGTGGTATTGATGAATGACAATGTGTAAAAGACGGAATGGGTCTCGAGTTCAACCCCACCGACTTCAACAGTGATATTTCGGTGCTTATGACTATTCTGACGGTACTCAAATTTTGTAGACATTTCTCATACGGGCATATATAATCCTCTATTCATACAATACATGTATTGACCAAAATCAACTTGACGAGAATACTGAATTCCAAGCAAAATTGAAAATGGTGCTGAATTTTATTGACACCGATGTATTTTTGATGGGCCTACTCGATCAGAGACTATTATTCCTACCAACTACCATTCCTTTCACACAGATATTCATCCTGCATGGACACCATATATAAGCACAAACTTGAATTGAAAACAATACTAAAAATGAACGCGCTATTGACTCCTTTTATCTGGGGAGATCTGGTGCTGTTTATGAGATATGATTCTTGTAATTTCTTACTTGCTTTACACTAAAATGTCTCGGAGGCCTTAAGGCCTTGATGTCTAGTTTTACTCCACAAAAAAATCAAAAGTTAAATTTGAATTGTGATAGCCCTGCAAGTATCCGTACTGTTATAAAGCATAATGTTGATAGGTTTTCAGTTTTCTATTTTCAGAGGTTTACCATACATTTATCTATAAAGATTGTGATGTTTACATACAAAATTCAAGAAAATTCTGCACTTATGTGACTTCAATGTTTATATGGTGCTTCCCTACATATTGTGCTGATGAATATTTTGATAATGTCTTTTTGTTGCAGTTCTGCAACAAAATTTGATGCAGGTTGTGGCTGGCCATCATTTTATGACACACTAGCATCAAAATCGGGTGCGAAAAGTAGCATTCGTGAGGAGACGGACATATCCCATGGAATGATCCGTACTGAAGTTCTCTGTGCACAGGTACTGAAATTTCACACAAACCTACCGAAAAATATTTCAAGAAGAAGGTACCTTTGGTCCGATAACCTATTGGCATGGCGTTGCGTCCGTCGTCCGTCCGTCCGTCCGTCCGTCCGTCCGTCCGTCCGTCCGTCCGTCCGTCCGTCCGTCCGGCGTTAACATTTTTATCTTTAAAGTTAACGATCGAATCTTCCTGAAATTTTGCACAAAAATGCCTAAAAATATTTTGAGAAGGAGGTATTTTTTTGTTTTTTGATTTTCGCATTTTTTTCAAAATGGCGGCCGTTTTTGTCGAAAAACGCTCAATTTTGGATTTTGACGGCCATTTTCTCAAAAACTGTCTGATCAGTTTTGAGTTTTTGGTTTCAAAATATTCCCCTCATATACCTCTGTGATATGTATAAGTTTGGTTGCCCTAAATCTGCCGGTTTCTGTGTGGCGGCCATTTTGAATTTTTGGCGGGTTGGCGAAAAAAATTTTTTTCGCCCCAAATCGCATTACTATCCATTTTGGGCCATTTCTAGGGCAAAAAAATTTTTTCACCCTTTGAAAAAAATTTTGGACTTAGAAAATTTTCGCCACTTTTTCCCTTCATAATGGGAGCTGTCCGGACTGTACTCACAGAACGCTTGAAGATAGAGCTTAGAAATTGGCACTTTCAAATGGGAAGTCATATATGGCGACTTGTGTTGTGACCTTGAATCTGACCTTCGATGACCTTGAAAGGTCAAAACAGCCATTTTGGGGTCAAAAAATGCCCAGATTTGCCTCTGTAGATGGAATGCTGTTGCAGAGAGAGCTCATGTTATGAACAGGAAGACATATATGGCACAACTAATGATGACCTTGAACTTGACGTCAGATGACCTTGAGTGCCAAATGTCTGACTTGGAATGTGTAAATTGACCTGAGCGGCCTAAACGATTCCACCCAACATATAGAATATCAAATGCCGCACACATACATGTAATGGTTACATCGAAGTTCATACGGATGACCTTGATTGGTAAATCCCAAGGTCATATGTTTACACTGCGAACCTTGATTGGTAAATCTCAAGGTCTGTTACCTGCCAATGCTGCCATGGCCAAACAAAAATTGTCCGGTAACCTATCTTAGCCTTTGGGCTAATTTTTAATTTTTTGGATTTTCGCTTTTTAAAAAAAAAAAAAAAAAAAACCAATTTCTGACGCAATTTCTTGCAAAAATTGTTCAGACAGTTTTGAGATTTTTGTTTTAAAAGATTTCTCTTATGTACCTCTGTGTTGTTTATAAGTTTGGTTGCCCTTGAATCACCGGTCTGCGTGTGTGACTGCCATTTTGAATTTTTGACAGGTCGATGAAAAAACAAATTTTCGCTCGAATTACATTACTATCCATTTTGGGTCATTTCCAGAGGAATTCTTGTGGGAGCTGCCACAACTACTCATGGGAACTGCCACAACTACTCATACATGTAGAACGCCTGAAGATAGAGCTTAAATATTGGCATTTTCAAATGGGAAGTCATATATGGCGATTTGTGTGGTGACCTTGAATTTGACTTTGAAAGGTCAAAAGAACCATTTTTGGGTGAAAAAAATGCCCAGATTCGCCTCTAGAGATGAAATGCTTGTAAATGGAGCTTATGTTTGCATTATAAACAGCATGACGTATATGGAACAACTAATCATGACCTTGAACTTGACCTCGGATGACCTTGGGTGCTAAATGTCTGACTCGGAATGTGTAAACTGGCCTCTGTGGCCTAAACGCTTGCACCTAAAGATATCTTAGTATCATGAACATAAAGAAAATCAAGTGTAGCACACCTAATGGTGACACAGATTCACACAGAAGACCTTGATTTGTAAATCTCCTTTGGGCTAATTTTTCTTTCGCCGTTTGGTTTCCGGATCATAACTCTTGAATGCCTTAATCTATCATTCCAAAACTTTCACAGCTCATCCAAAATACTTTACTACAGCAAATCGTAAATTCATCGTTATTCAAAATCAAATATTGTCTGCTAAATATTGTCATGACCTTGATATTGACCTTTGACCTCATGTTCAAGGTCACAGGACAAAATGGCTAATATCTCGTTTTATATGACCGACTTTACAACTTGACACTCAATTTTGAACATACAGGAATGATTATGCCAAAAATTCTGATGACCTTTTATTTGACCTTTGACTTCATTTCTAAGGTCACAGGAAAACAAATGCTAATATCTCTCTCAGTATTGAATTTACAGCTTAGCATTCAGATGTGGACATATAGGAAGTGATAAATGCTGACATATTCTCGTGACTTTGAATTTGAATATATAATCATACAATAAGGACACATTATGCCTAATATCTCACTTAACATCGAGATTAGAGACTAGGAATCAATTGTGAACACACAGGAATAAAATTATATATGCTGATTATTGTCATGACTTTTAATTTCATCTTATTTTTAAGGTCAGAGCACAAAATGGTTAATATCTTGCCTATTATCGACTTTACAACTTAGGAATCCATAGTACACATACAGGAAATGATATATGCTGAATATTTTGGTGACCTTGAATTTGACCTTTGACCTAATTTTCAAGGTCAGATAACAAAATGGCCAATATCTCGCTTATTAACGAATTCATAGCTTAGGAATCCATAGAATATTCTTATTACCTTGAATTTGACCCCATTTTCAAGGTCAGAGCACAATATGGCTAATATCTCCCTTATTATTTACTTTTCAGCTTCGGAATCAATTGCGGAACTATAAGAAATAATATATACTGAATATTCTCTGGATATGACCTTTGACCTCATTTTCAAGGTTGGAGCACGAAATGGCGCATATCTCCCTTGTTGTCAACTTTACAGCTCACGAATCAATTGTGGACATATAGGAAATGATATATGCTGAATATACTTGTAACCTTGAAGTTATTTGACCATCGGTCCGATCACCTATTGGCTAGCCGGTAAGCTACAGGTCCCTTGGGCCTATGTTTTTAGGTTACCGGACCTTTGGTCCGATAACCTATTGGCATGGCGTTGCGTCCGTCGTCCGTCCGTCCGTCCGTCCGTCCGTCCGTCCGTCCGTCCGTCCGTCCGGCGTTAACATTTTTATCTTTAAAGTTAACGATCGAATCTTTCTGAAATTTTGCACAAAAATGCCTAAAAATATTTTGAGAAGGAGGTATTTTTTTGTTTTTTGATTTTCGCATTTTTTTCAAAATGGCGGCCGTTTTTGTCGAAAAACGCTCAATTTTGGACTTTGACGGCCATTTTCTCAAAAACTGTCTGATCAGTTTTGAGTTTTTGGTTTCAAAAGATTCCCCTCATATACCTCTGTGATATGTATAAGTTTGGTTGCCCTAAATCTGCCGGTTTCCGTGTGGCGGCCATTTTGAATTTTTGGCGGGTCGGCGAAAAAAATTTTTTTCGCCCCAAATCGCATTACTATCCATTTTGGGCCATTTCTAGGGCAAAAAAAATTTTTCACACTTTGAAAAAAATTTTGGACTTGGAAAATTTTCGGCACTTTTTTCCTTCATAATGGGAGCTGTCCGGACTGTACTCATAGAACACTTGAAGATAGAGCTTAGAAATTGGCACTTTCAAATGGGAAGTCATATATGGCGACTTGTGTGGTGACCTTGAATTTGACCTTGGATGACCTTGAAAGGTCAAAACAGCCATTTTTGGTTCGAAAAACGCTCAAATTTGCACCTGGTCTGTATTTTCTCAAAAACTGTCTGATCAGTTTTGAGATTTTTGCTTAAAAAGATTCCTCTTATATACCTCTGTGACGTGTATAAGTTTTGTTGCCCTTGAATCGCCGATCTCAGTGTGGCGGCCATTTTGAATTTTTGACGAGTCGGCGAAAAAAAATTTTTTCGCCCCAAATAACATTACTATCCATTTTGGGCCATTTCTAAGCAAAAAAAAATTTTCACCCTTTGAAAAAAATTTTGGACTTAGAAAATTTTCGGCACTTTTTTCCTTCATAATGGGAGCTGTCAGGACTGTACTCATAGAACGCTTGAAGATAGAGCTTAGAAATTGGCACTTTCAAATGGGAAGTCATATATGGCGACTTGTGTGGTGACCTTGAATTTGACCTTCGATGACCTTGAAAGGTCAAAACAGCCATTTTGGGGTCAAAAAATGCCCAGATTTGCCTTTGTAGATGAAATGCTTGCAGATAGAGCTCATGTTTGCATTATGAACATATAGGAAGACATATATGGCACAACTAATGATGACCTTGAACTTGACGTCAGATGACCTTGAGTGCCAAATGTCTGACTTGGAATGTGTAAATTGACCTAGGCGGCCTAAACGATTCCACCCAACATATAGAATATCAAATGCCGCACACATACATGTAATGGTTACATCGAAGTTCATACGGATGACCTTGATTGGTAAATCCCAAGGTCATATGTTTACACTGCGAACCTTGATTGGTAAATCTCAAGGTCTGTTACCTGCCAATGCTGCCATGGCCAAACCAAAATTGTCCGGTAACCTATCTTAGCCTTTGGGCTAATTTTTATTTTTGCATTCTTTCCAAAAAAATTTTGACGAAAAATGGCGAATTTCTGACTTTGGCGGCCATTTTCTCGAGAACTGTTCAGCCAGTTTGAGATTTTTCTTTCAAAAGATTCCCCCCATATACTTCTGCGATGTGTATAAGTTTCGTTGCCCTTGAATCGCCGGTCTGCGTGTGGCGGCCATTTTCATTTTGGCGATCAGTCCCAAATGGAAAATTTCCATGTTAAATTCTCCTATGCTTTATGATGGGACACATTATGCCTAATATCTCACTTAGTATTGAGATAAGAGACTGGGAATCAATTGTGGACATAGGAAATGATATATGCTGAATATTCTCATGACCTTGAATTTGACCTTTGACCTCATTTTCAAGGTCAAAGTACAAAATGGCTAATATCTCGCTTATTATTGACCTTACAGCCTAGGAATCAATAGTGAACATATAGGAAATGATATATGCTGAATATTCTGATG
Organism: Terebella lapidaria; assembly: GCA_949152475.1. Lineage (NCBI taxonomy): Eukaryota > Metazoa > Annelida > Polychaeta > Terebellida > Terebellidae > Terebella > Terebella lapidaria. The sequence goes on from OX424569.1 coordinate 19,936,828, forward strand.
ACTTTGAATTTGACCTTTGACTCCATTTTCAAGGTCAGAGAACAAAATGGTTAATATCTCGCTTATCATCGACTTAACAGCTTAGAAATCAATTGTGGACATATAGGAAGTGATATATGCTGAATATTCTCGTGACCTTGAATTTGACCTTTGCCCTCTTTTTCAAGGTCAAATTACAAAATTGCTAATATCTCGCTTATTATCGACTTTACAGCTTAGAAATCAATTGTGGACTATGGGAAACAATATATACCGAATATTCTCGTGTCCTTGAATTTAATTAACATTCGACTTCATTTTCAAGGTCAAAGCACAAAATGGCTAATATGTCAGTTATCAACCTTACAGCTTAGAAATCAATTGTGGAATTATAGGAAATGATGTATGCGGAATATTCTGATGACCTTGAATTTGACCTTTAACCTCATTTCAAGGCCAGAGCACAAAATGGCTAATATCTCGCTTATTATGGACTTTGCAGCTCAGGAATAAATTGTGGACTGATAGAGAATGCTACATGCTGAATATTGTCATAACCTTGAATTTGCCTCTGACCTCATTTTCAAGGTCAGAACACAAAATGACCAAAATCTCGTCTGTTATCGACTTTACAGCTTAGGAATTGATTGTGGTCATATAGGAAATGATATGTTCTGAATATTCTTGTGACTCTAAAGTTGACCTTTGCATCATTTTCAAAGTCAGATCACAATATGGCTAATGTCTCACTTATTATCGACTCTACAGCTTAGGAATGAATTGTGGACATATAGGAAATGATATATGCTGAATATTCTGATGACCTTGAATTAGACCTTTGACCATGTTGACTACATTTTCAAGGTCAGAACACAAAATGGCTATCTTGCTTATTATCGACTTTACAACTTAGGAATCAATTGAGGACATCTAGGAAATTATATATGCCAAATATTCTCGTGAACTTGAATTTGACCTTTGACCTAATTTTCAAGGTCAGAACACAAAATGGTGAAAATCATGACTTTACAACTTAGGAATCCATTGTGGATATATAAGAAATGATATATGCTGAAAATTATGATGACCTTGAATTTGACCGTTGCCCTCATTTTCAATGTCGGAACACAAAATGGCTAATATCTCGCTTATCGACTTTACAGCTTAGGAATCAATTGTGCACATGTCGGAAATAATATACGCTGAATATTCTGACAATCTTGAATTTGGCCTTTGACCTCGTTTTCAAGATGAGAGCAAAAAATGACTAATATCTCACTTATTATCGACTTTACAGCCTTGGATATAGATTGTGTACATATAGGATATGATGTATGCTCAATGATTTGATGAACTTCAATTTGACCTTTGACTCCATTTTCAAAGTCAGAGCACATAATGGCTAATCTCTCACTTTTTTATCGACTTTACATCTTCATGATCTTAGGAATCACTTGTGGACATGAAGTGATATTTATCCTGACTATCCTTGTGACCTTTAGTTTGACCTTTGACCTCATTTTCAAGGTCAGGGGACAAAATGACCAATATATAAAATATAAAAACATTGTAACCTTTCTTAGCCCTTTGGCTTGTTTTACTGGTAGTTGGATGAATCAACGTTCTGAAAAAGGTGCCTGTAAGCTTCTGCACTCCTGGTGCTATATTTAAGAATATTTGTTTCTGTTTCTGGCAAACTAACAACTAAATAGATGTTGTTATCTGACTTCATCTTTCAGTGTGATTCACACCTCGGCCATGTGTTTAATGATGGGCCCCCACCGACTGGGCTTCGATACTGCATCAACAGCGAGTCCCTAGAATTCAGTACCGACACATGAGTTCCACTGCATCGGGGACTTATTCTTTGAAAATGTGGCAACAGTTTACAGCTCCTGATAAATTGTCATCAGTGGTGGACAAACTTGTGAGCTACAAGTGGTGAAAGTGATAAAAATTGCTGCTTGTATGCAAAGTTTATTGCATCACAGATTACATGGAATGGCTTCGAAACGTGAAATCCAGGTTGGAAGGTCATAGCTGATCACCAAATAAACAGTTTTATGGGACTTACAACTTCACAGGCTGCTACAAAATCTGATCTAGCCTGCAGTATGAGTACATTACATTACTAGAATAGATTCAAGTACAAACTTTTCCACTCAATTCCGCTTCACAGTGAATGTGTTATATTTCAAACCATTTCATTTCATGCAGTTTGCGTGAACGGGATTCTCAGTGTTATGTGCAGCTTTGAGAAATTCATGGCATGAACTCGATTTTTAGGTTACCGGACCTATGGTCCGATAACCTATTGGCATGGCGTTGCGTCCGTCCGTCCGTCCGTCCGTCCGTCCGTCCGGGCGGACGAGAGTATGGTTGTGTGACTAGAAAAGGCACACAACCATAAGTTGTGAGGAAATTTCTTCTTGTGTGCCTATTTTGGGGAGTTGTGTGCCTATTTTAGATAGGAAATTTAACATGTAAAAGGCACACAAGAAGGTCTCGTCCGCACGTCCGTCCGTCCGTCCAGCCGGGCAAACGGAACGGAGTTATGGGGATTTCTTAGGGGGAATAAAGCTGAAAACGCCCCACAACCACAGTTTAAGCCAAAAGTGCGGTCTTATGGGGATTTTTTCAGGACTTATGGGGAAAGTTAAGATAGGAAATTTAACATTGGGTCCGCCCGTAACGCCCATCCGTCCGTCCGTCCGTCCGTCCGTCCGTCCGGGCAAACGGAACGGAGTTTTGGGGATTTCTTAGGGGGAATAAAGCTGAAAACGCCCCACAACCACAGTTTAAGCCAAAAGTGCGGTCTTATGGGGATTTTTTCAGGACTTATGGGGAAAGTTAAGATAGGAAATTTAACATTGGGTCCGCCCGTAACGCCCATCCGTTCACCCGTCCGTCCGTCCGGCGTTAACATTTTTATCTTTAAAGTTAACGATCGAATCTTTCTGAAATTTTGCACAAAAATGCCTAAAAATATATATTTTGAGAAGGAGGTATTTTTTTGTTTTCTGATTTTCGCATTTTTTTCAAAATGGCAGCCGTTTTTGTCGAAAAACGCTCAATTTTGGACTTTGACGGCCATTTTCTCAAAAACTGTCTGATCAGTTTTGAGTTTTTGGTTTCAAAAGATTCCCCTCATATACCTCTGTGATATGTATAAGTTTGGTTGCCCTAAATCTGCCGGTTTCCGTGTGGCGGCCATTTTGAATTTTTGGCGGGTCGGCGAAAAAAAAATTTTTCGCCCCAAATCGCATTACTATCCATTTTGGGCCATTTCTAGGGCAAAAAAATTTTTTCACCCTTTGAAAAAAATTTTGGACTTAGAAAATTTTCGGCACTTTTTCCCTTCATAATGGGAGCTGTCCGGACTGTACTCATAGAACGCTTGAAGATAGAGCTTAGAAATTGGCACTTTCAAATGGGAAGTCATATATGGCGACTTGTGTGGTGACCTTGAATTTGACCTTGGATGACCTTGAAAGGTCAAAACAGCCATTTTTGGTTCGAAAAACGCTCAAATTTGCACCTGGTCTGTATTTTCTCAAAAACTGTCTGATCAGTTTTGAGATTTTTGCTTAAAAAGATTCCTCTTATATACCTCTGTGACGTGTATAAGTTTTGTTGCCCTTGAATCGCCGATCTCAGTGTGGCGGCCATTTTGAATTTTTGATGAGTCGGCGAAAAAATTTTTTTTCGCCCCAAATAACATTACTATCCATTTTGGGTCATTTCTAGGCAAAAAAAAATTTTCACCCTTTGAAAAAAATTTTGATAAATAAGACTCCTCATATGTACTCCTATGATGTCTATAAATTTCGTTGCGCTTGAATCGCTCCAAGTGGGCCATTTTGGCCCAAACTCGGCCCAAATGGGACTTTCCCATGTTAAATTCTCCTATGCTTTATAATGGGACACATTGTGCCTAATATCTCACTTGATATTGAGATTAGAGACTAGGAATCAATTGTGGACATATAGGAAATGATATATGCTGAATATTCTCGTGACCTCAGTTTCAAGGTCAGAGCACAAAATGGCTTATATCTCGCTTATTATCGACTCTACAGCTTAGGAATCAATTGTGGACATATAGGAAATAATATATGCTGAATATTCTCGTGACCTTGAATTTGACCTCTGATCTCAGTTTCAAGGTCAGAGCACAAAATGGCTTATATCTCGCTTATTATCGACTCTACAGCTTAGGAATCAATTGTGGACATATAGGAAATGATATATGCTGAATATTCTGATGACCTTGAATTTGACCTTCGACCTCATTTTCAAGGTCACAGGACAAAATGGCTAATATCTCGCTTGTTATCGACTTTACAGCTTAGCAATCAATTATGAACATATAGGAAATGATATATGCAGATTATTGTCATGACCTTGAATTTGACCTTTGACCTCATTTTCAAGGTCACAGGACAAAATGGCTAATAGCTCACTTATTATCGATTTTACAGCTTTAGAATCAATTGTGGACATATAGGAGATGATATATGCTGAATATTCTCGGGACCTTGAATTTGACCTCTGACCTCATTTTCAAGGTCACAGGACAAACTGGCTCATATCTTGCTCCTCTATTGACTGTATGGCTTGGGAATCAATTGTCGACATGATATAGAAAATGATATACATTGAATATTTTGATGACCTTGAATTCGACCTTTGCCCCTTCATTCTCAAGGCCACAGCACAAATTGCTAATATCTCTCTGATTATTGAATTTACAGCTTAGCAATCAACTGTGGACATGATATATGCTTAATGTTATATATGCTGAATATTCTCTTGACCTTGAATTCAACCAGTGACCTGGCTAACATCTAAGATATTAAATATTGTCCGGTAACCTATTTTCGGCCCTTTTGGCCTAATTTTTATCTTTTTTGTTTACGGGCGAATTTTTCTGAAATTTTGCAGAAAAATACTTAGAAATAATTCAAGAAGGAGGTATTTTTTAGTTTTTTGCATTTTTTTCAAAATGGCGGCCGTTTTCGACGAAAAATGCCTGATTTTGGACTTTGGCGGCCATTTTCTCAAAAGCTGTTCAGTAACTTTTTTTCTTTTTGATACATAAGACTCCTCATATGTACTTCTATGATGTCTATAAATTTCGTTGCGCTTGAATCGCTCGAAATGGGCCATTTTGGCCCAAACTCGGCCCAAATGGGACTTTCCCATGTTAAATTCTCCTATGCTTTATAATGGGACACATTATGCCTAATATCTCACTTGATATTGAGATTAGAGACTAGGAATCAATTGTGAACATATAGGAAATGATATATGCTGAATATTCTCGTGACCTTGAATTTGACCTCTGACTTCAGTTTCAAGGTCAGAGCACAAAATGGCTTATATCTCGCTTATTATCGACTCTACAGCTTAGGAATCAATTGTGGACATATAGGAAATAATATATGCTGAATATTCTCGTGACCTTGAATTTGACCTCTGACCTCAGTTTCAAGGGCAGAGCACAAAATGGCTTATATATCGCTTATTATCGACTCTACAGCTTATTGTGGACATATAGGAAATGATATATACTGAATATTCTGATGACCTTGAATTTGACCTTCGAACTCATTTTCAAGGTCACAGGACAAAATGGCTAATATCTCGCTTGTTATCGACTTTACAGTTTAGGAATCAATTGTGAACATATAGGAAATGATATATGCTGAATATTCTCGTGACCTTGAATTTGACCTTTGACCTCATTTTCAAGGTCACATAACAAAATGGCTAATATCTCGCTTATTATCGACTTTACAGTTTAGGAATCATTGTGAACATATAGGAAAGGATATATGCTGAATATTTTCGTGACCTTGAATTTGACCTTTGACCTCATTTCCAAGGTCACAGGACAAAATTGCTAATATCTCGCTTATTATCGACTTTACAGTTTAGGAATCAATTGTGAACATATAGGAAATGATATATGCTGAATATTCTCGTGACCTTAAATTTGACCTTTGACCTCATTTTCAAGGTCACGGGACAAAATGGCCAATATCTTGCTTATTAGCGACTTTACAGCTTAGGAATCAATTGTGAACATATAGGAAATGAGATATTCTGAATATTTTAATGATATTGAGCTTGACCTTTGACCTAAATTTCAAGGTCAGTCATTTTATTTTCAAAGTCAGATTACAAAATGGCTTATATCTCGCTTATTATCAAATTTACAGCTTAGGGGTCCATAGTGAACATATAGGAAATGATGTATGCTGAATAGTTTGGTGATCTAGAATTTAACCTTTGATCCCATTTTCACGGTTAGAGATATGGCAATTTCAGTGGTCACCTTGAATTTGACTTTCAATTTTCTCGGCTTAACTCTGTATATTTCTCCGGTAACCTTACTAGCCCATTGGGCTAATTTTTTTCTTAACAATGCATAACACTCCTCATATGTACCCCTGTGACACGTATAAATTTCATTGCCTTTGAATCGCTCGAAGTGGGCCCTTTTGGGCCCAAACTCGGCCCAAATGGGACTTTCCCATGTTAAATTCTCCTATGGTTTATAATGGGACACATTAAGCCTAATATCTCACTTAATATTGAGATTAGAGACTAGGAATCAATTGTGGACATATAGGAAATGATATATGCTGAATATTCTCAGGGTCTTGAATTTGACCTCTGACCTCGGTTTCAAGGTCAGAGCACAAAATGTCTAATATCTTGCTTATTATCGACTTTACAGCTTAGGAATCAGTTGTGGACATATAGGAAATGATGTATGCTGAATATTCTGATGACCTTGAATTTGACCTTTGACCTCATTTTCAAGGTCACACCATAAAATGGCTAATATCTCACTTATTATCGATTTTACAGCTTACGGATCAATTGTGGACATATAGGAAATGATATATGCTGAATATTCTCGTGACCTTGAATTTGACTTCTGACCTCAGTTTCAAGGTCAGAGCACAAAATGGCTAATATCTCGCTTATTATTGACTTTACAGTGTAGGAATCAGTTATGAACTTATAGGAAACGATATATGCAGATTATTGTCATGACCTTGAATTTGACCTTTGACCTCATTTTCAAGGTCAGATCACAAAATGGCTAATATCTCACTTAATATCGACTTTACAGCTTAGGATTCAATTGTGGACATGCTAGAAATGATATGGGCAGAATGTTCTCGTGACCTCGAATTGACCAACTACCTTAATTTCAAGGTCATGGGACAAAAGGCTAATATCTAAAATGTACATTGTCCGGTAACCTTCCTTAGCCCTTGGGCTAATTTTTTTCTTATTCATGCATGACACTCCTCCTATGTACCCCTGTGACGTGTATAAGTTTCGTTGCCCTTGAATCGCTCGAAGTGGGCCATTTTGGGCCCGAACTCAGCCCAAATGGGACTTTCCCATGTTAAATTCTCCTATGCTTTATAATGGGACACATTAAGCCTAATATCTCACTTAAAATTGAAATTAGAGACTAAGAATCAATTGTGGACATATAGGAAACGATATATGCTGAATATTCTCGTGACCTTGAATTTGACCTCTGACCTCGGTTTCAAGGTCAGAGCGGTCGTTTTCGTCTAAAAATGGCCAATTTTGGAATTTGATGGTCGTTTCCTCAAAATCTGTTCAGTAACTTTTTTTCTTATTGATGCATGAAACTCCTCATATGTACCCCTGTGACATGTATAAATTTCGTTGCGCTTGAATCGCTCGAAGTTGGCCACTTTGGGCCCAAACTCGGCCCAAATGGGACTTTCCCATGTTAAATTCTCCTATGCTTTATAATGGGACACATTAAGCCTAATATCTCACTTAATATTGAGATTAGAGACTAGGAATCAATTGTGGACATATAGGAAATGATATATGCTGAATATTCTCGTGACCTTGAATCTGACCTTTGACCTCATTTTCAAGGTCACGGGACAAAATGGCTAATATCTCGCTTATTATCGACTTTACAGCTTAGAAATCAATTGTGAACATATAGGAAATGATATATGCTGAATATTCTCAAGACCTTGAATTTGACCTTTGACCTCGTTTTCAAGGTCACAGGACAAAATGGCTAATATCTCGCTTATTATTGACTTTACAGCTTAGGAATCTATTGTGAACATATAGGAAATGATATATGCTGAATATTCTCGTGACCTTGAATTTGACCTTTGGCCTCATTTTCAAGGTCACAGGACAAAATGGCTAATATCTCGCTTATCATCGACTTTACAGCTTAGGAATCAATTGTGAACATATAGGAAATGATATATGCTGAATATTCTCGTGACCTTGAAATTGACCTTTGACCTCATTTCCAAGGTCACAGGACAAAATTGCTAATATCTCGCTTATTATCGACTTTACGACTTAGGAATCAATTGTGAACATATAGGAAATGATATATGCTGAATATTCTCGTGACCTTGAATTTGACCTTTGACCTCATTTTCAAGGTCACAGGACAAAATGGCCAATATCTTGCTTATTAGCGACTTTGCAGCTTAGGAATCAATTGTGAACATATAGGAAATGATATATGCTGAATATTCTAGTGACCTTGAATTTGACCCTTGACCTAAATTTCAAGGTTAGTCATTTTATTTTCAAGGTCAGAATACAAAATGGCTTAGATCTCGCTTATTATCAAATTTACAGCTTAGGGGTCCATAGTGAACATATAGGAAATGATGTATGCTGAATATTTTGGTGATCTAGAATTTGACTTTTGATCTCATTTTCAAGGTCAGAGAACAAAATGGCTAATATATCGCTTATTATCATCTTTACATCTGCCCCTGATGACGCCAGTGTGTCTTTGGATAAACTATTTGGTCGGGATTTGTTTCTATTGCAAAATGTTGTATTTTACGTTCTTATTGACATCATCAAAATTTGATTGTATTGGTGGTAATAGATTGATACTTACATTTATACCACTGAGTCGGTGTCACTGCTGGCGGACGTTAAATCTGTCCCCGAGGATACCATCAACTCAGTAGCCTTCGGGCTTGTGATTGAGTACTTTTGTACTTGTCATGTATCTGTTCCATGGGGTTAGATTCGGATTTCTAAATTATTTTCATAGGTTGTTGGGCAGTTGTATACTAATTCCATTTGGTGTACAGTAGAAACAACTACATTTAACACATTGTCTGCCCCTGAAGACGCCAGTGTGTCTTTGGATAAACTGTTTGGTCGGGCTTTGTTTGTTTCTATTGCAAAATGTAGTATTTTACGTTTCTTATATTGGCATCATCAGAATCTGATTGTATTGGTGGTAATAGATTGATACTTACATTTACAGCATAGGAATCAATTGTGAATATAGAGGAATGATATATACTGAATATTTTCATGACCTTGAACTTGAACTTTGACCTCATTTTCAAGGTCACATCACAGAATGGCTAATGTCTCACTTATTATCGACTTTACAGCTTAGGAATTTATTGTGGACATACTAGAAGTGATATATTCGTTGAAAATTTCATGGCCTTGAATTTATCAGTGACTTTATTTTCAAGGTCACTGGACAAAAGGCTAATATCTAAAATGTATATTGTCCGGTAACCTTTCTTAGCCCTTGGGCTAATTTTTTTCAAAGTATTTGCGACATGGCTGCATCACAGCAAATGCAGCAAAGCAGGAAATGAGACGCCAGTTACAAATATTTTATTCAGAAGTCCTTGAAATGATTACATATCTGATAATAAGAAGTGCCAAATTTGTTAATCTTTTCTTACAATATGTTGGGTACGATACTGAGATTTATCACATGACAATGGCGTTATTCAATCTAATAACATCATGTATTATTTTCGATATTCAACACGTGTAATATCGCGTAACGTAACCACTGTAAAATCTGATGTAAATCCAGTAAAAATGTAGTTAAAAGGCCGCATGATGCTCCATGTGATAAATGGGATCTCAAATTTGTGCCCATTTGTATCAAATTTATTACACTCGCCAAGAACTGTTGTTTTTGCCCGTCGAGGCTCGCAGAAAGCAAAAGTTCTCTGGCTCGTTTAATAAATTTGGTATCAAATGGGCACTCATTTAAGATCCTCTATGTATGCACCAATGTTTGCAGAACATCCACAAAATTGAATGTAGTTAATTATTGTGTAATTATTCTAAAGACATGCAAAGCAAGTAGGTTGTTATCAGGTGTAGGAACCAAAAAACACAATTGGTTACGTACAACTGTTTCATCATCACAGAAAATTGACCTCATATGTACACCATGTATTATACATTTGGGTACAAATACTAAACCAGTCAAAATTTGCTTGAGCATCACAATATCGTCCACAATCTAAACACTTACCGTATTGGTCCTAATAGTAGCACGGCGAGCCAAAGCAAGACCTGCAGAAACTTCGTCAAATTTAAGAAAATCACTGATTAATATACCTATAGCCTTTGATTCCCTTTATTATGATTCAAATAACATGAATGTATGGATTGGAGCACTCCAAGATCTTATTAGAAAGATATGAAGTGTATCATAAGGTTACAAAAATCGAACTTTTTGGGGTGAAAGAGGGCGGCGCTCTACTATTAGGGCGTGTGCCACTATTAGGACCAATACGTTATTTACACAAAAACCCTGAATAAAATATACATGTATACACTAGAATAAAAAAAATGTAGAAAAGAGAGGATAAAATATATGGAAACAGGTAGCTCTGTGGACAAAGTGATGAACTATAAAAATATAATATTACATGTATTATAGTCTACAACCAACATAATTTTTTTTGCATTTCGCAAAATGAACTGACAGATTGTGAACTGGAGCATTTTGATAAATTTCATATAAAGTTCCTGAAAGTGAATTTGATTGATTACATATCACAAGATACCAAAATTTGTACCAATGCACATAGAACTGCTTCACATTAATGCATAATGCAAAAGCCTTACAGACCCCCGCATATGAGCCCAGATTCTAGTGTAAACAGTTGTAAATGTAATATTACACTCAGGAATAGCATGCACACATGTCAGTTTTGTGGATGAAACAATCACCATGGAGACAAAGTTTGTCACAGAACTGGATCATGGGACCACCTCTCACGAGAGACCACTTACAGTATACTGAATCATGTGACCACCTCTCACAATAGACCACTTACAGTATACTGCATCATGTGACCACCTCTCACAACAGACCACTTACAGTATGCTGAATCATGTGACCACCTCTCACGAGAGACCACTTACAATATACTGGATCATGTGACCACCTCTCATGACAGACCACTCACAGTATACTGGATCATGTGACCACCTCTCACGACAGACCACTCACAGTATACTGGATCATGTGACCACCTCTCATGACAGACCACTTACAGTATACTGGATCATGTGACTACCTCTCACGACAGACCACTTACAGTATACTGGATCATGTGACTACCTCTCATGACAGACCACTCACAGTATACTGGATCATGTGACTACCTCTTACTAGAGACCACTTCAGATTTCTCAAATCCTTTCAGTGTACAAATTATTCCTTACGTAGTTTCAAAATGCCGCATCCATGGATTGCATTTGTTGACCAACAAACACAAATCTGACAGTTGCATTTATACACATACACACTGAATAATAAAACACCAGTGGGTGCATACATAAAATGTATACATTCATATATCAAAATACACGAATGAACATATTTGTACCAAATGATCACAATTTGAACTAGATGATTTGGTCGCCAATGACCGCGTGGGTGTATCCTATACCGGGTACCTGTGAAACTGATGGTAACTTATTCAGAAATATTTTTCTGTTTTCACCAAAAAAATTAGCCCAATGGGCTAGTAAGGTTACCGGAGAAATATACAGAGTTAAGCCGAGAAAGTTGAAAGTCAAATTCAAGGTGACCAATGAAATCGCCATATCTCTAACCTTGAAAATGGGATCAAAGGTTAAATTCTAGATCACCAAACTATTCAGCATACATCATTTCCTATATGTACACTATGGACCCCTAAGCTGTAAATTTGATAATAAGCGAGATATAAGCCATTTTGTAATCTGACTTTGAAAATAAAATGACTGACCTTGAAATTTAGGTCAAAGGTCAAATTCAATATCATTAAAATATTCAGAATATATCATTTCCTATATGTTCACAATTGATTCCTAACCTGTAAAGTCGATAATAAGCAAGATAGTAGCCATTTTGTCCTGCTGACCTTGAAAATGAGGTCAAAAGTCAAATTCAAGGTCACTAGAATATTCAGCATATATTATTTCCTATATGTTCACAATTGATTTCTAAGCTGTAAAGGCGCTAATAAGCAAGATATTGGCCATTTTGTCCTGTGACCTTGAAAATGAGGTCAAAGGTCAAATTCAAGGTCATGAGAATATTCAGCATATATCATTTCCTATATGTTCACAATTGATTCCTAAGCTGTAAAGTCGATAATAAGCGAGATATCAGCAATTTTGTCCTGTGACCTTGGAAATGAGGTCAAAGGTCAAATTCAAGGTCATGAGAATATTCAGCATATATCATTTCCTATATGTTCACAATTGATTCCTAAGCTGTAAAGTCGATAATAAGCGAGATATTAGCCATTTTGTCATGTGACCTTGAAAATGAGGTCAAAGGTCAAATTCAAGATCATGAGAATTTTCAGCATATATCATTTCCTATATGTTCACAATTGATTCCTAAGCTGTAAAGTCGCTAATAAGCAAGATATTGGCCGTTTTGTCCTGTGACCTTGAAAATGAGGTCAAAGGTCAAATTCAAGGTCACGAGAATTTTCAGCATATATCATTTCCTATATGTTCACAATCGATTCCTAAGCTGTAAAGTCGCTAATAAGCAAGATATTGGCCATTTTGTCCTGTGACCTTGAAAATGAGGTCAAAGCTCAAATTCAAGGCCACGAGAATATTCAGCATATATCATTTCCTATATGTTCACAATTGATTCCTAAGCTGTAAAGTCGATAATAAGCGAGATATTAGCCATTTTGTCCTGCGACCTTGGAAATGAGGTCAAAGGTCAAATTCAAGGTCACGAAAATATTCAGCATATATCATTTCCTATATGTTCACAATTGATTCCTAAACTGTAAAGTCGATAATAAGCGAGATATTAGCCATTTTGTCATGTGACCTTGAAAATGAGGTCAAAGGTCAAATTCAAGGTCACAAGAATATTCAGCATATATCATTTCCTATATGTTCACAACTGATTCCTAAGCTGTAAAGTCGATATTAGCCATTTTGTCCTGTGACCTTGAAAATGAGGTCAAAAGTCAAATTCAAGGTCACGAGAATATTCAGCATATATCATTTCCTATATGTCCACAATTCATTCCTAGTCTCTAATTTCAATATTAAGTGAGATATTAGGCTTAATGTGTGCCATTATAAAGCATAGGAAAATTTAACATGGGAAAGTCACATTTGGGCCGAGTTTGGGCCCAAAATGGCCCACTTCAAGCGATTCAAGCGCAACGAAATTTATACATGTCACAGGGGTACATATGAGGAGTGTTTTTCATCAATAAGAAAAAAAAGTTACTGAACAGATTTTGAGAAAACGACCGTCAAAGTCCAAAATTGGCCATTTTTCGACGAAAACGGCCGCTCTGACCTTGAAACCAAGGTCAGAGGTCAAATTCAAGGTCACGACAATATTCAGCATACATCATTTCCTATATGTCCACAATTGATTCCTAGTCTCTAATCTCAATATTAAGTGAGATATTAGGCTTTAATGTGTCCCATTATAAAGCATAGGAGAATTTAACATGGGAAAGTCCCATTTGGGCCGAGTTTGGGCCCAAAATGGCCCACTTCGAGCGATTCAAGTGCAACAAAATTTATACATGTCACAGGGGTACATATGAGGAGTGTTATGCATCAATAAAAAAAAAAGTTACTGAACAGATTTTGAGAAAATGGCCGCCAAAGTCCAAAATCAGGCATTTTTCATCGAAAACGGCCGCCATTTTGAAAAAAATGCGAAAATCAAAACACTAAAAAATACCTCCCTCTCGAAATATTTTTAGGCATTTTTGTGCAAAATTTCAGAAAAATTCGATCGTAAACTTTAAAGATAAAATTGTTGACGGACGACGACGACGACGACGACGACGACGACGGACGACGACGGACGGACGACGGACGACGACGACGACGCCGGACGCATCGCCATGCCAATAGGTTACGGACCATAGGTCCGGTAACCTAAAAATTAGTTCTCTATTCTGAAGAAGAATCCAGTGCCATTTGCTCTCATAGTATAAGTTTTTAGAGTGATCACGGATGTCAAAGTGGGTATTTTAATGACCAGGGCATTACAATAACTTTTTTTTCCACTTGCCCCATCGGGCGAGTGAACATCAGTTTTCACTTGCCCTGACCAACTTTCACTTGCCCCGAGTTTTTGACTTGTTTGCACGAACTTTTACAGCACGCTTGAAATGCCGCGATCACTCACTTGTTTCATAGTCATTCTTAGTTTGAACTAAGCCTTTGATCGGCCGCTTCCTAATGTAGTTGTTATCATCTGCTTGCCTTACAAACCCGTATTTTGACAGCAAAAGTTGCCGAAAGCCTGACGTAATTTAGTTTTTTGTTAGAGCATACATAGCCACTCACAGTCATGAACCATAGTGATACCACAAGATCCGATCTAACAAGCGCTGTCATTGGGTGACTGACTTGAGCTCAGTGCACACATTCTGAACAGCTACACGGCCCACTATGGGTGCTTTTTATCACTGCCGTGAAACAGATTTGTCCAAAATATATTGTAGATAGATTTTTTTCACTTGCCCCATCGGGCAAGCACATTAAAATCCCACTTGCCCGTACCCAATTTTCACTTGCCCCGGGCAATCGAGCAAGTGTCAATGTAATGCCCTGATTTAATGGTCGTAATAAGTTAGCCTGCTAACTAATTAATATGTATTTCATCATTCTTTAAAAAGATAAGTTTCGTGAGACTCTCGTTCTCATCGACCCTGTGCGATTTCATCATCATTCACCGAAAACTCCCACCCGTAGAGCATTCACCAACCATTTGTGCTAAACAGGCCAGTTCGAGCACAAAATGAGTCGCTGATCAGCCAGTTTAGTTGCTATGGCAACCAAAATTGATTGGTGTCGTAATCTTACCATCTCACCACAAAAATTTATCGCAATCGGTTCAGATTTGCAACCTGTAGAGCATTCACAAGAAAGTGTCTGCATACGCAGCACGATGATCGCAAATCCATAGTATCCGCCGATCCTTGTTCGGGGGATACAATTAGCATGATTGTGACTTGAGCTTAAGCCACCTTGAATAATTCACGCCCATCATGCAGGTGTACATAATACTAGAGTAACGTAATTCCTGAATTAAACTCTGATTTTTAAAACTCATTTACACTGGGTTTTTTTGCTGATATTTTTTGTGATTCCTAATGGTATCGTGTTATAACTTAGTTCACCTGAATATTTAGCAGCATTTTTCTGCACACTTTCAGAATTCTGTTTATGAAAATGCATGTGAAAGTTACTTTACCAAAAGCAAAAAATTATGTCAACGAGTCAGAAAAATCAAAGTTTAAATGCAGCTATGTTTTCATAAACTCAAAGAAAACTGATTTGGGATAACCTATAGTGAAGTAGTTACTAGTACTTCATGCAAACTCAAGCAATCAACAGAAATCGTTGGCTCTTATCCAAGCCACATGGTTGCTCCAAGATGTCAAATTGCGGCAAATTTCTGGGTCGTGGGAACGCCCCGAACGCATCTGACACACTCGGTTTTTTACACAATTTTCATCACATGGTGCTAGTCCAGGTGGCATCTTGTAGTAAAATCTGTGGGGCAAACAACACTTGGATATCACAAGTAAAACCTGATGTCAAGGCCTAAAGATGCCTTGGAAGCATTTCGCTGTAAAGGGAGCTTAGAATTCACAAATTTACCTAAGAGTTATCATGTATTATGGCAATAAACTTTCCTTGGAAATACCATATGCATACGCACTGATGGACTAGATCAGACAGTGTCTTGTTGTGGAGCATGTTTTCTGTCAGTTTCTGCCATTCGCTGGGTTCCAGACTCTTCATGCCGTAAATCTCCTGCAATCACCAAACAATTCATCACTCATCACAGTGACTGAGTCATCAATATGCATGTACCAATCAACACAAGTCAGGTATGAAAATAACACCAAAATTATCATTATATGGTTTCAATGACACTACGAATTTAGTGAGATATTTCTTGACTTCGGACAAGAGAGACCCCGGTCTGTAGAGAAGACCCCGGTCTGTAGAGAAGACAATGGTCTGTAGAGAAGACAAAGGTCTGTAGAGAAGACAATGGTCTGTAGAGAAGACCCCGGTCTGTAGAGAAGACAATGGTCTGTAGAGAATACAATGGTCTGTAGAGAAGACCTCGGTCTGTAGAGAAGACAATGGTCTGTAGAGAAGACAATGGTCTGTAGAGAAGACAATGGTCTGTAGAGAAGACAATGGTCTGTATAGAAGACAATGGTCTGTAGAGAAGACCCCGGTCTGTAGAGAAGACCCCGGTCTGTAGAGAAGACAATGGTCTGTAGAGAAGACAATGGTCTGTAGAGAAGACAATGGTCTGTAGAGAAGACAATGGTCTGTAGAGAAGACAAAGGTCCGTAGAGAAGACAATGGTCCGTAGAGAAGACAATGGTCTGTAGAGAAGACAATGGTCTGTAGAGAAGACAATGGTCTGTAGAGAAGACAATGGTCTGTAGAGAAGACCCCGGTCTGTAGAGAAGACAAGGGTCTGTAGAGAAGACAATGGTCTGTAGAGAAGACAATGGTCTGTAGAGAAGACAATGGTCTGTAGAGAAGACAAAGGTCCGTAGAGAAGACAATGGTCTGTAGAGAAGACAATGGTCTGTAGAGAAGACAATGGTCTGTAGAGAAGACCCCGGTCCGTAGAGAAGACAATGGTCTGTAGAGAAGACAATGGTCTGTAGAGAAGACAATGGTCTGTAGAGAAGACAATGGTCTGTAGAGAAGACAATGGTCTGTAGAGAAGACAATAGTCTGTAGAGAAGACAATGGTCTGTATAGAAGACAATGGTCTGTAGAGAAGACAATGGTCTGTAGAGAAGACAATGGTCTGTATAGAAGACAATGGTCTGTAGAGAAGACAATGGTCTGTAGAGAAGACAATGGTCTGTAGAGAAGACAATGGTCTGTAGAGAAGACAATGGTCTGTAGAGAAGACAATGGTCTGTAGAGAAGACAATGGTCTGTATAGAAGACAATGGTCTGTATAGAAGACAATGGTCTGTAGAGAAGACCCCGGTCTGTAGAGAAGACAATGGTCTGTAGAGAAGACAAAGGTCCGTAGAGAAGACAATGGTCTGTAGAGAAGACAATGGTCTCTAGAGAAGACAATGGTCTGTAGAGAAGACCCCGGTCTGTAGAGAAGACAATGGTCTGTAGAGAAGACAATGGTCTGTAGAGAAGACCCCGGTCTGTAGAGAAGACCCCGGTCTGTAGAGAAGACAATGGTCTGTAGAGAAGACAATGGTCTGTATAGAAGACAATGATCTGTAGAGAAGACAATGGTCTGTAGAGAAGACAATGGTCTGTAGAGAAGACCCCGGTCTGTAGAGAAGACCCCGGTCTGTAGAGAAGACAATGGTCTGTATAGAAGACAAAGGTCTGTAGAGAAGACAATGGTCTGTATAGAAGACAATGGTCTGTAGAGAAGACAATGGTCTCTAGAGAAGACAAAGGTCTGTAGAGAAGACAATGGTCTGTATAGAAGACAATGGTCTGTAGAGAAGACAATGGTCTGTAGAGAAGACAAAGGTCCGTAGAGAAGACCCCGGTCTGTAGAGAAGACAATGGTCTGTAGAGAAGACAATGGTCTGTATAGAAGACAATGGTCTGTAGAGAAGACAATGGTCTGTAGAGAAGACAATGGTCTGTATAGAAGACAATGGTCGGTAGAGAAGACAATGGTCTGTAGAGAAGACAATGGTCTGTATAGAAGACAATGGTCTGTAGAGAAGACAATGGTCTGTAGAGAAGACAATGGTCTGTAGAGAAGACAATGGTCTGTAGAGAAGACAATGGTCTCTAGAGAAGACAATGGTCTGTAGAGAAGACAATGGTCTGTAGAGAAGACCCCGGTCTGTAGAGAAGACCCCGGTTTGTAGAGAAGACCCCGGTCTGTAGAGAAGACAATGGTCTGTAGAGAAGACAATGGTCTGTAGAGAAGACAATGGTCTGTAGAGAAGACAATGGTCTGTAGAGAAGACAATGGTCTGTATAGAAGACAATGGTCTGTATAGAAGACAATGGTCTGTAGAGAAGACCCCGGTCTGTAGAGAAGACAATGGTCTGTAGAGAAGACAATGGTCTGTAGAGAAGACAATGGTCTGTAGAGAAGACAATGGTCTGTAGAGAAGACCCCGGTCTGTAGAGAAGACCCCGGTCTGTAGAGAAGACCCCGGTCTGTAGAGAAGACAATGGTCTCTAGAGAAGACAATGGTCTGTAGAGAAGACAAAGGTCTGTAGAGAAGACAATGGTCTGTAGAGAAGACCCCGGTCTGTAGAGAAGACCCCGGTCTGTAGAGAAGACAATGGTCTGTAGAGAAGACAATGGTCTGTAGAGAAGACAATGGTCTGTAGAGAAGACAATGGTCTGTAGAGAAGACAATGGTCTGTAGAGAAGACCCCGGTCTGTAGAGAAGACAATGGTCTGTAGAGAAGACAAAGGTCTGTAGAGAAGACAATGGTCTGTAGAGAAGACAAAGGTCTGTAGAGAAGACAATGGTCCGTAGAGAAGACCCCGGCCTGTAGAGAAGACAATGGTCTGTAGAGAAGACAATGGTCCGTAGAGAAGACAATGGTCCGTAGAGAAGACAATGGTCTGTAGAGAAGACAATGGTCTGTAGAGAAGACAATGGTCTGTAGAGAAGACAATGGTCTGTAGAGAAGACAATGGTCTGTAGAGAAGACAATGGTCTGTAGAGAAGACAATGGTCTGTAGAGAAGACAATGGTCTGTAGAGAAGACAAAGGTCTGTAGAGAAGACAAAGGTCTGTAGAGAAGACAATGGTCTGTAGAGAAGACCCCGGTCTGTAGAGAAGACCCCGGTCTGTAGAGAAGACAATGGTCTCTAGAGAAGACAATGGTCTGTAGAGAAGACAAAGGTCTGTAGAGAAGACAATGGTCTGTAGAGAAGACCCCGGTCTGTAGAGAAGACCCCGGTCTGTAGAGAAGACCCCGGTCTGTAGAGAAGACAATGGTCTGTAGAGAAGACAATGGTCTGTAGAGAAGACAATGGTCTGTAGAGAAGACAATGGTCTGTAGAGAAGACAAAGGTCTGTAGAGAAGACAATGGTCTGTAGAGAAGACAATGGTCTGTAGAGAAGACCCCGGTCTGTAGAGAAGACAATGGTCTGTAGAGAAGACAAAGGTCTGTAGAGAAGACAATGGTCTGTAGAGAAGACCCCGGTCTGTAGAGAAGACCCCAGTCTGTAGAGAAGACAATGGTCTGTAGAGAAGACAATGGTCTGTAGAGAAGACAATGGTCTGTAGAGAAGACAATGGTCTGTAGAGAAGACAATGGTCTGTAGAGAAGACCCCGGTCTGTAGAGAAGACAATGGTCTGTAGAGAAGACAAAGGTCTGTAGAGAAGACAATGGTCTGTAGAGAAGACAATGGTCTGTAGAGAAGACAATGGTCTGTAGAGAAGACAATGGTCTGTAGAGAAGACAATGGTCTCTAGAGAAGACAATGGTCTGTAGAGAAGACAATGGTCTGTAGAGAAGACAATGGTCTGTAAAGAAGACAAAGGTCTGTAGAGAAGACAATGGTCTGTAGAGAAGACAATGGTCTGTAAAGAAGACAATGGTCTGTAAAGAAGACAATGGTCTGTAAAGAAGACAATGGTCTGTCGAGAAGACAATGGTCGGTAAAGAAGACAAAGGTCTGTAGAGAAGACAATGGTCTGTAGAGAAGACCCCGGTCTGTAGAGAAGACAATGGTCTGTAGAGAAGACAAAGGTCTGTAGAGAAGACAATGGTCTGTAGAGAAGACAATGGTCTGTAGAGATGACCCCAGTCTGTAGAGAAGACCCCGGTCTGTAGAGAAGACAATGGTCTGTAGAGAAGACAATGGTCTGTAGAGAAGACAATGGTCTGTATAGAAGACAAAGGTCTGTAGAGAAGACAATGGTCTGTAGAGAAGACCCCGGTCTGTAGAGAAGACCCCGGTCTGTAGAGAAGACAATGGTCTGTAGAGAAGACAATGGTCTGTAGAGAAGACAATGGTCTGTAGAGAAGACCCCGGTCTGTAGAGAAGACGATGGTCTGTAGAGAAGACAATGGACTGTAGAGAAGACAATGGTCTGTAGAGAAGACAATGGTCTGTAGAGAAGACAATGGTCTGTAGAGAAGACAATGGTCTGTAGAGAAGACAATGGTCTGTAGAGAAGACCCCGGTCTGTAGAGAAGACAATGTTCTGTAGAGAAGACAATGGTCTGTAGAGAAGACAATGGTCTGTAGAGAAGACAATGGTCTGTACAGAAGACCCCGGTCTGTAGAGAAGACAATGTTCTGTAGAGAAGACAATGGTCTGTAGAGAAGACAATGGTCTGTAGAGAAGACAATGGTCTCTAGAGAAGACAATGGTCTGTAGAGAAGACAAAGGTCTGTAGAGAAGACAATGGTCTGTAGAGAAGACCCCGGTCTGTAGAGAAGACAATGGTCTGTAGAGAAGACAATGGTCTCTAGAGAAGACAATGGTTTGTAGAGAAGACAATGGTCTGTAGAGAAGACAATGGTCTGTAGAGATGACCCCAGTCTGTAGAGAAGACCCCGGTCTGTAGAGAAGACAATGGTCTGTAGAGAAGACAATGGTCTGTAGAGAAGACAATGGTCTGTAGAGAAGACAAAGGTCTGTAGAGAAGACAATGGTCTGTAGAGAAGACCCCGGTCTGTAGAGAAGACAATGGTCTGTAGAGAAGACAATGGTCTCTAGAGAAGACAATGGTTTGTAGAGAAGACAATGGTCTGTAGAGAAGACAATGGTCTGTAGAGATGACCCCAGTCTGTAGAGAAGACCCCGGTCTGTAGAGAAGACAATGGTCTGTAGAGAAGACCCCGGTCTGTAGAGAAGACAATGGTCTGTAGAGAAGACCCCGGTCTGTAGAGAAGACCCCGGTCTGTAGAGAAGACAATGGTCTGTAGAGAAGACAATGGTCTGTAGAGAAGACAATGGTCTGTAGAGAAGACCCCGGTCTGTAGAGAAGACAATGGTCTGTAGAGAAGACAAAGGTCTGTAGAGAAGGCAATGGTCTGTAGAGAAGACCCCGGTCTGTAGAGAAGACCCCGGTCTGTAGAGAAGACCCCGGTCTGTAAAGAAGACAATGGTCTGTAGAGAAGACCCCGGTCTGTAGAGAAGACACTGGTCTGTAGAGAAGACAATGGTCTGTAGAGAAGACAAAGGTCTGTAGAGAAGACAATGGTCTGTAGAGAAGACAATGGTCTGTAGAGAAGACAATGGTCTGTAGAGAAGACAATGGTCTGTAGAGAAGACCCCGGTCTGTAGAGAAGACAATGGTCTGTAGAGAAGACAAAGGTCTGTAGAGAAGACAATGGTCTGTAGAGAAGACAATGGTCTGTAGAGAAGACAATGGTCTGTAGAGAAGACAATGGTCTGTAGAGAAGACCCCGGTCTGTAGAGAAGACCCCGGTCTGTAGAGAAGACCCCGGTCTGTAGAGAAGACAATGGTCTGTAGAGAAGACAATGGTCTGTAGAGAAGACAATGGTCTGTAGAGAAGACAATGGTCTGTAGAGATGACCCCAGTCTGTAGAGAAGACCCCGGTCTGTAGAGAAGACAATGGTCTGTAGAGAAGACCCCGGTCTGTAGAGAAGACAATGGTCTGTAGAGAAGACAATGGTCTGTAGAGAAGACAATGGTCTGTATAGAAGACAAAGGTCTGTAGAGAAGACAATGGTCTGTAGAGAAGACAATGGTCTGTAGAGAAGACAATGGTCTGTAGAGAAGACAATGGTCTGTAGAGAAGACAATGGTCTGTAGAGAAGACCCCGGTCTGTAGAGAAGACAATGGTCTGTAGAGAAGACAATGGTCTGCAGAGAAGACCCCGGTCTGTAGAGAAGACAATGGTCCGTAGAGAAGACAATGGTCCGTAGAGAAGACAATGGTCTGTAGAGAAGACAATGGTCTGTAGAGAAGACCCCGGTCTGTAGAGAAGACCCCGGTCTGTAGAGAAGACAATGGTCTGTAGAGAAGACCCCGGTCTGTAGAGAAGACAATGGTCTGTAGAGAAGACAATGGTCTGTAGAGAAGACAATGGTCTCTAGAGAAGACAATGGTCTGTAGAGAAGACAAAGGTCTGTAGAGAAGACAATGGTCTGTAGAGAAGACCCCGGTCTGTAGAGAAGACCCCGGTCTGTAGAGAAGACAATGGTCTGTAGAGAAGACAATGGTCTGTAGAGAAGACAATGGTCTGTAGAGAAGACAATGGTCTGTAGAGAAGACAATGGTCTGTAGAGAAGACAATGGTCTGTAGAGAAGACCCCGGTCTGTAGAGAAGACAATGGTCTGTAGAGAAGACAAAGGTCTGTAGAGAAGACAATGGTCTGTAGAGAAGACAATGGTCTGTAGAGAAGACAATGGTCTGTAGAGAAGACAATGGTCTGTAGAGAAGACAATGGTCTGTAGAGAAGACAATGGTCTGTAGAGAAGACAATGGTCTGTAGAGAAGACAAAGGTCTGTAGAGAAGACAAAGGTCTGTAGAGAAGACAATGGTCTGTAGAGAAGACCCCGGTCTGTAGAGAAGACCCCGGTCTGTAGAGAAGACCCCGGTCTGTAGAGAAGACAATGGTCTCTAGAGAAGACAATGGTCTGTAGAGAAGACAAAGGTCTGTAGAGAAGACAATGGTCTGTAGAGAAGACCCCGGTCTGTAGAGAAGACCCCGGTCTGTAGAGAAGACCCCGGTCTGTAGAGAAGACAATGGTCTGTAGAGAAGACAATGGTCTGTAGAGAAGACAATGGTCTGTAGAGAAGACAATGGTCTGTAGAGAAGACAAAGGTCTGTAGAGAAGACAATGGTCTGTAGAGAAGACAATGGTCTGTAGAGAAGACCCCGGTCTGTAGAGAAGACAATGGTCTGTAGAGAAGACAAAGGTCTGTAGAGAAGACAATGGTCTGTAGAGAAGACCCCGGTCTGTAGAGAAGACCCCAGTCTGTAGAGAAGACAATGGTCTGTAGAGAAGACAATGGTCTGTAGAGAAGACAATGGTCTGTAGAGAAGACAATGGTCTGTAGAGAAGACCCCGGTCTGTAGAGAAGACAATGGTCTGTAGAGAAGACAAAGGTCTGTAGAGAAGACAATGGTCTGTAGAGAAGACAATGGTCTGTAGAGAAGACAATGGTCTGTAGAGAAGACAATGGTCTCTAGAGAAGACAATGGTCTGTAGAGAAGACAATGGTCTGTAGAGAAGACAATGGTCTGTAAAGAAGACAAAGGTCTGTAGAGAAGACAATGGTCTGTAGAGAAGACAATGGTCTGTAAAGAAGACAATGGTCTGTAAAGAAGACAATGGTCTGTAAAGAAGACAATGGTCTGTAGAGAAGACAATGGTCGGTAAAGAAGACAAAGGTCTGTAGAGAAGACAATGGTCTGTAGAGAAGACCCCGGTCTGTAGAGAAGACAATGGTCTGTAGAGAAGACAAAGGTCTGTAGAGAAGACAATGGTCTGTAGAGAAGACAATGGTCTGTAGAGATGACCCCAGTCTGTAGAGAAGACCCCGGTCTGTAGAGAAGACAATGGTCTGTAGAGAAGACAATGGTCTGTAGAGAAGACAATGGTCTGTATAGAAGACAAAGGTCTGTAGAGAAGACAATGGTCTGTAGAGAAGACCCCGGTCTGTAGAGAAGACCCCGGTCTGTAGAGAAGACAATGGTCTGTAGAGAAGACAATGGTCTGTAGAGAAGACAATGGTCTGTAGAGAAGACCCCGGTCTGTAGAGAAGACGATGGTCTGTAGAGAAGACAATGGACTGTAGAGAAGACAATGGTCTGTAGAGAAGACAATGGTCTGTAGAGAAGACAATGGTCTGTAGAGAAGACAATGGTCTGTAGAGAAGACAATGGTCTGTAGAGAAGACCCCGGTCTGTAGAGAAGACAATGTTCTGTAGAGAAGACAATGGTCTGTAGAGAAGACAATGGTCTGTAGAGAAGACAATGGTCTGTAGAGAAGACAATGGTCTGTACAGAAGACCCCGGTCTGTAGAGAAGACAATGTTCTGTAGAGAAGACAATGGTCTGTAGAGAAGACAATGGTCTGTAGAGAAGACAATGGTCTCTAGAGAAGACAATGGTCTGTAGAGAAGACAATGGTCTGTAGAGAAGACAATGGTCTGTAGAGAAGACAATGGTCTGTAGAGAAGACAAAGGTCTGTAGAGAAGACAATGGTCTGTAGAGAAGACCCCGGTCTGTAGAGAAGACCCCGGTCTGTAGAGAAGACAATGGTCTGTAGAGAAGACAATGGTCTCTAGAGAAGACAATGGTTTGTAGAGAAGACAATGGTCTGTAGAGAAGACAATGGTCTGTAGAGAAGACAATGGTCTGTAGAAAAGACAATGGTCTGTAGAGAAGACAATGGTCTGTATAGAAGACAATGGTCTGTATAGAAGACAATGGTCTGTAGAGAAGACCCCGGTCTGTAGAGAAGACCCCGGTCTGTAGAGAAGACAATGGTCTGTAGAGAAGACAATGGTCTGTAGAGAAGACAATGGTCTGTAGAGAAGACCCCGGTCTGTAGAGAAGACAATGGTCTGTAGAGAAGACAAAGGTCTGTAGAGAAGGCAATGGTCTGTAGAGAAGACCCCGGTCTGTAGAGAAGACAATGGTCTGTAGAGAAGACCCCGGTCTGTAGAGAAGACAATGGTCTGTAGAGAAGACCCCGGTCTGTAGAGAAGACACTGGTCTGTAGAGAAGACAATGGTCTGTAGAGAAGACAAAGGTCTGTAGAGAAGACAATGGTCTGTAGAGAAGACAATGGTCTGTAGAGAAGACAATGGTCTGTAGAGAAGACAATGGTCTGTAGAGAAGACCCCGGTCTGTAGAGAAGACAATGGTCTGTAGAGAAGACAAAGGTCTGTAGAGAAGACAATGGTCTGTAGAGAAGACAATGGTCTGTAGAGAAGACAATGGTCTGTAGAGAAGACAATGGTCTGTAGAGAAGACCCCGGTCTGTAGAGAAGACAATGGTCTGTAGAGAAGACCCCGGTCTGTAGAGAAGACAATGGTCTGTAGAGAAGACAATGGTCTGTAGAGAAGACAATGGTCTGTAGAGAAGACAATGGTCTGTAGAGATGACCCCAGTCTGTAGAGAAGACCCCGGTCTGTAGAGAAGACAATGGTATGTAGAGAAGACCCCGGTCTGTAGAGAAGACAATGGTCTGTAGAGAAGACAATGGTCTGTAGAGAAGACAATGGTCTGTATAGAAGACAAAGGTCTGTAGAGAAGACAATGGTCTGTAGAGAAGACAATGGTCTGTAGAGAAGACAATGGTCTGTAGAGAAGACAATGGTCTGTAGAGAAGACAATGGTCTGTAGAGAAGACCCCGGTCTGTAGAGAAGACAATGGTCTGTAGAGAAGACAATGGTCTGCAGAGAAGACCCCGGTCTGTAGAGAAGACAATGGTCCGTAGAGAAGACAATGGTCCGTAGAGAAGACAATGGTCTGTAGAGAAGACAATGGTCTGTAGAGAAGACCCCGGTCTGTAGAGAAGACCCCGGTCTGTAGAGAAGACAATGGTCTGTAGAGAAGACCCCGGTCTGTAGAGAAGACAATGGTCTGTAGAGAAGACAATGGTCTGTAGAGAAGACAATGGTCTGTATAGAAGACAAAGGTCTGTAGAGAAGACAATGGTCTGTAGAGAAGACAATGGTCTGTAGAGAAGACAATGGTCTGTAGAGAAGACAATGGTCTGTAGAGAAGACAATGGTCTGTAGAGAAGACCCCGGTCTGTAGAGAAGACAATGGTCTGTAGAGAAGACAATGGTCTGCAGAGAAGACCCCGGTCTGTAGAGAAGACAATGGTCCGTAGAGAAGACAATGGTCCGTAGAGAAGACAATGGTCTGTAGAGAAGACAATGGTCTGTAGAGAAGACAATGGTCTGTAGAGAAGACAATGGTCTGTAGAGAAGACAATGGTCTGTAAAGAAGACAATGGTCTGTAGAGAAGACAATGGTCTGTAGAGAAGACAATGGTCTGTAGAGAAGACAAAGGTCTGTAGAGAAGACAATGGTCTGTAGAGAAGACAATGGTCTGTAGAGAAGACAATGGTCTGTAGAGAAGACAATGGTCTGTAGAGAAGACAATGGTCTGTAGAGAAGACAATGGTCTGTAGAGAAGACAATGGTCTGTAGAGAAGACAATGGTCTGTAAAGAAGACAATGGTCTGTAGAGAAGACAATGGTCTGTAGAGAAGACAATGGTCTGTAGAGAAGACAATGGTCTGTAAAGAAGACAAAGGTCTGTAGAGAAGACAATGGTCTGTAGAGAAGACAAAGGTCTGTAGAGAAGACAATGGTCTGTAGAGAAGACAATGGTCTGTAGAGAAGACAATGGTCTGTAGAGAAGACAATGGTCTGTAGAGAAGACAATGGTCTGTAGAGAAGACAATGGTCTGTAAAGAAGACAATGGTCTGTAGAGAAGACAATGGTCTGTAAAGAAGACAATGGTCTGTAGAGAAGACAATGGTCTGTAGAGAAGACAATGGTCTGTAGAGAAGACAATGGTCTGTAAAGAAGACAAAGGTCTGTAGAGAAGACAATGGTCTGTAGAGAAGACAATGGTCTGTAGAGAAGACAATGGTCTGTAGAGAAGACAATGGTCTGTAGAGAAGACCCCGGTCTGTAGAGAAGACAATGGTCTGTAGAGAAGACCCCGGTCTGTAGAGAAGACACTGGTCTGTAGAGAAGACAATGGTCTGTAGAGAAGACAATGGTCTGTAGAGAAGACAATGGTCTGTAGAAAAGACAATGGTCTGTAGAGAAGACAATGGTCTGTATAGAAGACAATGGTCTGTATAGAAGACAATGGTCTGTAGAGAAGACCCCGGTCTGTAGAGAAGACAATGGTCTGTAGAGAAGACCCCGGTCTGTAGAGAAGACAATGGTCTGTAGAGAAGACAATGGTCTGTAAAGAAGACAATGGTCTGTAAAGAAGACAAAGGTCTGTAGAGAAGACAATGGTGTGTAAAGAAGACAATGGTCTCTAGAGAAGACAATGGTCTGTAGAGAAGACAATGGTGTGTAAAGAAGACAATGGTCTCTAGAGAAGACAATGGTCTGTAGAGAAGACAATGGTCTCTAGAGAAGACAATGGTCTGTAGAGAAGACAATGGTCTGTAAAGAAGACAATGGTCTGTAGAGAAGACCCCGGTCTGTAGAGAAGACCCTGGCCTGTAGAGAAGACAATGGTCTGTAGAGAAGACAATGGTCTGTAGAGAAGACAATGGTCTGTAGAGAAGACCCCGGTCTGTAGAGAAGACCCCGGTCTGTAGAGAAGACCCCAGTCTGTAGAGAAGACAATGGTCTGTAGAGAAGACCCCGGTCTGTAGAGAAGACAATGGTCTGTAGAGAAGACAATGGTCTGTAGAGAAGACCCCGGTCTGTAGAGAAGACAATGGTCTGTAGAGAAGACCCCGGTCTGTAGAGAAGACAATGGTCTGTAGAGAAGACAATGGTCTGTAGAGAAGACAATGGTCTGTAGAGAAGACAATGGTCTGTAGAGATGACCCCAGTCTGTAGAGAAGACCCCGGTCTGTAGAGAAGACAATGGTATGTAGAGAAGACCCCGGTCTGTAGAGAAGACAATGGTCTGTAGAGAAGACAATGGTCTGTAGAGAAGACAATGGTCTGTATAGAAGACAAAGGTCTGTAGAGAAGACAATGGTCTGTAGAGAAGACAATGGTCTGTAGAGAAGACAATGGTCTGTAGAGAAGACAATGGTCTGTAGAGAAGACAATGGTCTGTAGAGAAGACCCCGGTCTGTAGAGAAGACAATGGTCTGTAGAGAAGACAATGGTCTGCAGAGAAGACCCCGGTCTGTAGAGAAGACAATGGTCCGTAGAGAAGACAATGGTCCGTAGAGAAGACAATGGTCTGTAGAGAAGACAATGGTCTGTAGAGAAGACCCCGGTCTGTAGAGAAGACCCCGGTCTGTAGAGAAGACAATGGTCTGTAGAGAAGACCCCGGTCTGTAGAGAAGACAATGGTCTGTAGAGAAGACAATGGTCTGTAGAGAAGACAATGGTCTGTATAGAAGACAAAGGTCTGTAGAGAAGACAATGGTCTGTAGAGAAGACAATGGTCTGTAGAGAAGACAATGGTCTGTAGAGAAGACAATGGTCTGTAGAGAAGACAATGGTCTGTAGAGAAGACCCCGGTCTGTAGAGAAGACAATGGTCTGTAGAGAAGACAATGGTCTGCAGAGAAGACCCCGGTCTGTAGAGAAGACAATGGTCCGTAGAGAAGACAATGGTCCGTAGAGAAGACAATGGTCTGTAGAGAAGACAATGGTCTGTAGAGAAGACAATGGTCTGTAGAGAAGACAATGGTCTGTAGAGAAGACAATGGTCTGTAAAGAAGACAATGGTCTGTAGAGAAGACAATGGTCTGTAGAGAAGACAATGGTCTGTAAAGAAGACAAAGGTCTGTAGAGAAGACAATGGTCTGTAGAGAAGACAATGGTCTGTAGAGAAGACAATGGTCTGTAGAGAAGACAATGGTCTGTAGAGAAGACAATGGTCTGTAAAGAAGACAATGGTCTGTAGAGAAGACAATGGTCTGTAAAGAAGACAATGGTCTGTAGAGAAGACAATGGTCTGTAGAGAAGACAATGGTCTGTAGAGAAGACAATGGTCTGTAAAGAAGACAAAGGTCTGTAGAGAAGACAATGGTCTGTAAAGAAGACAAAGGTCTGTAGAGAAGACAATGGTCTGTAGAGAAGACAATGGTCTGTAGAGAAGACAATGGTCTGTAGAGAAGACAATGGTCTGTAGAGAAGACAATGGTCTGTAGAGAAGACAATGGTCTGTAAAGAAGACAATGGTCTGTAGAGAAGACAATGGTCTGTAAAGAAGACAATGGTCTGTAGAGAAGACAATGGTCTGTAGAGAAGACAATGGTCTGTAGAGAAGACAATGGTCTGTAAAGAAGACAAAGGTCTGTAGAGAAGACAATGGTCTGTAGAGAAGACAATGGTCTGTAGAGAAGACAATGGTCTGTAGAGAAGACAATGGTCTGTAGAGAAGACCCCGGTCTGTAGAGAAGACAATGGTCTGTAGAGAAGACCCCGGTCTGTAGAGAAGACACTGGTCTGTAGAGAAGACAATGGTCTGTAGAGAAGACAATGGTCTGTAGAGAAGACAATGGTCTGTAGAAAAGACAATGGTCTGTAGAGAAGACAATGGTCTGTATAGAAGACAATGGTCTGTATAGAAGACAATGGTCTGTAGAGAAGACCCCGGTCTGTAGAGAAGACAATGGTCTGTAGAGAAGACCCCGGTCTGTAGAGAAGACAATGGTCTGTAGAGAAGACAATGGTCTGTAAAGAAGACAATGGTCTGTAAAGAAGACAAAGGTCTGTAGAGAAGACAATGGTGTGTAAAGAAGACAATGGTCTCTAGAGAAGACAATGGTCTGTAGA
The DNA here is from genome assembly GCA_949152475.1 of Terebella lapidaria. NCBI lineage: Eukaryota > Metazoa > Annelida > Polychaeta > Terebellida > Terebellidae > Terebella > Terebella lapidaria. The sequence goes on from OX424569.1 coordinate 19,966,587, forward strand.
GAAGACAATGGTGTGTAAAGAAGACAATGGTCTCTAGAGAAGACAATGGTCTGTAGAGAAGACAATGGTCTCTAGAGAAGACAATGGTCTGTAGAGAAGACAATGGTCTGTAAAGAAGACAATGGTCTGTAGAGAAGACCCCGGTCTGTAGAGAAGACCCTGGCCTGTAGAGAAGACAATGGTCTGTAGAGAAGACAATGGTCTGTAGAGAAGACAATGGTCTGTAGAGAAGACCCCGGTCTGTAGAGAAGACCCCGGTCTGTAGAGAAGACCCCAGTCTGTAGAGAAGACAATGGTCTGTAGAGAAGACCCCGGTCTGTAGAGAAGACAATGGTCTGTAGAGAAGACAATGGTCTGTAGAGAAGACAATGGTCCGTAGAGAAGACCCCGGTCTGTAGAGAAGACAATGGTCTGTAGAGAAGACAATGGTCTGTAGAGAAGACAATCGTCTGTAGAGAAGACCCCGGTCTGTAGAGAAGACAATGGTCTGTGGAGAAGACAATGGTCTGTAGAGAAGACAATGGTCTGTAGAGAAGACCCCGGTCTGTAGAGAAGACACTGGTCTGTAGAGAAGACAATGGTCTGTAGAGAAGACAATGGTCTGTAGAGAAGACCCCGGTCTGTAGAGAAGACAATGGTCTGTAGAGAAGACAATGGTCTGTAGAGAAGACAATGGTCTGTAGAGAAGACAATGGTCTGTAGAGAAGACAATGGTCTGTAGAGAAGACAAAGGTCTGTATAGAAGACAAAGGTCTGTATAGAAGACAAAGGTCTGTAGAGAAGACAATGGTCTGTAGAAAAGACAATGGTCTGTAGAAAAGACAATGGTCTGTATAGAAGACAATGGTCTGTAGAGAAGACAATGGTCTGTAGAGAAGATAATGGTCTGTAGAGAAGACAATGGTCTGTAGAGAAGACAATGGTCTGTAGAGAAGACAATGGTCTGTAGAGAAGACAATGGTCTGTAGAGAAGACAATGGTCTCTAGAGAAGACAATGGTCTGTAGAGAAGACAATGGTCTGTAGAGAAGACAATGGTCTGTAGAGAAGACAATGGTCTGTAGAGAAGACAACGGTCTGTAGAGAAGACAACGGTCTGTAGAGAAGACAATGGTCTGTAGAGAAGACAATGGTCTGTAGAGAAGACAATGGTCTGTAGAGAAGACAATAGTCTCTAGAGAAGACAATGGTCTGTAGAGAAGACCCCGGTCTGTAGAGAAGACAATGGTCTGTAGAGAAGACCCCGGTCTGTAGAGAAGACCCCGGTCTGTAGAGAAGACAATGGTCTGTAGAGAAGACAATGGTCTGTAGAGAAGACCCCGGTCTGTAGAGAAGACACTGGTCTGTAGAGAAGACAATGGTCTGTAGAGAAGACAATGGTCTGTAGAGAAGACAATGGTCTGTAGAAAAGACAATGGTCTGTAGAGAAGACAATGGTCTGTATAGAAGACAATGGTCTGTATAGAAGACAATGGTCTGTAGAGAAGACCCCGGTCTGTAGAGAAGACAATGGTCTGTAGAGAAGACCCCGGTCTGTAGAGAAGACAATGGTCTGTAGAGAAGACAATGGTCTGTAAAGAAGACAATGGTCTGTAAAGAAGACAAAGGTCTGTAGAGAAGACAATGGTGTGTAAAGAAGACAATGGTCTCTAGAGAAGACAATGGTCTGTAGAGAAGACAATGGTCTGTAGAGAAGACAATGGTCTGTAAAGAAGACAATGGTCTGTAGAGAAGACCCCGGTCTGTAGAGAAGACCCTGGCCTGTAGAGAAGACAATGGTCTGTAGAGAAGACAATGGTCTGTAGAGAAGACAATGGTCTGTAGAGAAGACCCCGGTCTGTAGAGAAGACAATGGTCTGTAGAGAAGACAAAGGTCTGTAGAGAAGACAATGGTCTGTAGAGAAGACAATGGTCTGTAGAGAAGACAATGGTCTGTAGAGAAGACCCCGGTCTGTAGAGAAGACCCTGGCCTGTAGAGAAGACAATGGTCTGTAGAGAAGACAATGGTCTGTAGAGAAGACAATGGTCTGTAGAGAAGACCCCGGTCTGTAGAGAAGACCCTGGTCTGTAGAGAAGACCCCAGTCTGTAGAGAAGACAATGGTCTGTAGAGAAGACCCCGGTCTGTAGAGAAGACAATGGTCTGTAGAGAAGACAATGGTCTGTAGAGAAGACAATGGTCTGTAGAGAAGACAATCGTCTGTAGAGAAGACCCCGGTCTGTAGAGAAGACCCCGGTCTGTAGAGAAGACAATGGTCTGTAGAGAAGACCCCGGTCTGAAGAGAAGACAATGGTCTGTGGAGAAGACAATGGTCTGTAGAGAAGACAATGGTCTGTAGAGAAGACCCCGGTCTGTAGAGAAGACAATGGTCTGTAGAGAAGACCCCGGTCTGTAGAGAAGACAATGGTCTGTAGAGAAGACAATGGTCTGTAGAGAAGACAATGGTCCGTAGAGAAGACCCCGGTCTGTAGAGAAGACAATGGTCTGTAGAGAAGACAATGGTCTGTAGAGAAGACAATGGTCTGTAGAGAAGACAATGGTCTGTAGAGAAGACAAAGGTCTGTATAGAAGACAAAGGTCTGTATAGAAGACAAAGGTCTGTAGAGAAGACAATGGTCTGTAGAAAAGACAATGGTCTGTAGAAAAGACAATGGTCTGTATAGAAGACAATGGTCTGTAGAGAAGACAATGGTCTGTAGAGAAGATAATGGTCTGTAGAGAAGACAATGGTCTGTAGAGAAGACAATGGTCTCTAGAGAAGACAATGGTCTGTAGAGAAGACAATGGTCTGTAGAGAAGACAATGGTCTGTAGAGAAGACAATGGTCTGTAGAGAAGACAACGGTCTGTAGAGAAGACAACGGTCTGTAGAGAAGACAATGGTCTGTAGAGAAGACAATGGTCTGTAGAGAAGACAAAGGTCTGTAGAGAAGACAATAGTCTCTAGAGAAGACAATGGTCTGTAGAGAAGACCCCGGTCTGTAGAGAAGACAATGGTCTGTAGAGAAGACCCCGGTCTGTAGAGAAGACCCCGGTCTGTAGAGAAGACCCCGGTCTGTAGAGAAGACCCCGGTCTGTAGAGAAGACAATGGTCTGTAGAGAAGACAATGGTCTGTAGAGAAGACCCCGGTCTGTAGAGAAGACAATGGTCTGTAGAGAAGACCCCGGTCTGTAGAGAAGACAATGGTCTGTAGAGAAGACCCCGGTCTGTAGAGAAGACAATGGTCTGTAGAGAAGACAATGGTCTGTAGAGAAGACAATGGTCTGTAGAGAAGACAATAGTCTCTAGAGAAGACAATGGTCTGTAGAGAAGACCCCAGTCTGTAGAGAAGACAATGGTCTGTAGAGAAGACAATAGTCTCTAGAGAAGACAAAGGTCCGTAGAGAAGACCCCAGTCTGTAGAGAAGACAATGGTCTGTAGAGAAGACAATAGTCTCTAGAGAAGACAATGGTCTGTAGAGAAGACAATGGTCTGTAGAGAAGACCCCGGTCTGTAGAGAAGACCCCGGTCTGTAGAGAAGACAATGGTCTGTAGAGAAGACAATGGTCTGTAGAGAAGACAATGGTCTGTAGAGAAGACCCCGGTCCGTAGAGAAGACAATGGTCTGTAGAGAAGACCCCGGTCTGTAGAGAAGACAATGGTCTGTAGAGAAGACAATGGTCTGTAGAGAAGACCCCGGTCCGTAGAGAAGACAATGGTCTGTAGAGAAGACCCCGGTCTGTAGAGAAGACACTGGTCTGTAGAGAAGACAATGGTCTGTAGAGAAGACAATGGTCCGTAGAGAAGACAATGGTCTGTAGAGAAGACAATAGTCTGTAGAGAAGACAATGGTCTGTAAAGAAGACAAAGGTCTGTAGAGAAGACAATGGTCTGTAGAGAAGACAAAGGTCTGTAGAGAAGACAATGGTCCGTAGAGAAGACCCCGGCCTGTAGAGAAGACAATGGTCTGTAGAGAAGACAATGGTCTGTAAAGAAGACAAAGGTCTGTAGAGAAGACAATGGTCTGTAGAGAAGACAAAGGTCTGTAGAGAAGACCTCAGTCTGTAAAGAAGACAATGGTCTGTAGAGAAGACCCCGGCCTGTACAGAAAACCCTGGTTTGTAGAGAAGACTACCTACTCTTGCACTGTATTCTCTGGTCCACTTCGGGACATTTCCTGGGAGATTAGCATCAGTAAGATTCATGATGTAGGTCTCTTGTTCCAAAACCGACTGGAATACAAGTTAAAAATTAGCCCAAGGGCTAAGAAAGGTTACCGGACAATGTTTCACATTTTATATATTAGCCATTTTGTCCCGAGACCTTGACAACAGGTCAAATTCAAGGTCACAAGAATATTCAGCATGTATCATTTCATGTCCACAATTGATTCCTAAGCTGCAAAATCGACAATGAGCAAGATATTAACCATTTTGTGTTCTGACCTTGGAGATGAGATCAAATTCAAGGTCATGAGAATATTCAGCATATATCATTTCCTATATGTGCTCAATTGATTGCAAAGCTGTAAGTTTAATAAACGAGATATTAACCATTTTGTGCTTTGACCTTGAAAATGTCAAATTCAAGGTCATGACAATATTCAGCATTTATCGTTTACTATTTGTTCATAATTGCTTCCTTAACTGTAAAAATGATAATAAGCGAGATATTAGCATTTTATGCTCTGACCTTGAAAATGAGGGCGAAGGTCAAGTTCAAGGTCATGACAAGATTCAGTATATATATCATTTCCTACATGTGCACAATTGATCCTAAGCTGCAAAATCGATAATAAGCGAGATATTAGCCATTTAATGCTCTGACCTTGAAAATGAGATCAACGGTCAAGATCAAGGTCATGACAATCTTCAGCATATATCACTTCCTACATGGCCCCAATTGATTTGTAAGCTGTAAAGTCGATGATAAGTGAGATTTTAGCCATTTTTTCCTATGACCTTGAAGATGGAGAACAAGGTCAAATTCAAAGTCATCAGAATATTCGGCTTATTTCATTTCCTATACATCCACAACTGATTTTCTAACCTGTGAAGTCGATAATAAGCGAGACATTAGCCATTTTGTGCTCTTGACTCTGAAAATGAGGTCAGAGGTAAAATTCAAGGTCGTGACAATAATCTGCATATATCATTTCCTATATGTTCATAATTGATTCCTAAGCTGTAAAGTCGATAAGAAGTGAGGTATTAGCCATTTTCTCCTGTGACCTTGAAAATGAGGTCAAAGGTCAAATTCAAGGTCATGAGAATATTCGGCATATATCACTTCCTATATGTCCACAATTGATTTCTAATCTGTAAAGTCGATAATAAGCGAGATAGCTATTTTGTGGTCTGACCTTGAAACTGAGGTCAGAGGTCAAATTCAGGGTCACGAGAATATTCAGCATATATCATTTCCTATATCTCCACAATTGATTTCTAGTGTCTAATCTCAATATTGAGTGAGATATTAGGCATAATGTGTCCCATTATAAAGCATAGGAGAGTTTAACATGGGAAAGTCTCATTTGGGCCGAGTTTGGGCCAAAATCGCCCACTTCTAGCGATTCAAGCGCAACGAAACTTATACACATCACAGGAGTACATATGAGGAGTGTTATGTATTAAAAAGAGACTTGAAAATGAGGCCAAAGGTCAAATTCAAAGTCACAAGAATATTATGGATATATCATTTCCTATATGTCCACGATTGATTCCTAAGCTGTAAAATCGATAAGCGAGATATTAGCCATTTTGTGCTATGACCTTGAAAATAAGGTCAAATGTCAAATTTAAGGTCATCAGAATATTCAGCGTATATCCTTTCCTATATGTCCACATTTGATTCCTAAGCTGTAAAGTCGATAATAAGCGAGATATTAGCCAATTTGTCCCGTGACCTTGAAAATGAGGTCAAAGGTCAAATTCAAGGTCACGTGAATATTCAGCATATATCATTTCCTACATGTCCACAATTGATCCCTAAGCTGTAAAATCGATAATAAGTGAGATATTAGCCATTTTGTCCCGTGACCTTGAAAATGAGGTCAAAGGTCAAATTCAAGGTCATGACAATAATCTGCATATATCATTTCCTATATGTTCATAATTGATTCCTAAGCTGTAAAGTCGATAAGAAGTGAGATATTAGCCATTTTGTCCTGTGACCTTGAAAATGAGGTCAAAGGTTGAATTCAAGGTCATCAGAATATTCGGTATATATCATTTGCTATATGTCCACAATTGATTTCCAAGCTGTAAAGTCGATAATGAGCGAGATATTAGCCATTTTGTTCTTTGACCTTGAAACTGAGGTCAGAGGTCAAATTCAAGGTCACGAGAATATTCAGCCTATATCATTTCCTATATGTCCACAATTGATTCGTAGTCTCTAATCTCAATATTAAGTGAGATATAAGGCATAATGTGTCCCATTATAAAGCATAGCAGAATTTAACATGGGAAAGTCCCATTTGGGCGAAGACTTAAAGCTGGACTAATGGTATTTAAGGAGACATGAGATTTTAAAAAAATATATATGTCGGCACATGTACCGCATGTGTCCAGGCGGTACTGCACCCGTGACATTACCGAACATTTCCGAAGTACCATCGGCTAGTTTCGGCTGCCCTCGGCGTTTGCTCCAAAGAGCTCCGCTCACACAGTGCCGCCGGTCGATATAAAACTCGCCTGTCGTCATGTGGTTTAGTCCAGTTCAACTCACGATACTCTGGGCTGCAACACCACGCTGCACTCCCGGTGAATGCATACCCCCCATACTGCTTGTCAACAGCAGAAATTTTATTTTATTAGAATATTATGCATAAACCATCATATTGCCTAACTCTATCTGCAAAATGGAAGTAAATAAACACGATATATTCGTCAATTGACCTGTTTACATAAAGTATCACATATAGATTCATAACAGAATGTACATCACAATTGAGAAATTGCCACATGTTCTCCCGTCGGATTACAACTCAACAGGGTTGAGTTGTAATCCAACGGGAATACTATTGTTGGGCAATATTTGTTAGGTGTTAGGCTTCGCTTTGCAGAGAACCTCATCAACTATGATTTGCGATGAGACAATTATGTATACATTTCATTGCCAATCAGTGTTTAGTGTACAAAATATATTGTATCCGTAATTGGTTATAGTCATAGTCTACTTTCTAACAAACGTCATTGACAGTGAGTATTATTTGTAATATGCTATCGCACTGTATAAAAGATACACAACCTAAACATAGTTCGCACAGTAATAGTATTTGGGGCGGGGGTGCTACTGTTAGCATTCCGAAATACAACATGCAGTATGAACGGTAGTTGTCAACTGTGCCAACGAATAAGTGGTATGTATGGACAATTGATACAGCTTTTCACACAAGCTGGTAGTGTGCATTGAAACGGAATGGAGTATATATAAAATTGTCATAGTACAGTAATACCACCAAAATCCACCTTTTTTTAGCGTTCCCATTCAGGTATATCGATATATGCCTTAGCTGTAACAGCCCAAATGTTTCCGTGTTGACATGTACTTACAAATAACACGCTTCATTGAACGGTACTGGGGCCTTATATACCGGCAGAAACCCCTCAAGTGCTGGAGCGTTTGGAGCAAACGCCGAGAACAACCGAAGGCAGCCGACTGCGGTCGGGTATTTTCGGAAATGTAACGGGCACAGTACCGTATGAACACATGCGGTACATGTGCCGAAATATATTTTTTTAATCTATTTTTTCCTCCTTTTGAGCTATTAGTCCAGCTTTAAACACATCACAGAAGTAGATATGAGGAGTGTTGTGTATCAAAAAGAAAAAAAAGTTACCGAACAGCTTTTGAGAAAATGGCCGCCAAAGTCCAAAATCAGGCATTTTTCGTTGAAAACGGCCGCCATTTTGAAGAAAATCGAAAAACTAAAAAACCCTTTCCTTGAAATATTTTTAGGTATTTTTGTGCAAAATTTCAGAAAGATTCGATCATATGCTTTAAAGATAAAAATTAAACGGACGACGGACGGACGACGGATGACGGACGCAACGCCATGCCAATAGGTTATCGGACCATAGGTCCGGTAACCTAAAAAATAATAACACTTTCACAGGCAGTACAAGAAAGGTCAAGAGATGTGCAAAATTTGCTAAGCTCACCTCTAAACCACTGAATTCGATGAAAGTTACATTCAAAAGCTGGGATTACACATCTACTGTCATCATGCAAAACGGAGATTTGAGTCAGAACCTACCCAGTTGCTCTGACTGTGAAAGCCATCCATCGTGTACACTCGATAGCCAGGATTTAGGTTCTTGAACGTGGTGACACTAGGACCAATATGTGCGACTGAAATCGGTTGAGTCATCGTGGCTTCGTCATAGAACAGCTGAATGGAATCAGCGTGAGAATGGCCGAAAAACTGTCCTGTAATCACTTCGTGAAACCTGCAATAGTATGCATAACTACATGTACATGTACATGTTTGCTAGTCGCTAGTGACAATATAGGTGGATCCCCCTGATGCTCCATGTCACCCCAAATTTGTAAATGCATATAAAAATCTTCACTGCGGAGTTAATTTATTTCAGTTACGTCACTGATAAAAGATTCAGACAGTAACTATTTTTATGTGTACGACCATCAAATCAAGCAACAGACCGAATGTTCCATTTTACACAACATACCAAATAGTACAATACAATATACATGATATACTGAGTATTTCAAACAATCCGAAGAACATGGCAGGCTATTTATACAAGTACATGTGCATCAGCATGAACCTGCCTCGTGATAGGACAATGGATGATTGATGGAGGATTTAAATTTTTGCTTATCATCCTTCTCAATGTATCATATAATATCAGCAATTTAACTTGTTCAAACCCAAAATGACGCCAACATTTCGAACAGAAAAATGCTGTAAGCCCAGAAAGTATTAGCGTCCACTTATATAGCATTTTGAAAACATAGGGCAAAAGGGCCCTGTAGCTCATCCCAAGGCGACCAGAATATTTCATCAAACTGATATAGATATGTGTATGTTGTGCATATATATGATTTCATATAACAAGTATGTGTACATATGTTCATCATACAATACTGAGCTCTACCTTCAAGAGAGTTTTGACTCTACTGACACAGGAGGCATTTCGCCTTCGGACCTTTGGCCCTAAGAGAAGACGATATTGTTTGTCTATATACATAAATGCCAGTGATGAACATCAGTATAAAAGTGTGCTCTCACTACTCTGCGTTTTATTTACTATTGTCATTTAAATCCAAAATAATTAGCCCAAAGGCTAAGATAGGTTACCGGACAATTTTGGTTTGGATAATGGAATGTAACAGACCTTGAGATCTATCAATCAAGGTTATCAGTGTGAACATTATGACCATGAGATTTACCAATCAAGGTCATCCATGTGAACTTCAATGTCACCATTACATGTACGGGTGCGATATTTGATTTTCTATATGTTCATAATACAAAGATATGTCTGGGTGCACGTGTACACATTCTGAGTCAGACATTTGGCACTCAAGGTCATCTTAGGTCAAGCTCAAGGTCATCACTAGCTGTGCCATATAAGTCTTCCTATATTTTCATAATGCAAACATAAGCTTTATATGCAAGCATTTCATCTATAGAGGCAAATCTGGGCATTTTTTGACACAGAAATGGCTCTTTTGACCTTTTAAAGTCATCCAAGTTCAAATTCAAGGTCACCCACAAGTCGCCATATATGACTTCCCATTTGAAAGTTCCAATTTCTAAGCTCTATCTTCAGGCGTTCTATGAGTACAGTTCTGGCAGCTCTTATTATGAAGGAGAAAATTGCCAAAAAATTTTCAAGTCCAAAATTTTTTTCAAAGGGTGAAATTTTTTCCCCCCTGGAAATAGCCCAAAATGGATATTAATGCGATTTGGGGTGAAAAAAATTTTTTCACCGACTCGTCAAAAATTCAAAATGGCCGCCATACGCAGACCGGCGATTCAAGGGCAACCAAACTTATACACATCACAGAGGTCCATAAGGGGAATCTTTTGAAACAAAAATCTCAAAACTGTCTGAACAGTTTCTGAGTAAATGGCCGTCAAAGTCCAAAATTGGGCATTTTTCAACGAAAATGGCCGACATTTTGAGGAAAATGCGAAAATAAAAAAATTAGCCCAAGGGCTAAGAAAGGTTACCGGACAGTATACATTTTAGATATTAGCCTTTTGTCCAGTGACCTTGAAAATAAAGTCACTGATAAATTCAAGGCCATGAAATTTTCAACAAATATATCACTTCTAGTATGTCCACAATAAATTCCTCAGCTGTAAAGTCGATAATAAGTGAGACATTAGCCATTCTGTGATGTGACCTTGAAAATGAGGTCAAAGTTCAAGTTCAAGGTCATGAAAATATTCAGTATATATCATTCCTCTATATTCGCAATTGATTCCTATGCTGTAAATGTAAGTATCAATCTATTACCACCAATACAATCAGATTTTGATGATGCCAATAAGAAACGTAAAATACTACATTTTGCAATAGAAACAAAGCCCTATCAAATAGTTTATCCAAAGACACACTAGCGTCTTCAGGGGCAGACAATGTGTTAAATGTAGTTGTTTCTACTGTACACCAAATGGAATTAGTATACAACTGCCCAACAACCTATGAAAATAATTTAGAAATCCGAATCTAACCCCATGGAACAGATACATGACAAGTACAAAAGTACTCAATCACAAGCCCGAAGGCTACTGAGTTGATGGTATCCTCGGGGACAGATTTAACGTCCGCCAGCAGTGACACCGACTCAGTGGTATAAATGTAAGTAACAATCTATTACCACCAATACAATCAAATTTTGATGACGCCAATAAGAAACGTAAAATACAACATTTTGCAATAGAAACAAAGCCCGACCAAAGAGTTTATCCAAAGACACACTAGCGTCATCAGGGGCAGATGTAAAGATGATAATAAGCAACATATTAGCCATTTTGTTCTCGGACCTTGAAAATGAGATCAAAGGTCAAATTCTAGAAAACCAAAATATTCAGCATACATCATTTCCTATATGTTCACTATGGACCCCTAAGCTGTAAATTTGATAATAAGCGAGATATAAGCCATTTTGTATTCTGACCTTCAAAATAAAATGACTAACCTTGAAATCTAGGTCAAGGGTAAAATTCAAGGTCACTAGAATATTCAGCATATATCATTTCCTATATGTTCACAATTGATTTCTAAGCTAGCTGCAAAGTTGCTAATAAGCAAAATATTGGCCATTTTGTCCTGTGACCTTGAAAATGAGGTCAAAGGTCAAATTCAAGGTCATGAGAATATTCAGCATATATCATTTCCTATATGTTCACAATTGATTCCTAAGCCGTAAAGTCGATAATAAGCAAGATATTAGCAATTTTGTCCTGTGACCTTGGAAATGAGGTCAAAGGTCAAATTCAAGGTCACGAGAATATTCAGCATATATCATTTCCTATATGTTCACAATTGATTCCTAAGCTGTAAAGTCGATAATAAGCGAGATATTAGCCATTTTGTCCTGTGACCTTGAAAATGAGGCCAAAGGTCAAATTCAAGGTCACGAAAATATTCAGCATATATCATTTCCTATATGTTCACAATGGATTCCTAAGCTGTAAAGTTGATAATAAGCGAGATATTAGCCATTTTGTCCTGTGACCTTGAAAATCAGGTCAAAGGTCAAATTCAAGGTCACGAGAATATTCAGCATATATCATTTCCTATATGTCCACAATTGATTTCTAAGCTGTAAAGTCGATAATAAGCGAGATATTAGCCATTTTGTCCTGTGACCTTGAAAATGAGGTCAAAGGTCAAATTCAAGGTCACGAGAATATTCAGCATATATTATTTCCAATATGTCCACAATTGATTCCTAGTCTCTAATCTCATTATTAAGTGAGATATTAGGCTTAATGTGTCCCATTATAAAGCATAGGAAAATTTAACATGGGAAAGTCACATCTGGGCCGAGTTTGGGCCCAAAATGGCCCACTTCGAGTGATTCAAGCGCAACGAAATTTATACATGTCACAGAAGTACATATGAGGAGTGTTATGCATCAATAAGAAAAATTAGCCCAATGGGCTAGAAAGGTTACCGGAGAAATATACAGAGTTAAGCGAAGAAAGTTGAAGGTGAAATTCAAGGTGACCACTGAAATCGCCATATCTCTAACCTTGAAAATGGGATCAAAGGTTAAACTAGACGTCAAGGCCTGAAGATGCCTTGGGGCATTTCGTGTGAGTTCTATTTCAACCTAACATTTACCTAAGAGACCGCGTCTAGAACCATAATGACTCTGAATCTGTCCGTGGTCAAAGTTTAAGTGACATTCCCCGTCCTTAGGCATCTTTGCGTTTCGCTCTACGACGGACCGTTTCTGAGATATGGCAAACAGGAAGTGCTGAGTCGGCAAAAAAAAATTCGACACCAGAAGTCGTCTCGATGCAAGATACCCTCTAGACTAGTTATTCTAGTGCCAGGAGGCCGGAATTGAGCTCCGTTTCGCTCTACGACGCACCATTTCCGAGATACGGCCAAACAGGAAGTGCAGAGTCGGCGAAAATAAATTCAACACTAGGGGTCGTCTCGACCGAAAATACCCACTAGACTAGTTTGTCTAGTGCCATAAGGCCGGAATTGAGCTCCGTTTCGCTCTACGACGCACCGTTTTCGAGATAAGGCCAAACAGGAAGTGCCGAGTCGGCGAAAAAAAAATTGACACCAGGGGTCGTTTCGACCCAAGATACCCCTAGACTAGTTTGTCTAATGCCAGGAGGCTGAAATTGAGCTCCGTTTCGCTCTACGACGCACCGTTTCCGAGATACGGCCAAACAGGAAGTGCCGAGTCGGCAAAAAAAAAAAATCGACACCAGGGGTCGTTTCGACCCAAGATACCCCTAGACTAGTTTGTCTAATGCCAGGAGGCTGAAATTGAGCTCCGTTTCGCTCTACGACTCACCATTTCCGAGATACGGCCAAACAGGAAGTGCCGAGTCGGAGAAAATAAATTCGACACCAGGGGTGGTCTCGACCCAAAATACCCACTAGACTAGTTTGTCTAGTGCCAGAAGGCCGGAATTGAGCTCCGTATCCCTGTATGATGCACAGTTTCCGAGATACGGCCAAACAGGAAGTGCCGATTCAGCGAAAAAAAAATTGACACCAGGGGTTGTCTCGACCCAAAATACCCATAAGCCTAGTTTGTCTAGTGCCAGAAGGCCGGAACTGAGCTCCGTTTCGCTCTACGACGCACCATTTCCGAGATACGGCCAAACAGGAAGTGCCGAGTCGGCGAAAATAAATTTGACACTAGGGGTCGTCTCGACTAAAAATACCCACTAGACTAGTTTGTCTAGTGCCAGGAGGCCGGAATTGAGCTCCGTTTCGCTCTACGACGCACCGTTTCCGAGATACGGCCAAACAGGAAGTGCCGAGTCGGCGAAAAAAAAATCGACACCAGGGTCGTTCGACCCAAGATACACACTAGACTAGTTTGTCTAGTGCCAGGAGGCCGAAATTGAGCCCCGTTTCGCTCTACGACGCACCGTTTCCGAGATACGGCCAAACAGGAAGTGCCGAGTCGGCGAAAAAAAAATTCGACACCAGGGGTCGTCTCGACCCAAGATACACACTAGACTAGTTGTCTAGTGCCAGGAGGCCGAAATTGAGCTCTGTTTCGCTCTACGACGCACCGTTTCCGAGATACGGCCAAACAGGAAGTGCCGAGTCGGCGAAAAAAAAATTCGACACCAGGGGACGTCTCGACCGAATATACACACTAGACTAGTTTGTCTAGTGCCAGGAGGCCGAAATTGAGCTCCGTTTCGCTCTACGACGCACCGTTTCCGAGATACGGCCAAACAGGAAGTGCCGAGTCGGCGAAAAAAAAATTCGACACCAGGGGTCGTCTCGACCCAAGATACACACTAGACTAGTTTGTCTAGTGCCAGGAGGCCGAAATTGAGCTCCGTTTCGCTCTACGACGCACCGTTTCCGAGATACGGCCAAACAGGAAGTGCCGAGTCGGCGAAAAAAAAATTCGACACCAGGGGACGTCTCGACCGAAGATACACACTAGACTAGTTTGTCTAGTGCCAGGAGGCCGAAATTGAGCTCCGTTTCGCTCTACGACGCACCGTTTCCGAGATACGGCCAAACAGGAAGTGCCAAGTCGGCGAAAAAAAAATTCGACACCAGGGGACGTCTCGACCGAAGATACACACTAGACTAGTTTGTCTAGTGCCAGGAGGCCGAAATTGAGCTCCGTTTCGCTCTACGACGCACCGTTTCCGAGATACGGCCAAACAGAAAGTGCCGAGTCGGCGAAAAAAAAATTCGACACCAGGGGACGTCTCGACCGAAGATACACACTAGACTAGTTTGTCTAGTGCCAGGAGGCCGAAATTGAGCTCCGTTTCGCTCTACGACGCACCGTTTCCGAGATACGGCCAAACAGGAAGTGCCGAGTCAGCGGAAAAAAAATTCGACACCAGGGGACGTCTCGACCGAAGATACACACTAGACTAGTTTGTCTAGTGCCAGGAGGCCGAAATTGAGCTCCGTTTCGCTCTACGACGCACCGTTTCCGAGATACGGCCAAACAGGAAGTGCCGAGTCGGCGAAAAAAAAATTCGACACCAGGGGTCGTCTCGACCCAAGATACACACTAGACTAGTTTTTCTAGTGCCAGGAGGCCGAAATTGAGCTCCGTTTCGCTCTACGACGCACCGTTTCCGAGATACGGCCAAACAGGAAGTGCCGAGTCGGCGAAAAAAAAATTCGACACCAGGGGACGTCTCGACCGAAGATACACACTAGACTAGTTTGTCTAGTGCCAGGAGGCCGAAATTGAGCTCCGTTTCGCTCTACGACGCACCGTTTCCGAGATACGGCCAAACAGGAAGTGCCGAGTCGGCAAAAAAAAAATTCGACACCAGGGGACGTCTCGACCGAAGATACACACTAGACTAGTTTGTCTAGTGCCAGGAGGCCGAAATTGAGCTCCGTTTCGCTCTACGACGCACCGTTTCCGAGATACGGCCAAACAGGAAGTGCCGAGTCGGCGAAAAAAGAAATCGACACCAGGGGTCATTTCGACCCAAGATACCCCCTAGACTAGTTTGTCTAGTGCCAGGAGGCCGAAATTGAGCTCCGTTTCGCTCTACGACGCACCGTTTCCGAGATATGCATGAAAGCCTCAAGGATGAATCAGCAAAAATTCTTCCGAGCTCTAGGGCAAAGGTCGTTCTACCGAGTGATCCCAAAATCAATAGGGTTCTTCCTTGGTGGTATATGAACTCCCATGCAGAGAATACTTGCCATTGCATGAATACTTTTTGAGTTATCGATCGGAAACCAAGTCTCGAAATCAACCTTGATTTCATCCTCACAGACCTCACGGACCCCGGAGCCGCCTCCAAAACAATAGGGGTCTTCCATGTAATATTTCAGACCAGTGGTGTAAATTTGGACAAGATCCGTTCAGGCGTTCCGGAGTTATTGATCGGAAACCAAAACGGCGGAAAGTAAAAAAAAAAGAAAAAAAAAAAAAAAACCAGACAAAACCATAAGGGCATTTCGGGCCGAAATGCCCTAATTCTAGATCACTAAACTATTCAGCATACATCATTTCCTATATCTTCACTATGGACCCCTAAGCTGTAAATTTGAAATAAGCGAGATATAAGCCATTTTGTAATCTGACTTTGAAAATAAAATGACTGACCTTGAAATTTAGGTCAAAGGTCAAATTCAATATCATTAAAATATTCAGAATATATCATTTCCTATATGTTCACAATTGATTCCTAAGCTGTAAAGTCGATAATAAGCGAGATATTAGCCATTTTGTCCTGTTGACCTTGAAAATGAGGTCAAAAGTCAAATTCAAGGTCACTAGAATATTCAGCATATATCATTTCCTATATGTTCACAATTGATTTCTAAGCTGTAAAGGCGCTAATAAGCAAGATATTGGCCATTTTGTCCTGTGACCTTGAAAATGAGGTCAAAGCTCAAATTCAAGGTCATGAGAATATTCAGCATATATCATTTCCTATATGTTCACAATTGATTCCTAAACTGTAAAGTCGATAATAACCGAGATATTAGCCATTTTGTCCTGTGACCTTGAAAATGAGGTCAAAAGTCAAATTCAAGGTCACGAGAATATTCAGCATATATCATTTCCTTTATGTCCACAATTCATTCCTAGTCTCTAATTTCAATATTAAGTGAGATATTAGGCTTAATGTGTGCCATTATAAAGCATAGGAAAATTTAACATGGGAAAGTCACATTTGGGCCGAGTTTGGGCCCAAAATGGCCCACTTCAAGCGATTCAAGCGCAACAAAATTTATACATGTCACAGGGGTACATATGAGGAGTGTTTTTCATCAATAAGAAAGAAAAGTTACTGAACAGATTTTGAGAAAATGGCCCCCAAAACCCAAAATTGACCGATTTTCGACGAAAACGACAAATTCAAAATGGCCGCCACACGCAGACCAGCGAACCAAGGGCAACGAAACTTATACACATTATGGAGGACATAATAAGGCATCCTTGTGCAAAAAAAGAAAAAAAGTTACTGAACAGATTTTGAGAAAATGGCCGCGAAAGCCCAAAATTGACCGATTTTCGACGAAAATGACAAATTCAAAATGGCCGCCACACGCAGACCAGCGAACCAAGGGCAACGAAACTTATACACATTATGAAGGACATAATAAGGCATCCTTGTGCAAAACAAGAAAAAAAGTTACTGAACAGATTTAGAGAAAATGGCCGCCAAATCCCAAAATTGACCGATTTTCGATGAAAACGACAAATTCAAAATGGCCGCCACACGCAGACCAGCGAACCAAGGGCAACGAAACTTATACACCTTATGAAGGACATAATAAGGCATCCTTGTGCAAAAAAAGAAAAAAAGTTACTGAACAGATTTTGAGAAAATGGCCGCCAAAGCCCAAAATTGACCGATTTTCGACGAAAACGACAAATTCAAAATGGCCGCCACACGCAGACCAGCGAACCAAGGGCAACGAAACTCATACACATTATGAAGGACATAATAAGGCATCCTTGTGCAAAAAAAGAAAAAAAGTTACTGAACAGAATTTGAGAAAATGGCCGCCAAAGCCCAAAATTGACCGATTTTCGACGAAAACGACAAATTCAAAATGGCCGCCACACGCAGACCAGCGAACCAAGGGCAACGAAACTTATACACATTATGAAGGACATAATAAGGCATCCTTGTGCAAAAAAAGAAAAAAAAGTTACTGAACAGATTTTGAGAAAATGCCGCCAAAGCCCAAAATTGACCGATTTTCGACGAAAACGACAAATTCAAAATGGCCGCCACACGCAGACCAGCGAACCAAGGGCAACGAAACTTATACACCTCATGAAGGACATAATAAGGCATCCTTGTGCAAAAAAAGAAAAAAAGTTACTGAACAGATTTTGAGAAAATGGCCGCCAAAGCCCAAAATTGACCGATTTTCGACGAAAACGACAAATTCAAAATGGCCACCACACGCAGACCAGCGAACCAAGAGCAACGAAACTTATACACATTATGAAGGACATAATAAGGCATCCTTGTGCAAAAAAAGAAAAAAAGTTACTGAACAGATTTTGAGAAAATGCCGCCAAAGCCCAAAATTGACCGATTTTCGACGAAAACGACAAATTCAAAATGGCCGCCACACGCAGACCAGCGAACCAAGGGCAACGAAACTTATATACATTATGAAGGACATAATAAGGCATCCTTGTGCAAAAAAAGAAAAAAAGTTACGGAACAGATTTTGAGAAAATGGCCGCCAAAGTCCAAAATTGGCCGATTTTCGACGAAAACGGCCGCCATTTTGAAAATATTGCGAAAATCAAAAAACTAAAAAATACCTCCTTCTTGAATTATTTTTGTGTATTTTTGTGCAAAATTTCAGAAAGATTGGTCCGTAAACAAAAAAGATAAAAATGTGAACGCCGACGCCGGACGCCGGACGCAACGCCACGGCAATAGGTTATCGGACCAAAGGTCCGGTAACCTAAAAATTAGCCCAAGGGCTAAGATAGGTTACCGGATAATTTTGGCTTTAAGCATTGCAAGAGATTTACTAATCAAGGTCATCTTTGTGAACTGCAATATCACCATTAGGTATGCTGCATATGACTTCATATATGTTCGTGAAACAAACATATAACCTCTATCAACAAGACGTATTAGTATTTTGTCTGTAGAGGCCAATTTACACATGTCAGGTCAGGCGAGGTTGTGAGATTTGGATTTCAAGGTCAAATATAAGGTCAAATTCAAGGTCTCCAAGAGGTGTGCTATAAATACATGACTCCTTGTTAGCTTATACACAATCCTAACCTGTATGTGCAAGTGTTTAAGCCTTGGTGGCTAATTTACATATATTTCACATCAGACATTTAGCACTCAAAATCATCTGAGGTCAAGGTCATCATCAGTTGTTCCATATATGACTTCCTATATGCTCATAATGCAAACTTAAGCTCTATCTAATACATTTCATCTGTAGAGACAAATCTGTGCATTTTTTTTACCCCAAAATGGCTGTTTTGACCTTTCAAGGTCATCAAAGGTCAAATTCAAGGTCACCACACAAATCGCCATATATAACTTCACATTCGAAAGTGCCAATTTCTAAGCTCTATCTTCAAGCGTTCTATGAGTACAGTCCTGGCAGCTCCCATTATGAAGGAAAAAAGTGCCGAAAATTTTCTAAGTCCAAAATTTTTTTCAAAGGGGGAAAAAAATTTTTTTGTCTAGAAATGGCCCAAAATGGATAGTATTGCGATTTGGGCCGAAAATTTGTTTTTTCGTCGACCCGTTGAAAATTCAAAATGGCCGCCATACGCAGACCGGCGATTCAAGGGCAACCAAACTTATACACATCACAGAGGTACATACGGAGAATCTTTTGGAACAAAAATCTCAAATCTGATCAGACAGCTTTTGAGAAAATGGCCGCCAAAGTTCAAAATTTACCGTTTTTCGACGAAAACAGCCGCCATTTTGAAAAAAATTAAAAACTAAAAAAACTAAAAAATACCTCCTTCTCAAATTATTTCAAGGTATCTTTTCCCAAATTTTCAGAAATATTGGACCGTACATTTTAAAGATAAAATTAGCCCAAGGGCTAAGATAGGTTACCGGACAATTTTAGTTTTAAGCATTGTAGGTGACATATGATTTTGAGATTTACCAGTCAAGGTCATCTTTGTGAATTTCAATGTCTCCATTAGGTATGCTGCATATGATTTCATATGTTCATAATACAAACATATAAGCTTGATCAAAAAGTATTTCGAGTGTAAAGGCCAATTTCAGATTTTGAGATTTGCCCTTTAAGGTCAAGTTCAAGATCACCAGAAAATGTGCCATTTATACATGACTTTTTTATAGGCTTATACACAATCCTAACCTGTATGTGCAAAAGTTTATGCTTCAGAGGCCACTTTCAAAGATTTCAAGCCAGACATTTGGCACTCAAGGTCATACAAGGTCAAAATCGAGGTCATCATTAGTTGTTCCATATTTGACTTCCTATATGTTCATAATGCAAACTGAAACTATATATACATGCATTTCATCTGTAGAGGCAAATTTGGGCATTTTTTTTACCCAAAAATGGCTGTTTTGACCTTTCAAGGTCATCAAAGGTCAAATTCAAGGTCACCTCCCAAATCGCCATATATGACTTCGTATTTGAAAGTGCCAATATCTAAGCTCTATCTTCAAGCGTACTATGAATACAGTCCTGGCAGCTCGAATTATGAAGGAATGAAGTCCCAAAATTTTTTCAAAGGGTGAAAAAAATTTTTTGGTCTAGAAATCACCCAAAATGGATAGTAATGTGATTTGGGGCAAAAAAAAAATTTTTTCCCGACCCGTCAAAAATTCAAAATGGCCGCCACACGGAGACCGGCGACTCAAGGGCAACAAAACTTATAAACATCATAAAGGTACATTAGGGGAATCTTTTGAAACAATAATCTCAAAACTGATCTGACAGTTTTCGAGAAAAGACAGACCAGATGCAAATTTGAGCATTTTTCGACCCAAAAATGGCTGTTTTGACCTTTCAAGGTCATCCAAGGTCAAATTCAAGGTCACCACACAAGTCGCCATATATGACTTCCCATTTGAAAGTGCCAATATCTAAGCTCTATCTTCAAGAATTTCATGAGTACAGTCCCGGCAGCTCCCATTATGAAGGAAAAAAGTGCCGAAAAAATTTTCTAAGTCCAAAATTTTTTTCAAAGGGTGAAAAAATTTTTTTGTCCAGAAATGACCCAAAATGGATAGTAACGCGATTTGGGGCAAAGAAAATTTTTTTCGCCGACCCGTCAAAAATTCAAAATGGCCGCCACAAGCAGACCGGCAATTCAAGGGGCAACAAAACTTATACACATCATAAAGGTGCTTCAGGGGAATTTTTTGAAATGAAAATCTCAAAACTGATCAGACAGTTTTTGAGAAAATGGCCTCCAAAGTCTAACATTGGCAACTTTTCGTCAAAAATGGCCGCCAAATAGGCAAAAACGATTCAATCAAAAAAATTTAAAAAACATCTTTAGATACTGGCCCAAGGTATGTTCTGACAAATTTATGGGGAAATTCATAATGTCAAAAAATAGTTACAGACCCGGACGGACGACGGACGGACGACGGACGAAATACCACAACAATAGCTTATCGGCCCAAAGGGCCGGTAAGCTAAAAATTAGCCCAAGGGCTAAGAAAGGTTACCGGACAATATACATTTTAGATATTAGCCTTTTGTCCAGTGACCTTGAAAATAAAGTCACTGATAAATTCAAGGTCATGAAATTTTCAACAAATATATCTCTTCTAGTATGTCCACAATATATTCCTAAGCTGTAAAGTCGATAATAAGTGAGACATTAGCCATTCTGTGATGTGACCTTGAAAATGAGGTCAAAGTTCAAGTTCAAGGTCATGAAAATATTCAGTATATATCATTCCTCTATATTCGCAATTGATTCCTATGCTGTAAATGTAAGTATCAATCTATTACCACCAATACAATCAGATTTTGATGATGCCAATAAGAAACGTAAAATACTACATTTTGCAATAGAAACAAACAAAGCCCGACCAAATAGTTTATCCAAAGACACACTGGCGTCTTCAGGGGCAGACAATGTGTTAAATGTAGTTGTTTCTACTGTACACCAGATGGAATTAGTATACAACTGCCCAACAACCTATGAAAATAATTTAGAAATCCGAATCTAACCCCATGGAATAGATACATGACAAGTACAAAAGTACCCAATCACAAGCCCGAAGGCTAATGAGTTGATGGTATCCTCGGGGACAGATTTAACGTCCGCCAGTAGTGACACCGACTCAGTGGTACAAATGTAAGTATCAATCTATTACCACCAATACAATCAATGATGCCAATAAGAAAGGTAAAATACAACATTTTGCAATAGAAACAAAGCCCGACCAAATAGTTTATCCAAAGACACACTGGCGTCATCAGGGGCAGATGTAAAGATGATAATAAGCGACATATTAGCCATTTTGTTCTCTGACCTTGAAAATGAGATCAAAGGTCAAATTCTAGATCACCAAAATATTCAGCATACATCATTTCCTATATGTTCACTATGGACCCCTAAGCTGTAAATTTGATAATAAGCGAGATATAAGCCATTTTGTATTCTGACCTTGAAAATAAAATGACTAACCTTGAAATTTAGGGCAAGGGTCAAATTCAAGGTCACTAGAATATTCAGCATATATCATTTCCTATATGTTCACAATTGATTCCTAAGCTGCAAAGTCGCTAATAAGCAAGATATTGGCCATTTTGTCCTGTGACCTTGAAAATGAGGTCAAAGGTCAAATTCAAGGTCACGAGAATATTCAGCATATATCATTTCCTATATGTTCACTTGATTCCTAAGCCATAAAGTCGATAATAAGCGAGATATTAGCAATTTTGTCATGTGACCTTGGAAATGAGGTCAAAGGTCAAATTCAAGGTCACGTGAATATTCAGCATATATCATTTCCTATATGTTCACAATTGACTCCTAAGCCGTAAAGTCGATAATAAGTGAAATATTAGCAATTTTGTGCTATGACCTTGAAAATAAGGTCAAAGGTCAAATTTGAGGTCATCAGAATATTCAGCGTATATCCTTTCCTGTATGTCCATATTTGATTCCTAAGCTGTAAAGTCGATAATAAGCGAGATATTAGCCATTTTGTCCCGTGACCTTGAAAATGAGGTCAAAGGTCAAATTCAAGGTCACGTGAATATTCAGCATATATCATTTCCTACATGTCCACAATTGATCACTAAGCTGTAAAATCGATAATAAGTGAGATATTAGCCATTTTGTCCCGTGACCTTGAAAATGAGGTCGAAGGTCAAATTCAAGGTCATGACAATAATCTGCATATATCATTTCCTATATGTTCACAATTGATTCCTAAGCTGCAAAGTCGCTAATAAGCAAGATATTGGCCATTTTGTAATGTGACCTTGAAAATGAGGTCAAAGATCAAATTCAAGGTCATGACAATATTCAGTATATTTCATGTCCTACATGTATAATATATGTTCACAATTGATTCCTAAGCTGTAAAGTCGATAAGAAGTGAGATATTAGCCATTTTGTCCCGTGACCTTGAAAATGAGGTCAAAGGTCAAATTCAAGGTCATCAGAATATTCGGTATATATCATTTCTTATATGTCCACAATTGATTTCTAATCTGTAAAGTCGATAATAAGCGAGATATTAGCTATTTCATGGTCTGACCTTGAAACTGAGGTCAGAGGTCAAATTCAAGGTCACGAGAATATTCAGCATATGTCATTTCCTATATGTCCACAATTGATTTCTAGTGTCTAATCTCAATATTGAGTGAGATATTAGGCATAATGTGTCCCATTATAAAGCATAGGAGAGTTTAACATGGAAAAGTCCCATTTGGGCCAAGTTTGGCCCAAAATGGCCCACTTCGAGCGATTCAAGCGCAACGAAACTTATACACATCACAGGAGTACATATGAGGAGTGTTATTTATTAAAAAGAAACTTGAAAATGAGGCCAAAGGTCAAATTCAAAGTCACAAAAATATTATGGATATATCATTTCCTATATGTCCACGATTGATTCCTAAGCTGTAAAATCGATAATAAGCGAGATATTAGCCATTTTGTGCTATGACCTTGAAAATAAGGTCAAAGGTCAAATTTAAGGTCATCAGAATATTCAGCGTATATCCTTTCCTATATGTCCACATGTGATTCCTAAGCTCTAAAGTCGATAATAAGTGAGATATTAGCCATTTTGTCCCGTGACGTTGAAAATGAGGTCAAAGGTCAAATTCAAGGTCATGACAATAATCTGCATATATTATTTCCTACATGTCCACAATTGATTCCTAAGCTATAAAATCGATAATAAGTGAAATATTAGCCATTTTGTCCCGTGACCTTGAAAATGAGGTCGAAGGTCAAATTTAAGGTCATGACAATAATCTGCATATATTATTTCCTATATGTTCATAATTGATTCCTAAGCTGTAAAGTCGATAAGAAGTGAGATATTAGCCATTTTGTCCTGTGACCTTGAAAATGAGGTCGAAGGTCAAATTCAAGGTCATTAGAATATTCGGTATATATCATTTCCTATATGTCCACAATTGATTTCTAAGCTGTAAATTCGATAATAAGCGAGATATTAGCCATTTTGTTCTTTGACCTTGAAACTGAGGTCAGAGGTCAAATTCAAGGTCACGAGAATATTCAGCATAGATCATTTCCTATATGTCCACAATTGATTCCTAGTCTCTAATCTCAATATCAAGTGAGATATAAGGCATAATGTGTCCCATTATAAAGCATAGGAAAATTTAACATGGGAAAGTCCCATTTGGGCCAAGTTTGGCCCAAAATGGCCCACTTCGAGCGATTCAAGCGCAACGAAACTTATACACATCACAGGAGTACAGATGAGGAGTGTTGTGTATCAAAAAGAAAAAAAGTTACTGAACAGTTTTTGAGAAAATGGCCGCCAAAGTCCAAAATCAGGCGTTTTTCATCGAAAACGGCCGCCATTTTGAAAAAAATGCGAAAATCGGAAAACTAAAAAAAACCTTTCCTGGGAATATTTTCAGGTATTTTTTTGCAAAATTTCAGAAAGATTCGACCATAAACTTTAAAGAGAAAAATGTGAACGGACGGACGGACGGACACCGGACGACGGACGCAACGCCACGGCAATAGGTTATCGGACCAAAGGTCCGGTATACATAGGCCATTGTATGTGGGTAAGAGTGAGAGCTCATCAGACAGTTTCTTACCAGAACTGCTTTCTATCATCTTGACAACTTGGCCCACCAGACATTTGCCACCCAAAATGAATGGACAATTACCCAGCCAATATTCAAAGTACTACCCAGCCAATATTCAGAATACTAGTATATTTAATCAGGATGTTCGTGATATTTTCAGGTGCTCCTGTCAAATGTAAAATGATACGTGACTAAAAGAATGCTGTGTCATCTTGGCCAATTTTGTGATTTCAAAACTTGTACAATACAGCGGAATTTTCGCATTCACATTATAACCAAAGCCAAACATTTCCCAGCTAACTAAAACAATGATGATTTGGTCATTGCATGTGAAAGAGAGTTGAATAACAAAACATTCAAACAATACATGTTTGTACAATATAAATGCAGACAGGGCAAATCATCCCCCAAGCATGTTGTGTCATGTGTGTGGCTTATTAACCAACTATTGTATTCTGTGGGGTGGAACTTCATTCTTTTACCATGTACACACACTAGTAAACCAGGCTTTGGAGGGGGGAGTGAGGGATTATGCATGGATATGAGCCTGGGGTCAAGTTGGACATGCTAGCTGTATCACTTGTCAGGCATGACTGAGCAGGGCTGGCTGAGAGGGCAGAGCCTATATTGCTGTGCTGGACAGACTGGCTGATCTTGTAAGGCTAACTGAGCAGGGCTGGCTGAGAGGGGCGGAGCCTATCGCTGTGCTGGACAGAGTGGCATTACTGAGCAGGGCTCTCATATACTGCACTGGCTGAGAGGGCAGAGCCTAGCCTCATGATGGACATGCAGGCTGCAGTCAGTGAATACAGTAGCATGGCTCAGTTACAGTATTACATCTGCATGGGGGCAGGCAAGGGAAAAATTAGCCCAAAGGCTGAGATAGGTTACCGGACAATTTTGGTTTGGCCATGGCAGCATTGGCAGGTAACAGACCTTGAGATTTACCAATCAAGGTTCGCAGTGTAAACATATGACCTTGGGATTTACCAATCAAGGTCATTTGTATGAACTTCGATGTAACCATTACATGTATGTGTGCGGCTTTGGATATTCTATATGTTGGGTGGAATCGTTTAGGCCGCTCAGGTCAATTTACACATTCCAAGTCAGACATTTGGCACTCAAGGTCATCTGACGTCAAGTTCAAGGTCATCATTAGTTGTGCCATATATGTCATAATGCAATATATGCAATATATGTTCATAATGCAAACATGAGCTCTATCTGCAAGCATTTCATCTACAAAGGCAAATCTGGGCATTTTTTGACCCCAAAATGGCTGTTTTGACCTTTCAAGGTCATCGAAGGTCAAATTCAAGGTCACCACACAAGTCGCCATATATGACTTCCCATTTGAAAGTGCCAATTTCTAAGCTCTATCTTCAAGCGTTCCATGAGTACAGTCCTGACAGCTCCCATTATGAAGGAAAAAAGTGCCGAAAATTTTCCAAGTCCAAAATTTTTTTCAAAGGGTGAAAATTTTTTTTTGCCTAGAAATGGCGTAAAATGGATAGTAATGTTATTTGGGGTGAAAAAAATTTTTTTTGCCGGCTCGTCAAAAAATTAGCCCAAAGGCTAAGATAGGTTACCGGACAATTTTGGTTTGGCCATGGCAGCATTGGCAGGTAACAGACCTTAAGATTTACCAATCAAAATTCGTAGTGTGAACAAATGACCTTGAGATTTACCAATCAAGGTCATCCGTGTGAACTTCGATGTCACCATTACATGTATGTGTGCGGCATTTGATATTCTATATGTTCATGATACAAAAATATTTCTGGGTGGAATCGTTTAGGCCGCTCAGGTCAATTTACACCTTACGAGTCAGAC
Organism: Terebella lapidaria; assembly: GCA_949152475.1. Lineage (NCBI taxonomy): Eukaryota > Metazoa > Annelida > Polychaeta > Terebellida > Terebellidae > Terebella > Terebella lapidaria. The sequence continues at coordinate 19,992,850 of OX424569.1, forward strand.
ATTTGGTACTCAAGGTCATCTGACGTCAAGATCAAGGTCATCATTAGTTGTGCCATATATGTCTTGCTATATGTTCATAATGCAAACATGAGTTCTATCTGCAAGCATTTCATCTATAGAGGCAAATCTGGGCATTTTTTGACCCCAAAATGGCTGTTCCGACCTTTCAAGGTCATCGAAGGTCAAATTCAAGGTCACCACACAAATCGCCATATATGACTTCCCATTTGAAAGTACCAATTTCTAATCTGTATCTTCAAGTGTTCTATGAGAACAGTCCCGACAGCTCCCATTATGAAGGAAAAAAGTGCCGAAAATTTTTTAAGTCCAAAATTTTTTTTCAAAGGGTGAAAAAAATTTTTTGCCTATACTCTGATTTTTCTAACTCGTTTACACCGTTTTTTGCCGATATTTTTTCGATGTTTAATGGTATCGTATTGTAACTTTGCATACTTCACCTGGAGATCAAACGGCATTTTTCTGCAAAATTTCAGACTTCTGCTCATAGAACTGTGAGAGTTACCAATCTACTGCAATGATAAATTTTCCCTGAAATCCTGTCGTTTGTGTGTCAACAAATATTGTTTTCCTTTGGCACGTGATGGGCGATCCTGTTTGGATAATTTGCATAGGGGCGAGGGTTAGGATTTAGGACCACCCACGCAGGTAAACTAATTCGAAATGACTCGCACGTGCCGGCACCTTGACGACAACTGACAACCCGATCCCCCTATTATGACTAATTTGAACTTTTCCATTTTGATTCCGTCATCAGTTGTCGAGAACCAAGCAATATGTCGGCGCCCATGGTTCAAGCAAATCCTCGCTTGGATAAAACTTTTCTGTTTTGAAAGAAACAGATAGCGTTCCGGAAGGCAGGTTTGTGTGAATTAATTGCCGTTTGTACCATAAATATGCAATATTCAGTTGAATAGTTCGCTCGAAGTAACGTGACTGAACTAAAGGCAAAAAACGGTGTAAACAAGTTTAAAAATTAGGCCAAGGGCCAAAGATAGGTTACCGGACAATGTTTAATATTTTAGGTATTAGCCAGGTCACTGGTTGAATTCAAGGTCAAGAGAATATTCAGCATATATAACATTAAGCATATATCATGTCCACAGTTGATTGCTAAGCTGTAAGTTTAATAATCAGAGAGAGATTAGCAATTTTATGCTGTAGCCTTGAAAATGAAGGGGCAAAGGTCAAATTCAAGGTCATCAAAATATTCAGTGTATATCATTTTCTATATCATGTATATCATGTCCACAATTGATTCCCAAGCCATACAGTCAATAGAGGAGCAAGATATGAGCCAGTTTGTCCTTGGACCTTAGAAATGAGGTCAGAGGTCAAATTCAAGGTCACGAGAATATTCAGCATATATCATTTCCTATATGTCCACAATTGATTCCTAAGCTGTAAAATCGATAATAAGTGAGATATTAGCCATTTTGTCCTGTGACCTTGAAAATGAGGTCAAAGGTCAAATTCAAGGTCATGACAATAATCTGCATATATCATTTCCTATATGTTCATAATTGATTGCTAAGCTGTAAAGTCGATAACAAGCGAGATATTAGCCATTTTGTCCTGTGACCTTGAAAATGAGGTCGAAGGTCAAATTCAAGGTCATCAGAATATTCAGCATATATCATTTCCTATATGTCCACAATTGATTCCTAAGCTGTAGAGTCGATAATAAGCGAGATATAAGCCATTTTGTGCTCTGACCTTGAAACTGAGGTCAGAGGTCAAATTCAAGGTCACGAGAATATTCAGAATATATCATTTCCTATATGTCCACAATTGATTCCTAAGCTGTAGAGTCGATAATAAGCGAGATATAAGCCATTTTGTGCTCTGACCTTGAAAGTGAGGTCAGAGGTCAAATTCAAGGTCACGAGAATATTCAGCATATATCATTTCCTATATGTCCACAATTGATTCCTAAGCTGTAGAGTCGATAATAAGCGATATATAAGCCATTTTGTGCTCTGACCTTGAAACTGAGGTCAGAGGTCAAATTCAAGGTCACGAGAATATTCAGCATATATCATTTCCTATAGGTCCACAATTGACTCCTAGTCTCTAATCTCAATATCAAGTGAGATATTAGGCATAATGTGTCCCATTATAAAGCATAGGAGAATTTAACATGGGAAAGTCCCATTTGAGCCGAGTTTGGGCCAAAATGGCCCACTTCGAGCGATTCAAGCGCAACGAAATTTATAGACATCATAGGAGTACATATGAGGAGTGTTATTTATCAAAAAGAAAAAAAGTTACTGAACAGATTTTGAGAAAATGGATGCCAAAATCAGGCATTTTTCGTCGAAAACGGCCGCCATTTTGAAAAAAATGCGAAAATCAAAAAACTAAAAAATACCTCCTTCTAGAATTATTTTTAAGTATTTTTGTGCAAAATTTCAGAAATATTCGCCTGTAAACAAAAAAGATAAAAATGTGGACGACGACGACGACGGACGACGACGGCGGACGGCGGACGACGGACGACGGACGACGGACGCAACGCCATGCCAATAGGTTATCGGACCATAGATCCGGTAACCTAAAAATCAGAGTATAGAAATGGCCCAAAATGGATAGTAATGCGATTTGGGGCGGAAAAATTTTTTTTCGCCGACTCGTCAAAAATTCAAAATGGCCGCCACACAGAGATCGGCGATTCAAGGGCAACAAAACTTATACACATCATAAAAGTACATAAGGGGAATCTTTTGAAACAAAAATCTCAAAACTGATCAGACAGTTTTCGAGATAAGACAGACAAGGTGCAAATTTGGGCATTTTTCAAAGGTCCGGTAACCTAAAAAGTCACAAACCGATTGATGATTTTGTAGTAGTTCCAGCTCCAAGCTTTCATACAGTCATTAAAGCCTGGAGCGATATGGCCGATGATGTGGACCTTTTCTCCTGTCAGTTCAGCATTCAGCAAGACATCTATAAACCACTGTAACTGCTCGGCAGGGTCTGTTGTATTCAAAAACATCCACCTGAAAAACAGCAATAGGATAGAGTCAATATATTCAATATATTCAGCTGTTAATCTACCATTTATCAGGTTTATAAATTACAAAAACTTGGGAAACTTCCACGAACAACATTATTAGACAGTTTTGAGATGGTGACAGGCACTTCCTCTACAAGTACATGTAAAGTGTTAATCTCGGTATATAAAACACTAGCCTTTCAAATAATTCAGCTTGAAGATACATTTATAAAAGTAAAACGATTTGTTCAAATACTTACCAGTTCTCATTATTGCAATAATTCATGTTCAGGGACACAATCCTGAAGCCAGGCCGGACAATAGTTGTGTAGTAAGCTCCACTGTAACAATAAATAATCAAAATCGTATCGGAAATGAGACTTGTAAAGCTTTCAACTTAAAATCTCTGCAGCAGATGTGGTGGCATGACATTTTATCCACTGTCTTCATTCGGGAGATACAGTGCCTGACAACCACTTTCTATATAATTTGATGCTTTTATTCATGACATTCAAATGAACATTTAGAATTAGACCATGTAGTCTCTAGTCGCTGACGCCGTGAGGGCGTATCCTATTGGGTCATTCCATGCCATTTCAACGGAGGCCCCACGCACTTGGTCTCAGAAAATTCTGAAAATTTGACCAGGTACTCCCCTACTACTCTGGACACACCATGTAAAATTTCAGTGTGAGCATTCGAGAACCTTTCGAGATATGACCACTTTAGTAGGGGGGGGGTATCCATCAATTTTGATGCAAAATTTACGGACCCTTATTTCTCATCGATTTTCACTGATCAATTTCTCAGCAACTACTTCACATAAGCACCTGAAATTTCAAAATCTAGTACATATTTTTCTGGTCTTTCAGAATATATAAACACATTTGGAATACATCTAATTAGTTGGGTATGCTGGCCCTCCAAAAATGGGAAAAATTGCATGGACGTTAGTAGCTGAACCATGTTTAGGCCATCAGATATTGTCTTTAAAGATGCATGAGACACCTAAAACTTCTAGTATTTGTGAATATTTACATGTCCTTTGAGAAACAAAAGCCAGTTGACATATACATGTTTCTTTGTCTGTGTAGCAGACCTCGAAATCTTTTGAAATCTGTTTCGGATCAATTTTTCAAACTGCCAAAACCCAATGTGGGAATGTATGAAAACCTCCAATTTTTTTGCATTCTGAAGCACAAAGAATAGGCTTTTTGAGAATATAAAACTTTTTTTCTTTATGCAACTCCTTCATTTTTTATTTTCATGCTCAAAACGTGAATAATTCACCATTTTCGAATGTTCAAATTCATTTACCTTAGATCATCTGAACAGTCAATTTTTTGTTGCTTCATGAGTGCAAATTCATGTTTTTTTTTTTTTTTTAAGAAACAACATCTCAAAATATACTTCATTTATTACTGTACAGGCTATGTTCATAATGCAAACATGAGCTCTATCTGCAATCATTTCATCTATAGAGGCAAATCTGGGCATTTTTTGACCCCAAAATGGCTGTTTTGACCTTTCAAGGTCATTGAAGGTCAAATTCAAGGTCACCACACAAGTCGCCATATATGACTTCCCATTTGAAAGTGCCAATTTATAAGCTCTATCTTCAAGTGTTTTATGAGTACAGTCCTGACAGCTCCCATTATGAAGGAAAAAAGTGCCGAGAATTTTTAAGTCCCAAATTTTTTTCAAAGGGTGAAAATTTTTTTTTGCATAGAAATGGCCCAAAATGGATAGTAATGCGATTTGGGGCGAAAATTGTTTTTTTCGCCAACTCGTCAAAAATTCAAAATGGCCGCCACACGGAGATCGGCAATACAAGGGCAACAAAACTTATACACGTCACAGAGGTATATAAGAGGAATCTTTTTAAATAAAAAATCTCAAAACTGATAAGACAGTTTCCGAGAAAATACAGACCAGGTGTAAATTTGGGCATTTTTCGACTCAAAAATGGCTGTTCTGACCTTTCAAGGTCATCCAAGGTCAAATTCAAGGTCACCACACAAGTCGCCATATATGACTTCCCATTTGAAAGTGCCAATTTCTAAGCTCTATCTTCAAGTGTTCTATGAGTACAGTCTGGACAGCTCCCATTATGAAGGAAAAAAGTGCCGAAAATTTTCTAAGTCCAAAATTTTTTTCAAAGGGTGAAAATTTTTTTTTGCCTAGAAATGGCCCAAAATGGATAGTAGTGCAATTTGGGGCAAAAAAAATTTGGGGCCAAAAATTCAAAATGGCCGCCACACGGAAACCGGCGAATTTAGGGCAACCAAGCTTATACATATCACAGAGGTATATGAGGGGATTCTTTTGAAACCAAAAACTCAAAACTGATCAGACAGTTTTTGAGAAAATGGCCGTCAAAGTCCAAAATTGAGGGTTTTTCGACAAAAACGGCCGCCATTTTGAAAAAAATGTGAAAATCAAAAAACAAAAAAATACCTCCTTCTCAAAATATTTTTAGGCATTTTTGTGCAAAATTTCAGAAAGATTCGATCGTTAACCTTAAAGATAAAAATGTTAACGCCGGACGGACGGACGGACGGGTGGGTGAACGGATGGGCGTTACGGGCGGACCCAATGTTAAATTTCCTATCTTAACTTTCCCCATAAGTCCTGAAAAAATCCCCATAAGACCGCACTTAAACTGTGGTTGTGGGGCGTTTTCAGCTTTATTCCCCCTAAGAAATCCCCATAACTCCGTTCCGTTTGCCCGGACGGACGGACGGACGGACGACGGACGCAACGCCATGCCAATAGGTTATCGGACCAAAGGTCCGGTAACCTAAAACGACCGCCATAGTCCAAAATTGGCCGGTTTTTTCATCGAAATCGGCTATTTAGAAAATAAAATGGGAAAATAAAAAAAACAAAAATTATTTTTAGGCATATTTGTGCAAAATTTCAGAAAGATTTGTCTGTAAATTTTAAAGATAAAAATATGGACGGACGACGATGCCGACGATAGGGGTACGCATTTAATTTCTGTTCGTTACTGAATCGAAGGTCAGCCAGAACTTATATTGTACTGGCACACAAGATAAGGCACTGGTTGGTGGATCAAGGCATTTCCGCCTGACAGTCAATACATTGTTGGACCCACTGTGGTACTGTATTCCGTGTTTGACCAAAGACGATGACACAGCATCAAACGACTGTAGTAATAGTACATCTACATTGCGTATCTAAATTGAGGAAATTTGTGTCATATATTATCAGCATCATTTGTATTCTGTGCATTCAGCGACCATTATTGATGTGGATACATGTATTTGAGATTTTCCTGCTAATTTGAGACGGCATATGCGAGAAATCCCAGTAGTTTGAGGACAGTATGACAACACGTTACGGTAATCTGCCTCACTGTGCTGTTCAACGTTACGGTGATCACGCCTAGAAGTTACGGTAATCTTTCCCAAATTTTTAAATCCCTCATTACTGGGATCAAACTCTACAACACGTTTCGGAAACAGTACCGATGTATTTACCACAACGTTTGCTATATATGTATCACTGTGACTCCAATAATATACCCGAGATACCTGGCAAAGACCGCAGTTTATATTCGAACCGACTCACCTTCCACCATGTTTTTGATTACCGTAACGTGCGTTACGGTAATCGCTTCGATCGGGGGTTCCTACAGTGAAAGGCTGGTGTGGGAGGCAGTGAGCCCACTGGTAGCAGTAGCTCCCAGCGGCTGGCAACTCCGACGCACGAATGATCCACGGACAGACAATAGACACCCTGCAGCAGCGCTGGTAGGCCGACGATCACCCACGTACGGATGAATGGCCGACAGCCAGCCGGTGGGAGAAAACCCGCTAGACTGCAACAGCACTGGTAGGCCATGGTGCAGAGAGCGGCCGGCAGCGCAGACAAACGGTTGCAGTAGCTCCCAGCAGCTAGCAACACCAATGGACAAACTATCGACGGATGGACAGTAAAAACCCTGCAGCAGCGCTGGTGGGGGGTCACGGTGCCGACGATCACCCACGTACGGATGGACGGCCGACAGCCAGCCGGTGGGAGAAAACCCGCTAGACTGCAACAGCACTGGTAGGCCACGGTGCAGAGAGCGGCCGGCAGCGCAGATAAACGGTTGCAGTAGCTCCCAGCAGCTAGCAACACCGATGGACAAACTATCGACGGATGGACAGTAAAAACCCTGCAGCAACGCTGGTGGGGGGGTCACGGTGCCGACGATCAGACGCGAGGCTGCAACAGGACTGGTGAGACACAGAGCAGAGCGCGGCCGGCAAAAGCAGACAAACGGTAGACAGCCGCACGGTTGTAGAAAACCTCCTAGGCTGCCACTGCTTAACGAAGTCATGGTCTGGTGAGCAGCTAGCCTGCAGCGGTCGTAGGGATAAGCCACTGGCAACTCCCCAAGCTGATCAGAACGGGTGGTAGAGTAACGGTCACGGGGATGGGCCGAGGCTTGCCGCGACTGGCGTTAACTGCCTCGCTAACCATGAAGAGATCCACTGGGACGTACGGTAGCTAAACGGTTGCATAAACATGTCCAGTCTAAGAATGAACCATGGGGCTGCCTTCCACAGGCTGTGCGCCCGAGGCCAATAAGACGGACTCGGCAGCCTGGGAAAGGAAATCCACCATAGAAACGTCCGCCGACCAAGCGAAAAAACTCTGGAGACGAATGGGTCAGGCATCTCATTGCACGTAGGTAAGACGGAGCCGCACTTCGCCCCCACCCCCCCCCCCCCCACCCAACTAAAGATGACAGCAAGCAGACATCGCGGCAATGGAGGCCTGCAAATTCCTGACAGAATTCTCCAGTGAATCCAACAAGAAAATTAGCCCAAAGGCTAAGATAGGTTACCGGACAATTTTGGTTTGGCCATGGCAGCATTGGCAGGTAACAGACCTTGAGATTTACCAATCAAGGTTCGCAGTGTAAACATATGACCTTGGGATTTACCAATCAAGGTCATCCGTATGAACTTCGATGTAACCATTACATGTATGTGTGCAGCATTTGATATTCTATATGTTGGGTGGAATCGTTTAGGCCGCTCAGGTCAATTCACACATTCCAAGTCAGACATTTGGCACTCAAGGTCATCTGACGTCAAGTTCAAGGTCATCATTAGTTGTGCCATATATGTCTTCCTATATGTTCATAATGCGAACATGAGCTCTATCTGCAAGCATTTCATCTACAGAGGCAAATCTGGGCGTTTTTCGACCCAAAAATGGCTGTTTTGACCTTTCAAGGTCATCCAAGGTCAAATTCAAGGTCACCACACAAGTCGCCATATATGACTTCCCATTTGAAAGTGCCAATTTCTAAGCTCTATCTTCAAGCGTTCTATGAGTACAGTCCGGACAGCTCCCATTATGAAGGGAAAAAGTGCCGAAAATTTTCTAAGTCCAAAATTTTTTTCAAAGGGTGAAAATTATTTTTTGCCCTAGAAATGGCCCAAAATGGATAGTAATGCGATTTGGGGCGAAAAAATTTTTTTACGCCGACCCGCCAAAAATTCAAAATGGCCGCCACACGGAAACCGGCAGATTTAGGGCAACCAAACTTATACATATCACAGAGGTATATGAGGGGAATCTTTTGAAACCAAAAACTCAAAACTGATCAGACAGTTTTTGAGAAAATGGCCGTCAAAGTCCAAAATTGAGGGTTTTTCGACAAAAACGGCCGCCATTTTGAAAAAAATGCGAAAATCAAAAAAATACCTCCTTCTCAAAATATTTTTAGGCATTTTTGTGCAAAATTTCAGAAAGATTCGATCGTTAACTTTAAAGATAAAAATGTTAACGCCGGACGGACGGACGCACGGCTAGACGGACGGACGGCTAGGTGAACGGATGGGCGTTACGGGCGGACCCAATGTTAAATTTCCTATCTTAACTTTCCCCATAAGTCCTGAAAAAATCCCCATAAGACCGCACTTTTGGCTTAAACTGTGGTTGTGGGGCGTTTTCAGCTTTATTCCCCCTAAGAAATCCCCAAAACTCCGTTCCGTTTGCCCGGACGGACGAACGGACGGACGGACGACGGACGCAACGCCATGCCAATAGGTTATCGGACCAAAGGTCCGGTAACCTAAAAATTAGCCCAAGGGCTGAAATAGGTTACCGGACAATTTTTACATGTGACCTTGAGATTTAGCACTCAAGGTCATCTGAGGTCAAGTTCAAGGTCACCAAAAGCCATATATGACTTCCTATATGCTCATAATACAAACTTAAGCTCTATGATCAAGCGTTTTCACTCCAGAGGCCAAATGTGGATTTCAGGCCATTTTGGAATGGCCGATTTGACCTTTCAAGGTTTTCAAAGGTCGATTTCAAGGTCACCAATAGTTGCGCCATATATGACTTCCTATACGCTCATAATACAAACCTAAGCTCTATGATCAAGCGTTTTCACTCCAAAGGCCAATTTATGGATTTCAGGCGATTTTGGAATGGCAGTTTTGACCTTTCATGTTCATCAAAGGTCAAATTCAAGGTCACCAAAAGTTGCGCCATATATGACTTCCTATATGCTCATAATACAAACCTAAGCTCTATGATCAAGCGTTTTCACTCCAGAGGCCATTTTGTGGATTTAGGCCATATTGGAATGGCCATTTTGACCTTTCAAGGTCATCGAAGGTCAAATTCAAGGTCAACACACAAATCACCATATATGACTTCCCATTTGAAAGTGCCATTATCTAAGCTCTATCTTCAAGCGTTCTGGGTGAACTCGGACAGCAGCCCCCATTATGAAGGAAAAAAGTGGCGAAAATTTTCTAAGTCCGAACATTTTTTCAAAGGGGCAAAAAAAAAAATGGCCCAAAATGGATAGTAACGCGATTTCACCGGCCCATCGAAAAATTCAAAATGGCCGCCACACGCAAACCAGCGATTCAAGGGCAACGAAACTTATACACATTATGAAGGACATAATAAGGCATCCTTGTGCAAAAAAAGAAAAAAAGTTACTGAACAGATTTTGAGAAAATGGTCGCCAAAGTCCAAAATTGGCCAATTTTTGACGAAAACGACAAATTCAAAATGGCCGCCACACGCAGACCGGCGATTCAAGGGCAACGAAACTTATACACATCATGGAGGACATAATAAGGCATCCTTGTGCAAAAAAAATGAAAAAAGTTACTGAACAGATTTTGAGAAAATGGCCACCAAAGCCCAAAATTGACCGATTTTCGACGAAAACGACAAATTCAAAATGGCCGCCACACGCAGACCAGCGAATCAAGGGCTACGAAACTTATACACATTATGAAGGACATAATAAGGCATCCTTGTGCAAAAAAAGAAAAAAAGTTACTGAACAGATTTTGAGAAAATGGCCGCCAAACCCCAAAATTGGCCGATTTTCGACGAAAACGGCCGCCATTTTGAAAATATTGTGAAAATAAAAAAACTAAAAAATACCTCCTTCTTGAATTATTTTTGTGCATTTTTGTGCAAAATTTCGGAAAGATTGGTCCGTAAACAAAAAAGACAAAAAATGTGAACGCCGACGCCGACACCGGACGCCGGACGCAACGCCATGCCAATAGGTTATCGGACCATAGGTCCGGTAACCTAAAAAGACAGTGAATCTACGGAACGACAATCAGCAGAACTCACTCGCTTCTCCCCCCTGTCCAGCGACCCTTGTTGAGAAGACAAAGATCTTCTCAGTCCAAGATTCACAAATCCTGCAGCGCTGAGGGGACCAACAGACAGACAGCCTGCAAGAAAGACGATTCATGCAGCAGGAACTCTTGTCGCATTTCCAAACAGAAAACTCCAAAGCTCCAACTTCCAAAGAAACTTTCAAAGCTACAACTTCAAACTTCAGAAATCAAAACGAGAGCGACGGCAAAGTAGATGTTGGAGCTCGCCAAAAACAAAAGTGAACTGGGAGGCAGTGGACCGTCACGATGTGCTACCACACGGAGGGCTAGCTGCTCAGGTAACTACCTTTACCAGTGTGGCAATTACGGTAATGACATGGGCATTTTTGTACAAGACGATTCTTGTTCGTTGGAATTTGTGTCAGTTTCCGCACGATTTATTGGCAATTTTACATTTATTACGGAGAGTCTGGTTTTTATACTTGGGTCTTTTATAGATCGGGGGTATTTGGTGTTTTTCACCTACCTATTTCTTTGTATTAGTATTTCTGGCCGCTCTATTTCGGCCAAACTTGTCCCATTTTTGCCGGGTTTTGCTTTCGATCGCCACCATAGTTGTTTACATTATTTTCACGTCGTTTCCGGGAGAGTTCCAAATGGGATCGCTCGTTACGTATTATTTTTGCCGATTTGTCTGAAGACGATTCCGGATGTTTTTGCCTAGAAAGGCAAGGACGATTTCTATAAAAAATTCCAAACGTGAAAGGTCATACTTAATACCCCTATAGACATGTTTGTCTAGTGCGACACATCCGCAATTAACGTCCGTTTTGCTCTCTGACTCTTACGATTAGTCCCACAAACCTTTGTTTGTAACCCCACAAGGATGCTTTCGTGGGCACGGCTAAACAGATGGGGTTTGGACAGCTTTGTGAGACTTTCTTAGTCCAACAAATCAACTTAACCTCACAAATCTTTTTAGTCCTACAATGATAAATTCGTAAGAGCGCACGGACGACGGACAGACGGACGCTGGACAACACAGCATCGCTAAATCTCCGCTGCCATTCGGCAGAGCGGAGCTAAAAATGTGGATGGATGACGATGCCGATGACAGACGGACACAACACCACGACGGGGGATAGAATTGAGGAATACCTGTTGCTTTGTTAAATTTGTGCTTGAAATGGATCAGGTTCCATCAAACAACAAATAGGTACAGTACCTGGAGTGAAAAAGTGTACACTCGCTAATATACTACTCACTAACAAGTGTACACTACTCACTAACAAGTGTACACTGACTAACAAGTGTACACTGACTAACAAGTGTACTCACTAACAAGTGTACACTCACTAACAAGTGTACATTGACTAACAAGTGTACATTGACTAACAAGTGTATACTGACTAACAAGTGTACACTGACTAACAAGAGTACACTCACTAACAAGTGTACACTGACTAACAAGAGTACACTCACTAACAAGAGTACACTCACTAACAAGTGTACACTCGCTAACAACTGTACACTCACTAACAAGTGTATACTCACTATTCAATGGTATTAGCCGTCTGGAACGGAAGCCAGTGTGTCCAAGAGTCGCTGAGACTTTCATACAGCCAGGACACGGAGTTCTTGCCAGTGATGTATGGAGGTGGGAACCTATAGAAACAAACAGTGATGTATGGAGGTGGGAACCTATAGAAACAAACAGTGATATAAAGTCTGTGCAATTTTATTTCTGCAGGTGGAATTTGGTGATAATTTTTAGGAAGATTTTTCAAACGAAGCAGACTTTTTTTTGCCGTCTGTATGACGACATCTCCCTGATATCTGATGACACTGCTGATGTCACTATGCGTTGCTTTGGGTTTGGCGCATGGGCAACCATTCATCATCAGTATCTGACGTTGTCATTTAGCAATGGACGACTCAAAGCAGTTGTCAAGGTGAAAGTAGGGGTTTGCAGTATATTTTTGTAAGTACTCACGTTTCTTTAAATCACATCTTCTAATTTCATCATAGGCTCAAAACTCAATCAGATGCAAAAAATCATTGCAAAAATGCGTACAATCATTGCAAAAATATATGTTGGACTTCTTTGTGAAGGAAACAAAATACTGTATTTCTTGACTCAATTTGTTTACAACATCCCGAACACCTCCACACACTATGTTTTGGGGCTTCCCAATCAATATGCAAATTTCCTACATCATGTGACCGTATTGTTTTCCGTCATTCGTGAACATGTAAAACAAACTGACTTTTTTGCGTAGAAATGTATAAGATTTTTAGGGTTTATGCTGATCGGAGCACGGTGAGTACTCAATTCACCCACCAACCATCGCCGTTATTGGTAGATTGTGTACCGTATTTATTCAATTAGTTCGAACACTCTAATAATTCGAACACCAAAAATTATTCAAGAAAATAATTTTCAAATTGACTCATTTAGTTCGAACAGTCAAATTTACGATCGAAATTTCGATTGAAACAACGAACGAAATCAACTTGTCAGCTGCCAAAACATACAACTCGCCAGGTGGCAGCACTACGAAATGAGTAATCAGCGATATATTCGCCAGGTGGCAGTGATCGCGATTTGGCCTTCCAATGCTAGGGTATATGACAAAAAGCGCGGACCTCATAGTGCCAGGCGGTTTGCGGGCCATTGAAGATTTTCCGAGTCGAGTGATTCGACTGCACTTGCAATATGACTAGAATCTAGCATCAATGCGAGATTATAAATTACAGTTACCCGGCGATTTAGCAGCCAGTTATTCAAGTTTCTTTTAAAATGCTAGTTGTCTGCAGTTGACCTATCAATCGTACAGGCCCTAACCAGCCAGCATGAGCGGCATCTGTCAACTCGCGTAGGCCTAGGTATCTGCAATGGCATGATCGATCTGGGTTTGGGATTTTTTTCGTTTTGACGGACGATTATATCGTGAATCTAATAATTCGAACATTTCAAAATTTAACTAGACGTCAAGGCCTAAAGATGCCTTGGAGGCATTTCGGTGTGATGATTAATTTATAATATATACTAGATATCGACGAAAATGAAAAATGTCGACTCCGCAAAAAAATTTACCGTTAAAATAATACCCCTTAGACATGTTTGTCTAGGGCGACGAGTCCGAAAAAAAAGTCTGTTTCGCTCTACGACTCACCGTTTCCGAGATATCGACGAAAACGAAAAATGCCAACTCGGCAAAAATTTTTTTAGTCAAGGTCAAAGTTCATCCATAATACATATAAGATAAATGTTGTCTAGAGCGACGAGTCCGAAAATAACGTCCGTTTCGCTCTACGACACCCCGTTCCCGAGATATCGACGAAAACGAGAAATGCCGACTCGGCAAAAAAATTTCAGGTCGACGTCAAAGTTCATCCATAATACCCCTTAGACATGTTTGTCTAGGGCGACGAGTCCGAAAATAACGTCCGTTTCGCTCTACGACACACCGTTCCCGAGATATCGACGAAAACGAGAAATGCCGACTCGGAAAAAAAATTTCGGGTCAAGGTCAAAGTTTATCCATAATACCCCTTAGACATGTTTGTCTAGAACGACGAGTCCGAAAATAACGTCCGTTTCGCTCTACGACACACCGTTTCCGAGATATCGACGAAAACGAAAAATGCCAACTCGGCAAAAAAATTTCGTGTCAAGGTCAAAGTTCATCCATAATACCCTTAAGACATGTTTGTCTAGGGCGACGAGTCCAAAAATAACGTCCGTTTCGCTCTACGACTCACCGTTTCCGAGATATCGACGAAAACGAAAAATGCCGACTCGGCAAAAAAATTTCGGGTCAAGGTCAAAGTTCATCAATAATACCCCTTAGACATGTTAGTCTAGGGCGACGAGTCCGAAAATAACGTCCGTTTCGCTCTACGACGGACCGTTTCCGAGATATCGACGAAAACGAAAAATGCCGACTCGGCAAAAAAATTTGGGGTCAAGGTCAAAGTTCATCCATAATACCCCTTAGACATGTTTGTCTAGGGCGACGAGTCCGAAAATAACGTTCGTTTCGCTCTACGACGCACCGTTTCCGAGATATGCAGGATGCCTCAAGGATGACTCAGCAAAAAATTATTTCGACCTCTAGGTCAAAGGTCGTCTGACGTATCGATCCCAAAATCAATAGGGTTCTTCCCTGTTGATATATAAACCTCCGTGCAAAATTCTGCAACTATTGCCTGAATATTTTTTTAGTTATCGTCCGGAAACCAAGTTTCAAGATCAGCCTCGATTTCATCCTCAAGGGCCTCACGGACCTCGGAGCCGGATCAAAAAAAATAATACACTCTAGAGATGTTTGTCTAGGGCGACGAGTCCGAAAATAACGTCCGTTTCGCTCTACGATGCACGGTTCCTGAGATATGCAGGAAGCCTCAAGGATGAATCAGCAAAAAATTATTTCAACCTCTAGGTCAAAGGTCGTTTGACGGATCGATCCCAAAATCAATAGGGTTCTTCCCTGGTGGCATATGAACCTCCATGCAGAGTTCTGCAACTATTGCGTAAATATTTTTCCAGTTATCGTCCGGAAACCAAGTCTCAAAATTAGCCTTGATTTCATCCTCACGGACCTCACGGACCTCGGATCCGGCTCAAAAAGAATAGGGTTCTTCCACATATCATTTCTGACTTGTGGTGAAAATTTGACGAGGATCCGTCAAGGCAATCTAAAGTTATCGTCCGGAAACCAAAAGTGGCGGAAGAAGAAAAAAATTAGGCCAAAAGCCGAAGATAGGTTACCGGACAATGTTTAAAATTTTAGATTTTAGCCAGGTCACTGGTTGAATTCAAGGTCAAGAGAATATTCAGCATATATATCATTAAGCATATATCATGTCCACAGTTGATTGCTAAGCTGTAAATTCAATAATCAGAGAGATATTAGCAATTTTGTGCTGTGGCTTTGAAAATGAAGGGGCAAAGGTCAAATTCAAGGTCATCAAAATATTCAGTGTATATCATTTTCTATATCAAGTCCACAATTGATTCCCAAGCCATACAGTCAATAGAGGAGCAAGATATGAGCCAGTTTGTCCTTGGACCTTGAAAATGAGGTCAGAGGTCAAATTAAAGGTCACGAGAATATTCCGCATATATCATTTCCTTTATGTCCACAATTGAGTCCTAAGCTGTAAAATCGATAATAAGTGAGATATTAGCCATTTTGTCCTGTGACCTTGAAAATGAGGTCAAAGATCAAATTCAAGGTCATGACAATAATCTGCATATATCATTTCCTATATGTCCATAATTGATTGCTAAGCTGTAAAGTCGATAACAAGCAAGATATTAGCCATTTTGTCCTGTGACCTTGAAAATGAGGTCGAAGGTCAAATTCAAGGTCATCAGAATATTCAGCATATGTCATTTCCTATATGTCCACGATTGATTCCAAAGCTGTAGAGTCGATAATAAGCGAGATATAAGCCATTTTGTGCTCTGACCTTGAAACTGAGGTCAGAGGTCAAATTCAAGGTCACGAGAATATTCCGCATATATCATTTCCTATATGTCCACAATTGATTCCTAAGCTGTAGAGTCGATAATAAGCGAGATATAAGCCATTTTGTGCTCTGACCTTGAAACTGGGGTCAGAGGTCAAATTCAAGGTCACGAGAATAATCAGCATGTATCATTTCCTATATGTCCACAATTGATTCCTAGTTTCTAATCTCAATATCAAGTGAGATATTAGGCATAATGTGTCCCATTATAAAGCATAGGAGAATTTAACATGGGAAAGTCCCATTTGGGCCGAGTTTGGGCCAAAATGGCCCACTTCGAGCGATTCAAGCGCAACGAAATTTATAGACATCATAGGAGT
Organism: Terebella lapidaria; assembly: GCA_949152475.1. Lineage (NCBI taxonomy): Eukaryota > Metazoa > Annelida > Polychaeta > Terebellida > Terebellidae > Terebella > Terebella lapidaria. The sequence continues at coordinate 20,009,349 of OX424569.1, forward strand.
ACATATGAGGAGTCTTATGTATCAAAAAGAAAAAAAGTTACTGAACAGATTTTGAGAAAATGGCCGCCAAAGTCCAAAATCAGGCATTTTTCGTCGAAAACGGCGGCCATTTTGCTAAAAATGCGAAAATCAAAAAACTAAAAAATACCTCCTTCTTGAATTATTTTTAAGTATTTTTGTGCAAAATTTCAGAAAAATTCGCCCGTAAACAAAAAAGATAAAAATGTGGACGACGGACGACAGACGACGGACGACGGACGCAACGCCATGCCAATAGGTTATCGGACAATAAGTCCGGTAACCTAAAAAAAGAAAAAAAAAAAAAAATTCTGCTAAAACCATAAAGGCATTTCTGCCGAAATGCCTTAAGATGCAGTGAGACCCACCATCTTGGAAGCCATTTTTTGCTCAGGGCAGAACCGCACCAAAAAGGAGTCATTTGTTATGAATTATTGAGTAATACTAGGTCTAAAATTTCAGGTTGTGGTAGCAGATTAGTCAGTTCTCAACATTTAAAAAATATGTTGGTAACCCATGTGGGTCTGGATCCATCCGGATCAAAACCCAATTTTATGCGTAGCGGTTCTCAAACTGAGTGAAGACAGGTCCCTAGGGACCTCAGTGTTTAGAAAGTTATATCTGCGTAATATTCGAGCCGAGCCTTACATTTTTGACTTTCTCTATAGGTACGTGAGAAATTGTCATCGTTCTCACTGCATTTTCAAGGAAACCGCCATTTTTCATTTTCAGCACGTTTTGGGGGCAACATTGCTGTAACAAATCTGCATTGAAATAGGCGACAATGCATAGTTTGTGGCACTTACTATTAATCCTTGGGATGTATTCTTCATCTGTACATATCCATTACAACAGTTGTTCCGTTATTTTGTTCTAAAAACACAATCCAAATGATAACATTTCAAAACAGTTTTGGCAAAACGGCATGTTTGTATTCCTAAATCACGTGATCAAGATGATACGTCATTGTATCATTACACATCCCAACAGCTGATCGGTGCCTCATTATAACAGGAATAATAATAGTATAATAATCGACTTTTCGAGCTGTAATGGAGATGCTCTGAGTAAATTCAAGTAATACACAGATAAATAACATTTCTTCAATGCCACAATACCGAATAATCTGGGACTATTTGCATTGCTGCCGCACACGTAATTGGGCAACGAATGACTCAGGACTTCTATTCGCCAGATGGCGCACTGAATGTTTCCAGGAATTTCCCAAACAACAAAAAAGTTTTGAGGCACTGTCGTCAATCAAAACACTTGAGCTAGTCCAAAATGACTGATTTACATACAGGAATGTTATACGCCAATGAGTTACAACGATCCAACAACTGTCAACGTCTGCAGGTGAATATATCACGTACGCAACCCATTCCAGGACACATGTGCTTTGCCCTTCAATCCGACTCGGAACCGATCGGAAGTAAACATTTGTCACAAAAATCACATGCAAGCCCATGTGCATCAACAGCTGACCAGCATGTAAACAACACTGATATGCGGGTCACGTGTGTGGTTAACCCTATCATTTGCCATGTCCGTCACATGGGAAGGTCCGATGCCAGCCATTTGTAGAATTTGGTCTGTCAACTCAGGGACATGCACACATTTTGGCCAGTGCAACAGGTTAGTATTTGTTTATTTTTTATACCAACAAACAGTGTTTGTTTATTATTGATACTGAAAAGCACAGGAACTGAATAATGAACATGTTGTTGATAATTTAAATTGCCGGTACCATACAGTATATGGGTAGACCATCTACTGGTACTAGTATGTCTTAAATTTATTTCCAGAACTAGTACTTAGGGATCATTCGTTGATGCATCCAAAATTGCTATTATTCGGTTCATATTTCACTATTTGAACATTCGTTATGGACAAAAAATTGGCCCGAAATGTGTCATGAAATATTGACATTAAACTACAACAGCTTCATCGACTCCATGGGAAATGCTGTTGAAATTAACTGTACTTCTCGTTATTTCCGATACTTAGTTCCTACAACATAGTACCAGCATAGAAAATAGCCAAAACTTTCTAACTAATTATCTAATATCACAGACGAGTACCTGTTCGGTTTGATTCCCATGACACGAATAATTGGTTCCTACTTCAGTCATTCCGCCACTACTTAAATTGTGTGTCAAGTTTTGTGTGTCAAAATTGTGTGTCAATATTCCACTGGCATGCCAGAGGTTGCAGGTTTCAATCGTACATGTACCCAGTCCAGCATACTGTACACCCAAAATTTACTTATGAATAGTTCACAAATTACATGTTCACTTTACTTTTTTATTTGCAGGCCTCTACCACATGACAATTAGGGGTCCCCCCCCCCAGGACAATGAACCCCACCCACGTCTCTAAATCCTGCATCTTGCATCATGCCATGTGAACACATGCAATCACCAGGGCACCAGATTACAGATTCTGTCACCAGATGACAGAATGCATATTATGGATGTGTTGCTACGTGTTTTACCCGTATTATTGATGATGCTGATAACAGCTAATCACTGTGATTGGTGACACATGAAGTCGATCCCCAGTTGGATATACTCACTAGCTGGATAAGTGTGTGCTGCTACAGAGATTGAAATTGTGGGTCTGACTAGCAACATCGTCTCCGAAGCGACGAAGAAAACTGTGTCATGTGTATCTACCCAAATTGGACATATCGGCAAGTCGATATGTGCTAAAAGACCTACTCTGTGCTGCAGATATACTGTGAGTACTAATTTACATAGATATAATGTGGCTTGCATACCGAGATGTGAACATTATTATCTGGTTTAGATATCATGTGGAGAGTTTGTATTTCCATGTAATGCCTGACAATATCATGTTTGGACCTGGGATGCTATGCCTCCAGCAGTTGCATGAACTTTTGCAAACAGGCTGAATTGAATGACAATGTTTTTAGGTTACCGGACCTATGGTCCGCGTCGTCGTCAGCGTCGGCGCCGTCCGTCCACATTTTTAGCTTACCGGCCCATAAGGGCCGATAAGCTATTGCCGTGGCGTTGCGTCCGTCGTCGTCCGTCGGCGTCCGTCATTGTCCGTCAACATTTTTATCTTTAAAGTTTACGATCGAATCTTTCTGAAATTTTGCACAAAAATGCCTAAAAATATTTCGAGAGGGAGGTATTTTTTAGTTTTTTGATTTTCGCAATTATTTCAAAATGGCGGCCGTTTTCGTCGAAAAATGGCCAATTTTGGACTTTGGCTGTCGTTTTCTCAAAATCTGTTCAGTAACTTTTTTTCTTATTCATGCATAACACTCCTCATATGTACCTCTGTGACATGTATAAATTTCGTTGCCCTTGAATCGCTCGAAGTGGGCCATTTTGGGCCCAAACTCGGCCCAAATGGGACTTTCCCATGTTAAATTCTCCTATGCTTTATAATGGGACACATTAAGCCTAATATCTCACTTAATATTGAAATTAGAGACTAGGAATCAATTGTGGACATATAGGAAATGATATATGCTGAATATTGTCGTGACCTTGAATTTGACCTTTGACCTCATTTTCAAGGTCACAGGACAAAATGGCTAATATCTCGCTTATTATCGACTTTACAGTTTAGGAATCAATTGTTGACATACAGCAAATGATAAATGCTGAATATTCTGTAGACCTTTAATTTGACATTTGATTTGATTTTCAAGGTCACAGGACATGATGATTATTATCTCTCTCATTATTGAATTTCCAGTATACAATTTTCATATGAGCATTTGAGTACTGTTTTTCTATTATACAGGAAACTATTGAAATATTGAACATATATGGTAAATACATTTATTGAGAAACAGCCTGATTGCATCATGACCTAGCATATTGTCATTATGGTTATGTACAAATGCTGGTATTTTTTTATGTCAGTTATTCTGAGCCACTTTCTTGGCAACTAATATAGAGAAAAGAATGAACTGACCAATTGGATAAGTGTGTGTGCCTATGATAAAAGTGAATCAATAAATGAAACTAATGTCAAACAACTTGTAATCAAGAATTAAATTAACGATGGTTTTAATACTTGTGTTTCATGCTTGGTAGGTAATACTAGGTATATTAATTTACTGAATTTTGTAAATAAAATTTTTTAATTAATCACTTTTATAAATTCCACTTGTACCATGTGTACATGTTATTGTATGTGTTGGCATGGCAGAATTGAACCATTTACAATATTAATAATGAGAAATATATATGTTCTGCAAATATGTTGTGTATTATTAGTAGTATTTAACCTCAGTATTGCAGATTAATATGACAGCTTGAGCAGTATACTGACTTGTTCTTGACATGCACATCATGTACTAGTATTTGAGCTTCTATGAACATGAGGAAAGCAGTGTGCACCTTGCAGGTGTGTTACACATGACTGCACACACAGTCCAGGCAGGTGCCTGTAGCATGTGGCACACAAGATTCCTGTAAACAAAGTATATCTGCTTGTTCTCACTTATTCAACTTATTTGTCATACATCTTCCCCTTCCAGACAATGAATGAATGTTCCATAGGTGTACAAGGGTTAAAAAAGTAGTCCCCTTGGAAGTGAACCTGTGGCCATGATGGATTTGTTGTTCAGTTCTCACAGCAGAGTCAACTTCAAAAATCCATTGTATGGTTTTGAGGGGGAAATCTAAAAAAGTAAGGCTCGGCTCATAGACTTGGGTATGTGGCAATTGTTGGAAAAATAGTTAGCAGATTTGTTAATGTATATTTCTATATGAACGGTGACGCGTAAAATTGTGTAATTTAACTTTGTCATTTGGCATCCTAAACTTTGATTAAATACTTCAAAATTCTTCTTTAATATAATATTGCTTGCTCAAATGCTATTTCTAGTCCTTTTTTCCCATATTGGGATTGATAAAAATAATTTAGTAATATTCAATGCTGCAATATTTACTGTGCTACACAAAAAAATGGTGGGTATTTCTGAATCTTAATTATTTTTAGCTGTTCGAACTAATTGAATAAATACGGTATATCAACAGTTGAAATAGCCGGCACTAGTTCAATATGGAAATGATTGCCAAATCCCATCCGCAGAAATCAAATTGCACAAAGTATATGGGGATTGGAACCTATAGAAACAAACAGTGACGTAAGGGGGTTGGAACCTAATGAACAGTGATGTGTGGGGTTCAACCATGCCTACGGTACATCAAGATCGCAAATGAAAGTTATTTCTATTCATATTGAAGATAATAAAGATAACTAGACGTCAAGGCCCAAAGATGCCTTGGAGGCATTTCGGTGTTAAGACTAATTTGTAATATTTATAACATGTTTACCATGGGCTCTACATTGCTCTACGACGCAGTTTCCAAGATAACGACGAAAACGAAAAATGCCATTAGACAAAACGAAAAATATCCCTTAGACATGTTTGTCGAAGCTACGAGTCCGAAAATAACGTCCATTTCGCTCCACGACGCACTGTTTCCGAGATAGCGACTAAAACAAAAAATGCCGACTTGGCGAAAAAATTTCAGGTCAAGGTCAAAAATTAATCCATAATACCCCTTAGACATGTTTGTCTAGTGCCACGAGTCTGAAAATAACGTCCATTTCGCTCTACGACGCACTGTTTCCGAGATATCGACGAAAACGAAAAATGCCGACTCAGCAGAAAAATTCAAGGTCAAGGTCGAAGGTCATCCTTAATACTCCTTAGACATGCTTAGACACGCACCGTTCCCAAGATATGCAAGAAACCTCAAGGATGACTGGGCGAAAACTCTTCCGACCTCTAGGTCAAAGGTCAATTGACGGATTGATCCCAAAATCAATAGGGTTCTTCACTGTTGATATATAAACCTTCATGCAAAGTTCTGCAGCCATTGCCTACATACTTTTTGAGGTATCGTGCGGAAACAAAGTCCAAAAAATTAGGCCAAGGGCCAAAGATAGGTTACCGGACAATGTTTAATATTTTAGGTGTTAGCCAGGTCACTGGTTGAATTCAAGGTCAAGAGAATATTCAGCATATATAACATTAAGCATATATCATGTCCACAGTTGATTGCTAAGCTGTAAGTTCAATAATCAGAGAGATATTAGCAATTTTATGCTGTAGCCTTGAAAATGAAGGGGCAAAGGTCAAATTCAAGGTCATCAAAATATTCAGTGTATATCATTTTCTATATCATGCATATCATGTCCACAATTGATTCCCAAGCCATACAGTCAATAGAGGAGCAAGATATGAGCCAGTTTGTCCTTGGACCTTGGAAATGAGGTCAGAGGTCAAATTCAAGGTCACGAGAATATTCAGCATATATCATTTCCTATATGTCCACAATTGATTCCTAAGCTGTAAAATCGATAGTAAGTGAGATATTAGCCATTTTGTCCTGTGACCTTGAAAATGAGGTCAAAGGTCAAATTCAAGGTCATGACAATAATCTGCATATATCATTTCCTATATGTTCATAATTGATTGCTAAGCTGTAAAGTTGATAACAAGCGAGATATTAGCCATTTTGTCCTGTGACCTTGAAAATGAGGTCGAAGGTCAAATTCAAGGTCATCAGAATATTCAGCATATATCATTTCCTATATGTCCACAAATTCTTTGATTCCTAAGCTGTAGAGTCGATAATAAGCGAGATATAAGCCATTTTGTGCTCTGACCTTGAAACTGAGGTCAGAGGTCAAATTCAAGGTCACGAGAATATTCAGAATATATCATTTCCTATATGTCCACAATTGATTCCTAAGCTGTAGAGTCGATAATAAGCGAGATATAAGCCATTTTGTGCTCTGACCTTGAAAGTGAGGTCAGAGGTCAAATTCAAGGTCACGAGAATATTCAGCATATATCATTTCCTATAGGTCCACAATTGATTCCTAGTCTCTAATCTCAATATCAAGTGAGATATTAGGCATAATGTGTCCCATTATAAAGCATAGGAGAATTTAACATGGGAAAGTCCAATTTGAGCCGAGTTTGGGCCAAAATGGCCCACTTCGAGCGATTCAAGCGCAACGAAATTTATAGACATCATAGGAGTACATATGAGGAGTGTTATTTATCAAAAAGAAAAAAATTAGCCTAATGGGCTAGAAAGGTTACCGGAGAAATATACAGAGTTAAGCCGAGAAAGTTGAAGGTCAAATTCAAGGTGACCACTGAAATCGCCATATCTCTAACCTTGAAAATGGGATCAAAGGTTAAATTCTAGATCACCAAACTATTCAGCATACATCATTTCCTATATGTTCACTATGGACCCCTAAGCTGTAAATTTGATAATAAGCGAGATATAAGCCATTTTGTAATCTGACTTTGAAAATAAAATGACTGACCTTGAAATTTAGGTCAAAGGTCAAACTCAATATCATTAAAATATTCAGAATATCTCATTTCCTATATGTTCCGAATTGATTCCTAAGCTGTAAAGTCGATAATAAGCAAGATATTAGCCATTTTGTCCTGTTGAGCTTGAAAATGAGGTCAAAAGTCAAATTCAAGGTCACTAGAATATTCAGCATATATCATTTCCTATATGTTCACATTTGATTCCTAAGCTGTAAAGTCGCTAAGAAGCAAGATATTGGCCATTTTGTCCTGTGACCTTGAAAATGAGGTCAAAGGTCAAATTCAAGGTCATGAGAATATTCAGCATAATATATCATTTCCTATATGTTCACAATTGATTCCTAAGCTGTAAAGTCGATAATAAGCGAGATATTAGCAATTTTGTCCTGTGACCTTGGAAATGAGGTCAAAGGTCAAATTCAAGGTCACGGGAATATTCAGCATATATCATTTCCTATAGGTTCACAATTGATTCCTAAGCTGTAAAGTCGATAATAAGCGAGATATTAGCAATTTTGTCCTGTGACCTTGGAAATGAGGTCAAAGGTCAAATTCAAGGTCATGAGAATATTCAGCATATATCATTTCCTATATGTTCACAATTGATTCCTAAGCTGTAAAGTCGATAATAAGCGAGATATTAGCCATTTTGTCATGTGACCTTGAAAATGAGGTCAAAGGTCAAATTCAAGGTCATGAGAATTTTCAGCATATATCATTTCCTATATGTTCACAATTGATTCCTAAGCTGTAAAGTCGCTAATAAGCAAGATATTGGCCATTTTGTCCTGTGACCTTGAAAATGAGGTCAAAGGTCAAATTCAAGGTCACTAGAATATTCAGCATATATCATTTCCTATATGTTCACAATTGATTCCTAAGCTGTAAAGTCGATAATAAGCGAGATATAAGCAATTTTGTCCTGTGACCTTGGAAATGAGGTCAAAGGTCAAATTCAAGGTCATGAGAATATTCAGCATATATCGTTTCCTATATGTTCACAATTGATTCCTAAGCTGTAAAGTCGATAATAAGCAAGATATTAGCCATTTTGTCATGTGACCTAATGAGGTCAAAGGTCAAATTCAGGGTCATGAGAATTTTCAGCATATATCATTTCCTACATGTTCACAATTGATTCCTAAGCTGTAAAGTCAATAATAAGCGAGATATTAGCCATTTTGTCATGTGACCTTGAAAATAAGGTCAAAAGTCAAATTCAAGGTCATGAGAATTTTCAGCATATATCATTTCCCATATGTTCACAATTAATTCCTAAGCTGTAAAGTAGCTAATAAGCAAGATATTGGCAATTTTGTCCTGTGACCTTGAAAATGAGGTCAAAGGTCAAATTCAAGGTCATGAGAATTTTCAGCATATATCATTTCCTATATGTTCACAATTGATTCCTAAGCTGTAAAGTCGCTAATAAGCAAGATATTGGCCATTTTGTCCTGTGACCTTGAAAATGAGGTCAAAGGTCAAATTCAAGGTCACGAGAATATTCAGCATATATCATTTCCTATATGTTCACAATTGATTGCTAAGCTGTAAAGTCGATAATAAGCGAGATATTAGCAATTTTGTCCTGTGACCTTGGAAATGAGGTCAAAGGTCAAATTCAAGGTCACGAAAATATTCAGCATATATCCTTTCCTATATGTTCACAATTGATTCCTAAACTGTAAAGTCGATAATAAGCGAGATATTAGCCATTTTGTTGTGACCTTGAAAATGAGGTCAAAGGTCAAATTCAAGGTCACGAGAATATTCAGCATATATCATTTCCTATATGTTCACAATTGACTCCTAAACTGTAAAGTCGATAACAAGCGAGATATTAGCCATTTTGTCCTGTGACCTTGAAAATGAGTTCGAAGGTCAAATTCAAGGTCATCAGAATATTCAGTATATATGATTTCCTATATGTCCACAATTGATTCCTAAGCTGTAGAGTCGATAATAAGCGATATATAAGCCATTTTGTGCTCTGACCTTGAAACTGAGGTCAGAGGTCAAATTCAAGGTCACGAGAATATTCAGCATATATTATTTCCTATATGTCCACAATTGATTCCTAAGCTGTAGAGTCGATAATAAGCGAGATATAAGCCATTTTGTGCTCTGACCTTGAAACTGAGGTCAGAGGTCAAATTCAAGGTCACGAGAATATTCAGCATATATCATTTCCTATATGTTCACAATTGATTCCTAGTCTCTAATCTCAATATCAAGTGAGATATTAGGCATAATGTGTCCCATTATAAAGCATAGGAGAATTTAACATGGGAAAGTCCCATTTGGGCCGAGTTTGGGCCAAAATGGCCCACTTCGAGCGATTCAAGCACAACGAAATTTATAGACATCATAGAAGTACATATGAGGAGTCTTATGTATCAAAAAGAAAAAAAGTTACTGAACAGATTTTGAGAAAATGGCCGCCAAAGTCCAAAATCAGGCATTTTTCGTCGAAAACGGCCGCCATTTTGAAAAAAATGCGAAAATCAAAAAACTAAAAAATACCTCCTTCTTGAATTATTTTTAAGTATTTTTCTGCAAAATTTCAGAAAAATTCGCCCGTAAACAAAAAAGATAAAAATGTGGACGACGACGACGACGGACGACGACGGACGCAACGCCATGCCAATAGGTTATCGGACCATAGGTCCGGTAACCTAAAAAGTTACTGAACAGATTTTGAGAAAATGGCCGCCAAAGTCCAAAATCAGGCATTTTTCGTCGAAAACGGCCGCCATTTTGAAAAAAATGCGAAAATAAAAAAAAATAAAAAATACCTCCTTCTTGAATTATTTTTAAGTATTTTTGTGCACAATTTCAGAAAAATTCGCCTGTAAACAAAAAAGATAAAAATGTGGACGACGACGACGACGGACGACGACGGACGACGGACGCAACGCCATGCCAATAGGTTATCGGACCATGGGTCCGGTAACCTAAAAACAACATTGATTTCATCCTCACGGACCTCACGGACCTCGGATCTGGCTGAAAAACAATAGGGTTCTTCCACATAATATGTCTGACCAATGCTGAAAATTTGGCGAAGATACATCGAGGCAAACTAGGAAAAAATTAGCCCAAGGGCTAAGCAAGGTTACCGGACAATATATATTTTAAATAGTAGCCTTTTGTCCCATGACCTTGAAAATGAGGTCATTGGTCAATTCAAGTTCACGAGAATATTCAGCATAACATTTCTAGTACATCCACAATTGATTTCTATGCTGTAAAGTCGATGATAAGCCAAATATTAGCCATTTTCTGCTCTGATCTTAAAAATAATGTCAAGGTCAAACTCAAGGTCATCAGAATATTCAGTGTATATCATTTTCCAAATGTCCATAATTGGTTCCCAAGCTAATAAATCAATAGAGACCAAGATATTAGCTATTTTGCCTATTGACCTTGAAAACGAGGTCAAAGGACGAATTCAACGTCATGACAATATTCAGCATATACCATGTTCACAATTGATTCCTAAGCTTTAAAGTCGATAATAAGTGAGATATAAGTCATTCTGTCCCATGACCTTGAAATTTAGGTTAAAGGTCAAATCCAAGATCACAATATAATCTGCTTATATCATTTTCTGTACGTTCATAATTGATTCCTAAGCTGTAAAGTCAATGAGAAGTGAGATATTAACCGTTTTGTCCTGTGACCTTGAAAATGAGGTCAAAGGTCAAATTCAAGGTCATCAGAATATTTGGCGTATATCATTTCCTAAAAGTCCACAATTGATTCCTAAGCTGTAAAGTCAATAATACGCGAGATATTAACCATTTTGTGCTCTTGACCTCGAAAGTGGGGTCAGAGGTCAAATTCAAGGTCACGAGAGTATTCAGCATATATCATTTCCTACATGTCCACAATTGATCCCTAAGCTGTAAAATCGATAATAAGTGAGATATTAGCCATTTTGTCCTCTGACCTTGAAAATGAGGTCAAAGGTCAAATTCAAGGTCATGACAATAATCTGCATATATCATATCCTATATGTTCATAATTGATTCCTGAGCTGTAAAGTCGATAAGAAACGAGATATTAGCCATTTTGTCCTGTGACCTTGAAAATGAGGTCAAAGTTCAAATTCAAGGTCATCAGAATATTCGGCATATATCATTTCCTATATGTTCACAATTGATTTCTAAGCTGTAAAGTCGATAATAAGCGAGATATTAGCCATTTTGTTCTTTGACCTTGAAACTGAGGTCAGAGGTCAAATTCAAGGTCACGAGAATATTCAGCATATATCGTTTCCTATATGTCCACAATTGATTCCTAGTCTCTAATCTTAATATTAAGTGAGAGATAAGGCATAATGTGTCCCATTATAAAGCATAAGAGAATTTAACATGGGAAAGTCCCATTTGGGCCACGTTTGGCCCAAAATGGCCCACTTCGAGCGATTCAAGCGCAACGAAACTTATACACATCACAGGAGTACATATGGGGAGTGTTGTGTATCAAAAAGAAGAAAAGTTACTGAACAGTTTTTGAGAAAATGGCCGCCAAAGTCCAAAATCAGGCATTTTTCGTCGAAAACGGCCGCCATTTTGAAAAAAACGCTTTCCTGGAAATATTTTTAGGTATTTTTGTGCAAAATTTCAGAAAGATTCGACCGTAAACTTTAAAGATAAAAATGTGAACGGACGGACGGACGGACGACGGACGCCGGACGCAACGCCACGGCAATTGGTTATCGGACCAAAGGTCCGGTAACCTAAAAAAAATTATGCTAAAACCATAAAGGCATTTCTTCCGAAATGCCTTAATAAACAGTACCACATGTATACCATAATAGAAGAGCAATGCTCTAATGCCAGACTCTCCCCATTAGCGCGTGTAAAAATATATGAAATTTAAGCCACATTTTCAGGAAATCATTGATATGTATACAGTGCATATTATATGTTAAGCTAGATATAATGTTTGAAAGAATATAAGGCCTTGCTATAACAATATATGGACAGTTATGCAATGAAAAACATGACATTTTTTTCTGCAAAAGAGAGGGGTGGTCTTCTATTAGGAAAGGTGTTAGTATAGGGATTAATACGGTAGGTGTTCTATCAATGGTTTCCTAAAAATGTATCTAGTATTTTACCTATTTTTACATGCGTTAAGGTTGACACTCTTGCATTAGAGAACTCCTACATGTAATTACTCAAGCCATGATTTTGACTCACGCATTGACGGGTATGCCTTCATGGTTGCCGAGTGCTGAGTATACTGGGGTGTCAGGGAAGTACTGCAGGAGCAGCTGGGTCAGGTAGTCCAGCAGGAAGAGCTGGTTGGACCTTGTCTGGTTCCAGTCGGCATGACTCGGCAAGTCTCCAGTCCACAGGATATAGTCAAACTGACAAATACACATCATACATGTAGTTAGTTTATTGACATGAATCATGATGACACATAAAAGTATACAGATGAGACCTAGTTGGTCTGTGACATTCAAATAAATGATTTTATGTCCATTAATAAACTATTAATTATGTTACATACATGTGGTACCCATACTACCCGGGATGTATACTTCTGACATTAGTGATCAAGATGTTACATGTCATCATTCTGATAATGAGTATACTGGAAAAGACTTACCGTATTTATTCAATTAGTTCAAACACTCTAATAATTCGAACATCAAAAATTATTCAAGAAAACAATTTCTAAATTGACTCGTTTAGTTCGAACAGTCAAATTTACGATCGAAATTTCGATTGAAACAACGAACGAAATCAACTTGTCAGCTGCCAAAACTTACAACTTGCCAGGAGGCAGCACTACGAAATGAGTAATCAGCGATATATTTGCCAAGTGGCAGTGTGTGGGATTACCAATGCCAGGGTATGACAAAAAGCCGAACCTCATAGTGCCAGGCGGTTTGTGGGCCATTGAAGATTTTCCGAGTCGAGTGACTCGATTGCACATGCAATATAACTAGAATCTAGCATCAATGCGAGACTATAAATTACAGTTACCCGGCAATTTAGCAGCCAGTTATTAAGTTTTTTTTTAAATGCTAGTTGTCTGCAGTTAACCTATCAATCGTACAGGCCCTAACCAGCCAGCATGAGCGGCATCTGTCAACTCGCGTAGGCCTATCTGCCATGGCATGATCAATCTGGGTTTGGGTTTTTTTTTCGTTTTGACAGACGATTTCATCGTGAATCTAATAATTCGAACAATTCAAAAATTAATTATTTTTAGCTGTTCGAACTAATTGAATAATTACAGTAATATTGCTTGCACTTGCCAAGATGACAACATAACCTTGGAAATAAGAGTTGTAGTGAATTACATAGGATCTCTGTACAATATGAACATTTTTGGAAATTGCTCATGTTCAACACATTCATTTTTGGGGGAAGATGACCACATTGTCACATAAAACATGGTGATTTATGCAATTTATCACATACATTTAAGACCACCATTCTGGGGTCCCTTTTAAAACACAGGATCCACTGTACATGTAAAATCAACATGTTACCTGTAGTAGCTGTCAAGATCAGATGAAAATATAATGACAAACTTCAGTACAAAAGCCGCATCAGTAAGCAAAATACAATCAGGTACAAGGAAACTTAGATGCCCCTCTTAACATCCTACCCCATTTTAATAAACTACGCTAAACACTGCAGAGTCCAAACTCCAATTGACCCACAATAAACTTGCATGGTTTATTTTACAATCAGGTCAACGAAGACATATGACAGGCCAAATTGGATGACCAATCATGTATCAACACAATTATGTATCAACACCATGTTTACTACACTCGAAAAACACAGCATAATTTTGTGCAAAAACATAAATGACGGGTATCACCTCACACAACTTGGATTTACAGGGTGTGACAATCTTGAATGATCTGCCCTCTAGTGTTACCAGAGGACCATGGGTCCTTTGCTCATCAGAGAATGAACATGATGGTACAGTTGGAGGTCAGAGCAAGAGTGGGCTGTGATACCAGTGTTGTCAGATTGATCGTCCTATAAGTAACTGTAAGTTCTGGCAATAACAGATATGTTCAAAATAGGCTGGGGAGTTCAATATTTTGGGCTGAAAAATAACCAAATACTGCCTTGTACTGGGATTTATTTCACAAGGGTCCTTTCACGCAGCACAAGTTTGAGTGCTCTGCGGATGAACCAAATGAGAAATAAATTCCAGTACAATGTAGGTTCTTGCCCCTGGGTTCGTATTGTATCAGCGCTCACTCTCCTGAATGGCAGAAGTTTGTGGCCCAGTGGGAAAACACACAGCACTGAACCAGCAACAGGAAGCCTCTGGGTCGGTATTTCTCCAGCGCTCACTGTTATGGTCATGGTGGCGACTGACAATTACGCTTGAAAATGTGTCGACTCCATAATTAAATTTAATAGATCCATGCAGATACTGAAAACAAAACACCACAAACGAAACACATACCGGTAACACGCAGATGCCTTGCGAGGTAGGACAGGAGGGGCAAGAGAGGAGGCAAAATGTATGATCCGTTGAAAGATAAAAGAAATGCATTGTAGATGACAGAAATAGATTGATAATTCTTATGTACACGCCCAAAGTCACATCTAGGCCTACCAATCAGAGCGCACAGACAACCAAGTATTGATCGGGCCAATATTAAGACAAGTGAAGCCGAGAGCGACAAAAATCCCAAGAAAATAGCCATTTTTTCGAACAAAATGAACATTTTACACCTGCACAAATGACCTTGTGCCGATACACCCTGGGCTGGATTTTTAGAAAGAGCAGGGCTCTTCATCTATGATGTTGGTTTTTTTTGGATTTTTTAAATTTTTCTTTTGTTTACATTCTTGAAAGTACCACTTGGAACCACACAGGCCATTCAACTGTGGCTAATTGGGAGGGCGTCAATTGGGAGGAAAATGACGCCCGTGTACCTAATCATGGTTAATGTAACTAGACGTCAAGGCCTGAAGATGCCTTGGGGCATTTCGTGTGAGTTCTATTCCTACCTAACATTCACCTAAGAGACCGCGTCTAGAACCATAATGACTCTGAATCTGTCCGTGGTCAAAGTTTAAGTGACATACCCCGTCCTTAGGCATCTTTGCGTTTCGCTCTACGACGGACCGTTTCTGAGATATGGCAAACAGGAAGTGCTGAGTCGGCAAAAAAAAATTCGACACCAGAAGTCGTCTCGATGCAAGATACCCTCTAGACTAGTTATTCTAGTGCCAGGAGGCCGGAATTGAGCTCCGTTTCGCTCTACGACGCACCGTTTCCGAGATACGGCCAAACAGGAAGTGCCGAGTCGGCGAAAAAAAAATTCGACACCAGGGGTCGTCTCGACCGAAGATACACACTAGACTAGTTTGTCTAGTGCCAGGAGGCCGAAATTGAGCTCCGTTTCGCTCTACGACGCACCGTTTCCGAGATACGGCCAAACAGGAAGTGCCAAGTCGGCGAAAAAAAAAATCGACACCAGGGGTCGTTTCGACCCAAGATACCCCCTAGACTAGTTTGTCTAGTGCCAGGATGCCGAAATTGAGCCCCGTTTCGCTCTACGACGCACCGTTTCTGAGATACGGCCAAACAGGAAGTGCCGAGTCGGCGAAAAAAAAATTCGACACCAGGGGACGTCTCGACCGAAGATACACACTAGACTAGTTTGTCTAGAGCCAGGAGGCCGAAATTGAGCTCCGTTTCGCTCTACGACATACCGTTTCCGAGATACGGCCAAACAGGAAGTGCCGAGTCGGCGAAAAAGTAAATCGACACCAGGGGTCGTTTCGACCCAAGATACCCTCTAGACTAGCTCCGTTTCGTTCTACGACGCACCGTTTCCGAGATACGGCCAAACAGGAAGTGCCGAGTCGGCGAAAAATAAATTCGACACCAGGGGTCGTCTCGACCGAAGATACACACTAGACTAGTTTGTCTAGTGCCAGGAGGCCGAAATTGAGCTCCGTTTCGCTCTACGACGCACCGTTTCCGAGATACGGCCAAACAGGAAGTGCCGAGTCGGCGAAAAAAAAAATCGACACCAGGGGTCGTTTCGACCCAAGATACCCCCTAGACTAGTTTGTCTAGTGCCAGGAGGCCGAAATTGAGCCCCGTTTTGCTCTACGACGTACCGTTTCCGAGATACGGCCAAACAGGAAGTGCCGAGTCGGCGAAAAAAAAAATCGACACCAGGGGTCGTTTCGACCCAAGATACCCCCTAGACTAGTTTGTCTAGTGCCAGGATGCCGAAATTGAGCCCCGTTTCGCTCTACGACGCACCGTTTCTGAGATACGGCCAAACAGGAAGTGCCGAGTCGGCGAAAAAAAAATTCGACACCAGGGGACGTCTCGACCGAAGATACACACTAGACTAGTTTGTCTAGAGCCAGGAGGCCGAAATTGAGCTCCGTTTCGCTCTACGACATACCGTTTCCGAGATACGGCCAAACAGGAAGTGCCGAGTCGGCGAAAAAATAAATCGACACCAGGGGTCGTTTCGACCCAAGATACCCTCTAGACTAGCTCCGTTTCGTTCTACGACGCACCGTTTCCGAGATACGGCCAAACAGGAAGTGCCGAGTCGGCGAAAAATAAATTCGACACCAGGGGTCGTCTCGACCGAAGATACACACTAGACTAGTTTGTCTAGTGCCAGGAGGCCGAAATTGAGCTCCGTTTCGCTCTACGACGCACCGTTTCCGAGATACGGCCAAACAGGAAGTGCCGAGTCGGCGAAAAAAAAAATCGACACCAGGGGTCGTTTCGACCCAAGATACCCCCTAGACTAGTTTGTCTAGTGCCAGGAGGCCGAAATTGAGCCCCGTTTTGCTCTACGACGTACCGTTTCCGAGATACGGCCAAACAGGAAGTGCCGAGTCGGCGAAAAAAAAATTCGACACCAGGGGTCGTTTCGACCCAAGATACACACTAGACTAGTTTGTCTAGTGCCAGGAGGCCGAAATTGAGCTCTGTTTCGCTCTACGACATACCGTTTCCGAGATACGGCCAAACAGGAAGTGCCAAGTCGGCGAAAAAAAAATTGACACCAGGGGTCGTTTCGACCCAAGATACCCCCTAGACTAGTTTGTCTAGTGCCAGGAGGCCGAAATTGAGCTCCGTTTCGCTCTACGACGCACCGTTTCCGAGATATGCATGAAAGCCTCAAGGATGAATCAGCAAAAATTCTTCCGAGCTCTAGGTCAAAGGTCGTTCGACGGAGTGATCCCAAAATCAATAGGGTTCTTCCTTGGTGGTATATCACCCATAGGGATTTCGTAAAGATCATTTTCAACCCCCATGTGAGAATTCCTGACTCACGCATTCCCTAACAGTATATCCAGGTTAGCTGGTAGATATTGGCGCTACTTGGTCAAGGCCAAACCCTCCTGGATCTACGCATCCAGACAGCTAAACTGCCGATATTGACAAGGTGAATAATGCCCTTAAACTCAAGATACCAGCAGCTCCATTCTAAATCCGGCTACTTCTTGACAGGCCAGACACTGATTGTCTCATTTTGATTATTTTGATATTATGCAAATTATAGAGCATTTGGTGTCATCAAACTTTGTTTATGTAACAAGTCAAGCCTACTCTTTTGTATTATATAATTATTGCATACTTTGCATGAGTAATTATTAAGTAATTGTAAGAATAGCCAAAATCCATTTATCTTGGAGCATTCCATGAGTTTTTGCTGACGCACGAACCTAAGCCCAACCCCTTGGTCTAGCCTTCGTAGTTTAAGACCATTTCCGTTATGTAAAATAAAGTTCCCTGATAGGATGATATTTTTGTAACTTATTCACAGTATCAGTTACATGTCTAGTCTGTATAAAAGAGTTTGCCGCCTCCGGAATCTTCGGAGTAGCCCGGGAGCGGCCCATAGACTGTTACTTTCCTATGGGGGCTATTCCCCATCTTGCGTTGTCTACATGACCAAGATGTATTTTGTATTATGTATTGTCTGTACGTAACACCTAACCAAGGAAATGTATCTATTGGACTACCTATTCACCTGATTGGATTGCCACAGTGTAACTCTACATTTCTTCAATCATTTGGAACAATAAACCTGGAACTCAATATTGCATCGTGTTTTCATTATCACCAAGAACCCGAAAGGGGGACTGGTGATAAAATGGTGGAGAACTCCGGTTCAAGCTTTGTCAATGGCCTCGCCATCAAATAACGATCCAGTTGCTTATAACACCCGCAGTCGAACAAGTCAACAACATCGCCATGCTGAACACCCCATCAATGAATCTTCAATAGGACTAAACCCACAACCAGGAATAACTGTGAATCACTCAGAAACCATGGATTACAACGCTGTTCTCCCCAAGTTTGATCCAAAATCTACAAAAGAACCTTCCACCTGGTTTGACAATTTTATTATCTATGGAAAAATAAAAAAATGGACTGACGAGGAACAGTTACGCTATTTGCCTTTGTATTTATCAGACAATGCATCATTTTGGTACCAACGCCTGCCAGATACCACCAAAAACAATAAAGACAATCTCCTAACAGCATTTGAGCAACAGTTTGAACCACACGAGTCAATAAAATGGACACTTCTTACTACATTTAACACCAGGACACAACAATCCACTGAAACGGTCGAAAGTTACGGAATGGACTTACAGTACCTTGCTAATAAACTTGGAAAATCGGACCAAACCCTCAAGGACACATTCATTTTGGGATTACGTCCTAACATCAGATCATTTGTCATGCTTAAAGACCCTCCCAGTTTTAAAGATGCTTAGGCCACACCAATTTATAAAGTTGGTCTATGGATTTTTGTCCGAAAAAAATCGCACGTGGGAGCGAATTTTTTTTACATTTAATATTAAATTTTCTGTCTTTGGAATATTTCACTTCGAAAATGGTACGAGCGATATATTTTTTTTTACTAATAATTTCTGTCTTTGGAATTTAGATTGCCAAAATTCGTGCGAGTTATTTTATTTTAAATGATAACTTATGTATTTGCTGCTTATTTTGATATTGTATTCGACCGTCATGACCTTAAACAATCAAATTGGCCAGTTTGGAGGGAAAATAGGATAATTTAAACCAATTATAACCTGCTCTTTTCTCTGTTAACCCGTCTATATATCTAGGTCGTATGGGTAATTTTTGGTAGATAAATAATTCAATATGTGTTCTGTGCCATTTTCACAGTAAAGCCGTCTTGTATTAAGAATTTGTTTAGCGTCCACCAGATTTCGAAAAGTTATCAGGCAGCACAGAATATTAACACACACACAGATTTCAACACAAGCCAATATACAACACACGACTCATAAATTCGTGTGGAAACATATTCTATCGACACTAGAACAAAAGGAGAAAAACCCTGCACAATATATTAGAAAGAAAATATCGTTTTATTGCTCATTAATTATCCCACATTGAAGTCAAGAGAATTTTGAAGAACAACTACTGGAAAATATCGTTAAATGGCCAAGATTTCCTGTGTGTGTTAGTGCCAAATTTCGTGGAAAAGCTGCCAGCACACGGACGCCAGACAAACTCTTAACACAACACGGCCTAAATACTTTGGAAATTTGTGAACGTTTTTCAATGTGTCATGTTAAATTACATGTCATGTCATGTTTATATCATGCTGCAATTCGATTTTGTTTAGAATAACGCAAATTATTGCAGTATGTTGAGTAACAATACAAACTGTCCTGCTGTATTGAGATATTTATAGGTAGATATATAGTTCTATAAGTTACACAAGAATTATTTATCGCAATATACTATTGGTTGAGCTCTGGAAGATTTTTTGGTACCTAGATATATTCCGTTAAAATCATGTATCAACATTTCACGCCAGGAAGACCGGCCCGGAGCTGTGCAATTAACGGCCCAAAATGTTGATATTTTCCGCTCACATGTGATCCTGTGTAGTGTTGGCACACAATGATTCAAACAATTTCTCGGAAAACATCAATACTGGCTCCGTAAATGCGGTTTTTGACAACCATTTGGGTGAATATAGACTGTGATTTTGATTTGGGTCAAAAACTAAATTGTCGATGGATTTTATCACCTCAAAATAGGTGCGGCGATTTTTTTTACCGAAATATTGAGAATGAATTTTCAGGGGCGGCGATTCCATCGACCAACTCTATATATTGGTGTGGCCTTATACCTACGCACGCCAAGCCAGTATGTTACCAGATATACCCACAGTGGCACCGCTCTCCGCCTCACAACCCCAACAAGATGTCCATCAACTGTCTGCTGCCGTCGCGGAGCTGCAAGCAACGCAGAAAGACATCCTTCAGCATGTCCAGCGCACTCCACGTCAAGTCCGTTTTCGCGATGAATCCCCCACGGCCCGGCGCACCCAGAGCCCCAGCCCCCATCGTCAACGACGACAAAAAGAACTGTCTCCTAGTATGCAAAAATGTACTCGTTGTGGTAAGTTCCACAATGAAAATCAATGTTTCGCACTAAATCTTCAATGTTATAGGTGCCAGAGGTTTGGTCACATCCAAGCAATGTGCCGTACTAGGAATCCGCAGAACACCAGGTATCCCCAACCACTTCTTCCCAATCTCCCGAACCCAAACTATCGCCCAAACCCGACCTTTCACCCAAACCAAAACTACCATCCAAACCAAAACTACCATCCAAACCAAAACTATCGTCCAAACCCTACATGTAGCTACCGCCCAAACTATAACGCAAGTCGCTAGGAAATTGCGCCTATTCCTGGACCTCATGCCTCATCCAGCATGCCCCGGTCTAACCAGTGTCTCAGGGATAGGCCACAGACTAATCATAACCCTGTAGAATCACCTTCTACAAATCAAACAGTGACCATGGCTGCATTAGATTTTAAACAAGCAGTTAACTCCATCAGTGTACGATTGAACAATCTTAGAGTTAAAGCTCTTGTAGATTCTGGTGCATTTATCTCCTGTATTCAGGAATCTTTGTACAAATCTGCTGGGTTTGCCAAGTCTTTCCCACGCGAACAATCGTCATTAACTGCTATTCAAGGCGTTACAGGCTCTAGGTTACCTGTTATGGGTAAAACTACAATCCCTATCACTATAAATCGCCTTAGTGTCATTCATACATTCTATATTGTTCCTGATCTAACATGGCCAATGATCCTAGGCGTTGATTTCTTGACAGAACAACGTGCCCAAATATCTTGGGAAGAAAATATCTTACAAATCCAAAATGGGTTAACAGCCACAGAACTAATCTCTAGCACCGCTCCAGGTCCCCATGCCTCGCATGTATCCCTGGTCCGAGCATGTACCGACATAACTATCGATCCACGCACTGAGATCATCATCCCAGGCAAAACTTCCAAGCCCCAGCTTCCTAATAAATCACCGGACGCTCACACATGCTGTGTAGAACCATTCAGTTCTCTCACTAGTAAACATAACTTGCTAGGCGCACGCTGCCTCACAACAAATACAGGTAACATTCCCTGCCGCCTCCTTAACCCAACTAATAGCGCGGTACATATCAAAGCAAATGATCTAATTGCTAAATTAATTCCCCTTCATCATGCAGAATCTTATATTTCTACTGCCATTTGTGACAGCAATGTCCAAGACATTAACAACACAACTGCTACTACTCATTCACAGACTAAAACTACACAGTTAGCTTCCGATATTTCCTTTGATCTTTCACAATCAGACCTTAATACACAAGCTGTCAAAATTCCTGTGCAGTAACCGTCAAGTCTTCGCCAAAGACATATCAGAACTAGGGTGTACAACATTATATGAACATGAAATTGATACAGGTGATGCTGCTCCTATAAAACAACGTTTCTATCGAACTACACCAAAAGCTCGTGAAGAAATTGATAAACAAGTAGATGAAATGCTGAAACATGACATTATTGAAAAATCATTCAGTCAATGGCAATCACCTGTTGTTTTGGTTAAAAAGAAGAATGGTGAATACCGCTTTGCTGTAGATTATAGGAAGTTAAACACAGTCACTAAACCTATGTCATATCCCATTCCTCGTTTTGATGATATGTTTGATTGTATTGCTGAACAGAAAGCTACAATTTTCTCTGTTATGGACCTCACTTCTGGGTTTTGGCAAGTACCCCTGCATCCCAAAACACGGGATAAATCAGCGTTTGTCTGTCATAGCGGTTGTTACTCTTTCAAACGCCTACCTTTTGGCTTAACAGCTAGCCCGCTTGTTTTCTCTATGGTCATGAACGAAGCTCTCCGCGACTTAAATTGGAAAACAACGTTAATTTATGTCGATGATCTGCTCTGTATATCCAAATCATTTGATGAACATTTGGACCATCTACAACAAATTTTTGATAAACTAAATCAAGCTGGTCTCAAACTTAAGCCTTCTAAATGCCATTTTGCCGCAAAGCAAGTATCATATCTGGGCCATACAATATCAAAAGATGGTATATCTGTTAACAAAGACAAAATTGCAGTAGTTGAGTCCTTTCCACGTCCAAAAACACAGCATGATGTGCGAGTCTTCACAGGCCTGTGCCAGTTTTATCGAAAATTCATCAAAAATTACTCCAAAGTTGCCGCCCCATTAAATAACCTTCTTAAGAAAGATGTCAAATTCTCATGGACTTCTGAGTGTGAGCAAGCTTTCAAGGAACTCAAAACGTTACTCACAACTGCTCCTATCTTAGCATATCCTGACTTTTCTCGTCCATTTATCTTATACACTGATGCTTCTACTCGTGCTATAGGTTATATTTTAGGTCAGAAGAACGACAAAGGTCAAGAAATTGTCATAGCTTATGGAGGTCGTTCTCTGCATAAATGTGAGAAAAATTACCCAATTACACATCTCGAAGGTCTAGCATTGGTTGAAGGAATTAAACATTTCCATATCTATCTCACCGGCCGAAAATTCACAGCTTATGTTGATCATTCTGCTCTAAAGTCACTACAGACAAACACTAAATTCACTGGTAGATTAGGTAGATGGGCAATATTGCTCCAGTCATATCAGTTTGATATTATCCATAAGCCAGGTTTACAACATACAAATGTTGACGCACTGTCACGTCGTGACTATCCAGAACTGCCAGATACTACGGTCACTACTGCTACACCAGTGCTGACAGAAGAGAAGAAGGTCATGGAATATGTTCTAACCTATTCAAATACCTCAGACAATAATCAATCTGATTCTGCCCATATTTCTCTTGTGGACTCACAATCCAACATGACAGACATCAGTCAACAACCACCCCTTGACCTCAAACAACTCCAGAGACAAGATCCTGAACTCAAACCATATATTGATTACATAACTAATAGCGACCTTCCCGTGGATACCAAATTAGCTCGTAAAATAATAATGGAAGCTCCCGAATTTTTGCTTTCTAATGATACCTTATTTCATATGTATTATCCAAAAGGAAAAGGACATAAGTCGGACAGAGTACTCAAGCAGTTAGCAGTCCCCAAATCCCTCAGAGAAGATGTACTCTTGTCATACCATGACTCGTTAGTCGGAGGTCATCAAGGAATTGAGCGGACCTATCATCACATACGACAAAAGTATTATTGGCCCAATATGTTTAAGGATATCGAATATTACGTAAAATCCTGTTTGACATGCCAACAAGCCAAAACACCCAAACAGCCCAGAAAAGCTCCCTTACATCCGCTACCATCTACAGACGTCTTTAGCAGACTCCACATGGACTTTCTGGAGCTAAAGAAAACGAAATCCGGCTATCGCTATGTCTTACTGATAGTTTGCGCATTCTCCAAATGGTGTGAAGCATTTCCACTCAAGACCCAAGAATCATCTGAGGTTGCACGTATTTTGTATGATGAAATTATTTGTCGTTATGGCGCGCCGCGTTCTATCTTGACTGACCGAGGTCAATCTTTTATGGCTAAGCTTATCAATGACCTCTGTAAGATCTTCCAAATCAACAAAATTGCCACTAGCAGTTATCACCCACAAACAAATGCCGCATGTGAACACATGAACTCTATGATTGCACAAACGCTTCGTGCATACTGCGAGAAAGATCAAGACAACTGGCCACAAATTCTTCAAAGTATCATGTTGGCATATCGCACAACACCAGCTATTGATAGCACTAATTACAGCCCTTACTTTCTTGTTTTTGGGCGTGAACCCGTGTTACCTATAGATACCACACTCATTCCACAGGACAATGCCCCTATGACCATATCAGGTCACCTTCAGAAAATAATCCATAATCATGAAGTTTCCCGTGAAATTGCAAGGAAGAACATTGAACAAGCTAAACAACGCTACAAGGCACAGTATGATAAAAAGGCCAAGGATCCTTCATATCACATTGGTGATCGGGTATGGCTATATTGCCGTAAAGTCCCTAAGTCACTAAAGCCAAAGCTCCTACAAAGATGGACTGGTCCATACTACATCTGTCAAAAGTTTGACAATCACACATATAAACTGAGAAAATGTCAGGACAATAAGTTGGTACGGTCTCTGGTTCATTCAAACAGGTTGAAACCCTATGTTGACCCTGATGCTCGGCCACTACGGTGTCCAAATATGTTCAAGGACGATATGCAGAACTTGAACTCAGAAGAAATCTCAGATTGCTCCAGTGATGAGGATGAGCCACAGGCTCCTCAGAGTACAACTCCAAAGGGAGATACAGATGCCAAAGGAAAAGTGGAAACTCCAAAGGGAGACAGGAAAGACAGGCAAACAGTAAGGCCACAAAACCAGACAAAGCAATCCACAGCGCACCATTCCCAACCCCAAAGTGAAACTAGGACTATAGACAGGCTCCTGAAGTCAGCAATTATAAGAGGTGAACGTCACTATTTAGTGAAATGGGCACAACAGGGAGTGCGTTCTTCTTGGGAACCATCAACCACTATCCCAGATGAATTAATTAGACACTTCCATATCAATAAAACACTCCAAGGCCGAAAACGTAAACGTCCCTTACAAAGTAGACATAATTTTACATAAACAACCCCCATTAATAATACCCACTTTCTGTAAGACTTACCATAGCTCATTATCATATGACTCATATGGGAATGAATCATGATTCATAATGCAACATCGATTAAAAATATTACCATCAAGTAACTACAAGAGGTACCTAAATAATGATAATTATTAAAAATTATTTTCCAACAGTCATATGATCTTGACCTAGTGTGTAGCTACAGAAAGTCTTCTTTTACTTTCAGGATTCTGGACTCTTCTACTTCTCCTTATTCTGGCTCTGAGTCAAGTTGAGGGTAAAGGGTCACAGTTCATCCACAGAGTTAATTATGGTGTGCTGTTCCAGCGACAGGCACTACTAAACAATGCTCAACAACATTGGGTGCACACTTTCGAGATTAAGTTGCCTAATGCAGAGGACTTAACATTTCACCCTCCTGAAGCTTTATGGACGTATGTCCAAGGCCAGCCAGACTATATGAAAGCCACTTTGAATGATATTGAACGTATGAGAGCTTTGATCACGGTCATGACCCAAAATATCACTGACGAAATCAGCTCCCTAATTCCGGAACATAACCCTCAATTGGATAATGATAATCGAACTACCAGAGCTGTATTACCTTTCGTCTCATCTTTAGGTAAATATTTATTTGGCTTTTCCACTGAAGATGATCTCCTTTTGTTACAATCGCACATGAAAGACATGATCAAACAAACTTCCAAAGTTACTAATTCTATCAAACTTGAGGCTGAACAGTTTCACTCTTTTGCCACAACTGCCAATAAGCGCATGGATAATGCAATGACTGCTATCGAAATGAATAATCACCTAATATCCCAAGTCGCGGACGATTTTCATCTGTCTTTAGAGAAATACAATTATGCTTCCAGTACTGTCCTAAGATTATTCATAAACGAAGTTCAAGCTGTTATGCATCTCTCAAAATCGCTAACTGACTTCCAGACAGGCATTCATTTACTTCTTTCCAGACAACTATCCCCCTATCTTATCACTGTTCCAACTCTGCAGGATATGCTTCAACAAGTGTCACAACATTTAGGAACTAACTTTCCGAATTTCCACATTGCTAACATGCATCCGGCATACTACTATCGATCACATAATCTTCTGTATTCTCGTTATCAAGACAGTCTATTTATTACAGTGCACATACCTGTTATTCCAGCAACGGAATCGTTTATTCTCTATCAGGTCTTAACCTTCCCTGTTCCAGTCAATAATACTCATAATTATACCACCCAAGTTCAGACTCTGCCAACTCATTTCGCAGTTACAGAAAATTTACAAACTTTCATGGAATTAGATCATCTTTACATTCAACAATGCCATGGTGTTCAAGTGCTACATTGTCCAATATTTAACCCACAACAGTTACTGTCGGATCCAACCTGCACCAGTGCACTGTTTCTTGGAAACAAGTCTCTCATCCATCACCATTGTGATTTTCATTTTCAAAATACGAAGCATGTACCTTTTGCTCTGCAATTAGCCACAGGAAGATTCCTCATATCCCAGGCTAACACAATAATATTGGCTTGCCCAGGTAAACCAGTTGATGCATATCCACCCTGTAAATACTGCATTTTATCTATTCCCTGTAAATGCAGTCTTCGTGCAGATAGTATTCACATCGCTCCACGTTTAACTAATTGCTTATCCTCAAAGCATGATATATCCATAGTATATCCCACAAATCTTGCATTACTCCATCAATTCTTCTCCATGGCGGAAATATCCTATATACATCCCGAAACCACCTTTGACAAACCTCTGAATTTTACAATCCCCCATTTCAAACTTTTTAATAATAGTCTGTCTCAGGTATTGGCTGTTGATCAAAAGACCCGTCTGAAGTTAAATCGAGTAGCCCAGCACGCTAAGGCTGCTGAAACGGTCTACACTTCACCGTCAGATTTGATCCTTGATGGGAAATGGTTATCCAATGATGGCTCTTTCTGGAGCACAAATATCTTCAGTTACCTTATGCTCGCCTTTGCTATAGTAACAACTCTTGTGGTCATTTATCTTTTTTATCGTTTGCACACACTGAGTGTTGCACTCACAGTATTGATGAAGGCCACTAAGGCACAAGCCACAGCCAGTACGCCTCACCTAATCTGGCAACCCGCTACACAGCTCCCACCACCATCTCCGACTCTCCCACTATGTGAATGTGCAGGATATACACAAACCATTATGTTGATTGTTCTAGGTTTTCTGATCTTACAGCTCATATTGTTTCTCATCTACTGTATCTATCGGTCACTGAAATCGGTATCCCACACGACTTTGAATCTTGAGATTACAAACGGATATCATTGCCTCCATTTTCATCTCCTCTCCCTACCATTCTGTCCCACAGACTGGCAAGTCCAAGCATCCTGTAATGTCGATAAACTTGAATTAAAATCCTTATGGCCATATGCTTTAAGTTTTGATTGGAATGATATGCAAATTTTGTGTCTCAGACAGACCACGGTCCCTTTTAATCTACAGCTCCCCAAGTTCATTAATGTAAACCCTCTCACTGCATTCAGGCTGAAAAGACTATTCAGTACTCCTTTTTATGCTCATCTGTATTTTCAACATCATAATTCTATTGAGTATATTTCCCCCAGACCAAAAACAGATCCCACTAATAAATTGTACCCTACGCTTCCCTCCACTAGTCCTTAGGACACGATCATTTGGTGCTGCTGCTTTTGATGTATAATCAATTTTCTGTCTGTGTAGATATACAACATATAAATTGTATATACCAATCTGCGGATATTCATGATAAGATGATAAAGTGTTGACGAATTCAGAAGCTTCGAAGCAACATTGAAATGTGTTAAGTTGCTACTCTATATTGCATATTACAATTATGATATAATTATGTTCGTGTACTGACTTCGCACCGACTGAATGTCATTTACTGATTTATCTTGAAGTGTTAGTACATACTTCTGGTGTTTCGTATATATTCAATTGTAATCAATGTTTATTTTGATCTTTCGACATTGATATGTATTCAATGTTTCGTTTTCACATTTCGTTATAACGCAAAGTTGTTTGTATTCAATGTCTCGTTTTCGTAATTTACATTGAACGACAATACATGGAATCTAGATAAAGATTACTATTTTGTATATTCAATGTTATGGTAACTTAAAGTTGTATTGGAGCGAATTATACACTATTGTTGCTTGGTAGAGGTTATAATACCTCTATTCAGTAAATGTAAATTTTCGTTGCATGCCTTGACGTGTTTTTCGATATTTCGATGTTTACTTTGTAACAATTGAGCTCAAGTGTATATTATTGTTCTCAAGTAATTGAGTATTGTCTTCGGGAAGTTTACAAACAAAAGAATTGAGTTCCAGTCCCTCACGTTAATTTTGTTCTAGAATATAACTCATCAGCCAGGGCAGTCATCCTGATGGACAAAAAGTACTCATCACTGTAATAACACTGTTACCCTTATTTGGTCATTCCATATATGTGAAATGCCTATATTTGGAACCTTACCTTATTTGGTTAACTTCCTTTACCGAACAATTTCTATATAAATTGATCGAGGACGATCACAAATTTTGAACCCCGGGAAGATATCACCCATAGGGATTTCGTAAAGATCATTTTCAACCCCCATGTGAGAATTCCTGACTCACGCATTCCCTAACAGTATATCCAGGTTAGCTGGTAGATATTGGCGCTACTTGGTCAAGGCCAAACCCTCCTGGATCTACGCATCCAGACAGCTAAACTGCCGATATTGACAAGGTGAATAATGCCCTTAAACTCAAGATACCAGCAGCTCCATTCTAAATCCGGCTACTTCTTGACAGGCCAGACACTGATTGTCTCATTTTGATTATTTTGATATTATGCAAATTATAGAGCATTTGGTGTCATCAAACTTTGTTTATGTAACAAGTCAAGCCTACTCTTTTGTATTATATAATTATTGCATACTTTGCATGAGTAATTATTAAGTAATTGTAAGAATAGCCAAAATCCATTTATCTTGGAGCATTCCATGAGTTTTTGCTGACGCACGAACCTAAGCCCAACCCCTTGGTCTAGCCTTCGTAGTTTAAGACCATTTCCGTTATGTAAAATAAAGTTCCCTGATAGGATGATATTTTTGTAACTTATTCACAGTATCAGTTACATGTCTAGTCTGTATAAAAGAGTTTGCCGCCTCCGGAATCTTCGGAGTAGCCCGGGAGCGGCCCATAGACTGTTACTTTCCTATGGGGGCTATTCCCCATCTTGCGTTGTCTACATGACCAAGATGTATTTTGTATTATGTATTGTCTGTACGTAACACCTAACCAAGGAAATGTATCTATTGGACTACCTATTCACCTGATTGGATTGCCACAGTGTAACTCTACATTTCTTCAATCATTTGGAACAATAAACCTGGAACTCAATATTGCATCGTGTTTTCATTATCACCAAGAACCCGAAAGGGGGACTGGTGATAGGTATATGAACTCCCATGCAGAGAATACTTGCCATTGCAGGAATACTTTTTGAGATATCGATCGGAAACCAAGTCTCAAAGTCAACCTTGATTTCATCCTCACGGACCTCACGGACCCCGGAGCCGCCTCCAAAACAATAGGGGTCTTCCATGTAATATTTCTGACCAGTGGTGTAAATTTGGACAAGATCCGTTCAGGCGTTCCCGAGTTATTGATCGGAAACCAAAACGGCGGAAAGTAAAAAAAAAAGAAGAAAAAAAAAAAAAAAAACCAGACAAAACCATAAGGGCATTTCGGGCCGAAATGCCCTAATAAGTTATTAGCGATAATAATCCCAGGAGGTGTGTGTTCCGATCGTTTTTTTTTTTTGTATGTCACCGTTTCATACGCATCACCACTCCCATTTTGATCTTCACTGAAACAGTGCTTTCTTGCAATCATATGCACTCAAAGTTTCGGATATACATTCTGCACGCACAATATATAGATACAGTATGCTATTGCAAAAATGAAAAACAAGTTGATACAGCAACATAACTAGACGTCAAGGCCTAAAGATGCCTTGGAGGCATTTCGGTGTTAAGACTAATTTATAATATTTATAACATGTTTACCATGGGCTCTACGATGCACTGTTTCAAAGATATCGACGAAAACGAAAAAAAAACAGACTCGGCAGGAAAATTCAAGGTCAAGGTCAAAGTTCATCCTTAATACCCCTTAGACATGTTTGTCTAGGGCGACGAGTCCGAAAATAACGTCCGTTTCGCTCTACGACGCACCGTTTCCGAGATATCGACGAAAACGAAAAATGCCGACTCAGAAAAAAAATTTGGGGTCAAGGTCAAAGTTCATCCATAATACCCCTTAGACATGTTTGTCTAGGGCAACGAGTACGAAAATAACGTCCGTTTCGCTCTACGACGCACCGTTTCCGAGATATGCAGGATGCCTCAAGGATGACTCAACAAAAAATTATTTCGACCTCTAGGTCAAAGGTCGTTTGACGTATCGATCTCAAAATCAATAGGGTTCTTCCCTGTTGATATATAAACCTCCGTGCAAAATTCTGCAACTATTGCCTGAATATTTTTCGAGTTATCGTCCGGAAACCAAGTTTCAAGATCAGCCTCGATTTCATCCTCAAGGACCTCACGGACCTCGGAGCCGGATCAAAAAAAATAATACAGTCCGAAAATAACGTCCGTTTCGCTCTTCGATGCACGGTTTCTGAGATATGCAGGAAGCCTCAAGGATGAATCAGCAAAAATTATTTCGACCTCTAGGTCAAAGGTCGTTTGACGGATCGATCCCAAAATCAATAGGGTTCTTCCCTGGTGGCATATGAACCTCCATGCAGAGTTCTGCAACTATTGCGTAAATATTTTTCCAGTTATCGTCCGGAAACCAAGTCTCAAAATTAGCCTTGATTTCATCCTCACGGACCTCACGGACCTCGGATCCGGCTCAAAAAGAATAGGGTTCTTCCACATATCATTTCTGACTTGTGGTGAAAATTTGACAAGGATCCGTCAAGGCAATCTAAAGTTATCGTCCGGAAACCAAAAGTGGCGAAAGAAGAAAAAAAGAAAAAAAAAAAAAAAAAAAAAATTCTGCTAAAACCATAAAGCAAAATGCCTTAATTACACATCACAAAGGTACATGAAGAGAATCTCATACATGATTTTGAGAAAAACTGCCTGAATAGATTTCGACAAAATGGCCACCAAAGACAAAATTCGTTTCTGACTTTCCAAGGTCATTGAAGGTCAAATTCAAGGTCATCACTCAAACTGCAATATATGATTTCCCATTTGAATGTGCCAATACTTAGGCTCTATTTTGAAGTCTTCTATAAGTTTACTCTGACCAGCTCCCATTATGAAGTAAAACATGTGTGAAATTTTCTAAATCCAAAAAAATTTTCACTGGCCAAAAAAAAAATTTTTTTTCTTGCTGGAAATGGCTCAAAACGAATAGTGACTTGATTTGAGACGAAAAAATTTTTTTTCGCCGACCCATCAAAAAATCAAAATGGCCGCCACACGCAGACCGGCGATTCAAGGGCAACAAAACTTATACACATCATAGAGGTAAATGAAGGGAATGTTTTGAAACAAAAATCTCAAAATTGATCAGACAGTTTTTGAGAAAATGGCCATCAATGTCCAAAATTGGCCATTTTTCGACCAAAAAAGGTCGTTTTGACCTTCCAAGGTCATTGAAGGTCAATTTCAAGGTCATCACTCAAACCGCAATATATGATTTCCCATTTGAATGTGCCAATACTTAGGCTCTATCTTCAAGTGTTGTATGAGTTTACTCCGCAGAGCTCCCATTATGAAGGAAAATTGGGTGAAATTTTCCAAGTCCCAAAAATTTTTCAATGGGCCAAAAAAAATTTTTTTTTTTTTTGCTGGAAATGGCTCAAAATGAATAGTGACTTGATTTGGGTCAAAATTTTTTTTTTTCGCCGACCCGTCAAAAAATCAAAATGGCCGCCACTCGCAGACCGGCGATTCAAGGGCAATGAAACTTATAAACGTCATTAGGTACATGAGAGGAATGTTTTGAAACAAAAATCTCAAAACTGATCAGACAGTTTTTGAGAAAATGGCCACCAAAGTCCAAAATTGGGAAATTTTCGTCAAAAATGGCCACCAAATAGGCAAAAACGATTCAATCAAGAAAATTAAAAAAAGTCTTTAGATACTGGCCCAAGGTATATTCTGACAAATTTATGGGGGAATTCATCATGTCAAAAAAAAGTTACAGACCCGGACGGACGACGGACGCCGGACGAAAAACCACGACAATAGCTTATCAGCCCAAAGGGCCGGTAAGCTAAAAATCCCAGTAAATCCGACTTTAGGCTTAAACCATGGTTAGGGGCTATTTTCAGCTTTATTCCCCCTAAGCTCTCCCCATAAACCCCCTGGGTTTGCCCGGAAGGACAGATATTTCGCCATTTAGACCACTATAGCTCATCTCTGATGAGCTAAAAAGCGTGCCAAGTGAATACATGCAAAAGAATAACTTGGAAGTCAATCTCTCAAGAAAAAAATAAGTAAATATGTAACAAGATGTACCGTATTCGCGCGCATACAGTCGCATGTGCGTATAGTCGAAGGTGTGCGTATATTTCGAATATACGCACATGTGCTTGTGGTTGAAAAAAAATCAAAATCAAGAATGACAGTAAAAAATTTTTGATCGCAAGATCATCGGTTCCATGTCATGTGCTTGACTGATTTCATGCAATCGTGACTTCGTCAGTTCGTGTCAATCGCGGCTGTGTCCGCGGTCAATGGATTGCAAACTGTCAAATAAGTTGTGATGTTGATTGCCTAATTACGGTTGAGTGTAATTGACACTTGTGATTTCGTTTGACATCTTATGATCGGGATGTGTCATTTCTGTTCATGGTTGTGAAATAAACATCTTGAAAAGCCCTTGTTTCGTTCGTGTTTGTGATGTTTACCGCCCAGCAGGAAGTTGCCATTTTTCTAGCAAGTACTCATTAATATTCATGAGCTGATTCACATTCCAACCAATCAAAAGTTACCTTTCAAAACGAATCAGCCAATGGTGAAAGGCCAGATATGACATCATAAAAATCCCACCAATCAGGCTGTTCGTTTCACTTTCTTCTTCCAAGTGACATGTGGATTTGTTTTGAAATAGCAACGAACCAAACAACAAATTATATTTGTTCCCGAAGTCCCAACAGCTTCATACAACAATAGATTATACATCATGCATATACACCAACACAAGTACCGATGTCTGAATTCATTGTGCACCAAACCATGTAATTGCAATTGACGAGTCGGCGGTTTTGACAATCGTGTCGGCCTCGTATAACTGTCAAACTATCTGAGCCTGATCAGAGGGATATGCAGTCAACCCCTTATCGAAAACGATCGCACATGTGCGTATGTACGAAATATTTTTCAAATTATAAGTGGCCTAAAACAAGCAAATTTCAGATAAACGCACATGCGACTGTATGCGCGCGAATACGGTATGTAAACAAAATTCTGAATAACTAATTGCTGCCTTCTAGCTCTAACCCTCAAGGCCATACTGAAAATAAATGTCCGGCGCATCAGTGTGCCAACCCGGGTCATACTATATATACCGTATTGGGCCTAATAGTAGAGCGCTTCCTCTTTTCCCCAGGAAACCTTGTAATTTACTTCATATCTTTCTAATGAAATCCACATATTTATGACATTTGAATCATACCAAAGGGGATTGGAGGCTATAGGTATATTATTCAGTGATTTTCTTATATTTGATCTCAAATTTGACCTCATTTCTGCGCACACTGCTGCAGATCTTGCCTTGGCTCTCCGTGCTTCTATTAGGACCATGACGGTACTTGCCTCTAGAGATAAATCTAATCCATCATTCACCGCTGATATTCCCTCATGACCCTAGCTTACAAACATTTATCTATCATCCAACACTCACCTTATCGTTTTGGGCAAGGTGTTGGAACATGTTTTCTACTGTCCAGTGGGGGATGTCACAGTTCGATACAGTTCCCCAGCGACCGGCAGCTTCAACTGAATGGATCCAAACTTCTATTTGTAAAGGATTTAGCCTGAGTGGCCACTTTCAATCGATGAATGAACAGATAGTGTCCTTTTCTTTGATTAATGATAACAGAATATTGATAACATTGCCTTTGAAAGTCATGTATATATACAATATATCAATTATATATCACATGTATGAATTATCATGATAATTTTAACTTGCAACAAACATTTTCCTGAATTTTGATACGTTTAATAACGATTTATTTTTATGTGAACATGTGTACATACCAACAGGCCCAGAGGTTTTTCGACAACACAAAGGTCGCTCACACTTAGCATTAGCACCAACAGTGTATTGGAAGTCTATGTGTAAGTCAGAAATTTGTAAAACGCGAATTGTGTTCTTTGGGGAGTCCTGAAAATAGATAACAAAAAATTAGCCCAAGGGCTAAGAAAGGTTACTGGACAATATATATTCAAGATATTACCCTTTTGTCCCATGACCTTGAAAATAAGGTCATTGGTCAATTCAAGAACACGAGAATGTTCAGCATATATCGTTTCTAGTATGTCCACAATTGATTCCTAAGCTGTAACGTCAATCATAAGTGAGATATTAACCATTTTGTGATCTGACCTTAAAAATGAGGCAAAGGTCAGGTTCAAAATCATGAGAATATTCACCATACTGGGTATATCATTTCCTCTATGTTCACAATTAATTCCTACAACGACAACGGACCAAAGGTCCGGTAACCTAAAATTATGGTGCTTATTTGATTCGCAATATAGCGAGGCAGAACTGAAATTATCATCCGCAAACCAAAAAAATTAGCCCAAGGGCTAAGATAGGTTACCGGACAATTTTGGTTTCAAGCATTGTAGGTGACATATGATTTTGAGATTTACCAGTGAAGGTCATCTTTGTGAATCTCAATGTCACCATCAGGTATGCTGCATATGACTTCGTATACATGTTCATAATACAAACATATAAGTTTTATCAACAAGTATTTCGTGTGTTGAGGCCAATTTCAGATTTTGAAATTCGCCCTTCAAGGTCTTTAAGGTCAAGTTAAAAAAATGTGAAAAAAAAAAATGTGCCATTTATACATGACTTTTTTACAGGCTTATACACAATCCTAACCTGTATGTGCAAAAGTTTATGCTTCAGAGGCCACTTTCAAGATTTCAAGTCAGACATTTAGCACTCAAGGTCATCCAAGGTCAAAATCAAGTTCATCATTAGTTGTTCCATATATGACTTCCTATATGTTCATAATGCAAACTGAAGCTCTATCTACATGCATTTCATCTGTAGAGGCAAATTTGGGTATTTTTTCACCCAAAAATGGCTGTTTTGACCTTTCAAGGTCATCAAAGGTCAAATTCAAGGTCCCCTCCCCAATCGCTATATATGACTTCCTATTTGAAAGTGCCAATATCTAAGCTCTATCTTCAAGCGTACTATGAGTACAGTCCTGGCAGCTCCCATTATGAGGGAAAAAAGTGCCGAATATTTTTTAAGTCCAAAACTTTTTTCAAAGGGTGAACAATTTTTTTTGTCTAGAAATGACCCAAAATGAATAGTAACGCGATTTGGGGCAAACAAAATTTTTTTCGCCGACCCGTCAAAAATTCAAAATGGCCGCCACACGGAGACCGGTGATTCAAGGGCAACAAAACTTATAGACATCATAAAGGTACATAAAGGGAATATTTTGAAACAATAATCTCAAAACTGATCAGACAGTTTTCGAGAAAAGACAGTCCAGGTGCAAATTTGAGCATTTCTCGACCCAAAAATGGCTGTTTTGACCTTTCAAGGTCATCCAAGGTCAAATTCAAGGTCACCATACAAGTCGCCATATATGACTTTCCATTTGAAAGTGCCAATATCTAAGCTCTATCTTCAAGTGTTCTATGAGTACAGTCCCGGCAGCTCTCATTATGAAGGAAAAAAGTGCCGAAAATTTTGTCCAAAATTTTTTTCAAAGGGTGAAAAAAATTTTTTGTCTAGAAATGACCCAAAATGGATAGTAACGCGATTTGGGACCAAAAAAATTTTTTTCGCCGACCGTCAAAAATTCAAAATGGCCGCCACACGGAGACCGGCGATTCAAGGGCAACAAAACTTATACACATCAGAAAGGTACATAAGGGGAATCTTTTGAAACAAAAATCTCAAAACTGATCAGACAGTTTTTGAGAAAATGGCCGCCAAAGTCCAAAATTGGTCAAAAATGGCCGCCATTTTGAGAAAAATGCGAAAATCAAAAAACTAAAAAATAACCCCGTCTTGAAATATTTTTAGGCAACTTTGTGCAAAATTTCAGGAAAATCCGCCTGTAAACTTTAAAGATAAAAATGTGGACGGACGACGGACGCCGGACGCCGGACGACAGACGGACGACGGACGCAACGCGACGTCAATAGGTTATCGGACCATAGGTCCGGTAACCTAAAAAAGGGCATTTTTTTTTTACAAAATCAAAAAGGCATTTCTGCTGATGCGCATTCTTAGTATTCAATGAGTTTAGTACCAATTAGTATTGAAGAAAACTTTACATCATAATTAATCATTTATATCATAACATTTACGTTGTGAAACCAACTGCAATATCTTACATCAATAAAATGATGGCGCGGTTTGTCGGAAGAGTTGGACTTTGGAGGCAAGGTTATATTCCACAGCTCATATGGATTGTAGAATTTCGCACATGTCGGCCCGAAAAGGAGACCACAAACTTCGCTGGGACTGAAGGCAAGTCGATCTACCACTGTCAGCACCTCAGCCTGATTAGTAAATGACACAGAGCCTACAGCAAATGAAAAAAGCAGTAAGCCAAGAAAAAAAAAGTAAAATTTCTTGTAGTTTCCTATACATTGTATATACATGTATATGGTTCAAGAGATACAATCTTGACTGAAATCCAATACTGTACCTTGAAGAGCTTGACGATCCCATCACATATATCATCCTGTTCTATCTTGAGGAATTTGCAAAGTTCATCAAGTGCCACTGCAACTTTATCCTCCTTCAAGTAAAAACCTGTCTGTATCAGCCACACGACAGACTTACACAAATCACATGTTTTTCTGCCACCAACATTCTTCAAATGAGTCTTGAATTCAGAAACTATTCGTTTGGAATCTTGTAACCGTTCTGCGAAATGTTGACTTTGACGACTGCTGGAAAACTCCGAATTTTGCGACATTTGTTGAACAACAGTATTTCTTGTTTCACGGCTGATGAATTTAGCTGAAGTCCCGAGAATCACAGCCAAGAAAAGTTGGATAAAAATCACGCAAAAAGCAGTCGACATTTTCAGGATTGGTTACTTGAACACATGGATTGCTGCATCTGAAAGTAAAATATATACCGTACATATAGTTGAAAAGCAAACCTTCAAATTTGAACAACAATTTCAACCTAACCATAATAGTGCTATTTGATCCAAATTTAAGATTTATGAAGACTCGCTACACTATAATGCCAATCGTACATTCAAGAAATCATGACAAATTCAAATGACAATTTCATATTATCACATAAATTGAAACATAGGGCCATGGACCTGTAGCTCATCCGTAGGCAACAAGAATATTTCATCAACTGGATATAGATAGGTATATGTAGTGCATATGCACGTATGACAATACTTTAGAAGCTCTATAGGTTTGTCGCTATGGACCAATTCCCACATTCAACGTGAACTTAGCCTTAACTTTCATACAATGTCATCTTGAGTCAAGTTCAGGGTCACGAAAAGATTATTCCCCATATATATCCAGCTTTCGAGTCTCCGAAAAACCTGTACAGGCTATTTATACTTTTTGTCAAGGTCACCAAAAATGAAACATACATAATATTATCAGAGTTTCAACCTCCAATAATTTTAAGTCAATCTTCAATAATTATAGATTACTGTGTTTAACATGTTCAATCGTTTTAATTCACACAAGACAACTATTACTTGACTACCTAAATCGCCGGGTAACTGTAATTTATAATCTCGCAATGATGCTAGATTCTAGTCATATTGCAAGTGCAATCGAGTCACTCGACTCGGAAAATCTCCAATGGCCCGCAAACCGCCTGGCACTATGAGGTCCGCGCTTTTTGTCATATTCCCTAGCATTGGAAGGCCTAATCGCGATCACTGCCACCTGGCGAATATATCGCTGATCACTCATTTCGTATTGCTGCCACCTGGCGAGTTGTATGTTTTGGCAGCTGACAAGTTGATTTCGTTCGTTGTTTCAATTGAAATTTCGATCGTAAATTGACTGTTTGAACTAAACGAGTCAATTTGAAAATTATTTTCTTGAATAATTTTTGGTGTTCGAATTATTAGAGTGTTCGAACTAATTGAATAAATACGGTAGATCAGCCATGTTATTTTGAGCTAGAGGACCCCTGGAGTCTGTAGGGCCCCTGATGACCCTCCATTGAGTCACTGTGTCACTTTTGGCCCAAGTTCTTCCATCATTTTAAGGAAGCTCTGTCACTTTTTTGTCCCTTTTGAAATGATGCATTTCAGTTGTCACTTTTTCTTCGCATTTTAAGGGCGTGAATTCATGATATCAATCACCACTCTCAAATTCACAAGAATTAATCTGGCATCATTTTCAAAAGCACAATACTTGATACTATATTCAGTTGAATTTAAAAGATATATGAGAAAACTTAGCTCACGACTCAACTACTAAAGCTTCAGTCACACCATGGCCGGACTGACCCCGGACTATACAGGATGACTCCGTATGACCCCGGAGGAAGAGAGACTTCGATCCTGGGAGATCTGGGGGAATCGTGGAAGAAAAATAGCTCGCCGGTTGAAGAAGTGTTCACCCGGCCCGGACCATCCAGAATCATCACGGACTGGTGCAAGGACGACCTTGGAAGAGCAATGACTTAGCCACGATCTCCACGGACTGACCCAGGACAGCTCCAGAGTGACCCCAGACTCACCGCGGTCGACCCGGACCACTCAGGACTCACCTTGGACTACCCATGCAGGACCTGGGCAATACATACATACCAGGTTACGCTGGATGTTCAAGGATTAGCCAGGACCAACTACGGACCATCCAGGAACTTCACGGACCCACTATGGACCCACCCAAGATTATCTAATATTCTCGAACGACCCATACAGTTTTAACCATTTCAAAAGGGTAGGGTCTTTGACTTCATGTACCTGTTCTGTCGATTGAGGATGTCGAAACATGCAATAATTGAGAGAAACTTGACACCTAATGCAGAGGTGGTCAATAATAAAAAACAGTTGAGACAGAATATGATTCCAATCTTCGTTTGTTTTATATAGTTGTTGACAATCGGTGTTGGTGACACTTGGTGTGCCGGTGAATATGAATGTTAGGTTGACCGGTACACCGACTATAGCTTGACCGGTGAAAATCTGATGTTTTCTGAACTCTGATACACTGGTACGCTGGTACAAGCATTGTGAGGCGTAATAACTCAACAATAATGTTAATTTGGTTAAGGTTCGAAATACTTGTACCAGCCTACCAGTGTACCAACATTTAGAAGACAGGTGAATATCAATACGAACCAAAATGTACATGAACCGGTCTACATAAATCTACCCTGCAACCTCAGACAAAAGTGATCAACCACTAACTATGTTATGTCCTCATTTGAGCTCTGACAGAGCTGTACTCACATCCATATAGTTGTGTTCCTGACCAATCTGTATGACCTGTCGTGAATCGACAGAGCTCAATAAGCTGTTATGTCTTTCACCCATACAACTCCACGCGGATATTTTAATCCATATTGTTCCCACACAAGCGAAAGAAAGTATGAATAAGCCAGTTTAAATGTTTCTAGGTCAGGTCAAGTGGTATATAACAAAACGTTCGTACACACCATGTTCAAACGTGAGTGACGCGGTGCACTCAAAGTAAACAAAGTATTTAATATTGCACAAGCGAAATCGAGTAATGTGTTCGTGACAGTGACCCGTGTCACTTGACAATAGTAGCGTGACAGCATGGGTTGGCTATTTTTATACCACTTGACCCTGACCCAATTCTACTGACTTGACCTGAAAACATTTCCGAACTCACGTATGGTGAAATAAATAGGTCATAAACAATATTATGTGTACAATGTAAATTTGTACATGGATATCTTTATTGTGCTAAGTGGAATATATGTACATTTCTCCCGGGATTCTTATGATATGCTGGTTTGTATTTCTTCAGGATTTTCTGAAATATTGTTTATCATGACCAACACAAATATGAAGTTTGATTCTAATTCATCGATATGGACATGCGTTGCATGATATGTAGGTATCTACCACATGATAATGTACTACGAGGTGCTTTATAGTCCCCACATGTTACCACACCCTCACAAATATTAAATGCTTGTTCTCCGTGAAACCCCGACCTATCACATGGGAAACTAGAAGTCAAGGCCCAAAGATGCCTTGGAGGCATTTCGGTGTTAAGACTAATTTATAATATTTATAATTTGTTTACCATGGTCTCTACGACACACTGTTTCCAAGATATAGACAAAAATGAAAAGACATGTTTGAATTAGACATGTTTGTCTAGTAGGAAGAATCCGAAAACAATGTCCGTTTCGTTCTAAGAAGCAGCCTTTCTGAGCTATCACCGGGAACGAAAAATGCCGACTCAGCAAAAAAACTTCAGGTCAAGGTCAAAGTTCATCCCTAATACCCCATAGACATGCTTGTCTAGGGCGACAAAGATATCGATATCCGAGATATCGACGAAAACGAAAAATGCCGACTCGGCAAAAAATTTTCGGGTCAAGGTCAAAATTCATCCATAATACCCCTTAGACATGTTTGTCTAGGACGACGAGTCCGAAAATAACGTCCGTTTCTCTCTATGATGCACCCTATTCCAAGATATCGAAAAATGCCAACTCGGCAAAAAAATTTCGGATCGAGGTCAAAGTGGATCCATAGTACCCCTCAGACAAGTTTGTCTAGGTCGACGAGTCCAAAAATAACGTCCGTTTTGCTGTACGACGCACCGTTTCCGAGATATCAACCAAAACGAAAAATGCCGACTCGGCAAAAAAAATTCGGATCGAGGTCAAAGTTCATCCATGATACTTTTAAGACATATTTGTCTAGGGCGACGAGTCCGGAAATAACATACTTTTCGCTCTATGACGCACCGTTTCCGAGATATCGACGAAAACGAAAAATGCTGACTCAAGAAAAAAATTTCGGGTCAAGGTCATAGTTCATCCATAATACCCCTTAGACATGTTTGTCTAGGGCGACGAGTACGAAAAAAACGTCTGTTTCACTCTACGACACACTGTTTCCAAGATATCGACGAAAACGAAAAATGCCGATTCGGCAAAAAAATTCAAAGTTCATCCATAATATCCTTTAGACATGCTTGTCTAGGGCGACGAGTCCGAAAATAACGTCCGTTTTGCTCTACGATGCACCGTTTCTGAGTTATCGTAAAAAACTCGGCAAAAAAATTTTGGGTCAAGGTCATAGTTCATTCATAATACCCCTTAGACATGTTTGTCTAGGGCGACGAGTACGAAAATAACGTCCGTTTCGCTCTTCGACACACCGTTTCCAAGATATCGACGAAAACGAAAAATGCCGACTCGGCAAAAAAATTCAGGGTCAAGGTCAAAGTTCATCCATAATATCCTTTAGACATGCTTGTCTAGGGCGACGAGTCTGAAAATAACGTCCGTTTTGCTCAAGATGCACCGTTTCCGAGTTATCATAGAAAACTCGGCAAAAAAATTCGGGTTAAGGTCTAGGGCGATGAGTCCGAAAATAACGTCAGTTTCGCTCTATGACGCACCGTTTCCGAGATATCAATGAAAACGAAAAATACCGACTCGGCAAAAAAATTTCGGGTCAAGGTCAAAGTTCATCCATAATACATTAAAGACATGTTTGTCTAGGGCGACGAGTCCGTAAATAACGTCCGTTTCGCTCTTCGACGCACCGTTTCTGAGATATGCAGGAAGCCTCAAGG
The DNA here is from genome assembly GCA_949152475.1 of Terebella lapidaria. Taxonomy (NCBI): domain Eukaryota; kingdom Metazoa; phylum Annelida; class Polychaeta; order Terebellida; family Terebellidae; genus Terebella; species Terebella lapidaria. Next base: position 20,051,763 of record OX424569.1, read on the forward strand.
ATTAATCAGCAAAAAATTATTTTGACCTCTAAGGTCGTTTGACAGATTGATTCCAAAATCAATAGGGTTCTTCCCTGGTGGCATATGAACCTCCATGCAGAGTTCTGCATCTATTGCCTGAATATTTTTCGAGTTATCGTCCGGAAACCAAAAACCTTGATTTCATCCTCAGGGACCTAACGGACCTCGGAGCGGGCTCAAAAAGAATAGGCTTCTTCCATGTATCATTTCTGACTAGTGGGGAAAATTTGACAAGGATCCATCAAGGCAATCTAAAGTTATCGTCCGGAAACCAAAACGGCGGGAGAAGAAGAAGAAAAAAATATATATATATATATTCTGCTAAAACCATAAAGGCATTTCTGCTGAAATGCCTTAATAAACATTCTGCGCTGAATTTTTGCCTGAATTTCAATATTTATCGTTATGTTTTTTTTTCATGCACAATGATCATGAAGTAAGTGTATGTTTGTAATATGTAATGCTTATTTGAGCGGATTAGGTGGTTGATTACAACATGTACAAGTTGTACGGCAGAAAACGTTCGCAATAGACATTGTTTACATTTCAGTCCCAATGCTGTGTCCTCACTTCTACTAATACATCTATAAACACTGATAAACGAAAGACTGTGTTATGTGCCACTGTGTCTAGGGCTAGAAAAATCAGAGTATACCATATATCGTAGGGTGATACTAAAAGTCGTGAACATCTCATAAACATTCGTGAACATATCGTGAGCACGATGAATGGGTCAAGCACGAGTTATTCATTTTTGTGTGTCTATATAGCGCCTCAGATAAATGTTATCATTTTTAGACAGCCAGGCGCGAACCATTGGCTCGGCACAGCGATGTATACAATCAATACAGCGCTGTACACAGTAAAGCGATAAGGATCATGTCAACTTGAAGGCGCACCGCTAGTTTACATGCACAAATAAAGGATGAATATCAACTTCTTTTATTAAACTAGACGTCAAGGCCTAGAGGCCTTGGAGGCATTTCAGGGAGAAGCATGAAAAAAACAAAAAGCTGACTCAGCAAAAACATGATGAAGCTCCCAATGGGACCTATAAGACATTTGTGCAATTACATGCATGTGAAGGACAAACTTCATACCATTAACACTACATGTATCTGTCTAATGTCTGTTTTGTTCTAAGTCGCACCGTTTCCGAGGAATATATGAGTCCGAAAATAACGTCCGAGGTATCCGAGGTATCGACGAAAACGAAAAATGCCGACTCAGCGAAAAAATTTAAAGTCAAGGTCAAAGGTCATCCATAATACCCTTAAGACATGTTTGTCTAGGGCGACGAGTCCGAAAATAACGTCTGTTTCGCTCTACGACGCACCGCTTCCGAGATATCGACGAAAACGAAAAAAGGCCGACTCAGCGAAAAAAATTTAGGTCAAGGTCAAAGGTCATCCATAATACCTCTTAGACATGTTTGTCTAGGGCGACGAGTCCGAAAATAAGTTCCGTTTTGCTCTACGACGCACCGTTTCCGAGATATCGACGAAAAACGAAAAATGCCGACTCAGCGAAAAAATTTAAGGTCAAGGTCAAAGGTCATCCCTAATACTCTTAAGACATGTTTGTCTAGGGTGACGAGTCGGAAAATAACGTCCGTTTCGCTCTACGACGCACCGTTTCCGAGATATCGACGAAAACGAAAAATGCCGACTCAGCGAAAAAATTTAAGGTCAAGGTCAAAGGTCATACATAATACCCTCAAGACATGTTTGTCTAGGGCGACGGTCCGGAAATAACGTCCGTTTCACTCTACGAGGCACCGTTTCCGAGATATCGACGAAAACGAAAAATTAGGCCAAGAGCCGAAGATAGGTTACCGGACAATGTTTAATATTTTAGATGTTAGCCAGGTCACTGGTTGAATGTTCAGCATATATAACATTAAGCATATATCATGTCCACAGTTGATTGCTAAACTGTAAATTCAATAATCAGAGAGATATTAGCAATTTTGTGCTGTGGCCATGAAAATGAAGGGGCAAAGGTCAAATTCAAGGTCATCAATATATTCAATGTATATCATTTTCTAAATCGTGTCCACAATTGATTCCCAAGCCATACAGTCAATAGAGGAGATAGATATGAGCCAGTTTGTCCTTGGACCTTGAAAATGAGGTCAGAGGTCAAATTCAAGGTCACGAGAATATTCAGCATATATCATTTCCTATATGTCCACAATTGATTCCTAAGCTGTAAAATCGTAAAAAGTGAGATATTAGCCATTTTGTCCTGTGACTTTGAAAATGATGTCAAAGGTCAAATTCAAAGTCATGACAATAATCTGCATATATCATTTCCTATATATGTTCATAATTGATTGCTAAGCTGTAAAGTCGATAACAAGCGAGATATTAGCCATTTTGTCCTGTGACCTTGAAAATGAGTTCGAAGGTCAAATTCAAGGTCATCAGGATATTCAGCATATATCATTTCCTATATGTCCACAATTGATTCCTAAGCTGTAGAGTCGATAATAAGTGAGATATAAGCCATTTTGTGCTCTGACCTTGAAACTGAGGTCAGAGGTCAAATTCAAGGTCACGAGAATATTCAGCATATATTATTTCCTATATGTCCACAATTGATTCCTAAGCTGTAGAGTCGATAATAAGCGAGATATAAACCATTTTGTGCTCTGACCTTGAAACTGAGGTCCGAGGTCAAATTCAAGGTCACGAGAATATTCAGCATATATCATTTCCTATATGTCCACAATTGATTCCTAGTCTCTAATCTCAATATCAAGTGAGATATTAGGCATAATGTGTCCCATTATAAAGCATAGGAGAATTTAACATGGGAAAGTCCCATTTGAGCCGAGTTTGGGCCAAAATGGCCCACTTCGAGCGATTCAAGCGCAACAAAATTTATAGACATCATAGAAGTACATATGAGGAGTCTTATGTATCAAAAAGAAAAAAAGTTACTGAACAGATTTTGAGAAAATGGCCGCCAAAGTCCAAAATCAGGCATTTTTCGTCGAAAACGGCCGCCATTTTGAAAAAAATGCGAAAATAAAAAAAATAAAAAATACCTCCTTCTTGAATTATTTTTAAGTATTTTTGTGCAAAATTTCAGAAAAATTCGCCCGTAAACAAAAAAGATAAAAATGTGGACGACGACGACGGACGACGGACGACGGATGCAACGCCATGCCAATAGGTTATCGGACCATAGGTCCGGTAACCTAAAATGCCGACTCAGCGAAAAAATTTTAGGTCATCCATAATACCTCTTAGATATTTTTGTCTAGGGCGACGAGACCGAAAATAACATCTGTTTCGCTCTACGACGCACCGTTTCCGAGATATCGACGAAAACGAAAAATGCAGACTCAGCGAAAAAATTTGAGGTCAAGGTCAAAGGTCGTCCAAAATACCCTTAAGACATGTTTGTCTAGGGCGACGAGTCCGAAAATAACGTCTGTTTTTAGGTCAAGGTCAAAGGTCATCCATAATACCTCTTAGACATGTTTGTCTAGGGCGACGAGTCCGAAATTAACATCCGTTTCGCTCTACGATGCACCGTTTCCGAGATATCGACGAAAACGAAAAATGCCGACTCAGCGAAAAAATTTAAGGTCAAGGTCAAAGGTCATCCATAATACCCTTTAGACATCATTGTCTAGGGCGACGAGTCCGAAAATAACGTCTGTTTCGCTCTACGACGCACCGTTTCCGAGATATGCACGAGAGCCTCAAGGATGACTCGGCAAAAATTATTTTGAGCCCTAGGTCAAAGGTCGTTTGATGGATCGGCCTCAAAATCAATAGGCTTCTTCTCGGTGATATATGAACCTCCGTGCAAAGTTTTACAGTCATTGCCATAATACTTTTTGAGTATCGTGCGGAAACCAAAAACATGAATTTCATCCTCACGGACCTCCCGGACCCCGGAGCCGGCTCAAAAACAATAGGCTTCTTCCACACAACATTTCTGACCACCGGTGAAAATTTGGCAAAGATACACCGATGCAAACTGAAGTTACCGTGCGGAAACCAAAAAGTGAAAAAAAAAAGAAGGCTGAAATGCCTTAATAATTGTTCATTCATCAACAGTTTAGTTCGTAGGTTCGTATTCATCCTTTATTTGAGCATGTAAACTAGCGGTGCGCCTTCAAGTTGACATGATCCAGCGTACAGGCATCACCCATGGGCATGGACATGGCGAATGCGATAAACTACAAGCTCGCGTGTCAAAATTAAAAAATTAGGAGCACATGTACAATTTAGTGATCAATCTTGTTTCTCCATGATAATCAATGACAACGATGAGTTGATCAGTGGCACAAAATGATAAATACAGATAAAGAAACATCTGGTGTGTAATAAAGAACATTTTTCTATCATAATCAATTGTCATTCCGGATCGTAAGTATGGGAAATTAGTTTGTAATAAAATTGCCCACGTTATTGTACATCCTAGCCAAAAAGGATTACGATACAGTTCAGTTAAAAACAACAATTCTTCTAAATATAGATAATTCCTTCTATACTCGGATTTTTCTAACTCGTTTACACAGTTTTTCGCTAATATTTTTGTGATGGTGAACGCTGTCCTTCTATAACTTGGCATACTTCACCTAGGAGTCAAACGGCAATTTTCTACCAAATTTCAGACAGCTGTCGCGAAAATTGAAAAAGTTGGCAATCTACCTCAATGTTAAATTTCAGCCCAAAACGGGATCTCGAGAATCTGAGCATTTTCGAGGAATTTGTCCTGTTTACATCCATCAGGATTCGAAATATTCTTGTAACTTTGAACCAGAAGAAACACTGGGATGTACTCAGTCAAACATGTTGATTTTGAAACATTACTCCGCTACAAAACCGAGCAAATGCACAAAATTGTGTGCGGGTCCAGAAATTAAATAATAGGGCTAAATTTAACATTGGGGTAGATTGCCAACTTTTTCAATTTTCGCGATAGCTGTCTGACAGTTGGTAGAAAATTGCCGTTTGACTCCCAGGTGAAGCATGCCAAGTTATAGAACAATAGCGTTAAGCATCACAAAAATATTAGCGAAAAACAGTGTACAGGTAGGGGATCAAATGTCGAACAGCACCAAATGTCGAACACAGTTTTTAATGTTGTCAGTGCTCAGAAAATAATGAACGTAAATCACAACTTATGGAACAAGAGCATACAAATGCTACATATAAGCAAATCTCACTCATGAAATTTTCATTTAACTTCATGGTTTTTGAGTACTGCTAAAATTAAAAATTGTGTTCGACATTTGGTGCTGTTCGATATTTAGTCCCCTACCTGTAAACGAGTTAGAAAAATCCGAGTATAGAGTAGATCTATGCATGTTGTTGTAACTTAAACTTGTACTCACTGAGTAGGTCCAACTCGGGGTCCAACTAGATTCTAGATGTCCTGAGTAAATGATTCTCTAGTAAAAATTCAAGTGTCGACCTTCTCGTGAAACAGGTTCACATTTCTCAGATATCATAACGACATATCTTTACTAAATACGGTCACTTTATTGGTGTTTTTGTCGTGTTGTTTTTTGTTGTTGTCATCTTGATTCCTGTGATTTTGCGAAAATACTGTATTCTTCGAAACACCGACTGACTATGTAAAAGACAAGCCTCTGAGTAGTAATATCTTAATGTCGTATTTGGTATTAAAGGTTCTTATGTTACTAGATGACTTATTTCACATAATTATATTTTTGGGGATTTTGATATTCATTCGTAGCTTGATATAGAAAGCTACAGCCAGTGAATGTTTCATGGTGTTTGTACAGTAGAGGTGTTAATTGAACCCTTGAAGCGGGGTACACATGTTTTATATTTAAAATAGTTCTGATTTCTTGGCCATAATGAAAGTAATCCCTACTGGGACAGGTGTAGACCGAATGTCTGGTTTTGTCCACATTCAGAGTTACTATCTAAACATCTTGGTTGTATCTGAAAGGTGCATGACCGGTATTTGTTTGCAATTCTTGGACATTGTTTAATTCATGGATGCATTTTTTATGGCTAGGTAAACGGCCAAGCAATTTGCCTATGTACTGTTGGGAGAATGAATTCCCTAATCAATTTAGTTGTAATTTCACTTATGTTGTTTAGGTCATCCCGTTATTTTTAGACGTAACTTTGAACTTCCTTTGACCTAACAGAATTCAATTTAGAACTTTAGAAATTTGTCTAAACTATTTATCCCTGATATTACCTTGCACACAGCCAGCTTTACAGTGAATTGGTTCCTGTATTTTGTACAATATTAAGTCTCTCATTTTATCCCTAATATGACTGACAGCTATTAATGCCTTCTGACACTTATATTTGACACCCGCTATGTATTTGGTGTTATATTTCAGATGGTCACATGTATATAGAATGTAGGTAGTACGCGTGTCAAGTTGTACTCACATATTGGTTAATTTCAATTGACAGTAAATGTAGTCAATTGCAATGCACGTGTATGACTCTAGTAGCCATTGTGTCGGATTGCGATAATGATTACACTTGGCAGTGTATATGTAACTAAGTGGTGATCTTAATTGGTATTAAGATGGAAATGATTTGATATAGCTATTATATTGATTGTCAGACTTGGTAATTTAGTTGGTGTTGCATATTTTTAGTTTAGTTATTTTTACTTTTATCTTGTATCTTGATTTATGTTTAAGGGTAAGTGCACGGGCCACTCAGACCAGGACCGGTGTTGGTATCTAAGACAGTGACAGAGCCACACCGTCCGTCAGGCTTGGGTGAGCACCAGCCACTGACCCTTATCCAATCGGGCAATAGCCCTTGATTCACTTGCTTAGTGGGTAGCCACTGTCCAGTGAGGGCCTGCATGCTGATTGGCTAATGTTATGTGTGACCAACAGTAGCAACCCAGACCAGACAAGAGCACCCCACACGTGCTATATATACCATGCATGTAGCTTGAATAAAGGAGAATTGGATTTAGATCTGAATCGTGTTATGTCTTCTTGGATACATGGCATACACCTGCCACGAACCTGGACCGTGAGAAACTATGAGAACTTTGAAACATTTTAAATCTTAAGATTGCCGATCATCGGTTTAATTTTATAAATTAGCAAGTCGATGAAGAGGTGGCAATTTTACACTGGCGTCGCTAAGCCAGGACTTGTCCAGAAGATACACGGATCTACCGATGGCGAGCGTTGCCCCTGATGCAATCTACACGGAATATGCGAGATGCATCGTAGAGACAATATTTGATCTGAAAGCAGAAAATCGTCAGATCGTTAGTCTGTGGATGCACGAGATATGTGCAAAGCTGCGAGCAGCCAAACAACAGATTCCCCAGCAATTACTGGACCTCCAGCACATGCTCCGATGCGTGACGGAATCAGAAGACCTGGAGCTGGTGGCTGACGATGAAGATTGTGTGATCATGGAAATGTGCTAAAGTGACTGCTGGACCAGCAGACACATGTCGGTGCGGCGGATTAAAGCTAGGGATTAAAACTGGATCACCACGCCGTGCCACTACCACCGGATAGTGACGAAGAGGACGACCGTCAACAGATCATGGATGCACAGCAGTTCCAGCAGCTAACGGCCGGGCTTGCCCAGCAAGAGGTCGAGAGACGGGCTGCGGTGGCGCATCGGGAACAGTTGAGGGACTTGGTGAGCTAGACCACCAAGTGTGACGGGTCGACAACTTCGCTGGTGCGCACGTGGATAAAAGAGATCCAGCTAGCCAGCGCACGAGTGGGAGCAGCTGCACTGGTGGAGGTTGTCACCAAGACAATCACCGGGCCGCTCAGGTTCCAGATCGAGCGGTTCCTCGTGAATTACATGGCTGCTGACCTAAACGAAGATTCGGATATCGAGATAGACCCCGTTATCAGCCATTTCCGAAAGAGACGTCTGTCTGCTCCGGACGAGACAGTGCAAAAACAAGCAAGATGCGAAGCCATCTGTCTTGCTTCATCATTTACCAACTGATCGCCGTTTCCACGGCCACAGGACTTGATCAAACACGGACGATTTATAATGAACCACAACTTCTACCTGATGGAATATTTGTTAGTGAAGTGGGGAAAACAGAGAGACATGTTGCCACCTGGAAAGTGTTAATTGTGCTTGATGCCCCAAAGGCAGACGCTGGATTACTCGACCGACTACAGCGCATCCGCCGGATAATACTAGGATTTCGAGAACACGCACACTCGCTCAACATCACCAAAATGCTTTGGGAAGGCAGACTTCGTGAGATCGAAGACTCAATGCTCAACTACGTGCCTGGACGGGCCCACCGGACACGCAGAGGACTATTGAATGTGTTTGGCATCGCTTTCCAAAAATTGTTTGGTTTAGCTACCGAAAAAACAAGTGCACGAGTGTCAGCAACTAATATATAACTTGAACATCTCCCAGAGACAGATTTCTCATTCTATCAAGGACTTACTAACCGTGGTGAATCAGACGCACAACCAAGTTAAAGAGCATCGTGAACATTTACGCCAAATTCAAAAATTTCTCAGCAATGTAACATTCGAAATTGATTACATCCACTCCGTGTTGCAAGGACAGCAAGAATACATCGAATTTATAGACTCTGAGGTTAGAATTGGTCAAGTCTTGTCGGCCATCGAAGCCACACACCATTACTGGCTTCGACAGGTGGATAAATATCAACGACAGAAAGCCTCCCTGGAATTGGGCTGGCTCACCGAGGAAGTTCTACCACCACTCGAATTGTCCAAGATCAGAGAAATCGGCAGACGTGCTGGTTTCCGAGCTCTGTCCATTCAATGGTACTATGAACATATTGCAATACACCCGATGTGGGAAGACCAAAATCAGTTGGTCTTTACAGCGGAACTGCCCTTCACTGATGACGTGCGCTATCTTCGATACCAGATAATGACCTGGCCAGTACCTGGCAATGCTACTGCCCCGGAAGTCAGAGTACAGCTTCCAGAGGACGTCGCAATGAACACCGGGAACGGTGACATATTTCAGCCAGCCAGTTGCCTTGGCAACCGACCCACCATCTGCAGAACTGGCCCCATATATGATCACACCCGGTTCTCATGTGTCAGAGGGATTCTGACAAAAGGAGATACACTGGACTCAAAGTGTATGGTCACTATGGTTAAACCCAGGAACAGTGAAACTGAAGTACAAGAAGCTCTACCCGGGGTGTTCGTCATACGTACACGGGGAGAGACGTGTTCCCTGCACTGCTCAGGGAAGACAGAAGACAAGATCCAGCTGGAGCGTGGCGTGCACACCATTCGTCCAAGCATGGATTGTCGGGTTCGGGGACAAGGGTGGACAATATCGGGCATTGTCCAAAGCAGCGCGCATGCGGAGGTAGTGGTGGAACCACTGCGGATACCGGTATTCGGCTTGCTGAACTTGTCCACGACGGAGATCGTGAATCGCCCGATGACACAACCTGTGTGGGATACGCTCGGTGAAATCAAGGACATTCCCCTGCACTTATGGGATGAGCCTGTTGACCACAGGGTGACATGGGGCTCTCACGCCGGACACTTTTCATGGTCGACGTTCATCGTTGTGTGTCTCATCACCGGAGTTGTTGTGTATATAGTATTTGTTCTGCACAGAAAAGGAATACTGTGCAAGTTAGTTCGCAAACCCAGGCAGGATACTGCAGGCCTGGCTGCAAAGGATACTGCTAAACCGCCGTGCCTTGCAACCGACGAGGGAGGTTCAACTTCGCGCACCAAACGGACGCCGCCACAACACTGCTCGGGTATGCCACAGGCCTGGCAGATGGTGATGTCGGACGATGATGAAACCGTGTCGCAGAACAATTGAACCCTCCTAGATATATATTTGTGTCCATTTATATATATTTTGTGTATTAATCACTTGTCTTTTATCTTTATTCTTTGTAGTTAAATGATACATTTAACTAAATGGTAAGGGGCGTATGTAAAAGACAAGCCTCTGAGTAGTAATATCTTAATGTCGTATTTGGTATTAAAGGTTCGTATGTTACTAGATGACTTATTTCACATAATTATATTTTTGGGGATTTTGATATTCATTCGTAGCTTGATATAGAAAGCTACAGCCAGTGAATGTTTCATGGTGTTTGTACAGTAGAGGTGTTAATTGAACCCTTGAAGCGGGGTACACATGTTTTATATTTAAAATAGTTCTGATTTCTTGGCCATAATGAAAGTAATCCCTACTGGGACAGGTGTAGACCGAATGTCTGGTTTTGTCCACATTCAGAGTTACTATCTAAACATCTTGGTTGTATCTGAAAGGTGCATGACCGGTATTTGTTTGCAATTCTTGGACATTGTTTAATTCATGGATGCATTTTTTATGGCTAGGTAAACGGCCAAGCAATTTGCCTATGTACTGTTGGGAGAATGAATTCCCTAATCAATTTAGTTGTAATTTCACTTGTGTTGTTTAGGTCATCCCGTTATTTTTAGACGTAACTTTGAACTTCCTTTGACCTAACAGAATTCAATTTAAAACTTTAGAAATTTGTCTAAACTATTTATCCCTGATATTACCTTGCACACAGCCAGCTTTACAGTGAATTGGTTCCTGTATTTTGTACAATATTAAGTCTCTCATTTTATCCCTAATATGACTGACAGCTATTAATGCCTTCTGACACTTATATTTGACACCCGCTATGTATTTGGTGTTATATTTCAGATGGTCACATGTATATAGAATGTAGGTAGTACGCGTATCAAGTTGTACTCACATATTGGTTAATTTCAATTGACAGTAAATGTAGTCAATTGCAATGCACGTGTATGACTCTAGTAGCCATTGTGTCGGATTGCGATAATGATTACACTTGGCAGTGTATATGTAACTAAGTGGTGATCTTAATTGGTATTAAGATGGAAATGATTTGATATAGCTATTATATTGATTGTCAGACTTGGTAATTTAGTTGGTGTTGCATATTTTTAGTTTAGTTATTTTTACTTTTATCTTGTATCTTGATTTATGTTTAAGGGTAAGTGCACGGGCCACTCAGACCAGGACCGGTGTTGGTATCTAAGACAGTGACAGAGCCACACCGTCCGTCAGGCTTGGGTGAGCACCAGCCACTGACCCTTATCCAATCGGGCAATAGCCCTTGATTCACTTGCCTAGTGGGTAGCCACTGTCCAGTGAGGGCCTCCATGCTGATTGGCTAATGTTATGTGTGACCAACAGTAGCAACCCAGACCAGACAGTAGCACCCCACACGTGCTATATATACCATGCATGTAGCTTGAATAAAGGAGAATTGGATTTAGATCTGAATCGTGTTATGTCTTCTTGGATACATGGCATACACCTGCCACGAACCTGGACCGTGAGAAACTATGAGAACTTTGAAACATTTTAAATCTTAAGATTGCCGATCATCGGTTTAATTTTATAAATTAGCAAGTCGATGAAGAGGTGGCAATTTTACACTATACTAAATAAACGGGATCAAATACTGACAGACACAGTCACTGGATTTGGGCTAGAACATGCCGGTAATACTAATACCAAGGATCGTCTATAATAGGATGTCCAACTCTGCTCAATGTGGACGTAAAAAACGTGATTACGTAAAATGACGAAATTTCATTTGAGCGTGTCAAAACGGTGACAGGTGCTCGAAATTGAGATTTTCATACTGCTTATCAGTTCACTCATAGTGAGAACATACAGAATCGGGCCCTGGGATTGAGCTCAGTGATCTGGGAGGGCACGCGTGTGGGGTGGAGCCTCATTGTCATCCACAGTTTGTCTCTCTTCCCGCTCGCGAAAATATTTTTATGTGGTCCAAGCACGTGCATGTCTGTATGCGTGTTTTTGAGCACATCCACGTCAATAAATAAAAAAGTTACCATTCCATCTTTTCAAAAATTTAGGATTGAGAAGCATTATCCATTGCCTCGGAAATATCCCGTTTCCAAGGAAATCCGATGAAAACTGTCGGTATGAGAACCATTCTAATACCATTGCAATACTCAACTTTCACTAAATTTGGAGGTAAATGTTCTGTCTCATAACTCTGAAATGAATCTATCTTTCACCTGAAAAATACCACCAGAGGTACATCAGAACTTGCTCTCTATCATGTGGGTTTTTTTTTAAATGAGGCGCCAATTTTATTGTCATCATGAGTGGGTCGGTTCTACAGGCGTTTTCGGTGGCAATAAAATAGCATTTCAGGAATCTGAACGGTTGCCATGGCAACAAAAATCAACCGATTTCCATGGAAACTAAATATTTTCAAGCTGAGAGGTTATTCATCCCATTGCTCAAATTTAAAGACGATTGGATTAAACCCGTTCGAGTTACAGCCTTCGATTCACACACAAACATATAAACGGACACTCACAAATCCCGACCCCAATACCACACCATCGGTAACGCGAATGCTGAATATTGTTGAAGAAATTTAGGCCGTACCCCCACTCAATGCAATCACCTATCATTTATTTCAATATATGATTCACAACTCTGCTCATGTCCATTACAAATCGATGTGCCCATTCTGATTTTTAGTGCCCGGCACCGTTTCAACACGCTCAAATCAGAATTATGTAATATTACGTAATCACGCCTTTTTAGGCAGAGTTGGATATCCTATTATAGAGGATCCTTGCTAATACATCTATAAACACTGATGAACGAAAGGCTGTGTTATATGTACCACTGTGTCTAAGGCTAGAAAAATCAGAGTATACCGTATATTGTAGAGTGATACTAAAAGTCGTGAACATCTCATAGACATTCGTGAGCATATGATATCGTGAGCACGGTGAATGGACCAGGCACGAGTTATTCATTTTTGTGTGTCTATATAATACTGTAAAAGGAATATTTCCATGTGAATATGGTGTGTATAGCAGTTGTTTTTCTTGCACACAGATTGTATTACTGACTCAATATTCCTCGTGAACAGCTTCACGAACAATATGGCGGGAATGTCACCTGACATCATAAGACACTCGTGAACATGAAACAATGATATTCGTAATTCGAAATATCCACCCACTCACTCCATTTTGGTATTAAATTGCCGGTTAGCCTTTCGACCTGGCTACTTTGTGCAGCACTTCCGTTAGGAACCAGGTTGGTGGGTACGCATACCCATACATCCCGTCCCATGACTGGGACATCGCGTCCACAGCCAGTGTCTCACTCTCTGGCAGTGGTGTGAAATACACCGGGAGCTTGTGATTCCGGGAGGTTGCAAACAGGACTATGTTCGTTGTCCCGAACGCCTGACAAATGCGACGAAACACCCCCCGGGTGTAAGCTCCACTCCATGCCTATGATCTTGTCCGGCCTCAACAGGGCGTCTGTTGGACGTTCCTGCGACCCAATAGGTGCCGTGCCCTGATGAACAGAAGGCACTTGAAGGCAAACCTGATCAGACACTTGGCTTCCAAACAGAGCTGCCTCGAACGAGTTCCACCCTGTTCGTTTATGTGCGCCACTACTGTGCTGTTTTCTGTGAAGACCAGCCACTTCGTCCCTGGGGGACTCTGAGGACCCCATATTTCGAACGCACGTCTCACCGCCCGCAGCTCTACGACGTTGATGTGCAACGACTTCTCGCTCGTGTTCCATAGCTCCAGCTCCTGCTCGCCCATATAAGCTCCCCAAGCCAATTCTGACGCATCCGTGAAGAAGATCCGATCGGGCAGATATTCTGCCAGTGACATTTCGATGGTCCCGCCACCAATGCATTGCTTTCTGGACGGAAAGCGCCGACTCCATCTTGAACCTGGGTATGATCAGGAATTTGTTGAGTTTTGACAGGTCGAAAACCGGACGCCACCCGCCTGTCTTTTTCGGCACTAAGAAGATGAGGGAATAGAATTCTCTCTCGTCCTTGACACCTCGATTGCACGTTTCTTTACCAACTGCTGCCCCTCGTGCTGCAGGAGCTGAAACTTTTCCCGATCGCTGGGCACAGAGAAGAACCACGCATTTGGTCTGATTGGTGGTTTCCCGGACTCCCATCTGAAGGGGAGACCGTACTTCACCCATGCCACGACTGAATTGTCAGACGAAGTCAGATCGCTCCAGTTTCGATTGAACTGAGCCAGGCGGCCCCCAACTGGACCAGGTTGTGGAAGACTGAATTCTGATAAAACCGAGCCCTCCACAGAGCCTACGCAAGGAGTCACTTCTTGGCAGAAGCTTTCCACTTGCCCTTGAAGCATCCACCGCCTTTGCCTCCACGCTTGCCATCTCCCTGAGGAGGGAGAGGCTGCCCCCTCCCCCCCCCCCCCCCCCCGAAAGGGTGACTGCGAGAAAGCGGGTGCATGTGATGCCTGAGGTTGGGCAGGTTTCTGATCCTTGGTCTTCTTGCCTGCTCCCGACCCCGCCGACTTCCCAAGCAAAGCCTTAGCCATAGTCTCATATCTCAGTTGTTCCCACATGATGGAAATATCCAATCGAAAGAGGTTGGTGAAGGTATAACCCGAGAAGAGAAGCCTCAGCAGCTCAGCGACGTCCATAGCGGACATGTCAAGCAAGCGAAGATCAGCATCACGCATGGTGAGATACAATTGTGCACCCAGGTGCGCACTGCTCAGCAGCATACACAACTCCCCTCCTCCAGATCCACCTCGTCAACAAACTCCTGGACCAAGGTGGTCAGGTGATCCGTCAACGAAAAGTGCTCCATCAACTGATGAGACAGCATCTGCCAGTGAGAAAGGCGAGCCTTCTTTACATAGGCTAACCAGACCGTGCCCTGCTTCTGGGAAGGCAAGTGAAGGTTAGGGTCTTCGACCGGGACGGAAGTCTAGTGGTCACCCGTGACTCAATCGTCCAGTAGGTGTCGATCAACTCAGGTCGAACATGACTAGTTGGGAATGTTGACTTCGAACGAACCACATACTTCTTAGACGAACCCCCTTGTTGATCCTGTCGAAAGACTTGACCAACATAGGAGCCACAGGGAGCCGGATTGGACGGTGAACAGGCGCTGATGCGAACCTACCGGTACCCGGTAAGTGCCCTGGAGCATCGATCGGCAAGTCCGTACGCCTTGCCACCACCTTGCCTGATCAGCAGTCTCATCCTCCGAGGAGGATGAATCCTGATCAGCTTCCGCCCGACCCCCCCCCCCCCCCCCCGATCTACAAGATCTGAAAAAGATCCCTAATAGGACTACAAATACTATGGTATAGGATATAACAAATATACAGTAGGATAATTACGTAGATAAATTGATAGATGTAACAACAGCTACACTATCTACAAGTTCGATGGGTGGACGATAATAGGGTGCACTAGCTATACAATGCGCTGACGATCTAGCAAGTAACAAACTATCGACCAATACTTACCCAAATAGACACAAATCAATGTCTATGAACGTGGCAGGTGAAATTCCATAATAATATATCGCGAATAACTAGTTTGCAGACTAAATTCTACGACTTCACCAGGACCAAATATCCAAAGCTGCCAGCAAAAATGGCGGTGGACAGAAAAGTGAAGCTTCTGTGCAACTGCATGTGCATATGCGCGGCGGTTTTTGGCGGCAAAAGGAGCGCTCGAGTCATGCAGCCAGACGATCGTTCCTTGCTTTCAGTTCTATACGCAAATTTCTATCAAGAACGATCCAAAGGATCGAGAAGGAGCATGTAGAAGTTTAGATTGGGGATGTATAAAATAAACTACAAGCTTGCGTGTCAAAATCAAAAAATAATTACAATACAGTTCAGTTAACAACAACAATTCTTCTAAATATAGATATTTCCTTTCTAGTAGACCTATGCATGTTTTTGATTTGATTTGATTTATTTCAGTCATTCATACATGAAAATATATACAATAAATACATACAGAACATGATGAACATCTAAGGATTGCACACGAAAGTGCCAGGCACTTATTTCCAGTGCGGTCCTTGTTGAGATGACAAAATGGAGAATTGGTGAACAGGGGTTAAAAATATTTAGACAGACAAACCACAGATATTGAAAAGTTAATAGTACAAAAATTTGTTAGATTCCGATTCCGGAGCCCTTGCTTGAAGGAAGGATTTTACCATACATTTAAATTGTGACTTTGAGTTCACACTGTGAATAGAGGGTGGTATTAGATTCCAAACCATGACTACTTGATATGAGAAATTACACTTTGAACTATTTAAATCATAAAATTTTGCCTATATTGGTGGTAATAGATTGATACTTACATACTTACTACTTGTGGGACTGCATAGTTAACATTTGCATTTCTAGTATTGTGACTTGATTGACTGGATACACGGGTAAAAAGGTTTTGTAGATACTTGGATGCTGTTCCTGAATGGATGTTATACATATGATTAATCATGATTTGGTGAACCCTGTCTGATTTGGCAATACCAACTCTATTGAGTCCCTCTTGGCCTATGTGAGATCTGGGATCCAGGCAAAGGATAAACCTAACCATTTTGTTTTGTGACACCTGTAGTTGTTGTGTACATCGTTTTGTTAGGCTTGAATACCACGCAGACACCCCAGTTGAAATAACATTGTAGAAGTGCCATTGATAATAGTTTGTGTGCCTTAAAATTGAGAACGTTTTTGTGCCTGTCCCAGATATTTTATACTTGTGTTTGCGGTTATTGTATGATTTTGACATTTGATAACAAAGTTATCATTGCCTCTGTTTTGCCCATATGCATTGAGAGATTATTATTGGTAAGCCAGTGATAACAATTAGAGATTGCGTCACTGAGTTTCTCAGAGACTACGTTATGGTTTTTATCATTTACCAGTAATATAGTGTCATCAGCGTACAAGATCATGGAGCAGGATACACAGGTTGGCATGTCATTGCTATACACAAGGCAGCACCATGGCCCCAGGACACTGCCTTGAGGCACACCACATTTGATAGTTTGTTGTGAAGACATACAGCCATTAGCTGTGACAATTTGTTTCCGAGAGTGTAAATATGAATGAAACCAGTCGGGTTCAATACCTGCGAGTTCGATTTTTTCCAGTAACATATTATGATTGACACTGTCGAAGGCCTTTTGAACATCAAGTGCTACGAGGCCGACAAAATTACCTTTACTTATTTCTGTTCTTATGAGATACTGGAGATAAAGAAGACACGTGTCGGTGGAGTAGTGGCCTCTAAATCCATACTGGAGAGGATATAGAATATTGTGTTTTCTACAGTGAGATTCAACTTGGGAGTGTACCAATTTCTCAAGAATTTTTGACAGAGTTGTCAAGACACTTACTGGTCGGTAGTTTTCTACATACATATTTGTTGTTTTTACATACAATGTTGTACTCACTGAGTAGGTCTAACTAGATTCTAGATGTCCTGAGTAAATGATTCTCTAGTAGAAATTCAAGTGTCGACCTTCTCGTGAAATAGATTCACATTTCTCAGATGTCATGACGACATATCTCTACTAAATACGGTCACTTCATTGGTGTTTTTGTCGTGTGTTTATTTGTCATCTTGGTTCCTGTGATTTTGTGAAAATACTGTAGCAAGTGGTTACTTGAGTCAGCTTTGGAAAACCTTGCACGACTTTATCATTACTCTTGTTCTGTTTCCCCTGCATTTCCCCTGAAAACCGCAATGATTTTCTCAGTAGATCCATTACACATAAAGTTAATCTGTCAGTGAAAAAGGTTTTTTGGCCCGTATTTTTGTTGAGGCTCATCGTATCAACTTGAAATTTTGTGTGCCTCAATTGGGTATCGTGCCGAAATTTTTGGTCGTATAAAAGGCTGGGCGATTGGCCTACTTTGTGGCAGGGGGGCAGGATGGTGCAGTGGCAGAGTAATCTACAGGTCGTTGGTTGAGTCCGCTCAGCGCCACTTGTGCCTGAAAACCTCCCACGCCAGTGAAGCCCGACTGGCAGTAAAACAAAGGCATGTACATGTACATGCTATATTACATGTATACACCTATCGATATGTAATGAGCATTAGTAATATAACATACTTTTGATAGTTAGTGGGCACTGTTCTACAACACATAAGTACAAACTTTGATAAGACACATGGCCCGTTTGTTTGATGTGTACAAATGTGTATGATACCCATACTGCAGCTACGAATTTGGGAGATATCTACGCATGTGAATTACTGGAAAAGACATCGGTTTCTGCTGGAAGCCATACAAATACGTCTCACCTATAGACACTCTGTGCATTGCGGCTAAGGAGGAAAATTGGTAGGACTGAATGTTCCATGGGGGATTTCGTGTACGGATATTATTCAATTATACTTCGCAGTGTGTATGTTGACATCTTGCTGTGGGGAACATGTCGAATGACCATTGATGCATACCGCCGAAATGGTTTTATACCACTTAGCCATTACAGCCGACTGCCGTTGGCCTAGTCCTGGGTGGCCTGTCTCACACCAGTGCATATACCAGCCCACATGCGGATCAAAACAAACAACGCTTGGTTCTGTGGTTTTACTTTCCGTTTATCCATGACCATGATGACCGAAGACCATAGTGACCATGATGCCCAAATGTGGGCACAGTATTGTATATTTGTTTTTTCCCGGTACAATTGGTAATATTTTCGTTTTGTTCAGATTGATTTTTAAATGAGAGAAAGTTTTGAATATATTGCATGGAATGTCTACAGCGCAGTTGAAACATTTTGTATTTTATTTCAATGTTAGCACGGAGTCATTTGCATATTGGCTAATTATAATATTTCTTTATTTTCGAGCTGAATACAGTTGCTGACGTTCCAACACTAAATATATATAACACATATAAATATATAGGGTGACAGTGGACATCCATGTCTTGCTTCTCTTTCTAGTTTGAAAATTGTTTGACTTTTCTCCGTTAGTATTGATTATACAAAAAATTTCAGTGTAGAATAATTATATCCATTGTATTAGCCTATCATTTGGCCGAAATTTGATGAGAGTTTCTTCAATGAAGTCCCACCTTAAACAATCAAAAGCTTTTTCAAAAGCTACTCCCAATAACATGGCAGGGATATTTTCTGTATCGACATAGTGTAAAGTTTTTACGTCGTCCGCTATCTGGGATCCTCGAGGATAGTCCTCTCACCACAGGTCATCGCGGACGTGCACCCGCTATCCCCGGATCCTCGCGAAAGTCCGCTCACCGAGGGTCACTGCGGGCGAAGTCATTACTCTATCATCAGAACTTTAACCAGGTAGCAGCCCGCCCAACGAGCCCAAACATGCGGACACCACTCAGATACGGGATCATCACCGTGGTGTTAACTTGTGAGGCTTGGCTCGCCGGGGTCCGCCTCCTGGATGGAACCCCGGACAGCCCGACAGTCTGCCAGAGCCTGTGTCGCACCATCCCGGGTGAAGGCCGGTGATCCAGAGGGCGTGCGGCCCCGAGTCATCAAGGTCTACCCCAGCCCGGGCCCCCTATTGAAGTCGTCCCCAGGGCCCGCGAGGGCCTTAGCCACGGATCGAGGACGTAGAGCTCATGGCTGAGCTCTCCGTCGTCTCTCTCGCCTTGCTTTGAGACCACTCACAGATCAAAACGGTACCAGAGTATATAAACCCCAATACACGAGACACGAAGGAGATCTAGATCAAACCATTGTTATAGTTTACTGGGCGAGAGAGGATTAGAGAGCGTTGCCGGAGCAACACGTGCTTCGAGCTGAAGCACCCAAAAATAGACCGTAAAACTGGTTAGTGTTTAGCAAAAACTCCTGCCGCGATCTATGGGCAAAATCGCCACACATAGTCTATGATATTCTGTTTTTATGTAGAAGGTAGGCCTAGTATTTCGCATATCCATTATGCGATGTTACTGTTGTCCAACACTATCAGGTTCATTGATGTATTATTCCATAATTTCTGCACTCACACGTAGGTTACCTATTCATATTATCGTCGGTGTTCATGTCTTGCTAATAGTTAGAAGTTGGACTTCCGGTACATTCTGAGTATTTTTCTGAGCAGTGTAAGTTTTTGTCATCTGTTTCTTTGTGCAGTTATTGAAAATCGGACAGGGGTGACAACTGAAGATCGGACGGGGGTGACAACTGAAGATCGGACGGGAATGACAACTGAAGATCGGACAGGGGTGACCACTGAAGATCTGACCTGGATCTGACAGTCACAGGGGTGACAACGGGTGACAATGTTGTGGTCAATCTTGGAAATTTTGACAATCATCTCGATAAGGTCCAGGGCAAACTTGAGCATTCTAAAATGGCCCTGGACCATTTCGGAACGGTGCTTTAGGGTCAAGGTGTCGAATGTCGGACGGGGTTAGGAATTATTTATCGTCGGGTGACCAAAGTTCGGGATAGCCCTAAGTTCGGGAGTGAGGCTGATGCTTGGCTTCGCACGCCGTTTTGACGCCATTACCATCATTATTTGTTTACATATTGTTGTTAACACCTGACTCAAGTTCCATAGAAGAAAACAGTCAAATGCAAAATTGAAAATATTGTCTGAACAGCACACAATACCTAATAATCACACCAGTAGCGTCTGCTAGGAAATTTCCGTCGCCATCTTGATTATGATAATTAGTTGTGCATAAGCCACACCCATTATTTGGTATGGCACGCTATTATGTCTGATATTGCGAAAGTGATTAATATTGGATTTGATCACCAACTTGATGAAGCTTAAATTGTTCACAATCTTTCGAATGAATTGTATGGTTTAATAGACATATTAGAATGATGGCTTGCCATATCCCGAACTTAGGCACACTTTCACTCGCTAGGGGCACTGCATACATCGTCAGTAAACAAACTTGCTGCTATTCGAAATCTCGTGGAAGGTTTCCATAAAACGCATCACTGTCAACGTAGACAATGTCAACGTTGACATTCATCAAATATTTCAGTCATATTCTTTAAATACAGATTCAAACAGCTTAGTATCCCGAACTTTGGTCACACAATGCTAATTGTGCGAGCTTGTTATCAATAAAGTCCAATTTTTTCATCTATTTTAAGCATAAAGGCATTCCCTGCTTTCCGAAAATGGAATCGAGAGCGAGGTTGCATATCACATGAAGATAATTTGGAGGAAAAAGTCAGTGTATGCAGATAAGGGGTAAAGTCGGACGGGGAGGGTAATATCGGACATGGGGGTGTCGAATGTCGGACACCCATAAATGTTCCAAAAATAAATATGCCCACATTTCCGGTGTCTTAGCATTTGCGGCGTTTATGGTGCGACAACTAGTGGTTCATGTTTAGACAGCAAGAAGAAATATGTGAATGGTAGAAATAAAGACATTTCCAGAAAAAAATACACTGGATGCAGGTTGAACTTTCAGAGTACATCAAAGGGCCTATAGGGATCTACCTATAGAAGACAATTTTGTGTGGGAATACTTTATGTTCCGTGCATATATTGTGACACTCGAACAGACTTAAAATGCTGTATGTTGTATGTATCCGCTGCTATCATATTTCAATCAGAATTCATGAGAGTATACTAAAATTTGTCTGACGACGTAGATGGCATCGTCATTCCACATTCATTCAACTCCATGACTGCAATCCAACCAAGGACATTTTTTGCAGAAAATGTTGCAGTGTTTTCCATTAAATTAAAATCAGCATGCTCATAAATACAATGAAATATTACTGAATGTATATAAATCATCTGTAATAAAGAAAATGCAATTTCTGTTCACACATCAAGGACGGTTCGAGGAAATACAATTGTCATTTGGTGTATTCTAGGAAGATCTACGTAGTGCATCACTAAATTCTCAGCGTGAATTCACAGTTTTAATATAATTCTCGAATTTCTCATCTATTGTAAATTTACATATCACTGAGGAGACCCGTATTTCAGTTTCCATATCACTAGAGAACTCGTATTTCACATTGGATAGCGAATGAGCTGGGAATCCGCTGGTAAATTTAAATGGTCGGACGTTATGATGTATGTTCTGTGTAGGTGGGGCAATGTCGGACACCTGATTAGAATGTGTTTGTTTGAGAAATATATGCTTTACCATCATGAAGACAGGATAATCTGACTTCTGCACCTGCTTTCCAAGTTGTTTCTGACAAACAATGCCCTGAATATAATTCCAAAACACAAATACATATAAATGTACAAACCAAAGTCAACTGAGTCGAATTCGGTGACTCCCAAGAATCCTCTCAAATAATCATGTGCAGAAAGTAACGCCCTGATGTTACAAGGGCCTTCCTGATTTAATAAATATCTTATTTACTTTTTGTTTTCGGTTTTGGATACTGTTCCTATTTCTTATGATAATAAACACGACACAACATATACATTCTTGACTATTGTGTTGCGTTTCATATGACAATATGATAGTTCAGGCCTGTGTCCGGAATTGCCCCACCCGTCTGACATTCGACGCTCTGACCCTACTAAGATGATTTTGATTCGTCAAATTAGCAATATTTGCATGTACCGTGAGGCCTGTTTTCGTCTGTGATATTCGGGACAGTATCTGTGATCGATATATCGCTTTGGTTTTGTGTGTCATGCACCTCATTCAATTCCAAATCTAATAACGGATTTTGGATCTAGATCTATGCCATTAATAGACTATCCATAGTATACAACTTATGTCGCATAACATATTTTATTCTATGAAGGTTATCACGGCTTTCTGGATGCTTCAAAAGCAAAAACTATGTTTTACCCCTACCTGCAGGCATCCATATCAGCTTGAATTGTTTCCTTTCCAACAAAATCTCATGACTAAACGAGACTTCACTAGGTTCTCACTTTGATGTCACTGATCTCATTATCATAACATAATTACACCATATGCTCTTTTTCCTTCACCTGCAGAACCAAAGAACACAGTGTGCTTCAGGAAGTGATCCAGAAGATTTCTTTGTAAGGAATGTTCACCACAAGAGTCCTTTCATTGATCAAAAAGGTCCGATAACCTATTGCCGTGGCGTTGCGTCTGTTCGTCGTCCGTCCGTGATTTTTTGAACTTCGTTTCCGCGCGATAACTAAAAAACTATTCGGTCGGTAGCTCCAAAACTTTGCACGGAGGTTCATATATCAGCAGGGAAGAACCCTATCGATTTTGGGATCAATCCGTCAAACGACCTTTGACCTAGAGATCGGTAGATTTTTCGCCCAGTCACCCTTGAGGTTTCCTGCATATCTCGAAATGGTGCATCGTAGAACAAAACTGACGTTATTTTTGGACTCGTCGCCCTAGACAAACATGTCTAAGGGGTATAGGGATGACCTTTGACCTTGACCTTGAATTTTTCTGTGCAGTTGGCATTTTGTAGAGCGAAACGGATGCTAATTTCGGACTCGTTGCCCTAGACAAACATGTCTAAGGGGTATTATGGATGAACCTTGACCTTGAATTTTTCTGCTGAGTCGGCATTTTTCGTTTTCGTCGATATCTCGGAAATTATGCGTTGTAGAGAGAAACGGACGTTATTTTTTGACTCGTCGCCCTAGACAAATATGTCTAAGGAGTATTAGGGATGACTTTTGACCTTGAGCTGAAATTTTTTCGCCGAGTCGGCATTTTTCGTTTTCGCTGATATCTCGGAAACGGTGCGTCGTAGCGTGAAACGGACGTTATTTTTGGACTCGTCGCTCTAGACAAACATGTCTGAAGGGTAATAGGGATGACCTGTGACCTTGACCTTGAATTTTTTTGCTGAGTCGGCATTTTTCGTTTTCGTGGATATCTCTGAAACGATGAAACGATGCGTCGTTTCATGTGTTTCATGTGCGTCGTTTCATGTGTTTCATGCGTCGTCATGTGTTTCCTTTCCGAAAAGTTGCCGCTGCACACAATGTAAAGATGAATGATTCTTTGAACAGACAGAAATCGAAGATTGTGGCTGAGGATGTTATTAGGGCATTTCGGCCCGAAATGCCATGTCACCTACAATGCTTGAAACCAAAATTGTCCGGTAACCTATCTTAGCCCTTGGGCTAATTTTTTTTTTTCTTTTTTTTTTTAGGTTACCGGACCTATGGTCCGATAACCTATTGGCGTGGCGTTGCGTCCGTCGTCCGTCGTCGTCGTCGTCGTCCACATTTTTATCTTTTTTGTTTACGGGCGAATTTTTCTGAAATTTTGCACAAAAATACTTAAAAATAATTCAAGAAGGAGGTATTTTTTAGTTTTTTAGGTTACCGGACCTATGGTCCGATAACCTATTGGCATGGCGTTGCGTCCGTCGTCCGTCGTCCGTCGTCGTCCGTCGTCGTCCGTCGTCGTCGTCGTCGTCGTCCACATTTTCATCTTTTTTGTTTACGGGCGAATTTTTCTGAAATTTTGCAGAAAAATACTTAAAAATAATTCAAGAAGGAGGTATTTTTTAGTTTTTTGATTTTCGCATTTTTTTCAAAATGGCGGCCGTTTTCGACGAAAAATGCCTGATTTTGGACTTTGGCGGCCATTTTCTCAAAATCTGTTCAGTAACTTTTTTTCTTTTTGATACATAAGACTCCTCATATGTACTTCTATGTTGTCTATAAATTTCGTTGCGCTTGAATCGCTCGAAGTGGGCCATTTTGGCCCAAACTCGGCCCAAATGGGACTTTCCCATGTTAAATTCTCCTATGCTTTATAATGGGACACATTATGCCTAATATCTCACTTGATATTGAGATTAGAGACTAGGAATCAATTGTGGACATATAGGAAATGATATATGCTGAATATTCTCGTGACCTTGAATTTGACCTCTGACCTCAGTTTCAAGGTCAGAGCACAAAATGGCTTATATCTCGCTTATTATCGACTCTACAGCTTAGGAATCAATTGTGGACATATAGGAAATAATATATGCTGAATATTCTCGTGACCTTGAATTTGACCTTTGACCTCAGTTTCAAGGTCAGAGCACAAAATGGCTTATATATCGCTTATTATCGACTCTACAGCTTAGGAATCAATTGTGGACATATAGGAAATGATATATACTGAATATTCTGATGACCTTGAATTTGACCTTCGAACTCATTTTCAAGGTCACAGGACAAAATGGCTAATATCTCGCTTGTTATCGACTTTACATCTTGGAAATCAATTATGAACATATAGGAAATGATATATGCAGATTATTGTCATGACCTTGAATTTGACCTTTGACCTCATTTTCAAGGTCACAGGACAAAATGGCTAATATCTCACTTATTATCGATTTTACAGCTTAGGAATCAATTGTGGACATATAGGAAATGATATATGCTGAATATTCTCGTGACCTTGAATTTGACCTCTGACCTCATTTTCAAGGTCCAAGGACAAACTGGCTCATATCTAGCTCCTCTATTGACTGTATGGCTTGGGAATCAATTGTGGACATGATATAGGAAATGATATACATTGAATATTTTGATGATCTTGAATTTGACCTTTGCCCTTTCATTTCCAAGGCCACAGCACAAAATTGCTGATATCTCTCTGATTATTGAATTTACGGCTTAGCAATCAACTGTGGACATGATATATGCTTAATGTTATATATGCTGAATATTCTCTTGACCTTGAATTCAAGCAGTGACCTGGCTAACATCTAAAATATTAAACATTGTCCGGTAACCTATCTTTGGCCCTTGGCCTAATTTTTATTTTCACATTTTTTTCAAAATGGCGGCCGTTTTCGACGAAAAATGCCTGATTTTGGACTTTGACGGCCATTTTCTCAAAAGCTGTTCAGTAACTTTTTTTCTTTTTGATACATAAGACTCCTCATATGTACTTCTATGACGTCTATAAATTTCGTTGCGCTTGAATCGCTCGAAGTGGGCCATTTTGGCCTAAACTCGGCCCAAATGGGACTTTCCCATGTTAAATTCTCCTATGCTTCATAATGGGACACATTATGCCTAATATCTCACTTGATATTGAGATTAGAGACTAGGAATCAATTGTGGACATATAGGAAATGATATATGCTGAATATTCTCGTGACCTTGAATTTGACCTCTGACCTCAGTTTCAAGGTCAGAGCACAAAATGGCTTATATCTCGACTCTACAGCTTAGGAATCAATTGTGGACATATAGGAAATAATATATGCTGAATATTCTCGTGACCTTGAATTTGACCTCTGACCTCAGTTTCAAGGTCAGAGCACAAAATGGCTTATATCTCGCTTATTATCGACTCTACAGCTTAGGAATCAATTGTGGACATATAGGAAATGATATATACTGAATATTCTGATGACCTTGAATTTGACCTTCGAACTCATTTTCAAGGTCACAGGACAAAATGGCTAATATCTCGCTTGTTATCGACTTTACAGCTTAGCAATCAATTATGAACATATAAGAAATGATATATGCAGATTATTGTCATGACCTTGAATTTGACCTTTGACCTCATTTTCAAGGTCACAGGACAAAATGGCTAATATCTCACTTATTATCGATTTTACAGCTTAGGAATCAATTGTGGACATATAGGAAATGATATATGCTGAATATTCTCGTGACCTTGAATTTGACCTCTGACCTCATTTCCAAGGTCCAAGGACAAACTGGCTCATATCTTGCTCCTCTATTGACTGTATGGCTTGGGAATCAATTGTGGACATGATATACATGATATAGAAAATGATATACACTGAATATTTTGATGACCTTGAATTTGACCTTTGCCCCTTCATTTTCAAGGCTACAGCATAAAATTGCTAATATCTCTCTGATTATTGAACTTACAGCTTAGCAATCAACTGTGGACATGATATATGCTTAATGTTATATATGCTGAATATTCTCTTGACCTTGAATTCAACCAGTGACCTGGCTAACACCTAAAATATTAAACATTGTCCGGTAACCTATCTTTGGCCCTTGGCCTAATTTTTCCTAAAATACCAAATTTTCGATGTCGGCCACTTTGAAAAAGGCCATAAAAAATTTAGCCCAGGAGAAAATTTTACACACCCTCTGAAAAAAGTTGTCTTTGACCATTATGAAGCCATATCAATCGTCAGAAAAATCTGTACTATGTTTCCACCCTGTGTGAAATTTCGTCCTGACTCAAATTGTCCGGTTACCTATCTCAGCCTTTGGACTAATTTTAGGTTACCGGACCTATGATTCAAAATTAGGCGTGGCGTTGCGTCCGTCGTCGTCGTCGTCCACATTTTTATTACTTGCCGGAATCTAAAGATTTCGGCAAGTATGTTGGTCGGTTGGTTTGTTTGTGTGTTTGTGTGTTTGTGTGTTTGTCTGTACGCCCTCTAGCGTCCACAGTTTTTGCTTGATTCTTCCCAAACTTGGTGTGCATATTCTCTAGGATGATGGCTCGCGACTGCACGTTTTTGGTGATTCTAGGTCCAAGGTCAAGGTCAAGGTCACGCAAAAGGATGAAAACACATAAGTGGCCATAATTCCGGTTCTATTCGTGATAGAGACTTCAAACCAAGTTCATATTGTAGATAAACTCGAGTTCTATCTTATGTGACCTTGACCTTGACATTTGACCTTGACCTTGAGAAGTTCGCCTTGAGGTGAATGTCAAGGTCAAGTACGAAGGTCGGCGCACCATATCGAGTAGTATATCGTTTGAAAGGTCTTGAGCCCCTGATTGCAGTGATACCTTATTTTTGGCGCTGCGACGTACACTGACGTCACAATGACGTCATAAACGTCAAATTTCCGAAATTTCAAAAGGCCATAACATCTCCAATACTGTATGGAATCTCTTGAAACTTGATATGCATATTGACAGCAATGACCTCTACGAATTTAAGTACAAAGGTCAAAGGTCAAGGTCAAGGTCATCGAAATCCCAGAAAAACACGTTTCCGGTAATAACATCTGTTTAAATTGTCGTAAGTTCATGAAATTTGAACCATATTATTCAGAAGAGGTTTAGCAATCGGACGTATATGTCAATTTCATGATTGACCTTGAACTTGGTCAGGAAAATATGGTCATATGAGGAGAACTTCAAGGTCAAATTTTCAAACTGACTAAAACCTATCAAGTAGTATATCAAATGAAAGGTCTTGATTCCCTGGTACATACTTTCTCATCAGTTTTGAGGTGTGACGTTTATTGACGTCACAGTGACGTCATAAACGTTAATTTTTCAAAATTTCAAACAGTCATAGTGTCCACAAATCTTGTTCGATTCTGATGAAATTATACAGGTATAATATATGTCTTCATGCACAGGCAATGCACAATTTTCGTGACTCAAGGTCGAAGGTCAAGGTCAAGGTCACGCAAAATGTTAAAAACACATAAGTGGCCATAACTTCTGGTCTAATTGTCCTAGAGACTTCAAATCAAGTGCATATCGTAGATAAACTCGAGTTCTATCTTTTGTGGCTTGACCTTGACTTTTGACCTTGACCTTGAGAAGTTTGTATGAGGTCGAAGTCAAGGTCAAATACGAAGTTCAGTGCACCATATCGAGTAGTATATCATTTGAAAGGCCTTGAGCCCATGATTCCAATGGTACCTTATTTTCGGCGCCGCGACGTAAACTAACGTTACAATGACGTCATCAACGTCAAATTTCCGAAATTTCAAAAGGCCATAACATCGTCAATACTGTATAGAATCTCCTGAAACTTGATATGCATATTGACAGCAATGACCTCTACGAAATTGAGTACAAAGGTCAAAGGTCAAGGTCAAGGTCATCAAAATCCCAGAAAAACACGTTTCCGGTGATAATGTCCGTTTGAATTGCCGTAGGTTCATGAAATTTGAACCATGTCATTCAGAAGAGGTGTAGCAATTGGGCATATATGTCAAAATCATGATTGACCTTGAACTTGGTCAGGAAAATAAGGTCATATGAGGAAAACTTCAAGGTCAAACTTTAAAACTAACTGAAACCTATCAAGTAGTATATCAAATGAAAGGTCTTTATTCCCTGGTACATACTTTCTCATCAGTTTTGAGATGTGACGTTTATTGACGTCACAGTGACGTCATAAACGTTAACTTTTCGAAATTTCAAACGGTCATAGTGTCCACAAATCTTGTTCGATTCTGATGAAATTATACAGGTATAATATATGTCTTCATGCACAGGCAATGCACAATTTTCGATCTCAAGGCCAAAGGTCAAGATCAAGGAAAAGGTCAAAATCACATAAATGGCCATAATTTCGGAACTAATCGCCATAAAGAGTTCAAACTAGGACCATGTTGTAGCATATGAAGAGGTCTTTTTTATGTGTCTATGAATGTGACCTTTGACCTTGACCTTGAGAAGTTCGGCATAGGTCAATGCCATGTACGAAGGTCAGTGCACCCTATCAAGTAGCATACTATAAGAAAGGTCTTGGTCTCCTGCTTCCAGTGATATCTTATTTTAGGCGCTATGACATTCAGTGACGTCACAAAGACGTCATCAACGTCAGATTTTCAAAATTTCAATAAACCAAATCCCAGAAAAAACACATTCTTGGTAATGACTTCTGCTTGAATCTTTGTATGCTCATGAAATTTGGATTATATCATTCAGAATAGGCATGACACACAGACTTATATGTTAAATGCATGATATAGCTTGAACTTGGTCAGAAAAATGAAGTCACATCAGCAAACTTTCAAGGTCAAATTTTGAAAATCATTGAAACCTGTCAAATATCCATTCCGGCAAGTGTGTGGCCTATGGCCTCTCGTCTTTTTTGTTTACTGGCGAATTTTTCTGAAATTTTGCAGAAAAATACTTAAAAATAATTCAAGAAGGAGGTATTTTTTAGTTTTTTGATTTTCGCTTTTTCTTCAAAATGGCGGCCGTTTTCGACGGAAAAGGCCTGATTTTGGACTTTGGCGGCCATTTTCTCAAAATCTGTTCAGTAACTTTTTTTCTCTTTGATACATAAGACTCCTCATATGTACTTCTATGATGTCTATAAATTTCGTTGCGCTTGAATCGCTCGAAGTGGGCCATTTTGGCCCAAACTCGGCCCAAATGGGACTTTCCCATGTTAAATTCTCCTATGCTTTATAATGGGACACATTAAAGCCTAATATCTCACTTAATATTGAGATTAGAGACTAGGAATCAATTGTGGACATATAGGAAATGATATATGCTGAATATTGTCGTGACCTTGAATTTGACCTCTGACCTTGTTTTCAAGGTCAGAGCGGCCCTTTTCGTCGAAAAATGGCCAATTTTGGAATTCGACGGTCGTTTTCTCAAAATCTGTTCAGTAACTTTTTTTCTTATTGATGCATGACACTCCTCCTATGTACCCCTGTGACATGTATAAATTTCGTTGCCCTTGAATCGCTCGAAGTGGGCCATTTTGGGCCCAAACTCAGCCCAAATGGGACTTTCTCATGTTAAATTCTCCTATGCTTTATAATGGGACACATTAAGCCTAATATCTCACTTAATATTGAAATTAGAGACTAGGAATGAATTGTGGACATATAGGAAATGATATATGCTGAATATTCTCGTGACCTTGAATTTGACTTTTGACCTCATTTTCAAGGTCACAGGACAAAATGGCTAATATCTCGCTTATTATCGACTTTACAGTTTAGGAATCAATTGTGAACATATAGGAAATGATATATGCTGAATATTTTCGTGATCTTGAATTTGACCTTTGACCTCATTTCCAAGGTCGCAGGACAAAATTGCTAATATCTCGCTTATTATCGACTTTACAGCTTAGGAATCAATTGTGAACATATGGGAAATGATATATGCTGAATATTCTCGTGACCTTGAATTTGAGCTTTGACCTCATTTTCAAGGTCACAGGACAAAATGGCTGATATCTTGCTTATTAGCGACTTTACAGCTTAGGAATCAATTGTGAACATATAGGAAATGATATATGCTGAAAATGCTCGTGACCTTGAATTTGACCTTTAACCTATTTTCAAGGTCACAAGACAAAATGGCCAATATCTTGCTTATTAGCGACTTTACAGCTTAGGAATCAATTGTGAACATATAGGAAATGATATATGCTGAAAATGCTCGTGACCTTGAATTTGACCTTTGACTTATTTTCAAGATCACAGGACAAAATGGCCAATATCTTGCTTATTAGCGACTTTACAGCTTAGGAATTAATTGTGAACATATAGGAAATGATATATGCTGAAAATTCTCATGACCTTGAATTTGACCTTTGACCTCATTTTCAAGGTCAACAGGACAAAATGGCTAATATCTTGCTTATTATCGACTTTACAGCTTAGGAATCAATTGTGACCATATAGGAAATGATATATTCTGAATATTTTAATGATATTGAATTTGACCTTTGACCTAAATTTCAAGGTCAGTCATTTTATTTTCAAAGTCAGATTACAAAATGGCTTATATCTCGCTTATTATCAAATTTACAGCTTAGGGGTCCATATCATATAGGAAATGATGTATGCTGAATAGTTTGGTGATCTAGAATTTAACCTTTGATCCCATTTTCACGGTTAGAGATATGGCGATTTCAGTGGTCACCTTGAATTTGACTTTCAACTTTCTCGGCTCAACTCTGTATATTTCTCCGGTAACCTTACTAGCCCATTGGGCTCAATTTTATCTTTTTTGTTTACGGGCGAATTTTTCTGAAATTTTGCACATAAATACTTAAAAATAATTCAACAAGAGGAGTTATTTTTTATTTTTTTGATTTTCGCATTTTTTTCAAAATGGTGGTCGTTTTCGATGAAAAATGCCTGATTTTGGATTTTGGCGGCCATTTTCTCAAAATATGTTCAGTAACTTTTTTTCTTTTTGATACATAAGACTCCTCATATGTACTCTTATGATGTCTGTAAATTTCGTTGCGCTTGAATCGCTCGAAGTGGGCCATTTTGGCCCATACTCGGCCCAAATGGGACTTTCCCATGTTAAATTCTCCTATGCTTTATAATGGGACACATTATGCCTAATATCTCACTTGATATTGAGATCAGAGACTAGGAATCAATTGTGGACACATAGGAAATGATATATGCTGAATATTCTCGTGACCTTGAATTTGACCTCTGACCTCAGTTTCAAGGTCATAGCACAAAATGGCTTATATCTCGCTTATTATCGACTCTACAGTTTAGGAATCAATTGTGGACATATAGGAAATAATATATGCTGAATATTCTCGTGACCTTGAATTTGACCTCTGACCTCAGTTTCAAGGTCAGAGCACAAAGTGGTTTATATCTCGCTTATTATCGACTCTACAGCTTAGGAATCAATTGTGGACATATAGGAAATGATATATGCTGAATATTCTGATGACCTTGAATTTGACTTTCGACCTCATTTTCAAGGTCACAGGACAAAATGGCTAATATCTCGCTTGTTATCGACTTTACAGCTTAGCAATCAATTATGAACATATAAGAAATGATATATGCAGATTATTGTCATGACCTTGAATTTGACCTTTGACCTCATTTTCAAGGTCACAGGACAAAATGGCTAATATCTCACTTATTATCGATTTTACAGCTTAGGAATCAATTGTGGACATATAGGAAATGATATATGCTGAATATTCTCGTGACCTTGAATTTGACCTCTGACCTCATTTTCCAGATCCAAGGACAAACTGGCTCATCCTCTATTGACTGTATGGCTTGGGAATCAATTGTGGACATGATATACAAAATGATATACATTGAATATTTTGATGATCTTGAATTTGACCTTTGCCCCTTCATTTTCAAGGCCACAGCACAAAATTGCTAATATCTCTCTGATTATTGAATTTACAGCTTAGCAATCAACTGTGGACATGATATATGCTTAATGTTATATATGCTGAATATTCTCTTGACCTTGAATTCAACCAGTGACCTGGCTAACATCTAAAATATTAAACATTGTCCGGTAACCTATCTTCGGCCCTTGGCCTAATTTTTTTCATGCTTTACCCTGAAATGCCTTCAAGGCCTTTAGGCCTTGACGTCTAGTTATTTATTTGTTCCATAGAATATTGCTAATATCACTTAAGCGTGTATTACTTATACGATATTGGTGTTTACCGCATGCTGATTGGTTGAAACGTTGTCACGTGAGCTCGCATAAAATTACGTAATTCTGCAGGTGACCCGCGGAATCTTATATTGGTCCCTCTAGCAGCCTAATATAACTTTCCACGGGTCTGCTGCTACATTTGCTGTTATTTTTGTTTCAAACACTTCAGAAACATCACGTCGGGTTTGAAAATGTTTAAATTAATTATGCGTTTCAGTAGGAGTTGAGGGGCGTGATTTGACTACTGTCGTATAATAAGGCAAATATGGGGGCTAGGTTTCATACAATATCACTTTTTATGGCACTTCTGAAAATTATATGGCACTCCGGAGATGCCAACCATTACGATTTTGGCGTAATGTTTACAATTTTCAGAGGTAGATTACGCTATTACGACTCCTGCGGCATTCATTACGATTTATTGCTCATCCGAAAAAAATTGTGGTTAATAAAAAAATTTAATGACACGAACGAGTCACCGTAGTTTTATGGCATGAACCAGGGGAATTCCGTGGGGTAATCTCTTCCATCGTATGACGTATGAGGGCATGGACCAATCAGCGCCTCGTTTCGGGTTGGTCTCATCACTATATTCAATGGATCTTACATGGCGTGCAACGTGTTACGTTCAAAATTGTTATGAATGCCCTTTGATGTACTCTTCATTGCGACACCTTTCGCACATACTTTTTTGTCACTTAGCTATTTTGCTGTAGTTAACCGGACCTTTTGAAATAAAAATGTCCGACTCGACGCGATCATGTTCTTCATCAGCGGATTCCTTCATATCATATCTGTTGATGAAAAGAACGGAACAAAGAGATTATGGACACCAGTGGCCTTGCATTTCTAAATTGAAAGTGGGAGTATCCTACGCATCTTGCAGCACGTGTCATGTAGATTTCTCGGTCGCCCACGGGGGTCGAAATGACTGCCAAAAAACACTCAACACTGATTTGCAGTTGAGTCGTCCAAACATCTAAGTGGTTGTTGTCTACGCATTATATTCGCTGAAAAGAACAATAAAGTAATTGGAAAGAGTTTCTTCATGTTTTTAGGTTACCGGACCTATGGTCCGATAACCTATTGGCATGGCGTTGCGTCCGTCGTCCGTCGTCCGTCGTCGTCCGTCGTCGTCGTCGTCGTCCACATTTTTATCTTTTTTGTTTACAGGCGAATTTTTCTGAAATTTTGCACAAAAATACTTAAAAATAATTCAAGAAGGATGTATTTTTTAGTTTTTTGATTTTCGCATTTTTTTCAAAATGGCGGCCGTTTTCGACGAAAAATGCCTGATTTTGGACTTTGGCGGCCATTTTCTCAAAATCTGTTCAGTAACTTTTTTTCTTTTTGATAAATAACACTCCTCATATGTACTCCTATGATGTCTATAAATTTCGTTGCGCTTGAATCGCTCGAAGTGGGCCATTTTGGCCCAAACTCTGCTCAAATGGGACTTTCCCATGTTAAATTCTCCTATGCTTTATAATGGGACACATTATGCCTAATATCTCACTTGATATTGAGATTAGAGACTAGGAATCAATTGTGGACATATTGGAAATGATATATGCTGAATATTCTCGTGACCTTGAATTTGACCTCTGACCTCACTTTCAAGGTCAGAGCACAAAATGGCTTATATCTCGCTTATTATCGACTCTACAGCTTAGGAATCAATTGTGGACATATAGGAAATGATATATTCTGAATATTCTCGTGACCTTGAATTTGACCTCTGACCTCAGTTTCAAGGTCAGAGCACAAAATGGCTTATATCTCGCTTATTATCGACTCTACAGCTTAGGAATCAATTGTGGACATATAGGAAATGATATATACTGAATATTCTGATGACCTTGAATTTGACCTTCGACCTCATTTTCAAGGTCACAGGACAAAATGGCTTATATCTCGCTTATTATCGACTTTACAGCTTAGCAATCAATTATGAACATATAGGAAATGATATATGCAGATTATTGTCATGACCTTGAATTTGACCTTTGACCTCATTTTCAAGGTCACAGGACAAAATGGCTAATATCTCACTTATTATCGATTTTACAGCTTAGGGATCAATTGTGGACATATAGGAAATGATATATGCCGAATATTCCCGTGACCTTGAATTTGACCTCTGATCTAATTTTCAAAGTCAACAGCACAAAATGGCTAATATCTTGCTTATTATCGACTTCACAGGTTAGAAAATCAGTTGTGGATGTATAGGAAATGATATACGCCGAATATTCTGATGACTTTGAATTTGACCTTGTTCTCCATCTTCAAGGTCATAGGAAAAAATGGCTAAAATCTCACTTATCGACTTTACAGCTTACAAATCAATGACCTCATTTTCAAGGTCAAAGCACAAAATGGTTAATATCTCGTTTATTATCGAACTTACAGCTTTGCAATCAATTGAGCACATATATTATTTGATATATGCTGAACATTCTCATGACCTTCAATTTGATCTCATCTCCAAGGTCAGAACACAAAATCGTTAATATCTTGCTCATTGTCAATTTTGCAGCTTAGGAAAATCAATTGTGGACATGAAATGATATATGCTGAATATTCTTGTGACCTTGAATTTGACCTTGTTGTCAAGGTCTCGGGACAAAATGGCTAATATAT
Organism: Terebella lapidaria; assembly: GCA_949152475.1. Taxonomy (NCBI): domain Eukaryota; kingdom Metazoa; phylum Annelida; class Polychaeta; order Terebellida; family Terebellidae; genus Terebella; species Terebella lapidaria. Next base: position 20,087,321 of record OX424569.1, read on the forward strand.
AAAATGTAAAACATTGTCCGGTAACCTTTCTTAGCCCTTGGGCTAATTTTTCTTTCATAATGGGAGCTGCCAGAACTGTACTCCTAGAACGCTTGAAGATAGATCTCAGAAATTGGCACTTTCAAATGGGAAGTCATATATGGCGACTTGTGTGGTGACCTTGAACTTGACCTTGGATGACCTTGAAAGGTCAAAACAGCCATTTTGGTTTCGAAAAATGCCCAAATTTGCACCTGGTCTGTCTTTTCTCAGAAACTCGGAAACTGATCAGTTTTGAGATTTTTGTTTGAGAAGATTCCCCCTATGTACCTTTATGATGTGTATAAGTTTTGTTGCCCTTGAGTCGCCGGTCTCCATGTGGTGGCCATTTTGAATTTTTGACAGGTCAGCGAAAAAATTTTTTTTTGCCCCAAATCGCATTACTATTCATTTTGGGTGATTTCTAGAAAAATTTTCACCCTTTGAAAAAAGTTTTGGACACTTTTTTCCTTCATAATGGGAGCTGCCATAACTGTACTCCCAGAACGCCTGAAGATACGAGCTTAGAAATTGGCACTTTCAAATGGGAAGTCATATATGGCGACTTGTGTGGTGACCTTGATTTTGACCTTGGATGAGCTTGAAAGGTCAAAACAGCCATTTTGGGGTGAAAAATGCCTGAATTTGCACCTTGTTTGTCTTTAATTGAAAACTGTCTAATCACTTTTGAGATTTTTATTTCAAAACATAGTAATTGGGGTTTTTGACATTGTGTATGAAGATGGAGTGCCTTGAATTGCTCAAAAGGCTCGAAATCTAGGCTCAAAATGCCCCAAATTTAATTTTTGGTCGTTTTCCTTTAAAATTGTGTGATCAGTGTCGAGATTTTTGTTATAAAACATGCTAATTGGGGTCCCTGACATTGTGTATAAAGATGGAATGCTTTGAATTGCTTAAAAGGCCCCTTGAGCATGTGAATTGGCCTCTACAGCTAAAAAACGTTTGTAGGTATAGCTGGAATTGGAAGTCATATATACCACATCTTTTGGTGACTTGATCTCAGATGACATTGAATGCTATATCTCAGTGTCACGTCCAACAAGAAATGTGTAAATTTCATCTGTAGACAAATGACTTGAAGATAGACCTTGTATTCGTATTTTGAACATACATGAATACAAGGTTATATGCTGCACACTTAATGATGGCATTGAAGTTCACGAAGATGACCTTGATTGGTTAATCTCACTGTGGTGAGACTGGATGCACTAACGATCGTTAGTGCATCCCGCAATGGCGAACCCACACGCGGTTCGTTTGAATTTTCTTCATTTTCCCGATAATTACGATTGTGATCGATACATACATACATCTGCTGATTCTTATGCCCACGAAGCAACCGTTCGTTGCAAATACATGGCGATTAATGTTGGTTTGAGCATGAGAAACTCGTCTGAAAAAAAGCCGAAAGATTCCCTAACGATTGTTTTTGTAAAATCGAAGATTCCCTAACGAAAATGTGAAGATTCCCTAACGATCGTTTCTTTATTAATTCAAATCTACGTTATTTAAATGTTGAACGTGAAATAAAGTACCAATTGACATGTCTTGATGTGTACAGATGATCTTCTAGTACAGATTTCCTATTTTTAATGTGACATTCGCTTATTTATGTTGCATAAATCAACGAATTCACAATGGTGTATGATATGGACCTATTACAATATACACGTATCAGGCCTATATCGTTAGGGAATCTCACTTTTGTCGTTGGTGAATCTTGTCGCTAATTCTTTTCCTCAACATATCTAAACAAAAAAGCGTGATCTGCTTGAAATAACTACACATGTCTTTGACCAAAACACTAAACTACCTTCGGAGTATCCATTTTTCACAAATGGACCTGTCATTTCATAAAACACGGTCAAAAACCAAACTGACCGTGTTTACTGTCCGCCATTACGGGATGCACTAACGATCGTTAGTGCATCCAGTATCACCACAGTGAATCTGAACGTCATATCTCACCTGTTGTGTTTCAACTAAAATTGTCCGGTAACCTATCTTAGCCCTTGGGCTAATTTTAGGTTACCGGACCTATGGTCCGATAACCTATTGCCGTGGCGATGCGTCCGGCGTCCGTCCGTCCGTCGTCGTCGTCGTCGATCCACATTTTTAGCTTACCGGCCCTTTGGGCCGATAAGCTATTATCGTGGTTTTTCGTCCGGCGTCCGTCGTCCGTCCGTCGTCCGTCCGGATCTGTAACTTTTTTTGGGCGTGATGAATTTCCCCATAAATTTGTCAGAATATACCTTAGGCCAATATCTGAAAATGTTTTTAAATTTTTTTGATTGAATCGTTTTTGCCGATTTGGCGGCCATTTTTGACGAAAAATTGCCAATTTTGGACTTTGGTGGCCATTTTCTCAAAAACTGTCTGATCAGTTTTGAGATTTTTGTTCCAAAACATTCCTCTCATGTACCTCTATGACATGTATAGGTTTCCTTGCCCTTGAATCGCCGGTCTGCGTGTGGCAGCCATTTTGATTTTTTGACGGGTCGGCGAAAAAAAATTTTTTTTTCCTAAATCAAGTTACTATTCATCTTGAGCCATTTCCAGCAAAAAAAAAAAAAAAAAAATTTTTTGACCATTGAAAATTTTTTTGGACTTAGAAAATTTCACCCAATTTTCCCTTCATAATGGGAGATATGCAGAGTAATCTCATAGAACACTTCAAGATAGAGCCTAAGTATTGGCACATTCAAATGGGAAATCATATATTGCGGTTTGAGTGGTGACCTTGAATTTGACCTTCCATGACCTTGAAAGGTCAAAACGACCTTTTTTGTCGAAAAAACGATGAATTTTGCCTTTGGTGGTCATTTTCTCGAAATCTATTCAGACAGTTTTCCTCAAAATCATGTATAAGATTCTCCTTATGTATCTTTGTGTTGTGTATAAATTTCGTTGCCTTTGAAATGACGGTCTGCGTGGGGTGGCCATTTTGATTTTTAGGTTACCGGACCTTTGGTCCGTAACCTATTGGCATGGCGATGCGTCCGGCGTCGGCGTCATCCGTCGTCCGTCAACAATTTTATCTTTAAAGTTTACGATCGAATTTTTCTGAAATTTTGCACAAAAATGCCTAAAAATATTTCGAGAGGGAGGTATTTTTTAGTTTTTTGATTTTCGCATTTTTTTCAAAATGGTGGCCGTTTTCGACGAAAAATGCCTGATTTTGGACTTTGGCGGCCATTTTCTCAAAATCTGTTCAGTAACTTTTTTTTTTATTGATGCATAACACTCCTCATATGTACCCCTGTGACATGTATAAATTTCGTTGCGCTTGAATCGCTCGAAGTGGGCCATTTTGGGCCCAAACTCGGCCCAAATGGGACGTTCCCATGTTAAATTCTCCTATGCTTTATAATGGGACACATTAAAGCCTAATATCTCACTTAATATTGAGATTAGAGACTAGGAATCAATTGTGGACATATAGGAAATGATATATGCTGAATATTGTCGTGACCTTGAATTTGACCTCTGACCTTGGTTTCAAGGTCAGAGCGGCCGTTTTCGTTGAAAAATGGCCAATTTTGGTCTTCGACGGTCGTTTTCTCAAAATCTGTTCAGTAACTTTTTTTTCTTATTGATGAAAAACACTCCTCATATGTACCCCTGTGACATGTATAAATTTCGTTGCGCTTGAATCGCTTGAAGTGGGCCATTTTGGGCTCAAACTCGGCCCAAATGTGACTTTCCCATGTTAAATTTTCCTATGCTCTATAATGGCACACATTAAGCCTAATATCTCACTTAATATTGAAATTAGAGACTAGGAATGAATTGTGGACATATTGGAAATGATATATGCTGAATATTCTCGTGACCTTGAATTTGACTTTTGACCTCATTTTCAAGGTCACAGGACAAAATGGCTAATATCTCGCTTATTATCGACTTTACAGCTTAGGAATCAATTGTGAACATATAGGAAATGATATATGCTGAATATTCTTGTGACCTTGAATTTGACGTTTGATCTCATTTTCAAGGTCACATGACAAAATGGCTAATATCTCGCTTATTATCGACTTTACAGTTTAGGAATCAATTGTGAACATATAGGAAATGATATATGCTGAATATTTTCGTGACCTTGAATTTGACCTTTGACCTCATTTCCAAGGTCGCAGGACAAAATTGCTAATATCTCGCTTATTATCGATTTTACAGCTTAGGAATCAATTGTGAACATATAGGAAATGATATATGCTGAATATTCTCATGACCTTGAATTCTAGCTTTGACCTCATTTTCAAGGTCACAGGACAAAATGGCCAATATCTTGCTTTTTAGCGACTTCACAGCTTAGGAATCGATTGTGAACATATAGGAAATGATATATGCTGAAAATTCTCGTGACCTTGAATTTGACCTTTGACCTCATTTTCAAGGTCACAGGACAAAACGGCCAATATCTTGCTTATTAGCGACTTTACAGCTTATGAATCAATTGTGAACATATAGGAAATGATATGTGCTGAAAATTCTCATGACCTTGAATTTGACCTTTGACCTCATTTTCAAGGTCACAGACAAAATGGGTAATATCTCGCTTATTATCGACTTTACAGCTTAGGAATCAATTGTGAACATATAGGAAATGATATATGCTGAATATTCTCATGACCTTGAATTTGACCTTTGACCTCATTTCCAAGGTCACAGGACAAAATTGCTAATATCTCGCTTATTATCGACTTTACAGCTTAGGAATCAATTGTGAACATATAGGAAATGATATATGCTGAATATTCTCATGACCTTGAATTGGACCTTTGACCTCATTTTCAAGGTCACAGGACAAAATGGCCAATATCTTGCTTATTAGCACCTTTACAGCTTAGAAATCAATTGTGAACATATAGGAAATGATATATGCTGAATATTCTAGTGACCTTGAATTTGACTTTTGACCTCATTTTCAAGGTCAACAGGACAAAATGGCTAATATCTCGCTTATTATCGACTTTACAGCTTAGGAATCAATTGTGAACATATAGGAAATGATATATTCTGAATATTTTAATGATATTGAATTTGACCTTTGACCTAAATTTCAAGGTCAGTCATTTTATTTTCAAAGTCAGATTACAAAATGGCTTATATCTCGCTTATTATCAAATTTACAGCTTAGGGGTCCATAGTGAACATATAGGAAATGATGTATGCTGAATAATTTGGTGATCTAGAATTTAACCTTTGATCCCATTTTCAAGGTTAGAGATATGGCGATTTCAGTGGTCACCTTGAATTTGACCTTCAACTTTCTCGGCTTCACTCTGTATATTTCTCCGGTAACCTTTCTAGCCCATTGGGCTAATTTTTGACGAGTCGGCAAAGAATTTTTTTTTGTCCCAAATCAAGTCACTATTCGTTTTGAGCCATTTCCAGGAAAAAAAACAATTTTTTTTTTGACCATTGAAAATTTTTTTGGACTTAGAAAATTTCACCCAATTTTTCCTTCATAATGGGAGATATGCAGAGTAATGTCATAGAACACTTCAAGATAGAGCCTAAGTATTGGCACATTCAAATGGGAAATCATATATTGCGGTTTGAGTGGTGACCTTGAATTTGACCTTCAATGACCTTGAAAGGTCAAAACGACCTTTTTTGTCGAAAAAACGATCAATTTTGCTTTTGGTGGACATTTTATCGAAATCTATTCAGACAGTTTTCTTCAAAATCATGTATAAGATTATCCTTATGTACGTTTGTGATGTGTATAAGTTTTATTGCCTTTGAATCGACTATCTGTGAAAATTTGTCATTAAGAAAAAAAATCTTTCAAGATGTAACTTGATTTCGAATTATAGTCCATACAGAAAATGTGTTTCTATCAACATTTACGAAGATGTTTTAACATATTGATTTTAAAGACCTAGTAGCATGCCGATGAAAGTGCTTTTCATTTAGTCCATTATGAATAGTTATCCGTAAATTCGAACGAATTTTACAAATACAATCAATGGGTTTCGATATATTGAATCAAATAGGCACTCCTTCCGTAAATTGCCGAAGATTTTGATCACGATTTTAGTATGGGTCACGTGGTTTGTGACGTCATTTGAGGCAGTACTGAAAGTACATGTAGCCAACAAGGTAAACTGTATGTCGCATATTCATTCTCGTTGTGTATGTTTGACAATTCAAGTGAACGGGTGAGATGGTTGGGATACGGCATTTCTTGTCTTGATATTTAAAATCAGTACTATTCATTCTCCCGGAAGGGAGGTTTGTTGAACTGCAAGATGTCCAGTATCTGTTGGTTTTCGCGTGTTTTCTTTTGAATCTCATGCATTTTGGAGTGGTTTTCTATCTTTGAGCTGACCGCCCAAATTACGTGTTTTACGTTTTTGGCCAGCCATCAAAGCACGTTTTGCCTCAACTGACGTCACGATTACGGAAACTGCCGAAGCTACTTTTTTCATCGACATGAGAAGGCGATTGCAATACCGGCTCAATATACTCGATTATATGGCGCTGTTATTAATTACCAATCAACGCGAACATCTTTTTTATCACCAAATGTCCACAATGTCTTTATCCGAACAGGAATAAACCCATATAATGGTACCTTGCTACTATGACTTTAACATCAGTGTAACAATTTATATGTATTCAGTATTCTATGCAATTCACATGATTGCCGGTAAGCTACAGCACCCTTGGTGCTATGTTTTTTTTTCTTTTCTTTTTTTCTTTCACTTCTTGGTTTCCGCACGATAACTTTAGTTTGCCTCGATGTATCTTCGCCAAATTTTCACCGCTGGTCAGAAATGTTGTGTGGAAGAAGCCTATTCTTTTTGAGCCGGCTCTGGGGTCCGTGAGGTCCGTGAGGATGAAATCAATGTTTCTGGTTTCCGCACGATAACTCAAAAAGTATTATGACAATGACTGTGGAACTTTGCATGGAGGTTCATATATCACCAGGGAAGAAGCCTATTGATTTTGAGCCCGATCCGTCAAACGACCTTTGATCTAGGGCTCGAAATAATTTTAGCTGAGTCATCCTTGAGGCTCTCATGCATATCTCGGAAACGGTACATCGTAGAGCGAAACGGACGCTAATTTCGGACTCGTCATCCTTGACAAACACGTCTAAGGGGTATTATGGATGACCTTTGACCTTGACCTTAAATTTTTTCGCTGAGTCGGCATTTTTCGTTTTCGTCGATATCTCAGAAACGGTGCGTCGTAGAGCCAAACGGACGTTATTTTCGGACTCGTCGCCCTAGACAAACATGTCCTAAGGGTATTAGGGATGACCCTTGACCTTGACCTTAATTTTTTTCGCTGAGTCGGCATTTTTCGCTTTCGTCGATATCTCGGAAACGTTGCGTCGTAGAGCGAAACGGACGTTATTTTCGGACTCGTGGCCCTAGACAAACAAGTCTTAAGGGTATTAAAGATGACCTTTGACCTTGACCTTAAATTTTTTCGCTGAGTCGGCATTTTTCGTTTTCGTCGATATCTCGGAAACGGTGCATCATAGAGCGAAACGGAGGTTATTTTTGGATTCGTCACCCTAGACAAGCATGTCTAAGGGGGTATTATGGATGACCTTTGACCTTGACCTTGAATTTTTTCGCTGAGTCAGCATTTTTCGTTTTCGACAATATCTTGGAAATGGTGCATCGTAGAGCGAAACGGACGTTATTTTCGGACTCGTCGCCCTAGACAAAAATGTCTTAAGGGTATTAGGGATGACCTTTGACCTTGACCTTAATTTTTTTTGCTGAGTCGGCATTTTTCGTTTTCGTCGATATCTCGGAAACGGTGCATCATAGAGCGAAACGGAGGTTATTTTTGGATTCGTCACCCTAGACAAGCATGTCTAAGGGGGTATTATGGATGACCTTTGACCTTGACCTTGAATTTTTTCGCTGAGTCAGCATTTTTCGTTTTCGACAATATCTTGGAAATGGTGCATCGTAGAGCGAAACGGACGTTATTTTCGGACTCGTCGCCCTAGACAAAAATGTCTTAAGGGTATTAGGGATGACCTTTGACCTTAACCTTAATTTTTTTTGCTGAGTCGCCATTTTTCGCTTTTGTCGATATCTCGGAAACGGTGCGTCGTAGAGCGAAACGGACGTAATTTTCGGACTCGTGGCCCTAGACAAACAAGTCTTAAGGGTATTAAAGATGACCTTTGACCTTGACCTTAAATTTTTTCGGAAATGGTGCATCATAGAGCGAAACGGAGGTTATTTTTGGACTTGTCACCCTAGTCAAGCATGTCTAAGGGGTAGTATGGATGACCGACGTTATTTTCGGACTTGTGGCCCTAGACAAACATGTCTCACGGGTATTAGGGATGACCTTTATGCTTGACCCGAAAGTTTTTCGCTGAGTCGGTATTTTTCGTTTTCGTCGATATCTCGGAAACCGTGTATCGTAGAGCGAAACGGACATTATTTTCGGACTCGTCGCCCTAGACGAACATGTCTTAAGGGTAATAGGGATGACCTTTGACCTTGGCCTTAATTTTTTTCGCTGAGTCGGCATTTTTCGTTTTCATCGATATCTCAGAAACGGTGTGACCTAGAGGAAAACAGACATCAGGGGTATTGATATCAGGGCTTGATACAGGGGTATCAAGTTTGTCCTCACATACATGTAATTGCACAAATGTCTTATAGGTCTCATTGGGAGCTTCATCATGTTTTTGCTGAGTCAGCATTTTGTTTTTTTTCATGCTTCTCCCTGAAATGCCTCCAAGGCCTTTAGGCCTTGACGTCTAGTTACGGTAGATATATGTTAAGAAATATATGTCATTCTGAAACTGCCAAATTAAATATCTGCCAAATAATGTGGGGGGTTCATAACTGCCAAATTTAATAGCCACTAATATTAGTCTTTTTCACAGTATATAGTTGTTTGTAAATTGTGATACACATTTTGTGGTCTACCTAAGGGAAGTTCTGTGTAAGTGAAAACTGCATGTTGACTTTTGTTGAAGCAAAGAGAAGTTTGAAGTCTAATACAATACCCCTCCCCCCCCCCCCCCCACCTCTTCAATCCTGGCAATAATGTTATATGCTATTGCCAGTATAAAATTGTTACTCCCTCCTTTTCAGCAAGTGTTCGTTTCCTGTAAGCTATTGATGAAACTTCAAGTCAACAATTCACAGACCATGTTCCGTTTGGATGGACAATAAAAACTGCAGAAAACCATTCGACACTTGTGTCAATTTTCACATTAAAAACTTGATGTGAAAACTTTTTTTCCCGACTGATTGTGTGAAACTATGACATGTTCTATATAAAATTTGTAACTCAAATTAGGACTGTTGCTGAAAAGGGACAAGTAATTGATTTGATCATGGCATACCTGATGGTTCATTCACTGCCAAACATGTTTACAATAACATACGGAGGACATGTGTAGAATGGCTCAATAGAAATCTTGGTCTCTATCAGATGTAATAACTACCAAAAAAAGAATGATTGTGGTTTCTCGGCGTTGCTGACGGTTTTCTCTCTCGGTGGTCGACCAAGCTGATATCCTGCGCCTATTCACTCCAGACTTGTATTTCCGTGTTTCCTCAACAGATGGCGTCCGGTGACGCAGATGGGAGCGACTGGCTCCGAGAGTTACTACAAGAGGTACAACTGGACCAGTTCTATGTTAAACTACGTGACAATCTGCAGGTGACAAGGTCAGTAAAACACTACACAGGGGAAAGCTTGGCAGGCTCGGATGTTAGTTGTTATGTATCAGCAACTCATAATTATCCTTTACACAAAGCTGTATGCTGTGCACTGGGGGTTACCATGTGATATCTAAAGTTATATCTTGAACATTCTCAAAATAGTACACATGTATGTACTGATCATCCCCTAAACCTTAAAGTAATATCTTCAGGGATCGACATTATGCATATGACACCAGTGGCTCTATATGGCCAGTAACATCTGGAATTTACTGGCCCCAGTTTTTCACTAATAATCAATGCATGCTTGAATATCCGATAACCTATTGCCGTGGCGTTGCATCCGTCTGTCGTCTGTCGTCCGTCCGTCCGTCCGTCCACATTTTAGGTTACCGGACCTTTGGTCCGATAACCTATTGGCATGGCGTTGCGTCCGTCGTCTAGCCGTCCGTCCGTCCGGCGTTAACATTTTTATCTTTAAAGTTAACGATCGAATCTTTCTGAAATTTTGCACAAAAATGCCTAAAAATATTTTGAGAAGGAGGTATTTTTTTGTTTTTTGATTTTCGCATTTTTTTCAAAATGGCGGCCGTTTTTATCAAAAAACGCTCAATTTTGGACTTTGACGGCCATTTTCTCAAAAACTGTCTGATCAGTTTTGAGTTTTGGGTTTCAAAACATTCCCTTCATATACCTCTGTGATATGTATAAGTTTGGTTGCCTTAAATTCGCCGGTCCTATGACCTATGGTCCGATAACCTATTGGCATGGCGTTGCGTCCGTCGTCCGTCGTCGTTGTCCGTCGTCGTCGTCGTCGTCGTCCACATTTTTATCTTTTTTGTTTACAGGCGAATTTTTCTGAAATTTTGCACAAAAATACTTAAAAATAATTCAAGAAGGAGGTATTTTTTAGTTTTTTTTTTTTAGTTTTTAGATTTTCACATTTTTTTCAAAATGGCGGCCGTTTTCGACGAAAAATGCCTGATTTTGGACTTTGGCGGCCATTTTCTCAAAATCTGTTCAGTAACTTTTTTTCTTTTTGATAAATAAGACTCCTCATATGTACTCCTATGATGTCTATAAATTTCGTTGCGCTTGAATCGCTCGAAGTGGGCCATTTTGGCCCAAACTCGGCCCAAATGGGACTTTCCCATGTTAAATTCTCCTATGCTTTATAATGGGACACATTAAGCCTAATATCTCACTTAATATTGAGATTAGAGACTAGGAATCAATTGTGGACATATAGGAAATGATATATGCTGAATATTCTCGTGACCTTGAATTTGACCTCTGACCTCATTTTCAAGGTCCAAGGACAAACTGGCTCATATCTTGCTCCTCTATTGACTGTATGGCTTGGGAATCAATTGTGGACATGATATAGAAAATGATATACATTGAATATTTTGATGACCTTGAATTTGTCCTTTGCCCCTTCATTTTCAAGGCCACAGCACAAAATTGCTTATATCTCTCTGAATATTGAATTTACAGCTTAGCAATCAACTGTGGACATGATATATGCTTAATGTTATATATGCTGAATATTCTCTTGAATTCAACCAGTGACCTGGCTAACATCTAAAATATTAAACATTGTCCAGTAACCTATCTTCGGCCCTTGGCCTAATTTTTGATTTTCGGATTATTTTCAAAATGGCGGCCATTTTTGACGAAAAACAGCTAATTTTGGACTTTGACGGTCGTTTTCTCAAAAACTGTCTGATCAGATTTGAGATTTTTGTTTCAAAAGATTCTCCTTATGTACCTCTGTGATGTGTATAAGTTTGGTTGCCCTTGAATCGCCGGTCTGCATATGGTGGCCATTTTGAATTTTCGACGGGTCAACGAAAAAAAAATTTTCCGGCCCAAATCGCATTACTATCCATTTTGGGCCATTTCTAGACAAAAAAAATTTTTTTCACCCTTTGAAAAAAATTTTGGACTTTTTTCCTTCATAATGGGAGCTGCCGGGACTGTACTCCTAGAACGCCTGAAGATAGAGCTTAGAAATTGGCACTTTCAAATGGAAAGTCATATATGGCGACTTGTGTGGTGACCTTGAATTTGACCTTGGATGACCTTGAAAGGTCAAAACAGCCATTTTTGGGTCAAAAAATGCCCAAATTTGCACCTTGTCTGTCTTATCTCGAAAACTGTCTGATCAGTTTTGAGATTTTTTTAGGAAGAGCAGGGCTCTTTCTCTATGATGTTGTTTTTTTTTGGATTTTTGAAATTTCTCTTTCCTTTACATTCTTGAAAGTGCCACTTGGAACCACAACAGGCCATTCAATTGTGGCTAATTGGGAGGGTCCGGGGCCCACTGGGAGGAAAATGACGCCTGTGTACCTATTCACGGTTAATATAATAAGTTATTAGCGATAATAATCCCAGGACACGTGTGTTCCGACCGTTTTTTTAGGTTACCGGCCTGGGAAAAGCTGAAAACGGCCCCTAACCATGGTTTAGGCCAAAAGTTAGATTTTAGGGGCCAGTTTTGCAATTTTAGGGGCCAGTCGAGATAGGAAATTTAACGTGGGAAAGGCCCGTAAGTCCGTTCCGTCTGCCCGTCCGTCCGTCCGTCCGGCGTTATCATTTTTATCTTTAAAGTTAACGATCGAATCTTTCTGAAATTTTGCACAAAAATGCCTAAAAATATTTTGAGAAGGAGGTATTTTTTTGTTTTTTGATTTTCGCATTTTTTTCAAAATGGCGGCCGTTTTTGTCGAAAAACGCTCAATTTTGGACTTTGACGGCCATTTTCTCAAAAACTGTCTGATCAGTTTTGAGTTTTTGGTTTCAAAAGATTCCCCTCATATACCTCTGTGATATGTATGAGTTTGGTTGCCCTAAATCTGCCGGTTTTCGTGTGGCGGCCATTTTGAATTTTTGGCGGGTCGGCGTAAAAAAATTTTTTCGCCCCAAATCGCATTACTATCCATTTTGGGCCATTTCTAGGCAAAAAAAATTTTCACCCTTTGAAAAAACTTTTGGACTTGGAAAATTTTTGGCACTTTTTTCCTTCATAATGGGAGCTGTCAGGACTGTACTCATAGAACGCTTGAAGATAGAGCTTAGAAATTGGCACTTTCAAATGGGAAGTCATATATGGCGACTTGTGTGGTGACCTTGAATTTGACCTTGGATGACCTTGAAAGGTCAAAACAGCCATTTTTGGGTCGAAAAACGCTCAAATTTGCACCTGGTCTGTATTTTCTCAAAAACTGTTTGATCAGTTTTGAGATTTTTGCTTAAAAAGATTCCTCTTATATACCTCTGTGACGTGTATAAGTTTTGTTGCCCTTGAATCGCCGATCTCAGTGTGGCGGCCATTTTGAATTTTTGACGAGTCTGCGAAAAAAATTTTCTTCGCCCCAAATCGCATTACTATCCATTTTGGGCCATTTCTAGGCAAAAAAAATTTTCACCCTTTGAAAAAACTTTTGGACTTGGAAAATTTTCGGCACTTTTTTCCTTCATAATGGGAGCTGTCAGGACTGTACTCATAGAACGCTTGAAGATAGAGCTTAGAAATTGGCACTTTCAAATGGGAAGTCATATATGGCGACTTGTGTGGTGACCTTGAATTTGACCTTCGATGACCTTGAAAGGTCGAAACAGCCATTTTGGGGTCAAAAAATGTTCAGATTTGCCTCTGTAGATGAAATGCTTGCAGATAGAGCTCATGTTTGCATTATGAACATATAGGAAGACATATATGGCACAACTAATGATGACCTTGAACTTGACGTCAGATGACCTTGAGTGCCAAATGTCTGACTTGGAATGTGTAAATTGACCTGAGCGGCCTAAACGATTCCACCCAACATATAGAATATCAAATGCTGCACACATACATGTAATGGTTACATCGAAGTTCATACGGATGACCTTGATTGGTAAATCCCAAGGTCATATGTTTACACTGCGAACCTTGATTGGTAAATCTCAAGGTCTGTTACCTGCCAATGCTGCCATGGCCAAACCAAAATTGTCCGGTAACCTATCTTAGCCTTTGGGCTAATTTTTTTGTATGTCACCGTTACATTACCCATCACCACTCCCGTTTTGATCTTTACTGAAACAGTGCTTTCTTGCAATCGTATGCACTCAAACTTTTGCATATGCATTCAGCACAATATATAGATACAGGATGCTATTGCAAAAAAGTAAAATAAGTTGATACGGCAATATAAAAATTGAAAATTTGTGGCGAGTGCTGGTATATCAAGTAGGTCAAATGCAATGACGTGTGGCTCCCTTTCGTGTTCACTCTACTTCCAGAAAGTAGTCCCGCGAGCCAGGCTTCGCCTACAGGCCTCCCCAACCCCTTACCAGTGAAGACGTCGGCTGGCCAGTGGCCCGGGGGGGGGGGGGGGGGGGGGAATTAGGTCTGCCGAACGGCCCGATGTGTTTTACCACTGTTTACCGCATGAATATCTAAATTATGTAGAAATAGGAACCATCTCGAAGTTATGTCGATGCCCAGAAGTTTTTGCGCAGGGCCGACTGTTCGTTGGCTTAGCGTCCCGGGCTTTGCGTGCCTCGTATAGCCTAATGAATAATTAATTAGATGGCAAGCGGGATTGAAACCTCGGCAGGAAAACTTTGCAAGCCACTACAAAACCGTAACTGTTCTTATAAGATAACTGCAGTATTTAATAATGACAGGTGAAAGACCCGTGCGTTGGACAAGGCATGACAATAGTGTGATATTTCACGATGTTTTTGTGATATCAACCTAACTAAGGGCAGCCTAACAATGCTAGCAGCCTATACCAGCAGCCTTCCAAAACCACTACTGAAGCTTTGCTGGCGTCTCGGTCGAATATTACTCCGCTGTGTTACCGGTAGGATAGCCATGTGCTCCTGGGCGTTTGCAAGTAAAAATGTATCAATTATCAATCTGGATTAATAAGTAGCACGAAACTGCATTTTATTTGCCGATGATTCAGCAAACATGAACATCGCACTGGTAATAAATGCCATCTACGTATCATTCCAGTCGTTTTCCATCGGAACTATTCACAACACAAAAGCGTCGCGGGTTGTGCACCGCCGGGATTTGTAAACAAAGCAAAAGCGGTCATAACCAAAGATAGAAAATCTTTGTCACAACGTAGTTGGTGTGATCATCACACTGATCAATCATCAAATTCAATTAACCGTTATAATTGATGGTTGGTTGGTTGAGTCATATTTCAAGCACTTATTTTGTGCAGAATATATTAATTTGGAAAATTATCACCAAAAATCGTCAGTCAAGTTCGTAATGCAGCACATCATTAGACCTGACAATTGACATCATAATGCACCGCAAAATTTTCCTGTGCATATATATACCTGATCGAGAGCGCCGTCTATTGAATGTCACGTATGGTATAATGGTTGGATTGTTACACCACTATTATTGGTGAACTCAGGCATGGGAATCCTGATGGAACACTATCAGCTGTGTTGTTTGGACAATTTTGAGTCATGTGTTCAATGTTGATGGAAATAGCGATATGTTTAATATGTGATGCAGAGACTATATCTCCTGGGATATTTGGCAATTTACTTCTTATTTGGATGTGTTAATTCTGAGTTGATTCTGTATCATAAGCAAGCGGAGACCGTGTAGTTTGGAAGATGAGAGTAGATGGAATCAGAACCTGTCCTTAATAAGAGTAGTTTATAAAAATATGGTGGAAATCTCCAATCATCTGAACATGGTCAATCATGTTCGGATGCATCATGATTGATCAGCGTGGTCAAAGAGTTTCCCGACTGGAAGAAGAAAGTGAAAACAGATAGGGAAAGGCTAAATAAATAATAATGGTATCATTACGTGTTAATCCATTTAATATAGGCCAAATTAACAATAAGCAAATCATGGGTCAGTTTGTACAATGCCAAAGCTACCGTTACAATATGACCACAACATATGTACCAGATAACATGCAGTATTCAAGGGGTTTTAAATCGTTATGTGCGAACATTTTCAAAGCTCTTCCTTTGAGGCCAGTGGCGTTTGTTTCAAAAGATTCCCCTTATGTACCTTTATGATGTGTATAAGTTTTGTTGCCCTTGAATCGCCGATCTCCGTGTGGCGGCCATTTTGAATTTTTGACGAGTCGGCGAAAAACATTTTTTTCGCACCAAATCGCATTACTATCCACTTGGACCATTTCTAGGCAAAAAAAAATTTTCACCCTTTACCAAAAACTTTAGACTTGGAAAATTTTCGGCACTTTTTTCCTTCATTATGGGAGCTGTCAAGACTGTACTCATAGAACGCTTGAAGATAGAGCTTAGAAATTGGCACTTTCAAATGGGAAGTCATATATGGCGACTTGTGTGGTGACCTTGAATTTGACCTTGGATGACCTTGAAAGGTCAAAACAGCCATTTTGTGGTCAAAAAATGCCCAGATTTGCCTCTATAGCTGAAATTCTTGCAGATAGAGCTCATGTTTGCATTATGAACATATAGGAAGACATATATGGCACAACTAATGATGACCTTGAACTTGACGTCAGACGACCTTGAGGGCCAAATGTCTGACTTGGAATGTGAAAATTGACCTGAGCGGCCTAAACAATTCCACCCAGATATATCTTTGTATTATGAACATATAGAATATCAAATGCCGCACACATGCATGTAATGGTGACATCGAAGTTCACACGGATGACCTTGATTGGTAAATCTCAAGGTCATATGTTTACACTGCAAACCTTGATTGGTAAATCTCAAGTTCTGTTACCTGCCAATGCTGCCATGGCCAAACCAAAATTGTCCGGTAACCTTTCTTAGCCTTTGGGCTAATTTTTTGGTTTAAAAAGATTCCTCTTATATACCTCTGTGACGTGTATAAGTTTTGTTGCTTTTGAATCGCCGAACTCTGTGTGGCGGCCATTTTGAATTTTTGACGAGTCGGCGAAAAAATTTTTTTTGCCTCAAATCGCATTACTATCCATTTTGGGCCATTTCTAGGCAAAAAAAAATTTTCACCCTTTTGAAAAAAATTTTGGACTTCGAAAATTGTCGCCACTTCTTTCCTTCATAATGGGAGCTGTCAGGACTGTACTCATAGAACGCTTAAAGATAGAGCTTCGAAATTGGCAGTTTCAAATGGGAAGTCATATATGGCGACATGTGCGGTGACGTTGAATTTGACCTTCGATGACCTAGAAAGGTCAAAACAGCCATTTTGGGGTAAAAAAATGCCCAGATTTGCCTCTATAGATGAAATGCTTGCAGATAGAGCTCATGTTCGCATTATGAACATATAGGAAGACATATATGGCACAACTAATGATGACCTTGAACTTGATGTCAGATGACCTTGAGTGCCAAATGTCTGACTCGGAATGTGTAAATTGACCTGAGCGGCCTAAACGATTCCACCCAGATATATCTTTGTATTATGAACATATAGAATATCAAATGCTGCACACATACATGTAATGTTGACATCGAAGTTCACACGGATGACCTTGGTTGGTAATTCTCAAGGCCATATGTTCACAGTGCGAACCTTGATTGGTAAATCTCAAGGTCTGTTACCTGCCAATGCTGCCATGGCCAAACCAAAATTGTCCGGTAACCTATCTTAGCCTTTGGGCTTATTTTCTAATTGATGCATAAGACTCCCCTCACATACCTCTATGATGTGTATAAGTTTTGTTGCCCTTGAATCGCTGCTCTCCGTGTGGCGGCCGTTTTGAATTTTTGACTAGTCGCGAAAAAAATTGTTTTTGACCCGAATCACATTACTATCCATTTAGGCCATTTCTAGGCGGAAAAAAAATTTCACCCTTTGAAAAAAATTTTGAACTTTTATGGGACAACTAATATATGGAACAACTAATGATAACCTTGATCTTGACCTTGGATGACCTTGAGTGCTAAATGTCTGACTTGACATCTGTAAAGTGGCCTCTGAGCCTTAAGCACTTGCACATACATACAGGTTAGGATTGTGTATAAGCAGTAAAAAATAAAAAAAGTAATGTATATATATGGCACATCTTTCGGTAACCTTGAACTCGACCTTAAGCGACCTTGAAGGGCAAATCTGAAAATCTTAAATTGGCCTCTACAAACGAAATACTTGTTGATAAAGCTTATATGTTTGTATTATGAATATATATGAAGTCATATGCAGCACACCTAATGGAGACAATGAAATTCACAAAGATGACCTTGACTGGTAAATCTCAAAGTCATATGTCACCCTCAATGTTTAAAACCAAAATTGTCCGGTAACCTATCTTAGCCCTTTAGACATTTTCCTTGACATTGTCCTTTTAGGTACATGTATAACATTTCCAAGGTGTCGTTTTAGTGATCAAATCTCCTGATTGAAAACTGTTCAAAAAGAAAGAAATCTGGCTTCCCAGTATAGTCTGGAGTCATTAGAGACCCTAAGATTGTGAAAATCATGACCCCAAAAATTTGTTGGACTCTGGGCGATAATGGGGAGTTTTTGTCGTATGATCATCAGTAGGAAACCATATGATCAGCAGTTGATCGTAAGAAAACATATAATAGTTGGAGAAATTGGAAATTGATTGGAAAAATCAATTGATCTGAACCAAAGTTGTGATTTTAACACTTTTTGGTGCCATGGCAAACATTTTTATCAGATTTTAACCAAATTCAGGGAGGACTAAGCCACAAATGTGCCACACAATTAGATACACGACTACATGTGCACTCAGAAAATCATGGGAATCCATGCATGAAAACACCAGATAGAGAATGATTGGTTTGCAAAAATTGGCAGTTGCCACAAAACTCACCAAGAAATAAAGATATGGCAGAATTTATAAATTTAGTCAATCCTGGAAATGGTTCCAGCTGTAGTTTCATATACTGTACATAATCCTGATGAAATCTGGAAATGATACTTGTATACATCAATCAGTGTTACAGGTGCATATATGAATATAGTGATTTTATATACTTTTTAGACTTGGCCATTTTGAGTATGTGAAGCCAGAAGACTTAGAGAAAATCGGAATGGGAAAACCTGCAATACGTCGACTAATGGATGCAGTGAAACGAAAACGTCGGAAAAAAGCGCCATCAATTTTAGACAAGGTGACAGTTTGTGGATTTTCAGCTTACCAGCCCATATGGGCCAATAAGCTATTGTCGTGGTTTTTCGTCCGTCGTCTGTCCGGCAGATAACTTTTTTTAGGTTACCGGACCTTTGGTCCGTAACCTATTGGCATGGCGATGCGTCCGGCGTCGGCGTCGTCGTCCGTCGTCCGTCGTCCGTCGTCCGTCGTCGTCGTCCGTCAACAATTTTATCTTTAAAGTTTACGATCGAATTTTTCTGAAATTTTGCACAAAAATGCCAAAAAATATTTCGAGAGGGAGGTATTTTTTAGTTTTTTGATTTTCGCATTTTTTTCAAAATGGCGGCCGTTTTCGACGAAAAATGCCTGATTTTGGACTTTGGGGGCCATTTTCTCAAAATCTGTTCAGTAACTTTTTTTTTTATTGATGCATAACACTCCTCATATGTACCCCTGTGACATGTATAAATTTCGTTGCGCTTGAATCGCTCGAAGTGGGCCATTTTGGGCCCAAACTCGGCCCAAATGGGACTTTCCCATGTTAAATTCTCCTATGCTTTATAATGGGACACATTAAAGCCTAATATCTCACTTAATATTGAGATTAGAGACTAGGAATCAATTGTGGACATATAGGAAATGATATATGCTGAATATTGTCGTGACCTTGAATTTGACCTCTGACCTTGGTTTCAAGGTCAGAGCGGCCGTTTTCGTCGAAAAATGGCCAATTTTGGTCTTCGACGGTCGTTTTCTCAAAATCTGTTCAGTAACTTTTTTTTTTATTGATGAAAAACACTCCTCATATGTACCCCTGTGACATGTATAAATTTCGTTGCGCTTGAATGGCTTGAAGTGGGCCATTTTGGGCCCAAACTCGACCCAAATGTGACTTTCCCATGTTAAATTTTCCTATGCTTTATAATGGCACACATTAAGCCTAATATCTCACTTAATATTGAAATTAGAGACTAGGAATGAATTGTGGACATATAGGAAATGATATATGCTGAATATTCTCGCGACCTTGAATTTGACTTTTGACCTCATTTTCAAGGTCACAGGACAAAATGGCTAATATCTCGCTTATTATCGACTTTACAGCTTAGGAATCAATTGTGAACATATAGGAAATGATATATGCTCAATATTCTTGTGACCTTGAATTTGACCTTTGACCTCATTTTGAAGGTCACATGACAAAATGGCTAATATCTCGCTTATTATCGACTTTACAGTTTAAGAATCAATTGTGAACATATAGGAAATGATATATGCTGAATATTTTCGTGACCTTGAATTTGACCTTTGACCTCATTTCCAAGGTCGCAGGACAAAATTGCTAATATCTCGCTTATTATCGACTTTACAGCTTAGGAATCAATTGTGAACATATAGGAAATGATATATGCTGAATATTCTCGTGGCCTTGAATTTGAGCTTTGACCTCATTTTCAAGGTCACAGGACAAAATGGCCAATATCTTGCTTATTAGCGACTTTACAGCTTAGGAATCGATTGTGAACATATAGGAAATGATATATGCTGAAAATTCTCGTGACCTTGAATTTGACCTTTGACTTCATTTTCAAGGTCACAGGACAAAACGGCCAATATTTTGCTTATTAGCGACTTTACAGCTTAGGAATCAATTGTGAACATATAGGAAATGATATATGCTGAAAGTTCTCATGACCTTGAATTTGACCTTTGACCTCATTTTCAAGGTCACATGACAAAATGGCTAATATCTCGCTTATTATCGACTTTACAGCTTAGGAATCAATTGTGAACATATAGGAAATGATATATGCTGAATATTCTCATGACCTTGAATTTGACCTTTGACCTCATTTTCAAATTCACAGGACAAAATGGCCAATATCTCGCTTATTATCGACTTTACAGCTTAGGAATCAATTGTGAACATATAGGAAATGATATATTCTGAATATTTTAATGATATTGAATTTGACCTTTGACCTAAATTTCAAGGTCAGTCATTTTATTTTCAAAGTCAGATTACAAAATGGCTTATATCTCGCTTATTATCAAATTTACAGCTTAGGGGTCCATAGTGAACATATAGGAAATGATGTATGCTGAATAGTTTGGTGATCTAGAATTTAACCTTTGATCCCATTTTCAAGGTTAGAGATATGGCGATTTCAGTGGTCACCTTGAATTTGACCTTCAACTTTCTCGGCTTAACTCTGTATATTTCTCCGGTAACCTTTCTAGCCCATTGGGCTAATTTTTGCCTTGATGAATTTTTTTCTGAAAATTTACTGAAACATTCTTGGGCAAATACCCTGAGACTTTTTTTTCGGGGTTTTTAGGTTACCAGACCTTTGGTCCGATAATCTATTGCTATGCGTCCGTCCGGTAAGACAAAGGCGTAAGTGACATTTTTGCCCAAAAAGCCTTTTTTTCATTTTTGGACCCCAAATAAACAGTTGTATCTGCACTATTAATATCGTACCTGAAGTCCAAGTGGTTCCAAAGTTACAAGCAAAAGTACATCGCTGTATCTACACAGATCATGATGCCAGTTGTAATACATAGCAGTAAGTACGGTGGTTTCGGTCAGACAGAGACGTAAGTGACACATACCTGTACTTACGACTGTGTTCATCCCAACGTTCAGGAAATGGGTATCATTTTCCAAGTAGACAAAGATGTATGTGACATGAATTTGCAGTTACTGCTGTGTTCAATTTAAAATATCTAAATGTATAATTACTGAGATTGAAAAAAGGTTGTAACTGATTTGAAAAAATGTTTTTCTCTTACCAGGAACATGCTATTGGTTAACTTTGCGTGGTTTTTAGCTTACCGGCCCTTTGGGGCGATAAGCTATTGCATCCATTCGTCTGTCCGACCGTCTGTTTGGCTCTCCGTTGTCCGGGTGAATATTTATAAAACACTTCAGTGAATTTTCTTCTATATTGGTGTGTGGAATCTATATCACCATATCTCCAGACCATTTTTTTTCGGACTGAATCATTTTTGGCCGATTGGCAGCCATTTCAATATCCAAACGATTGAAGATAGGGACTACGCTTTAATTAGTAGCATATAGGAAATCATGTATGGGCTTTCTAATGTTGATGTCGGATTTGATCTTTGGTGACATTGAAAGGTCAAAGGTCACATTTCAACTTTGTAATGCCCAACTAACAACAAAAAAATGAACGATAAAATGTTGGTGCTGGTAAGCTGCAGGGCCCATGGCACTATTTTTATCAAATATTTTTACTTTGGTAAGTTTCATTTTGGTATATTCATCAAAATTATGGTACCATATGAACGCATCCTCGTCGCGGTACCGGAGATTTGTTAAGAACATGATGCCACACAAGCCCATTGAGCATGCCTGATGGAGTAGTATTTACATTACCACTGAATACAATAGAGAATGCCTCACATTACTAAACGAGTATAGAACAAAAAAAAAACAATATCTAGACTGTCATGTCACCAATATGGAATACCATGCAATATTCGGTATCACTTTCCATAATAAAAAAAACTGTATCTACAGTCTCATGGTATACATACTGCTTCTTCATGAAATAAAATGGTAATCTATATAGATTTCCACAAGGGAAAAAAGCTGTATCTACAAGGTCATGCACATACTGCTTTGTCATACTATAAAATGGTAATCGGTATTACTTTCCACAAAAGTAAAAAGCTGTATCTACAGTTTCATGCACATACTGCTTTGTCATACTACAAAATGGTACTCGGTATTACATTCCACAATAGAAAAAAGCTGTATCTACAATGTCATGTACATACTGCTTTGTCATACTACAAAATGACATTTGTTATTAATTTCCCCAATAGGAAAACGCAGTATCTACAGTTTCGTGTACATACTGCTTTGTTATACTATAAAACTTATTATTAATAGGGTCATTCCATGCCATTTCAACCATTTTTCAACACATCCCACGCACTTGGTCTCAGAAAATTCTGAAAATTTGACCAGATGCTCCCCTACTATTCTGTACATGCCATATAAAATTTCAATGTGGTCAGTCGAGAACCTTTCGAGATATGACCACTTTAGTAGGGGGGGTATCCATCAATTTTGATGCAAAATTTACGGACCCTTATTTCTCATCGATTTTCACTGATCAATTTCTCAGCAACTACTTCACATAAGCACCTGAAATTTCAAAATCTAGTACATATTTTTCTGGTCTTTCAGAATATATAAACACATTTGGAATACATCTAATTAGTTGGGTATGCTGGCCCTCCAAAAATGGGAAAAATTGCATGGACGTTAGTAGCTGAACCATGTTTAGGCCATCAGATATTGTCTTTAAAGATGCATGAGACACCTATAACTTCTAGTATTTGTGAATATTTACATGTCCTTTGAGAAACAAAAGCCAGTTGACATATACATGTTTCTTTGTCTGTGTAGCAGACCTCGAAATCTTTTGAAATCTGTTTCGGATCAATTTTTCAAACTGCCAAAACCCAATGTGGGAATGTATGAAAACCTCCAATTTTTTTGCATTCTGAAGCACAAAGAATAGGCTTTTTGAGAATATAAAACTTTTTTTCTTTATGCAACTCCTTCATTTTTTATTTTCATGCTCAAAACGTGAATAATTCACCATTTTCGAATGTTCAAATTCATTTACCTTAGATCATCTGAACAGTCAATTTTTTGTTGCTTCATGAGTGCAAATTCATGTTTTTTGTTTTTTTTTAAGAAACAACATCTCAAAATATACTTCATTTATTACTGTACAGGCTGAACTTTCACATACAGTGCCATCCATTAATATGGAGCCACTTTGGTGAGGTCTTGGTTACCACAATTTGGTATTGCAGTCACACGATTATAAGTGTATATTCTCAATAAACCCAGTGACAAAACTTACAGGCTACATTTGGGTTACAATAAGATTGATAGCCGTAACGATTTGACTGGATCTCCCACTTGTTCTGGATCATATATCACATAATCTCGGGGGGAACATACGTTCGTTGAATCCCTTTCTTTGGGATTATATTCATTTTCAAAACATTCACTGCTCAGAATCTCTAAAGGTGGATGAGGATATTGAATAAAAATCATTCATGAAAAGAATTTGTGGTCCTTGCTCTCCCACAGATCAGGAATAAAAGTCCTAGATCCAGATGCGCAAATCCGGATCACCTGTATGGTCATATGGCACTTCAGAATTTATTTCATGTAACTAATTGGTAGTCCAGAATCTCAGAATGTGGAAACACTAAGAAACAAGTATATCATACATCAATATCCCAATGGCTGCACAACAGTTTGAAATATGTCACTACTTTTTGGTGGCTCCGAATTAATGGATGGCACTGTATTCTCTCAATGCAGTACAGTGTTAATTGTCATCGTCATTGCTGCTGCTCACTTCCTCATATCGCTGAAGCCTTTGCTTCTACTGCTTGAGATCTCCTCATGAATGTTGTGTTGAGCAAGCAAATGGCAAGGAAATATGCACCAGGGAGCTCACCACTCTGCACAGAATCAGAAGAAGAAAATGCGAAATGCATTGAGATTTCACCAACATCTGATGGCAGTGATGTTACAGTAGATGTGGGGGTACAAAATGCAGAA
Source organism: Terebella lapidaria (assembly GCA_949152475.1). Taxonomy (NCBI): domain Eukaryota; kingdom Metazoa; phylum Annelida; class Polychaeta; order Terebellida; family Terebellidae; genus Terebella; species Terebella lapidaria. The sequence continues at coordinate 20,111,722 of OX424569.1, forward strand.
AATGGCAGTGACCAAACAGTTGACTTGAACCCTAACAACATTTTCGTCGAAAAACGGCCAATTTCTGACTTTGGCGGCCATTTTCTCAAAAACTGTTCAGACAGTTTTGAGATTTTTATTTCAAAAGATCGCTCTCACATACCTCTGTGATGTGTATAGGTTTCGTCGCTCCTGAATCGCCGGTCGGCGTGTAGCGGCCATTTTCATTTTCTCGACGGGTCCCAAATGGGACTTGTCCATGTTAAATTCTCCTATGCTTTATAATGGGACACATTATGCCTAATATCTCACTTAATATTGAGATTAGAGACTAGGAATCAATTGTGGACATATAGGAAATGATATATGCTGAATATACCATTCAGCATATACTAGAAGTGATATACTAGACATACTAGAAGTGATATATTTGTTGAAAATTTCATGGCCTTGAATTTATCAGTGACTTTATTTTCAAGGTCACTGGACAAAAGGCTAATATCTAAAATGTATTTTGTCCGGTAACCTTTCTTAGCCCTTGGGCTAATTTTTTGTTTCAAAACATTCCTCTCATGTACCTCTATGACATGTATAAGTTTCGTTGCCCTTGAATCGCCGGTCTGCATGTGGCGGCCATTTTGATTTTTTGACGGGTCGGCGAAAAAAAATTTTTGGTCTCAAATCAAGTCACTATTCGTTTTGAGCCATTTCCAGCAAAAAAAAATAAAAAAAATTTTTTGCCATTGAAAATTTTTTTGGACTTGGAAAATTTCACCCAATTTTTCCTTCATAATGGAAGCTATGCAGAGTAAACTCATAGAACACTTCAAGATAGAGCCTAAGTATTGGCACATTCAAATGGGAAATCATATATTGCGGTTTGAGTGGTGACCTTGAATTTGACCTTCAATGACCTTGAAAGGTCAAAACGATCTTTTTTGTCGAAAAAACGATGAATTTTGCCTTTGGTGGCCACTTTCTCGAAATCTTTTCAGATAGTTTTTCTCAAAATCATGTACAAGATTCTCTTTATATACCTTTGTGATGTCTATAAGTTTTGTTGCCTTTGAATCGATTGTCTGTGAAAATTTGTCATTAACGAAAGAATTCTTTCAAGATGTAACTTGATTTCGTATTATAGTCCATACAGAAAATGTGTTTCTATCAACATTTACGAACATGTTTTAACATATAGATTTTAACATCAGTGTAACAATTTATATGTATTCAGTATTCTACGCAATTCACATGATTGCCGGTAAGCTACAGCACCCTTGGTGCTATGTTTTTAAATTTTTGATTTTCGCATTTTTTCCAAAATGGCGGCCATTTTTGTCGAAAAATGGCCAATTTTGAACTTTGGCAGCCATTTTCTCAAAAACTGTATGATCAGTTTTGAGATTTTTGTTCCAAAAGATTCCCCTTATGTACCTTCATGATGTGTATAAATTTTGTTGCCCTTGAATCTCCGGTCTCCGTGTAGCGGCCATTTTGAATTTTTGACAAGTCAGCGAAAAAAAAAATTTTCGCCCCAAGTCGCATTACTATCCATTTTGGGCCATTTCTAGGCAAAAAAAAATTTAGGACTTGAAAAATTTTCGGCACTTTTTTCCTTCATAATGGGAGCTGTCAGGAATGTACTCATAGAACGCTTGAAGATAGAGCTTAGAAATTGGCACTCTCAAATGGGAAGTCATATATGGCGACTTGTGTGGTGACCGTGAATTTGACCTTGAATGACCTTAAAAGGTCAGAACAGCCATTTTTGGGTCGAAAAATGCTCAAATTTGCACCTGGCCTGTAATTTCTCGTAAACTGTCTGATCACTTTTGAGATTTTTGTTCCAAAACATGCTAATTGATGTCCTTGACATTGTTTATGATGATGGAGTGCCTTGAATCGATCGATAGGCCCAAAATTATGGTCAAATGGCCCAAAAAGGCCTAAAATTCAGTTTTTAGGTTACCGGAACTTTGGTCCGCTAACCTATTGGCATGGCGTTGCGTCCGGCGTCGGTGTCGGCGTCGGCGTCGTCCACATTTTTAGGTTACCGGACCTATGGTCCGATAACCTATTGGCATGGCGTTGCGTCCGGTGTCGGCGTCGGCGTTCACATTTTTATCTTTTTTGTTTACGGACCAATCTTTCCGAAATTTTGCACAAAAATACACAAAAATAATTCAAGAAGGAGGTATTTTTTAGTTTTTTTGATTTTCACAATATTTTCAAAATGGCGGCCGTTTTCGTCGAAAATCGGCCAATTTTGGACTTTGGCGGCCATTTTCTCAAAATCTGTTCAGTAACTTTTTTTCTTTTTTTGCACAAGGATGCCTTATTATGTCCTTCATAATGTGTATCAGTTTCGTTGCCCTTGATTCGCTGGTCTGCGTGTGGCGGCCATTTTGAATTTGTCGTTTTCGTCGAAAATCGGTCAATTTTGGGCTTTGGCGGCCATTTTCTCAAAATCTGTTCAGTAACTTTTTTTTTTCTTATTGATGAAAAACACTCCTCATATGTACCCCTGTGACATGTATAAATTTCGTTGCCCTTGAATCGCTTGAAGTGGGCAAACTCAGCCCAAATGTGACTTTCCCATGTTAAATTTTCCTATGCTTTATAATGGGACACATTAAGCCTAATATCTCACTTAATATTGAAATTAGAGACTAGGAATGAATTGTGCACATGTAGGAAATGATATCTGCTGAATATTCTCGTGACCTTAAATTTGACCTTTGACCTCATTTTCAAGGTCACAGGACAAAATGGCTAATATCTCGCTTATTATCGACTTTACAGCTTAGGAATCAATTGTGAACATATAGGAAATGATATATGCTGAATATTGTCATGACCTTGAATTTGACCTTTGACCTCATTTTCAAGGTCACATGACAAAATGGCTAATATCTCGCTTATTATCGACTTTACAGTTTAGGAATCAATTGTGAACATATAGGAAATGATATATACTGAATATTCTCGTGACCTTGAATTTGACCTTTGACCTCATTTTCAAGGTCACAGGACAAAATTGCTAATATCTCGCTTATTATCGACTTTACAGCTTAGGAATCAATTGTGAACATATAGGAAATGATATATGCTGAATATTCTCGTGACCTTGAATTTGACCTTTGACTTCATTTTCAAGGTCACAGGACAAAATGGCCAATATCTTGCTTATTAGCGACTTTACAGCTTAGGAAGCAATTGTGAACATATAGGAAATGATATCTGCTGAAATTTCTCGTGACCTTGAATTTGACCTTTGACCTCATTTTCAAGGTCACAGGACAAAATGGCTAATATCTCGCTTATTATCGACTTTACAGCTTAGGAATCAATTGTGAACATATAGGAAATGATATATGCTGAATATTGTCATGACCTTGAATTTGACCTTTGACCTCATTTTCAAGGTCACATGACAAAATGGCTAATATCTCGCTTATTATCGACTTTACAGTTTAGGAATCAATTGTGAACATATAGGAAATGATATATGCTGAATATTCTCGTGACCTTGAATTTGACCTTTGACCTCATTTTCAAGGTCACAGGACAAAATTGCTAATATCTCGCTTATTATCGACTTTACAGCTTAGGAATCAATTGTGAACATATAGGAAATGATATATGCTGAATATTCTCGTGACCTTGAATTTGACCTTTGACTTCATTTTCAAGGTCACAGGACAAAATGGCCAATATCTTGCTTATTAGCGACTTTACAGCTTAGGAATCAATTGTGAACATATAGGAAATGATATCTGCTGAAATTTCTCGTGACCTTGAATTTGACCTTTGACCTCATTTTCAAGGTCACAGGACAGAATGGCCAATATCTTGCTTATTAGCGACTTTACAGCTTAGGAGTCAATTGTGAACATATAGGAAATGATATATGCTGAAAATTCTCGTGACCTTGAATTTGACCTTTGACCTCATTTTCAAGGTCACAGGACAGAATGGCCAATATCTTGCTTATTAGCGACTTTACAGCTTAGGAATCAATTGTGAACATATAGGAAATGATATATGCTGAAAATTCTCGTGACCTTGAATTTGACCTTTGACCTCATTTTCAAGGTCACAGGACAAAATGGCCAATATCTTGCTTATTAGCAACTTTGCAGCTTAGGAATCAATTGTGAACATATAGGAAATGATATATGCTGAATATTCTCGTAACCTTAAATTTGACCTTTGACCTCATTTCCAAGGTCACAGGACAAAATTGCTAATATCTCGCTTATTATCGACTTTACAGCTTAGGAATCAATTGTGAACATATAGGAAATGACATATGCTGAATATTCTCGTGGCCTTGAAGTTGACCTTTGACCTCATTTTCAAGGTCACAGGACAAAATGGCCAATATCTTGCTTATTAGCGACTTTACAGCTTAGGAATCAATTGTGAACATATAGGAAATGATATATGCTGAAAATTCTAGTGACCATGAATTTGACTTTTGACCTTATTTTCAAGGTCAACAGGACAAAATTGCTAATATCTTGCTTATTATCGACTTTACAGCTTAGGAATGAATTGTGAAGATATAGGAAATGATATATTCTGAATATTTTAATGATATTGAATTTGACCTTTGACCTAAATTTAAAGGTCAGTCATTTTATTTTCAAAGTCAGATTACAAAATGGCTTATATCTCGCTTATTATCAAATTCACAGCTTAGGGGTCCATAGTGAACATATAAGAAATGATGTATGCTGAATAGTTTGGTGATCTAGAATTTAACCTTTGATCCCATTTTCAAGGTTAGAGATATGGCGATTTCAGTGGTCACCTTGAATTTGACCTTCAACTTTCTCGGCTTCACTCTGTATATTTCTCCGGTAACCTTTCTAGCCCTTTGGGCTAATTTTATCTTTTTTGTTTACGGACCAATCTTTCTGAAATTTTGCACAAAAATGCACAAAAATAATTCAAGAAGGAATTATATTTTAGTTTTTTTATTTTCGGATTTTTTTCAAAATGGCGGCCGTTTTTGTCGAAAATCGGCCAATTTTGGACTTTGGCGGCCATTTTCTCAAAATCTGTTCAGTAACTTTTTTTCTTATTGATACATAACACTCCTTATATGTACTCCTATGATGTCTATCAATTTCGTCACGCTTGAATCGCTCGAAGTGGGCCATTTTGGCCCAAACTCGGCCCAAATGGGACTTTCCCATGTTAAATTCTCCTATGCTTTATAATGGGACACATTAAGCCTAATATCTCACTTAATATTGAGATTAGAGACTAGAAATCAATTGTGGACATATAGGAAATGATATATGCTGAATATTCTCGTGACCTTGAATTTGACCTCTGACTTTGGTTTCAAGGTCATAGCGGCCGTTCTCGTCGAAAATGGCTAATTTTGGACTTTGATGGTCGTTTTCTCAAAATCTGTTCAGTAACTTTTTTTCTTATTGATGCATAACACTCCTCATATGTACTTCTGTGACATGTATAAATTTCGTTGCGCTTGAATCACTCGAAGTGGGCCATTTTGGGCCCAAACTCGGCCCAGATGTGACTTTCCCATGTTAAATTTTCCTATGCTTTATAATGGGACACATTAAGCCTAATATCTCACTTAATATTGAGATTAGAGACTAGGAATCAATTGTGGACATATAGGAAATGATATATGCTGAATATTCTCGTGACCTTGAATTTGACCTTTGACCTCATTTTCAAGATCACAGGACAAAATGGCTAATATCTCGCTTATAATCGACTTTACAGCTTAGGAATCAATTGTGAACATATAGGAAATGATATATGCTGAATATTCTCGTGACCTTGAATTTGAGCTTTGGCCTCATTTTCAAGGTCACAGGACAAAATGGCTAATATCTCGCTTATTATCGACTTTACAGCTTAGAAATCAATTGTGAGCATATAGGAAATGATATATGCTGAATATTCTCGTGACCTTGATTTTGACCTTTGACCTCATTTCCAAGGTCACAGGACAAAATTGCTAATATCTCGCTTATTATCGACTTTACGGCTTAGGAATCAATTGTGAACATATAGGAAATGATATATGCTGAATATTCTCGTGACCTTGATTTTGACCTTTGACCTCATTTCCAAGGTCACAGGACAAAATTGCTAATATCTCGCTTATTATCGACTTTACGGCTTAGGAATCAATTGTGAACATATAGGAAATGATATATGCTGAATATTCTCGTGACCTTGAATTTGACCTTTGACCTCATTTTCAACTTCACAGGACAAAATGGCCAATTTCTTGCTTATTAGCAACTTTGCAGCTTAGGAATCAATTGTGAACATATAGGAAATGATATATGCTGAATATTCTAGAGACCTTGAATTTGACCCTTGACCTAAATTTCAAGGTTAGTCATTTTATTTTCAAGGTCAGATTACAAAATGGCTGATATCTCGCGTATTATCAAATTTACAGCTTAGGGGTCCATAGTGAACATATGAGAAATGATGTATGCTGAATATTTTGGTGATCTAGAATTTGACCTTTGATCTCATTTTCAAGGTCAGAGAACAAAATGGCTAATATGTCGCTTATTATCATCTTTACATCTGCCCCTGATGACGCTAGTGTGTCTTTGGATAAACTATTTGGTCGGGCTTTGTTTCTATTGCAAAATGTTGTATTTTACGTTTCTTATTGGCGTCATCAAAATTTGATTGTATTGGTGTTGATAGATTGATACTTACATTTATACCACTGAGTCGGTGTCACTGCTGGCGGACGTTAAATCTGTCCCCGAGGATACCATCAACTCAGTAACCTTCGGGCTTGTGATTGGGTACTTTTGTACTTGTCATGTATCTATTCCATGGGGTTAGATTCGGATTTCTAAATTATTTTCATAGGTTGTTGGGCAGTTGTATACTAATTCCATCTGGTGTACAGTAGAAACAACTACATTTAACACATTGTCTGCCCCTGAAGACGCCAGTGTGTCTTTGGATGAACTATTTGGTCGGGCTTTGTTTGTTTCTATTGCAAAATGTAGTATTTTACGTTTCTTATTGGCATCATCAAAATCTGATTGTATTGGTGGTAATAGATTGATACTTACATTTACAGCATAGGAATCAATTGCGAATATAGAGGAATGATATATACTGAATATTTTCATGACCTTGAACTTGAACTTTGACCTCATTTTCAAGGTCACATCACAGAGTGGCTAATGTCTCACTTATTATCGACTTTACAGCTGAGGAATTTATTGTGGACATACTAGAAGTGATATATTTGTTGAAAATTTCATGGCCTTGAATTTATCATTGACTTTATTTTCAAGGTCACTGGACAAAAGGCTAATATCTAAAATGTATATTGTCCGGTAACCTTTCTTAGCCCTTGGGCTAATTTTTAGCTGTTTTCTCGAAAACTGCCTTTATCGGTTTTTAGATTTTTAGGTTACCAGGCTCTATGGTCCGATAACCTATTGCCGTGGCGTTGCGACCGTCGTCCGTCCGTCGTCCGGCGTTTGTCCGTCCGTCAACAATTTTATCTTTAAAGTTTACGATCGGTTTTTAGGTTACCGGACCTTTGGTCCGATAACCTATTGGCATGGCGTTGCGTCCGTCCGTCCGTTCGTCTTGCGTTAACCTTTTTAGCTTACCGGCCCTTTGGGCTGATAAGCTATTATCGTGGTTTTTCGTCCGTCGTCCGTCCGGATCTGTAACTTTTTTTTGGCATGATGAATTTCCCCATAAATTTGTGAGAATGTACCTTAGGTCAATCATCTGAAAACATTTTTTAAATTTTTTTGATTGAATCGTTTTTGCCGATTTGGCGGCCATTTTTGACGAAAAATTGCCAATTTCGGACTTTGGTGGCCATTTTTAGGTTACCGGACCTTTGGTCCGATAACCTGTTGGCATGGCGTTGCGTCCGTCGTCCGTCCGTCCGTTCGTCCGTCCGTCCGTCCGGCGTTAACATTTTTATCTTTAAAGTTAACGATCGAATCTTTCTGAAATTTTGCACAAAAATGCCTAAAAATATTTTGAGAAGGAGGTATTTTTTTTGTTTTTTGATTTTCGCATTTTTTTCAAAATGGCGGCCGTTTTTGTCGAAAAACGCTCAATTTTGGACTTTGACGGCCATTTTCTCAAAAACTGTCTGATCAGTTTTGAGTTTTTGGTTTCAAAAGATTCCCCTCATATACCTCTGTGATATGTATAAGTTTGGTTGCCCTAAATTCGCCGGTTTCCGTGTGACGGCCATTTTGAATTTTTGGCGGGTCGGCGAAAAAAAAATTTTTCGCCCCAAATCGCATTACTATCCATTTTGGGCCATTTCTAGGGTAAAAAAAAATTTTCACCCTTTCAAAGAAATTTTGGACTTCGAAAATTTTCGGCACTTTTTTCCTTCATAATGAGAGCTGTCCGGACTGTACTCATAGAACGCTTGAAGATAGAGCTTAGAAATTGGCACTTTCAAATGGGAAGTCATATATGGCGACTTGTGTGGTGACCTTGAATTTGACCTTGGATGACCTTGAAAGGTCAAAACAGCCATTTTTGGGTCGAAAAACGCTCAAATTTGCACCTGGTCTGTATTTTCTCAAAAAGTGTCTGATCAGTTTTGAGATTTTTGCTTAAAAAGATTCCTCTTATATACCTCTGTGACGTGTATAAGTTTTGTTGCCCTTGAATCGCCGATCTCTTTGTGGCGGCCATTTTGAATTTTTGACGAGTCGGCGAAAATTTTTTTATTCGCCCCAAATCACATTACTATCCATTTTGGGCCATTTCTAGGCAAAAAAAAATTTTCACCCTTTGAAAAAATTTTGGACGAAAATTTTCTGCACTTTTTTCCTTCATAATGGGAGCTGTCCGGACTGTACTCATAGAACGCTTGAAGATAGAGCTTAGAAATTGGCACTTGCAAATGGGAAGTCATATATGGCGACTTGTGTTGTGACCTTGAATCTGACCTTCGAACAGCCATTTTGGGGTCAAAAAATGCCCAGATTTGCCTCTGTAGATGGAATGCTGTTGCAGAGAGAGCTCATGTTATGAACAGGAAGACATATATGGCACAACTAATGATGACCTTGAACTTGACGTCAGATGACCTTGAGTGCCAAATGTCTGACTTGGAATGTGTAAATTGACCTGAGCGGCCTAAACGATTCCACCCAACATATAGAATATCAAATGCCGCACACATACATGTAATGGTAACATCGAAGTTCATACGGATGACCTTGATTGGGATTTACACTGCGAACCTTGATTGGTAAATCTCAAGGTCTGTAACCTGCCAATGCTGCCATGGCCAAACCAAAATTGTCCGGTAACCTATCTTAGCCTTTGGGCTAATTTTCTCAAAAACTGTCTTATAAGTTTTGAGATTTTTGTTTCAAAACATTCCTCTCATGTACCTCTATGACATGTATAAGTTTCGTTGCCCTTGAATCGCCGGTCTGCGTGTGGCAGACCATTTTGATTTTTTGACGGGTCGGCGAAAAAAAATTTTTTTGTCCCAAATCAAGTCACTATTCGTTTTTAGCCATTTCCAGCAAAAAAGAAAAAAAGTTTCGTTGCCCTTGAATCGCCGGTCTGCGTGTGGTGGCCATTTTGATTTTTTGACGCGTCGGCGAAAAAAATTTTTTTTGTCCCAAATTAAGGTTACTATTCGTTTTGAGCCATTTCTAGCAAAAAAGAAAAACAATTTTTTTTTGACCATTGAAAATTGTTTTGGACTTGGAAATTTTCACCCAATGTTTCCTTCATAATGGGAGATATGCAGAGTAATCTCATAGAACACTTCAAGATAGAGCCTAAGTATTGGCACATTCAAATGGGAAATCATATATTGCGGTTTGAGTGGTGACCTTGAATTTGACCTTCAATGACCTTGAAAGGTCAAAACGACCTTTTTTGTCGAAAAAACGATGAATTTTGCTTTTGGTGGTCATTTTATCGAAATCTATTCAGACCGTTTTCCTCAAAATCATTTATAAGATTCTCCTTATGTACGTTTGTGATGTGTATAAGTTTTGTTGCCTTTGAATCGACTATCTGTGAAAATTTGTCATTAACAAAAAAAATCTTCAAGATGTAACTTGATTTCGTATTATAGTCCATACAGAAAATGTGTTTCTATCAACATTTACGAAGATGTTTTAACATATTGATTTTAACATCAGTGTAACAATTTATATGTATTCAGTATTCTATGCAATTCACATGATTGCCGGTAAGCTACAGCACCCTTGGTGCTATGTTATCATGTTTATGATAGTTTTATAAAGCCGACAAGAATTGTCAGTGCTGATTTTGATAGCAGTCACACGAGCGGCGATTTGGGGTTGGGGAGGGGGGGGGGGGGGGCCTAGGCTACTTCAGTATTTGACAGCTGACACTACACACTGCACACTGACACATGTACGCTGATCTACAAACCAACATTTGGGCAAGGAGAAACATGATCGCCTTGATGAAAAAAGCTTTCATGCATGTCATGAATTATTGGAAATGCAGACAGGTTACTGAAATGTCTCTGCAGTACAAATCAAAACACTCAAAAAAAAATCCATAAAAAAATTTAAATCTAAGACTAAAGCTAAAAAAACATTGTGCCTCCTAAATCAGAAAAACATATTCAGAACCTTGACAATCTTACACATCCAAATAATAGTCGGGTGATTTTTAAAAGTGTTCAACAAGGTCAAGCTTCTGACTTGTAGAGATTTCATGGCTGTAACATTGATTAAGTCTTATTGGCCACAATAAAAATAATTATGACAAGAAACATTTATTATTGGGTTCAAAAATGTAAAGGTTCTGGGGCCCAGACAAGTCGACAGGTACCCAAATTCGGGGCGGGTCATACAATTACCTGGATCGGAATTTTGTTTCTCGTATTTGAGAACAAATAAAGATATAGTTTTGAATATTTGTGATAAACACTAGTAAAATCACAAGAATGACAAGTAAAACATCATCAGGAAAAAAACGATAGTTTTATGAGGTCATGACATTGTGATCTTTCTCAAAACTTGAAAATACCGGTAATTACTGACGAAACAAATAATATGTGTCAAAGATCAATGTCTGGCGTTTACGTGTTACAAATTGCATCAGTGAGTATCATTCAAATTTTGCTATATATTTGGACGGGTCGGGTCAGACGACACCGGTAACGGGTTCGGAAATTTCCGACTCATCCGGGCCCTAAAAAGTTCTATCCAGTCATGACTAGCCAAATAGGTTATCATTAGTTTTACTAGTTAATAACCCTATGCTACCTGAGGTATTTTCAGAGCCACCCATGTGAGTCTGAATTAATTTGGGAATATTTAGATATCTTCGAATTTGGCATTTTCCACAGAAAAAGACTTTCTGAAGCTTAATGAAGATTATTGATGTATGTGAATCAGAATGTTCTCATTCTGTCCGTATATCATAATTGGAAGTGCTACGAATATTGGCGAAGGTGTGAACAATGCAATGGCAGATACACACATCTCAAAAACAAGAACAAAAAGCAACTCTAGATGACCAGAGGTAGTAACAAAACGCAACTCTAGGTGGCATAGGGTTGAGTCTATTATTGACTACAATAAAAATAGTTACATGACAAGAAAATAGTTACATGACAAATTTATTGGCCCAACAAGGTATAGATTCTGCCCAGTAGAGTTACAGTATGGCCACAACATATATGTACCAAATCAAATACAGTATTCAAGGGTTTTTAAATAGTTCTGTGCAAACATTTCTGAAGCTCTTCCTTTGAGGCCAGTGGCCCTTGTTCAAAATGGCGGCCGTTTTCGTCAAAAATCAGCCAATTTGGGACTTTGGCGGCCATTTTCTCAAAAACTGTCTGACCACTTTAGGGATTTTTATTTCAAAAGATTCCTCTCATATACCCCTGTGATGTATATAAGTTTCATTGGCCTTGAATCAGCGGTCTGCGTGAGGCAGCCATTTTGATTTTTTCGACAGGTCCCAAATGGGACTTTCCCATGTTAAATTCTCCCATGCTTTATAAGGGGAAACATTTTTCCTGATATCGCACTTAATATTGAGATTAGCCATTTGGAATCAATTGTGGACATATAGGCAATGATATATGTTTGACAATGGTCGTTTTGCAATGACAATGGTCGTTTTCTCAAAATCTGTTCAGTAACATTTTAGGTTACTGGACCTATGTTCCGATAACCTATTGCCATGGCGTTGCGTCCGTCGTCCGTCCGTATGGCATCCGGCGTCCGTCCGTCAACAATTTTATCTTTAAAGTTCACGATCGGTTTTCAATCAAATTTTGCACAAAAATACCTAAAATATTTCGAGAGGGAGATACTTTTTAGTTTTTTTATTTTTGCATTTTTTTCAAAATGGTGGCCATTTTCTCAAAAATTGTCTGACCACTTATGAGATTTTTGTTTCAAAAGATTCCTCTCATATACCCCTGTGATGTATATAAGTTTCATTGGCCTTGAATCGCCGGTCTGCGTGTGGCAGCAATTTTTAATTTTTCGACAGGTCCTTAATGGGACTTTCCCATGTTAAATTCTCCTATGCTTTATAATGGGAAACATTTTTACCTGATATCTCACTTAATATTGAGATTACAGATTAGGAGTCAATTGTGGACATATAGGAAATGATATGTGCCAAATATTCTCGGGACCTGGAATTTGACCTCTGACCTCATTTTCAAGGTCAGAGCACAAATTGGCTAATATTTCGCTTAACATCGACTGTACAGCTTAGGAATCAATTGTGGACATATAGGAAGTGATATATGCTGAATATTCCCGTGACCTTGAATTTGACCTTTGACCTGTTTTTCAAGGTCAAAGCACAAATAGTTAATATCTCGCTTATTATCGACTTTACAGCTTAGGAATCAATTGTGGACATATAGGAAGTCATACATGCTGAATATTTTCATGACCTTGAATTTGACGTTCGACCTCATTTTCAAAGGCAGAGCACAAAAAGGCTTATATCTCGCTTATTATCAACATTACAGCTTAGGAATCAATTGTGGACATATAGGAAATGATGTATTCTGAATGTTGTCATGATCTTGAATTTGACCTTTACCTCATTTTCAAGGTCACAAGACAAAATGGCTAATATATCCTTTATTATCATGTTTACAGCTCAAGAATCAATTGTGGACATACTAGAAATGATATATGCTGAATATTTTCGTGACCTTGAATTGACCAATGACCTTATTTCCAAGGTCACGGGGAAAAATTCTTATATCTAAAATATATATTGTCCGGTAACCTTTCTTAGCCCTTGGGCTAATTTTCTTAAATTTGGTGGTGTTGGGAATTGTTAGTGATTCACAGTTCACCTGGGATTTGTGTTGTGTATCGATATGTCCGTAGGCCTCTACGCCTTTTTGTCTAGTTAGTGACACTGAGGATGCTGGAAGACAATATTTGGGCAGTAATGATATTTAGTCTGTAATCATCGTTCTGCTACAAAAAGGCAGAAGGGCTTATCGGGGGGGGGGGGGGGGGGGGATACTGATAGCATTATGACAAACAGTTTCTAGAACATGCAACACAAATACCGAAATAGTTCTTCCTGAACAAGTGCCCCAAAAAATGTCTGAGTCTGTCCTTTTATTCACATGCACATGTATATGCAAATGTAAATATTTTTACTTGATGCCCAGATCATTCCGGGGGGTTCCAAGCCGGATAAAGACAAGGAGAGGGAGACACACAAGGAGCCCCCGAAACGACCTGCTGCTCTCCCAACGTCGCCTGCTGGACTTTCAAGTCTGACCTGCCTCATTAACGACAAGGATTTGTGCCTCTTTGGGAAACTGGGCGATGGGTCGTTTGGGGTGGTACGCAAAGGTGACTGGACTACACCGTCAGGTTGTAAGGTCAGTAGAGTTTCAAAATTCAGTGACAAAATAGGCTAAGATCTATAGGTTGTAAGAGATGCATGGAGTTTTACAAAATGTTTTAGTTTTGAGGTTACTTGTTTAGCTAGTTGAAAAACAAGTTCTCACACTGCTGTGTAGTTGATCAATTATCTTGAGATGGTATTGACGATTACTTATTTTTGCATGACATCTCTCAACAAAGCAAAAAAGAATTGTCTGGAATTTAGTGTGCCTCCAACTCTCCAGGTTTCAGTGGCCGTAAAAATCCTTAAGAGTGATGCGTTGAGTGTTCCTGGAGCGTTCGAGGACTTCGTGAAGGAGGTCAACTCCATGCACACGTTAGACCACCCAAACCTGATCCGCCTCTATGGGGTGGTTCTCTCCTCTCCACTCATGATGGTCTGTCATAAAACATTGACCAATCTCCCTTCTGTGTTTTTAGGTGACCGGACCTATGGTCCGATAACCTATTGGCATGGCATGGCGTTGCATCCGTCGTCGTCTGTCGTCGTCCGTCGTCGTCCACATTTTTAGCTTAACGGCCCATCAGGGCCGATAAGCTATTGTCGTCGTCGGAGGAGGAGGAGGAACATACCTTAGGCCAATATCTAGAAACGTTTTTTAGGTTACCGGACCTTTGGTCCGATAACCTATTGCCGTGGCGTTGCGTCCGTTGTCCGTCCGTCGTCCGTTCACATTTTTATCTTTAAAGTTTACGGTCAAATCTTTCTGAAATTTTGCACAAAAATAAATACCTAAAAATATTGCAGAAAAGGTTTTTTTTAGTTTTCTGATTTTCAATTTTTTTTCAAAAAAAGGCCGTTTTCGACGAAAAATACCTGATTTTGGACTTTGCCAGCGTCGTCGTCGTCGGAGGAGGAGGAGGAGGAACATACCTTAGGCCAATATCTAAAAACGTTTTTTAGGTTACCGGACCTTTGGTCCGATAACCTATTGCCATGGCGTTGCGTCCGTCCGTCGTCCGTTCACATTTTTATCTTTAAAGTTTACGGTCGAATCTTTCTGAAATTTTGCACAAAAATACCTAAAAATATTGCAGAAAAGGTTTTTTTTAGGTTACCGGACCTATGGTCCGATAACCTATTGCCGTCGCGTTGCGTCTGTCGTCCGTCCGTCCGCGTTGACCAGGGTATACTTGTGTGCCTAATTGTATGTAAAAAAAATGCTTGTTTGTCTACTTTTCTTCTGTGTCTAGCCACAGAAGCGATATTCCCTGTGTACAAAACGACGTTATGTGGCATTTCCGTGCATCATTTGAAAAAGGCACACAAGAAATTTGGACAAGATTTCTTTCCATGATCTGTCCAAGAACGTCTATATGTTTTGGAGGATACTGTACTGTGCTGCCACCTATGAACCACATTTCCTGGCACTTGAGACCGAGGCTCGAGAACGTGATCTTGAACGTGATCTGTTGAAGAGCGTCAGGCCGACGCAAACTCGAACGGAACAGGTTTGTTTTGACTTCAGATTCTCCATTGAAATCGAGTCTAGTATACACGTTGTCTACATATCAAAACAAATAAAAGAATCTTTGTAAATTTGTGTTCATGTTGGTTAGGAAGTGATACTATAGCTCCCATAAAAGGTGGTAAAATAGGCTGTGCACGCAAGATTTATGCCAATATGGCTACTTCCGGGAAATGGCGATTACGCAACACACACACAGCTGGGTCCACGATATATATTTTATTCCCACGATATATAAGCATTGTTCGATCATATATACAAATGTAAATTAATCCTTAAGTGTACATAGATCTAATATAACATTAAAAATAATTTAGATTCAAAAGAAAATCAATAAAATGCCAAAATAATTCGAGGCGACCCTGACTGTTTTCCCGCCAGGGCGCCATATTGTCACTACGTTCCAAAATATTTTCCTAGTAAAACAGGTAAATAAGCATCGTCATCTGCCATAAATCAAATGATATTCTGTATGATTAGGTATTCATTATTCATGTATATCAGTAGATCTATATTAGACCCCGATAACCCGCATTTCAATTTTTTTCCCAAGTCATTCGAAAACGCGAGTTTGCGAGACTAATGTTTCAATTCTCGCGTGATCAGGCCATGGAACATGGCGTCGCATCCCAGTAAGCCAAAATTACGATCAGGTATTTATCAGAAACACGAACAGTATCAATAACGTGTGCAACATTACGACACAGTATTATTGATAAATGTGTGTAGATGAGTTTGACAACGTTTATTTTGTCTATCATCGGTTTCCTCGTGTCAAAGCATGTGCGCACTGCCAGATGTTTGCAGTTTAGCCAAGACCGTGCAACTCGCTGCTTACCGCCCTGTGACAGTGCGCATGTGCGAGATCGCACATAGCCCTGCTCCACGACTGCATTTTTGATAGATATTTTAACATGGGTGATTGGAATACGCTTGTCAGAGTTAGGCTACAACACACCATTTATTTGACTTAATTCGCCACAGTAAAATTTCTGACAGTTCTGTTGTCAACATGGGCATGACCCAGTCACCAGGCCCAGAAACCAGCATACCATGTGGGAACTACAATGCCTGACTGTGGTCATTTTATCATATTTATAATTATTGTGCTGAAGATGACACAAAAAGATAGTTGAGTTAAGTTTTTCATTCTATATAAAAGCACAAAGTGCTATTCGACATTTTATAGAAAAAAATACCTCTGTGTTGGATGTTGTCCTGCACATAGAGGTAGAATTCCTGAATGGCATAATTCGGAACCTGTAGATCTGACCCAGAAATTTCTGGACCAAGCTAGGCAACTATATGTGGAATGTTGCCAGGGGTGTCCAGGTTGTTTTTTATCATTATTCATCTTAATATTACCAGACTCTAGCCATGCTAACTGACAGGTGGCAATTTTCATATAGCTGTAAACTTAGACAACAGTGTGCTGTTTCAGTCTAAGACAAAGATAATACAGGAGATTTATCTGCAACTCACTTTGTACATTCACCAACATCCTGGACACCCTTCCTGACAATAGGTTGTGGAGTGGTTTTACTGTTGGTAAATTCCAGTTCTCACTACATGACTAGAACTGTATTATACAAAATAGTGTCATGGTAGGTGGCACACAGCAACAAGAGAACACATGCAAGAAGTTCTGAAGTGATTCAAAGGGCTATGAACAACAAACTTTCATGTTTAGATCTATGTTTGTCTTAACTGAAAAAAGAATTTAATTATTTCTCTGTATAATTTCATGTATATCAGTAGATCATCAAATCATCAAAATTTGGCTGTATTGGTGGTAATAGATTGATTCTTACATTTTAGAATCGAATATATATTGTCAACACAACACTACATGAATTAATAGAATTTAGCATTCGAATGTAATCCAGGATTCTGGGAATTCTTCTGATAATTATCTGGTACGGTATTGTACCTTATCATGGTATGATAACATAAAGTTGATAGATGTGCATCTTCCCTCCTAGTAGTTTCTACCAACATTTAATGATAGCATAATAAAAGACCAACAAAAGAAGTCAAAGAAAAAAGAATCGTTACTTACAATATTTTCGTGTTTTAATTTTTAGGATCTATGTAGATCTACAAAATGTACGTGTGGGTGAAAGGTCTGCCTGGTGTACCACGGGGTGTTTTATGGCCTTCACTTGTGGTCAGAGAAGACGATGGTACTGGTACATATGAAGTCTTCATAAAGAGCGACGATGCCGAGTAAGTCTTTTTCGTTCAATTGTAAAGATGTTCATGTCACTCTGTCACTGTAGTTGAGATGTATATACAGTTATATTAAAATATTTGTAACACTAGTAAATATTTGAATTTGGAATGAATACTATAGAATAATTGTGATTTTTAAAACACGGCTTATAGATTGCGCATTAAGAAAGCAGACACTCTGCCTTTCGTGGCACTTGCAAGTGAATTCGTGGAGAAAGGAAAAAGTAGAGTCTACAGAATCAAATTGTTTCCTGTTCTTTGTTGTTCCATGTTTTTAACTCAATAAATACCCATAGTTATCCACCTGATCATCTCAATTAACATGATCATTGATTAACATTAACAATATTGAAGGCTTGTCTGGGCTCACTCTAGTGACAAATTTTGCTTAGCAAAAATTGCTAAAGAAATTTCGTTTAGCATTTTACAATTTCCTTTAGCAATGATTCTTGCACAAAAGACTATTCCATAACTGACGAAAGTGCTCCAGTTATTATGATAATTGAAAGAAATGCAAGAGTCAGACCATTGATTATTATGAAAAAGTATACTAGTAATTTTTTATGACAATGCTAATTACACCTTCACAAATTGTGCAAAAGCAAACTATTTCTCCTTAGCATTTTGGACCTTTGATTAGCAAAATGCTACAGTGCGATCAGCTAGAGTGAGCCCAGCTTGTGTCCAAGATATGTGTGACTTCTGTCCAGGACTTGTGTTGTGATTGTCTGAAATTGTAAATAGCTCATTCCGAACTATGACTTGTGTGACTTATGTCCACGACTTGTGTGACTTATGTCTAGGATTGCGCGACTGTCTGAAATTTTGAATATCTAATCTGAACTATGACTTGTGTGACTTATGTCCAGGATTGCGCAACTGTCTGAAATTGTGACAGTCTGAAAAAAAGCTAATTCCGAACTACGCCTTATGTGGCTTTTATCCGGGACTTGTGTGACTTGTGTCCAGGTCTTGTGTGACTGTCTGAAAATATGAGCTAATTTTGAACTACACCTTTTGTGGCTTTTGTCCGGGACTTGTGTGACTTGTGTCCAGGTCTTGTGTGACTGTCTGAAAAAAAAAGCTAATTCCGAACTACGCCTTATTTGGCTTTTGTCCGGGACTTGTGTGACTTGTGTCCAGGTCTTGTGTGACTGTCTGAAATCATGGAAATTGTAAATGGCAAGTTCTCAACCAAGACATGTGTGACTACTGTCCAAGACTAGTAATGAAAAAATACTCTGTACAGGTAGTAATATGTTTCAATATAAATATCATTAGGGATGATCGAAAAAAATGGTCAGCATGAATGCTGTCAGCTTTGCGTTCGATGTGTTATTATCGAAATAAAATTTCTGTTGATAATAATAAAACAAAAAATGTTCAATATATTACTAAAATCCACATTGCATTGCTTTGACAGACATTCTAACAAAGAAGAAGAGATTTGCTCTGTTAAAAGCATTCACAGATGATGCTGATTATGCCATCTTTCATGGAGGGATTGGTGAGTACTAAAAGCAGTCAATATAGCAAAAACACGTTTCCTGCAGAAATACGAAATATTTTATTGATATACAAGTCATGAAACTGTTTTCCTGTTGTCTGCAGGTTTTTTTTTTGTCCAGACTGTAAAATGTGGTGGTTATTTCCTTGTTTATTTTTAGGTTACCGGACCTATGGTCCGATAACCTATTGGCATGGCGTTGCGTCCGTCGTCCGTCGTCCGTCGTCCGTCGTCGTCCGTCGTCGTCGTCGTCCACATTTTTATCTTTTTTGTTTACAGGCGAATTTTTCTGAAATTTTGCACAAAAATACTTAAAAATAATTCAAGAAGGAGGTATTTTTTAGTTTTTTGATTTTCGCATTTTTTTCAAAATGGCGGCCATTTTCGACGAAAAATGCCTGATTTTGGATTTTGGCGGCCATTTTCTCAAAATCTGTTCAGTAACTTTTTTTCTTTTTGATAAATAACACTCCTCATATGTACTCCTATGATGTCTATAAATTTCGTTGCGCTTGAATCGCTCGAAGTGGGCCATTTTGGCCCAAACTCGGCTCAAATGGGACTTTTCCATGTTAAATTCTCCTATGCTTTATAATGGGACACATTATGCCTAATATCTCACTTGATATTGAGATTAGAGACTAGGAATCAATTGTGGACCTATAGGAAATGATATATGCTGAATATTCTCGTGACCTTGAATTTGACCTCTGACCTCACTTTCAAGGTCAGAGCACAAAATGGCTTATATCTCGCTTATTATCGACTCTACAGCTTAGGAATCAATGGTGGACATATAGGAAATGATATATTCTGAATATTCTCGTGACCTTGAATTTGACCTCTGACCTCAGTTTCAAGGTCAGAGCACAAAATGGCTTATATCTCGCTTATTATCGACTCTACAGCTTGGGAATCAATTGTGGACATATAGGAAATGATATATGCTGAATATTCTGATGACCTTGAATTTGACCTTCGACCTCATTTTCAAGGTCACAGGACAAAATGGCTTATATCTCGCTTATTATCGACTTTACAGCTTAGCAATCAATTATGAACATATAGGAAATGATATATGCAGATTATTGTCATGACCTTGAATTTGACCTTTGACCTCATTTTCAAGGTCACAGGACAAAATGGCTAATATCTCACTTATTATCGATTTTACAGCTTAGGAATCAATTGTGGACATATAGGAAATGATATATGCTGAATATTCTCGTGACCTTGAATTTGACCTCTGACCTCATTTCCAAGGTCCAAGGACAAACTGGCTCATATCTTGCTCCTCTATTGACTGTATGGCTTGGGAATCAATTGTGGACATGATATACATGATATAGAAAATGATATACACTGAATATTTTGATGACCTTGAATTTGACCTTTACCCCTTCATTTTCAAGGCTACAGCATAAAATTGCTAATATCTCTCTGATTATTGAACTTACAGCTTAGCAATCAACTGTGGACATGATATATGCTTAATGTTATATATGCTGAATATTCTCTTGACCTTGAATTCAACCAGTGACCTGGCTAACACCTAAAATATTAAACATTGTCCGGTAACCTATCTTTGGCCCTTGGCCTAATTTTTGAATTGTGGTTGTTTCCACATGTTCACCTAAGCAGGCCTTGGTTTTACTTTGTTGCATTAGTTCTAGGGGAAGTGCTACCCAAATTTCACATCCATATGAAGGGAATCTAACAAATTTGTTTTTCTTGTATGACACAGTAACAGCAGACACAGAGGACTGCGGCCACCAACACAGAGGACGGCAGCCACCAACCAGCCTCAGTAGACACGGAGGACGGCAGCCACCAACCAGCCTCAGCAGACACAGAGGACGGCAGCCACCAACCAGCCTCAGCAGACACAGAGAACGGCAGCCACCAACCAGCCTCAGCAGACACAGAGGACGGCAGCCACCAACCAGCTTCAGTAGACACAGAGGGCGGCAGCCACCAACCAGCCTCAGTAGACACAGAGGACGGCAGCCACCAACCAGCCTCAGCAGACACAGAGGACGGCAGCCACCAACCAGCCTCAGCAGACACAGAGGACGGCAGCCACCAACCAGCCTCAGCAGACACAGAGGACGGCAGCCACCAACAAGCCTCAGCAGACACAGAGGACGGCAGCCACCAACCAGCCTCAGCAGACACAGAGGACGGCAGCCACCAACAAGCCTCAGCAGACACAGAGGACGGCAGCCACCAACCAGCCTCAGCAGACACAGAGGACGGCAGCCACCAACAAGCCTCAGCAGACACAGAGGACGGCAGCCACCAACCAGCCTCAGCAGACACAGAGGACGGCAGCCACCAACCAGCCTCAGCAGACACAGAGGACGGCAGCCACCAACCAGCCTCAGCAGACACAGAGGACGACAGCCACCAACCAGCCTCAGCAGACACAGAGGACGGCAGCCACTAACAAGCCTCAGCAGACACAGAGGACGGCAGCCACCAACCAGCCTCAGTAGACACGGAGGACGGCAGCCACCAACCAGCCTCAGCAGACACAGAGGACGGCAGCCACCAACCAGCCTCAGCAGACACAGAGGACGGCAGCCACCAACAAGCCTCAGCAGACACAGAGGACGGCAGCCACCAACCAGCCTCAGCAGAGACAGAGGACAGCAGCCACCAACCAGCCTCAGCAGACACAGAGGACGGCAGCCACCAACCAGCCTCAGCAGACACAGAGGACGGCAGCCACCAACCAGCCTCAGCAGACACAGAGGACGGCAGCCACCAACCAGCCTCAGCAGAGACAGAGGACAGCAGCCACCAACCAGCCTCAGCAGACACAGAGAACGGCAGCCACCAACCAGCCTCAGCAGACACAGAGGACGGCAGCCACCAACCATCCTCAGCAGAGACAGAGGACGGCAGCCACCAACCAGCCTCAGCAGACACAGAGGACGGCAGCCACCAACCAGCCTCAGCAGACACAGAGGACGGCAGCCACCAACCAGCCTCAGCAGAGACAGAGGACAGCAGCCACCAACCAGCCTCAGCAGACACAGAGGACGGCAGCCACCAACCAGCCTCAGCAGACACAGAGGACGGCAGCCACCAACCAGCCTCAGCAGACACAGAGGACGGCAGCCACCAACCAGCCTCAGCAGACACAGAGGACGGCAGCCACCAACAAGCCTCAGCAGACACAGAGGACGGCAGCCACCAACCAGCCTCAGCAGACACAGAGGACGGCAGCCACCAACAAGCCTCAGCAGACACAGAGGACGGCAGCCACCAACCAGCCTCAGCAGACACAGAGGACGGCAGCCACCAACCAGCGTCAGCAGACACAGAGGACGGCAGCCACCAACCAGCCTCAGCAGACACAGAGGACGGCAGCCACCAACCAGCCTCAGCAGACACAGAGGACGGCAGCCACCAACAAGCCTCAGCAGACACAGAGGACGGCAGCCACCAACCAGCCTCAGCAGACACAGAGGACGGCAGCCACCAACAAGCCTCAGCAGACACAGAGGACGGCAGCCACCAACCAGCCTCAGCAGACACAGAGGACGGCAGCCACCAACCAGCCTCAGCAGACACAGAGGACGGCAGCCACCAACCAGCCTCAGCAGAGACAGAGGACAGCAGCCACCAACCAGCCTCAGCAGACACAGAGGACGGCAGCCACCAACCAGCCTCAGCAGACACAGAGGACGGCAGCCACCAACCAGCCTCAGCAGACACAGAGGACGGCAGCCACCAACCAGCCTCAGCAGACACAGAGGACGGCAGCCACCAACCAGCCTCAGCAGACACAGAGGACGGCAGCCACCAACCAGCCTCAGCAGACACAGAGGACGGCAGCCACCAACCAGCCTCAGCAGACACAGAGGACGGCAGCCACCAACCAGCCTCAGCAGACACAGAGGACGGCAGCCACCAACCAGCCTCAGCAGACACAGAGGACGGCAGCCACCAACCAGCCTCAGCAGACACAGAGGACGGCAGCCACCAACAAGCCTCAGCAGACACAGAGGACGGCAGCCACCAACCAGCCTCAGCAGACACAGAGGACGGCAGCCACCAACCAGCCTCAGCAGACACAGAGGACGGCAGCCACCAACCAGCCTCAGCAGACACAGAGGACGGCAGCCACCAACCAGCCTCAGCAGACACAGAGGACGGCAGCCACCAACCAGCCTCAGCAGACACAGAGGACGGCAGCCACCAACCAGCCTCAGCAGACACAGAGGACGGCAGCCACCAACCAGCCTCAGCAGACACAGAGGACGGCAGCCACCAACCAGCCTCAGCAGACACAGAGGACGGCAGCCACCAACCAGCCTCAGCATAGACAGAGGACAGCAGCCACCAACCAGCCTCAGCAGACACAGAGGACGGCAGCCACCAACCAGCCTCAGCAGACACGGAGGACGGCAGCCACCAACCTGTACATGTGTATGCACAAGTTGTAATTCGGCCATCTCCAGAAATTGTACCTCCATCCCCAGGATGTGGAAGAGACAGTCCGGTGATTCAGCATTTCTACAAAGCATTGTCTGCTCCTGTTGATGTGTGTGTGTGTATTTCTGATGAAGACTCTACAATGAATATAGAATCAACTCCATCTCTTGCCAGTAAAGATCAAGATCTCTGCAAACAGAAAAAAAGAAGACATGATGTAAAACTGCGGTCAAGAACAAAAAAACCAAACTTGTGTGCGAACTCGAATGACTTCAATTCTGATTCGGACAGCGACTTTGAGAATGACCCAGTATGAATTGCCCAGCATTTCAGATTGGGAAGACAGTTCAAGTGAAGCCTGGTCATCCCCAATAAAAACTTCTAATCAGAACAAGAACAGGAAGATCAGAGCAGAGAGATCGGAACAAGTCTCAAAAGTTACCCTTTGTGATGTCACCAATAGTGCATCTTCATCTGAATGTCACTCTGCAGGAGTATGTAATACTGCAGAAGAACACCACGAAGATACTGATCAGCAGTGCAGTACTACTAATCCAGATGAAATTCTTGAAGACAGAAACATTCCTGAGATCTTCGTTAGGAAGATTTCTACATCAACATTGACGGCAAGCGGAAGGCAAAAAAAAACAGAACGAGTTCAGAATTCCTGCCATGCTTGTTACTTTTGTGGAAAGCTGGTACATCATATCAAGTCGCACTGTATGAATAAACATTCTGGAGAGCCTGCTGTGCAAGAAATAGCTGATCCTCCGTCAAATGAATCCGTTATCCCTCCTTCAGAAGAAGTAGAAAAACAACTGGAACACGAGAAGCAGATAAGAATTGCCAAGCTTGCATTGCTTAGGGCAAGGGGCGACAACAAGCACAACTTGTCAGTTGTGCAGAAGAAACAGGGAGAGTTGCTCCTCTTTCGCCGTCCAAAGACTGATTTCAACCATGAAAATTATGGGCCGTGCCCAAAATGCCTGGATTGGGTGTTGCTATCTTCACTTCCCAAGCATCAAAAAACTTGCCCTGCTTACATTGCTCATGAGACTGGAGACCTCAGACAAGATATTCCGAGGAAGAAGGACCTCATTTTCCAAAGCGAAATTCTTCTCGGAAAATTGGATCAGCCGGCCTCAGCTTTATTGAAGTCAGAAGTATTTCCCATCATGCAAAAGGATGATGTCTGCGTGGTGGCCCAAAATGATACCTTGATAGTCGCATTGGGGGAATCATGGCTCAGACGTAACATTGACAATGAAACAAAGCGGAAATATTATTCCTCTCAACACATGCGCCATTGTGCCAAGCTGCTCATCAACATGAGAAGTCTCGAGGCTGAAAAAGAGGAGCCTACAACGAAAATAGCTGAGTCTACAGTAAAAAAAAGGGGAGTCCAAAGAGAAAAAAGGAACGTGGGACTTCATCAGACCGTCTTACTTCGACAGTGTGGCAAGCTGCATTAAATACTGCGTACCCAAATATGGATGATGAGGAAGAACTGAAGAGTCCTTCCAACACAATCAAAATAAATTATGATTTACTACGCATGACATATTCAAAGCTGACGATATCATTGAAAGAAATGGACAAGGAAACCAACCCAGTTCATGTTAAAGAACAGTGGAAGAAGGCAAAAGATGAGGCAGAAAATTTCCTCACTCAAGTGAAGTATCACTGGTCGGAGAAGGTGACCAGATTGGCCCGCAAACTTCTCAATGAACGCAGGCTGAGCGCACAGAACAGCTCCCGAATCCAACTGACATACAGACTCTTTCAAAACATCTAGTATCGAAACTCGCCACCTTAGACCTGAAGACAGAGGGTGTTGATTGGTCAAGATACAGGCTTGTGATTCACTTCGTTCAGACCAGACTTCTTACATACAACAAGAGACGCTCTGGTGAACTGGAAAACATAGCGTAAGTTTTTCTTTACGATGTGTCTGCATTTATTCAAATCATTTGTTCTATTTTGCACTTTCAAAATTTACTTATGAGAATGTTCACCATTTTAACTAACCAGCGTTAAGAGTTCCGTCACAAGAAAAAGTGCAACGGATTTAGACAAGGGTTTGATGGGTGACCTGAATGAAACTGAAAAGTATCTACTCAGAACACAAGATTTGCTGGAGACCAGAGGAAAGGTATTGTTGGCATAAAAAACATCTCAGTTTATGGAGGACTCGTGTATGATTTTCAGTATTTTTTTTGATAATGATTGTCTGTGTAATGATAAGTGATTTATTACAGGGAGGGCGACCAGTGCCAGTTCTCCTACCGAATGATGTCTTAATTTGAAGGCCATCGACTATCTGGGGAATGCTGAAGTGAGACAGGCAGCTAAAGTGAAATCCAGCAACAAATATCTCTTCCCAAATCAAGGTTTTTGGCTATTTTAAAGTTGACGGACCGATGGTCCAAAAACCTATTGGCGTGCCGATGCATCCGTCGTCCGTCCACATTTTTATCTTTAAAGTTTACGATTGAAATTTTGCACAAAAATACCTAGAAATATTCTAAGAAGGGGGTATTTTTTAATTTTTGGATTTATTTGCGTTTTTTTTTCAAAAATGGCAGCCATTGTCGATGAATAATGGCCAATTTCTGACTTTGGCAGCCATTTTCTCGAAAAATGTTCAGACAGTTTTGAGATTTTTGTTTCAAAAGATTCCCCCCATACAACTCTTGTGATGTGTTCAAGTTTCGTTGCCCTTGAATCGCCTGTCTGCGTGTGGCATTCATTTTCATTTCGTCGACCGGTCCCAAATGGGACTTTTCTATGTTAAGTTCTCCTAATAGACTCCCATGCTTTATAATGGGACACATTATGCCAAATATCTCACTTAGTTTTGAGATTAGAGATCAGGAATCAATTGTAGACATATAGGGAATTACCTCATTTTCAACGTCCGAGCACAAAATGGCCAATATCTTGCTTAATATCGACCTTACAGGTTAGGAATCAATTGTGGACATATAGGAAGTGATATATACTGGATATTCTTGTGATCTTGAATTTGACCTCGTTTTCAAGGTCAGAGGACAAAATGGCTAATATCTCGCTTATGTACTTTACAGCTTGGGAATCAATTGTGGACCAATAGGAAGTGATGTATGCTGAATATTCTTGTGATGTTGAATTTGACCTTTGACTTCATTTTCAAGTTCTTTGGATCAACATGTGCAAATTCTGAACATGTATGAAATTACATATGATGGATATTCTTGCGACCTTGAATTTGATCTTTAGACCATATTTACAAGGTTCTTGAACAAATTGGTTCTTGAACAAGATCTAAAACATATATTGTCCGGTAACCTTCCTCAGCACTAGGGCTGATTATTTATGTCCATACTTCTACCTCTATAGTAAACACTTAGAGTGCCCGCCCGCCTCCCCGCCTTAATCCGGGAGGAAAAATAATGGCGATTTGGGGTCAGGTGACCCGTGATGTAAAACATCACCGCATGGAATCTGAAGGGATTTTGGTTCAATTTTTCAAAAAAAGTTAAGGATTGATGTCACGGAAATTTTTTACAAAAATTTTTAGTGACATCTAATCCTCTCCTCTTCTTTGAATGTCAAGGTAAGATTACCCAAAGTGTTTACTATAGAGGTAGGTATGTAATAAATACTGGTTTTAAACTTGTTAAAACTTCCTTTTTTTAGCATACTAGGGCATTTCGATTGAAATGTATCTATCCAACTAATGCTTTATAATCCTAACTTATACTGAGTAGTCTGAAATAGTTTTGACCCTCAATAGCTCTTGGATAATCAAGATATCAGTAATACAATTATTTAAACATCAGAAAGTATGAATAGTAACGGTACTCTTCATTTTATAACGGGCTCTGATAATTCGGCTTTCACTGTAAACATCAATTATATTTTTCAGACAATTCGGTGATTCGTGCATATGTATCACTGAAACAAGTTTGTGAGGAGATTAACCTCAAGGCACCGGATCGAATAACAAGCGTGGCGATGAGGAAATACATGGCAACACTGTCCCAAGTCCTCAATTTGAACAACAACCAGCTGGATTGGGTATGTCGACATCTTGGCCATAACAAAACAGTGCACCTCCAACACTATAGATGTACCAGCCCCTTCCTGGAGAGAGTACAGATAGGGAAGATATAGCTTATGCAAGATTTGAATATTCAGTCAAAGTTTATTGGAAAATCGCTAGAGGACGTACAGTTCGATGACATCGTTCTTCAAGGAGTGCCTGCTGACGCACCTTTGGAAGGAACTGATGTACATATGGAGCCAGCAGAGTCTACATCACATGCAGATCTCGAAGGTGCAGTCGATGCGATGGAAGATGATCTGTCAGAAAGAGACGACTCCGAAGATTCATTCAAGGAGGCCGAGCAGTGTTTCCCCACAAGATCCAAGAGAAGGAAATGTTCTGCTACACGTAAAAGGTGGGCTGCAATAGAGACTGACAAGTTGCACAAATACCTAGGTAGACATCTGGAGACGAGGGTCACACCAGGCAGAAAGGACTGCTTGCGGGCAATAAACTTGTCAAAGGAGGAAGGTGGTCAGCTACAATTCCGAAGTTATGAACTGATAGTTAAAAAGATGTCTGCGATGATCCAAAACATGAAGAAGCAAAATTGACATTTTGAGAGTTGTTTCTGACAGGCAGTTTTGTTTTTCCTTCAAACATTGAAATTCAGATGGAAACCATCTGTGAGTTCAGCCACTCTGGTCGTACAATGTTCTGGAAAACTTTTTCGTTCCAGACAGGTAGATTCTGCCGGTTATATTTATCTGATTTTCTGGTTTTGAACAGAACTATTTAACTTTAAGGTCATGCAGGTAATGTGACTGGCCCAGAATTGTGTTCAAACTGAATATCTCGCTTGTTCATGTGATGAGTTATAACTATTCCATGGCATGATTAAAAGCATCTTGAGTAAATAAATGTGGTATGTGTACGAAATGAAAATTTATGTTAGTCTGATCAGATAATGATTTTTGTATAAATGACTATTCATTTGCTAATGAATGCAAGTTTTGTTACTTGTGGATAACTTGCTACATCTGTTTTCTTTCATGTCTACATATGAAAACACTATTTTGCAAAAGTACTGGCTTTTGTGTCATTTTCTAGTCAGATATTAGATTTGACAACTGTATTGTGGTCGAAAAAGACGCTTGTTAGTGACTTGTGATGAAATGATCACTGTTGCAGTTTATCATGATCAAAGCGACACATCTTTTGTATGAATATGACGGTTCTAATGGAATGATCACTTGTACTTGCCTAGTAAGATGTTGCTAATAATTTGTTTTACTGGTCCGTTGTGCAGATTTTGTTACTTGTAGATAATAAACATTTTTTCTTCAAACTTTCTGGGTGTTGATTGTTTTGAACCAACTTTGAGTGTCTCTTAACAATTTAACAAACAAGGTCACATCCAAGAGTTATCTCGAGGCTCATGTGACTATTCGGGACATAAAACGAAAATATATTTGAGGCTTCAGTGTGGCTTTGCGACTGTGTGACTACCAGGATTTGTACCGGTATATAGCAAATTCCTGATTGTATCGAGGACTTGTGTGAATACCAATAGTTGTATATAGCAAATCCCCGACCTCACTTGTATGACTTGTGTCCAGTGATTCAAACAATCAATCAAATTTATTTGAGAAATGCAATTAGCACAAATATCTTAATTATAATCAGGATGGAAGTGAAAGACTGGTGTCCAGGACTTGTGTGACTACCAGGAATTGTAGGTACTGGGTAGCAAATTCCTAGCTGTGACTTGTCCAGGACTCGTTTGACTTAAGTCCAAGTCCTCTGTGACTTATGTCCAAGCCTAGTGTGACTTGAGTCCAAGGCTTGGTGAATTTTGACCAAGGCTTGTGTGACTGAATTCCTGACCACAACTTCTGTGTCTTGTGTCCGTGGCTTGTGGGACTTATGTCCAAGACATCTGTGACTTGTGTCCATGTCTTTTGTGACTTGTGTCCAGGTATTGTGTGACTTCCAAGACCCGTGTTGCTTATGTCTGGCTTGCGTGACTTGTGTGCAGGATTTGTGTTCAAGGCTTGTGTGACTAAAGTTCAAATTTCAAGTGAATTGTGTTCAAGTCTTGTGTGACTTGCATCCAGGTCTTGTGTGACTTGCGTCCAGGTCTTGTGTGACTTGTGACCAGGTCTTGTGTGACTTGCGTCCAGGTCTTGTGTGACTTGTGACCAGGTCTTGTGTGACTTGCGTCCAAGTCTTCTGTGACTTACGACCAGGTCTTGTGTGACTTGTAACCAGGTCTTGTGTGACTTGCGTCCAGGTCTTGTGTGACTTGTGTCCAGGTCTTGTGTGACTTGCGTCCAGGTCTTGTGTGACTCGCGTCCAGGTCTTGTGTAACTTGCATCCAGGTCTGGTGTGACTTGTGTCCAGGTCTTGTGTGACTTGTGACCAGGTCTTGTGTGACTTGCGTCCAGGTCTTGTGTGACTTGCGTCCAGGTCTTGTGTGACTTGCGTCCAGGTCTTGTGTGACTTGCGTCCAGGTCTTGTGTGACTTGCGTCCAGGTCTTGTGTGACTTGTGTCCAGGTCTTGTGTGACTTGCATCCAGGTCTTGTGTGACTTGCGTCCAGGTCTTGTGTGACTTGTGTCCAGGTCTTGTGTGACTTGTGTCCAGGTCTTGTGTGACTTGCGTCCAGGTCTTGTGTGACTCGCGTCCAGGTCTTGTGTGACTCGCGTCCAGGTCTTGTGTGACTTGTGTCCAAGTCTTGTGTGACTTGCGTCCAGGTCTTGTGTGACTCGCGTCCAAGTCTTGTGTGACTCGCGTCCAGGTCTTGTGTGACTTGTGTCCAAGTCTTGTGTGACTTGCGTCCAGGTCTTGTGTGACTTGTGTCCAAGTCTTGTGTGACTCGCGTCCAGGTCTTGTGTGACTTGCGTCCAGGACTTGTGTCCAGGTCTTGTGTGAATTGCGTCCAGGTCTTGTGTGACTTGTGTCCAAGTCCTGTGTGACTTGCGTCCAGGACTTGTGTGACTTGTGTCCAAGGCTTCTGTGATTTTACATGTCCGTCACCTTGTGTGACTTTTGTCTAAATCTTGTGTGACTTCTCACACAAGTATGCACAGAACAGAAAAAAAAAGTAATTCACACAAGTTCAATTTAAACAGAAAATTTAGGCACACAAGAAAAAAGACACACAAGCATAGCTATGTGTGTACGTCCGTCCGTCCGTCCGTTCGTCCGTCCGTTCGTCCGTAACGCCCATCCGTTCACCCGTCCGTCTAGCCGTCCGTCCGTCCGTCGTCCGTTCACATTTTTATCTTTAAAGTTTACGGTCGAATCTTTCTGAAATTTTGCACAAAAATACCTAAAAATATTTGCAGAAAAGGTTTTTTTTAGTTTTCTGATTTTCGATTTTTTTTCAAAATGGCGGCCGTTTTCGACGAAAAATGCCTGATTTTGGACTTTGGCAGCCATTTTCTCAAAATCTGTCCAGTAACTTTTTTTCTTTTTGATACATAACACTCCCCATATGTACTCCTATGACGCGTCGTGTATAAGTTTTGTTGCGGTTGAATCGCTCGAAGTGGGCCATTTTGGTCCAAACTCGGCCCAAATGGGACTTTCCCATGTTAAACTCTCCTATGCTTTATAATGGGACACATTAAGCCTAATATCTTACTTAATATTAAGATTAGAGACTAGGAATCAATTGTGGACATATAGAAAACGATATATGCTGAATATTGTCGTGACCTTGAATTTGACCTCTGACCTTGGTTTCAAGGTCAGAGCGGCCGTTTTCGTCGAAAAATGGCCAATTTTGGACTTCGACGGTCGTTTTCTCAAAATCTGTTCAGTAACTTTTTAGGTTACCGGACCTTTGGTCCGATAACCTATTGGCATGGCGTTGCGTCCGTCGTCCGTCCGTCCGTCCGTCCGTCCGTCCGTCCGTCCGTCCGTCCGTCCGTCCGGCGTTAACATTTTTATCTTTAAAGTTAACGATCGAATCCTTCTGAAATTTTGCACAAAAATGCCTAAAAATATTTTGAGAAGGAGGTATTTTTTTGTTTTTTGATTTTCGCACTTTTTTCAAAATGGCGGCCGTTTTTGTCGAAAAACGCTCAATTTTGGACTTTGACAGCCATTTTCTCAAAAACTGTCTGATCAGTTTTGAGTTTGTGGTTTCAAAAGATTCCCCTCATATACCTCTGTGATATGTATAAGTTTGGTTGCCCTAAATTCGCCGGTTTCCGTGTGGCGGCCATTTTGAATTTTTGGCGGGTCGGCGAAAAAAATTTTTTTCATCCCAAATCGCATTACTATCCATTTTGGGCCATTTCTAGGGCAAAAAAAAATTTTCACCCTTTGAAAAAAATTTTGGACTTAGAAAATTCTCGGCACTTTTTTCCTTCATAATGGGAGCTGTCCGGACTGTACTCATAGAACGCTTGAAGATAGAGCTTAGACATTGGCACTTTCAAATGGGAAGTCATATATGGCGACTTGTGTGGTGACCTTGAATTTGACCTTGGATGACCTTGAAAGGTCAAAACAGCCATTTTTGGGTCGAAAAACGCTCAAATTTGCACCTGGTCTGTATTTTCTCAAAAACTGTCTGATCAGTTTTGAGATTTTTGCTTAAAAAGATTCCTCTTATATACCCCTGTGACGTGTATAAATTTTGTTGCCATTGAATCGCCAATCTTCGTGTGGCGGCCATTTTGAATTTTTAAAGAGTCGGCGAAAAAAAAAAATTTCGCCCCAAATCGCATTACTATCCATTTTGGGCCATTTCTAGGTTAAAAAAATTTTTTCACTCTTTGAAAAAAATTTTGGACTTACAAAATTTTCGGCACTTTTTTCTTTCATAATGGGAGCTGGCAGGACTGTACTCATAGAACGCTTGAAGATAGAGCATAGAAATTGGCACTTTCAAATGGGAAGTCATATATGGCGACTTGTGTGGTGACCTTGAATTTGACCTTGGATTACCTTGAAAGGTCAAAACAGCCATTTTGGGGTCAAAAAATGCCCAGATTTGCCTCTGTAGATGAAATGCTTGCAGATAGAGCTCATGTTTGCATTATGAACATATAGGAAGACATATATGGCACAACTAGTGATGACCTTGAACTTGACGTCAGATGACCTTGAGTGCCAAATGTCTGACTTCGAATGTGTAAATTGACCTGAGCGGCCTAAATGATTCCAACCAACATATAGAATATCAAATGCCGCACACCTACATGTAATGGCAACATCGAAGTTCATACGGATGACCTTGATTGGTAAATCTCAAGGTCATATGTTTACACTGCGAACCTTGATTGGTAAATCTCAAGGTCTGTTACCTGCCAATGCTGCCATGGCCAAACCAAAATGTCCGGTAACCTATCTTAGCCTTTGGGCTAATTTTTTTTCTTATTGATGAAAAACACTCCTCATATGTACCCCTGTGACATGTATAAATTTCGTTGCGCTTGAATCGCTTGAAGTGGGCCATTTTGGGCCCAAACTCAGCCCAAATGTGACTTTCCCATGTTAAATTTTCCTATGCTTTATAATGGCACACATTAAGCCTAATATCTCACTTAATATTGAAATTAGAGACTAGGAATGAATTGTGGACATATAGGAAATGAAATATGCTGAATATTCTCGTGACCTTGAATTTGACCCCTGACCTCGGTTTCAAGGTCAGAACGGCCGTTTTCATCGAAAAATAGCCAATTTTGGACTTTGACGGTCGTTTTCTCGAAATCTGTTCAGTAACTTTTTTCCTTATTGATGCATAACACTCCTCATATGTAATTCTGTGACATGTATAAATTTCGTTGCCCTTGAATTGCTCGAAGTGGGCCATTTTGGGCCCAAACTCGGCCCAAATGGGACTTTCCCATGTTAAATTCTCCTATGCTTTATAATGGGACACATTAAGCCTAATATCTCACTTAATATCGAGATTAGAGACTAGGAATCAATTGTGGACATATAGGAAATGATATATGCTGAATATTATCGTGACCTTGAATTTCAAGGTTTCTCGGTTTCAAGGTCAGAGCACAAAATGTCTATTATCTCACTTATTATTCACTTTACAGCTTAGGAATCAATTGTGGACTTATAGGAAAAGATATATGCCGAATATTCTGATGACCTTGAATCTGACCTTTGACCTCATTTTCAAGGTCACAGGACAAAATGTCTAACATCTCACTTATAATCGAATTTACAGCTTAGGGATCAATTGTGGACATATAGGAAATGATATATGCCGAATATTCTGATGACCTTGAATTTGACCTTTGACCTCATTTTCAAGGTCACAGGACAAAATGGCTAATATCTCACTTATTATCGATCTTACAGCTTAGGGATCAATTGTGGACATATAGGAAATGATATATCCTGAATATTCTTGTGACCTTGAATTTGACCTCTCACCTCAGTTTCAAGGTCAGAGCACAAAATGGCTAATATCTTGCTTATTATTGACTTTACAGCTTAGGAATCAATTGTGGACATATAGGAAATAATATATGCCGAATATTCTGATAACCTTGAATTTGACATTTGACCTGATTTTCTAGGTCACAGGACAAAATGGCTAATATCTCGCTTCTTAACGACTACAGCTTAGGAATCAATTGTGGACATATAGGAAATGATATACGCAAAATATTCTGATGACCTTGAATTTGACCTTTGACCTTATTTTCAAGGTCATAGTACTACATGGTCAATATCTCGCTTATTATCAACTTCACAGCTTAGGAATCAATTGTGCGCATATAGGAAATATTCTCATGACCTTTAATTTGACCTCTGACCTCATTTTC
This sequence comes from Terebella lapidaria, assembly GCA_949152475.1. Lineage (NCBI taxonomy): Eukaryota > Metazoa > Annelida > Polychaeta > Terebellida > Terebellidae > Terebella > Terebella lapidaria. Next base: position 20,146,109 of record OX424569.1, read on the forward strand.
AAGGTCAGAGCACAAAATGGCCAATGTCTCACTTATTATTGACTTTACAGCTTAGGAATCAATTGTGGACCCATAGGAAATGATACATGCTGAATATTGTCATGACGTTGAATTCGACCTTACATGTAGACCTCATTTTCAAGGTCAGAGCACAAAATGGCTAATATCTCGCTCATTATTGATTTTACAGCTTAGCAATCAATTGTGAACATATAGGAAGTGATATAATGTTGAATATTCTGGTGACCTTGAATTTGACTGTTGACTTTATTTTCAAGGTCAGAGAACAAAATGGGTAATATCTCGCTCATTTTAGACTCTACAGCATAGGAATCCATAGTGGACATATAGGAAATGATATATGCTGAATATTTTGGTGACCTTGAATTTGACCTTGACCTCATTTTCAAGGGCAGAGAACAAAAAAAGTTAATATCTCACTTGTTAGGGACTTTACGGCTTAGGAGTTACTTGCGAACATATTGGAAATGATATATGCTGAATAATGGATAATATATGGTTAATAAGCCAACATACATGACAGGACATGCTTGTGGAATGATTTGCCCTGTCTACATTTATATTGTACAAACATGTATTGTTTGAATGTTTTGTTATTAAGGCATTTCGGCAGAAATGCAAATGCCTTTATGGTTTTAGCAGAATTTTTTTTTTTCTTTTTTTTCTTCTTCCGCCACTTTTGGTTTCCGGACGATAACTTTAGATTGCCTTGACAGATCCTCGTCAAATTTTCACCACAAGTCAGAAATGATATGTGGAAGAACCCTATTTTTTTTGAGCCGGATCCGAGGTCCGTGAGGTCCGTGAGGATGAAATCAAGGCTAATTTTGAGACTTGGTTTCCGGACGATAACTGGAAAAATATTTACGCAATAGTTGCAGAACTCTGCATGGAGGTTCATATGCCACCAGGGAAGAACCCTATTGATTTTGGGACCGATCCGTCAAACGACCTTTGACCTAGAGGTCGAAATAATTGTATCCCCCGAACAAAGTTCGGCGGATACTATGGATTTACGATCGTCGCGCCGCCGCCGCCGCCGCCGCCGCCGCCGCCGCGTCCGCGTCCGCAGACACTTTCTTGTGAACGCGCTACAGCTTACAAATCTGAACCGATTTTGATAATATTTTATATGGACATGACTTATGGTGAGATCTCAACACCTATCGATTTCGGTTGCCATAGCAACCAAAATAGCCGATTGGCGTAACATTTTGTGCTCAAATTAGCCTGTTTAACACACATGGGTTGTGAACGCTCTACGGGTGGGAGTTTTCGATGAATGATGATGAAATCGCACAGGCTCAATGAGAAAGACCATCACACGAAACCTATTGTTTTTCAGAATGATCGAATAAATATTAATAAGTTTGAGAGGTTAACTTATTACAACAATTAAAATGCCTACTTTGACATGTGTGATCACTCCAATAACCTGTACTATGAAAGCAAATTGCACTGGATTCTTCTTCAGAATACAGAACTGATGTTTTTGGTGAAAACAGAACAATATTACTGAATAAGTTAACATCGGTTTTACTAGTTAAGTCTATTATTGACCGCAATAAAAATAGTTAAGATGAGAAACATTTATTATTGAGCTCAACAAGGTAAAGGTTTTGTCCAGTAGAGATTTCACAGGTGTAACCAAATAAGTTAACATTATTTTCACTAGTTAAGTCTATTATTGACCACAATAAAAATAGTTAAGACAAGAAACATTTATTATTGGGCTCAACAAGGTAAAGCTTTTGTGCAGTAGAGATTTCATGGCTGTAGCCGAATAAGTTAACATCATTTTTACTAGTTAAGTCTATTATTGACCTCAAGAAAAATAGTTAAGACAAGAAACATTTATTATTGAGCTCAACAATTTAAAAGTTTTGTCCAGTAGAGATTTCATGGGTGTAACCGGATGAGTTAACATTATTTTTACCATTAAAGTCAATTTTTACTTTGAATTTCAACTTGAAACCGAGTTTGGCACGTATTATGAATTAAAATATAATTTATGGTGAAAAAATCGATCTGGCTCCAATTTCGTCATCGTGAAATGCAGTTTTGGTAAACTTTTACTTGAATTTCAGCTTGAAACCAAGTTTGGCACATAATTATTATGAATTAAAATTTAAATTATTGTGAAAAGTTTGATCTGGCTCCTATTTCGTCATCTTGAAATGTAGTTTTGGTCAACTTTTACTTTGAATTTCAACTTGGAACCAAGTTTGGCATATAGTATGAGTTGAAATATAACTTATGGTAAAAAGTTTGATCTGGCTCCAATTCAGTCATCTTGAGATGCAGTTTTTGTCAACTTTTGCTTGAATTTCGACTTGGAACCAAGTTTGTCAAATATTCTGAGTTGAAGTATAACTTTAGGTGAAAACTTTTATCTGCTGTAATTTCGTTATTTTATCGAACATGTCGAAATGGAAATTCGTATGCAGTGATTTTAGTGGTGATCTTGAATTCGACCTTCAATAAGCTTGAAAGGTTTCACACTCACAATGTACATCAGTGATATATTTGGGGCAACAGGGATGATAGGGCTACGGGGGATACACCCAAGCGGTCGTAGGCGACCGGAAACGTCTAGTTTTTTGCTGATTCATCCTTGAGGCTTCCTGCATATCTCAGAAACCGTGCATCGTAGAGCGAAACGGACGTTATTTTCGGACTCGTCGCCCTAGACAAACATCTCTAGGGTGTTTTATTTTTAGGTTACCGGACCTTTGGTCCGATAACCTATTGGCATGGCGTTGCGTCCGTCGTCCGTCCGTCCGTCCGGCGTTAACATTTTTATCTTTAAAGTTAACGATCGTATCTTTCTGAAATTTTGCAGAAAAATGCCTAAAAATATTTTGAGGAGGTATTTTTAGGTTACCGGACCTTTGGTCCGATAACCTATTGCCGTGGCGTTGCGTCCGTCGTCCGTCCACATTTTTATCATTAAAGTTTACAGGCGAATATTTCTGAAATTTTGCACAAAAATACCTAAAAATATTTCCAGGAAAGGTTTTTTTTAGTTTTTAGATTTTCGCATTTTTTTCAAAATGGCGGCCGTTTTCGTCGAAAAATGGCCAATTTTGGACTTTGATGGTCGTTTTCTCAAAATTTGTTCAGTAACTTTTTTTCTTATTGATGCATGACACTCCTCCTATGTACTCGTGTGACATGTATAAATTTCGTTGCCCTTGAATCGCTCGAAGTGGGCCATTTTGGGCCCAAACTCCGCCCAAATGGGACTTTCCCATGTTAAATTCTCCTATGCTTTATAATGGGACACATTAAGCCTAATATCTCACTTAAAATTGAAATTAGAGACTAAGAGTCAATTGTAGACATATAGGAAATGATATATGCTGAATATTCCCATGACCTTGAATTTCACCTCTGACCTCGGTTTCAAGGTCAGAACGGCCGTTTTCGTCTAAAAATGGCCAATTTTGGACTTTGATGGTCGTTTTCTCAAAATCTGTTCAGTAATTTTTTTTCTTATTGATGCATAACACTCCTCATATGTACCCCTGTGACATGTTTAAATTTCGTTGCGCTTGAATCGCTCGAAGTTGGCCATTTTGGGCCCAAACTCGGCCCAAATGGGACTGTCCCATGTTAAATTCTCCTATGCTCTATAATGGGACAGATTAAGCCTAATATCTCACTTAATATTGCGATTAGAGACTAGGAATCAATTGTGGACATATAGGAAATGATATATGCCGAATATTCTTGTGACCTTGAAATTGACCTCTGACCTCGGTTTCAAGGTCAGAGCACAAAATGGCTAATATCTCGTTCATTATCGACTTTACAGCTTAGGAATCAATTGTGGACATATAGGAAATGATATATGCTGAATATTCTGATAACCTTGAATTTGACCTTTGATCTCATTTTCAAGGTCACAGGACAAAATGGCTAATATCTCACTTATTATCGATTTTACAGCTTAGGGATCAATTGTGGACATATAGGAAATGATATATGCTGAATATTCTCGTGACCTCGAATTTGACCTCCGACCTCAGTTTCAAGGTCGGAGCACAAAATGGCTAATATCTCGCTTATTATCGACTTTACAGCTTAGGAATCAATTGTGGACATATAGGAAACGATATATGCCAAATATTCTGATGATGTTGATTTTGACCTTTGACCTCATTTTCAAGGTCACAGGACAAAATGGTCAATATCACACTTATTATCGATTTTACAGCTAAGGGATCAATTGTGGACATATAGGAAATGATATATGCTGAATATTCTGATAACCTTGAATTTGACCTTTGATCTCATTTTCAAGGTCACAGGACAAAATGGCTAATATCTCACTTATTATCGATTTTACAGCTTAGGGATCAATTGTGGACATATAGGAAATGATATATGCTGAATATTCTTGTGACCTCGAATTTGACCTCCGACCTCAGTTTCAAGGTCAGAGCACAAAATGGCTAATATCTCGCTTATTATCGACTTTACAGCTTAGGAATCAATTGTGGACATATAGGAAACGATATATGCCAAAGATTCTGATGATGTTGATTTTGACCTTTGACCTCATTTTCAAGGTCACAGGACAAAATGGCCTATATCACACTTATTATCGATTTTACAGCTAAGAGATCAATTGTGGACATATAGAAAATGATATATTCTGAACATTGTCATGACCTTGAACTTGACCTTTGACCTCATTTTCAATGTCACAGGACAAAATGGCTAATATCTCGCTTATTATCAATTTTACAGCTTAGGAATCAATTATGAACATATAGGAAATGATATATGCTGAATATTGCTATGACCTTGAATTTGACCTTTGACCTCATTTTCAAGGTCAGAGAAAGAAATGGCTAATATCTCACTTTTTATCGACTTTACAGCCTAGCAATCAATTGTGGACATATAGAAAATGATATATTCTGAACATTGTCATGACCTTGAACTTCACCTTTGACCTAATTTTCAAGGTCACAGGACAAAATGGCTATTAGCTCGCTTATTATCGACTTCAGATCTTAGGAATCAATTATGAACGTACAGGAAATGATATAAGCTGAAATTTGCTATGACCTTGAATTCAACCTTTGACCTCATTTTCAAGGTCGCAGGACATGATGGCTAATATCTCGCTTATTATTGACTTTACAGCTTAAAAATCAGTTGTGGACATACTAGAAATGACATATGCCGAATATTATTGTGTCCTTGAATTGACCAATGACCTTATTTTCAAGGTCACGGGACAAACTACTAATATCTAAAATTTGTATTGTCCGGTAACCTTTCTTAGCCCTTGGGCTAATTTTTTTGTTTTTTGATTTTCGCATTTTTTTCAAAATGGCGGCCGTTTTTGTCGAAAAACGCTCAATTTTGGACTTTGACGGCCATTTTCTCAAAAACTGTCTGATCAGTTTTGAGTTTTTGGTTTCAAAAGATTCCCCTCATATACCTCTGTGATATGTATAAGTTTGGTTGCTCTAAATTCGCCAGTTTCTGTGTGGCGGCCATTTTGAATTTTTGGCGGATCGGCGAAAAAATTTTTTTTCGCCCCAAATCGCATTACTATCCATTTTGGGCCATTTCTAGGCAAAAAAATTTTTTCACCCTTTGAAAAAAATTTTGGACTTAGAAAATTTTCGGCACTTTTTTCCTTCATAATGGGAGCTGTCCGGACTGTACTCATAGAACACTTGAACATAGAGCTTAGAAATTGGCACTTTCAAATGGGAAGTCATATATGGCGACTTGTGTGGTGACCTTGAATTTGACCTTGGATGACCTTGAAAGGTCAGAACAGCCATTTTTGGTTCGAAAAATGCCCAAATTTACACCTGGTCTGTATTTTCTCGGAAACTGTCTGATCAGTTTTGAGATTTTTGTTTAAAAAGATTCCTCTAATATACCTCTGTGACGTGTATAAGTTTTGTTGCCCTTGTATCGCTGATCTCCGTGTGGCGGCCATTTTGAATTTTTGACGAGTAGGCGAAAAAAAAAAAATTTCGCCCCAAATCGCATTACTATCCATTTTGGGCCATTTCTAGACAAAAAAAATTTTCACCCTTTGAAAAAAATTTTGGACTTAGAAAATTTTCGGCACTTTTTTCCTTCATAATGGGAGCTGTCAGGACTGTACTCATAAAACACTTGAAGATAGAGCTTAAAAATTGGCACTTTCAAATGGGAAGTCATATATGGCGACTTGTTTGGTGACCTTGAATTTGACCTTCAATGACCTTGAAAGGTCAAAACAGCCATTTTGGGGTCAAAAAATGCCCAGATTTGCCTCTATAGATGAAATGCTTGCAGATAGAGCTCATGTTTGCATTATCATGATTATGAACATATAGGAAGACATATATGGCACAACTAATGTTGACCTTGAACTTGACGTCAGATGACCTTGAGTGCTGAATGTCTGACTCGGAATGTGTAAATTGACCTGAGTGGCCTAAACTATTCCACCCAGATATATCTTTGTATTATGAACATATAGAATATCAAATGCCGCACACATACATGTAATGGTGACATCGAAGTTCACACGGATGACCTTGATTGGTAAATCTCAAGGTCTGTTACCTGCCAATGCTGCCATGGCCAAACCAAAATTGTCCGGTAACCTATCTTAGCCTTTGGGCTAATTTTTTTGATCCGGCTCCGAGGTCCGTGAGGTCCTTGAGGATGAAATCGAGGCTGATCTTGAAACTTGGTTTCCGGACGATAACTCGAAAAATATTCAGGCAATAGTTGCAGAATTTTGCACGGAGGTTTATATATCAACAGGGAAGAACCCTATTGATTTTTGGATCGATACGTCAAACGACCCTAGACCTAGAGGTCGAAATAATTTTTTGCTGAGTCATCCTTGAGGCATCCTGCATATCTCGGAAACGGTGCGTCGTAGAGCGAAACGGACGTTATTTTCGGACTCGTCGCCCTAGACAAACATGTCTAAGGGGTATTATGGATGAACTTTGACCTTGACCCGAAATTTTTTTGCCGAGTCGGCATTTTTCGTTTTCGTCGATATCTCGGAAACGGTGTGTCGTAGAGCGAAATGGACGTTATTTTCGGACTCGTCGCCCTAGACAAACATGTCTAAGGGGTATTATGGATGAACTTTGACCTCGACCCGAAATTTTTTTGCCGAGTCAGCATTTTCCGTTTTCGTCGATATCTCGGAAACGGTGCTTCGTAGAGCGAAACGGACGTTATTTTCGGACTCGTCGCCCTAGACAAACATGTCGAAGGGGTATTATGGATGAACTTCGACCTTGACCCGAAATTTTTTTGCGGAGTCAGCATTTTTTGTTTTCGTCGATATCTTGGAAACGGTGCGTCGTAGAGCGAAACGGACGTTATTTTCGGACTCGTCGCCGTAGACAAACATGTCTAAGGGGTATTATGGATGAACTTTGACCTTCACCCGAAATTTTTTTGCCGAGTCGGCATTTTTCGTTTTCGTCGATATCTCGGGAACGGTGTGTCGTAGAGCGAAACGGACGTTATTTTCGGACTCGTCGCCCAAGACAAACATGTCTAAGGGGTATTATGGATGAACTTTGACCTTGACCCGAAATTTTTTTGCCGAGTCGACATTTCTCGTTTTCGTCGATATCTCGGGAATGGTGTGTCGTAGAGCGAAACGGACGTTATTTTCGGACTTGTCGCTCTAGACAAACATGTCTAAGGGGTATTATGGATGAACTTTGACCTTGACAACATTTATCTTATATGTATTATGGATGAACTTTGACCTTGACTAAAAATTTTTTTGCCGAGTTGGCATTTTTCGTTTTCGTCGATATCTCGGAAACACTGAGTCGTAGAGCGAAACAGACTTTTTTTTTCGGACTCGTCGCCCTAGACAAACATGTCTAAGGGGTATTATTTTAACGGTAATTTTTTTTTGCGGAGTCGACATTTTTCATTTTCGTCGATATCTAGTATATATTCTAAATTAATCATCTCACCGAAATGCCTCCAAGGCATCTTTAGGCCTTGACGTCTAGTTCAACTCTATTTCACATGCAATGACCAAATCATCATTGTTTTAGTTAGCGGTGAAATGTTTGGCTTTGGTTATAATATGAATGCGAAAATTCCGCTGTGTTGTACAAGTTTTGAAATCACAAAATTGGCCAAGATGAAGCATTCTTTTAGTCACGTATCATTTTACATTTGACAGGAGCACCTGAAAAATATCACATTTTTCGTTTTCGTCGATATCTTGGGAATATCAGGACCTTGACTTTCGCACTTTTTTCAAAATGGCGGCCGTTTTTGTCGAAAAACGCTAAATTTTGGACTTTGACGGCCATTTTCTCAAAAACTGTCTGATCAGTTTTGAGTTTTTGGTTTCAAAAGATTCCCCTCATATACCTCTGTGATATGTATAAGTTTGGTTGCCCTAAATTCGCCGGTTTCCGTGTGGCGGCCATTTTGGCAATTTTTCACCCCAAATCGCATTACTATCCATTTTGGGCCATTTCTAGGGCAAAAAAAAATTTTTCACCCTTTGAAAAAAATTTTGGACTTAGAAAATTTTCGGCAATTTTTTCGTTCATAATGGGAGCTGTCCGGACTGTACTCATAGAACGCTTGAAGATAGAGCTTAGAAATTGGCATTTTCAAATGGGAAGTCATATATGGCGACTTGTGTGGTGATCTTGAATTTGACCTTGGATGACCTTGAAAGGTCAAAACAGCCATTTTGGGGTAAAAAAATGCCCAGATTTGCCTCTATAGATGAAATGCTTGCAGATAGAGCTCATGTTTGCATTATGAACATATAGGAAGACTTATATGGCACAACTAGTGATGACTTCGAACTTGACGTCAGATGACCTTGAGTGCCAAATGTCTGACTTGGAATGTGTAAATTGACCTGAGCGGCCTAAACAATTCCACCCAACATATAGAATATCAAATGCTGCACACATACTTGTAATGGTAACATCGAAATTCATACGGATGACCTTGATTGGTAAATCCCAAGGTCATATGTTTACACTGCGAACCTTGATTGGTAAACGGTCTGTTACCTGCCAATGCTGCCATGGCCAAACCAAAATTGTCCGGTAACCTATCTTAGCCTTTGGGCTAATTTTTTCTCAGTCCAGTATGACCATTTGAAATGATAAGCACAAATTGGGGGATGCCACAAAGCCTATAGGCTTTTATGTCTAGTTATTTCTGATGGGTCTGAGCCTTGCTTTGAGGAGTTGTCATTCTGTTTGCCAAAAGCAACACTGTCACACAAGACAGGAAGCCGTACTCAAATTGACTCCTACTAAATATGCGTGTCAACTAGACAAATGTGCCTTTGAACTGTTGTGGTGTTTATCATCTGTGAACCCCTAAATCTTTGAACAACAAAACTCAAAGATAACTTTTTACCAAAAAGCAAAAGTTGCCCCCTTGTGGACACTGTCAACATTATTCATCAGCAGTGTTGCCACCTGGTGAATGTCAGCTCATAACATGACTTCCTGTGTTGCCATAGCAACACTTTCAATTATGACATCATAAGTGTCAATTTGAAATCACATTCTTGGGCAAACAGTTCATTCCAAACAGGACAGTCAGTTGTTAAACACTCCCAGTGCTGCCGATGAGTCCCCTTGAGGGACGAAACGCGTCCAGTTGTTAATGGGTGCCAGTGTAGCATTCACAAATATGATGTTATGGTATTTAGGTGCAAGGTTCAGCCCCTGCCTCGTCTCGTTTCAATACATCTTGCTTATTATTGACTTCACAGCTTAGGAATCTATTATGAACATATAGGAAATGATATATGCTGAATATTCTCATGACCTTGAATGTGACCTTTGACCTTATTTTCAAGGTCAAAGCCCAAACTGGCTAATATCTCGCTTATTATCGACTTGACAGCTTAGGAATCAATTGTGGACATATAGGAAATGATATATTCTGAACATTGTCATGACCTTGAACTACACTCTTGACCTAATTTTCAAGGTCACAGGACAAAATGGCAAATAACTCCCTTGTTATCGACTTTACAGCTTAGGAATCAATTATGAACATATAGGAAATGATATATGCTGAATATTGCTATGACCTTGAATTCGACCTTTGACCTCATTTTCAAGGTCACACTACAAAATGGCTAATATCTCGCTTATTATTGACTTTACAGCTTAGGAATCAATTGTGGACATACTAGAAATGACATATGCCGAATATTATCATGTCCTTGAATTGACCAATGACCTTATTTTCAAGGTCACGGGACAGAATATTAATATCTGAAATATATACTGTCTGGTAACCTTTCTTAGCCCGTGGGATAATTTTTAGGTTACCGAACATATTTCAAATAGAGATGTCCAAATTGTAATGTCCCTCATGTTGCATACAGTAAAATGACACACCAGTATTACATCATCTGGGCATGTAACATGTGTAAAAGTAATAGTGAAAAGTATCTGTATGAGTGTTGTTTTGTGTAACTAAGAATACCTTGACTGCTGTTACCAGGTAACGGAGCTGGCTCCACTGGGTGCACTTATTGACCGACTTCGCAGAGAAGGTCACCGCTATCTGGTGGCTACCCTCTGTCTGTACACCATACAGATAGCAACGGGGATGGCATACTTGGAGTCAAAACGCTTCATTCATCGTGACTTGGCTGCCAGGAATGTTCTCCTTGCATCCAGTGATAAGGTCAGGAATTCCAGACGATATTCACAGAACATGTCATTTTGCTTTTGAAAGATGGTATACATGTAATTGATTATTGAAAGCCAAGGCCAAGCATGGATGTTACTCGGGGCTAATCTGACATTAGCCAGCAAAGAAATATATACCGTATAGTGGTAAAGCAATAATGAGTGTTTGTTTGAAGTGGGTGTATTCTTAAAGACGATGGACAGTAAGAATATACTGCTTACTCAGGGCACCATGATGCATATATATTCAAAATATTATTGCAATCTTGCATAATAACTCATATGACTCTAGTATATAATGAAAAAAACCTGAATATTAATTGTATCCCCCGAACAAAGTTCGGCGGATACTATGGATTTGGCTTCGTCGTCCGCGTCCGCGTCCGTGTCCGCGTCCGCGTTTCTTGTGAACGCGCTACAGGCCGCAATTCTCATCCGATCACCATTATTTTTTGCAGGCACATATATAATGGTAAGATCCCGACACCAATCGATTTTGGTTGCTGTGGCAACTGAATTGGTCGTTTGGGGACACATTTTGCATTGAAAACAGCCTGTTTGAGACACATGGCTTGTGAACGCGCTATAGGCTGCAATTCTCACCCGATCACCATTATTTTTCGCAGGCACATATATTATGGTAAGATCCCGACACCAATCGATTTTGGTTGCCGTGGCAACTGAATTGGTCGTTTGGGGACACATTTTGCATTGAAAACAGCCTGTTTGAGACACATGGCTTGTGAACGCTCTACAGATGGCAATTTTTGACGAATCTCGATAATATTTGGAAGTGTTGTTGGGAAGGGCTGTCACACGAAACCAATCGTTTTTTAGAATGATCATATAAATATTAATATGTTAACAGCCTAACTTATTACAGAATTTTGAAATATCCACTTTGACATGTACGTTCATTCCAATAGCCTGTACAGTGGAAGGTAATGACACTGGTTTCTTGTTCAGAATGGAGAACTGAAGTTTTCAGTTAAAACAGGACAATATTACTGAATAAGTTAACATTAGTTTTATTAGTTAAGTCTATTATTGTCCACAATAAAAATAGTTAAGACGAGAAACGTTTATTATTAAGCTCAACAAGGTAAAGGTTTTGTCCAGTACAAATTTCATGGGTGTAACTGAATAAGTTAACATTATTTTTAATAGTTAAGTCTATTATTGACCACAATAAAAATAGTTAAGACAAGAAATATTTATTATTAACCACAACAAGGTAAATGTTTTGTCCAGTACAAATTTCATTGGTGTAACCGAATAAGTTAACATTATTTTCACTAGTTAAGTCTATTATTGACCACAATAAAAATAGTTAAGTCTATTATTGACCACAATAAAAATAGTTAAGATGAGAAATATTTATTATTAAGCTCAACAAGGTGAAAGTATGTCCAGTACAGATTTCATGGGTGTACTGAATAAGTTAACATTATTTTTACTAGTTTAGTCTATTATTGACCACAATAAAAATAGTTAAGACAAGAAATATTTATTATTGGGCTCAACAAGGTAAAGATTCTGTCCAGTAGACATTTTATTTCTGTAACCAAATAAGTTAACATTTTTTTTGTTAGTTAAGTCTATTATTGACCTCAATAAAAATAGTTAAGATGAGAAACAATTATTATTGAGCTCAACAAGGTTAAGGTTTTGGCCGGTAGATATTTCTGGGTGTAACCGAATAAGTTAACTTTATTTTTACATGTTAAGTCTATTATTGACCACAATGAAAATAGTTAAGACAAGAAATATTTATTATTGGGCTCAACAAGGTGAAGGCTTTGTCCAGTAGAGATTTTATGGCTGTGACCAAATAAGTCAACATTATTTTTTTGCTAGTTAAGTCTATTATTGATCACAATAGCTTTTTATGAAAACATTGATCAACTTTTACTTTGAATTTCAACTTGAGACCATGTTTGGCTCAAATTATGAGTTAAAATATAACTTATGGTGAAAAATTCGATCTGGCTCCAATTTTGTCATCTTGAAATGCAGTTTTGGTCAACTTTTACTTTGAATTTCAACTTGAAAGCATGTTTGGCACATATTATGAGTCGAAATATAACTTATGGTGAAAAGTTCGATCTGGCTCCATTTTCGTCATCTTGAAATGCAGTTTTGGTCAATTTTTAGTTTGAATTTCAACTTGAAACCAAGTTTGGCACATATTATGAGTTAAAATATAACTTATGATGAAAAGTTCGATCTGGCTCCAATTTCTTCATCTTGAAATGCAGTTTTGGTAAACTTTTAGCTTGAATTTCAACTTGAAACCAAGTTTGGCACATATTATGAGTTAAAATATAACTTATGACGAAAAGTTCTATCTGGCTCCAATTTCGTCATCTTGAAATGCAGTTTTGGTCAACTTTTACATTGAATTTCAACTTAATACCAAGTTTGGCACATATTATGAGTTGAAGTATAACTCATGGCGAAAAGTTTGATCTGGGTCCAATTTCGTCATCTTAAAATGCAGTTTTGGTCAACTTTTAGCTTGAATTTCAACTTGAAATCAAGTTGGGCACATATTTTGAGTTAAAATATAACTCATGACGAAAAGTTTGATCTGGCTCCAATTTTGTCATCTTGAAATGCAGTTTTGATTACCTTTTACTTTGAATTTCAACTTGAAACCATGTTTGGCACATACATGTATTATGGATCGAAATATAACTTATGGTGAGAAGTTCAATCTAGCTCCAATTTTGTCATCTTGAAATGCATTTTTGGTCGCGGGCGCGACTTATACTTGTTCACACTTGACAGTGATATATTTGGGGCAACAGAGATGATAGGGCTACGGGGGATACACCCAAGCGGTCGAGGCGACCGGAAGCATCTAGTTTTCCTTTGTCCCTCGTCTTTAAAACCCGTTTAACCACTCTACATGCTGTAAGATTGTGATGACAATTTGCAGGTGAAGATCGGAGATTTTGGTTTGATGCGAGCATTGCCGAGTCAAGAGGACCATTATGTCATGAAGGAGCAGAAAAAAGTGCCATTTGCTTGGTCTGTCGAAATATGGTTCTCTCAATTGATTCTTGTTATATTCCCTGAATAAATTTTGTGATGGATTTGTGACCATCATGCTGTTTGCAGGAGATATTGACTGATTTTTAGGTTACTGGACCTTTGGTCCGCTAACCTATTGGCATGGCGTTGCGTCCGGCTTCGGCGTCGGCGTCGTCCACATTTTTATCTTTTTTGTTTACGGACCAATCTTTCTGAAATTTTGCACAAAAATGCACAAAAATAATTCAAGAAGGAGGTATTTTTTATTTTTTTTATTTTCGCAATTTTTTCAAAATGGCGGCCGTTTTTGTCGAAAATCGGCCAATTTTGGACTTTGGCGGCCATTTTCTCAAAATCTGTTCAGTAACTTTTTAGGTTACCGGACCTATGGTCCGATAACCTATTGGCATGGCGTTGCGTCCGTCGTCCGTCGTCGTCCACATTTTTATCTTTTTTGTTTACGGGCGAATTCTTCTGAAATTTTGCACAAAAATACTTAAAAATAATTCAAGAAGGAGGTATTTTTTAGTTTTTAGGTTACCGGACCTATGGTCCGATAACCTATTGGCATGGCGTTGCGTCCGTCGTCCGACGTCCGTCGTCGTCCGTCGTCGTCGTCCACATTTTTATCTTTTTTGTTTACGAGCGAATTCTTCTGAAATTTTGCACAAAAATACTTAAAAATAATTCAAGAAGGAGGTATTTTTTAGTTTTTTGATTTTCGCATTTTTTTCAAAATGGCGGCCGTTTTCGACGAAAAATGCCTGATTTTGGACTTTGGTGGCCATTTTCTCAAAATCTGTTCAGTAACTTTTTTTCTTTTTGATACATAACTCTCCTGATATGTACTCCTATGATGTCTATAAATTTCGTTGCGCTTGAATCGCTCGAAGTGGACCATTTTGGCCCAAACTCGGCCCAAATGGGACTTTCCCATGTTAAATTCTCCTATGCTTTATAATGGGACACATTATGCCTAATATCTCACTTAATATTGAGATTAGAGACTAGGAATCAATTGTGGACATATAGGAAATGATATATGCTGAATATTCTCGTGACCTTGAATTTGACCTCTGACCTCAATTTCAAGGTCAGAGCACAAAATGTCTGATATCTCGCTTATTATCGACTCTACAGCTTAGGAATCAATTGTGGACATATAGGAAATGATATATGCTGAATATTCTGATGACCTTGAATTTGACCTTTGACGGCATTTTCAAGGTCATAGGACAAAATGGCTAATATCTCGCTTGTTATCGACTTTACAGCTTAGGAATCAGTTATGAACATATAGGAAATGATATATGCAGATTATTTTCATGACCTTGAATTTGACCTTTGACCTCATTTTCAAGGTCACAGGACAAAATGGCTGATATCTCACTTATTATCGACTCTACAGCTTAGGAATCAATTGTGGACATATAGGAAATGATATATGCTGAATATTCTGATGACCTTGAATTTGACCTTTGACCTCATTTTCAAGGTCACAGGACAAAATGGCTAATATCTCACTTATTATCGACTCTACAGCTTAGGAATCAATTGTGGACATATAGGAAATGATATATGCTGAATATTCTGATGACCTTGAATTTGACCTTTGATGGCATTTTCAAGGTCACAGGACAAAATGGCTAATATCTCGCTTGTTATCGACTTTACAGCTTAGGAATCAGTTATGAACATATAGGAAATGATACATGCAGATTATTGTCATGACCTTGAATTTGACCTCTGACCTCATTTTCAAGGTCCAAGGACAAAGTGGCTCATATCTTGCTCCTCTATTGACTGTATGGCTTGGTAAACAATTGTGGACATGATATAGAAAATGATATACACTGAATATTTTGATGACCTTGAATTTGATCTTTGCCCCTTCATATCAAAGCCAGAGCACAAAATTGCTAATATCTCGCTGACTATTGAATTTACAGCTTAGCAATCAACTGTGGACATGATATATGCTTGATATTATATATGCTGAATATTCTCTTGACCTTGAATTCAACCAGTGACCTGGCTAACATCTAAAATATTAAACATTGTCCGGTAACCTATCTTTGGCCCTTGGCCTAATTTTTAGGTTACCGGACCTTTGGTCCGACAACCTATTGCCGTGGCGTTGCGTCCGTCGTCGTCGTCGTCCGTCAACATTCATATCTTTAAAGCTTATGATCGAATCTTCCTGAAATTTTGCACAAAAATGCTTAAAAATATTTCGAGAAGGAGGTATCTTTTAGTTTTTAGGTTACCGGACCTATGGTCCGATAACCTATTGCCATGGCGTTGCGTCCGTCGTCCGTCCGTCCGTCCGTCGTCCGTAAACAATTTTATCTTTAAAGTTTACGATCGGATTTTTCTGAAATTTCGCACAAAAATGCCTAAAAATATTTCCAGAGGGAGGTATTTTTTAGTTTTTTGATTTTCGCCTTTTTTTCAAAATGGCGGCCGTTTTTGTCGAAAAATGGGCAATTTTGGACTTTGACGGTCGTTTTCTCAAAATCTGTTCAGTAACTTTTTTTCTTATTGATGCATAACACTCCTCATATGTACTTCTGTGACATCTATAAATTTCGTTGCCCTTGAATCGCTCGAAGTGGGCCATTTTGGGCCCAAACTCGGCCCAAATGGGCTTTCCCATGTTAAATTCTCCTATGCTTTATAATGCGACACATTAAGCCTAATATCTCACTTAATATTGAGATTAGAGACTAGGAATCAATTGTGGACATATAGGAAATGATATATGCTGAATATTCTCGTGACCTTGAATCTGACCTTTGACCTCATTTTCAAGGTCACAGGACAAAATGGCTAATATCTCGCTTATTATCGACTTTACAGCTTAGAAATCAATTGTGAACATATAGGAAATGATATATGCTGAATATTCTCGTGACCTTGAATTTGATCTCTGACCTTGGTTTCAAGGTCATAGCGGCCGTTCTCGTCGAAAATGGCTAATTTTGGACTTTGATGGTCGTTTTCTCAAAATCTGTTCAGTAACTTTTTTAGGTTACCGGACCTATGGTCCGATAACCTATTGCCGTCGCGTTGCGTCCGTCGTCCGTCCGTCGTCCTTCGTCCGTCCACATTTTTAGGTTACCAGACCTATGGTCTGATAACCTATTGGCATGGCGTTGCGTCCGTCGTCTCTCGTTTGTCGTCGTCGTCCACATTTTTATCTTTTTTGTTTACGGGCGAATTCTTCTGAAATTTTGCACAAAAATACTTAAAAATAATTCAGGAAGGAGCTATTTTTTAGTTTTTTGATTTTCGCATTTTTTTCAAAATGGCGGCCGTTTTCGACGAAAAATGCCTGATTTTGGACTTTGGTGGCCATTTTCTCAAAATCTGTTTAGTAACTTTTTTTCTTTTTGATACATAACACTCCTCATATGTACCCTTATGATGTCTATAAATTTCGTTGCGCTTGAATCGCTCGAAGTGGGCCATTTTGGCCCAAACTCGGCCCAAATGGGACTTTCCCATGTTAAATTCTCCTATGCTTTATAATGGGACACATTATGCCTATTATCTCACTTGATATTGAGATTAGAGACTAGGAATCAATTGTGTACATATAGGAAATGATATATGCTGAATATTCTCGTGACCTTGAATTCGACCTCTGACCTCAGTTTCAAGGTCAGAGCACAAAATGGCTTATATCTCACTTATTATTGACTCTACAGCTTAGGGATCAATTGTGGACATATAGGAAATAATATATGCTGAATATTCTCGTGACCTTGAATTTGACCTCTGACCTTGGTTTCAAGGTCATAGCGGCCGTTCTCGTCGAAAATGGCTAATTTTGGACTTTGATGGTCGTTTTCTCAAAATCTGTTCAGTAACTTTTTTTCTTATTGATGCATAACACTCCTCATATGTACTTCTGTGACATGTATAAATTTCGTTGCGCTTGAATCACTCGAAGTGGACCATTTTGGGCCCAAACTCGGCCCAGATATGACTTTCCCATGTTAAATTTTCCTATGCTTTATAATGGGACACATTAACCTAATATCTCACTTAATATTGAGATTAGAGACTAGGAATCAATTGTGGACATATATTAAATGATATATGCTGAATATTCTCGTGACCTTGAATTTGACCTTTGACCTCATTTTCAAGGTCACAGGACAAAATGGCTAATATCTCGCTTATTATCGACTTTACAGCTTAGAAATCAATTGTGAACATATAGGAAATGATATATGCTGAATATTCTCGTGACCTTGAATTTGACCTTTGACCTCATTTTCAAGGTCACAGGACAAAATGGCTAATATCTCGCTTATTATCGACTTTACAGCTTAGGACTCAATTGTGAACGTATAGGAAATGATATATGCTGAATATTCTCGTGACCTTGAATTTGACCTTTGGCCTCATTTTCAAGGTCACAGGACAAAATGGCTAATATCTCGCTTATTATCGACTTTACAGCTTAGGAATCAATTGTGAACATATAGGAAATGATATATGCTGAATATTCTGGTGACCTTGAATTTGACCTTTGACCTCATTTCCAAGGTCACAGGACAAAATTGCTAATATCTCGCTTAATATCGACTTTACGGCTTAGGAATCTATTGTGAACATATAGGAAGTGATATATGCTGAATATTCTCGTGACCTTGAATTTGACCTTTGACCTCATTTTCAAGGTCACAGGACAAAATGGCCAATATCTTGCTTATTAGCGACTTTGCAGCTTAGGAATCAATTGTGAACATATAGGAAATGATATATGCTGAATATTCTAGTGACCTTGAATTTGACCCTTGACCTAAATTTCAAGGTTAGTCATTTTATTTTCAAGGTCAGAATACAAAATGGCTTATATCTCGCTTATTGTATCCCCCGAACAAAGTTCGGCGGGTACTATGGATTTGGCTTCGTCGTCCGCGTCCGCGTCCGCGTCCGTGTCCGCGTCCGTGTCCGCGTCCGCAGAGATTTTCTTGTGAACGCGCTACAGGCCGCAATTCTCATCCGATCACCATTATTTTTTGCAGGCACATATATAATGGTAAGATCCCGACACCAATCGATTTTGGTTGCCGTGGCAACTGAATTGGTCGTTTGGGGACACATTTTGCATTGAAAACAGCCTGTTTGAGACACATGGCTTGTGAACGCGCTATAGGCCGCAATTCTCACCCGATCACCATTATTTTTCGCAGGCACATATATTATGGTAAGATCCCGACACCAATCGATTTTGGTTGCCGTGGCAACTGAATTGGTCGTTTGGGGACACATTTTGCATTGAAAACAGCCTGTTTGAGACACATGGCTTGTGAACGCTCTACAGATGGCAATTTTTGACGAATCTCGATAATATTTGGAAGTGTTGTTGGGAAGGGCTGTCACACGAAACCAATCGTTTTTTAGAAAGATCATATACATATTAATATGTTAACAGCCTAACTTATTACAGAATTTTGAAATATCCATTTTGACATGTACGATCATTCCAATAGCCTGTACAGTGGAAGGTAATGACACTGGTTTCTTGTTCAGAATGGAGAACTGAAGTTTCCAGTGAAAACAGAACAATATTACTGAATAAGTTAACATTAGTTCTATTAGTTAAGTCTATTATTGTCCACAATAAAAATAGTTAAGACGAGAAACGTTTATTATTAAGCTCAACAAGGTAAAGGTTTTGTCCAGTACAAATTTCATGGGTGTAACTGAATAAGTTAACATTATTTTTAATAGTTAAGTCTATTATTGACCACAATAAAAATAGTTAAGACAAGAAATATTTATTATTAACCTCAACAAGGTAAATGTTTTGTCCAGTACAAATTTCATTGGTGTAACTGAATAAGTTAACATTATTTTCACTAGTTAAGTCTATTATTGACCACAATAAAAATAGTTAAGTCTATTATTGACCACAATAAAAATAGTTAAGATGAGAAATATTTATTATTAAGCTCAACAAGGTGAAAGTATGTCCAGTACAGATTTCATGGGTGTACTGAATAAGTTAACATTATTTTTACTAGTTTAGTCTATTATTGACTACAATAAAAATAGTTAAGACAAGAAATATTTATCATTGGGCTCAACAAGGTAAAGATTCTGTCCAGTAGACATTTTATGTCTGTAACCAAATAAGTTAACATTTTTTTTGCTAGTTAAGTCTATTATTGACCTCAATAAAAATAGTTAAGATGAGAAACAATTATTATTGAGCTCAACAAGGTTAAGGTTTTGTCCGGTAGAAATTTCTGGGTGTAACCGAATAAGTTAACTTCATTTTTACATGTTAAGTCTATAAGTGACGACAATGAAAATAGTTAAGACAAGAAATATTTATTATTGGGCTCAACAAGGTGAAGGCTTTGTCCAGTAGAGATTTTATGGCTGTGACCAAATAAGTCAACATTATTTTTTTGCTAGTTAAGTCTATTATTGATCACAATAGCTTTTTATGAAAACATTGATCAACTTTTACTTTGAATTTCAACTTGAGACCATGTTTGGCTCAAATTATGAGTTAAAATATAACTTATGGTGAAAAATTCGATCTGGCTCCAATTTTGTCATCTTGAAATGCAGTTTTGGTCAACTTTTACTTTGAATTTCAACTTGAAAGCATGTTTGGCACATATTATGAGTCGAAATATAACTTATGGTGAAAAGTTCGATTTGGCTCCATTTTCGTCATCTTGAAATGCAGTTTTGGTCAATTTTTAGTTTGAATTTCAACTTGAAACCAAGTTTGGCACATATTATGAGTTAAAATATAACTTATGATGGAAAGTTCGATCTGGCTCCAATTTCTTCATCTTGAAATGCAGTTTTGGTAAACTTTTAGCTTGAATTTCAACTTGAAACCAAGTTTGGCACATATTATGAGTTAAAATATAACTTATGACGAAAAGTTCTATCTGGCTCCAATTTCGTCATCTTGAAATGCAGTTTTGGTCAACTTTTACATTGAATTTCAACTTAATACCAAGTTTGGCACATATTATGAGTTGAAATATAACTCATGGCGAAAAGTTTGCTCTGGGTCCAATTTCGTCATCTTAAAATGCAGTTTTGGTAAACTTTTAGTTTGAATTTCAACTTGAAATCAAGTTGGGCAGGTATTATGAGTTAAAATATAGCTCATGACGAAAAGTTTGATCTGGCTCCAATTTTGTCATCTTGAAATGCAGTTTTGATTACCTTTTACTTTGAATTTCAACTTGAAACCATGTTTGGCACATACATGTATTATGGATCGAAATATAACTTATGGTGAGAAGTTCAATCTAGCTCCAATTTTGTCATCTTGAAATGCATTTTTGGTCAAATTTTACTTTGAATTTCAACTTGGAACCAAGTTTGTAAAATATTCTGAGTTGAAATATAAATAGGTGAAAAGATTGATCTATCTGTATTTTCGTTATTTTATCAAACATGTCGAATGGAAATTCATATAAAGAGATTTCAGTGGTGATTTTGAATTCGACCTTCAATAACCTCGGAAAATCAGTGCAGCCAGTTTGGTGGGGAAAAGAAAACAGTTGTGACTTGAGATTTAACATTTCTCTGGTAATCTTTTTTAGCCCTTACTCTAGTTTTTCACAATTGACAGTGATATATTTGGGGCAACAGAGATGATAGGGCTACGGGGGATACACCCAAGCGGTCGTAGGCGACCGGAAGCGTCTAGTTATCAAATTTACAGCTTAGGGGTCCATAGTGAACATATAGGAAATGATGTATGCTGAATATTTTGGTGATCTAGAATTTGACCTTTCATCTCATTTTCAAGGTCAGAGAACAAAATGGCTAGTATGTCGCTTATTATCATCTTTACATCTGCCCCTGATGACGCCAGTGTGTCTTTGGATAAACTATTTGGTCGGGCTTTGTTTCTATTGCAAAATGTTGTATTTTACGTTTCTTATTGGCATCATCAAAATTTGATTGTATTGGTTGTAATAGATTGATACTTACATTTATACCACTGAGTCGGTGTCACTGCTGGCGGACGTTAAATCTGTCCTCGAGGATACCATCAACTCAGTAGCCTTCGGGCTTGTGATTGGGTACTTTTGTACTTGTCATGTAATCTATTCCATGGGGTTAGATTCGGATTTAGGTTGTTGGGCAGTTGTATACTAATTCCATCTGGTGTACAGTAGAAACAACTACATTTAACACATTGTTTGCCCCTGAAGACGCCAGTGTGTCTTTGGATAAACTATTTGGTCGGGCTTTGTTTGTTTCTATTGCAAAATGTAGTATTTTACGTTTCTTATTGGCATCATCAAAATCTGATTGTATTGGTGGTGATAGATTGATACTTACACTTACAGCATAGGAATCAATTGCGAATATAGAGGAATGATATATACTGAATATTTTCATGACCTTGAACTTGAACTTTGACCTCATTTTCAAGGTCACATCACAGAATGGCTAATGTCTCACTTATTATCGACTTTACAGCTGAGGAATTTATTGTGGACATACTAGAAGTGATATATTTGTTGAAAATTTCATGGCCTTGAATTTATCAGTGACTTTATTTTCAAGGTCACTGGACAAAAGGTTAAAATCTAAAATGTATATTGTCCGGTAACCTTTCTTAGCCCTTGGGCTAATTTTTAGGTTATGGACCTATGATCCGATAACCTATTGGCATGGCGTTTCGTCTGTCCTTCCATCACATCTAGCTGTCCTTTCATAGGTTTTATCTTTAGAAGTTAGGGCAAATTTTTCTGAAATTTTGCACAAAAATACCTGGAAATATTTTGAAAAGGAGACATATTCTAGGTTTTCCATTTTCGCATTTGATTTTCAAAATGGCGGCCGTTTTAAACGAAAAATGACCAATTTCTGACTTTGACAGTCATTTTCTCAAAAACTGTTCAGATAGTTTTGAAATTTTTGTTTCAAGAAATTCCCCTTATGTACCTCTGTGATGTGTATAAGTGTGGTTGCCCTTGAATCGCGGGTCTGCGTGTGGCAGCCATTTAGAATTTTTGACGGGTTGACGAAATTTTTTTTTTTTCCGGCCCAAATCGCGTTACTATCCATTTTACATTTTTTTAGCCCAAAAAAAGTTTTTACCCTTTGAAACAAATTTTTGACTTTTGACCTTCGATGACCTTGAAAGGTCAAAACTAGGGCCCGGACGAGTCAACGGGTACCAGTCATTTCGCTATCCGTACCTGAGAATGAATAAAGATATAGTTTTTGTCTTGAATATTTGCTATAAACACTAGTAAAATCACAAGAATGACAAGAAAATCGTCGAAATAAAATCGAAGTAATTTTATGAGGTCACGTGATGTCTTTCAAACTTGGAAATAAAGACTGACGAAACAAATAACATGTGTCAAAGATTGATGTCTGGCGTTTATTTGTTACAAATTGTTCGAGTGAGTCCCATTCAAATTTTGATATTTAGACAGGTTACCCGGGGCGGGTCAGGTCAGACCACACTGGTACCCGGGTCGGAAATTTCAGACTCGTCCGAGCCCTAGTCATTTGAGTCATTGGGTAAAAAAAATGCCAAGATTTTCCTCTATATATGAAATGCTTGCAGATAAAGCTTATGTTTGCATTATGAACATATAGGAAGACATATATGGGACAACTAATGATGACCTTGAACTTGACCTCAGATGACCTTGAGTGCCAAATGTCTGACTCGGAATGTGTAAATTGGCCTGAGAGGCCTATACACTTGCACCCAGATGTATCTTTGTATTATGAACATATAGAAAATCAAATACCGTACCCGTACATGTAATGGAGACATTGAAGTTCACATGGATGACCTTGATTGGTAAATCTCATGGTCGTTGCAGATGTTTTACCCTCCATTGACAACCGCAATAAATGTCTTTCAGTTTTCCTTGACCTCTCCAAGGCTTTTGACACTATAAACCATCAGATTTTGTTATACAAACTTGAACATTATGGAATACGGGGTAGGGCCTTGGAGTGGTTCAAAAGTTATTTAAGTCAAAGGAAACAATACGTCAATTATAATGGAACATCATCCAGTAAAATGGAAATAACATATGGTGTGCCACAGGGATCGGTGCTAGGTCCGTTGTTATTTATACTATACACAAACGACTTACCACATCGTATAAATCATTGTAAAGTTATTTTATTCGCTGATGACACTACGGTGTACATTAGTGGCCATAATACTCCACATTTATATGAACAAATGAACAAGGATCTAGACTCATCGAAAGATTGGTTTAGGGCGAACCAGCTTTCAGTAAATCCAGGGAAAACAAAATATATTGTCTTTTCGATAAAAAAATTTGAACCTGAAAGCCCTTCCCAAGCAAAGAAGTCTTACCCCGGTTACCAGTGTTACAGCTTGGTACCAGGTGGTTAAAGCTGTATCTATTGCTTGATATATTCCAGGAATATACCAGGGTATTATCATTGTAAAGATGGTAAGCAGCTTATAAAAACAAGGTAAACACTGGTTAACAACAATGGTAAAACAATTGTAAACAACTTGTAAATTGGCGGATTACAGCTCGTTACTGGAGTCACACATGGATAAGACCATGAAAACACCAGTGTATAATCTCGGTAAAACAATGATATGATAATGGTACAACCATGATTACTACCCAGATTTAACCATGAAGCATACCGGGATAATACATGGGTAAACCATGGAAATATACCAGGTAAATGTGATGTTTCTACATGTTCCATGGGTAACAGTGGTTTTACCATTGTACCATACACAACCCATGATACAGTTCATATTTTCCCACTGGATGACCATGGTTTTACCAATGTTGTACCTATAGCTTTACTATAACCAGGGTAAGATTTTTAGGATTGGGTTATAATCTCTATATAGAGAAGGAAAAACTAATGAAAGTTCAACATACAAAATTTCTAGGTTTGTTAATTGACCTTAAAATATTGTTGTGACGTCACACCATTGTCTGAACAGTGGATTCGTCCGCACGAATCCACCGTTTGCCCCATACGAATTCATTGGTTCACTGATGCATGTAATGTCATGTTGCACAAGTTCATAATCAGTAATCTCAAGATCATCTAATCTTGAATTTCCAACATCGTTCAGAATGTTTGCAGCATTAAATGCGACCATACTATCCACGATTTCATTTAAAAATGTGTCCAAATTATATGCCATGTTGAAATGTAATGTCAACCAGTCGGTGTCCAGTAACAGAAATGCGAGAATGTGTGTGCCCATTGAAACACGTTCCACGCATCAAACCCTGCTCCTTAATACTACTCGCTCTCTAAATGAATGCATTTAACCCGTCTGCCACCTTTTTAATCCTTATTGAATATATAGAGGAATGCGCGAGATATAGTACTTGGGCCGAAAACCATGTTGAATTGAGCAATCTAAATTCACTCGGTTGCCGTCTATTTATGAATACATCTTTGTCATGATTGACTTGCAATATATCTAACAGAAACAATATACATGTGTACGAGTAAATCTGTTGGTCGCATTGTGATTGTAAGAGCAATATTTTAAGTCGGATAAAACACTCGAAACAATGATTCGTTCACGAATTCACTCGCGCGTTGCGCTCGTGAATTCGTAGGCACGAATTCACTGTTTCTCGTGCTTTATCCATGACAAAATTTCACATGGGAACACCACATCACACATTGCTACAAAAATGTCACGAAAGGCGTATATGCCATAAATATGTGCAAAAATATTTTATCCAAAGACAATCCGAGAGTGCTCTATTATAGTCTTGTTCACCCTCACCTATTATACGGTATTCGACTCTGGGGTAACGCCTATCAAAAATATATTCACAAACTAGAAATAGTTCAAAAAAAGGCAATCAGAGCCATGGTGGGTGCTAAATATAACGATTCTACATCCCCGTTATTCAAAGAACTAAATATAATGAAATTAAAGGGTCTGTGTGACCTGCAGATATTATTACTAATGTATGATTTCATGCATAAAAATCTTTCGGACTCCTTACTTAGAATATCTACATACCATGGTACTGTCCACGCTTATGACACCAGGCATAGCACCGACCCCAGTCTACCAAAACTTAATTTTGACTTGATGTGTCGTAGTTTCATGTATACTGGCCCTAGTGCCTGGCTCGAGCTGAGTGTCACCATCAAAAACGCCCAGACACGAACTTCATTTAAAAAGAAAGTCAAGCAGGACCTCCTGTCTAGATATTGAATAATTTGAAAACATATATATGTGCACCGTCAGTTTGACACATCACCGCCACGAAAATATATTTATCGAATATCAAACAATAAACCTAAAATGTGAAAATCTGATATACTTGCATGATTGATAATTTACTTTTTAGGTTACCGGACCTATGGTCCGATAACCTATTGCCGTCGCATTGCGTCTGTCGTCCGTCCGTCCGTCATCTGTTGTCCGTCGTCCGTCCACATCTGTATCTTCAAAGTTTACAGGCGGATTTTTCTGAAATTTTGCCTAAAAATATTTCAAGAGGGGTTTTTTTTTTTAGTTTTTTTATTTTCGCATTTTTCCCGCCATTTTTAACGAAAAATGACCAATTTTGGACTTTTGGCTGCCATTTTCTCAAAAACTGATCAATTTTGAGATTTTTGTTTTA
The DNA here is from genome assembly GCA_949152475.1 of Terebella lapidaria. Taxonomy (NCBI): domain Eukaryota; kingdom Metazoa; phylum Annelida; class Polychaeta; order Terebellida; family Terebellidae; genus Terebella; species Terebella lapidaria. Next base: position 20,172,507 of record OX424569.1, read on the forward strand.
AAAGATCCCCCTTATTTACCTCTATGATGTGTGTAAGTTTTGTTTTTTGAATTTTTGACGGGTCGGCGAAAAAAATTTTTTTCGCCTCAAATCGCATTACTATCCATTTTGGGTTATTTCTAGACAAAAAAAATTTTTCACCCTTTGAAAAAAATTTTGGACTTTTTTCCTTCATAATGAGAGCTGCCAGAACAGTACTCCTAGAACGCTTGAAGATAGAGCTTGGAAAGTGGCACTTTCAAATGGGAAGTCATATATGGCGACTTGTGTTGTGACCTTGAATTTGACCTTGGACAGCCATTTTTGGGTCGAAAAGTGCCCAAATTTGCACCTTGTCTGTCTTTTCTCGAAAACTGTCTGACCAGTTCTGAGATTTTTGTTTCAAAAGATTCCCCCTATGTACCTTTATGATGTGTATAAGTTTTGTTGCCCTTCAATCGCTGGTCTTCGCGTGGCGGCCATTTTGAATTTTTGACGGGTCGGCTAAAAAAATTTTCTTTGCCCCAAATCGCATTACTATCCATTTTGGGTCATTTCTAGGTAAAAAAAAATTTTCACCCTTTGAAAAAAATATGGACTTCAAAAATTTTCGGCACTTTTTTCCTTCATAATGGGAGCTGCCAGAACAGTACTCCTAGAACACTTGAAGATAGAGCTCAGAAATTGGCACTTTCAAATGGGAAGTCATCTATGGCGACTTGTGTGGTGACCTTGAATTTGACCTTGAAAGGTCAAAACAGCCATTTTTGGGTCAAAAAATGCCCAATTTTGCACCTTGTCTGTCTTCAATTGAAAACTGTTTGATCACTTTTGAGATTTTTATTTTCAAAACATAGTAATTGGGGTTTTTGACATTGTGCATAAAGATGTATATAGTGTATAAAGTGCCTTGAATTGCTCAAAAGTCTCGAAATCTAGGCTGAATAGGCCCCAAATTTAGTTTTTGGTTGTTTTCCTTCAAATTTATCTGATCAGTTTTGAGATTTTTGTTATATAACATGCTAATTGGGGTCCCTGACATTGTGTATAAAGATGGAGTGCTTTGAATTGCTTAAAAGGCCCCTTGAATGTGTAAATTGGCCTCTACAGCCAAAAATTTTTTGTAGGTATAGCTGGAATTGGAAGTCATACATACTACTTCTTACATTGAGTGCTATATCTCAGTATTACGTCCAACAAGAAATGTGTAAATTTCGTCTATAGACAAAAGACTTTTAGATAGACCTTGTATTTGTATTTCGAACATACATGAATACATTTTGTACAAGATTATATGCTGCTCACCTAATGATGACATTGAAGTTCACGAAGATGACCTTGATTGGTTAATCTGAACGTCATATCTCACCTGTCGTGTTTCAACTAAAATTGTCCGGTAACCTATCTTAGCCCTTGGGCTAATTTTATAATAGCAAAAGCCCACATGCACATGTCTCTGACAGGAAATTTACATGTGACCCATATGTATGTTTTGATACCGTAAAGTACCTAATAGACGCGCAGTGCGCGAGTGGGAGGGCTGGGGTGCGTGTCTAATAACTCACGAAATATCATAAATTGAGGCGCTTCTCTTGAGAAATGCTAAATTCGCGAATTTATGGTAGCACGCACATGGCTTGTTTACAAGGAAGTTTCCTTGGCCAGTGTGCGCATGCGCATTTGAGGCTTCCGGCAATGGCGTCTCCTGACATTGGTGCGAAATACAAACACAAATTCATTCATTCGTGTCTTCCATGTGTATGAAAATAACTGGTCTCCTGAAAAAGGCGAGAAACTTGTTTGTGAAGCGGAAGTGGACAACAAACACGATCGATTTGCCGTCACCGTCATGAAAAACCAGTCCGTAGTGGGACACATTCCCAGGGAAAACAGTCGGGTGTCTCACTTCTTTTTGAAGACGGGTGGGAAGATTATTGCAATAGTGATCAGACATCAACTAAATCGCGGTCTGTCATTGGGAGCCAGCCTGTCCAGGCTCATATCCATGCACTTCACCCCCCCCCCCCCCCCCCAAAGCCTGGTTTACTAGTGTGTGTACATGGGTAAAAGAATGAAGTTTCATCCCATTCTCCGATTCTCACGCGTGCTTCTAGGTATATATTTTTAATCCGCGCACTCGCCCAATCTTCAAAAAGGGGGGTGCCTTTCTATTAGGTAACGTGCTTCTATTAGGTACTTTACGGTATCTAATTATCTACTGTTGGATTATTAAAATTATTTGTGTGTGTGTGTGTTATGTGTGTATGCGTGTGTGTGTAGGTGGGTGGGTGTGAATGGTATGGGTTTCTGCGGGTACCCTGTATATTTTGACCAAACTATAGTTAATTTCGAAAAATGTGTGTGGGGATGCGGGGGTGTGTGTGTGGGTGTATGAGTTGTAAAGGGGCTTGGTTGTGCATGATTGGCTCGGGATGGGTACAGTAGATGTTTGTGTGTGAGTTGTATGGGGGTAGGTGTGTGTGCAGGTGGGTAACATGGAGGGGGGGGGGGTGTAGGTGTGTGTGAATATCCACCGAAATTATCAGAGTCAATTTTGTATATAGTATATAGTGGATGATAATATTGTAAAGTATGTCAATATAGAACATAGAACAATATGATGTTTATGTGTATTAGACGGACTGGAAGGAACAACTATTTATTGATGTTTGTGGTGTATATGGTGTGAGGTGACTGGTTTTAATTACAGGTGTTTACAGCCCTCGGGTTACAAGCTACGCTTTTGTAAACACCTGGGATGTGTCCTATATTCTTATACTATTTTGAATTATTATGTATTATGTTATATGCACATCTCGAATAAAATACAATACAATACAATAATGTTCACACTGATAACCTTGATCGATGAATCTCAAGGTCTGTTACATTCCATTATCCAATCCAAAATTGTTCGGTAACCTATCTTAGACTTTGGGCTAATTTTGAGTTTTGAACTGGAACCCACTCGAGTGGAACTTCAGTCTCAGGGGCTAACTGGACTCCTGAGCTTGTTGAAAAAAGCACAGCACTGGCTTCGTGGTCTTGAAATGATTGATCAGCAGACCTGATTGGGCCATTCTTTACTAAGTTGAACTGGTCTTGGACAGGTGTGCCCCTGAGAGCCTCAAGTCCCGACAGTTCTCCCATGCCAGCGACTGTTGGATGTTTGGCGTCACACTCTGGGAAATGTTTACATACGGTGAAGAACCTTGGGTCGGCCTCAATGGCACACAGGTTAGCCTGGCATTTTTGTATCCCCCGTACAAAGTTCGGCGGATACTATGGATTTGGCTTCGTCGTCCGCGTCCGCAGAGATTTTCTTGTGAACGCGCTACAGGCCGCAATTCTCACCCGATCACCATTATTTTTTGCAGGCACATATATAATGGTAAGATCCCGACACCAATCGATTTTGGTTGCCGTGGCAACTGAATTGGTCGTTTGGGGACACATTTTGCATTGAAAACAGCCTGTTTGAGACACATGGCTTGTGAGCGCTCTATAGATGGCAATTTTCGACGAATCTCGATAATATTTGGAAGTGTTGTTGGGAAGGGCTGTCACACGAAACCAATCGTTTTTTAGAATGATCATGTAAATATTAATATGTTAACAGCCTAACTTATTACAGAATTTTGAAATATCCATTTTGACATGTACGATCATTCCAATAGCCTGTACAATGGAAGGTAATGACACTGGTTTCTTGTTCAGAATGGAGAACTGAAGTTTTCAGTGAAAACAGGACAATATTACTGAATAAGTTAACATTAGTTTTACTAGTTAAGTCTATTATTGTCCACAATAAAAATAGTTAAGACGAGAAACGTTTATTATTAGGCTCAACAAGGTAAAGGTTTTGTCCAGTACAGATTTCATGGGTGTAACTGAATAAGTTAACATTATTTTTAATAGTTAAGTCTATTATTGACCACAATAAAAATAGTTAAGACAAGAAATATTTATTATTAACCTCAACGAGGTAAATGTTTTGTCCAGTACAAATTTCATTGGTATAACCGAATAAGTTAACATTATTTTTACTAGTTAGGTCTATTATTGACCACAATAAAAATAGTTAAGTCTATTATTGACCACAATAAAAATAGTTAAGATGAGAAATATTTATTATTAAGCTCAACAAGGTGAAAGTATGTCCAGTACAGATTTCATGGGTGTACTGAATAAGTTAACATTATTTTTACTAGTTTAGTCTATTATTGACCACAATAAAAATAGTTGGGACAAGAAATATTTATTATTGGGCTCAACAAGGTAAAGATTCTGTCCAGTAGACATTTTATGTCTGTAACCAAATAAGTTAACATTTTTTTTGCTAGTTAAGTCTATTATTGACCTCAATAAAAATAGTTAAGATGAGAAACAATTATTATTGAGTTCAACAAGGTTAAGATTTTGTCCGGTAGAAATTTCTGGGTGTAACCGAATAAGTTAACTTTATTTTTACATGTTAAGTCTATTATTGACCACAATGAAAATAGTTAAGACAAGAAATATTTATTATTGGGCTCAACAAGGTGAAGGCTTTGTCCAGTAGAGATTTTATGGCTGTGATCAAATAAGTTAACATTATTTTTTTGCTAGTTAAGTCTATTATTGATCACAATAGCTTTTTATGAAAACATTGATCAACTTTTACTTTGAATTTCAACTTGAAAGCATGTTTGGCACATATTATAAGTCGAAATATAACTTATGGTGAAAAGTTCAATCTGCCTCCATTTTCGTCATCTTGAAATGCAGTTTTGGTCAATTTTAGGTTACCGGACCTTTGGTCCGATAACCTAATGGCATGGCGTTGCGTCCGTCGTCCGGCCGTCCGTCCGTCCGTCCGGCGTTAACATTTTTATCTTTAAAGTTAACGATCGAATCTTTCTGAAATTTTGCACAAAAATGCCTAAAAATATTTTGAGAAGGAGGTATTTTTTTGTTTTTTAATTTTCGCATTTTTCTCAAAATGGCGGCCGTTTTTGTCGAAAAACGCTCAATTTTGGACTTTGACGGCCATTTTCTCAAAAACTGTCTGATCAGTTTTGAGTTTTTGGTTTCAAAAGATTCCCCTCATATACCTCTGTGATATGTATAAGTTTGGTTGCCCTAAATCTGCCGGTTTCCGTGTGGCGGCCATTTTGAATTTTTGGCGTGTCGGCGAAAAAAATTTTTTTCGCCCCAAATCGCATTACTATCCATTTTGGGCCATTTCTAGGGCAAAAAAAATTTTTCACCCTTTGAAAAAAATTTTGGACTTCGAAAATTTTCGGCATTTTTTCCCTTCATAATGGGAGCTGTCTGGACTGTACTCATAGAACGCTTGAAGATAGAGCTTAGAAATTGGCACTTTCAAATGGGAAGTCATATATGGCGACTTGTGTGGTGACCTTGAATTTGACCTTGGATGACCTTGAAAGGTCAAAACAGCCATTTTTGGTTCGAAAAACGCTCAAATTTGCACCTGGTCTGTATTTTCTCAAAAACTGTCTGATCAGTTTTGAGATTTTTGCTTAAAAAGATTCCTCTTATATACCTCTGTGACGTGTATAAGTTTTGTTGCCCTTGAATCGCCGATCTCAGTGTGGCGGCCATTTTGAATTTTTGACGAGTCGGCGAAAAAAAATTTTTTCGCCCCAAATAACATTACTATCCATTTTGGGCCATTTCTAGGCAAAAAAATATTTTCACCCTTTGAAAAAAATTTTGGACTTCGAAAATTTTCGGCACTTTTTCCCTTCATAATGGGAGCTGTCTGGACTGTACTCATAGAACGCTTGAAGATAGAGCTTAGAAATTGGCACTTTCAAATGGGAAGTCATATATGGCGACTTGTGTGGTGACCTTGAATTTGACCTTGGATGACCTTGAAAGGTCAAAACAGCCATTTTTGGTTCGAAAAACGCTCAAATTTGCACCTGGTCTGTATTTTCTCAAAAACTGTCTGATCAGTTTTGAGATTTTTGCTTAAAAAGATTCCTCTTATATACCTCTGTGACGTGTATAAGTTTTGTTGCCCTTGAATCGCCGATCTCAGTGTGGCGGCCATTTTGAATTTTTGACGAGTCGGCGAAAAAAAATTTTTTCGCCCCAAATAACATTACTATCCATTTTGGGCCATTTCTAGGCAAAAAAATATTTTCACCCTTTGAAAAAAATTTTGGACTTAGAAAATTTTCGGCACTTTTTTCCTTCATAATGGGAGCTGTCAGGACTGTACTCATAGAACGCTTGAAGATAGAGCTTAGAAATTGGCACTTTCAAATGGGAAGTCATATATGGCGACTTGTGTGGTGACCTTGAATTTGACCTTCGATGACCTTGAAAGGTCAAAACAGCCATTTTGGGGTCAAAAAATGCCCAGATTTGCCTTTGTAGATGAAATGCTTGCAGATAGAGCTCATGTTTGCATTATGAACATATAGGAAGACATATATGGCACAACTAATGATGACCTTGAACTTGACGTCAGATGACCTTGAGTGCCAAATGTCTGACTTGGAATGTGTAAATTGACCTAGGCGGCCTAAACGATTCCACCCAACATATAGAATATCAAATGCCGCACACATACATGTAATGGTTACATCGAAGTTCATACGGATGACCTTGATTGGTAAATCCCAAGGTCATATGTTTACACTGCGAACCTTGATTGGTAAATCTCAAGGTCTGTTACCTGCCAATGCTGCCATGGCCAAACCAAAATTGTCCGGTAACCTATCTTAGCCTTTGGGCTAATTTTTAGTTTGAATTTCAACTTGAAACCAAGTTTGGCACATATTATGAGTTAAAATATAACTTATGATGAAAAGTTCGATCTGGCTCCAATTTCGTCATCTTGAAATGCAGTTTTGGTAAACTTTTAGCTTGAATTTCAACTTGAAACCAAGTTTGGCACATGTTATGAGTTAAAATATAACTTATGACGAAAAGTTCTATCTGGCTCCAATTTCGTCATCTTGAAATGCAGTTTTGGTCAACTTTTACATTGAATTTCAACTTAATACCAAGTTTGGCACATATTATGAGTTGAAATATGACTCATGGCAAAAAGTTTGATCTGGCTCCAATTTCGTCATCTTGAAATGCAGTTTTGGTCAACTTTTAGTTTGAATTCAAAATTGAAATCAAGTTGGAAAGGTATTATGAGTTAAAATATAACTCATGACGAAAAGTTTGATCTGGCTCCAATTTTGTCATCTTGAAATGCAGTTTTGATTAAGGTGTGATTGCACGTAACTTACCGGTGACTGCACTGATGCACTTTTGCATTGACTTATAATGTGAAAGTAAAGGTAACAAAATCACCAAAACAATACAATCCCCTGACCTAAAACTTGGTTAGCACACACACATATACTCATGGATGATGAACCGAGACATGGTTTCATAAATGATGTCACGTAAGCTGTGCAATTCGATGATTAGATAAATCATTTTATACGTTTCACCAAAACGAAGATTCGAGTGTTCTGCTTGACAAGCATTGGCTGTTGCATATATTTATTCCTTGTTGTCGTCAAAATAATGATAATATCTAGGGTTATACTTTCTGTGAGATGAATACAATGAGCTGAACATTCATAATCCCAAACACCTCGGTGCACCCGAGTGCATATCACCTGTGAGTTTTACTGGCCTCACTAGCTATTTGCTGCACAGCATAATCCTTTCGCTCGCCCTGTTGTGAGTGTATTTTGTAGATTGAGAAATAGGTCGGAAAATGACATATGAAAACGATGAATTTAACAAATTTAACATTTCTTATTAAGAAACAGAGTCTCGGTTAGTAATCCTTGATGGCTAACAATCAGAAAGGCAAAGTTTCACGTTGATTGGAAGTGTGTAAATTCATGAATTTGTTACCTTTATATTTACATTATAAGTGAATGGACAGCTGGTCAATACCAGGTTCATGACGATCACATGCAATCAATCCTTAACTTTTACTTTGAATTTAAATTTGAAACCATGTTTGGCACATACATGTATTATGAGTCGAAATATAACTTATGGTGATAAGTTCAATCTGGCTCCAATTTTGTCATCTTGAAATGCATTTTTGGTCAAATTTTACTTTGAATTTCAACTTGGAACCAAGTTTGTAAAATATTCAGAGTTGAAATATGATAGGTGAAAAGATTGATCTATCTGTATTTTCGTTATTAGGCATCCCGATTGAAAATCGGGAGGCCTTATGTTTTTGTCTGGTTTTTTTTTTTTCTTTTTTTTTTTTTTTTTTTTTCTTCCGCCGTTTGGTTTCCGGATCATAACTCTTGAACGCCTTGATCTATCTTTCCGAAATTTTCACAGCTCATCCGAAATACTTTGCTCCTAACCTCTATTGTTTTTCGTCGAGATCCGAAATCCAAGATGGCCGCCAGCGGCCATTTTGGAAAAAAAAATCGGGCGATTCCTGTCAATGTCATAATTTGATTCAGGCAATTTCCAGGGGAAAAAAATTTTTTGGGTGTATTTTTTTTTTTTTTTCCGCCTGCCCCCATGCAGATGTAATACTGTAACTGAGCCATGCTACTGTATTCACTGACTGCAGCCTGCATGTCCAGCATGAGGCTAGGCTCTGCCCTCTCAGCCAGTGCAGTATATGAGAGCCCTGCTCAGTAATGCGCTACAAGATCAGCCACTCTGTCCAGCACAGCGGTACGCTCCGCCCCTCTCAGCCAGCCCTGCTCAGTCATGCCTTACAAGATCAGCCAGTCTGTCCAGCACAGCAATAGGCTCCGCCTTCTCAGCCAGCCCTGCTCAGTCATGCATGACAAGTGATACAGCTAGCATGTCCAACTTGACCCCAGGCTCATATCCATGCATAATCCCTCACTCCCCCCTCCTAAGCCTGGTTTACTAGTGTGTGTACATGGTAAAAGAATGAAGTTCCACCCCACAGAATACAATAGTTAGTTAATAAGCCAACACACATGACACAACATGCTTGGGGGATGATCTGCCCTGTCTGCATTTATATTGTAAAAACATGTATTGTTTGAATGTTTTGTTATTCAACTCTATTTGACATGCAATGACCAAATCATCATTGTTTTAGTTAGCTGGGAAATGTTTGGCTTTGGTTATAATGTGCATGGGAAAATTCCGCTGTATTGTACAAGTTTTGAAATCACAAAATTGGCCAAGATGACACAGCATTCTTTTAGTCACGTAATATTTTACATTTGACAGGAGCACCTGAAAAATATCACGAACATCCTGATTAAATATACTAGTATTCTGAATATTGGCTGGGTAGTACTCTGAATATTGGCTGGGTAATTGTCCATTCATTTTGGGTGGCAAATGTCTGGTGGGCCAAGTTGTCAAGATGATAGAAAGCAGTTCTGGTAAGAATCTGTCTGATGAGCTCTCACTCTTACCCACATACAATGGCCTATGTATCCTTTTTTCTCAGTCCAGTATGACCATTTGATATGATAAGAACAAATTGGGGGATGCCACAAAGCCTATAGGCTTTTATGTCTAGTTTTATCAAACATGTCGAATGGAAAATCATATAAAGAGATTTCAGTTGTGATTTTGAATTCGACCTTCAATAACCTCGGAAAATCAGTGCAGCAATTTGGTGGGGAAAAGAAAACAGTTGTGACTTGAGATTTAACATTTCTCTGGTAATCTTTTTTAGCCCTTGCTCTAGTTTTTCACACTTGACAGTGATATATTTGGGGCAACAGAGATGATAGGGCTACAGGGGATACACCCAAGCGGTCGTAGGCGACCGGAAGCGTCTAGTTTTTCATTGAAATTCAAATAATTCAAATGGATTTGTGGATTATATATGTAGACATCAGAATTTCAGCTTCATATTATGGAACGTCAATTTTCAATTCAAAACATTGTACCCAGTTTAAAATGGTCGTAATAATTTATCTATTCAAGGCAAGGGTTAAATCAGGAAAATCAATTGGAAGATGAAAATATTTCTCACACCACAGATTCTTCAGAAGATAGACAAAGAAGGCGAGAGACCAGATAAACCTGCACACTGTCCTACAGAGATCTATCAACTCATGCTCCAGTGCTGGGCCCACAAACCCCACGAGCGACCAAACTTTGACGCCCTGAAAGTTCTTCTCAGTGAGGTATGTTGATGTCATGAATGGAGACTTTGGGGTTCGCCAGTGCCTACTGCTATTGTGCAATACTATTATATATTCTTACATGTTTACGTCTAATATATTAGCATATTTGATCAAAATTGCTATTAATGGTACATTGGGGACTGGTTCTATTGTACTACTGCCTACTGGTATGAATGGTACACTGGTATGAATGGTATGGATGGTACACATGCACTACTTCTACAAATGGTACACTGGTACTAATGGTACAGATGGTACACTGGTACAAATGGTACACTGGTATAGATGATACTATTGGTACACTTGCACTACTTCTACAAATGGTACACTGGTACTACTGGTACAGATGGTACACTGGTGCTACTGGTACAAAAGCTACACTGTTACAAATAGTACAGTGGTGCTATTGTACAAATAGTACACCGGTGCTATTGTACAAATGGTACATTGGTACAAATGGTACCCTATTACAACTGGTACAAATGCTACACTGTTACAAATAGTATAGTGGTACTATTGTACAAATAGTACACCGGTGCTATTGTACAAATGGTACATTGGTACAAATGGTACCCTATTACTACTGGTACTAATGCTACACTGATACAGATGGTACTACTGGTACACTGGTGCTACTAGTACAAATGGTACTACTGGTACACCTGGTACAAATGGTATACTGGTGCTACTGGTACAAATGGTACACTGTTACTACTGGTACAAATGGTACACTGGTGCTACAGGTACAAATGCTACACTGATACAGATGGTACTACTGGTACAGATGGTACACTGGTGCTACTAGTATAAATGGTACACTGATACAAATGTTACACTGGTGCTACTGCTACAAATGGTACACTGGTACTACTGGTACAAATGGTACTCTGGTGCTACTGGTACAAATGGTACACTGGTACTACTGGTACAAATGGTACTCTGGTGCTACTGGTACAAATGGTACACTGGTGCTACTGCTACAAATGGTACACTGGTACTACTGGTACAAATGGTACACTGGTACTACTGGTACAAATGCTACACTGGTGCTACTGGTACAAAAGCTACACTGGTACAAATGCTACACTGTTACAAATAGTACATTGGTGCTATTGTACGAATAGTACACTGGTGCTATTGTACAAATGGTACAATGGTACAAATGGTACCCTATTACTACTGGTACTAATGTTACAAATGGTACACTGGTACTACTGGTACAAATGGTACACTGCTACAATTGGTACACTGGTTCTACTGGTACAAATGGTACACTTGTTCTATTGCTACAAATGGTACGCTGTTATTATTGGTACACATGGTACACTGGTACAAATGGTACACATGTTCTATTGGTACAAATGACACAGTGGTACAAATGGTACCCTGTTACTATTGGTACACATGGTACACTGGTACAAATTGTACACTGGTACAAATGGAACACTGGTTCTACTGGTAAAAATGGTACACTGTTACTATTGGTACACTGGTACAAGTGGTACACCAGCTCTAATGGTACAAATGGTACACTTGTTTTATTGGTACAAATGGTACACTTGTTTTATTGGTACAAATGGTACACTGGTACTACTGGTACAGATGGTACACTGGTACAGATGGTACTATTGGTACATATGGTACACTGGTACAGATGGTATTACTGGTACACTGGTACAGATGGTATTACTGGTACACTGGTATTACTGGTACAGATGGTGCACTTGTGCTACTGGTACAAATGCTACACTATTACAAATAGTACAGTGGTGCTATTGTACAAATAGTACACCGGTGCTATTGTACAAATGGTACATTGGTACAAATGGTACCCTATTACTACTGGTACTAATGCTACACTGATACAGATGGTACTACTGGTACACTGGTGCTACTGGTACAAATGGTACTACTGGTACAAATGGTATACTGGTGCTACTGGTACAAATGGTACACTGTTACTACTGGTACAAATGGTACACTGATACAGATGGTACTACTGGTACACTGGTGCTACTGGTACAAATGGTACACTGGTACTACTGGTACAAATGGTACACTGTTACTACTGGTACAAATGGTACACTGGTGCTACAGGTACAAATGCTACACTGATACAGATGGTACTACTGGTACAGATGGTACACTGGTGCTACTAGTATAAATGGTACACTGATACAAATGTTACACTGGTGCTACTGCTACAAATGGTACACTGGTACAAATGGTACTCTGGTGCTACTGGTACAAATGGTACACTGGTGCTACTGCTACAAATATTACACTGGTACTACTGGTACAAATGGTACTTTGGTGCTACTGGTACAAATGCTACACTGGTACAAATGCTACACTGGCGCTACTGGTACAAATGGTACTTTGGTGCTACTGGTACAAATGGTACACTGGTACAAATGCTACACTGGCGCTACTGGTACAAATGGTACTCTGGTGCTACTGGTACAAATGGTACACTGGTGCTACTGGTACAAATGGTACACTGGTACTACTGCTACAAATGGTACACTGGTACTACTGGTACAAATGGTACACTGGTGCTACTGGTACAAATGGTACTCTGGTGCTACTGGTACAAATGGTACACTGGTGCTACTGCTACAAATGGTACACTGGTACTACTGGTACAAATGGTACACCAGCTCTAATGGTACAAATGGTACACTTGTTTTATTGGTACAAATGGTACACTTGTTTTATTGGTACAAATGGTACACTGGTACTATCGGTACAGATGGTACACTGGTACTATTGGTACCTGGGCTCACTCTAGTGACAGATTTTTTTTAGCAGAAATTGCTAGACTACAAATTTCTTTTAGCGTTTTACAATTTCCTATGGCAATAATTCTTGCATGTATAACACATTGTACAAAGGACTATTCAATAACTGACGAAAGTACTGCAATGATTATGATGATTGAAAGAAATGTAAGCGTCAGACTATTTATTATTATGACAGTGCCAATTACACTTTCGCAAATTGTACGAAAGCAAGCTATTTCTGTTTAGCACTTTGAGCCTTTGATTAGCAAAATGCTACAGTGCGATCAGTACTATTGGTACAGATGCTTACAGTTTATTTTATACATCACCAATCTAAACTACTACAGGCTCCTTTTTGATCCCGCGTTTCGTTTTGGATAAGAAATTCGCATGATTGAACTAGGCATGATCGTCTGCCTCATGACCGCCCTCCTTTTCCCGCCAAAACCGCATGCGCAGCAACTTCACTTTTCTGTCCACCGCCATTTTTGTCCGTCTGTCCGGCCGGGCGGACGGGAGTATGGTTGTGTGACTAGAAAAGGCACACAACCATAAGTTGTGAGGAAATTTCTTTTTGTGTGCCTATTTTGGGGAGTTGTGTCCCTATTTTAGATAGGAAATTTAACATGTAAAAGGCACACAAGAAGGTCTCGTCCGCACGTCCGTCCGTCCGTCCGTCAACAATTTCTTGTGAACGCGATAACTTACAAAGTTTTTAGGAAGAGCAGGGCTCTTCCTCTATGATGTTGGTTTTTTTTGGATTTTTGAATTTTTTCTTTTGTTGACATTCTTGAAAGTGCCACTTGGAACCACAACAGGCTATTCAACTGTGGCTAATTGGGAGGGCCCGGGGCCCGTTGGGAGGAAAATGACGCCCGTGTACCTAATCATGGTTAATGTAATAAGTTATTAGCGATAATAATCCCAGGAGACGTGTGTTCCGACCGTTTTTTTTTTTGTATGTCACCGTTTCATACCCATCACCACTCCCGTTTTGATCTCCACTGGAACAGTGCTTTCTTGCAATCATATGCACTCAAAGTTTTGGATATACATTCCGCACAATATATAGATACAGTATGGTATTGCAACAATGAAAAACAAGTTGATACGGCAACATAATAATTATGTGTCAGTGGTGGTATTCCATATTCGAGTGGGCAAATTCAATTCTCGTGTGGCCCCGATAAGCAGTCACGGCAGTCGGCCCGCCAGCCTGAGAGTCACTGAATTGTCCAATCGGGAAGCTGTCTTGGCGGACACACCCACATGTTTATGAAATACACGTGGATATAATGATATTTTGATTGATTGATTGATTGATTTATTTGGGTAAAATCCATACATGTACATTCAATGTTGACACAATAGTGTACATATATAAACAAAACCGAGGATAACACAAGAAAGCATAAAACTTATTTCCGTTGTGGTCCTCGTTGTGATATGCAAATGATCACGTGAGCGAGTCCCGCCAATTAGCGTACTGCCCCAAAAAATTGCTGCAGGGTCGAGGTCAAAATGCCAGCCGCCAAGAGATCGTCCAACTGAGTGCGGTATTTGTGGAAATACTTGTTACGACCCAAATAAATGGTCTTTTCTATGACTCTTTCCTACTTCACTGGTAATACTTCATAAAAATATCACCACCGAAAGCTTGTTTATGGGGGAATTTAATTAAAAATGCCATTGAAGTGAAGCGAGATTTCAACGAGATTTGACTAAAACTTAGGAACAGTCGGAAACAAACAAACAAAACTTGGCAGATTTGCGGAGCTTTTACACGGGAAAAAACTTAGTTGCCTCCTAAAATAAGCAGAAACAAATGGATACTATATCTAGCACTTTTATCATGTTTATGATAGTTTCATATTGCCGACGAGAATTGTCAGTGCTGATTTTGATAGCAGTCACACGAGCGGCGATTCGGGGTGGGGGTGTACCTGGGCTACTTCAGTATTTGGCAGCTGACACTACACACTGCACACTGACACAACATGTACGCTGATCTTCAAATCAACATTTGGGCAAGGAGAAACATGATCGCATTGATGAAAAAAGCTTTCATGCATGTCATGAATTATTGGAAATGCAGACAAGTTACTGAAATGTCTCTGCAGTACAAATCAAAACACTGAAAAAAAATCCATAAAGAAATTTAAATCTAAAACTAAAGCTCAAAAAACATTGTGCCTCCTAAATCAGAAAAACATAATCACTGATAATCAGAACCTTGAAAATCTTACACATTGGTCCCAAAAATAGTCGGGTGATCTTTAAACGTGTTCAACAAGGTAAAGCTTCTGACTTGTAGAGATTTCATGGCTGTAACGGAATAAGTAGAGTAATCCAGCCTATTTTCGGACACCACCAGAAATCGGACACTTCATGATTTACCACCAATTTTCTATGTCAGTTATTATGCCGCAAACAAATTTTCTCAAGCACTGAAACGAGCCAAGTGTCTGTGGTCTTTGCTGGTTTGAAGAAATATCTGCAAAGTGTTAGCAGGGGTATCCAGTTTGATAAGTTCCACAATGTTAGCTTCCCTGTTAGTGTTAGTGTCCGAAAACTGTCTAGTGTACTCTATATGATCTTCCTGTCCTCAGGGCTGCTTAATTTTCTTTCATAACTGATCTTTAGCCTTGCAACAACTACCGATTGACAGCTTCATGTATATAGCCTAAAATTATAATGATATAGTTATTATTCTTGAAGACACAGAAGGTGTCCGATTTCTGTCTGGGGTGTCCGATTACTGTCATTTGAACTCACAGTTCATAATTCACCAATATCGAAGTCAGGACAAAATAATATTTCCATACGACTTTATAACTTTTACCATATTTACGTGCATATGCCGTTGCATGTAAAATAAATCATCTGGTATTTTTCTCTACAGTCATTATTGAGATTTCACCTTAAGTGTCCGAAAACTGTATGGTTTACTCTAACATTAGTTTTATTGATTAAGTCTTATTGGCCACAATAAAAATAATTATTACAAAGTTCTGGGGCCCAGACGAGTCGACAGGTACCCAAATTCGGGGCGGGTCATACAATTACCTGGATCGGAATTTTGTTACTCGTATTTGAGAACAAATAAAGATATAGTTTTGAATATATGTGATAAACACTAGTAAAATCACAAGAATGACAAGGAAATCATCAGGGAAAAAAACGATAGTTTTATGAGGTCATGACATTGTGATCTTTCTCAAACTTGAAAATACCGGTAATTACTGACGAAACAAATAATATGTGTCAAAGATCAATGTCTGGCGTTTACGTGTTACAAATTGCTTCAGTGAGTATCATTCAAATTTTGCTATATATTTGGACGGGTCGGGTCAGACGACACAGGTACCCGGTTCGGAAATTTCCGACTCACTCGGGCCCTAAAAAGTTCTATCCAGTCATGACTAACCGAATAGGTTATCATTAGTTTTACTAGTTGAGTCTATTATTGACCACAATAAAAATAGTTACATGACAAGAAAATAGTTACATGACAAATTTATTGGCCAAACAAGGTATAGATTCTGCCCAGTAGAGTTACAATATGGCCACAACATATATGTACCAAATCAAATACAATATTCAAGGGTTTTTAAATAGTTCTGTGCAAACATTTTCGAAGCTCTTCCTTTGAGGCCAGTGGCCCTTGTTAACGAAATACCGCCAAAATCATACCAGAGGTGCATCATGAGCAGATCTCGGACAAGTTCGATGATGGGTGACCTTGACCTATTTTTCAGGTCGTGGCAGGACTTCGAACTTGACAATACATGAAAACAGGACTTTGTACCTTGTGAACGCGATAACTTACAAAGGTTTTAACGAAATACCGCCAAAATCATACCAGAGGTGCATCATGAGCAGATCTCGGACGATTTCGATTGTGGGTGACCTTGACCTATTTTTCAGGTCGTGGCAGGACTTCGAACTTGACAATACATGAAAACAGGACTTTGTACCTTGTGAACGCGATAACTTACAAAGTTTTTAACGAAATACCGCCAAAATCATACCAGAGGTGCATCATGAACAGATCTCGGACAAGTTCGATGATGGGTGACCTTGACCTATTTTTCAGGTCGTGGCAGGACTTCGAACTTGACAATACATGAAAACAGGACTTTGTACCTTGTGAACGCGATAACTTACAAAGTTTTTAACGAAATACCGCCAAAATCATACCAGAGGTGCATCATGAACAGATCTCGGACAAGTTCGATGATGGGTGACCTTGACCTATTTTTCAGGTCGTGGCAGGACTTCGAACTTGACAATACATGAAAACAGGACTTTGTACCTTGTGAACGCGATAACTTACAAAGTTTTTAACGAAATACCGCCTAAATAATACCGGAGGTGCATCATGAGCAGATCTCAGACAAGTTCGATGATGGGTGACCTTGACCTATTTTTCAAGTCGTGGCAGGACTTCGAACTTGATAATACATGAGAACAATGCCAATTCCTTCCACTAACAGCCCTCCTCGATGCAACCCGCCCAATTGTCGCGGGTGCGACTTATACTTGTTGCTTGGCAGCTTGGATTGTTTCTCCCGGTGTATTCGTGGAATTTAGTCTGCAAACTAGTCATTTGTGATATATTCTGACGGAATTTCATCAGGGTTTTAATAGACATCGATTTGTGTCTATTGTGGATAAGTATCGTGATGATCTTTTGTTACTGCACTTACGTTGGTGTTCCTAGAGTCAGTTCAACCTATTATCGTCCACCTTTTGAAAGACGGAGAGGACCCGCAGGTGATACGTCCGTGGGGTTCAGGTAGCGACCGTGAACTGAATTTTTGAATTCAGTTTGTTTACAATTCAGAGTGAGCCAACGGATCGATATTATTGTGACGTCATGTATGAATTGTCGGTTGACGTTTTTGGGTATGTTGATCGATGGAAGCGCCTAAAATCGATTGTGACGTGGATGACGTCATAGATCGAAGGGGTCTGGGTCAGGCCCTGGGGCAATGTTTGATATACATGGGGGTCGATCTAATAATGGTAGGCCTGGTAGGCTAAACATGACAGTGGTGCACGGTTTCGTCCTGGTGGGACTCATCAGGCCAGGATAGGGGAAAGAATTGGAAATAGAGGGGAGGATGCGAAAGTTAGGGGCAAGAAACCATCCTTAGCTGATTTTTGAGTCAGCTCCCTGTTGTGGGCAAGATCTGAGTGGGTGTTTCAGAAACAGGATGGTCCTCAGGGTATTGAGGAGGAGAGGCTCAGGGCTTTGTGGGCTAAAGAAGGGACACATTTTTAGTGTATCCAGATCTTGTCTGTGAGTGAGGTGAACTGTAAACTGGACGTCTTCCAAGTGTGTTGCACTAGTGGAAGTGGGCTGAGGGTACGACCTTCACGAGATATATAAAAAAGGAACGAGGCAAAGATCAGTTGTACCCTGGACATTCGTCTTCAGTGTTGAGACCCATGGGGAAGTGAGTGTGTAGCCGGTACTGCCACATTTTCTCGAGAGTTTCTCTCAGGTGTCTATTTTCGTCAGTAGGTGCTCCCTGGCAGAAGCCGAGTACATACACCCTGACGTCGCGCAGACCCGCATGTTTGTTGGGGGCAGAGTAGTGGAGACCCAGTGCATTGGAAGTGTTGGCGGTCTCGATGTTTCGAAAGTGCTCATAAAGCCTTCGTTGTAGGATACGTTTGGTCTGGCCGACATAGAGTTTGTGGCATTTTTGGCATTGGATGGCGTAAATCAGGTTGTTGCTGAGACAGGATACATTGGTTCTGGCCTTGTATCTGCGTTTGGTGATGGGATCCATAATGGTACCGTCTTTTTGGATTTTGGTACAGTATTTGCAGTTTGGTTTTTGGCAGTGCACTTTAGGTTGTTTTGGTTTTGGGGTATGGTTAGGGATTTGCGCCCTTACTAGCATGTTCCTAAGGTTGGGGGGACGTCGCTGTCCAAAGAACGTGCGAACGTGGAAAGGTATAAATGCTTCCACGTGTGAACGTGGTAGCTTTGAAACTTTCTACGTGTGAACGTGGAAACCTACATCTTTCTACGTTCGAACGTGATAGGTTTTTGAAGTTTCTACGTGCGAACGTGAAAGCATATATTGTTTCCACGTGTGAACGTGGTAGCTTCGGACTTTCTACGTGTGAACGTGGAAGCCTAAAACTTTTCTACGTGCGAACGTGATAAGTTTTAAAGTTACCACGTGCGAACGTGATAGCGCTAAATGCTTCCACGTGCGAACGTGGTAGCCTTGAACTTTCTACGTTCGAACGTGCAAGGTTTTTACTAGAAAAAACACCAATTTTAGGTTACCGGACCTTTGGTCCGCTAACCTATTGGCATGGCGTTGCGTCCGGCGTCCGGCGTGGGCGTCGTCCACATTTTTATCTTTTTTGTTTACGGACCAATCTTTCTGAAATTTTGCACAAAAATAATTCAAGAAGGAGGTATTTTTTAGTTTTTTGATTTTCGCAATTTTTTCAAAATGGCGGCCGTTTTTGTCGAAAATCGGCCAATTTTGGACTTTGACGGCCATTTTCTCAAAATCTGTTCAGTAACTTTTTTTCTTTTTGATACATAACACTCCTCATATGTACTCCTATGATGTCTATAAATTTCGTCGCGATTGAATCGCTCGAAGTGGGCCATTTTGGCCCAAACTCGGCCCAAATGGGACTTTCCCATGTTAAATTCTCCTATGCTTTATAATGGGACACATTAAGCCTAATATCTCACTTAATATTGAGATTAGAGACTAGGAATCAATTGTGGACATATAGGAAATGATATATGCTGAATATTGTCGTGACCTTGAATTTGATCTTTGACCTCATTTTCAAGGTCACAGGACAAAATTGCCAATATCTTGCTTATTAGCTACTTTACAGCTTAGGAATCAATTGTGAACATATAGGAAATGATATATGCTGAAAATTCTCATGACCTTGAATTTGACTTTTAACCTCATTTTCAAGGTCACATGACAAAATGGCTAATATCTCGCTTATTATCGACTTTACAGCTTAGGAATCAATTGTGAACATATAGGAAATGATATATGCTGAATATTCTCGTGACCTTGAATTTGACCTTTGACCTCATTTTCAAGGTCACAGGACAAAATGGCCAATATCTTGCTTTTTAGCGACTTTACAGCTTAGGAATCAATTGTGAACATATAGGAAATGATATATGCTGAATATTCTAGTGACCTTGAATTTGACTTTTGACCTCATTTTCAAGGTCAACAGGACAAAATGGCCAATATCTTGCTTATTAGCGACTTTACAGCTTAGGAATCAATTGTGAACATATAGGAAATGATATATGCTGAAAATTCTCATGACCTTGAATTTGACCTTTGACCTCATTTTCAAGGTCACATGACAAAATGGCTAATATCTCGCTTATTATCGACTTTACAGCTTAGAAATCAATTGTGAACATATAGGAAATGATATATGCTGAATATTCTGATGACCTTGAATTTGACCTTTGACCTCATTTCCAAGGTCACAGGACAAAATTGCTAATATCTCGCTTATTATCGACTTTACAGCTTAGGAATCAATTGTGAACATATAGGAAATGATATATGCTGAATATTCTCGTGACCTTGAATTTGACCTTTGACCTCATTTCCAAGGTCACAGGACAAAATTGCTAATATCTCGCTTATTATCGACTTTACAGCTTAGGAATCAATTGTGAACATATAGGAAATGATATATGCTGAATATTCTCGTGACCTTGAATTTGACCTTTGACCTCATTTTCAAGGTCACAGGACAAAGTGGCCAATATCTTGCTTCTTAGCGACTTTACAGCTTAGGAATCAATTGTGAACATATAGGAAATGATATATGCTGAATATTCTAGTGACCTTGAATTTGACTTTTGACCTCATTTTCAAGCTCAACAGGACAAAATGGCTAATATCTTGCTTATTATCGACTTTACAGCTTAGGAATCAATTGTGAACATATAGGAAATGAGATATTCTGAATATTTTAATGATATTGAGTTTGACCTTTGACCTAAATTTCAAGGTCAGTCATTTTATTTTCAAAGTCAGATTACAAAATGGCTTATATCTCACTTATTATCGAATTTACAGCTTAGGGGTCCATAGTGAACATATAGGAAATGATGTATGCTGAATAGTTTGGTGATCTAGAATTTAACCTTTGATCCCATTTTCAAGGTTAGAGATATGGCGATTTCAGTGGTCACCTTGAATTTGACCTTCAACTTTCTCAGCTTAACTCTGTATATTTCTCCGGTAACCTTTCTAGCCCATTGGGCTAATTTTTTTTTTTTCCCGCACATGTCACCTATGGGCTTCCATAGGTTTGCCTTTCGGCATCGTCTGTTTATCAGAGCAGGTCATTTGCCGGGTCGCAGGAATGTTCTAGCAGATGCCCTCTCGCGGCCAGACAAGGTGATTGGCATGGAGTGCAGTCTCAATCCAGAAGTTTTCCAACGCATTTGTCAGGTGTTCGGAATGCCGAACATAGACCTGTTTGTGACTTCTATGAATCACAAGCTCCCGGTCTTCTTCTCACCTCTTCCAGAGAGCGAGGCATTGGCTGTGGACGCGATGTCCCAGTCGTGGGACGGGAGAGTCTACGTACGTTGGTGTAACGGAAGGCGCGTGGATCCGCTCTCTGCCCCTATAGGCACTGTGCTAGATTTTCTGTGCTATCTCTTTGATAGGCTCAATCTGAAACCTTCAACGATTGGGGGATATAGGTCCATGTTGGGACCTGTATTTCGTGTGAGGTGGATTGATTTGTCTAATAATCAAACCTTCTCAGGTCTCTTAGCGTCCTTCGGGACGCAACGTCGCCGGGGAGTACCATCTCTGCCTGATTGAGACATGGCTTTTGTGTTATATTGTCTCACAAAAGCCCCGTGGGAGCCGTTGCAAAGTGTTTCTTTGCAGCGGTTAACCTTGAAAACCTTTTTTCTGGTCTTATTAGCCAGTGGGAGGAGAGGATCGGATATTGCTGCTATCGATTTCACTAGGGTAGCATATTCGAATGATGGATCAGTTTCTCTCTACCCAGTTTGTGATTTTATGCCTAAAACACGTGCTGCGGTAGAGGGCGGGAGGCTTTTAGTCCGATTGTGCTGCCTTCTATCGTCAGTCACGTCGGACGGAATGAGCCGGATGCTCAGTTATGTCCTGTGCGAGCGTTCAGAATTTACATCAATCGCACGAAAACGATCAGTAAAGACAGTGATTGTTCATTTCCCACAGCCTAACAGGGCTACGGATATTTCACCAGTTACACTATCGCGATGGGTGAAAATACTAGTGCGAACTGTCTATACGGAGTCAGGTGCTGACAATCGTTGCACCTACAAAATATCGTCACACCAATTCGGACACATCTCGGTGTCTTTGGCATCCCGATTGAATATTCCATTAGAATATATCGTAAGGGCCGGAATGTGGACTAATTCCACGACTTTCATCGGGTTTTACACGTCCAACGCTGCCGAGCTCCAGACCCAAGCCTTTTAGATTCAGGCTGGCGCTGCTGGTCGTTGCTCAGACTCTTGTATGACCAGCTGGACAGAAAAATCAAGGGTTTCATATGCACATGTATATATACACACAAGTGTTCGTTTGTTTGGGCTCAAGTAGAGCGCCAATTTTCCACCGTTGGGGGGAGTTTCATGTGCATGTTTTCGTCGAGTGAACGCCGAATGCAGGTATGTATGCTTTATTATTTGTAAGCATTATTAGGGCATTTCGGCCCTATGGTCCGATAATCTATTGGCATGGCGTTGCGTCCGTCGTCCGTCGTCGTCCGTCGTCGTCCGTCGTCGTCGTCGTCGTCCACATTTTTATCTTTTTTGTTTACGGGCGAATTTTTCTGAAATTTTGCAGAAAAATACTTAAAAATAATTCAAGAAGGAGGTATTTTTTTATTTTTTTGATTTTCGCTTTTTCTTCAAAATGGCGGCCGTTTTCGACGAAAAAGGCCTGATTTTGGACTTTGGCGGCCATTTTCTCAAAATCTGTTCAGTAACTTTTTTTCTCTTTGATACATAAGACTCCTCATATGTACTTCTATGATGTCTATGAATTTCGTTGCGCTTGAATCGCTCGAAGTGGGCCATTTTGGCCCAAACTCGGCCCAAATGGGACTTTCCCATGTTAAATTCTCCTATGCTTTATAATGGGACACATTAAAGCCTAATATCTCACTTAATATTGAGATTAGAGACTAGGAATCAATTGTGGACATATAGGAAATGATATATGCTGAATATTGTCGTGACCTTGAATTTGACCTCTGACCTTGGTTTCAAGGTCAGAGCGGCCGTTTTCGTCGAAAAATGGCCAATTTTGGACTTCGACGGTCGTTTTCTCAAAATTTGTTCAGTAACTTTTTTTCTTATTGATGCATGACACTCCTCCTATGTACCCCTGTGACATGTATAAATTTCGTTGCCCTTGAATTGCTCGAAGTGGGCCATTTTGGGCCCAAACTCAGCCCAAATGGGACTTTCCCATGTTAAATTCTCCTATGCTTTATAATGGGACACATTAAGCCTAATATCTCACTTAATATTGAAATTAGAGACTAGGAATGAATTGTGGACATATAGGAAATGATATATGCTGAATATTCTCGTGACCTTGAATTTGACTTTTGACCTCATTTTCAAGGTCACAGGACAAAATGGCTAATATCTCGCTTATTATCGACTTTACAGCTTAGGAATCAGTTGTGAACATATAGGAAATGATATATGCTGAATATTCTTGTGACCTTGAATTTGACCTTTGACCTCCTTTTCAAGGTCACATGACAAAATGGCTAATATCTGGCTTATTATCGACTTTACAGTTTAAGAATCAATTGTGAACATATAGGAAATGATATATATGCTGAATATTTTCGTGACCTTGAATTTGACCTTTGACCTCATTTCCAAGGTCGCAGGATAAAATTGCTAATATCTCACTTATTATCGACTTTACAGCTTAGGAATCAATTGTGAACATATAGGAAATGATATATGCTGAATATTCTCGTGGCCTTGAATTTGAGCTTTGACCTCATTTTCAAGGTCACAGGACAAAATGGCCAATATCTTGCTTATTAGGGACTTTACAGCTTAGGAATCCATTGTGAACATATAGGAAATGATATATGCTGAAAATTCTCGTGACCTTGAATTTGACCTTTGACCTCATTTTCAAGGTCACAGGACAAAATGGCTAATATCTCACTTATTATCGACTTTACAGCTTAGGAATCAATTGTGAACATATAGGAAATGATATATGCTGAATATTCTCGTGACCTTGAATTTGACCTTTGACCTCATTTTCAAGGTCACAGGACAAAATGGCTAATATTTCGCTTATTATCGACTTTACAGTTTAGGAATCAATTGTGAACATATAGGAAATGATATATGCTGAATATTTTCATGACCTTGAATTTGTCCCTGACCTCATTTCCAAGGTCACAGGACAAAATTGCTAATATCTCGCTTATTATCGACTTTACAGCTTAGGAATCAATTGTGAACATATGGGAAATGATATATGCTGAATATTCTCGTGACCTTGAATTTGACCTTTGACCTCATTTTCCTTTGACCTCATTTCCAAGGTCACAGGACAAAATTGCTGATATCTCGCTTATTATCGACTTTACAGCTTAGGAATCAATTGTGAACATATGGGAAATGATATATGCTGAAAATGCTTGTGACCTTGAATTTGACCTTTGACCTATTTTCAAGGTCACAGGACAAAATGGCCAATATCTTGCTTATTAGCCACTTTACAGCTTAGGAATCAATTGTGAACATATAGGAAATGATATATGCTGAAAATGCTCGTGACCTTGAATTTGACCTTTGACCTATTTTCAAGGTCACAGGACAAAATGGCCAATATCTTGCTTATTAGCGACTTTACAGCTTAAGAATTAATTGTGAACATATAGGAAATGATATATGCTGAAAATTCTCATGACCTTGAATTTGACCTTTGACCTCATTTTCAAGGTCAACAGGACAAAATGGCTAATATCTTGCTTATTATCGACTTTACAGCTTAGGAATCAATTGTGAACATATAGGAAATGATATATTCTGAATATTTTAATGATATTGAATTTGACCTTTGACCTAAATTTCAAGGTCAGTCATTTTATTTTCAAAGTCAGATTACAAAATGGCTTATATCTCGCTTATTATCAAATTTACAGCTTAGGGGTCCATAGTGAACATATAGGAAATGATGTATGCTGAATAGTTTGGTGATCTAGAATTTAACCTTTGATCCCATTTTCACGGTTAGAGATATGGTGATTTCAGTGGTCACCTTGAATTTGACTTTCAACTTTCTCGGCTTAACTCTGTATATTTCTCCGGTAACCTTACTAGCCCATTGGGCTAATTTTTCTTCTTCTTCTTCCGCCACTTTTGGTTTCCGGACGATAACTTTAGATTGCCTTGACGGATTCTTGTCAAATTTTCACCACAAGTCAGAAATGATATGTGGAAGAACCCTATTCTTTTTGAGCCGGATCCGAGGTCCGTGAGGTCCGTGAGGATGAAATCAAGGCTAATTTTGAAACTTGGTTTCCGGACGATAACTGGAAAAATATTCACACAATAGTTGCAGAACTCTGCATGGAGGTTCATATGCCACCAGGGAAGAACCCTATTGATTTTGGGATTGATCGGTCAAACGACCTTTGACCTAGAGGTCAAAATAATTTTTTGCTGATTCATCCTTCAGGCTTTCTGCATATCTCAGAAACCGTGCGTCGTAGAGCGAAACGGACGTTATTTTCGGACTCGTCACCCTAGACAAACATCTCTAAGGGGAATTTTTTTTTTGATCTGGCTCCGAGGTCTGTGAGGTCCGTGAGGATGAAATCAAAGCTGATTTTGAGACTTGGTTTCCGGATGATAACTCAAAAAATATTCAGGCAATAGTTGCAGAACTTTGCATGGAGGTTTATATACCACCAGGGAAGAACCCTTTTGATTTTGGGATCGATACCTCAAACGACCTTTGACCTAGAGCTAAAATAATTTTTTGCTGAGTCATCCTCGAGGCATCCTGCATATCTCGGAAACAGACA
The DNA here is from genome assembly GCA_949152475.1 of Terebella lapidaria. Classification (NCBI taxonomy): domain Eukaryota; kingdom Metazoa; phylum Annelida; class Polychaeta; order Terebellida; family Terebellidae; genus Terebella; species Terebella lapidaria. Next base: position 20,198,518 of record OX424569.1, read on the forward strand.
AACCTGGACAAACATGTTTAGAGGGTATTATGGATGAACTTTGACCTTGACCCGAAATTTTTTTGCCGAGTCGGCATTTTTCGTTTTCGTCGATATCTCGGAAACGGTGCGTCGTAGAGTGAAACGGACGTTATTTTCGGACTCGTCGCCCTAGACAAACATGTATAGAGGGTATTATGGATGAACTTTGACCCGAAATTTTTTCGCCGAGTCGGCATTTTTCGTTTTCGTCGATATCTCGGAAACGGTTCGTCGTAGAGCAAAACGGACGTTATTTTCGGACTCGTCGCGCTAGGCAAACATGTCTAGAGGGTATTATGGATGAACTTTGACTTGACCCGAAATTTTTTTGCCGAGTCGGCATTTTTCGATTTCGTCGATATCTCGGAAACGGTGCGTCGTAGTGCGAGACGGACGTTATTTTCAGACTCGTCGGCCTAGACAAACATGTCTAAGGGGTATTATGGATGAACTTTGACCTTGACCCGAAACTTTTTGGCCGAGTCGGCATTTTTCATTTTCGTCGATATCTCGGAAACGGTGCGTCGTAGAACGAAACAAATGTTTTTTCGGACTCGTCGTCCTAGGCAAACATGTCTGTGGGGTATTATGGATGAACTTTGACCTTGACCCGAAATTTTTTGCCAAGTCGGCATTTTTTGTTTTCGTCGATATCTCGGAAACGGTGCGTCGTACAGCGAAACGGACGTTATTTTCGGACTAGTCGCCCTAGACAAACAGGTCTAAGGGGTATTACGGATGAACTTTGAACTTGACCTGAAATTATTTTGGCTGAGTCGACATTTTTCATTTTCGTCGATATCTAGTAGATATTATAAATTAATCATCACACCGAAATGCCTCCAAGGCATCTTTAGGCCTTGACGTCTAGTTTTTTTTTTTTTCTTTTTTTCACTTTTTGGTTTCCGGACGATAACTCAAGAACGCCTTGATGAATCTTCGAGAAATTTTCACCAGTTATCACATATATTACATAGATGAACCCTTTTGTTTTGGAGCCGGCTTCGAGGTCCGGCTAGTCCGTGAGGATGAATTTTGTGTCAAATGGTTTCCGGATGATAACTCAAAAAGTACTTGTGCTACCATTCTGAAACTTGACATGTATGTTGATATAGTGTCGCAGAGGAATCCTATTGATTATGGGGTCAATCCCTCAAACGAACTTTGACCCACGGGCCGAAAACAATTTTGGTGAGTCATCCTTGAGGCTCATTGCATATCTCAGAAACGGTTCATCGTAGAGCGAAACGGAGGTTATTTTCGGACTCGTGACACTAGACAAACATGTTTTGGGGATATGTTGGGTGAACTTGGCCCTGGGCCAAATTTTTTTTTGCTGAGTCGGCGTTTTTCATTTTCGGCCATATCTCGGAAACGGTGCGTCGTAGAGCGAAACGGACGTTATTTTCGGACTCGTGACCCTAGACAAACATGCCTTAGGGGTATGTTGGGTGAACTTATTTTTTTCTGCTGAGTCGGTGAACTTTTTTTTTTCTGCTGAGTCAGCATTTTTCATTTTCGGCCATATCTCGTTTATTTTCATTTATATCTCAGAAACTGTCGTTTTAGAGTGAAATGGATGTATCTACATAATCAATTTTGTTGCAGAGTTGTCAGTAATTAACAGTTCACCTGTGATTGTGTTGTGTATCGAAATGCCCCAAGGCCTCTAGGCCTTTACGTCTAGTATTCTGTTGGGTTAATTTGCTTGAACCTTGACTGATCGTCTACTTCATGACTCTCTTAGCACAAAATGCTTCACCGCCTCGCCGTTGATTCTAAGGAGCATGTAGTAGTTTAGATTGGTGATGTATAAAATAAACTTCCCAAATTTTAATTGTAAATTTGCCGTTTACTGTTATACTTACCTCTAAACTACTACAGTAAAGGCCCTCCCAACCTCCCCACCATTATTTGTGCTTTTTTGAGAGACAGAAAAGTAAAGTTGCTGTGCATGCACGCGCGCAGGTGCACGGCGGTTTTGGCGGGAAAAGGAGCGCGGTCATGAGGCAGACGATCATGCCTAGTTCAATCACACGAATTTCTTATCCAAAACGATCCTCGGGATCGAAAAGGAGCATAGAGTAGTTTAGAGGTGAGTATAACAATAAACGGCAAATTTACTATTAAAATTTGGGAAATTGATTAATCTTGATTAGAGAGTACACAAGAAGTGAAGATAAAGTTCTCCTGTTGACCAGCATATGCATGATGTATTGACGAAGTGAGCTTTGACTGTAGTAGAGGTACTAGTACAAACATGTTATGTGGTAACGATTGTATATGTGGTACATGGCCTACATTGTCATGACCATACAGGGAACTATAAAATGAGATGGTGTCTCACATAGGTTCAGCCCCCGGAGATGAAAGCCCTCAGGAAATTTGACGAGTATGGAAAGCTTCACATAGAGGAGGGGGATATGATCACAGTCCTTGATGGCAGGTAAGGGGTCCTAAATATGCAACAGAGTCTGTGCTGAAACCCACTGGTCATGTAAAAGCGAATCTTTCTTTGATGTTCTTTCATCTGGAGAATATTGCTAGTACCGTTGAATACATTATGAAACCATGGTAGTAACTAATATCTCATCAATGATGGAATTATATGTCTAAATATGGCTGGAGAACCAAAGAATTGATGTATGTACCTGACAGACCAGACCACTACTGGTGGAATGGACAGAACAAGAGAACGTGCGATGTTGGACATTTTCCACGAGTTCTTGTCAATCCCCAGCGACCTATGTCTGGTAAAAATGCAGAACAATCTTATACGATAGTTTTGAAACTGAAACGTCTAAATATCCTGTAAAATGTCAACATGTGTGATTGTTTGACTTCTTAATATTCAATTTATATGTTGAGGAACACATTCTAATGTATAGCGATATTCCTGATCAATCAGTCATCGTTAGGGACCCTATTGAATGTGAGTTATTTGTCAATTACAGGTGATGACATCAGCGGTCCCCTGCAAAACAGTGTCATCCACACGGGCCACGCTGGAGCAGACGGTGTTAGATGGGGCGACCCCGGCTCCATTGACGAGTAAGGATTGCAGGGTCCAGAGGTTGAACGGGGGATGGGTCTGGGTGTATGTAGATAGAATAATCACAGAGCAGTGCTTGAATAGTTTGTCTAACATGTGAATGGATCCTGGCATACAAGTGAGTACCCATACAGTAATGTATTCATAGTTTATTGTATCCCCTGAACAAAGTTCGGTGCATACTTTGGATTTGTCTCCGCCGCGTCTGCCGTAGAGATTTTCTTGTGTACAGGTTGCGAATCTTGACTGATTCCAATAATTTTTTATACAGACACATCTTATTGTAAGATCCCGATATCATTCGATCTTGGTTGCCATAGCAACCAAATTGGCCAATTGGTGACACATTTCGTGCTTCATGTTCTTTGATGTTCTTTCATCTGGAGAATATTGCTAGTACCGTTGAATACATTATGAAACCATGGTAGTAACTAATATCTCATCAATGATGGAATTATGTGTCTAAATATGGCTGGAGAGCCAAAGAATTGATGTATGTACCTGACAGACCAGACCACTACTGGTGGAATGGACAGAACAAGAGAACGTGCGATGTTGGACATTTTCCACGAGTTCTTGTCAATCCCCAGCAACCTATGTCTGGTAAAAATTGGCCAATTGGCGACACATTTCGTGCTCAAATTAGCCTGTTTAACAAACATGGCTTGTGAATGCTCTACGGGTGGAAGTTTTCAATGAATGATGATGAAATCGCACAGGCTCAATGAGAAAGATACGGTGCACCTAATAGGACACAAATTTTTTTTTTTTAACATGTCTTATTTCGTCCCGACGAATTAGTATTTCGTCCCGACGATTTAGTATTTCGTCTGGACGAATTATTATTTCGTCTCGATGAATTATCATGCTTATAGTATGTTAGATCCTGTACTATGTTAGTACTATGTTGTATGTTACATCCTGCAAGCTTTATTTCGTCCCGACGAATTAGTATTCCGTCTCGACAAATTATTATTTTGTCTGGACAAATTATTATTTCGTCCCGACGAATTATCAAGCATTATAGTCTCCTCGATTCATTGTATGAGTTTATGAACGAAGTGAGCATGTCCCAATCAAGAGGGAGGGGGTGTTGTCTGGGGCTCTTAGTGGATGAAGTGGGTTCTATTCTGGGTTTAATTGAGGCCAACTGGTGCTATTTAGAGCACCGAAGGTCTAATTGAAGCGAGGGTAGGGACACAGTCCATGCAAAGGGAGAGGGAGCTGTTCTTCCCCCCAAATACACATATAGATAGCTGTATCTCATTTCATGAATTTGACATACTATACGCATGATATTTCGTCCAGACGAAATAATAATTCGTCCAGACGAAATATTATTTCGTCCCAACGATATTAACTTGTCCAGACAAAATAATAATTCATCCAGACAAAATACTAATACGTCCAGACGAAATATTAATTCGTCCAGATGAAATACTAATTCGTCGGGACGAAATATTTTAATTCGTTCATACGAAATATTAATTCGTCCAGACGAAATACTAATTCATCCAGACAAAATAACAATTCATCCATACGAAATATTAACTCGTCCAGACAAAATAAAGCCTGCTCTAAAATAATTTTCTCATGTCCTATTAGGGGCACTGTAGAAAGACCATCACACGAAACCTATTATTAGGGCATTTCGGCCCGAAATGCCCTTATGGTTTTGTCTGGTTTTTTTTTTTTTTTTTGGTTTTTTTTTTTTTCTTCTTTTTTTTTTACTTTCCGTCGTTTTGGTTTCCGATCAATAACTCGGGAACGCCTGAACGGATCTTGTCCAAATTTTCACCACTGGTCAGAAATATTACATGGAAGACCCCTATTGTTTTGGAGGCGGCTCCGGGGTCCGTGAGGTCCGTGAGGATGAAATCAAGGTTGATTTTGAGACTTGGTTTCCGATCGATAACTCAAAAAGTATTCATGCAATGGCAAGTATTCTCTGCATGGGAGTTCATATACCACCAAGGAAGAACCCTATTGATTTTGGGATCACTCCGTCGATCGACCTTTGACCTAGAGCTCGGAAGAATTTTTGCTGATTCATCCTTGAGGCTTTCTTGCATATCTCGGAAACGGTGTGTCGTAGAGCGAAACGGAGCTCAATTTCGGCATCCTGGCACTAGACAAACTAGTCTAGGGGGTATCTTGGGTCGAAACGACCCCTGGTGTCGATTTTTTTTTTCGGCGACTCGGCACTTCCTGTTTGGCCGTATCTCGGAAACGGTATGTCGTAGAGCGAAACGGAGCTCAATTTCGGCCTCCTGGCACTAGACAAACTAGTCTAGTGTGTATCTTGGGTCGAAACGACCCCTGGTGTCGATTTTTTTTTTCGCCGACTCGGCACTTCCTGTTTGGCCGTATCTCGGAAACGGTATGTCGTAGAGCGAAACGGAGCTCAATTTCAGCCTCCTGGCACTAGACAAACTAGTCTAGTGTGTATCTTCGGTCGAGACGTCCCCTGGTGTCAAATTTTTTTTTCGCCGACTCGGCACTTCCTGTTTGGCCGTATCTCGGAAACGGTGCGTCGTAGAGCGAAACGGAGCTCAATTTCGGCCTTTTGGCACTAGACAAACTAGTCTAGTGTGTATCTTGGGTCCAAACGACCCCTGGTGTCGATTTTTTTTTTCGCCGACTCGGCACTTCCTGTTCAGCCGTATCTCGGAAACGGTACGTCGTAGAGCGAAACGGAGCTCAATTTCGGCCTTCTGGCACTAGACAAACTAGTCTAGGGGGTATCTTGGGTCGAAACGACCCCTGGTGTCGATTTTTTTTTTCGCCGACTCGGCACTTCCTGTTTGGCCGTATCTCGGAAACGGTGCGTCGTAGAGCGAAACGGAGCTCAATTTCGGCCTCCTGGTACTAGACAAACTAGTCTAGTGTGTATCTTCGGTCGAGACGACCCCTGGTGTCGAATTTTTAGGTTACCGGACCTATGGTCCGATAACCTATTGGCATGGCGTTGCGTCCGTCGTCCGTCCGTCCGTCCGTCGTCCGTTCACATTTTTATCTTTAAAGTATATGATCAAATCTTTCTGAAATTTTGCACAAAAATACCTAAAAATATTTCAAGGAAAGGTTTTTTTTTGTTTTTCGATTTTCGCATTTTTTTCAAAATGGCGGCCGTTTTCGACGAAAAATGCCTGATTTTGGACTTTGGCGGCCATTTTCTCAAAAACTGTTCAGTAACTTTTTTTCTTTTTGATACACAACACTCCTCATATGTACTCCTGTGATGTGTATAAGTTTCGTTGCGCTTGAATCGCTCGAAGTGGGCCATTTTGGGCCAAACTTGGCCCAAATGGGACTTTCCCATGTTAAATTTTCCTATGCTTTATAATGGGACACATTATGCCTTATATCTCACTTAATATTGAGATTAGAGACTAGGAATCAATTGTGGACATATAGGAAATCATATATGCTGAATATTCTCGTGACCTTGAGTTTGACCTCTGACCTCAGTTTCAAGGTCAAAGAACAAAATGGCTAATATCTCGCTTATTATCGACTTTACAGCTTAGAAATCAATTGTGGACATATAAGAAATGATATATACCGAATATTCTGATGACCTTGAATTTGACCTTTGACCTCATTTTCAAGGTCACAGGACAAAATGGCTAATATCTCACTTCTTATCGACTTTACAGCTTAGGAATCAATTATGAACATATAGGAAATGATATATGCAGATTATTGTCATGACCTTGAATTTGACCTTCGACCTCATTTTCAAGGTCACGAGACAAAATGGCTAATATCTCACTTATTATCGATTTTACAGCTTAGTGATCAATTGTGGACATGTAGGAAATGATATATGCTGAATATTCACGTGACCTTGAATTTGACCTTTGACCTCATTTTCAAGGTCACGGGACAAAATGGCTAATATCTCGCTTATTATCGACTTTACAGCTTAGGAATCAAATATGGACATACAGGAAAGGATATACGCTGAATATTCTGATGACCTCAAATTTGACCTTTGACCTTATTTTCAAGGTCATAGCACAAAATTGCTAATATCTCGCTTATTATCGACTTTATGGCTTAGGAATTAATTGTGAACATATAGGAAATGATATATGCTGAATATTCTCGTGACCTTGAATTTGACCTTTGACCTCATTTCCAAGGTCACAGGACAAAATTGCTAATATCTTGCTTATTATCGACTTTACGGCTTAGGAATCAATTGTGAACATATAGGAAATGATATATGCTGAATATTCTCGTGACCTTGAATTTGACCTTTGACCTCATTTTCAAGGTCACAGGACAAAATGGCCAATATCTTCTTATTATCAACTTTACAGCTTAGGAATCAATTGTGAACATATAGGAAATGAAATATTCTGAATATTCTCATGACCTTGAATTTGACCTTTGACCTAAATTTCAAGGCCAGTCATTTTATTTTCAAGGTCAGAATACAAAATGGTTTATATCTCTCTTCTTATCAAATTCACAGCTTAGGGGTCCATAGTGAACAAATAGGAAATGATGTATGCTGAATATTTTGGTGATCTAGAATTTGACCTTTGATCCAATTTTCAAGGTCAGAGAACAAAATGGCTAATATGTCGCTTATTATCATCTTTACAGCTTAGGAATCAATTGCGAAAATAGAGGAATGATATATACTGAATCTTTTCATGAACTTGAACTTTGACCTCATTTTCTAGGTCACATCACCGATCACAGAATGGCTAATATCTCACTTATTATCGACTTTACAGCTTAGGAATTTATTGTGGACATACTAGAAGTGATATATTTGTTGAAAAATTATTTTCAAGGTCACTGGACAAAAGGCTAATATCTAAAATGTATATTGTCCGGTAACCTTTCTTTGCCCTTGGGCTAATTTTTCTTATTGATGCATAACACTCCTCTTATGTGCCCCTGTGACATGTATAAATTTTGTTGCCCTTGAATCGCTCGAAGTGGGCCATTTTGGGCCCAAACTCGGCCCAAATGGGACTCTCCCATGTTAAATTCTCCTATGCTTTATAATGGGACAAAATTAAGCCTAATATCTCACTTAATATTGAGATTAGAGACTAGGAATCAATTGTGCACATATAGGAAATGATATATCCTGAATATTCTGGTGACCTTGAATTTGACCTCTGACCTCGGTTTCAAGGTCAGAGGGCCATTTTCGTCGAAAAATGGCCAATTTTGGACTTTGACGGTCGTTTTCTCAGAATCCGTTCAGTAACTATTTTTCTTATCAATGCATAACACTCCTCATATGTACCCCTGTGACATGTATAAATTTCGTTGCCCTTGAATCGCTCGAAGTAGGCCATTTTGGGCCCAAACTCGGCCCAAATGGGACTTTCCCATGTTAAATTCTCCTATGCTTTACAACGGGACACATTAAGCCTAATATCTCACTTAATATTGAGATTAGAGACTAGGAATCAATTGTGCACATATAGGAAATGATATATGCTGAATATTCTCAGGGTCTTGAATTTGACCTCTGACCTCGGGTTCAAGGTCAGAGCACAAAATGTCTAATATCTTGCTTATTAACGATTTTACAGCTTAGGAACCAATTGTGGACATATACGAAATGATATATGCCGAATATTCTGATGACCTTGAATTTGACCTTTGACCTCATTTTCAAGGTCACACCACAGAATGGCTAATATCTCCCTTATTATCGATTTTACAGCTTAGGGATCAATTGTGGACATATAGGAAATGATATATGCTGAATATTCTCGTGACCTTGAATTTGACTTCTGACCTCAGTTTCAAGGTCAGAGCACAAAATGGCTAATATCTTGCTTAACATTGACTTTACAGTGTAGGAATCAATTATGAACTTATAGGAAATGATATATGCAGATTATTGTCATGACCTTGAATTTGACCTTTGACCTCCTTTTCAAGGTCGCAGGACAAAATAGCTAATATCTCGCTTATTATCGATTTTACAGCTTAGGAATCAATTATGAACATATAGGAAATGATATATGCTGAATATTGCTATGACCTTGAATTTGACCTTTGACCTCATTTTCAAGGTCAGAGAACGAAATGGGTAATATCTCGCTTTTTGTCGACTTTACAGCTTAGCAATCAATTGGGGACATATAGAAAATGATATATTCTGAACATTGTCATGACCTTGAACTTCACCTTTGACCTAATTTCCAAGGTCACAGGACAAAATGGCTAATGGCTTGCTCATTATGGACTTTACAGCTTAGGAATCAATTATGAACATATAGGAAATGATATATGCTGAATATTGCTATGACCTTGAATTCGACCTTTGACCTCATTTTCAAGGTCACAGGACATAATGGCTAATATCTCGCTTATTATTGACTTCACAGCTTAGGAATTAATTGTGGACATACTAGAAATGACATATGCCGAATATTATCGTGTCCTTGAATTGACCAATGACGTTTTTTAAAGGTCACGGGACAAAATACTAATATCTAAAATATATATTGTCCGGTAACCTTTCTTAGCCCTTGGGCAAATTTTTTTTCTCGCCGACTCGGCACTTCCTGTTTGGCCGTATCTCGGAAACGGTGTGTCGTAGAGTGAAACGGAGCTCAATTTCGGCCTTTTGGCACTGGACAAACTAGTCTAGTGTGTATCTGGGGTCGAGACAACCCCTGGTGTCAACTTTTTTTTCGCCGACTCGGCACTTCCTGTTTGGCTGTATCTCGGAAACGGTACGTCGTAGAGCGAAACGGAGCTCAATTTTGGCATCCTGGCACTAGACAAACTAGTCTAGGGGTATCTTGGGTCGAAACGACCCCTGGTGTCGAATTTTTTTTTCGCCGACTCGGCACTTCCTGTTTGGCCGTATCTCGGAAACGGTGCGTCGTAGAGTGAAACGGAACTCAATTTCGGCCTTTTGGCACTAGACAAACTAGTCTAGTGTGTATCTTCGGTCGAGACGACCCCTGGTGTCGAATTTTTTTTCTCGCCGACTCGGCACTTCCTGTTTGGCCGTATCTCGGAAACGGTGTGTCGTAGAGTGAAACGGAGCTCAATTTCGGCCTTCTGGCACTAGACAAACTAGTCTAGTGTGTATCTGGGGTCGAGACAACCCCTGGTGTCAATTTTTTTTTCGCCGACTCGGCACTTCCTGTTTGGCCGTATCTCGGAAACGGTGCGTCGTAGAGAGAAACGGAGCTCAACTTCGGCCTCCTGGCACTAGACAAACTAGTCTAGGGGGTATCTTGGGTCGAAACGACCCCTGGTGTCGATTTTTTTTTTCGCCGACTCGGCACTTCCTGTTTGGCCGTATCTCGGAAACGGTGCGTCGTAGAGCGAAAGACAAACTAGTCTAGGGGGTATCTTGGGTCGAAATGACCCCTGGTGTCGATTTTTTTTTTCGCCGACTCGGCACTTCCTGTTTGGCCGTATCTCGGAAACGGTGCGTCGTAGAGCGAAACGGAGTTCAATTTCGGCCTCCTGGCACTAGACAAACTAGTCTAGTGTGTATCTTCGGTCGAGACGACCCCTGGTGTCGAATTTTTTTTTCGCCGACTCGGCACTTCCTGTTTGGCCGTATCTCGGAAACAGTGCGTCGTAGAGCGAAACGGAGCTCAATTTCGGCCTTTTGGCACTAGACAAACTAGTCTAGTGTGTATCTTGGATCGAGACGACCCTGGTGTCGAATTTTTTTTCGCCGACTCGGCACTTCCTGTTTGGCCGTATCTCTGAAACGGTGCGTCGTAGAGCGAAACGGAGCTCAATTCCGGCGTTTCGGCACTAGACAAACTGGTCTAGTGGGTATTTTGGGTCGAGACGACCCCTAGTGTCAAATTTATTTTCGCCGACTCGGCACTTCCTGTTTGGCAGTATCTCGGAAATGGTGCGTCGTAGAGCGAAACGGAGCTCAATTCCGGCCTTCTGGTACTAGACAAACTAGGCTTATGGGTATTTTGGGTCGAGACAACCCCTGGTGTCAATTTTTTTTTCGCTGAATCAGCACTTCCTGTTTGGCCGTATCTCGGAAACTGTGCATCATACAGGGATACGGAGCTCAATTCCGGCCTTCTGGCACTAGACAAACTAGTCTAGTGGGTATTTTGGGTCGAGACCACCCCTGGTGTCGAATTTATTTTCTCCGACTCGGCACTTCCTGTTTGGCCGTATCTCGGAAACAGTGCGTCGTAGAGCGAAACGGAGCTCAATTTCGGCCTTTTGGCACTAGACAAACTAGTCTAGTGTGTATCTTGGATCGAGACGACCCTGGTGTCGAATTTTTTTTCGCCGACTCGGCACTTCCTGTTTGGCCGTATCTCTGAAACGGTGCGTCGTAGAGCGAAACGGAGCTCAATTCCGGCGTTTCGGCACTAGACAAACTGGTCTAGTGGGTATTTTGGGTCGAGACGACCCCTAGTGTCAAATTTATTTTCGCCGACTCGGCACTTCCTGTTTGGCAGTATCTCGGAAATGGTGCGTCGTAGAGCGAAACGGAGCTCAATTCCGGCCTTCTGGTACTAGACAAACTAGGCTTATGGGTATTTTGGGTCGAGACAACCCCTGGTGTCAATTTTTTTTTCGCTGAATCAGCACTTCCTGTTTGGCCGTATCTCGGAAACTGTGCATCATACAGGGATACGGAGCTCAATTCCGGCCTTCTGGCACTAGACAAACTAGTCTAGTGGGTATTTTGGGTCGAGACCACCCCTGGTGTCGAATTTATTTTCTCCGACTCGGCACTTCCTGTTTGGCCGTATCTCGGAAATGGTGAGTCGTAGAGCGAAACGGAGCTCAATTTCGGCCTCCTGGCATTAGACAAACTAGTCTAGGGGTATCTTGGGTCGAATGGGTCGAAACGACCCCTGGTGTCGATTTTTTTTTTCCGACTCGGCACTTCCTGTTTGGCCGTATCTCGGAAACGGTGCATCGTAGAGCGAAACGGAGTTCAATTTCGGCCTGCTGGCACTAGACAAACTAGTCTAGTGGGTATCTTGGGTCGAGACGACCCCTGGTGTCAATTTTTTTTTCGCCGACTCGGCACTTCCTGTTTGGCCTTATCTCGAAAACGGTACGTCGTAGAGCGAAACGGAGCTCAATTTCGGCCTTCTGGCACTAGACAAACTAGTCTAGGGGGTATCTTGGGTCGAAACGACCCCTGGTGTCGATTTTTTTTTTCGCCGACTCTGCACTTCCTGTTTGGCCGTATCTCGGAAACGGTGCGTCGTAGAGCTAAACGGAGCTCAATTTCGGCCTCCTGGTACTAGACAAACTAGTCTAGTGTGTATCTTCGGTCGAGACGACCCCTGGTGTCGAATTTTTTTTCTCGCCGACTCGGCACTTCCTGTTTGGCCGTATCTCGGAAACGGTGTGTCGTAGAGTGAAACGGAGCTCAATTTCGGCCTTTTGGCACTAGACAAACTAGTCTAGTGTGTATCTGGGGTTGAGACAACCCCTGGTGTCAATTTTTTTTTCGCCGACTCGGCACTTCCTGTTTGGCCGTATCTCGGAAACGGTACGTCGTAGAGCGAAACGGAGCTCAATTTTGGCATCCTGGCACTAGACAAACTAGTCTAGGGGTATCTTGGGTCGAAACGACCCCTGGTGTCGATTTTTTTTTTCGCCGACTCGGCACTTCCTGTTTGGCCGTATCTCGGAAACGGTGCGTCGTAGAGCGAAACGGAGCTCAATTTCGGCCTCCTGGCACTAGACAAACTAGTCTAGTGTGTATCTTCGGTCGAGACGACCCCTGGTGTCGAATTTTTTTTTCGCCGACTCGGCACTTCCTGTTTGGCCGTATCTCGGAAACAGTACGTCGTAGAGTGAAACGGAACTCAATTTCGGCCTTTTGGCACTGGACAAACTAGTCTAGTGTGTATCTTCGGTCGAGACGACCCCTGGTGTCGAATTTTTTTTTCGCCGACTCGGCACTTCCTGTTTGGCCGTATCTCGGAAACGGTGCGTCGTAGAGAGAAACGGAGCTCAATTTCGGCCTCCTGGCACTAGATAAACTAGTCTAGGGGGTATCTTGAGTCGAAACGACCCCTGGTGTCGATTTTTTTTTTCGCCGACTCGACACTTCCTGTTCGGCCGTATCTCGGAAACGGTGCGTCGTAGAGCGAAACGGAGCTCAATTTCGGCCTTTTGGCACTAGACAAACTAGTCTAGTGTGTATCTTCGGTCGAGACGACCCCTGGTGTCGAATTTTTTTTTCGCCGACTCGGCACTTCCTGTTTGGCCGTATCTCGGAAACAGTGCGTCGTAGAGCGAAACGGAGCTCAATTTCGGCCTTATGGCACTAGACAAACTAGTCTAGTGTGTATCTTGGATCGAGACGACCCTGGTGTCGAATTTTTTTTCGCCGACTCGGCACTTCCTGTTTGGCCGTATCTCTGAAACGGTGCGTCGTAGAGCGAAACGGAGCTCAATTCCGGCCTTTCGGCACTAGACAAACTAGTCTAGTGGGTATTTTGGGTCGAGACGACCCCTAGTGTCAAATTTATTTTCGCCGACTCGGCACTTCCTGTTTGGCAGTATCTCGGAAATGGTGCGTCGTAGAGCGAAACGGAGCTCAATTCCGGCCTTCTGGCACTAGACAAACTAGGCTTATGGGTATTTTGGGTCGAGACAACCCCTGGTGTCAATTTTTTTTTCGCTGAATCAGCACTTCCTGTTTGGCCGTATCTCGGAAACTGTGCATCATACAGGGATACGGAGCTCAATTCCGGCCTTCTGGCACTAGACAAACTAGTCTAGTGGGTATTTTGGGTCGAGACCACCCCTGGTGTCGAATTTATTTTCTCCGACTCGGCACTTCCTGTTTGGCCGTATCTCGGAAATGGTGAGTCGTAGAGCGAAACGGAGCTCAATTTCGGCCTCCTGGCATTAGACAAACTAGTCTAGGGGTATCTTGGGTCGAAACGACCCCTGGTGTCGATTTTTTTTTTCCGACTCGGCACTTCCTGTTTGGCCGTATCTCGGAAACGGTGCATCGTAGAGCGAAACGGAGTTCAATTTCGGCCTGCTGGCACTAGACAAACTAGTCTAGTGGGTATCTTGGGTCGAGACGACCCCTGGTGTCAATTTTTTTTTCGCCGACTCGGCACTTCCTGTTTGGCCTTATCTCGAAAACGGTGCGTCGTAGAGCGAAACGGAGCTCAATTCCGGCCTTGTGGCACTAGACAAACTAGTCTAGTGGGTATTTTCGGTCGAGACGACCCCTAGTGTCGAATTTATTTTCGCCGACTCCACACTTCCTGTTTGGCCGTATCTCGGAAATGGTGCGTCGTAGAGCGAAACGGAGCTCAATTCCGGCCTCCTGGCACTAGACTAACTAGTCTAGAGGGTATCTTGCGTCGAGACGACTTCTGGTGTCGAATTTTTTTTTGCCGACTCAGCACTTCCTGTTTGCCATATCTCAGAAACGGTCCGTCGTAGAGCGAAACGCAAAAATGCCTAGGGACGGGGTATGTCACTTAAACTTTGACCACGGACAGATTCAGAGTCATTATGGTTCTACACGGTCTCTTAGGTAAATGTTAGGTAGGAATAGAACTCACACGAAATGCCCCTAGGCATCTTCAGGCCTTGACGTCTAGTTTTTCAGAATGATCAAATAAATATTGATTACCGGTAGTTAACAGACTAACTTATTACGACCAACAAAATACCCACTGATGTTTTTGGTGAAAACTTTACAATATAATCGAATAAGTTAACGTTAGTTTTACTAGTTAAGTCTATTATTGACCACAATAATAATAGTCAAGATGAGAAACATATATTAATAAGCTCAATAAGGTACTGGTGAAGGTTTTGTCCAGTACAGATTTCTTGTGTGTGAACGAATAAGTTAACATTATTTCCTCTACTTAAGTCTATTATTGACCACAATAAAAATAGATAAGACAAGAAATATTTATTATTGGACTCAACGAGGTAAAGGTTCTGTCCAGTAGAGATTCCTGGGTGTAATCGAATAATTTACCTAACATCATTTTTAGCTCATCGGCTGAAAGCCGTAGATCTATTGGGATGTTTTGACACGATGTCTGTGTCTGATGCCCCATGTTTTCCTGACTCAAATCTGTCAGAAACTTTTCCGCTGAAAGTACTATTCCTATGGTCCCCAAAACCCGGCTTAGTGCTTGGTTATTGTGTGGTCTCCAAAAGTTGTTCAAGATTAGCAAAAATTCCGAGGTTTTCTAATGAAATTTAACAATTAAACATCAATTTCATCATACACGTGCTTGTGTTTATACATGCATATACGGGTTGCGGGTGGAAAGTCAGCGCATGCGCAGAGGGGATATTATGATTGCAAATGGTTTGCCACATCACCGGATTGCCGCAAATTATATGTATACAAAGTACAATTTATGGATCAAAATAACAATATTTAAAACACAGAGGAGAGGGAAGATATTATGATGTAATATATGTATGGTGCATAGATTGCCTATCTATTTTGCCAATCAATGTTTGGTATGTAGGCAAGTTTAGTTTGAGACGTAATGTTTGATTGATTTTGTTGCTCAGGGTGTACCTACGTAACCCCATGGAACCGCCAGATGTCGGCAGTGGACCTGGTGCTGATGATGACAGGTTCAAACGTAAGTCACGGGGCAATTCCTCACCACTGATCTACAATCCACAAGATCCTACTTTATGTAAACAACACCATTACACCAATGTAAATTCGCAAGCGCAGACAATAAACAATACACATGTATTACAATACCACAAACTTCTTTTCACACAAAATGTGATATATCCAATATTACTATGATTGTTTATTTATTTCAGGAAGTGGAAACCGTTCACAGAGCAAGCGGCCATTTAACTACAAATCATTACATAATGATGACAGAAAAAGCCATTCTGATCCAGGATCCAAGGGTCATTCTGTTGTCAGGCCAACTCGTCCTGGTGGAACCCCCGACACAAGACGGAAGGATGCAGAGGCAATGTTAATCGACCTCGGAGATGTGCAAAACAAGAACAGTCCAGGTTCTCGAGCATCCAATTCCTCTAAGGCGGATGTTATCTCCATTCTGAACAGCTCAGTAGCTGAGAAGTATGAGTGTCTACCGCCTCCAATTTCTGAACAAGCCACAACTTCTGATGACCCATTCATCATCAAGACTGACCTGTCAAGATTTCAAACAGGTGGTGCGCGGTCACGTGAAACAGGCACCAATTCTGCACCAATGTCACCCTTGGTTCCCTGTGCATCTTCTGATGTACACGAAAATACATCACTCTACAGAAACGTGGCCCCGACTTCTTCTGCCGAACAACAAAGTCCACTTAATCCAGCCACACCATCACATTCCATGCACACCCCACATCTCTACTCAAACGTTCTTTGTGCAACTACCCCAGTTTATAGTGTCTCCTCGAAACAAGTTGATTCCAACCCACCTCCACAAGCACCCAGAAATACTCATAGACCGAGGTCTGTGAATATTGAGCAATCAAGTCATGTACAAGTTGTTCCAACACAGAGCAGTCAGTACTACTCAAGCACACCCACCGATATGCTCCTGGCTGCGGGCCCACAGCGGACTCCAGTCTCTTCGAACAATTCACAGAGTGGTGCTTCTCAGTCAGAACCAAACCGGTGTCCTCCTCCCATTGGACACCCGCCAAATGGACCAAATCAAAACGTCACAAAACAACAGGTTGATCGAGCTTTTGATTGGCTGAATAACGCGGTAGCAGATTTTTCACTGAGCAAAAGTCATGACAAGAACCTCTATTCTAATGTTGACATTAATGAGGATAAGCAAGCGCTACAGTCCTGGGATAACAAAAGTTTGATACCTGTACAGCCGATCCAACGGTCAGAAGCTGCTGTGCCCAACTATCAAGTCAGTCCTGCTCACAATCTAACTGTCAACATCGACAAGCAACCAAACACAAAAGTCTACTCGAAACTGACACCCACAAGCCCCAGTCATTTTAAGTCATCCTGGTCAAACGATAATCAAGGTCGCAATACTGGAAATCAAAGCTTGGGTCAAGGTCACGGACATTCGAGGTCCCCCAGTACTGAACAGCCCCCACCTGTTCCACCTCGAGACTACAAACTTTCAACAGAAAGCCAGCATTCAAGCGGAGGTCACACACAGCACTACTCAAATGTTCCGGGCTCCCGCATACACCCGGTGTTACAGGACGGTGTTCAAACAACGTACACACACTACTGGCTGCTGCCTGAGCGTGAGCACCAGCCAGAGATGACTGGGGATCTCTCTCGCAGTCACGACGGCCAAGACGCAGCAGCAACTGAGGAAGAGAGTACATACCAGAATCTTGACGGCACGTTGTCAGCGGAGGAAAGTACCAGTGCCTCTCCCTGCCACTCTCCAGGTGTCAAACTTGGCAAGGAAAACATGGCATTCGCAATGCCAGGCTTGGCAAGCGCACCGCCAAATAACACCACGGGAACGGGTCGACATCACCCCAACCCCCCAAACCCGGCATCTATCAGCCCACGCCCGTGTAGAACAGACTCCAGTGCTGTATCCTTGGTGACCACCTCCATACACGGGTCTACTGGTCCAGCACTGGGCAACCCCAGGGAGAAAGTCGAGAAGGTTCAAGCACAAGTCCATGGCATCACAGAGGACGAGAGTTTGGCAGCACTTAACTTGAAGCACTGGTCTGTAGATGAAGCTGTCAAGTACTTAAAGGTAGAGCAACTGTTTAGACTGGGTATTGCCTCGAAGGAACGTTGTCACAAGCTGTTGGATACATTCGAGTGGAACTTGGAGACAGCAGGGTCGGTCTTGTTGGATGAACTGAGCATGGGTTCTGCAGTGTAAGAATCTTGACTAGACCCACATAATATTTATGAATTGTAGTGTTCTGTAGTTTGTTGAACTTTCTAGTCATTGTATCTCCAGATGACAAGTCGGAGATACTATGGTTTCGGCCATGTTACGCTGTGTCCATGTCATCATCCACGTCACTGTCCGCGTACATAGAAGTTTCTCGTAATCACACTACAGGGCTTAATTTTGCGTTGGATCTTAATTCACCTGTTGTAAACGGTTGCGTGCGTACTGTATTGAATGCTAAGCAAAGTCCCGGATGTGTACGCACGCAAAACACCAGGTAAGAATGAATTGTAGGTGATTTTCTTGTTGTGTTTCGCCCACTAGAGTCTATTTAGAATGAATCAAAGACGCAAGTACCTGGAATTCGATGTCAATTGTCACAAGCTCACTAAATATCAAGCAGTTTTGGGGTTTTTTCACTGCTAACATTGTGTAATTTGGTTCCGAGTGTACAGGTACCCCTATTATCGCCCAATTCGAATGTTGCAGTCCGTCATTGTCGTCCTAATCCCCAGTATAGATGTAGGCATTTTTAGGTTACCGGACCTTTGGTCCGATAACCTATTGGCATAGCGTTGCGTCCGTCGTCCGTCCGTCCGTCCGGCGTTAACATTTTTATCTTTAAAGTTGACGATCGAATCTTTCTGAAATTTCGCAGAAAAATGCCTAAAAATATTTTGAGGAGGTATTTTTTTTTTTGATTTTCGCATTTTTTTCAAAATGGCGGCCGTTTTTGTCGAAAAACGCTCAATTTTGGACTTTGACGGCCATTTTCTCAAAAACTGTCTGATCAGTTTTGAGTTTTTGGTTTCAAAAGATTCCTCTCATATACCTCTGTGATATGTATAAGTTTGGTTGCCCTAAATTCGCCGGTTTCCGTGTGGCGGCCATCTTGAATTTTTGGTGGGTCGGCCCCAAATCGCATTACTATCCATTTTGGGCCATTTCTAGGCAAAAAAAAATTTTCACCCTTTGAAAAAAATTTTGGACTTCGGCACTTTTTTCCATCATAATGGGAGCTGTCAGGACTGTACTCATAAAACACTTGAAGATAGAGCTTAGAAATTGGCACTTTCAAATGGGAAGTCATATATGGCAACTTGTGTGGTGACCTTGAATTTGACCTTCAATGACCTTGAAAGGTCAAAACAGCCATTTTGGGGTCAAAAAATGCCCAGATTTGCCTCTATAGATGAAATGCTTGCAGATAGAGCTCATGTTCGCATTATCATGATTATGAACATATAGGAAGACATATATGGCACAACTAATGATGACTTGAACTTGACGTCAGATGACCTTGAGTGCCGAATGTCTGACTCGGAATGTGTAAATTGACCTGAGTGGCCTAAACTATTCCACCCAGATATATCTTTGTATTATGAACATACAGAATCAAATGCCGCACACATACATGTAATAGTGATATCGAAGTTCACACGGATGACCTTGATTGGTAAATCTCAAGGTCTGTTACCTGCCAATGCTGCCATGGCCAAACCAAAATTGTCCGGTAACCTATCTTAGCCTTTGGGCTAATTTTTCAGGTTAGTTCTCAACAGTTATTGATTTTCATGGGGTTCGGCCATTTTTTCAAGATCTTATGACCAAATGTGGTAAAAAACATTAAATGGGTGTGGAGCATTAATGGTTGCCGATAGGGCCTATGTTAGTATTAAACACTTTTAGGAATTCATATGTGATATTCAAAAAGGTGACCTTGAATTTGACATTTCATTACCAATTGCAATTGGATATCATGGGGTCCATACCAATGTAATATTGGTATGTTGGTATATTGGTATATTGTTGTCTTCCCGGAGGGGAGACTTAAACACTCTCTGAGAATCTCATGGGGAAATACTCTTCGACTGGGGGGAAAAGCTGCTTTTGAATAGAAAATATTTTAAACGGTTGTTTTACAGGGTTGGACGCAAACAATTCAGTTAATTAATATAATCTGATGAATATTTTCCTCGAATGGAGGAAATTCTCGTCACTATCGCCGAGTTACGTGAACATTTGCATGTCAGCGGGTTTCGAGAATACATAGGCCTACATCAACACGGTGTGCATTCAGCCAACTGAGTATGATATTCGTCCCGACTGCCGAGCCACAGCCTGAGCGACGCGGAACCATCACTCACTGTTCATACTGTATATCAGTGCCTAATTTTCCTTGTTTTGGAGCAAGAATATTAGCACATTTGTTTCGTTCCATTTTCAGACGGCATCTATACTTTTAACAATCATGTATTTATTTTTCGCTGTCCCACAACGAGCAATTTTTTTCGCTCTGCGAATGAACCGTGGTATTGATGGTTGACATTGTGTAATTTAAATGTCGAAATGTATTACGAGTTCAACACCACCGACTTCTTCTTATCCGGGGAGATCTGGTGCTCTGCACCAGGTATGATTCTTGTATATTGGTATTGAACACTGATAGGAAGTACTATGTATGTGACCTTCAGAACAGCGACAGTGACAGAATTCGACCTTGGATGACTCCTATAGGTGGACGCTGACTTGTGATAAAGGTATTGAAATTGAGATATTCAGTTGTAGTTTGTGATACACTGTACTGTGTCATAATACATATATTTATTGTCATACACATCAGGTTAGACATGCCCTGGGATCCGTGGTTATGTCAATAGACCTGAAAGACGCTCATCTTTTCAATCATACCCAAATTTTTCGGAATTTAACTATAGAGAATTAACTCGGAAATTAACTTAAATTGCACAAGATTTAACAGGCACATGTAGTCTAGCACTTGTTCATGTTTTTCTCGAATGGTTTAGTGATATATTACCTTGACAGATCAGCTGTTCTTAGGGTTTGAATTAGGGCTAGTAAGCACATTTTCACTTGAAAGTCATTTCTTTCTGGAATATGGACCTACATAGTAGTATACTAGGAGTATACTTCATCCTACAAAGCGAATTATACAGCAGTGGGTTCACTGTATTCCACATGTAGAAATCTTGTAAAGGATCAGCATTGAATGTTCTTCAGCATGTTGAAGGATTTATGCCTTCATACATCTTCTACGTTCGCTGATTGTCATTAGGAAACCGCCGACTGTGCTTACGAGCACTTTATTCAGATCTTCATGATGTTACAGCATCCATGCACAAACGCCTCCTTGTTTTCACCAGGTCTTGCATTTGCAGAGTACTTAAATATGCTAAGCTTCGTATGCTACAGTGCTGAGAAAACAGTATACTGATTTGATTAATACAAATGAGCACATGTATGCTCGTTACAGCAAATCCCCCATAATAATAATAAATTAAAATTTAGTTGATGTATAATACAAGGGGTTCCCCTACAATTTGTTCAAAGCAAACTCTGAATATATGGAACTGTGATATGTGGTGTGATTAGGAGATACAATCATGTCGGCTGTAGTGACAGAACGTCTGGTTCAATATGGTGCATACTGTAATCCGGTAGATGTACAGTTACTTTGAAGAGATTGTAACCATGTAAACTCACCTGCATATGGTAAGTATCCTTCATGGTTGAATCACCAAGACCTAAATGCTTTCTGCATATGTATACTCTCGGTTCCAAGTTTTCTTCCATATCATTTTATGGATGCTGTATATATTTACAATTATCCTGACTCATGCAAACTGATGTTGCAATTGAAGTATGTCACCAGTCAGCTCGTTATAACCCAATGTCACTGTGCATCAAATCTTCTCGGAGCAACGACGCCAGTACTGGCGGGAGGTGTAGGGTTATTATGTTGCTATTAATTGCACCCAATTAATCGTGCCACGAAAGATGCATTCCATGTTGGTCAACATTCAAGTTGATTCTAATTTGTGTTATGCCCAGTGTATCTTGAACAACTGTGTAGCAAGGCTGTAAAGCGAAGCATATGTACCACTTACGAGTGTCATAAACACTTACCAGTGCTGGTATTAATGAACATTGTATTTTCACTTATGTGAAAGTTATGTAACCCATAACCACACTAAATAAATTGACAATCAATGTTTCTGCATGATGGCATGTAGCATTTCCGCGTTTCCTCAGGATTTATTTATTGTATCCCCCGAACGAAGTTTGGCGGATACTATGGATTTGCCTCTGCACACCGCCACGTTTACCTTACAGATTTTCTTGTGAACGCTCTACAGGTTGCAATTCTGAATCGAATATACTAATTATTTATATCGACATGTCCTACAGTAAGATCACCACACGTATTGATTCTGGTCGCCATAGCAACCAAATTGGTCGTTTGCTGACACATGTTAAAGACTAAAGACATTTATTTCAGGCTCAAGGCCCATAGCAATAAAAACATGTACAATTATCAACAATGTATAAAATAAATAAAAACATACACTTTCCACCAAGTTACACTTTCAGACTTGTATACAGGGAACTTGCCCAATGTTTCCAAAAAAACACCCAAATTCTGATCAGACACAGCAACAGTTTGCAGAATAGCATTATGAGACAGTCTGATTCGATTTATGAAGTTGTGAACATTTTTCCTATAGAGGGCATCAAAAGTGTTAATGTTAGGTGACACAAACATATGACTGGCACTGTCAGGCTTTGCATAGCCCAGTAGCCGACGAAATACTGTAGCGCTATAACCGTGGTGTCACTACTATCGTGGGGTCGCCGAACCCTACAATACGTTGTTGTACGCTACTCGGAGTTTGTTGAACATGGTTTTGGTGTAATTAATCCACAGCTGTGGACAGTACATGGTGGAGCAATATGAAACAAAGAGCGACTTTTTCACTTCTGGGGAACATTTGCAAAATTTACGTAGTAATGTATTAGCTCTTGCATAGAGACTTCTCATTTGGCGAAGCATGTCTCTTTCATCACACAGCTTCTGAGTAATGAAAACTCCAAGATATTTTGTTTGTATCGCTTGTGTAATCCAATTTGTGTTTACCAAGAAATACCCCAGGGCAATCCAATTTATATTTGGGAGGTTTACAGACTATCGCTACAGACTTAACAGGGTTGCAGGTAATATCATTGGAATTCCCATACTCTGTACATATATCGATTAAACCCTGTAGACATGTACAACATTGGTGTTCAATATCTACAAAAAGGGAAAAAGACAGGACCCGGCAAATTATCGGGGAATCAGCATAATGAACGCGATTGCGAAAGTTTATGACATGGTGCTATGTAAAAGGTTCAAGCTCTGGTACACCCCGAAGGATGTGCAAGCAGGAGCCCAAAAGGGTAGGGGGTGCAAGGAACATATCCTTGTAGTCCGACTTCTCATGGACATTGCTCGTCACAAGAAAGAGCAACTCCTGATCGCTTTTCTAGATTATAGGAAAGCATAGGACACAGTAGATAGATACAAGCTGCTGGAGTACCTTGACGCTCTCGGTTGTGGAGGCCATTTCCTCACTGCATTGAAATATTCGATGTCAGCAACTGGCATGATAGGAACTGAGACGTTCCCCACATCAGCAGGGGTTAAACAGGGTGGAAGTTCAAGTTGTTGCCTATTTACCGCGTTCACCGCTGCAGCTTCTGAAGGACTGGACAGATGGCTACAGGACTTACATTCACTACTATTTATGGACGATACATTTGTCTTGGCAACAAGTAGGGGAAGGCTGATTGCAAAACTAAAGAAGGTGAAGTCCAGAGCTGATCATTTGGGCATGGTGCTTCACCCCACCAAATCAAAGTACATCACAGTTGGTACCGAGGTTCATAGCCCTATCTTCCTTGGTGATGTCACCTTGGAGCACACAACGAGCTATGTCTACCTGGGGACGCCATTAACGGCAGATCCAATGACAGCCCAAGTCCAAAATCATCGAGAGGGGGTTTCAGCGATGAAATGATGAAGACCCAATGACAACCAACAGGTTATGGCACGCCAAATGTTGCAATATTCGATACCTATCATGTTTTCGATAATTTAACAATTTTTTTGAAAATACCACATGGTTCTAAATTTTACATGCATTCGTTTCCATTTTCTCGTAAATATTTAACGAATTCTACCTATTCTTTGTGATAGTTTAACCTAGTTATTACTCATTAATGATACCATATCAAATACAGCAGCACCAATATCACACAATCTCCTCATACATCGAATTACCTGTTGAACAATTGAGTTGCACATACTTTTTCGATATCGTGTAAGTTATTTGATCGAGGAATTATGGGATCGCTGAAGGCCCGCCCCTTTTTTGTTTGGGACCGCCCACTGATCCTGCACTGAACGGTGGCAAGCCACAGTGTCTATGGGCAGGTCTAGCCATCATTCCTAGTAGGCCTACTAGTAGGGGAAATGTAGCAACAGGCATATAACTAAGAGAAAATGGAGAACAGCGACTTCATTGAAATTTGTGGGATATTTAGATAAGTTGCTAACTATCTGTGAACATCACGAAATCACAGCTCATTCATGTGACGAGGAATGTGTTATCATGTTATATTGTCGAGCATTTGTGCAATAGATGTATGCGTATATGATTATGATATCCCGTGCTCGGGAAATGATTCCCAGCAAGTTTGCAAGGGTAGAAATTTTTGGCCATGTTTTTATACTTATATTTAATATACTTAACATTTAATAATTCACGAAAATTAGTATGCAAACGGGCGTTTTGACCGGAAGGGTTCTGATCCCAGAGAGTTTCCTACGGAGCACATTTCACCGAGGGGATCATGACCGAAGCGCTTTCGATCGAAGGGACTTTCCATACGGACCCCTCAATAACAATTGCATGTGTACATGTATCTATGTGTTTTACTCATATCTCACGTGTGTGAGAAGCAAATAGTATATTGATTCAAGACCAATAATGTAATTTTATTTGGCTTGAATCAGTTGTAAAACAGCCGCCCACGCAAAGAACAGTAGCAAGTCCGATTATCCCTCCCCTCCCCCGCACCCTTATGTCCTCCAACATCACTACAAAGGGTTTCTATCAGACAAGTGCCTCATGTTATTATAATCACAATTGATTGGTATCTTTCATGATGCATACACAAAGCTAGTATTTCATGTTTCATTACTTAATCATCGAAATATAAGCAGGCATATGCGGAGATGCAGAGTTCCCGTTTCAAGACTATTTTTATGTGAAAAATAACGGGTTATTGTATTATAAATGCCTTCCCTTTTTTTGCTGCGTTCATGACTACTTTATATGTTTTTGATGTGTTGCTGTGAGAGACTCAGTGAGGTTCCAGTTCCGGATATAATGGTCATCTGTTTTTTATGACCCGGGTCAGATCCAGGTCACTGTTTGTTGTATCACTTGCCTCATTCCTGACTTTGGCAGCACCCTGCACACATCTCTTTTGTAAAGCTTCCTACCCACCCACCCAGGCGGCCTTTATCGTTGAATTCGTCCACAATAAATGCTTGTCGTTTCTGCAACCCAGCCTCATTCATTTTCACTGACCGTTAGATATTATACGGATTGCGGCCCACAATCGGTTCATGACTCTATCAAATGACCTTCTGGATTAAACATATTTAACCACTCTCATGTGCCTCTAATGAAACTAAACATATATACACAGGATTTCATCTGATGTATCTGAAAGTTGCGGTTTCAGTTTGAACACCCCCGTTTTATTTTTAATTAATTCCAAGCAGAGTGTCTTATGTATTTCTGTTCCAAGTAATGGATGACCACAGATGATATAATATCACACCGTGAAGATCCGTTTCTAAATTTTGATGTATACTCGGATTTTTCTAACTCGTTTACACTGTTTTTATCATTTTTAATAATATATTAATATTATTTTTAATATTTTTGTAATGCTAAACGCTATCGTTCTATAACTTGGCATACTTCACCTGGGATTCAAACGGCAATTTTCCACCAAATGTCAGACAGCTATCGCGAAAATTGAGAAAAACGAGTTAGAAAAATAATGTGCATAGTTGACTAGATATATCGAACTCCTATCAAATAGAACTATTATCCGCCGAAAGATACAGAACATCTACATATTCAGTTACCGGACCTCTGGTCCGATAACCTATTGCCGTGGCGTTGCGTCCGTCGTCTGTTCACATTTTTATCTTTAAAGTTTACGGTCGAATCTTTCTGAAATTTTGCACAAACATACTCTAAAAAATATTCCAAGAAAGATTTCTTTTAGTTTTCAGATTTTCGCGTATTTTTTCAGATTTTGGTGGCCATTTTCTCAAAATCTGTTGAGTATTTTTTTTTTCTTTTTGACACATAACACTCCTCATATGTACTCCTGTGATGTGTATAAGTTTCATTGCGCTTTAATCGCTCGAAGTGGGCCATTTTGGCCCAAACTTGGCCCAAATACGACTTTCCCATGTTAAATTCTCCTATACTGAATAATGTGACACATTATTGCTAATA
Organism: Terebella lapidaria; assembly: GCA_949152475.1. Lineage (NCBI taxonomy): Eukaryota > Metazoa > Annelida > Polychaeta > Terebellida > Terebellidae > Terebella > Terebella lapidaria. The sequence goes on from OX424569.1 coordinate 20,224,803, forward strand.
TCTCACTTAAAATTGTGATTAGAGACTAGGAATCAATTGTGGACATACAGGAAATGATATATGCTGAATATTGTCGTGACCTTGAATTTGACCTTCGACCTCCTTTTTAAGGTCAGAGCACTAAATGGCTAAAATCTTGCTTATTATCAACTATACAGCTCACAAATCAATTGGGACATATGGGAAGTGATATATGCTGAATATTGTCATGACCTTGAACTTGACCTTTGACTTCGTTTTCAAAGTCAGAGAATAAAATGGCTAATATGTCGCTTATTACTGACTTTACAGCTTAGGAATCAATTGTGCACATTTAGGAAATGATATATACTGAATCTTGTCATGACTTTGAACTTGACCTTTGACCTCATTTTCAAGGTCAGAGCATAAAATGGCTAATATCTCACTTATTATCAACTTTACAGCTTAGGAATCAATTGTGAATATATGATAAATGATAAATGCTGAGTATTGCCATGACCTCTGATTGACCTTTGACCTCATTTTCAAGGTCAAAGCACAAAATGGCTAATATCTCGATCACAAAATGGCTAATATTATCGAATATTATCTAATATTATATACAACTTTGCAATCAATTGAGCACGTATAGAAAATGATATATACAGATTATTCCCATGACCTTGGATTTGACCTTTAACCTAGATTTCAAGGTCACAGGACAGAATGACTAATATATCACTTATTATCGATTTTACAGCTCAGGAATTAATTGTGAACATATAGAAAATGATATATGCTGAATATTGCCATGACTTTGAATTTGACCTTTGACCTTATTTTCAAGATCGAAGGACGAAATGGCTGATATCTTGCCCCTTTGTTGATTCATAGCTTCGGAACCAATTTTGGACGTATGGAAAATGATATACACTGAACATTTTGATGACCTTGACTTTGAACTTATTTTCAAGGTCAGAGCACAAAATGGCTAATATCTCGCTTATTATCGACTTCACAAAGTTCACAGCTTAGGAATCCATAGTGAACATATAGGAAATGATATATGCTGAATATTTTGGTGACTTTGAATTTGACCTTTAACCTCATTTTCAAGGTCAGATCATAAAATGGCTAATATATCACTTATTATCGACTTTACAGCTTGGAAATCAATTGTTGACATACTAGAAATGATATATGCTGAACATTCTCGTGACTCTGAATTCACCAATGACCTTATTTTCAAGGTCACAGGACAAAAGGCTAATATCTAAAATAGACATTGTCCGGTAACCTTTTTTTTTTCTTAGCCCTTTGGCTAATTTTATATATTATAAAACTAGCCCAAGATTATGAATTATTATAGATCTAATTTTCAAGGTCACAGGACAAAATGGCTAATATCTCGCTTATTATCGACTTTACAGGTTAGGAATCAATTGTGAACATATATTATTCATGTGGGTCATGAAATATACTGAATATTGTCATGACCTTGAATTTGATCTTTGACCTTTAAAAGTTTATTTATTCAGCCTCCAAAAGGACATACATGGATAATAATAAAATAATACTAAAAACAAGACAAAAAACAAGACAACGCACAATATCAGACAACAGAACATACAAATAGACAATCTATTTCTTTTCGACCTGAATAAACTTCACAAAATGAATGGGGGTGGGGTTATGTTCGGTATATCAATTTTCAGGGCGATCTATTGTCCGGGGGATTATGACCGGGTGGCTATTTACCAGTGTATGCAAGAGTATGAGCATAGCTAGTAAAATAGTCGGATATAGCCTACATGCTCCATAGCCATCTCTAATAGTTCACTATTGCCAGTATACATAACATTATATAGTGCCAGCAAAATACGGGTAACGCTATTAAAAACGCATGCGTCGGGAGAAAAGGGATTGTCTGGAAAGATGTCAAAAGGTTGCGGTTATAAATACTTTTATATTGAAAGACATAATAATTATGGTCTTGAGCGGTTAGATCGATTCCACCACATCTAAAACCTAAACGTAACATTCCAACAACACGTTCTCCTTCCTGTGTCGTCAGTCACGACATGCTGCGATTTGGATAATTCGTCCCCCTAAAGCAAAAATGGCGTAACTCGTTTTTGGTGGTTTTGAGATATTCAGTTGAGAAGGTTTGTTCTTTTATCATTAACTTTATATTATCTACTGACAACGGCGGACCTAAATTCGGCCCCTCCTAAAATCGGCGAGAGAAATAGAGGGGCATCAAGGCCCGACACTGAATTGAACCGCAAAAATGACTCCACGTCCACATTCCACCACATCTAAAACCATATTCATCTTGCAATTTCAATAATGTACTTCAAAAAATATACGAAAGTGTATGTAAAAGTATCTTCTGGTACACATCAGAAGTGATCTGACTGAGTGATCTGAGAGTTTTCAATTTTCAAATTTTTTGGGCATTAAATATTCAAAAACCGGATATAAATATTAAAACCTGGAATTGAATGTTAAAACCGGGAAATAAGCAGTGAAACCTGGAAATAAATGTTTTATTTATTATTAAATAATAAATAAATAAATAAATATTCAAATCTCCGGAATATCCGGAATTAAATATTCAAATCTGGAACTCGGAATTAAATATTAAAACCCGGAATTAAAACGCTCCAAACGGTGAGGGGAGGGGGGCCAAAGAGTTTTTTTAAAATAAATGACTGTATCAACATATTCTAGAGCTTCAAAGTGACATACTTTATAGAGTAACTGATCAGCATCCTAAAACTGAAAAGAAAATAGGGGGTCACCGTTTCCGTTCGCATGGAAAACACGATGCAAGATGTGAATATGGACGAAAAAATTTGCAAAATGTCATAATTTAAGTCATTTTAGGTAAATGTTTGTGATTTCGATCGAATATGTCGAAGAAACCAGCACGGTGACCCCCTATTTTCTTTTCATTATTAGGATGCTGATCAGTTACTCTATAAAAATAAGTCATTTTGATGAGATAATATTCAAGAAATAACTTTCAAATTTTGACTCTTCGATACCTCACTGTTTGTAGCGGACTACGTTAAAACCAGGAATTAAATATTAAAACCTGGAATTAAATATTAAAACCGGGAAATGAACGTTCAAACCTTATAAGCTCTTCTACAAGAATGTGGTCCTTTAAGATACGATACATACTATTACAAACAATGGTCTTTTTTCGTTATAACTCCACTACAACAGTAATTTACCATACGCACACTTTTTTTGTTATAACTCCACAAACGGTAGTTTAACATACGCATAAAATGGCTGTGCACCAGGATATATCGATAAATACACGATCGATCGCATAATATGTACCTACATTTAGACTACGCACAATTTGCAGGGGGACACGCCAGGTATATCGCGTAAATTGTTGGAATTTTGTATAAATTACTACACTTTCTCTCAACAACTATTTAAAACAAACAAAGACTGGAATCATATCCTGTATCAACTGATCATTTTGTTGACTACCTTCCCTTGGTGTGATATGGAAATAATAAAAAAAAATACGGGTTAACAGTTAACTGTAGGTTAGCAAGAGAATTTTAGTCCTTAGGTGTACCGGTCTACCTGAATCTACCGTAATTGAAGGTATTGTACATTTTGATTCACCTTTACACTCCAGTATTTCAGCATGATGGAACAGTATTTTATACATCTGAACAGTTGAACATTTGTGCGTATCTGTATCTGCTTTTTACTTTTTAAAATTATATTTTCTGTCTGTGATCTCTTCTTTTACGTATCCGTTATGCCATTGTTAATGTACTATGAGTTCGAAATAAAATAAAATGAAAAATTCCCATTGAACGGTATCCAAGTTAATATAAACTGAAAACGAAATATTTATCAGTAATTCCTTTCCCCAATCCACTCAAAATATCATAAGGCCCCTCAAAGGGGTAAAAACGAAGTCGCGATGTTGGCATTCTGAGCAGATGTTGCTACTCTTAAACTGTGATTAAATACTGACTAAATTCCGACGTTGCGATATCCTTCTCCTTAAATGGTGATTAAAAAACGAAGTGTACGACGCTCACTCATCAAATACTGACTAAATTTCGATGTCTGACTTTTATCTGAGACATTTTTTTGTCTGATAAAGCTCTAAAAAATGACTAAAATCTGACGTGCGATGTTAAGGCTCTAAAATTATGACTAAATTCTGACGTGCGATGTTAAGGCTCTAAAAATATGACTATATTCTGAAGTGCGAAGTTGAGGCTAAAAAATATGACTAAAATATGATGTGTGATGTTTCTCAGCTTAAAAAATGATGTTGCGATGTTGGACCCCCCCTTTGAGGGGCCTATCATACAATGACAAAACTAGGTGAGTGTGTTTTCCAGCACGCGGGAAAGATCGAGTTTGAACTGGCGGAAGAATACAAGAGAGCACGAGACCGAAGGTCGAGTGCTTTCTGGTGTTCTTCCGCCAGTTCAAACGAGATCTTTCCCGTGTGCTGGAAAACACACGAAACAGGTTTTGTTTTTATCACATGCTATGAATTTATGATTCTGGAATATTTGGAAACCCAACCCCTGTAAATTAAAGTAAAATTGTACCAAAGATTGCGAGAACTTCTTACAATCTTTGATTGTACTCAAGGACCCTGAGTGGAAGACCTGTAAACATGTGCGTTGCTAGGAAACAATATAAACAATGCAGATCACCGGGTCGTCAAATACTTTGTATTATGACGTCACGGTGGTTGTACGTTTTCTAAATGGTTTTATGTTACTAAGGCTGAATCGCGTGATGTTTCATTGTGACGTCATAGAACACTCGTGCTTTAATTGTTCTTTAAAGAAAAACGCATTCAGACAAGTGCATGTGAATATGTGAAATGTGAAGCAAAAATGTGAAGAAAAAAATAGTGCAAACATGATGTTTCCGGCAAAGGTTATCACACTGTCGGACATCACTGTGTGTTCCTACTGTTTGTAGTTTAAGATAAATTCATAGCATGTGATAAAAGTCGGGAAACACCGTTTGAGAGTTATAATGTGGAGATGGCCATATAATTGCCATATAATTATGAGAAAAATTTGTTAAACCAGAACATCTTAAATTTGTATCTAATATCAGTTTATGTTCTTAGAACAATTTACTTGTGGAAAAATTTATTTTGAGGTAAAAGTGATTTTACAAGATTCTAAGACTTACACATATATTTTGTTATTATATTAATTCTTATAACTGAATATAACTCATTTTCACAAAATGTAGACTGGGGTCAGGGTAATGCATAAATCGCTGCACATACTGGTTCATGTCATACGATCCACATATTATATTGTGCTAAGTGGATTGATCTGTCTATCAACATCCAAGAACGAATGTGAGACACGGTCGATAATGATTATTGATATGATATGATATATTTGCAGACCTAAACTTAATTTTGGTATCGCATAATAACTGAAGGTACAATCGACATGCATATTGTTTGCTATGCTATAGTATTTAGTCACTTGTAAATATATTGTCCGAATAATTGGTAGGGATAGGAACACTTGTATTCATTTCTTACATGTCCACTATTGTAGTCCCTTATCCAGGAAATAATTAAATGAAATAAACTTGGTGGTTCAAATTTCGAGCTCTCGCAGGTTTGGACTGCTAATAAAATTGGATACAAAGGATACTTTGTAAGTCAGATTACTCTTCGGATGAATATGGCTCATCTGGAGCCACTTTGCTATAAACCGGATGTGGGAAGATGTCCGATTTCCCACATCAGGGTGTGGAACAGTTTACACTTATTCACAGGATGGTATAGAAACTACATTATTATATAAACGCACGAATGAAAGAAGCTCTTGAGGTACAAGAGTTATACACTTGAAATAACTAAGAACTCTGAACTAATTTACCCAAGTACTGAATTAGCGAAATTAATTGATGTGTTTTAGTTGATACGTAGGTATCAATGTACCCTACGGAATGAACCATGTGTTTCCACTCATATATCCAGAACAATATTGAGCTACATCGCTTAAGTTACAATCGTACATGTATCAAATGTGACAATAGATAGCGGGTGTTCCATGCCGGTGTTGCGTGCCCGCAGACCTCGTGTCTGATGTGCCTATAGGTCTATGGGCATGGACACTGATCGTGCTGGGAAGCCTAGCGTGCCCAGATGCTATCGTATCAAAATACACTCGGGCTAAGTCAACAATTGAATAACAAATCGCATAACAACAGATACTATCTCCGAATGCTATAATCGCCGAGATAAAGGATGTACGAGCATACACTTTTGTGGTTATGGGAAGAGGCGTATGGGGCCGTTTATAATTGGAGTGAGGAGGCTCCGCTCGAAATGAGTTTGCGTTCATAATATGGGTTCCTATATAAATTAGTATTCGTTTAGGAGAGTAAAACGATATCATGATAATATATCCGATATCGCATCAGTGAAACAGTTGATCGTTAATAATTCCTTTAGCTAGGAGGACTTTTGAATTCCGCCGTTAATATGAGAGAACCGCAGTACTGGCTGTTTTGGCCAGAAGCCCAATGATGAGATATAGGGCCAAAAAGTGCATAAGTCCAAGTCATTTCAAATGCACGTTTGACACAGGGTGCATACATGGAGTGCATAAATGCATATTTGCTTTCTGGAGGTGGGATGGGGCCTGTCACCGAGTGCATGAATGCATCAGTGCATAAATGCACAATTGCATACATGCTCAATGCACGTTTGACACAGGGTGCATACATGTAGTGCATAAATGCACATTTGCTCTCTGGAGGTGGGGTGGGGCCTGTGACCGAGTGCATAAATACATAAGTGCATAAATGCACAAATGCATACATGGTCAATGCACGTTTGACAAAGGGTGCATACATGGAGTGCATAAATGCACATTTGCTCTCTGGAGGTGGGGTGGGGCCTGTGACCGAGTGCATAAATGCATAAGTGCATAAATGCACAAATGCATACATGCTGAATGCACGTTTGACACATGGTGCATACATGGAGTGCATAAATGCACATTTGCTCTCTGGGGGTGGGGTGGGGCCTGTCACCGAGTGCATCAATGCATAAGTGCATAAATGCACAAATGCATACATGCTCAATGCACGTTTGACACAGGGTGCATACATGGAGTGCATAAATGCACATTTGCTCTCTGGAGGTGGGGTGGGGCCTGTGACCGAGTGCATAAATGCACAAATGCATACATGGTCAATGCACGTTTGACACAGGGTGCATACATGGAGTGCATAAATGCACATTTGCTCTCTGGAGGTGGGGTGGGGCCGAGTGCATAAATGCATAAGTGCATAAATGCACAAATGCATACATGGTCAATGCACGTTTGACACAGGGTGCATACATGGAGTGCATAAATGCACATTTGCTCTCTGGAGGTGGGGTGGGGCCTGTGACTGAGTGCATAAATGCATAAGTGCATAAATGCACAAATGCATACATGGTCAATGCACGTTTGACACAGGGTGCATACATGGAGTGCATAAATGCACATTTGCTCTCTGGAGGTGGGCTGGGGCCTGTGACCGAGTGCATAAATGCATAAGTGCATAAATGCACAAATGCATACATGGTCAATGCACGTTTGACACAGGGTGCATACATGGAGTGCATAAATGCACATTTGCTCTCTGGAGGTGGGGTGGGGCCTGTGACCGAGTGCATAAATGCATAAGTGCATAAATGCACAAATGCATACATGCTGAATGCACGTTTGACACATGGTGCATACATTGAGTGCATAAATGCACATTTGCTCTCTGGGGGTGGGGTGGGGCCTGTCACCGAGTGCATCAATGCATAAGTGCATAAATGCACAAATGCATACATGCTCAATGCACGTTTGACACAGGGTGCATACATGGAGTGCATAAATGCACATTTGCTCTCTGGAGGTGGGGTGGGGCCTGTGACCGAGTGCATAAATGCACAAATGCATACATGGTCAATGCACGTTTGACACAGGGTGCATACATGGAGTGCATAAATGCACATTTGCTCTCTGGAGGTGGGGTGGGGCCTGTGACCGAGTGCATCAATGCATAAGTGTATAAATGCACAAATGCATACATTGTCAATGCACGTTTGACACAGGGTGCATACATGGAGTGCATAAATGCACATTTGCTCTCTGGAGGTAAGGTGGGGCCTGTGACCGAGTGCATAAATGCATAAGTGCATAAATGCACAAATGCATACATGGTCAATGCACGTTTGACACAGGGTGCATACATGGAGTGCATAAATGCACATTTGCTCTCTGGAGGTGGGATGGGGCCTGTGACCGAGTGCATAAATGCATAAGTGCATAAATGCACAAATGCATACATGCTGAATGCACGTTTGACACAGGGTGCATACATGGAGTGCATAAATGCACATTTGCTCTCTGGGGGTGGGGTGGGGCCTGTGACCGAGTGCATAAATGCATAAGTGCATAAATGCACAAATGCATACATGGTCAATGCACGTTTGACACAGGGTGCATACATGGAGTGCATAAATGCACATTTGCTCTCTGGAGGTGGGGTGGGCCCTGTGACCGAGTGCATAAATGCGTAAGTGCATGAATGGATAAATGCATACATGGTCAATGCACGTTTTACACAGGGTCCATACACGTAGTGCATAAATGCACATTTTTCCCTTATGGGGGGAGGGGGAGGTGCTGTGCCGAAGTGCATAAATGCATAAGTGCATGTCCATACATGGAGTGCATACATGGACGTCGTGGGAGGTGTTTGTTGCTGTTGTGACAAAAATTTTTATCAACAGTTATAGCAACAACTACTCTAAAACTTTGGGGTGGAGGGGGGCATGGTGTGGAGGGCCCGTATGACATTACAAGGGCGTGGCTGGGAGGTGTTTGTTGCTGTTGTGACAATATTTTCTTCCAACAGTTATAACAACAACTATTCTAAAACTTTGGGGTGGAGGGGGGCATGGTGTGGAGGGCCCATATGACATTGCAAGGGCGTGGCTGGGAGGTGTTTGTTGCTGTTGTGACAATATTTTCTTCCAATAGTTATAACAACAACTACTCTAAACTTTGGGGTGGAGGGGGGGCATGGTGTGGAGGGCCCGTATGACATTACAAGGGCGTGGCTGGGAGGTGTTTGTTGCTGTTGTGACAATATATTTTATCAACAGTTATAACAACAACTACTCTAAAAGTTTGGGGTGGAGGGGGCATGGTGTGGAGGGCCCGTATGACATTACGAGGGCGTGGCTGGGAAGTGTTTGTTGCTGTTGATACAATATTTTTTTAACAACAGTTATAGCAACAACTACTCTAAAACTTTGGGGTGGATGGGACATTGTGTGGAGGGCCCGTATGACATTACAAGGGCGTGGCTGGGAGATTTTTTCTTGCTGTTGTGACAATATCTTTTATCAACAGTTACAACAACAACTACTCTGAAACTTTGGGGTGGAGGCGGGCATGGTGAGGAGGGCCCATATGACATTATAAGGGCGTGGCTGGGAGGTGTTTGTTGCTGTTGTGGCAATATTTTTGGACTTGTTCAATTTATTGAATATGTTTAAATTAACATACAAATAGCCAACCCCTGTATTTCCATATATTATATCCCCCCACACAAGTCTCAAGAGCCCCAATGTTTGAGGGCGGAGTCTATTTCCTCCCTTCCCACTGATTGGTCAGTCAACCATCTGGACATGTCCAGGATGGGAGGCTGACTGTAGTTAAATACTGGTATCAGATCCCAAAGTGGGCTTTCTGTTTTAACCGTTTAATCGTGGCTTCACGTCCGCAAATCTGCAAGTCTAGAGTCTGTGAAAATGTCACAGGCAGAAGTAGACATGGAGAAGACCAAACTTGCCAAGGTCTTCAGTGAAAACGGGATAACGGAAAATACGGCCAGTTTGTTGGCCGATCAAGGCTTCATCTCGGTGGATGCGTTGGATGTTCTGGACATTGAGGACATTGGCACATTGAAGATCAAACAGTTAGCGCAGCGAAAATTGCTCGAAAAAATGATAAAGAAGATAAAACAGGACGCCAAAGTGGTTGCTTCGGCTAGCAGCGATGATAGCGAAGATAGCGCTCAGCCCACGAGAAGATTGGATACAAAGGTGGACAAGGCAGATATCCCTGGAACATCTGCGACTGTCCAAGAAGATCGTCCCCAGCCGGTGCTTGAGGCTTCGGGAGGACAACCACTTGACGCAGCGATACAACAGCTGCTAGCATCAGGCATGTCGTCCACGCAGCAACCTAACCCAGGTAATTTTGTTCCCAATTTAGCCGCATTGGGTATTACTAGTAACACTCGTCAGGTATCGAGTAAGAGGGGTGACTTAAACCCACTGGTGTATTTGGCGGACAACAAATGTGTGGACTATTTTGACATTGTGGATTTTGTGCCGTCCACGTGTTGTGAGGCTGAGGAACGGGTCATCTCCTCTAGCGAGGGATCAGAGCTTGTCATGAAAACTGGACCGCGGAAACCCAAGCTGGAAAAAGTCACTCCGATGCAGTGGACAGCAGCAAACTCGCGGATACTCGCCAAGATCATACTGGACGGAAAGGTGGGACTTGATGCGATCGCACACTATCTCGCGTACACAGTCAAGGTGGCATCGCTCGCGCAACGCTACGTGTGGTCGTCAGTACTGCTGTACGATCGGGAATACCGGAGGGACCCAGGCGACATACAGTTTCCCATGGGGGAGTGACGTACCGCACCTAATCAGTGTACATCTCATCGCGAGAGTGGACAAGCCAACGTCTACGTCCAAATCCAAACAGGGCACAAGTCGCGACCAGCTACCGTATTCATGCAATCTTTTCAACGCTAGCGGGACATGCAAGTACGGGTCAAACTGTCGATTTCAGCACCAGTGCACAACATGCAAAGGCCCCCATCCAGCAAGCCAACATCCAAACCAATAGCAGGTTTGCCCCCCGTTACATGACCCATGTCAGCCGTCTTTAAAAACTGATGTTTTGTGTAAAATAGATAATAAGTTGTCTGACTTGAATGTACCAGCTTGGTCAAAGTTGTTACAAAATGATCTCGATCGCGAGTACTTGATGGATGGTATCAAGAATGGATTTAGTATCGTGGATAGGGAGAGTGTAATTGACAAAGTCGATACCAATAATCATGTAAGTTGTATGTCCGCTGTAAACAAAGCCAAAGTTGATCAGTTGTTGCAATCAGAAATACTGGCTGGTCATTATGTCCCTGTGAGTGTTAAACCACATATTGTAAGCCCATTAGCTGCCATCGAAAAAGATGATGGGTCGGTTCGATTATTACATGATGCATCTCGTCCTTTGGATTGTGCGTTAAATGATTATTCAGATAATAATGTTACAGTTAGATATCAAAGTGTCAAAGATGCCTTAGATTATATTGTACCAGGTTCCTTTTGTTGTAAAATCGACTTGAAAACAGCTTATCGCTCAGTGGGTATAAAGCCCAGTCAATATCGGTCAATAAGAATAGGGAAACGGGCCCGAAATGCAGAAACGGAGCGGAGAATGTAGAAACGGGCCAGCCGGGTGTAGAAACGGGCCGTTTCATGGGTTCAAACAAGTTTTTTAAATACAGTACTTATTTAACAATGATGGAAAAATGATTCCCAGTAGTAATGAAAATAAATCAGTGTTACGTTAATGTCTGTGTTCTTTACCATTCCTCATTCACATAGTATGTGATAACATATAGGCCTTTATCATCGGATTGCTAAAAACGCGCGAACCTGAATGGTCAATTCCCCGACAATACCACGCCATATTTGTGAAGCTGTGACGCGACCCCACGATATTTTCTGTATCGTGGGCTTCAGGCGTTTTGGAGAGTTCCACATAATCCAATGATAAAATCGTTACCATGGACCCAATACGGTATGAAATCTGCCTTCAGTCAGCATATCTCACTCGGCCTGCGGCCTCGTGGCCCCGGTGGGTATGTATGCATATAGTGAGGGCAGGGACGTGCCGCTGGGATGGGTGTCTTTTTCACGCTTCTGTTACCTGGATGGGTCGATACAAACTCACTGGAGCTCCCCTATTCTAGGGGACACGTGCTTCCATTGGGACCGATATGGTAGGCCTACATGCGCCTGGACCCCTGCTTCTAAAATTCCTGGATCCGCCCCAGTCAATCATTGACAAATGATTCTTTCATCTGATTAGGCTACTGAGATTTTACAACCAAATTACAGGAATATAACTTATAACTCTGTCATGGTTTTTTTTTTAAAATGTGTTCAATAAACTATGTTTCACACGACCAATAAAAGATGATTCTTTCATCTGATCAGGCTACTGAGATTTTACAGCCAAATTACAGGAATATAACTTATAACTCTGTCATGGTTTTTTTTTAAAAATGTGTTCAATAAACTATGTTTCACATGACCAATAAAAGAAATCTGTAATACCGGTATCAACGAAATTTTGTGTGTGGGCGCAGCGTTGCCACCTGTTGAGTCACAGAGCAGGCTATAGCACTCACTGATGCGCCGGCACAGGGCTGTCGAAAAATGGCGACGCCAGTGAGCCTGGCATACAACGGCTATTTTTTTTTCTTTTAGGTTCATCACATATTGGCCTGAAATTGCCTGACAATACCTTCGCTGAGAGAGTTAGGTTTTGCCATTGCATGGAAAAAAGTAGAGGGTCCAACTCGTAAGTTGGTCTTCTTAGGTATTGAAATTGATACTGAAAACATGACTATTGGTTTGCCGAAGCACAAAGTGTCGGAACTGTTGCGTGTACTAAAATTGTTCGGTGGTAAAAAGCGTGCATCTTGTAGACAGATGCAGAGCTTGGCAGGAAAGTTGAACTGGGCTTGTAATGTAATAAAGTGTGGTAGAAGTTACCTTCGCAATATTATCAATACAATTGCTCCATTGCGTTTGCCTAATCATAAAGCTCGCCTAAGTAAAGAAGTTCAAGGTGACATTGACTGGTGGATATCAGTACTGGGAACGTTCCCAGGTAAAAGTATATTCTATAAGCCTACGGTTCATGTGGTAGAATTTGATGCCTGTAACGAGGGTGCAGTGTTCAAGTTCATGAATGACTGGGGTTATGTCGATTGGAAGTGTGACATAACTAGATTGTCTAATGTACATATAAATTGTAAGGAAACGATTACTGCAGTGTTTGCGTGCAGGAGGTGGGCTCATTTGTGGAGAAATTCTAAAGTGATATTTTGTACCGATAACATGACTGCTCAATCTTGTATAAGTAAAGGCACATGTAAAAATCCAACATTGCTGCCATGGATTCGTGAGTTACATGCTTACTCTATAATGTATAATTTTGATATTGAGGCATGTTGGATTCCAGGCGTCTCTAATGTAATTCCGGACGCAATATCTAGGTTACGTTTACCGAATTTGAAACGTTGGTTTATGTCAGTGATTGGTGTAAACTATGAAAATATTGACCCATTGAGTACGTATCGATTATTGTACCACATGTCTAACGACGCGCTTGTATCTATATTTCCCAGTTATCCTGAGGCTGCAAACAGCACTTGATGAGGAAATTGCCCGCTATCGCAAGTTAGCTTTTGCGGTATCTACAAAGAAATCATACTCGTCCCAATTGAAGTCATACTTGTCATTTTGTAACCAGATGCGGTATACCCCTGTTCCTGTTACTCAGATCAATCTGTTGAGATACACAGCGTTCCTAGCCCACCGGTTAGCCCCACAATCAATCCCAGCTTATCTTAACATCATTCGCCTGCTGGATCAAAACTTTGCCCTGGACACATTATTAAAAGGCATCAAAAGAGACAAAGGGGTAATAGTAAAGAATGCATTGCCCATGACCCCCACCATTTTGTTAAGAATCCGTGATTTACTTGATCTCTCTGCCCCCTACTGGTGTTGCTTCTGGGCAGCTTGCCTCGTGGCTTTCTTTGCGTTTCTTAGGAAGAGTAATTTATTCAAAAATCCTAACAATAGTCACTATCTCAAACGAGATCAAGTTGTCAAAACTCCAACAGGCCAGGTGATTCTTGTCCTCGAATCAACAAAGACTATCCAATTCAAGCAGAGGTCTTTGAGTTTGCCCCTTCCGGAAATTCCCAATCACCCGTTATGCCCAGTGAATGCCCTAAAACTGATGTTTATGACCACTCCTGCCCAGCAGGGATCAGACCCAGTGTTTATATTCAACACTCCAACTGGTGTGAAACCCCTGTTGTATCCCAGGTTCATTAAGGATCTAAAGATGTTACTACAGCGATTGGGATTAGGATCTGGCTACAGTGGCCATTCATTCCGACGAGGGGGTGCGTCCTATATGCTCCAGATGGGTATTCCTGGGGAACTCATAAAACTTATGGGTGATTGGCGATCGGATTGTTACCAGAGATATCTAGATGTGTCCCTGGAGACAAGGACTAGTATGGTGTCCAAAGTGGCTATGCACCTGCCTACACACTACTAAACATCTACATGTACCCCTACTTTTGGATTTTGGAGTATTGTACTCAATAATTATTATGATTGTTATATTGCGTGACATGTTTCATATACCCAATAACAAATTATTATAAGATTCAATAAAGAGAACAATGTCCACATAAGTATTTGTGTTTGTTAATTTAGGACTTGTTCAATTTATTGAATATGTTTAAATTAACATACAAATAGCCAACCCCTGTATTTCCATATATTATATCCCCCCACACAAGTCTCAAGAGCCCCAATGTTTGAGGGCGGAGTCTATTTCCTCCCTTCCCACTGATTGGTCAGTCAACCATCTGGACATGTCCAGGATGGGAGGCTGACTGTAGTTAAATACTGGTATCAGATCCCAAAGTGGGCTTTCTGTTTTAACCGTTTAATCGTGGCGTCACGTCCGCAAATCTCCCACCCACCCAGCCCTATATTTATTAGATTGTAGATAGAAGTAGTTCCTCATTCTCTCTTTATTGGATTGTACATGCATGTATGGAGTATTGTACACAATAATTATTATGATTGTTATATTGCGTGACATGTTTCATATACCCAATAACAAATTATTATAAGATTCAATAAAGAGAACAATGTCCACATAAGTATTTGTGTTTGTTAATTTATATCAACAGTTATAACAACAACTACTCTAAAACTTTGGGGGTGTGGGGGGCATGGTGTGGAGGGCCCGTATGACATTACAAGGGCGTGGCTGGGAGGTGTTTGTTGCTGTTGTGACAATATATTTTATCAACAGTTATAACAACAACTACTCTAAAAGTTTGGGGTGGAGGGGGCATGGTGTGGAGGGCCCGTATGACATTACGAGGGCGTGGCTGGGAAGTGTTTGTTGCTGTTGATACAATATTTTTTTAACAACAGTTATAGCAACAACTACTCTAAAACTTTGGGGTGGATGGGACATTGTGTGGAGGGCCCGTATGACATTACAAGGGCGTGGCTGGGAGATTTTTTCTTGCTGTTGTGACAATATCTTTTATCAACAGTTACAACAACAACTACTCTGAAACTTTGGGGTGGAGGCGGGCATGGTGAGGAGGGCCCATATGACATTATAAGGGCGTGGCTGGGAGGTGTTTGTTGCTGTTGTGGCAATATTTTTGGACTTGTTCAATTTATTGAATATGTTTAAATTAACATACAAATAGCCAACCCCTGTATTTCCATATATTATATCCCCCCACACAAGTCTCAAGAGCCCCAATGTTTGAGGGCGGAGTCTATTTCCTCCCTTCCCACTGATTGGTCAGTCAACCATCTGGACATGTCCAGGATGGGAGGCTGACTGTAGTTAAATACTGGTATCAGATCCCAAAGTGGGCTTTCTGTTTTAACCGTTTAATCGTGGCTTCACGTCCGCAAATCTGCAAGTCTAGAGTCTGTGAAAATGTCACAGGCAGAAGTAGACATGGAGAAGACCAAACTTGCCAAGGTCTTCAGTGAAAACGGGATAACGGAAAATACGGCCAGTTTGTTGGCCGATCAAGGCTTCATCTCGGTGGATGCGTTGGATGTTCTGGACATTGAGGACATTGGCACATTGAAGATCAAACAGTTAGCGCAGCGAAAATTGCTCGAAAAAATGATAAAGAAGATAAAACAGGACGCCAAAGTGGTTGCTTCGGCTAGCAGCGATGATAGCGAAGATAGCGCTCAGCCCACGAGAAGATTGGATACAAAGGTGGACAAGGCAGATATCCCTGGAACATCTGCGACTGTCCAAGAAGATCGTCCCCAGCCGGTGCTTGAGGCTTCGGGAGGACAACCACTTGACGCAGCGATACAACAGCTGCTAGCATCAGGCATGTCGTCCACGCAGCAACCTAACCCAGGTAATTTTGTTCCCAATTTAGCCGCATTGGGTATTACTAGTAACACTCGTCAGGTATCGAGTAAGAGGGGTGACTTAAACCCACTGGTGTATTTGGCGGACAACAAATGTGTGGACTATTTTGACATTGTGGATTTTGTGCCGTCCACGTGTTGTGAGGCTGAGGAACGGGTCATCTCCTCTAGCGAGGGATCAGAGCTTGTCATGAAAACTGGACCGCGGAAACCCAAGCTGGAAAAAGTCACTCCGATGCAGTGGACAGCAGCAAACTCGCGGATACTCGCCAAGATCATACTGGACGGAAAGGTGGGACTTGATGCGATCGCACACTATCTCGCGTACACAGTCAAGGTGGCATCGCTCGCGCAACGCTACGTGTGGTCGTCAGTACTGCTGTACGATCGGGAATACCGGAGGGACCCAGGCGACATACAGTTTCCCATGGGGGAGTGACGTACCGCACCTAATCAGTGTACATCTCATCGCGAGAGTGGACAAGCCAACGTCTACGTCCAAATCCAAACAGGGCACAAGTCGCGACCAGCTACCGTATTCATGCAATCTTTTCAACGCTAGCGGGACATGCAAGTACGGGTCAAACTGTCGATTTCAGCACCAGTGCACAACATGCAAAGGCCCCCATCCAGCAAGCCAACATCCAAACCAATAGCAGGTTTGCCCCCCGTTACATGACCCATGTCAGCCGTCTTTAAAAACTGATGTTTTGTGTAAAATAGATAATAAGTTGTCTGACTTGAATGTACCAGCTTGGTCAAAGTTGTTACAAAATGATCTCGATCGCGAGTACTTGATGGATGGTATCAAGAATGGATTTAGTATCGTGGATAGGGAGAGTGTAATTGACAAAGTCGATACCAATAATCATGTAAGTTGTATGTCCGCTGTAAACAAAGCCAAAGTTGATCAGTTGTTGCAATCAGAAATACTGGCTGGTCATTATGTCCCTGTGAGTGTTAAACCACATATTGTAAGCCCATTAGCTGCCATCGAAAAAGATGATGGGTCGGTTCGATTATTACATGATGCATCTCGTCCTTTGGATTGTGCGTTAAATGATTATTCAGATAATAATGTTACAGTTAGATATCAAAGTGTCAAAGATGCCTTAGATTATATTGTACCAGGTTCCTTTTGTTGTAAAATCGACTTGAAAACAGCTTATCGCTCAGTGGGTATAAAGCCCAGTCAATATCGGTCAATAAGAATAGGGAAACGGGCCCGAAATGCAGAAACGGAGCGGAGAATGTAGAAACGGGCCAGCCGGGTGTAGAAACGGGCCGTTTCATGGGTTCAAACAAGTTTTTTAAATACAGTACTTATTTAACAATGATGGAAAAATGATTCCCAGTAGTAATGAAAATAAATCAGTGTTACGTTAATGTCTGTGTTCTTTACCATTCCTCATTCACATAGTATGTGATAACATATAGGCCTTTATCATCGGATTGCTAAAAACGCGCGAACCTGAATGGTCAATTCCCCGACAATACCACGCCATATTTGTGAAGCTGTGACGCGACCCCACGATATTTTCTGTATCGTGGGCTTCAGGCGTTTTGGAGAGTTCCACATAATCCAATGATAAAATCGTTACCATGGACCCAATACGGTATGAAATCTGCCTTCAGTCAGCATATCTCACTCGGCCTGCGGCCTCGTGGCCCCGGTGGGTATGTATGCATATAGTGAGGGCAGGGACGTGCCGCTGGGATGGGTGTCTTTTTCACGCTTCTGTTACCTGGATGGGTCGATACAAACTCACTGGAGCTCCCCTATTCTAGGGGACACGTGCTTCCATTGGGACCGATATGGTAGGCCTACATGCGCCTGGACCCCTGCTTCTAAAATTCCTGGATCCGCCCCAGTCAATCATTGACAAATGATTCTTTCATCTGATTAGGCTACTGAGATTTTACAACCAAATTACAGGAATATAACTTATAACTCTGTCATGGTTTTTTTTTTAAAATGTGTTCAATAAACTATGTTTCACACGACCAATAAAAGATGATTCTTTCATCTGATCAGGCTACTGAGATTTTACAGCCAAATTACAGGAATATAACTTATAACTCTGTCATGGTTTTTTTTTAAAAATGTGTTCAATAAACTATGTTTCACATGACCAATAAAAGAAATCTGTAATACCGGTATCAACGAAATTTTGTGTGTGGGCGCAGCGTTGCCACCTGTTGAGTCACAGAGCAGGCTATAGCACTCACTGATGCGCCGGCACAGGGCTGTCGAAAAATGGCGACGCCAGTGAGCCTGGCATACAACGGCTATTTTTTTTTCTTTTAGGTTCATCACATATTGGCCTGAAATTGCCTGACAATACCTTCGCTGAGAGAGTTAGGTTTTGCCATTGCATGGAAAAAAGTAGAGGGTCCAACTCGTAAGTTGGTCTTCTTAGGTATTGAAATTGATACTGAAAACATGACTATTGGTTTGCCGAAGCACAAAGTGTCGGAACTGTTGCGTGTACTAAAATTGTTCGGTGGTAAAAAGCGTGCATCTTGTAGACAGATGCAGAGCTTGGCAGGAAAGTTGAACTGGGCTTGTAATGTAATAAAGTGTGGTAGAAGTTACCTTCGCAATATTATCAATACAATTGCTCCATTGCGTTTGCCTAATCATAAAGCTCGCCTAAGTAAAGAAGTTCAAGGTGACATTGACTGGTGGATATCAGTACTGGGAACGTTCCCAGGTAAAAGTATATTCTATAAGCCTACGGTTCATGTGGTAGAATTTGATGCCTGTAACGAGGGTGCAGTGTTCAAGTTCATGAATGACTGGGGTTATGTCGATTGGAAGTGTGACATAACTAGATTGTCTAATGTACATATAAATTGTAAGGAAACGATTACTGCAGTGTTTGCGTGCAGGAGGTGGGCTCATTTGTGGAGAAATTCTAAAGTGATATTTTGTACCGATAACATGACTGCTCAATCTTGTATAAGTAAAGGCACATGTAAAAATCCAACATTGCTGCCATGGATTCGTGAGTTACATGCTTACTCTATAATGTATAATTTTGATATTGAGGCATGTTGGATTCCAGGCGTCTCTAATGTAATTCCGGACGCAATATCTAGGTTACGTTTACCGAATTTGAAACGTTGGTTTATGTCAGTGATTGGTGTAAACTATGAAAATATTGACCCATTGAGTACGTATCGATTATTGTACCACATGTCTAACGACGCGCTTGTATCTATATTTCCCAGTTATCCTGAGGCTGCAAACAGCACTTGATGAGGAAATTGCCCGCTATCGCAAGTTAGCTTTTGCGGTATCTACAAAGAAATCATACTCGTCCCAATTGAAGTCATACTTGTCATTTTGTAACCAGATGCGGTATACCCCTGTTCCTGTTACTCAGATCAATCTGTTGAGATACACAGCGTTCCTAGCCCACCGGTTAGCCCCACAATCAATCCCAGCTTATCTTAACATCATTCGCCTGCTGGATCAAAACTTTGCCCTGGACACATTATTAAAAGGCATCAAAAGAGACAAAGGGGTAATAGTAAAGAATGCATTGCCCATGACCCCCACCATTTTGTTAAGAATCCGTGATTTACTTGATCTCTCTGCCCCCTACTGGTGTTGCTTCTGGGCAGCTTGCCTCGTGGCTTTCTTTGCGTTTCTTAGGAAGAGTAATTTATTCAAAAATCCTAACAATAGTCACTATCTCAAACGAGATCAAGTTGTCAAAACTCCAACAGGCCAGGTGATTCTTGTCCTCGAATCAACAAAGACTATCCAATTCAAGCAGAGGTCTTTGAGTTTGCCCCTTCCGGAAATTCCCAATCACCCGTTATGCCCAGTGAATGCCCTAAAACTGATGTTTATGACCACTCCTGCCCAGCAGGGATCAGACCCAGTGTTTATATTCAACACTCCAACTGGTGTGAAACCCCTGTTGTATCCCAGGTTCATTAAGGATCTAAAGATGTTACTACAGCGATTGGGATTAGGATCTGGCTACAGTGGCCATTCATTCCGACGAGGGGGTGCGTCCTATATGCTCCAGATGGGTATTCCTGGGGAACTCATAAAACTTATGGGTGATTGGCGATCGGATTGTTACCAGAGATATCTAGATGTGTCCCTGGAGACAAGGACTAGTATGGTGTCCAAAGTGGCTATGCACCTGCCTACACACTACTAAACATCTACATGTACCCCTACTTTTGGATTTTGGAGTATTGTACTCAATAATTATTATGATTGTTATATTGCGTGACATGTTTCATATACCCAATAACAAATTATTATAAGATTCAATAAAGAGAACAATGTCCACATAAGTATTTGTGTTTGTTAATTTAGGACTTGTTCAATTTATTGAATATGTTTAAATTAACATACAAATAGCCAACCCCTGTATTTCCATATATTATATCCCCCCACACAAGTCTCAAGAGCCCCAATGTTTGAGGGCGGAGTCTATTTCCTCCCTTCCCACTGATTGGTCAGTCAACCATCTGGACATGTCCAGGATGGGAGGCTGACTGTAGTTAAATACTGGTATCAGATCCCAAAGTGGGCTTTCTGTTTTAACCGTTTAATCGTGGCGTCACGTCCGCAAATCTCCCACCCACCCAGCCCTATATTTATTAGATTGTAGATAGAAGTAGTTCCTCATTCTCTCTTTATTGGATTGTACATGCATGTATGGAGTATTGTACACAATAATTATTATGATTGTTATATTGCGTGACATGTTTCATATACCCAATAACAAATTATTATAAGATTCAATAAAGAGAACAATGTCCACATAAGTATTTGTGTTTGTTAATTTATATCAACAGTTATAACAACAACTACTCTAAAACTTTGGGGGTGTGGGGGGCATGGTGTGGAGGGCCCGTATGAAATTACAAGGGCGTGGCTGGGAGGTGTTTGTTGCTGTTGTGACAATATTTTTTATCAACAGTTATAGCAACAACTACTCTAAAACTTTGGGGTGGAGGGGGGGGGGGGCGTGGTGTGGAGGGCCCGTATGACATTACAAGGGCCTGGCTGAGAGGTGTTCGTTGCTGTTGTCACAATATTTTCTTCCAACAGTTATAACAACAACTACTCTAAAACTTTGGGGTGGAGGGGGGCATGGTGTGGAGGGCCCGTATGACATTACAAGGGCGTGGCTGGAAGGTGTTTGTTGCTGTTGTGACAATATATTTCATCAACAGTTATAACAACAACTACTCTAAAACTTTGGGGTGGAGGGGGCATGGTGTGGAGGGCCCGTATGACATTACAAGGGCGTGGCTGGGAGGTGTTTGTTGCTGTTGTGACAATATTTTTTAACAGTTATAGCAACAACTACTCCAAAACTTTGGGGTGGAGGGGGACCTTGTGTGGAGGGCTCGTATGACATTACAAGGGCGTGGCTGGGAGGTGTTTGTTGCTTTCGTGACAATATCTTTTATCAACAGTTATAACAACTACTCTAAAACTTTGGGGTGGAGGCGGGCATGGTGAGGAGGGCCCGTATGACATTACAAGGGCGTGGCTGAGAGGTGTTTGTTGCTGTTGTGACAATATTTTTTATCAACAGTTATAACAACAACTACTCTAAAACTTTGGGGTGGAGGGGGGCATGGTGTGGAGGGCATGTATGACATTACAAAGGCGTGGCTGGGAGGTGTTTGTTGCTGTTGTGACAATATTATTTATCAACAGTTATAACAACAACTATTCTAAAACTTTGGGGTGTGGGGGGCATGGTGTGGAGGGCCCGTATGACATTACCAGGGCGTGGCTGGAAGGTGTTTGTTGCTGTGACATATAACAATGACTTAGGATATAACAATGAGCGCAGGGCCTCGAATGAGCGCCTGCCTCGTATGAGCGCCTGGGGTTAAAAGGTGCTAGAAAAATATAAGCGCCCGGGCCCTTAATCGAGGAAATACGGCATCTATTGTCTTTCTTAGCCCTTGGGCTAAATTTAATCTTCATTGAAATTAGAAGAAATAGTAACCTGCGCTACATGGCCAAATCATACAACAGGGCCTCAAATAACCATAAGGCACACACAAAAACATATTATTACTATTATTACCGATCAATCAAGTTTCATTCGGTGTGGCAGTATATTTCTATTCTGTTAATTGAATACAACAAGGAGAAACAAACCATATTTAGTGACCAGATCACAACGCGACGTTGTTTTGGGCTTGACACAAACGAATTGAACCCAAATATGTTTGAACATAAAATAAAGGCGTCAAATGACATTTGATACGGAAAATCGGGCTTCAAATGAAAATAGCGGTGGGCGGGCGTCAAATGACATTCGAATCGAAAAATCGGACTTCAAATGAAAATAGCAGGTTATAGTATACATTTGAAATATAATAATATTTTTAGGAAGAGCAGGGCTCTTCCTCTATGATGTTGGTTTTTTTTTTTTGGATTTTTGAATTTTTTCTTTTGTTTACATTCTTGAAAGTGCCACTCGGAACCACAACAGGCTATTCAACTGTGGCTAATTGGGAGGGCCCGGGGCCCGTTGGGAGGAAAATGACGCCCGTGTACCTAATCATGGTTAATGTAATAAGTTATTAGCGATAATAATCCCAGGAGACCGTTTTTTTTTTTGTATGTCACCGTTTCATACCCATCACCACTCCCGTTTTGATCTCCACTGGAACAGTGCTTTCTTGCAATCATATGCACTCAAAGTTTTGGATATACATTCCGCACAATATATAGATACAGTATGGTATTGCAACAATGAAAAACAAGTTGATACGGCAACATAATAATTATGTGTTAGTGGTGGTATTCCATATTCCAGTGGGCAAATTCAATTCTCGTGTGGCCCCGATAAGCAGTCACGGCAGTCGGCCCGCCAGCCAGAGAGTCACTGAATTGTCCAATCGGGAAGCTGTCTTGGCGGACACACCCACATGTTTATGAAATACACGTGGATATAATGATATGCAAATGATCACGTGAGCGAGTCCCGCCAATTAGCGTACTGCCCCAAAAAATTGCTGCAGGGTCAAGGTCAAAATGCCAGCCGCCAAGAGATCGTCCAACTGAGTGCGGTATTTGTGGAAATACTTGTTACGACCCAAATAAATGGTCTTTTCTATGACTCTTTCCTACTTCACTGGTAATACTTCATAAAAATATCACCACCGAAAGCTTGTTTATGGGGGAATTTAATTAAAAATGCCATTGAAGTGAAGCGAGATTTCAACGAGATTTGACTAAAAGGAACAGTCGGAAACAAACAAACAAACAAAACTTGGCAGATTTGCGGAGCTTTTACACGGGAAAAAACTTAGTTTCCTCCTAAAATAAGCAGAAACAAATGGATACTAGATCTAGCACTTTTATCATGTTTATGATAGTTTCATATTGCCGACGAGAATTGTCAGTGCTGATTTTGATAGCAGTCACACGAGCGGCGATTCGGGGTGGGGGGGGGGGGGGGTGTGCCTGGGCTACTTCAGTATTTGGCAGCTGACACTACACACTGCACACTGACACAACATGTACGCTGATCTTCAAACCAACATTTGGGCAAGGAGAAACATGATCGCATTGATGAAAAAACTTTCATGCATGTCATGAATTATTGGAAATGCAGACAAGTTACTGAAATGTCTCTGCAGTACAAATCAAAACACTGAAAAAAATCCATAAAGAAATTTAAATCTAAGACTAAAGCTCAAAAAACATTGTGCCTCCTAAATCAGAAAAACATAATCAGAACCTTGAAAATCTTACACATTGGTCCCAAAAATAGTCGGGTGATTTTTAAACGTGTTCAACAAGGTAAAGCTTCTGACTTGTAGAGATTTCATGGCTGTAACGGAATAAGTAACATTAGTTTTATTGATTAAGTCTTATTGGCCACAATAAAAATAATTATTACAAGAAACATTTATTATTGGGTTCAACAATGTAAAGGTTCTGGGGCCCAGACGAGTCGACAGGTACCCAAATTCGGGGCGGGTCATACAATTACCTGGATCGGAATTTTGTTACTCGTATTTGAGAACAAATAAAGATATAGTTTTGAATATTTGTGATAAACACTAGTAAAATCACAAGAATGACAAGGAAATCATCAGGAAAAAAAACGATAGTTTTATGAGGTCATGACATTGTGATCTTTCTCAAACTTGAAAATACCGGTAATTAGTGACGAAACAAATAATATGTGTCAAAGATCAATGTCTGGCGTTTACGTGTTACAAATTGCTTCAGTGAGTATCATTCAAATTTTGCTATATATTTGGACGGGTCGGGTCAGACGACACAGGTACCCGGTTCGGAAATTTCCGACTCACTCGGGCCCTAAAAAGTTCTATCCAGTCATGACTAACCGAATAGGTTATCATTAGTTTTACTAGTTAAGTCTATTATTGACCACAATAAAAATAGTTACATGACAAGAAAATAGTTACATGACAAATTTATTGGCCCAACAAGGTATAGATTCTGCTCAGTAGAGTTACAATATGGCCACAACATATATGTACCAAATCAAATACAATATTCAAGGGTTTTTAAATAGTTCTGTGCAAACACTTTCGAAGCTCTTCCTTTGAGGCCAGTGGCCCTTGTTTTTGTGTGTGGGCGTTATCGTTATTTGAGGCCCGTCTCCATGGCCATTTGAATCCCGAGCGCTTCAAATCATCCAACAGGGCCTCAAATAACCATAATGCACATTAAAAAAAACATATTATCAATATTATTACTGATCAACCAAGTTTTAATCGGTATGGGAGTATATTTCTATTCTGTTTATTGAATAAAACAAGACCAAACAAGCCTTATATGGTGAACAGCTTACAACGCGACGTTCTTTTTGGCTTGCCTTCACCGTATGGAACGCAAGTACACGTTTGAACATAGGACGCGGGCGTCAAATGACATTTGAAACGAATAATCGGGCTTCAAATGAGAATAACAGTATGCGGGCGTCAAATGGCGTTTGAAACGAAAAATCTTACTTCAAATGAAAATAAAAGTATATCGTATTCCGTTTGAAATTGGGGCAGCTCTCATTTACACAGCCATAAACAGTTATGATTGTCTGCTTAGCGTCTTTGTAATCGGTAATAACTGAGGAATCACTCATTCACACAGCCGGCAATACTACATGTGGTCTTTGATCTCCTGGTGTTCAATGAAAAACAAGCGGCAGGTACGTTTTGATTCGATCATTGTGCGCATAGTCAGTTCAGTTATGGAGGGGAGGCCTGCTGGGAAGTTGTGTGTGTATGTGGGAGGGGGGGGGGCACCTGTATGATTGCAATTAGCATTGTCCTAGACAGCTATTGCATGTACATTCCATATATATTATATTGTTCTTTTTATAGATTCTATTGCCTGCTTATAGTCTAGGGAAGGTGGTTGTGTAGCCGTATATTGTACTCGCTCTAAGGAATACCTGCAGTATGCGTTTATGATGTGATGCACATCTCGTACATGTAGTCTAAGCGATCACGTTCATCACTTTCATATCATAGACATTCGGTTTTGACACTGAAGCATTTAATCGTCCGATATCGAGCATTTGCTTGCAGTCTTAGATATGATCCACCTGTGCGCTCTCGTGCAAATGTGCATTTGTGCATTCCATACGTACATTCTATGTCATATCTGTATTGACCATGTATGCATTTGTACATGTATGCTGCGTTTAAATGCACTTGACATATGCAACCTACATGTCTTGACCATGTATGCAATTATGCATTTATGCAGTCTGCCGGAGGGCCACCCCTCCTCTCAAGAGTACGCAGGCATGTATGCACTTGACATATAGGCAGTGTATTTCATTGACCATATATGCATTTATGCAGTTATGCAGTCTGCCAGAGGGCCACCCCCTTTTATGGTGAGCACACGTGCATTTATGCACTTGACATATGCAGCCTATGTCATACATGCATTGACCATGTATGCATTTATGCAGTTATGCAGTCTGCCAGAGGGCCACCCCCTTTTATGGTGAGCACACGTGCATTTATGCACTTCACATATGCAGCCTATGTCATACATGCATTGACCATGTATGCATTTATGCAGTTATGCAGTCTGGCACGGTGCATGTATGCATTTATGCAAAAAACCTGCATACATCCACTACTGCGGCTTAGTGGTTAATATAGGCAACAAACAGATCAGATTTCTGATATCATCGTTAAACGTGTTCAGAACTGTTATTTTAAATCAATGAATTTTATTGATGACACTATTTATATTGTCCATCAATGTGTATTACATGTGTGTCAAATTAGGCGCCTCAGACACTGCATCACGACAACACAAAATTACCGCTAATTACATAATCTAATTGCATAATAATCAGGAGTCTACAACACAAGAATCGTGCGCCTCAACAGTGATCGAAGAAATCAATCAATAAAACGGGAGAGTGTAAACAAGAAAAACGGCATGAATCCAATGTGTATATATGATTGAATTATTGGGGAATTCACGAGACCACTATTAACCAAATCGACAGGCGGGTGGAGTTAATTTACCATGGCAGAATATAAATGAATACAATTTACAATGGCTTAAAGCAAGTATATTAGAATAGAGCAGAACCATGTCATATCCCGTTCTATATAAGGCACCTTCATCCATCAAACGTCGTTAGGTCAGATAGTATTCCAATATTGCCAACTTATGCTAAAATAATATTAGAAACAGTTGATAGCATTGTCTATTCTAATGTTTTTACAAGTCTCGTAAATCCCAACGCACAACCACGTAAATCGGAACTGTGACCTGTGCTCGTTTCGGTAAATCGGAACATATCCAATATACCCCATACTACACGAAAACTAGAATTTTCCCCAAGCGAATGATATTTTCATATATTATGCTCCTAAGCGTTACATTATAGAAATAGGCACACGGGTCTCACATACTATCTGTTAAGCTGACCTTTGCACATAATTTCTCAATTATGGTGAAACAAACAATATAACCACAAGTAAATCGGAACCAAACCGCCGTAAACCGTTCTATGCGGAACGGATAGGCCTAGTCCCACGTGATCTTTGTCTCTACCTAGAACTTCTTTGTAACTTTTAAAATCGTTCAGCTCTCCTTCGTGATTTGACGGTTTCACGTAAAATTATAACATGCACTGTGTGTTGACCATCTCTTATTTTCATGATAGTTCGGTGCGTTATAACTGACAACACATCAGCCTATACTATGTGTTCATGAAAGTAATATTTTTTGTTAATTTTTCCGTCACATGAATTAAAAAAGTGTACGGAAACGTGTCAATGCTTATATATTATATTTTAATTTAGTGCATCCAGACGGAATTATATTGCTTGCAATTTTCCCTGCATTTTAGGACATGATAAATCAAGCGAAATGACTGTCAATGACGCTCCGTCGGGTCATTCGACGATGTCATTTTGCCCTCGACTTTTGTTAGGAGAGCAATGCCATCAAAAGTAGTCATAATCCATCAAATTGACATCATGCATGAAATATAAATGTAACTCGTCACTCTTATATGAATGTATACGTATATCCACGTTTCATGAACAGCCCGCATTCTGTGAGCACAATTTTAACCTGCATTTTCGGTTTGGGACCCGCACTCTCTGATTATCGGATCGAGAATGTTTGTCAAGAAATTGTCCCATGCCTTCAACACAACGAGGCGAATTTCCCACAAACAGGTGACAAAAAGTGTAAAAAAAAAAGACATTAGCGTACTGACGGAATACAGTTCGTTCAATGCTCATTATCGTTTTGTCGGAAAATCAGAGAAAATATCAATTTGAATAACTTGAACCTTCGGGCTCAAATATATTCAAATATACATGAGATAAGACCCGTGTATATAATTTATATTTAAAATATATATGAGAAATATTACACTTCACAAGACAGCATGTATTCTGCGAATTCATAATTGTAACCTGACTTTAGAGATAACATAACACTAAATTGTGAATGTGGAATTAATAAGCCTACTGCGAGAAAATACATTGATCCAGTGGAAGGGGGAGATGTGGGAAGGATTGAACGCTGCACATGGTGGAAGTGGGATGCGGAAAGGATTGAACGCTGTGGTTGGTTGGGCGCCAAGAGACTAGCAGCCAATCAAATTGACCCCTTTCAGTGAGGGGCAGTACTCGTCGATCCCTTAATCCCCCTTTCGAAAACGAATGGCACACATTTTCGAATGTATCACAAAGTCACACATGCTTTGTGTTTGAAAAAGATGCAAGCATTTGAAAAAGGACACAAGTCGGTTCGATATTACACGTCTTGTCTTGTGAAAATATCGTTAGCTGACATATCTTGTGGATGTATATTTGATACAATTACTACTAGTATATCAAATAAAATGGAGTTTTTTTAATCTAGTCAGACATGAAGTTGCGCCTCTCCCACCTAACCCTCCTCCCGCCCCCACCCCCACCTCTTTCAAAAATAATTTAGACTTTGAATTTTGCAACATATGGCATACCATAACAGGTCTCAGCTGGGTCTCTCGTAAAGACCCAACGGAGCACAGCCAGGAGCATTTGTTTTGTCATTGTATGTGACTCAATGGGATACTCATCATTTCATCTTTTCAACTGACCCAGTGGGAACCTGACCCAGTCAGACATTCATCGCTTCATCATTTTACCTGACCCAGTGGGACACTCATCATTTCATCCTTTCAACTGCCCCAGTGGGAACCTGACCCAGCCAGACATTCATCGCTTCATCATTTCACATGACCCAGTGGAACATTCATCATTTCATACTTTTACCTGACCCAGCCATACATTCATCGCTTCATCATTTTACATGACCCAGTGGGACATTCATCATTTCATCCTTTTAACTGACCCAGTGGGAACCTTACCCAGCCAGACATTCATTTCATCATTTCACATGACCCAGTGGGACACTCATCATTTCATACTTTTAACTGACCCAGTGGGAACCTGACCCAGCCAGACATTCATCGCTTCATCATTTTACATGACCCAGTGTGACACTCATCATTTCATCCTTCCAAATGATTTATAGTGGGAACCTGACCCAGTCAGAATCATCGCTTCATCATTTTACCTGACCCAGTGGGACACTCATCATTTCATCCTACCAACTGACCCAGTGGGAACCTCACCCAGCCAGACATTCATCACTTCATCCATACAATTGACACAGTGGGAACCTGACCCAGTCAGATATTCATCGCTTCATCATTTCCCTTGACCTAGTGGGACACTGATCATTTCATCCTTCCATCTGACTCAGTGGGAACCTCAGCCAATCAGACATTGATTGCTTCATTATTAAGGTATTTCAGCAGATACACCTTTATGGTTTTGTCAAAAAAAAAGTTTTTTTCGTTTTTTTTTTTTTTCACGGCATTTTTCGTGAAAAATGCCGAGACAGCAATTTTCCCACTCGACAAAAAAAAGAAATGGGGTCAAGGTCAAAGTTCATCCCCAGTGCCCCTTAAATATGTTTCACTAGCGCCACAAGTCCGAAAATAACGTCTGTTTCGCTCCACCACGCACGGCTTCCGAGATATGCATGAGAGCCCAAGGATCACTCAGCTAAAATTATTTCGAGCCCTAGGTCAACGGTCATTCGACGGATCAGCCTCAAAATTAACAGTCTTCTTCCCTGGTGATATATGGACCTCCATGCAAAGTCCCACCGTCATTGCCATAATAATTTTTTAGTTATCATGTGGAACCAGAAACATTGATTTCATCCTCACGGACCTTACGGACCCCGGAGCCAGCTCAAAAACAATAAGCTTCATCTACACCTCATTTCTGACCAGCTGTGGAAATTTGGCAGAGATACATCAGGGCAAACTGAAGATATCGTGCGGAAACCGGAAAATGAAAAAAAAGAAGATAATTTTTTTTGACAAAAGCATAAAGGCATTACTGGTGTCTGCCTTAACGATGAAGCGATGAATGTCTGACTGGGTCAGGTTCCCACCGGGCCAGTTGAAATGATGAAATGATGAGTGTCCTACTAGGTCAAGTGAAATGATGAAGCAATGAATGTCTGGCTGGGTTAGTTTCCACTGGGCCAGTTGAAAGGATGAAACGATGAATGTCTGGCTGGGTGAGGTTCCCACTGGGTCAGTTGAAAGGATGAAATGATGAGTGTCCCACTGGGTCATGTAAAATGATGAAGCGATGCATGTCTGGCTGGGTGAGGTTCCCACTGGATCAATTGGAAGGATGAAATGATGAATGTCTCACTGGGTCATGTAAAATGATGAAGCGATGAATGTCAGGCTGGGTCAGGTTCCCACTGGGTCAGTTGAAAGGATGAAATGATGAGTATCCCACTAGGTCAAGTGAAATGATGAAGTGATGAATGTCTGACTGGGTGAGGTTCCCACTGGGTCAGTTGAAAGGATGAAATGATGAGTGTCCCACTGTGTCAGATTCCCAGTAGGTATGTCAAATGATTGAGCGATGAATCTTTCCTTTTGCTAATGGTCATTCCTTTAAATTTAAATTAGGGGGACGGGGGTAGGCCGTATAGAGTAGGGTTGGGTCAATTGATCACCACGGCACTGGCACTGCTACTGACACCCCATAGTAAACCGGAAATTACATTGTGAAAATGTATGATCCCGAAGGACATTTTGCGGCCAAACCCAGTGGTAACCCCGTTCGACCCAGCTGAGACATTGGTTCTCATTGGGTCTTCATCATTTCATCGCTGAAAGCTCTTATGGAATCATCTCAACACCAAGTCTAACCACATCAATAAGTTCTACTCGTTCCTACGGAAAAACTCAGACTGTCCCTTTGAGGTTAAACGGAAAGTTTGGACCAGTGCACTGGTTTCTTCCATCTTCTACTCTGCCGAAACGTGGTTCACTGGAAACTTAAGAGCAGCTGATGTCCCCTATAATAATACCCTAAAGCAGCTCCATACGTCAGTCATACGTCAGTCGACATGTAACGATGCAGTGTACATAGAGACAGGGCTATCAAACGCGTCAAGTTGGATTGCGGAGAGGCAGGCATCCTTTTTGCGGAAGTTAAGAGCTCGAGCCAGAACAGGCCAGTATAGTACTTTGTCGGGGTCATTGACTTGGCCATAACATCAAGATCACCAATGGGGTGTAGGATAGAAACCATTGAAAGCACGAGAGAAAACCAACAGCAAGTGTTTCTAAACAATGTTAAATCAAGGGTGCAAACCTCCGACTCTAGTCGCCGATCTGCCTACAGAGCAATGAACCCTGCCTTGGAGCCCTCTGACTTGTTGGGTGTCAAGTCGGCAGTACATGTACCTGAAAGCGACAGGATAGCCGTTACAAGGCTACGGTTGTCATCCCATCACCTCAAGGTGGAAACCGGGCGCTGGGCTCGTATCCCATATGACAATCGAACTTGTTCCTGTGCCCCAGAAATCCAAACGGAGGAGCATGTGCTTCTGTGGTGCCCAAAGACTGAACCTCTCAGAAAAAGTTATAATTTGATGGAAACTTCAAATTTAAATGGCTTATTCAACCACAAGGACCAAAAACTGATGGCGGAATACTGCCGTAATGTATTGTTACTGTTCAAGACATAAACATGATAAACATGGTTTTCTCATCCCCTTTGTAAATTCATTATGAGTTTAATCTTTGTCACTTATTTTGCTTATGTCAATAAACTACTACTACCACCACTACTACTACTAGACCCTTAGCACTGGGTGCAAACAGACACAGGTCATCAGCATAAAATAGATGATTAACAACGAGATTATTTACACAGCATACGGTTTTTAGCTTACCGGCCCATAAGGGCCGATAAGCTATTGTCGTGGTTTTTGTTTTTTAACATCATCTGTTAACATTTTTTTTATCTTTTTTTCGGGCTGATGAATTTGTCCATAAATTTGTGCGAATATGTATTGGGTTAATACCCCCAGCTCAGTAATGCCTCACAAGATCAGCCACTCTGTCCAGCACAGCGATAGGCTCCGCCCCTCTCAGCCAGCCCTGCTCAGTCATGCCTTACAAGATCAGCCAGTCTGTCCAGCACAGCGATAGGCTCCGCCCTCTCAGCCAGCCCTGCTCAGTCATGCCTGACAAGTGCTACAGCTAGCATGTCCAACTTGACCCCAGGCTCATATCCATGCATAATCCCTCACTCCCCCCTCCAAAGCCTGGTTTACTAGTGTGTGTACATGGTAAAAGAATGAAGTTCCACCCCACAGAATACAATAGTTGGTTAATAAGCCAACACACATGACACAACATGCTTGGGGGATGATTTGCCCTGTCTGCATTTACATTGTACAAACATGTATTGTTTGAATGTTTTGTTATTCAACTCTATTTCACGTGCAATGACCAAATCATCATTGTTTTAGTTAGCTGGGAAATGTTTGGCTTTGGTTATAATGTGAATGCGAAAATTCCGCTGTATTGTACAAGTTATGAAATCACAAAATTGGCCAAGATGACACAGCATTCTTTTAGTCACGTATCATTTTACATTTGACAGGAGCACCTGAAAAATATCACGAACATCCTGATTAAATATACTAGTACTCTGAATATTGGCTGGGTAGTACTCTGAATATTGGCTGGGTAATTGTCCATTCATTTTGGGTGGCAAATGTCTGGTGGGCCAAGTTGTCAAGATGATAGAAAGCAGTTCTGGTAAGAAACTGTCTGATGAGCTCTCACTCTTACCCACATACAATGGCCTATGTATCCTTTTTTCTCAGTCCAGTATGACCATTTGAAATGATAGGAACAAATTGGGGGATGCCACAAAGCCTATAGGCTTTTATGTCTAGTTGACTTTACAGCTTAGGAATCAATTGTCAGCATATAGGAAATGATATATTCTGAATATTATCGTGACCTTGAATTTGACCTTTGACCTCATTTTCAAGGTCAACAGGACAAAACGGCTAATGTCTCGTTTATTATCGACTTTACAGCTTGGGAATCAATTGTGAACATATAGGAAATGATGTATGCCGAACATTTTGATGACCTTGAACCTGACACTTGACCTCGTTTTCAAGGTCAGAGCACAAAATCGCTGATATCTTGCTTATATCAACTTTACAGCTTAGGCATCAATTGAGGACATATAGGAAATTATATATGCCGAATATTCTTGTGAGCTTAAATTTGATCTTTGACCTCAATAAACTGAAACCGATACAAAAGCAAAGGATATCTTTGACAGTATTAGTCAGTTCCATTCTAGTTTCATATCATTGTATATTAGGCTCTAATGCGATCGACTTACGTAGAGCAAGTTTTGGGCATGAATGATGTGCAATTATTCTCATGACTTCATGACATCGCTTTCAGCTTACATGTACATATAACTGAAACATATATCTTGGGTCCGGTAAGTGCAGAGCCCTACGGCTCTATGTTTTATTTTTTTTTATTTTTCAATTTTTCTCAAAATGGCGCCATTTTCGTCGAATAATGCTCAATTTTTAACTTTGGTGGCCATTTTCTCAAAAACTGTCCGATCAGTTTTGAGATTTTTGTTTAAAAACAATCCTCTTATATACCTTTGTGACGTGTATAAGTTTTGTTGCCCTTGAATCGCCGATCTTCGTGTGGCGGCCATTTTGATTTTTTGACGGGTCGACGAAAAAAAATTTGTTCGCCCTAAATCGCATTACTATACATTTTGGGCCATTTCCAGGCAAACAAAAATTTTCACCCTTTGAAAAATATTTTGGACTTGGAAAATTTTCAGCACTTTTTTCCTTCATAATGGGAGCTGCCGGGACTGTACTCATAGAACACTTGAAGATAGAGCTTAGAAATTGGCACTTTCAAATGGGAAGTCATATATTGCGACTTGTGTGGTGACCTTGAATTTGACCTTGGATGACCTTGAGAGGTCAAAGCCGCCATTTTCGGGTCGAAAAATGCCCAAATTTGCACCTTGTCTGTATTTTTCTCGAAAACTGTCAAATCACTTTTGAGATTTTTGTTTCAAAACATGCTAATTGATGTCCTTGAAATTGTTTATAAAGATGGAGTGCCTTGAATCGATCGATAGGCCCAAAATTATGGCTCAAATGGCCCAAAAAGGCCTAGAATTCAGTTTTTAGCTGTTTTCTGCCTGATCGGTTTTCAGATTTTTGTTTCAAACCATGCTGATTGGGGTCCTTGACATTGTTTATAAAAATGGAGTGGCTTGAATCGATCGATAGGCCCAAAATTATGGCCCAAAAAGGCTCAAAATTTAGTTTTTGGTTGTTTTCTCGAAAATTATCTGATCAGTTTCTGAGATATTTGTTTCAAAACATGCTAATTTGGGTCCTTGACATTGTTTATAAAGAGAAGTGCCTTGAATTGCTGGAAAGCCCAATCTGTGGGCTGGAGAGGCCTAAACAGGCCGATATTTACAAATTGCCATATAGGGCAAAATGTTTGTACATAGGGCTTAGATTTGTATTATAAGCATATAGAAAGTCATATATGGTGCATCTTTTTGTGACCTTGAGGGTGACCTGAGATGACCTTGGAGGCTGAATCTCAAGGTCAAGGGGACATGAAATGTGTAAATTGGCCTCTATAGACAAAATGTTTGTAGATAGGTTATGTTTATATTATGAGCATTTAGGAAGTCTTTTGGTGACCTTGTTTCTGACCTCAGATGACCTTGAGTACTAAATCTCAATGTCAGATCTAACTTGAAATGTGTAACTTGGCTTGTGGGGCTAAAACAATTGCTCATACAGGTTAGGATTGCATTATTAGCATATAGTCAGAAGAGCAAAAGGTCACCATCGTTTGGTGACCGTTTGGTGACGTCATCTCAAGGTCATGCCTGACCTGAAATGTGTAAGTTGGCCTTTACGGACAAAATACTTGTAGATAGACATTATATTTGTATTATGAATATATGTTGTATACAAAATCATATACAGCACACCTATTGGTGACATTGACGTATGTACAGAAAGGTGACCTTGATTGATAAATCTGAATGTCATATCTCACCTGTGGTGCTCGAACCAAAATTGTCCGGTAACCTATCTTAGCCCTTGGGCTAATTCTTTTTATTGAATCGATTATGCAGTTTTGGCGGCCATTTTTATGCCGAAAATGGCTGTTTTTGCATGTTTTCAACTTTAAAAATTATTTTCTCAAAAACTCTCTGATCAGTTGTGAGATTTTAGTTTCAAAGTGTTCCCCTCATGTATCTTTATAATGTGTATAAGATTCGATGCTCTTGAATCGCCGGTCTGCATGTGGCGGCCATTTTGATGTTTTTTACGGGGCCCAAATAGGACTTTCCCATGTTAAATTCTCCTATGCTTTATAATGGGCCACAATGTTCTTGATATCTCACTTAATATTGAGATTAGAGACTTGGAATCAATTGTAGACATATAGGAAATGATATATGCTGAATATTCTCGTGACCCTGAATTTGACCTTTAACCTCATTTTCAAGGTCAGAGCACAAAATGGCCAATATCTTGCTTATTATTGACTTTACAGCTTAGGAATCAATTGTAGACATATAGGACATGATATATGCTGAATATTCTCGTGACCTTGAATTTGACCTTTGACCTCATTTTCAAGGTTAGAGCACAAAATGGCTAATATCTCGTCTATTATCGATTTTACAGCTTAGAAATCTATTTTGACCATATAGGAAATGATATATGCCGAATATTCTGATGACCTTGAATTTGACCTTTGACCTCATTTTCAAGGTTAGAGCACAAAATCGCTAATATCTCGCTTATTATTCACTTTACAACTTGGGAATCAATTGTGGACATATAGGAAATGATATATGCTGAATATTTTCGTGACCTTGAATTTGACCTTTAACCTCATTTTCAAGGTCAGAGCACAAATTGTTCCCCTCATGTATCTTTATAATGTGTATAATTTTTCATGCTCTTGAATCGCCGGTCTGCGTGTAACGGCCATTTTGATAATCTCGTTTATTATCGACTTTAATATCTCGCTTATTATCGACTTTACAGCTTAGGAATCAATTGCGGACATATAGGAAATGATATATGTCGAATACTCTGATGACCTTGAAATTGACCTCTGACCTAATTTTCAAGGTCAAAGCACAAAATGGCTATTATCTCGCTTATTATCGACTTTACAGCTTAGAAATCAAATGTGGACATATAGGAAATGATATATGCTGAATATACTTGTAACCTTGAAGTTATCAGACCATCGGTCCGATCACCTATTGGCTAGCCGGTAAGCTACAGGTCCCTT
The DNA here is from genome assembly GCA_949152475.1 of Terebella lapidaria. NCBI lineage: Eukaryota > Metazoa > Annelida > Polychaeta > Terebellida > Terebellidae > Terebella > Terebella lapidaria. The sequence continues at coordinate 20,261,379 of OX424569.1, forward strand.
GGGCCTATGTTACTATTAGTAAGGTTGAGACATAGGTCGTCATCATACACAGAGAATAAGTAAGGCGACATGACACCACCTTGACGAACACCATTGCCAACATGAAATGCTCGGGATAAATGTGTTCCCCATCTTACATGGAACATTTGTTGTCGGTACCAGTACATAATTGTATCCCCCAAACAAAGTTCGGCGGATACTATGGATTTGGCTTCGTCGTCCGCGTCCGCAGAGATTTTCTTGTGAACGCGCTACAGGCCGCAATTCTCACCCGATCACCATTATTTTTTGCAGGCTCATATATAATGGTAAGATCCCGACACCAGTCGATTTTGGTTGCCGTAGCAACTGAATTGGCCGTTTGGGGACACATTTTGCATTGAAAACAGCCTGTTTGAGACACATGGCTTGTGAACGCTCTACTGATGGCAGTTTTTGACGAATCTCAATAATATTTGGAAGTGTTGTTGGGGAGGGCTGTCACACGAAACCAATCGATTTTTAGAATGATCATATAAATATTAATATGTTAAGAGCCTAACTTATTACAGAATTGTGAAATATCCATTTTGACATGTATGATCATTCCAATAGCCTGTATTATGGAAGGTAATGACACTGCTTTCTTGTTCAGAATGGAGAACTGATGTTTTCAGTGAAAACAGGACAATATTACTGAATAAGCTAACATTAGTTTTACTTGTTTAGTCTATTATTGTCCACAATAAAAATGGTTAAGACGAGAAACGTTTATTATTGAGCTCAACAAGGTAAAGGTTTTGTCCAGTACATATTTCATGGGTGTAACTGAATAAGTTAACATTATTTTAATAGTTAAGTCTATTATTGACCACAATAAAAATAGTTAAGACAAGAAATATTTATTATCAATCTCAACAAGGTAAAGGTTTTGTCCAGTACAAATTTCATTGGTGTAACCGAATAAGTTAACATTATTTTCACTGGTTAAGTCTATTATTGACCACAATAAAAATAGTTCAGTCTATTATTGACCACAATAAAAATAGTTAAGATGAGAAATATTTATTATTAAGCTCAACAAGGTGAAAGTATGTCCAATACAGATTTCATGGGTGTACTGAATAAGTTAACATTATTTTTACTAGTTTAGTCTATTATTGACCACAATAAAAATAGTTAAGACAAGAAATATTTATTATTGGGCTCAACAAGGTAAAGATTCTGTCCAGTAGACATTTTATGTCTGTAACCAAATAAGTTAACATTTTTTTTGCTAGTTAAGTCTATTATTGACCTCAATAAAAATAGTTAAGATGAGAAACAATTATTATTGAGCTCAACAAGGCTAAGGTTTTGTCCGGTAGAAATTTCTGGGTGTAACCGAATAAGTTAACATTATTTTCACATGTTAAGTCTATAATTGACCATAATGAAAATAGTTCAGACAAGAAGTATTTATTATTGGGCTCAACAAGGTGAAGGCTTTGTCCAGTAGAGATTTTATGGAGATTTTATGACTGTGACCAAATAAATTAACATTATTTCTTGCTAGTTAGGTCTAATATTATTATGAAAACATTGATCAACTTTTACTTTAAATTTCAACTTGAAACCATGTTTGGCACATATTATGAGTTAAAATATAACTTGTGGCGAAAAGTTCGATCTGGCTCCAAATTCGTCATCTTGAAATGCAGTTTTGTCAACTTTTACTTTGAATTTCAACTTGAAAGCATGTTTGGCACATATTATGAGTCGAAATATAACTTATGGTGAAATGTTCGATCTGGCTGCAATTTCGTCATCTAGAAATGCAGTTTTGGTCAACTTTTACTATGAATTTCAACTTGAAAGCATGTTTGGCACATATTATGAGTCGAAATATAACTTATGGTGAAAAGTTCGATCTGGCTCCAATTTCGTCATCTTGAAATGCATTTTTGGTCAACTTTTAGTTTGAATTTCAACTTGAAAGCAAGTTGGGCAGGTATTATGAGTTAAAATATAACTTATGACGAAAAGTTCGATCTGGCTCCAATTTGGTCATCTTGAAATGCAGTTTTGGTCAACTTTTACTTTGAATTTCAACTTGAAACCATGTTTGGCACATACATGTATTATGAGTCGAAATATAACTTACGGTGAGAAGTTCGATCTGGCTCCAATTTCGTCATCCTGAAATGCAGTTTTGGTCAACTTTTACTTTGAAAAGTTTGTAAAATATTTTGAGTTGAAATATAAATAGGTGAAAAGATTGATCTATCTGTATTTTCATTATTTTATCAAACATGTCGAAATGGAAATTCATATAAAGAGATTTCAGTGGTGATTTTTGAATTCGACCTTCAATCACCTCGGAAGATCAGTGCAGCAATTTTGGTGGGGAAAAGAAAACAGTTGTGACTTGAGATTTAACCTTTTTTTTAGCCCTTGCTCTAGTTTTTAGCTTACCGGCCCCTTGGGCCGATAAGCTATTATCGTGGTTTTTCGTCCGTCGTCCGTCCGGGTCTGTAACTTTTTTTCGGCATGATGAATTTCCCCATAAATTTGTCAGAACAAACCTTAGGCCAATATCTAAAAATGTTTTTTTTATTTTTTAGGTTACCGGACCTATGGTCCGATAACCTATTGCCGTCGCGTTGCGTCCGTCGTCCGTCTGTCGTCCGTCGTCCGCCCACGTTTTTATCTTTAAAGTTTACAGGCGGATTTTCCTGAAATTTTGCACAAAGTTGCCTAAAAATATTTCAAGAGGGGTTTATTTTTTAGTTTTTTTATTTTCGCATTTTTCTCAAAATGGCGGCCATTTTTGACGAAAAATGGTCAATTTTGGACTTTGGCGGCCATTTTCTCAAAAACTGTCTGATCAGTTTTTAGAATTTTGTTTCAAAAGATTCCCCTTATGTACCTTTATGATGTGTATAAGTTTTGTTGCCCTTGAATCGCCGGTCTCCGTGTGGCGGCCATTTTGAATTTTTGACGGGTCGGCGAAAAAAAATTTTTTGGTCCCAAATCGCGTTACTATCCATTTTGGGTCATTTCTAGACAAAAATAATTTTTCACCCTTTGAAAAAAATTTTGGACTTAGAAAATTTTCGGCACTTTTTTCTCTCATAATGAGAGCTGCTGGGACTGTACTCATAGAACGCTTGAAGATAGACCTTTGATATTGGCACTTTCAAATGGAAAGTCATATATGGCGACTTGTGTGGTGACCTTGAATTTGACCTTGGATGACCTTGAAAGGTCAAAACAGCCATTTTTGAGTCGAGAAATGCTCAAATTTGCACCTGGCCTGTCTTTTCTCGAAAACTGTCTGATCAGTTTTGAGATTATTGTTTCGAAATATTCCCCTTATGTACCTTTATGATGTGTATAAGTTTTGTTGCCCTTGAATCGCCGGTCTCCGTGTGGCGGCCATTTCGAATTTTTGACGGGTCGGCGAAAAAAATTTTGTTTGCCCCAAATCGTGTTACTATCCATTTTGGGCCATTTCTAGGCAAGAAAAAATTTTCACCCTTTGAAAAAAAATTTGGACTGAATGAAATGCATGTATATAGAGCTTCAGTTTGCATTATGAACATATAGGAAGTCATATATGGAACAACTAATAATGACCTTGATTTTGACCTTGGATGACCTTGAGTGCTAAATGTCTGACATGAAATCTTGAAAGTGGCCTCTGAAGCATAAACTTTTGCACATACAGGTAAGGATTGTGTATAAGCCTGTAGAGAAGTCATGTATAAATGGCACATTTTTTGGTGACCTTGAACTTGACCTTAAAGACCTTGAAGGGCGATTCTCAAAATCTGAAATTGGCCTCTACACACGAAATACTTGTTGATAAAACTTATATGTTTGTATTATGAACATACGAAGTCATATGCAGCATACCTGATGGTGACATTGAGATTCACAAAGATGACCTTGACTGGTAAATCTCAAAATCATATGTCACCCACAATGCTTGAAACCAAAATTGTCCGGTAACCTATCTTAGCCCTTGGGCTAATTTTTTTTTTAATCGTTTTTGCCGATTTGGCGGCCATTTTTGACGAAAAATTGCCAATTTTGGACTTTGGTGGCCATTTTCTCAAAAACTGTCTGATCAGTTTTGAGATTTTTGTTTCAAAACATTCCTCTCATGTACCTCTATGACATGTATAAGTTTAGTTGCCCTTGAGTCGCTGGTCTGCGTGTTTTGTCCCAAATCAAGTCACTATTCGTTTTGAGCCATTTCCGGCAAAAAAAACTTTTTTTTTGACCATTGAAAATTTTTTGGGACTTAGAAAATTTCACCCAATTTTCCTTCAAAAAATTAGCCCAAGGGCTAAGATAGGTTACCGGACAATTTTGGTTTCAAGCATTGTGGGTGACATATGATTTTGAGATTTACCAGTCAAGGTCATCTTTGTGAATCTCAATGTCACCATCAGGTATGCTGCATATGCTGCATATATTACTCTATGCAGAGTAATCTCATAGAACACTTCAAGATAGAGCCTAAGTATTGGCACATTCAAATGGGAAATCACATATTGCGGTTTGAGTGGTGACCTTGAATTTGACCTTCAATGACCTTGAAAGGTCAAAACGACCTTTTTTGTCGAAAAAACAATGAATTTTGCCTTTGGTGGTCATTTTCTCGAAATCTATTCAGACAGTTTTCCTCAAAATCATGTATAAGATTATCCTTATGTACCTTTGTGATGTGTATAAGTTTTGTTGTCTGTGAAAATTTGTCATTAACGAAAAAAAATCTTTCAAGATGTAATTTGATTTCGTATTGAAGTCCATACAGAAAATGTGTTTCTATCAACATTTACGACATGTTTTAGCATATAGATTTTAACATCAGTGTAACAATTTATATGTATTCAGCATTCCACGCAATTCACATGATTGCCGGTAAGCTACAGCACCGTTGGTGCTATGTTTCACACTTAACAGTGATATATCTGGGGCAACAGAGATGATAGGGCTACGGGGGATACACAGGCGACCGGAAGCGTCTAGTTATCCTAACAAATATATCAGGAACACCCCGATTAAAGTACTAGTATAGTGCAAATATGATGTGAACTCATATGAGAGATCTCATTGATCTGAGCAAAATGGTCTTTACGGCATGTAAATATCACAATCCGTTCAAAAGTTACAGCACTCTAAAGACTGAAATTGGCAAATTTGCTTTTTCAAAACAATTTAGCTAATTATTATGCAAATGAGATATTCATGATGTCATCGGGGGAAGCTGTTTTAATTAGGTACTTTGAAATGTGTTATTCATTCACTTAATGTTATGATTACTCATCAAGACTTATTCCATACAGTTTTCAATGCGAATAATCAGTGTTTTCACTTTTTCTGTTGTTGTCAAGGTAACCAGTGACCTGGTATGGCCCATAGCAACCATGGTTGCTAAGGCCAGAAACCCCCTTAGAACAGGGTATGCACAAATAAAAATGTTGCCAACTTGAGCTCCATATTAATTTAATTCATAAATAATCGACAGAAAGTCTGTGGGAAGATCGACTTGGCAGTTAACGGTCATGGCAACCATGGGTAACTACGGCTCTAGGGAAGGACTGGTAACCATAGCAACAGTACAGTTTGTGTGGATATTGACTATGTATGCTACATAATAATATGCACTAGTCAGATCATCAGAAGCTTCAATAAGAATCTTTGTATCATGTCTTAAAATATCCTAATTAAAATTTGTTCCCCTCATGATGTCATGAATTCTCATTAGCATCTAGTTTGCATGTTAATGAGTTGCCAAAAATTATCAAGTGGCTTCTGTGATGTAGTGCCGGAATGGCAGTTTCAAATGGCTGTAACTTTTGAATGGATAGTGATATTGACATACAGTAAAGACCATTTTGCTCAGATCAATGAGCTCTTTCATATATCCCAACATCATATTTGCACTTTACTAGTACTTTAAGAAGTTTATTTAGGAGTATCCAATGATTAACCCGATCAAATGCCTTAGATGCATCCAGGGAACAGGAGAAGACTGGGCTATTGTGGTTTTTATAGTACTGTATGATCCACTTGAGAAAATAAATACATTTATTTGTAGAGTGTTCCTCCTTGAAACCAAATTGGTTATCAGAAGTTATCAGGTACTCCTGAAGTTTATCCAACACAATGCGTTCAAACACCTTAGACACAGCAGTCACTAAAGCAATGGATCTATAATTATCCACATCACTGATATCACCACTTTTATTCTTGACTAAGGGTATAATGATGGTTTTCATGAAGTCTGATGGTAGGTGTCCATGGATTATTACACTTGTATAAAACGGAGTATGTGTGTTGTTCTAAAATAAATGAGATACCGAAACTGTCACATTTGATGAACTTACATGTAGGGACAAACACGTCTTAGAAATGGACATACCGGTAGCACGCTTGCTATGCACCTACTATACAACCCCTCTCCAAGAAGCCCACTCCTATACATATTCGGCAGACCCATTCTCTGTGCCAAAGGACGTAAGTATCAGTGAAAAAAATTTTTTACTCGAGAAATCACGACATATGCAAAAATATAACCACATTTAAAAGAAAACATATTTACAGATGTACTAGCTATACATGCATATACATGAAAATTAACACAATAATTAATAAATAATGCACCGTAAGTGTATTTCAGCATTGAATATAGAATTATTAGTGCATATGAAATATGCTTGGTACATGTGGAATATAAAATAACAATAAATATAATTTGAAGATAGCTATTATGAACTTTTAAAATAAACACCATGGAGTCGTCAGCAGCTATTGGGCTGCCTTTAGCTTTATAAACCGCAACATTTTACGGGTTTAACATGCACAAAAATGTGGCAGATAATTATGTGGCGGCCGCCAGATAATTATGTGGCAGCCGCCAGATAATTAAGTGGCGGCCGCCAGATAATTAAGTGGCGGCCGCCAGATAATTAAGTGGCGGCCACCAGATAATTAAGTGGCGGCCGCCAGATAATAGACTTATGTTCATAGACTTATGTTTGGTACATTTGGATAATACATATTTATTCATATGCACACAAACTCACGCACACACTTATAAATATGCATAATCACATACATGTATATTCATGAACACATACATATACTGTACCAAGCAGCCGTCAGCAGCTTTTGGGCCGCCTACTGCTGAGTTAAACATCCAAGGACATGTTTAACGTAAAGATAGATAACGACATTATTTTTTCTCGCCTAAGTGTCGACCATTTCTGTAACATTGCACGTATACCAAAGAGTGTAAAATCAACACTTTGCGTATACCCTGAAACCGTCAGCAGCTTTTGGGCCGCCTACAGCTAGGATACTTACGGAAGCCCATAGGTGACATGCGCGTAAAAATTTTCTATGTCTTTTCCAGCAAAAAGCTAACAAGTTCGAATGTGGAAGCATTTAACACTATCAGGTTCGCACATGGAAACAGTTTGGGCTACTGCGTTCACACGTGGAAAGTCCGAGGTTACCACGTTCACACGTGGAAGCATTTAACGCTTCCACGTTCGCACGTGGAAACTTCAGGAGCTACCACGTTCGCACGTGCGAAGATTTGGGTGTGGTAGCATCAAATGCTTTCACGTGTGAACGTGGTAGCTTTGAATCTTTTAACGTGTGAACGTAGAAACCTAAATCCTTCTACGTGCAAACGTGGAAAGGTATAAATGTTTCCACGTGTGAACGTGGTAGCTTTTAAACTTTCTACGTGTGAACGTAGAAACCTAAATCTTTCTACGTGCGAACATGGAAAGGTATAAATGTTTCCACGTGTGAACGTGGTAGCTTTAAAACTTTCTACGTGTGAACTATGAACGTGGAAACTTACATCTTTCTACGTTCGAACGTGGAAGGTTTTAAAGTTTCTACGTGCGAACGTGAAAGCATATAATGTTTCTTCGTGTGAACGTGGTAGCTTTGAAATTTCTACGTTCGAATTTTTACGAACGTAGAACGAATTTTTACGTTCCCTTTTTTTTTAGCTAGAAACTGATAACAGAAAGTGAAACTGCTTGTATATGACGCCTAGTAACTGTTGTCGTTATATAATGTAAATTGAGGAGTTTTGCACAGCAACCTTTATGCAGTAAGACTTTCCAACAATGGTACTATTTGTGCTGTCATGGCAACTGATTTTATAACAATAGCTAATTGTCCAATGTTGGGATTCCCCAATTTCTGGTTTAAAAAGTTCACATTAAACTTTTACATGAAACGCGCACGAACTGCAAACCTGGAATTCCCCTAAAAAGGTTTAAAAAGTTGAGAAAGTTCACATTCAACCTGCCACAAAGAAACGTGGTAGCTATCACGCCCACTATCACCAAAGAGCAATAGATCAATCGAAATTGGTTGAAATTCCTCAAGTTGTATGGTATGGTATGGTATGGTATTTTATTTGAGTCATTCACATAACAAATTTGTACAAATAATAGATTCTCAAAATACATGAATGATCTCAGGACATAAAACATAGTCTTAAGACTGTACCTCCTAGGAGGGTTGTATGCCCTTAAAATACATGAGAGAGAAAATATACAATGCTGGTGCATTAGGTAAATATTGGTACAATATATTGATACATTGTAGTTGAGGTTGTCATATTATGCACACTAAACATCTGGTCAAATACTTATAATAATTATGGTTATCTCAATAAACATAAATAAAGAAGATAATTGTGGCTGCACATTCATCATATTCACACAAATCTCGGCAATGAGTACAGAATGATCTTTATGAAACATACAACTATCACCTACTTGACCGTGAGTTAAAAATTTACCCCTGATACTTATCCAATAACAGCTTTTTGTGCCTGAAGGCAAAACATTTTGCACTCACAAAACGCAAGGTATCATAGATAACATACTGGTATATATTTGATGGAATAGTGTTCCAAATCTTTGGTCCTGTTATATGTATACTTTTGCTCAGTGCATTCGTTCGTGCTTTTGGAATTCGTAGTTTGAATGCTTTTACCTGGCGGGTTTGGTGCAAGTGAGGATTTCCGATATAATCGAATAAAGTATACAATAACGAAGGCATGGTATTCTTGATAAAGGCAAATACAAATTTTGCAACTTCTACTTTATATATGTCATGTAATTTTAACAATTTTAAAGACTTGAACAGTGGCTCACTATGAGCATTATAATCTGAACTTGAAATTAACCTAACCACCTTTTTTTGTAATGTAACCAATTTATTCAGAAACATATTATATGTATTGCCCCATAAAGTGATACCATATGATAAATGCGGATATACAAAGGCATAATAAAGTGTAGTGAGATGTTTTTTGTTCAATATATATTTAACTCGGTTGATTGCGTAAACACCACATGTAACTTTTTTAGCTATATGAGCGATATGTTTGTCCCACCGCAGGTTTTGATCTATGATCAAACCCAGAAACTTGGTACACTCAGTTTGTTCTAGCATATGATTCCATACATTTAATTTTGGTAGATCAGGTAACTTTGTTTTTGTGTTAGTGAATAACATATATTTTGTCTTAGATAGGTTCAGGGAAAGTTTGTTGGCTTGGAACCAATCCATAATATTGTTGAGATCTTGTGTTGCGTTTCTGTAGAGTGTCAATATTACTGTTATGTTCATAGAGCGTTGTGTCATCTGCGAAGAGAATACTTCTAGCATGAGTTATGTTATTTGGAAGGTCATTCATATACAAAATAAATAAAGTAGGACCTAAAACGGAGCCCTGAGGTACTCCCATAGTCATGGTGCTTAAATCAGATTTAAACCCGTTATATTCAACAAACTGATATCGATTCAGTAAATAACTTTTAAACCATTTTAAACAGTGACCACGTACCCCGTAAAATTCTAATTTTCTCAGAAGTATTGTGTGATCAATTGTATCAAAAGCCCGTGATAGATCACAAAAGATGGCCAGCGACATTTCCTTATTATCCAGAGACTCACTTATATCTGTAATAAATTTTATGACTGCATCAACAGTACTATGACGTTTCCTGAATCCAAACTGATTATTTGTCAACAGATTATTACTTTCACAAAACATGAGAAGTCTTTTGTTAACAATTTTTTCCACAACTTTCCCTATACTAGGTAATAAAGAGATAGGCCTATAATTGGCAAACGAGTCTTTTTCCTTTGATTTGTGGATGGGAATTATTTTCGCTAACTTCAAGGTTTGGGGAAATATGCCACTATTAAGGGACATGTTTACTAGTAAACTTAAAGGGTAAGCAAGTTGCTCTTTACACATTTTCAGCAAATATGGTGCTATGCCATCATAACCAGTACTGAGTTTTGGTTTCAAGTTATTCAATGTCTGTTCCATTTCAACTGGATCAGTGGGAGACATAAACATTGATTTTGTGTTTCGTTTAAATTTATTATTTAGATATTCCTCAGATGCTATTTTTGAGCAAGCAATATTATTGGCATATGATTTACCAATATTCTCAAAAAAAGTGGCAAATTCATTTGCGATGATTTGCGTATTAGTTGTTGAAATCCCGTTTACTGTAAAAGCTTGTGAAATACTAGTCTTATCGACGTTTTTGCCCAAAATATTGTTTATGGTTTGCCAAGCATGTGACATGAGTGATGTTCTTTGCATTTGGTATTTTGGGCAACGAAGGAAGAAATGATTCGGATCATCAACTACTCCACAAACAGTACCGTTTGGATCTTCTTCCACGTGCAGATTGTAACACAAATGGGCCTTAAGAGAGCTGCATCCCATGCGCATCCTAGAATGATGTATATCACAAACTCGATTTCCGATTCCAAACCATTCAATTTTTTCATGGTCAGAAATTAGAATCTTCAGTTTGCGATCAAAAATACTCAGGGACGGAGCTTCACGAATTTCTTGTGGTAAGCCATTCCACTCCTTTGTGGTTGCAGGGAAGAAGGAATTCTCACACACCCGCGAATTCGACCGGAAGGTGGTGAAGTCTTGTCTGTTTCTTAAAGAATAGCTGTGCCGGTCAGAAACCACGAGAGGAGTGATATCCATCAAGAATGATGGCGAGAACCCGTTTAGTATTTTGTAATACATTTTCAGTCTGTGAATATATCTTCTTTGTGTAAGAGAAAGCTACCCCAATTCCTTATACAGGGCTTGGACACTCGATATTTCCGTAGCTCCCTTTACAATTCTCATAGCTCTCACGTGGACACGGTCAAGTTTGTTGAGTTCAGTCCGAGGAGCCCCATCAAACAAAGTGTCACCATATTCGAGAATTGGTAAAACAAATGAAATGTAGAAACGTTCCAGCTGAGTTATCTGGAGTTTGAATTTGAAGCGTGTATACAGTGCAATCTTTTCATGGCCTTTGAAGCTAATTCCTCAATGTGAATACCCCAGGACAAATTACGGGAGATCGTTATCCCGAGACGTTTGTGGTATTCTACTCCATCAATGAGGATACTGTTCATGGTCAAGGCAGTATTAAGATGCCCGTCATGCTTCTTACTAATGACCAACGATTTGGTTTTCGGCACATTGAAAGCACGAGCCATTTATTTGACCAATCGTGTATAGCTCCCAAATCTGTCTCGATCTGTTCCGCTGCTAGTTTTCTATCATCTACTGTGATAAACAAGCAGGTGTCGTCAGCGAATAAACAAAGTTTGGTGTATCTGACAACCTCTGTAATATCATTGATGAAGATTAAGAACAGTAGTGGTCCGAGAATGGATCCTTGAGGTACACCAGCAGCAATAGAACCCCAATTAGAATACTCGCCATTAAGACAGACTCTTTGCTGTCGGTCTTTGAGGTAGTTCCCGATCCATTCCAGAATATCACCTCTCACACCAGATCGTTCCAGTTTGAATAGAAGACCACGGTGCCGAACTCGATCAAAGGCCCGGCTGATATCCAGAAATACCACCCTAACTTCCTTTCCCAATTCAATTTTTGTACAGAATCTATGGAAGACTTCTAGTACTTGGCATATAGTCGAACTCCCAGGGACGAAGCCAGATTGCCAAGACGAAATCGCTGATATATCGCGAAGGTGGTTGTATAGATACTTGAAGACAATTTTTGCCAATAGTTTAGATGTATTTAGAAGTGAAACGGGCCTGTAATTCGACGGAACAGAACGTTCACCTGTTTTATAAATTGGTATAACATTGGCTTGTTTCCAGCAGCGAGGCACCGTCTTTTGCCTCATACTGGCAATGAAGGTCACCAGGGATGGTATTAAGACTGGTTTTAGGATTGTTATCAGTCTGGGTCCAATCCCATCAGGCCCATAGGGTATAGATGTGTTCAGTAGAGATATCTGGTCGTCAACCTCTCTTTTGGTTATCTCAATTGAGCTTAGATGGATATGGCTGATCACATCTTCAGCATTGATAGCAGGCGGATTTCGCCCGTTTTCACCAATAACTGATTTTTTCTAGAAAAATCTGATTGAATACTTCAGCCTTCTCATTATTGTCATGCAGTGACTGTATCGCCATTGTGGCATAAGGCTGGATATAGAGTATCACTGTTCATTCCAAAGACCGATGTATACAGTTTCCAACACTCTTCAGTAGAAAATGTACAATGCGAGAGTCTGTCAAGTTCTTCTTGCTCATGACCTTTCTCAGTGTCCCTACATGTATACTCGTTTCGTATTTTCCGATAATTTGACCAATGTTGGGCAAGGTTGAGACGTTTAGCCAGTTTATGAAAGCGTTGAACCTTGCGGTGTAGTCTCCTTAGTTCATTGTTATACCAAGGTTTATCGCGAAATCGAATTGTGGCCATTTTGTTGGGAATGAACTTTTTAGCAGCCTGCATGACAGTGTTGTTCCATGAAACGGCCGTGCGGTCGATGCTATCAAAATTTTCACATACCGTGTTCCAATCAACGCTGGATAGATGCTGCACGAGACCATCCATATCAGCTCGATTGTAATCCCACATCAATCTGGTATAACACCGACCATGCTTTACATGGTCAGCAAAGTTCAGTGAGATGCCAATAGTACAATGGTCGTTACATGACAATGGCGCGGATACATACGTGTTCTCAACCAGATGTGCCATGGTACTTACAATTCTGTCAAGGCAAGTCCTGGACTGCTGAGTAATTCGCGTGGGCTCGTTTATGTGAGATACCAGCATATTGGTGGTCACAAAATCATTGAAGTTCAAGCCATCATGTGTTTTGTCATCAGCATCCATATCACTGATTATCATGATGTTGAAAATTTCACACTGTTTTACTTTGTCCATCATATACTGTAAACTATCCCAGAAGTGGGGCCCGCTGTTTGGCGGCCGATATACAGTACATAGAACAAATGATATATTTCTCGATCTTATTTAGAGCCAAATAGCCTCAGTATCAAAGATTTCAAAGTCGTTTCGTCTTTTAGCAACAAGAGTGTCAGAGACCAACACAGCTAAACCCCCATCAAGGGTGGCAGTGTCTCTGTCGCGCCGAAACAATGAGTAACCTGAAATTGATTAGTTATCATCTGGAACGTCTGATGACAGCCACGTTTCAGAAACAGTAATTATATCGTATAAGTTGACAAGCTGTAATGAGATCTGATTCATTCGCGATTACGTCTCATACTTTGAATGTTAACATGGCGTATTCTGATATCACTTTAACAGTGTCTGCTAGAATTTGGCGGCTTTCTTATCCGCCAAATTTGGCCCATTTTAAAATCACTTGATTAAAGGTGCATGTTCAGTGTCAATGTGTGGTTGAATTGAATCATTTATGTCATACAACTATGTATTTACTACACAGGTATGTGCATTTTCAGTGTCGAAATGTGATTTATTTAAATCATTCAACATATTTGCTTATATTTTCCATACTGGCACATGTATGGATCGACAAATTTGCAAGTATCCGGATGTGACAAATTTACTATGTCCTTGAAATCATACAATGTGATACGATATTGAAGTTAATTGAAAAACAAATCATTACATTTTCAACCAACCAAATTACTGCAGTACAAAACTATCACCTGCAATTTGCAAAGAGTACTAGCAATATACTGGTTCTTCTAGCTCACATTTTTCGATGGTAGAAGACTACAAGTTCACAGTTGGGAACGATTATAGGCCTACAAGTACTATTCCATGTTATCGTTTTGGTTAGATAAAATAGATCAGTTAGGCATATAACCTTATCAGTGTTTAACTAGTATATTCTGGAAACTAGAAATGGAACCATGTCGAAAAAATTCTTCACATTTTGCAAAGTTGTCAATTGGACATGATATCTACATGCTTATATTTAATATTCGCTTGTAATAGTCACTTGATTAGTTGTAGTTTACAGTATAAACTAACAATTGCCATTCGCTTTTAACAATCACTCAATTGTGCTTATTCGCCAAATAAGGAATTTGGTCAGCTGGGCACTTACATTACACTTAATATCTATTACACACAATAAGATCATCCTGAAAGATAATAAGAAAGTTAATTAATAAGAGTTCACAGATCAAAAAGAAATTTCTCATACGACAAAAAGGGTGCAGTTGTTGTGTTCCAGGAATATTTTTCCTGCATATGTTCCATAGATATAGTCTCATATGCATTGACCTCAACCCAATATATGTCTTCTTTTTCCATCCAGTGAAGTGATAGTTTGGTAGATGTTGTATCAAAAGGTCCAACCCATGGGCGGTCGACTCAGTGACCACCGTACTTGTGATTCCCCACAACAACATTTGATGGGCACAGGATAAGGCCTGTAAAATAGGGAATATTAGGAATCTGTGTATCAACACTTGCGTAATAATTTATGTACTAATGTTGTAAAAAGGCCTGAAACAACAAAATGATGATATGCATACCGGTCAGAAGACCAAGCGAGGGCCTGGAAGGATCACCCTGAGAACAAGATTCTTTCTTAGAGCAGTCTTCTTGGAATTCGAAGTGGTATGAAAAAAATACAATGAAATTATATCTGTTACTATTATTGACATGCAAATGTCCAAACTTATACAATTCACTCTGATTTTATAAAGTAATTACTCATCATCATAACTTAAATTATCATCCAGGAAACCATTTGTGTGTCACAGTATACTGGAATCGTGTGACTTGTCCTGAATTATGTCTTATCATTGATCAGTACAAGAAACCAGATTTGTCACACAAAAGTACACAGGACTGAGTACTAAAATGTTTGCAATCAATCACCAGTATGGGATATTGAATAATTATGAAAATAGTTATGAAACTTTTTGTCATACTAGTATATAATACAAAATGTACGTATTCATTTCATATATACACTGTATGATTCCACTTTTTACCCTGTC
Organism: Terebella lapidaria; assembly: GCA_949152475.1. Lineage (NCBI taxonomy): Eukaryota > Metazoa > Annelida > Polychaeta > Terebellida > Terebellidae > Terebella > Terebella lapidaria. The sequence continues at coordinate 20,276,691 of OX424569.1, forward strand.
AATTCAAAATATGTATACATTATGGGAATGAACGATGTTTTCAAATTTTTAAGTGATTTATTTAAATCGACTATTGAGATGAAGACATACATGTGTTTCAATATATCACATTTCAATGTTGTTCTCAGTGATTTCAAATGATTTACTACTACAGTGTATTGATATCAGGAAAAATATACTAATGTATCAATCAGTACATTTTATATGGGTACTGGTAGTTGATTTTTTAAAAAAAATCAATCAACGCGAGGTACATCCAGTTCTCATTTGATTGTTTTTCAGCTATAAAACTTAAAAACATAAACTATGACTATGTCTGTGCTTGGAGATTGTGAAAGACTCAATTTAAAATAGAAAGGCTTTGTTGCTTAGAAACCACGCCAGTTTCTTCAGCTCCTCTTTATCTGGATTGAGTGGTTGTAATATACTATTATCATATGTACAAATGACAGTCAGGACATTAACGTTGTTAGTGCTAGTCTCCAGTAATCAAATTGCTATTAACAAACTTAGTCCCAAACAAACGCCATTTTCATGTATTTTGTCTTTCAATAGCTGTGCTGTCGTGTAGCAAAGTAAGACTGGCGATTCGGAATCTTCCACCGTGACTTGACAAAAATAATATGCACAGCCAGCAAATGTGTTGTGACAGAAACAGAAGACATCGTACATAGTTTATATCATAGATCTGAACGAGACTCGTGCAAATCTATGTTCATAGACTAGTAGTAGCACATGATTTATTTAAATCGCCTTTCGTTGGCCTACGGCTGTAGATATATATTACATGAGAGCTGTGTAGATTGTGGTCAGTGATATACGGAGGATCACCCATGACTAAGTATATGGTTGTAAAATGGACGATTTTCTAAAACTGAGGGGGTGTTTGGGTGGGTGAGGACACCATTATAAGGTTTGTTAACTTCCATTTCCATTTTTCTTTTTTATTTAGGATTTCCCTATATGTTTTCACTTTCTTCTTCCTATCAGGAAACTGGTCAATTGTGACTCATCCGAACATGATTGACCATGTTCATATGATTAAAAATTTCACCTTATTTTTTGAACTACTCTTGTTGACAATGACAGCAGTTAAAAACAAAGACGAATGTTCGCCTTACGAGCTGCTCATGAAACAATTAGGACTAACTAGTATTTCATACTTCAACACCGTTTGGAATAAACGCATATACCACTGAAGTTACATGTAAGTTTCTCTCGCCTCCTACTGGAAAGTGGAAACTTGACCAAAATTCAAAATGGACATTGAACTCGAATAAAGCGTGTGATTTATTTAAATCAAATCAAGATTTTGGCATTTGACCTATCGCCAAAGCCCCAAACAGTTGTTCTACACTCTCTGGTTGCACATATTACGTAGGCAAACTTCTCTGGCCAATAATATAATTTAACGTTTTGCAGAATGAGTCGGACATGACGTAAAAAACTTAGCCTAGATTTTCTCCAGCTGAAACTTTTAATATCTTGATTCCCTAGTGGATCTGATGAGTTTACTAGTAGTCCTATATATTTTATAAGTAGTATAAGTCTCTTTTTTTTCCTTTACTGATATATTCTAGTAGATATCTAATATGTGATTCAGGCCAGATTTATTTCAATCCAACACAAAACCTAGATTCAATCTACTAGTAGTTCACAATGACAATGTTTTTTCAGTTCAAATCATCCTCTTACTTCAGAGCAAGTTATGTTGCATATATGCATAGGCCTGAGTGACGTATCCCAAAGCCCAAACTGTAAATATTAGGTCTATATATCTACATGTTTAAGCCCATATGCATAAATCAGATAATATAGGCTTAGTTTTACACAATAGCATATATATATATGTCCTAGAATATTTTCTCCCACATATTTTCTAACATGAACAATGAAACACTAGAGTCTACGTTTTCGTCGATTGCCTTGATGTTTGGGAAGAAAAGTATCAATGATGCTCTATTTTACTGACACAGTTTGCAAATCAAATGAATAAAATGATTCTGCTCGAAGCTCTGTAATGGCTGTTATTTACTGTGCACAGTGTATACTGAATATGTATTCAATACAGCGTTGTGCAGAATATAAACCTAGACTGTTATAATATCTCAATTATTTCAAACTCACCAAGTTTTCCGTGCCTGTCAAGTATTTCCTCTAAGTGATGGCATTGTCCATTTGATTTTGCTATAGGCATACATGATGTATGCAGGTCTACCTGAGAGTACATCTATTATGATGTAAGCATTTTTATTGAGTCCGACTTTATATGCCAGACTGGGAAATTTTCTACTTGCTACTTGACTTGCTACCACGTACTACAAATACTGACAAATACTGGACGTTTTCTTTGTGCGCGTGTTGCCATGGTGTTACTAGGTAACGTTTTTGTTCACTATAGCATAGCATGAAATGACATTTTCTCACCCTCTGTCAAAATACGTCATGTATATGGGATAGTGAAAATATATGTCTCGTGTGACCCGACCTGGGAAAACTCTATCCCGGGTCTGTGTCACGTGGTATGACGTAACAATACAAATGACGCGTTTGGTAGGTTATAACAATGAATAGTCATGGATGATCGAGCACTGAATTTCTTCCACAAAAAGTGGCAAAACATGTGAAAAACTACAGAAATGATATTGAAAACTGTCAATACGGGACTGGACGGGCGAGAAAAAGAATCCCTTGTCATTTTTGTGTGGTATAAAGATTTCCCGACTCGTCCTCAGTGCATCCCAGGCTCGCCTAAAAGCTCGCCTTGGATTCGCACTGACGACTCGTCGGGAAATCTCTATCCCACACAAAAATGACATGGGATTCTCTTATTCCCCATTGCAACGTCTTTGGTAAATGTAGACCTACACGATCGCAGCTAGTACTGTACTGTACACATACAAGCAGGACACAACTTCAACAAGTATGTCGGAACACACTGAAGCCAGCCAAGGTGAATATTATTTACTGTAGATCTAGATCTACTACGTCTACTGTATTCATACATTTTATTTATTCATTCATTAATAAAAAGGTACAAGATGGATAGGCCCTATATTAAAGGGCATTGTATAAAACGTGCTTTCCACATATTCATAGTAGGCCTACCGTTATTTGCTTGTTTTCTTTGGATATGGTAGATCCTGACTTAGATACGAGTTAACTTAGGACTGTTTCCAGCTACTACCCCAACCTCCTACAACCTCAATGTGCATCAAACTCCAAGAGGGGTTTTGCCCCAACCTTGGTGTAGTTGATATCCAGTGGTGAGATGAGTAGACTTAGAGTGCGAGGGAGGCGGTCTATTCTAGCTCGCAGAATCTAACGATCTATAGGCTAATAAGTTTCACTAACTAATGAAATAAACCTAACCAAATTCACGAATATTTGTAATACTATTAAATTTCTACTAGTATATAATTTGGTTTCAGTAAATGAAAAAACAGCTAAAAACTAGAGAAAATGGTATATCTGTGCCAGCAATAATTGCCAAAATCTTGATTTGATTTAAATAAATCAGACCATTCATTGAATCATTCGATTTCAATGTCCATATTGAAGTATGGTCAAGTTTCCAGTTTTCAGTAGGAGGCATCAGGAAACTTAATTTCAGTGTTGGATTCGCGGTCCTTGCAGATACCGAACCTTACAATAATGCCCGCAGCCCCCCTCCCGCTTATTTTTTAGAAAGTCCTCCATTTTTACAACCATATACTTAGTCATGGGTGTATATTACTCCGAATATTACTAACCATAAGTAATCTACACAGCCCTCATTTAATATATATCAAGGCCAACAATGTATTTCAGATGGCGATTTAAATAAATCATGTGCAACTACTAGTCTATGAACATAGATTTGCACGAGTCTCGTTCAGATCTATGGTATAAATTATGTACGATGTATTCTGTTTTTGTCACAACACATTTGCTGGCTGTGCACATTATTTTTGTTAAGTCACTCAGGGTGGAAGATTCCGAATCGCCAGTCTTACTTTGCTACACGACAGCACAACTATTGAAAGACAAAATACATAAAAATGGCGTTTGTTTAGGACTAAGTTTGTTAACAGCAATTTGATTACTGGAGACTAGCACTAACAACGTTAATGTCCTGACTGTCATTTTCACATTATATGATAATAGTATATGGCCTGTAGCACGAAAATTTGTGCAAATGCGTTAGCTTCATAGGCCAGGGACGGACGTGACATTAAAACAGTAATGTGCTCACAGACCAGCAATGAATGGGAAGTTACATTCCAATTGATTCTAATTTATTGACTATGATCTTTGAAATGTTTTAAAGTACATTCTGTGGCACTTAGGACAGGTCAAGAAGCCCACCAGGGGACGAACGTGACACTGGGGACGGACGTGACATGAACATTCTAATACTTCTTAACAGAAAACTGAAATAGATTTAGTATATCTAATGTTTTCTAATTTGTAGGATGTCCATCCCCCATAATTATGATGTGAGACAATGATTGTTAGCCAACAGATACCAAGCATACAACAGCCTATCCCTATGGGGACGGACGTGACACGCAAGAGTATTTTGGAATCTCGTATCACATTCCTGTCCATGTTGAAACATTTGGGAACATGTGATACTGAAATTGATGTATTCAATTAATATATAGATATATTTGCTTATTTTAAAACCCAAGTTCTTCATATTTGAGCAATCAGTATGGATAAAATTATTGGGAAATTATAATCATGAAAAATTACACCCAAAACATTACATAATACACAATTTCATGTTTTTGGGGAGAAAAAACGAAATGCTTTGAATATTTCGACAAATTAATGAAATATGAACAATGAAGTGCTCAAAAAGATATAATTTGCATTATACAACCCCATATCTTATTTAATAATTCTCAGTAATAGTAGAATTAGTTATAATGTTTTCATGATGCTAACGCATTACGGCCAATTTTTGCCCATTTTTAACCTCAAAAATGTAGAAAATTTAATTTTAATGATAATCAATTTCTGTAAAAAATGTATATGTATTTTCTCAAGCTTCCACACACCTATTACCATCTGTTTTGGGGAAAAATACAATTAAGTTTTTTTAAATTGCATGCATTACAAGAAAAAATCCCATTTGCACAAATTTTCATGCTACAGGCCCTATTACAAAAAAATTCGTTCATTCCTAGAATGTATAGATATTTTGAATTCACAGGGTAAAAAGTGTAATCATACAGTGTATATAATGAATACGTACATGCTTGTACGATATTCTAAATTATGATAAAAAGTTTCATCATTAATTTCATCATTATTAAATATCCCATGCTGGTGATTGAATGCCAATGTTTTAGTCCTGTGATTTTTATGTGACAAATCTGGTTTCTTGTACTGATCAATGATAAGACATAATTCAGGACAAGCCACACGATTCCAGTATACTGTGATACACAAATGGTTTCCTGGATGATAAGTAATCATTTTATCAGAAAAAAATGTATAATTGTATAATTTTGGGCATATGAATGTCGATAATAATAACAGATATAAATTCATTGTATTTTTCATGTCACTTCGAATTCCAAGGAGACTGCTCTAAGAAGGAATCTTGTTCTCAGGGTGATCCTTCCAGGCCCTCGATTGATCTTCTGACCGGTATGCATATCATCATTTTGTTGTTTCAGGCCTTTCTACAACATTGGTACATAACTTTTTACGCGAGTGTTGATACACAGATTCCTGATATTCCCTATTTTACAGGCCTTATCCTGTGCCCATCAAATGTTGTTGTGGGGAATCACAAGTACGGTGATCACTGAGTCGATCGCCCATGGGTTGGACCTTTTGATACAACATCTACCAAACTATCACTTCACTGGATGGAAAAAGAAGACATATATTGAGTTGAGATCAATGCCCATGAGACTATACCAATGGAAGATATGCAGGCAAAATATTCCTGGAACACAACTACACCCTCTTTGTCGCGTGAGATTTTTCTTTTTGATCTGTGAACTCTTATTATTAAACTTTCTTCTTGTTTTTTATTCTTCAAGATGATCTTATTGTGTGTAATAGATATTAAGTGTAATGTAAGTGCCAAACTGACAACTGTCCAAATTCCTTTTTAGGCAAATAGGCACAATTGAGTGATGGTTGGAAGCGAATGGCAATTAATATTAGAAGTACCAGTATATTACAAGTACACTTTGCATTGCATGTGAGAGTTTTGTACTGCAGTAATTTGTTTGGTTGAAAATGTAATGATTTGTTTTTCAATTAACTTCAACATTGTATCAAATTGTATGATTTCAAGGACATAGTAAATTTGTCACGTCCGGACACTTGCAAATTTGTCGATCCATACATGTGCCAGTATGGAAAATATAAGCAAATATGTTGTATGATTTAAATAAATCACATTTCGACACTGAAAATGCACATACCTGTGTAGTAAATACATAGTTGTATGACATAAATGATTCAACTCAACCACACATTGACACTGAACATGCACCTTTAATCAAGTGATTTTAAAATGGGCCAAATTTGGCGGATAAGAAAGCCGCCAAAATCTAGCAGACACTGTTATTTTTGGGGACGGACCTGGGTTTGTTTCTACATCATTTGCTAAAAGTAACAAAATCAGGACCACGAACAATGCGAAACTTGTGGTATCAGTGAATGTATAGACACGGGTATTGGCACTGAAAATTTTACAGATCTAGACACGAGCATTGTTACATGCAAACACAGACTACGATAATATTGAAAGCATGATGTGTCATCAATTTCCATATACAAGAGATAATTACCTCCTGTCCGGAGTACGTCCAAATTAATCAGTGATGGACCTTGCAGTCGACTGGCGCTTCTCTTGTTGCATGACCTCCGGCCCTGGTGGCGTGATGTCTTTTCTTTTCTCTCGAATCTGCCGGGCCGGCGAGTGGACAGCAGTGCATGTGCTGTGGTTTGGTGTCCGAAAGGGCGAAGCAGTAGTGGAGTTTATGGCTTCATCAGCACGGTGCATGAGCTCTGGGGAAGATATCTTCATGTCTGGGCTGAAAGCCTGTGACAGAATGTCATCTGCCAGTTCGATTAGGCTAGAATCAGCAGGAGAGGCACTAGATCCAGACTCACGGAGTTCCATCAGAAGTTTCCCCAATCTATTGGATCCTGGCCACTGGTCCTCTTTCCGTTTCAAGGTCTCGGCAACAGAGGGCCCCGATGCCCAAAGGAGTGTCAAGGAGTTTCAGGCAGAAGTCAGGGCATGAGTCAAACTTGACTTGGAGAATCTGCTTCATGATATCCACTTTCATCCACTCTCGGCGAAATCTGTCAGTATATAATCTGCATTGGCGACTTGTAAAGTGACGATAGACAGGATTTGTTTATTGATATCCATGTCACGACAGTAGATAAGATATATGGGCTCAGTAGCAATGATCCGTTGGACTGATATACCTTCCATACTTAGTTCGCTTCTTCTTTTTCTTCTTCTTCTTCTTCTTCTTCTTCTTCTTCCAAATTAGTGCAGAATTCTCAAAGAATGTATTTGCACTGCTGTGAGGGTGCTAGGTGCAGGAATTTGTACAATACAGTGAGGTTAAAAGCGGGTCTGGTCTCAGTTCCTCAGCTGCAGGCCTGCCAGTCAATCCAAGCTGGGCGCAGCAGTGACGGAGTCCGGTAGAACGTTCCACAGTCTAGTGACATCTGGGAAGAACGAGGTCTTTCTCGATAGAGTCCGGGCGTAGGGGACCTGGAACTTATCGGTGTTCTTCCTGGAGGGTGTGGCTGATGGGGTGAAGTGGTTTTCCAGCGGGATATCTACCAGGTCGTTACTGATTCGATACATCATTGCGACCTTGGCCTTGGCTCGTCGTTCTGCGAGTGGCTCCCAGCCGAGATCAGCTAGCATGGGTGTGACGCTGCTGTGGCGGGAGAAGTTGTTGGTGGCGAAACAAGCGTATTGCCGCTGGACCATCTCCAGACGTCTGATGTCCTTATCTGTGTGGGGATCCCATACAGTGCAGGCATACTCTAGCACTGGGCAGACTAAGGAAGTGTAGCATTGAGTCTTTATGTGTCTTGGAGTGCCACTGAGATTCCTCTGCAGGAACATCTTGGTGCCATCTGCTTTCCTGGCGATGGACGTGCAGTGGGGGCTCCAGGACATGGTCTTGTGTAGGTGCACTCCAAGGTATGCTGCACTGTCCTTCATTTCCAGTGTGTGGCTGTGGATTGTGTAGTCTGTGGTGACTGGCGTTTTTATCCTAGTGTGTGGCACTCGGTGGCATTAAATTCCATGGACCACCTTTTCTCCCAGGCTTGGAGAGCTACCAGGTCATCTTGGAGCTGTTGAGCGTCTCGACTGGTCCTTATGATGCGGTACACCAGAGTGTCGTCTGCAAAGAGACGTGTTGTTGAGGTCACCTCGGTCGGCATGTCGTTTATGTAGATCAAAAACAGGATCGGGCCAAGGACTGTTCCTTGAGGTACACCTGATGTGACAGGGATGGTTTCGGACTGCTGGCCCTCCAGGACTACCTTCTGTGTGCGGTCGGCAAGGAAGGACTGTATCCATCCAAGGTTGTGGCTGCAGATGACATAGGTCCTTAGCTTCAGTCCTAGGTGAGCACGTGAAACTTTATCGAAAGCTTTCGAAAAGTCCAGCAGGATGGCATCTACTTGGAGGTTTTTGTCAAGGGCGTTCTGGATGTCGTCAACTGCCAGTAGATGTTGGGTGTCGCATGACCGGCGCTTCCTGAACCCATGTTGTGAGTTTGTTAAGATGTTGTTGGCATCCAGATGTCGCATGATGCTTGAACTCACAATGTGCTCCATAATCTTACAGCAGGTGGAAGTGAGTGAGATAGGCCTGTAGTTTGCTGCGACTGAGTGGTCACCCTTCTTGTAGACTGGCACTACATCAACCTGACGACACTCACGGGGGACTGATTCTTGGTTGTAAGATGCTTGGTAGATGGTGGTAAGCATAAGTGCCAGCTGGTCTGCAGCTTCCTTCAATAAGGTGGCAGGGATGTCGTCAGGTCCTGTAGCCTTGTGGGCTTTGATGTTTCGCAGCAGCTTAGCCACTCGGCTCACATGCACAGTGATGTTGTTCATGTCAGGATGTGCACGTACTTGAGGGCTGGTTGACTCTAATGTGTCAGTGCTGTTGACAGGGCTGAAGACGGAGGCAAATTGAGCATTCAGGATATTCGCCTGGGTAGCAGGGTCACTCTGTGCTATGCCATTCTTGTCGTTCAGCGGGCCAACACCGCTAGCATCCTTCTTCAGGGATTTGACATAAGAGTACTATCTCTTCGGGTTTTTGCCAGAGTCAGGGTTGATGATGCCCATCAAGTACTCATGGAAGGCTCGCCTGCACTCTTGTTTCTGTGCTTTCTGTAGCAACTTTAGGTGTGCAAGGTCCTTCGGTCGTCTTATGTGACAGTATTTCCTGTGGGCCCTTTTTTGTCGACAGAAGAGTTTCTTAATCGCCGTGTTGGCCCAGGGTTTGGTGTAGCTGGAGCTGGTCCACTTTGTGGGTACAAGGTCAGACATCACCTGTTGGAGGGATTCCGAGAAGTTTGTCCACAGCTCTTGGACTGGTGTTTCAACGGTGTACTCAGAGTGGAAAGAGGTGTTGAGTTGCCTAATTCTCTCCCTGATGAGTTGTAGATCAGACCGCTTCCACAGTAGGATTTTTTTCTTGGGGGGTTTGGATCTCCGGGGGCGCAGACGGGTTACAGCAATGACAGCAGCATGATCTCCCAGTCCAGGAATTGCAGAGCATCTCTGGAGAAGCGATTTCCTATTTGTTAGGATCAGATCCAGGACGTTGTCTGGGCTGAATCTAGTGGGGAAATCAACAATCTGCTCCAGGCCTAGTTCCTGTGTTGCTTCTAGGTATCCCTCGCTGATTGCTGCGGCATACTGATTTCCTTCTACGGTAGAGGTCAACCAGTCTACATCCGGCAGGTTGAAGTCCCCCCCCCCCCAATGATGGTGACTGCCGACAAGAACTTCTGCGATATATCACGGAAGTTGTCAGTCATGGCTTCCATGTACTCTGTGTATGTACGGGGAGCGCGGTAGCAAGACGCTATGACCACAGGTATATTTTTGCCCACCGCGAATTTTGCCACAATCATTTCACAGTTCCGTGTGGTTTTTACAGCGACACTTTGCAGGTCCTGTTTTATTGCTAGGAGCACCCCGCCATGGCCAGCTGGTCCTGACGTGTCGTCGGTCCGATCTCTGTGGAAAACCTTATATGTGTTGGGGAAGTACTCTGCGTTGTGCTCGGGGCCTCTGAACCATGTCTCAGTCCCCATGACGACATCTGGATCTGTCATCTCCGGAAAGGCTTGAAGCTCTGCCATCTTGTATCGCAGGCTTTGGAAGTTGATGTTGACAATCCTCAGTAGCTTGTTTTCATCTATCTTCCTAGCATGTTGCCTAGGGGAGGAGCTAGGTAGAGGCGAGCCAATGGGGGGTAGCGGGCTGCTAGACAAGGACGACGATGTTGATGAGTCTGGCAGGTGGGGTGATTCATCGAACATAATCGAACTGTAATTGGGGAGACTGCAGTTGGAGCATATCCAAGGCTCAGAGCTATTTGCAAGGGCATCATATACAAGAGTGTTCATCCCAATGCACTGTTTATGGTACCAAGTGTTACATCCCTCACAGAAGATGGCCTTCTGGCCCCATCTACAAGCTCTGTTGCAGACTTGGCAGGGGAATTTGGGTTTTTTTCCTCACCATGATTGATGCATCATAAACTTGGGAAATTTGAAGTCAGTACAAACCACTGGGTGTCTGGGCTCTGGGCCTATATGTGCTGCCATAACAGGAAGTGGGGTTGTGGGTGTGTTGTCAATGTAAACAACATGGCCGCCGATCAGGAAAAGTTCAAGGTAGCCTAAAATCCAAATAGGTTTCCATATCCAGCACAGTTTTGGACGAATCTACAGGTTCCACGGTGTTTCATTTAGCTGTACAGCAGTTTGCAGGTTCGTTTGAGAGCCAAATTGCTCAAAATTAGGTAAAAAGGTTTATGCCAAAAAGTGACAGCCAGCATCCTCACGCATGCACCTACTCCCTCGTTTTTCGCATCTTGTATGGTCTTTGACTTGGGCAGCAAGAAGGTGCAGAATGTTTAATTCCGTCATAAACGGAATCCACAGGCTGTGATTCATGAGCGCAGCTTCCAATGTATTGTTGTGAAAACCTCGATCAAGAGTCAATGAAGCTTGACTAAATGGTTTTCACAGTGATCGATTGCTTTGAACAAGCACTTTAAGTGGGCGATAATTTGGTAGCTGTAGCTATTTATTAAAAAAAACTAAGAGAAATACTGGAAAAATGCCGACCAAAGTTTCTGCAATCGAATATCATTCGCCTACTTCACAATATCAGTACATCCAGGAACTATATTCCGTGTTATAATCAGTAATTATCCTTAGTTTGTGAGAGCAGTATTCCTGCTGTTGTTGCTACTTCAGAAATTCTACGTTAGGAATTTGATACCTTTGAAGCTCTATACTCCAGAAAAATAGAGCCATAGGGCTCTGCGCTTACCGGACCCAAGATATATGTTTCAGTTATATGTAAGCTGAAAGCAATGTCATGAAGTCATGAGAATAATTGCACATCATTCACGCCTAAAACTTGCTCTACGTAAGTCGATCGTGTTAGATCCTAATATACATTGATATGAAACTAGAATGGAAAGGACTAGTACTGTCAAAGATATTCTTTCCTTTTGTATTGGTTTCAGAATATATAATTTCCTATATGCTGACAATTGATTCCTAAGCTGTAAAGTTGATAATAAGCGAGATATTAGCCATTTTGTGCTGTGACCTTGAAAATTAGGTCGACGGTCAAAATCAAGGTGACGAGAATAATCGCCATATATAATTTCCTATATGTGTACAATTGATTCCTAATTTATAATCCCAATATTAGGTGAGATATTAGGGGAAATTTGTCCCCATTATAAAGCATAGGCTAGTTTAATTCCCAACAGATAATTTCTGAATTTAAGCAAGGCCTCTGCATAAAAATTACCAGTAATGATAAAACTAAACAATCCAATAATAGACCAGTACGGATCCTGTAATTTCCCTTCTATTGCATTGGAATCAAGGCACCATAGAATGCCAATTAAGGTCACTCCTACCACGTGTTTGTTGGTCTTTTCAGCTGCCATTAACATGGGAAATATCTCTGCCTCAATATCTCTGCCCCATGCACCAGTTTTGTTCTGCGTCTTTTCAGCTGCCATTAACATGGGAAATATCTCTGCCTCAATATCTCTGCCCCATGCACCAGTTTTGTTCTGCGTGGCAAATGGAGCGTGGCAAATGGAGCATGTTCATTGTTGATTGGTTGCCGGTTGACACAGGAGTTGCCCCTTATGTATGATACAGTAATGACAGGTGATTTGTTTGTCCAGAACGATATGACAGTTACCTGAAAACAATGCAGTAGCTCAAGATAAATGTTCTATGCCAATGAACGCTTTGACCTCTAGTCTCAAGAATGATTACACGGCAAATTTGGAATGGCATTTACATGTATACATCCCAAGTTAGACCTTTTTGCATTCACAAAATTGAGAAGGGTTTTATGCAATGACATTTGACATCAAGAACAAAGACATCCCTGACACAAGATATTGTGGTTAACATGGGAAATTTCTTGCCGTCTTTCTCATTCCATCCATGCCCTGTAGGGTTTTGAACAACCCCTAGTGGTTAATGGCTCTAGTCCCTGTGCTTACGAGGTCAATGTTGATATAAATAATAGATTCAATGAAGGACAGCCCACAGACCAATTGCATCATCACAGACCAATTTCATCGTCTCAGCTCAGATGATACTAACATATGAAGGGGGACGCGCTGTCAGATCCAGTGAATGCATGAAATAGGGTCATGAATTTATCACTGATGACATCAACGTTGACCTTGTCGGGACGAAGGTTCTCTTTCAAAAGATCAGTCATATGTAATGAATTCCTGAAACAAGTGATGTGCTAGAACAACATATCAGAAGACCTTCAATTAAGGACACGAACTAGAGCCCATTAACCAGTAGGGGCTGTTCAAAACAAAACACAGACCATGAATGGACTGAAACAGACAACAAAGATGGTTCCCATCTAGACCATTTTGTCAAGGAGGTCTTTGACCTTTGTGTCAAATGCCACTGCACCAAATATAGTTCACCTTGCGAATCCAGAAGATCCAAGTTGGAATGAACATGTATATACCAATGCTTATTTGCTGTGTAATCGTTCTTGAGACTATAGGTCAAGCTATGATTGGCACACATATTTATGTGCCATACATAAGGGGTAATCATTTTTATTGTATTAAATACATCAGCACGATTATGCTACTGTGTCAACAGGAAAGCTTTTCAACAATGACCATGCTTCATTTGCCACGCAGAACAAAACTGGTGGGTGTTCAGTCAGGGACCCTTCCCATGCTCATGACAGCTGATAAAACGATCTAAGAATGATTTTTACTGGCTTTTTTTTGTGCCATGATTACAATGCAATAGAAAGGAAATTACAGGATTTGTAATAGTCTATTATTGGATTGTTCAGTTCCAATACTGATAATTCTTATGCAGAGACCTTGCTTATATTCAAAAATTATCTATTGGCTTTGGTAGCCATCTTGGATTTCCCTTGTTTTCCGTGAAGTGAAAAGGTGTTTCATTACATGTACAACTAATAAAGACGGCTTCTGCAGACCTCAAATACTGGTTCATGTGCATTTTTGACTTTCTTACCAGGTCAAATGACAGAAAACTGCACTCTTTTTTAATGACTACAAGCGGGTGTCGCATTCATCATCAAATCATGTGTCCAGGAATTCACTATTTCTGTAAATTGATTCTTATCTTCTGAGCTTGTTATGTGGGAATGGAACTGCTTTCACTATCAATCTGGTCCCCTCTCAGGGTTTCTACACATATCATTCGCACCTTGACAGACATTTTTAATTCTGAAGCAACCAACATACACAGGTACCCAGCAATGACAGAAATGGATTCTTCAGTATCAAAAACATGGGTATAGACACCAAAACCATGTCTCTACCTGCAATGGAAGCCGAGTTATGGCCCAAAACATGATTTCGGCATTTTCGATGGTGGCCATTTTGGAGAAGGCCCAAAACAACCATTTTCAACAATTGGTGGGTCTCTGGAATCTCCCTAATAATCAATAATAGGATGAAATCTAACTAAAAAAATTGATTTCAGATGATCATGCGGTGAGGGGGGTGCAGGCACACCTATTACAGTACATGTCCGACTACGAGATCCATAAATAACATGTCAAAATTCAAGCAAAAATCTGTTTTTTGGACATATAGCTGTAGAATGTTCGATATAATTATCTTTTTCTGTTTTAAGTGGGTTGGTCTTGTTATTCTTGTCAGTTTGATACCAACTTTGTTGATATTGGATAATATTTGACATGCACAGGTAGAAATAACCGATTTCTCAAACAGCCGTTTTAGGTCGATTTACTGCAAAAAGAACAAGGGCCACTGGCCTCAAAGGAAGAGCTTCGAAAATGTTTGCACAGATCTATTTAAAAATCCTTGAATACTGTATTTGATTTGGTACATATATGTTGTGGCCATATTGTAACTGTACTGGGCAGAATCTATATCTTGTTGGGCCAATAAATGTTTCTTGTATTACAAGTAACTATTTTTTTATTGTGGTCAATAATAGACTTAACTATACTCGGATTTTTTCTTGCCAACTTTTTCAATTTTCATGATAGCTGTCTGAAATTTGGTAGAAAATTGCCGTTTGCCTCCCAGGTGAAGTATGCCAAGTTATGGAACGATAACATTTAGCATCACAAAAATATTAGCGAAAAACAGTGTAAACGAGTTAAAAAAATACGAGTATAGTAAAAGTAATGATAACCTATTCGTTTACAGCCATGATTGGATAGAACTTTTTAGGGGCCGGACGAGTCAGAAATTTCCGACCCGGGTACCTGTGTGGTCTGACCCAACCCGTCCAAATATATAACAAAATTTGAATGACACTCACTGAAACTATTTGTAACACGTAAACGCCAGACATAGATCATTGACACTTTTTTTTTCTCAGCGTTTTTTTTTTGCAAGTTTGAAAAAGATCACAATGTCATGACCTCATAAAACTATACCTCATTTTTTTTCCCCGATGATTTCCTTGTCATTCTTGTGATTTTAATACTGTTTATCATAAATATTGAAACATTTATCTTGATTCGTTCTCGGTTATGGATAACGAAATTCTGACCCAGATTATTGTATACGACTCGCCCCGAATTTGGGTACCTGTCGACTCGTCCGGGCTCTAGAACCTTTACATTGTTGAGCCCAATAATAAATGTTTCTTGTCATACCGTATTGGTCCTAATAGTAGCACGGCGAGCTAAAGCAAGACCAAATGCAGCAGCGCGCACAAAAATGGCGTCAAACTTGAGGTCAAATTAAAAACAAATCACTTAATAGTATACCTATGGCTTTTAATCCCCTTTATTATTATTCAAATAACATGAGTGTATGGAATGGAACACTCAAAGATGGTATTAGAAAGATATGAAGTGAATTATTTGGTTACAAAAATCAAACATTTTTGGGCAAAAGAGGGGGCCTCTCTACTATTAGGGCACGTGCCACTATTAGGACCAATACGGTAACTATTTTTATTGTGGCCAATAAGACTTAATAAGTCAAACTAATGTTACCTTATTCAGTTACAGCCATGAAATCTCAACAATTCAGAAGCTTTACCTTATTGAGCCCGTATAAAAATCACCCAAGTATTATTTGGCGATGTGTAAGATTTTCAAGGTTCTGAATATTTTTCTCTTATTTAGGAGGCACAATGTTTTTTTTAGCTAGATCTAGATCAGAATCTTCTTCATGGTTTTTTTTCCAGTGTTTTGATTTATACTGCAGAGACATTTCAACAACTTGTCTGCATCTGCAATAATTTATGACATGCATGAAAGCTTTTTTCGTCACTGCTAAAAATTTGCGATCATGTTTTTCTTTGCCCAAATGCGAGTTTGAATATCATCGTATATGTGAGTGAATGAGTGTCACTGTCAGGAAAGACCGTCACCTGTCAAACAACCAAAATTGCCGCTAGCGTGACTGCTATCAAAATCAGCACTGACAATTTTCGTCGGCAATATAAAACTATCATAAACATGATGAATGAGCTAGTATCCACTTTTTCGGCTTATTTCAGGAGGAAACTAAATTTCCCCCCCGGAAATTGTGTACTGTAAAAGTTCGGCAAATCTGCCAAGTTTTGTTGTTTCTCTGGTTGTTTCCGACTGTTGAGTCTGTTCCTAGATCTAGTCAAATCTCGCTTCACTTCAGTAGGCATTTCTGATTAAATTTCCCCATAAACAAGCTTTGTATGGTGATATTTTTACGAAGTATTCCCAGTGAAGTAGGAAAGAGTCATAGAAAAGACCATATATTTGGGTCGTGATAAGTACTTCCACGAATACCGCACCCAGTAGATTTCACGATCTTGTGGGAGCATTTTGACCTTGACCCCAGTGCGCGAGTATTTATCGCTAATTGGTGGGACTTGCTCACGTGATAATTTGCATATAATTATATCCACGTGTAAATCATAAACATGTGGGTGTGTCCGCCAAGACAGCTTCCTGATTGGACAATTCAGTGACTATCTGGCTGGCTGACTGGCTCAGGGGCCACACACTGATTGAATTTGCCTACTGGAATATGGAATACCACCACTAAAACGATAATTATTATGTTGCCATATCAACTTGTTTTTCATTTTTGCAATAGCATACTGTATCTTACGGAAGCGTAGAAGGGCCACTATGTAGTTTTTTATTTTTTAATTTCCCGAGTTATAACTCGATAATATCGACCTATATCTCGATAATATCGACTTATATCTCGATAATATCGACTTATAACTCGATAATATCGACTTATAACTCGATAATATCGACTTATATCTCGATAATATCGACTTATATCTCGATAATATCGACTTATATGTCGATAATATCGACTTATACCTCGATAATATCGACTTAAGAGTGGATCAGGCACAGGGAGATTTATTTTTTTCAAATTCCCGAGTTAGTAAGTCGATAATATCGAGTTAGTAACTCGATAATATCGAGTTAGTAAGTCGATAGTATCGAGTTAGTAAGTCGATAATATCGAGTTAGTAACTCGATAATATCGAGTTAGTAACTCGATAGTATCGACTTAGTATCTCGACTTAAATCACAGCATATGATGTATAGTCTGCCTGTGCATATACGTAATGAGAAAACAAATAAACATTACTGATTTTATATGAGAGTCAAATACTGTTAGAACTCTAATATGTAATTAATGTAATTGATATTTACATCAGAGGGGAAAGTTTTCATTTTAGATATCATTTATTTCAATGTTCACACGGGGACATATACGCCAATTGACACAGTCGTTATTGGTTACCCACGTACATTATACATGCATGTACATATTGGGCGGACAACCCTGATATATTAAGTCAATATTATCGAGATATAAGTCGATATTATCGACATATAAGTCGATATTATCGACATATAAGTCGATATTATCGAGATATAAATCGATATTATCGACATATAAGTCGATATTATCGAGATATAAGTCGATATTATCGAGATATAAGTCGATATTATCGAGTTATAACTCGGGAAATTAAAAAATAAAAAACTACATAGGGGCCCTTCTACGCTTCCGTAGTATCTATATATTGTGCGGAATGTATATGCAAAACTTCGAGTGCATATGATTGCAAGAAAGCACTGTTTCAGTGAAGATCAAAACGGGAGTGGTGATGGGTATGAAACGGTGACCTACAAAAAAAAAACGGTTGGAACACACGTCCCATGGGATCATTATCGCTAATAACTTATTACATTAACCATGATTAGGTATACGGGTGTCACTTTCCTCCCAACGGGCCTATGGTCCGATAACCTATTGCCATCACGTTGCGTCCGTCGTCCGTCCGTCCACATTTTTATCTTTAAAGTGTACGGTCCAATCTTTCTGAAAATTTGGGAAAAGATATCTTAAAACTAGACGTCAAGGCCTAAAGGCCTTGGAGGCATTTCAGGGTGACACATGAAAAAGAACAAAATGCTGACTCAGCAACACATGATAAGCTCCTAATGAGACCTATAAGACATTTGTGCAATTACATGTATTGCCGTTTCGCTCTGCGAAGCACAGTTTTCGAGATATCGACGGAAATGAAAAATGCTGACGATGCAAATAAATTCCAGGTCAAGGTCAAAGGTCATCCCTAGTGCCCCTTAAATATGTATGTCTAGGACCACGAGTCCGAAAATAACGTCCGTTTCGCTCTACGACTCACCTTTTCCGAGATATCAACGAAAACGAAAAATGTCGACTCAGCAAAAAAAATTAGCCCAAGGGCTAAGAAAGGTTACCGGACAATATACATTTTAGATATTAGCCTTTTGTCCAGTGACCTTGAAAATAAAGTCACTGATAAATTCAAGGCCATGAAATTTTCAACAAATATATCACTTCTAGTATGTCCACAATAAATTCCTCAGCTGTAAAGTCGATAATAAGTGAGACATTAGCCATTCTGTGATGTGACCTTGAAAATGAGGTCAAAGTTCAAGTTCATGAAAATATTCAGTATATATCATTCCTCTATATTCGCAATTGATTCCTATGCTGTAAATGTAAGTATCAATCTATTACCACCAATACAATAAGATTTTGATGATGCCAATAAGAAACGTAAAATACTACATTTTGCAATAGAAACAAACAAAGCTCGACCAAATAGTTTATCCAAAGACACACTGGCGTCTTCAGGGGCAGACAATGTGTTAAATGTAGTTGTTTCTACTGTACACCAGATGGAATTAGTATACAACTGCCCAACAACCTATGAAAATAATTTAGAAATCCGAATCTAACCCCATGGAATAGATACATGACAAGTACAAAAGTACCCAATCACAAGCCCGAAGGCTACTGAGTTGATGGTATCCTCGGGGACAGATTTAACGTCCGCCAGCAGTGACACTGACTCAGTGGTATAAATGTAAGTATCAATCTATTACCACCAATACAATCAAATTTTGATGACGCCAATAAGAAACGTAAAATACAACATTTTGCAACAGAAACAAAGCCCGACCAAATAGTTTATCCAAAGAGGGGCAGATGTAAAGATGATAATAAGCGACATATTAGCCATTTTGTTCTCTGACCTTGAAAATGAGATCAAAGGTCAAATTCTAGATCACCAAAATATTCAGCATACATCATTTCCTATATGTTCACCATGGACCCCTAAGCTGTAAATTTGATAATAAGCGAGATATAAGCCATTTTGTATTCTGACCTTGAAAATAAAATGACTAACCTTGAAATTTAGGTCAAGGGTCAAATTCAAGGTCACTAGAATATTCAGCATATATCATTTCCTATATGTTCACAATTGATTCCTAAGCTGCAAAGTTGCTAATAAGCAAGATATTGGCCATTTTGTCCTGTGACCTTGAAAATGAAGTCAAAGGTCAAATTCAAGGTCACGAGAATATTCAGCATATATCATTTCCTATATGTTCACAATTGATTCCTAAGCCGTAAAGTCGATAATAAGCGAGATATTAGCAATTTTGTCCTGTGACCTTGGAAATGAGGTCAAAGGTCAAGTTCAAGGTCACGAGAATATTCAGCATATATCATTTCCTATATGTTCACAATTGATTCCTAAGCTGTAAAGTCGATAATAAGCGAGATATTAGCCATTTTGTCCTGTGACCTTGAAAATGAGGCCAAAGGTCAAATTCAAGGTCATGAGAATATTCAGCATATATCATTTCCTATATGTTCACAAAGTCGATAATACGCGAGATATTAGCCATTTTGCCCTGTGACCTTGAAAATGCGATCAAAGGTCAAATTCAAGGTCATCAGAATATTCGGCTGATATCATTTCCTATATGTCCACAATTGATTCCTAAGCTGTGAAGTCGACAATAAGCGAGATATTAGCCATTTTGTTCTCTGACCTTGAAACTGAGGTCAGAGGTCAAATTCAAGGTCACGAGAATATTCAGCATATATCATTTCCTATATGTCCACAATTGATTCCTAGTCTCTAATCTCAATATTAAGTGAGATATTAGGCTTTATGTGTCCCATTATAAAGCATAGGAAAATTTAACATGGGAAAGTCCCATTTGGGACGAGTTTGGGCCCAAAATGGCCCACTTTGAGCGATTCAAGGGCAACGAAATTTGTACATGGCACAGGGGTACATATGAGGAGTGTGCCTTTTACATGTTAAATTTCCTATCTAAAATAGGCACACAACTCCCCAAAATAGGCACACAAGAAGAAATTTCCGCACAACTTATGGTTGTGTGCCTTTTCTAGTCACACAAGCATACTCTCGTCCGCCCGGATGGACGGACGACGGACGCAACGCCATGGCAATAGGTTATCGGACCATAGGTCCGGTAACCTAAAATTGACATTTTACATCATGACGCCATTGGCGTTCCACATAGCGTGTTGAAACTCGGTATATGGCTTGGTATTGATATTTCACATAAGTTCCCACAATGACAGTCCAATACCTTCAAATTTGAGTGCATTGTGGATGTTTGAAAGTTTGCCGAAAAATTGGTATGACGGGCCTTACGTTTATGACGTCATAGCGGAAAATCTATCATGGCGGAAAAATATCGGACAGTACCCTCCTGAACCAGAATTCAACTAACTTTCCAATGGTGCAATCCGCTTCTCTGTACGACAAATACTTTCCAATATATAGCTCCATTTTGAAAATTGATGTTTTACGCCATGACGTCATTGACGTTCAACCGATCCAAGTAAAACTTCGCAGTATGATGAATAATATCAACATATTTCGGTGTGGGAAATTTCAGAGGTATCGGTCCAAATATGACTGCTGTGTGATTTTTTTAAAATTCGCCAATGATGAGAGATGGGGATTTTTCGAGTTTTCAAGAATTTTTGGTGACGTCATCAATGAACCGATTTCTTCCAAAACAGACAGACATCTGCAAGTGACCAACATACTTGGCGAAAATCGAAGATGTAAACCCAAATGCAATACTTGGCGAAAATTGAAGATGTAAACCCAAATGCAATACCCTCTCCCCCTATCACGGCGAGGGTAAAAAGTTATGCATGGAAAAGTGTATATATGTACATGGAAAAGTTCTTATAGACCAACAAAATTAGGTAGGTTAGATTTTTTCAACAAATATTCTTTCTTTGAAATTACATGAGCAGGGGAGGGGTAAAGTCTTTTGGAAACTAAATACCTCTCTACTGCTTGATAACAAAAACAAAGATATTATTAAACAATTGATAAGGCATGAAGTAGATCGATACAATAATAGATGACAGTACTATTTATTTTTTGATATTTTCAAAAATAAATGAACTTGGTGCGGTAATAGGTTGGAATTTTCAGGTGTTGATAGAGCGCACAAATAGAAGGCCTGCTTGTCCCCCATAGGTCAACCACTGGTAACTCGAAGCATTCGGGTTGAACACAACCTACAAGTAGAAACAGAATACAATGAACAATTGACAAACTGGACAAATCTCCATGGCAGCAATTGGCAATATGCTATATCTACATAACATTTACAATTAGCCCAAGGGCTAAGATAGATTACTGGACAATTTTGGTTTTAAGCATTGTAAATGACATATGACTGAGAGTTACCAGTTGAGGTAAATAGTGGAGTGAGTGGCGCAGTGGATAAGGCGTCGGACTCATAATCCAAAGATAATGGGTTCGAGTCTCTGTGCTATTTCACTAGTGCCCTTAGGCAAGACATTTACCACTAATCTGTCTATGTTCACCCAGGATTTAAATGGGTACCGGTTGATAATGGGTGTTGTATAGAGCGCTTTAAGTGTGGCTGCTCCAAGTACATTCACTCAGACTGGGGTTAAAGTGTAAAGTGCCTTTGAAAGCGGATTAAGTTCGGCTGTAAAGAGCGCCATATCAAATGTGATAACTTATCTTTGTGAACTTCAATGTCCCCACTAGGTTTGCTGCATATGACTTTATATATGTCCATAATACATACATACAAGCTCTATCAACAAGTACTTTTTCTGTAGAGGCCAAGTCACATACATGTACCTATATGTCAGGTCAGGCAAGATTTTGACATTTGGCCTTCAAGGTCGTTTATGGTCAAGTTCAAGGCCACCAAAAGATGTGCCATATACACCTGACATTTTATAGGTTTATACACAATCCAAATCTGTATGTGCAAGTGTTTAACGTAGTCCACTACAAACAGTGAGACAATGAAGAGTCAAAATTTGAGTTATTTCTTGAATATTATTTCTTCAAAATGACCTATTTTATAAAGTAACTGATCAGCTTCCTATACTGAAAAGAAAATAGGGGATCATGGTGCTGGTTTCTTCGATATATTTGATCAAAATCACAAACATTTACCTAAAATGACATAAATTATGACATTTTTGCACATTTTTTGTCCCATATTCACATCATGCTTGCATCATGCTTTCCATGTGAACGATACGGTGACCCTCTATTTTCTTTTCAGTTTCAGGATGCTGATCAGTTACTCTATAAAATATGTCATTTTGAAGCTCTAGATTATGTTGATATTGTTATGTATTAAAAAAAATTAGCCCAAGGGCTGAGAAAGGTTACCGGAAAAATATTTAGTTTTGAAACAACTTTTTCCATCAAAATTGCCGTATTAACCTTTCAAGGTCATTGAGGGTCAAATTTACGGTCACCATCAAAACTGCAATATATGATTTCCCATGTGATACTACCAATATTTTAGCTCTATCTTGAAGTGTTCTAGGAGTTTACTCCATACAGCTCCCATTATGAAGGAAAAATTAGGTTAAAGGTCAAATTCAAGGTCACAAAAATATTCACCACATATCATTTCATATGTACACAAGTGATTCCTGAGCCATGAAGTTGCTAACAAATAAGATATTAGCCATTTTGTGCTGACCTTGAAAATAATGTCAAAGGTCAAATTCAAGGTTATGAGAATATTCAGTTTATATTAATTCCTATATGTACAAAATCGATTCACAAACTGTAGAGTCAATAATCAGCAAGATATTAGTCATCCTCTGCTCTGACTTTGAAAATAAGGTCAAGGTCAAGTTCAAGGTCATGACAATATTCAGCACATATCATTTTCTATGTGTTCACAATTGATTCCCAATTTCCCAAGCTGTAAAGTCGATAATAAGCGAGATAACAACCATTTTGTTCTGAGACCTTGAAAATGAGGTCAAGGGTCAAATTCAAAATCACGAGAATCTTAGGTATGTATCATTTCCTGTAGTCCACAGTTGATTCCTCACCTGTTAAGTTGATATTAAGCAAGATATTAGTCATTTTGTGCTCTGACCTTGAAAGTGAGGTCCAAGGTCAAATTCAAAGTCATGCCAATATCCATAATATATGATTTCCTATATGTGCATAATTGATTCCTAATCTGTAACGTCAATAATAAGCTAGATATTACCCATTTTGCGCTTTGACCATGGAAATTAGGTCAGAGGTCAAATTCAACGCCATCAAAATATTCAGCATACTTGATTCCTAAGCTGTAAAATCGATAATAAGCAAGATATTAGCCATTTTGTCCTATGACCTTGACAATGGGGTCAAAGGTCAAATTCAAGGTCATCAGAATATTCAGCATATATCATTTCCTATATGTCCACAATTGATTCCTAAGCTGTAAAGTCGATAATAAGCGAGATATTAGACATTTTGTACTCTGACCTTGAAACCGAGGTCAGAGGTCAAATTCAAGGTCATGAGAATATTCAGCATATATCATTTCCTATATGTCCTATATAGGAAACAATTGATTCCTAGTCTCCAATCTCAACATTAAGTGAGATATTAGGCATAATGTGTCCCATTATAAAGCATAGGAGAATTGAACATGGGAAAGTTCCATTTGGGCCAAAATGGCCCACTTCGAGCGATTGAAGCGCAACGAAATTTACAGACATCATAGGAGTACATATGAGGAGTGTTATGTATCAAAAAGAAAAACATAGCACCAAAGGTGCTATAGCTTACCGGCAATCATGTGAATTGCGTAGAATACTGAATACATATAAATTATTACACTGATGTTAAAATCAATATGTTAAAACATCTTTGTAAATGTTGATAGAAACACATTGAAAGTCCGAAACAATTTTCAATGGCCAAAAAAAAAAATTTTTTGTTGTTGCTGGAAATGGCTCAAAACGAAAAGTGACTCGATTAGGGATTATTTTGGCCGACCCGTCAGAAAATCAAAATGGCCGCCCCACGCAGACCGTCATTTCAAAGACATCAAAATTTATACACATCACAAAGGTACATAAAGAGAATCTTATACATGATTTTGAGGAAAACTGTCTGAATAGATTTCGAGAAATTAGCCCAATGGGCTACTAAGGTTACCGGAGAAATATACAGAGTTAAGCCGAGAAAGTTGAAAGTCAAATTCAAGGTGACCACTGAAATCGCCATATCTCTAACCGTGAAAATGGGATCAAAGGTTAAATTCTAGATCACCAAACTATTCAGCATACATCATTTCCTATATGTTCACTATGGACCCCTAAGCTGTAAATTTGATAATAAAACGAGATATAAGCCATTTTGTAATCTGACTTTGAAAATAAAATGACTGACCTTGAAATTTAGGTCAAAGGTCAAATTCAATATCATTAAAATATTCAGAATATATCATTTCCTATATGTTCACAATTAATTCCTAAGCTGTAAAGTCGCTAATAAGCAAGATATTGGCCATTTTGTCCTGTGACCTTGAAAATAAGTCAAAGGTCAAATTCAAGGTCACGAGCATTTTCAGCATATATCATTTCCTATATGTTCACAATTGATTCCTAAGCTGTAAAGTCGCTAATTTATAAGCAAGATATTGGCCATTTTGTCCTGTGACCTTGAAAATAGGTCAAAGGTCAAATTCAAGGTCACGAGCATTTTCAGCATATATCATTTCTTATATGTTCACAATTGATTCCTAAGCTGTAAAGTCGCTAATAAGCAAGATATTGGCCATTTTGTCCTGTGACCTTGAAAATGAGGTCAAAGGTCAAATTCAAGGTCACGAGAATATTCAGCATATATCATTTCCCATATGTTCACAATTGATTCCTAAGCTGTAAAGTCGATAATAAGCGAGATATCAGCAATTTTGTCCTGTGACCTTGGAAATGAGGTCAAAGGTCAAATTCAAGGTCATGAGAATATTCTGCGTATATCATTTCCTATATGTTCACAATTGATTCCTAAGCTGTAAAGTCGATAATAAGCGAGATCTTAGCCATTTTGTCATGTGACCTTCAAAATGAGGTCAAAGGTCAAATTCAAGTTCCTGAGAATTTTCAGCATATATCATTTCCTATATGTTCACAATTGATTTCTAAGCTGTTAAGTCACTGATAAGCAAGATATTGGCCATTTTGTCCTGTGACCTTGAAAATGAGGTCAAAGGTCAAATTAAAGGTCACGAGAATTTTCAGCATATATCATTTCCTATATGTTCACAATTGATTCCTAAGCTGTAAAGTCGCTAATAAGCAAGATATTGGCCAATTTGTCCTGTGACCTTGAAAATGAGGTCAAAGGTCAAATTCAAGGTCATGAGAATATTCAGCATATATCATTTCCTATATGTTCACAATTGATTCCTGAGCTGTAAAGTCGATAATAAGCGAGATATTAGCAATTTTGTCCTGTGACCTTGGAAATGAGGTCAAAGGTCAAATTCAAGGTCATGACAATATTCAGCATATATCATTTCCTATATGTTCACAATTGATTCCTAAGCTGTAAAGTCGATAATAAGCAAGATATTAGCCATTTTGTCATGTGACCTTGAAAATGAGGTCAAAGGTCAAATTCAGGGTCATGAGAATTTTCAGCATATATCATTTCCTATATGTTCACAATTGATTCCTAAGCTGTAAAGTCGATAATAAGCGAGATATTAGCCATTTTGTCCTGTGACCTTGAAAATGAGGTCAAAAGTCAAATTCAAGGTCACTAGAATATTCAGCATATATCATTTCCTATATGTTCACAATTGATTCCTAAGCTGTAAAGTCGATAATAAGCGAGATATTAGCAATTTTGTCCTGTGACCTTGGAAATGAGGTCAAAGGTCAAATTCAAGGTCACGAACATATTCAGCATATATCCTTTCCTATATGTTCACAATTGATTCCTAAACTGTAAAGTCGATAATAAGCGAGATATTAGCCATTTTGTTATGTGACCTTGAAAATGAGGTCAAAGATCAAATTCAAGGTCACGAGAATATTCAGCATATATCATTTCCTATATGTTCATAACTGATTCCTAAGCTGTAAAGTCGATAACAAGCGAGATATTAGCCATTTTGTCCTATGACCTTGAAAATGGGGTCAAAGGTCAAATTCAAGGTCATCAGAATATTCAGCATACATATCATTTCCTATATGTCCACAATTGATTCCTAAGCTGTAGAGTCGATAATAAGCGAGATATCAGCCATTTTGTGCTCTGACCTTGAAATTGAGGTCAGAGGTCAAATTCAAGGTCACAAGAATATTCAGCGTATATCATTTCCTATATGTCCATAATTGATTCCTAGTCTCTAATCTCAATATTAAGTGAGATATTAGGCATAATGTGTCCCATTATAAAGCATAGGAGAATTTAACATGGGAAAGTCCCATTTGGGCCGAGTTTGGGCCAAAATGGTCCACTTCGAGCGATTCAAGCGCAACGAAATTTATAGACATCATAGGAGTACATATCTGGAGTGTTATGTATCAAAAAGAAAAAAAGTTACTGAACAGATTTTGAGAAAATGGCCACCAAAGTCCAAAATCAGGCATTTTTCGTCGAAAACGGCCGCCATTTTGAAAAAAATGCGAAAATCAAAAAACTAAAAAATACCTCCTTCTTGAATTATTTTTAAGTATTTTTGTGCAAAATTTCAGAAGAATTCGCCCGTAAACAAAAAAGATAAAAATGTGGACGACGACGACGACGACGGACGACGGACGCAACGCCATGCCAATAGGTTATTGGACCATAGGTCCGGTAACCTAAAAAAGGCGAAAATCAAAAATCTAAAAATTAGCCCAATGGGCTAGAAAGGTTACCGGAGAAATATACAGAGTTAAGCCGAGAAAGTTGAAGGTCAAATTCAAGGTGACCACTGAAATCGCCATATCTCTAACCTTGAAAATGGGATCAAAGGTTAAATTCTAGATCACCAAACTATTCAGCATACATCATTTCCTATATGTTCACTATGGACCCCTAAGCTGTAAATTTGATAATAAGCGAGATATAAGCCATTTTGTAATCTGACTTTGAAAATAAAATGACTGACCTTGAAATTTAGGTCAAAGGTCAAATTCAATATCATTAAAATATTCAGAATATATCATTTCCTATATGTTCACAATTGATTCCCAAGCTGTAAAGTCGATAATAAGCGAGATATTAGCCATTTTGTCCTGTTGACCTTGAAAATGAGGTCAAAAGTCAAATTCAAGGTCACTAGAATATTCAGCATATATCATTTCCTATATGTTCACAATTTATTTCTAAGCTGTAAAGGCGCTAATCAGCAAGATATTGGCCATTTTGTCCTGTGACCTTGGAAATGAGGTCAAAGGTCAAATTCAAGGTCATGAGAATATTCAACATATATCATTTCCTATATGTTCACAATTGATTCCTAAGCTGTAAAGTCGATAATAAGCGAGATATTAGCCATTTTGTCATGTGACCTTGAAAATGAGGTCAAAGGTCAAATTCAAGGTCATGAGAATTTTCAGCATATATCATTTCCTATATGTTCACAATTGATTCCTAAGCTGTAAAGTCGATAATAAGCGAGATATTAGCCATTTTGTCATGTGACCTTGAAAATGAGGTCAAAGGTCAAATTCAAGGTCATGAGAATTTTCAGCATATATCATTTCCTATATGTTCACAATTGATTCCTAAGCTGTAAAGTCGATAATAAGCGAGATATTAGCCATTTTGTCATGTGACCTTGAAAATGAGGTCAAAGGTCAAATTCAAGGTCATGAGAATTTTCAGCATATATCATTTCCTATATGTTCACAATTGATTCCTAAGCTGTAAAGTCGCTAATAAGCAAGATATTGGCCGCTTTGTCCTGTGACCTTGAAAATGAGGTCAAAGGTCAAATTCAAGGTCACGAGAATTTTCAGCATATATCATTTCCTATATGTTAACAATCGATTCCTAAGCTGTAAAGTTGCTAATAAGCAAGATATTGGCCATTTTGTCCTGTGACCTTGAAAATGAGGTCAAAGCTCAAATTCAAGGCCACGAGAATATTCAGCATATATCATTTCCTATATGTACACAATTGATTCCTAAGCTGTAAAGTCGATAATAAGCGAGATATTAGCAATTTTGTCCTGCGACCTTGGAAATGAGGTCAAAGGTCAAATTCAAGGTCACGAAAATATTCAGCATATATCATTTCCTATATGTACACAATTGATTCCTAAGCTGTAAAGTCGATAATAAGCGAGATATTAGCAATTTTGTCCTGCGACCTTGGAAATGAGGTCAAAGGTCAAATTCAAGGTCACGAAAATATTCAGCATATATCATTTCCTATATGTTCACAATTGATTCCTAAACTGTAAAGTCGATAATAAGCGAGATATTAGCCATTTTGTCATGTGACCTTGAAAATGAGGTCAAAGGTCAAATTCAAGGTCACAAGAATATTCAGCATATATCATTTCCTATATGTTCACAACTGATTCCTAAGCTGTAAAGTCGATAATAAGCGAGATATTAGCCATTTTGTCCTGTGACCTTGAAAATGAGGTCAAAAGTCAAATTCAAGGTCACAAGAATATTCAGCATATATCATTTCCTGTATGTCCACAATTCATTCCTAGTCTCTAATTTCAATATTAAGTGAGATATTAGGCTTAATGTGTGCCATTATAAAGCATAGGAAAATTTAACATGGGAAAGTCACATTTGGGCCGAGTTTGGGCCCAAAATGGCCCACTTCAAGCGATTCAAGCGCAACGAAATTTATACATGTCACAGGGGTACATATGAGGAGTGTTTTTCATCAATAAGAAAGAAAAGTTACTGAAACAGATTTTCAGAAAACGACCGTCGAACTCCAAAATTGGCCATTTTTCGACGAAAACGGCCGCTCTGACCTTGAAACCAAGGTCAGAGGTCAAATTCAAGGTCACGACAATATTCAGCATATATCATTTCCTATATGTCCACAATTGATTCCTAGTCTCTAATCTCAATATTAAGTGAGATATTAGGCTTTAATGTGTCCCATTATAAAGCATAGGAGAATTTAACATGGGAAAGTCCCATTTGGGCTGAGTTTGGGCCCAAAATAGCCCACTTCGAGCGATTCAAGCGCAACGAAATTTATACATGTCACAGGGGTACATATGAAGAGTGTTATACATCAATAATAAAAAAAGTTACTGAACAGATTTTGAGAAAATGGCCGCCAAAATCCAAAATTGACCGTTTTTCGACGAAAACGATAGGTCATGTAACCTAAAAATACCTCCCTCTGGAAATATTTTTAGGCATTTTGGCGCAAAATTTCAGAAAAATCCGATCGTAAACATTAAAGATAAAATTGTTTACGGACGACGGACGGACGACGGACGCAACGCCATGGCAATAGGTTATCGGACCATAGGTCCGGTAACCTAAAAACTAAAAAATACCGCCTTCTCAAATTATTTTAAGGTATCTTTTCCAAAATTTTCAGAAAGATTGGACCGTAAACTTTAAAGATAAAAATGTGGACGGACGACGGACGGACGGACGACGGACGCAACGCCACGGCAATAGTTTATCGGACCATAGGTCCGGTATCCTAAAATTCTCCCTCCTCGAAATATTGTTAGGTATTCTTGTGCAAAATTTCAGAAAAATTCGCCCGTAAACTTTTAAGATAAAATTTTCACGCCGGAACAGATGGATGAACGCCGGACAAAATGCCATGCCAATAGGTTATCGGACCATAGGTCCGGTAACCTGAAAATTGGCCCAAGGGCTGAGAAAGGTTGAAAGCCAATTGATTATTGCAATTCAGGTCAAATTTGCAACAGAATAATACTGGTCAAGTTAATTGTATAAAATGAATGAAGTTGATTATGCAGCTGTAACGTTGGTGCCTGCAAGACTTTCTTTGGAGAATGCCTAGCCTAATAACATAATATAGCATTTGAATCATACACATCACAGCACAGTCCTATATACATAATATAGAAGTTGAGTTCAATGTACCTTGTGCACTTGACGATTTGATGATTTTGTTATATTGACATCTTCCACTTTGTAGTTTGTCTGCTTCAACTTCTTCGGCTGTAAATACGGGAAGGAACAGGAGAAAGATGAGTATACAATTGACATGCAATATATATATTCACATGGTTATCCATCCAAAACTCACATAACTGAAGAAAGTGAATTCCAGACATGTATCATCAGAAGGTCTGCAATCGTTGGCAGCAGTGTTTTCCGATATTTGTTGTCTCTTTGTCCTGCACACGTCCTCATCAGATCCATGTGTATGCGGAGTGTTTGTCACTTCAGCTGTAGTCATCACAGGCTGCGTGTCAACAATGCCAAGTTCACCATGTCAGAAAATTTCTCAGGTTAACGGCAAAGTTAACGATGCTAGATCTATGCAGTAATGATTAAGGACTAATATGAACATGTAACGCCAAGCTATTTTATCTATTATGTCGTCGGTGTTTAGTCCAGGCCTAAAAGTGCGGTAAGTCTCAATTTCATTTTGTTGTTATTCGAGTTTGACTTGGCAACAGCAGGAAAAGTGAATCGCTGTTTTTGGTCCTTTGTCTGTTTCTGTGTCGGATTTCTGCAAGTTCTTGGTGAGTGTTGGTTTGATACTGACATATAACAATGGTATCTATGTGTTTGTGTTGCCCTTTATTTTGCCCCGTATTTGAAATATCGTGACTTGGTGACTTGGTATCGTGAATTGGTGTCATATTGCTTATGCTCCGTAGTGTCAGCCTGTACAATTTACATAGTATGGTATTCTATCTCTAAATGGTTACACCGCCACAGCTAGGTTACGTAGAGTAATTGTTCTGTATGCTATTTTATTACATTAGATTACATGTAAGTGTTCATTGGTATTCTGTATCACCGTGTGGGTATGACTATAGTTGTTCAGTGCAGTATGTATGTGCTTACTCATTAGGAACCCGTTTGAGGTGGAAAACCATGACTCTTGTACACAGTACCTCCGGAGTATCCCTGGGGTTAGATTTACTCGATAAGTTGTATTTCATGTATTTGGTTGAGTAATATCTTGTCACGTAGTACCATGTGTGTTTGCCTGCAATGAATAGCTACTTGTTTACCTTATATAAGGGGATTTTTAGGGGATTTCCAAGATTTTTCTCCTGACGCTTTTATTTATAGAACAAAACGTCAGCGGACGTTTTTGGCCTAGGATAGTCATGTTTGTACAAAGAGTGTTACAGGGTGAAAGTCTGTTCAACAATGAAGAACTGAAACCTAACGTCTTGTTCGCGTGTTGAACAGAAGAGGTGTCACAAACATCCTAGTCACAAGTTTTCACTCAAACACCGACAACAAATCTAACATAGACGACAACAGCAAATCTACCATTGGATCACTGCTGAATGACTACTCACAACTCTGGCTTTGTTGAAGTCTTTGCGACGTTTGTAAGGTTCAATGGTTGGGTACAGCATGTAGTACATGACAGTTCCCCCAGCATCACAGACCACAAGGTTATGTAACCAGCTGTTGTGGGACATGTCCTGAAACCATGCAAACTTACAAATATTGGCACCATTGGTTATACTTGTTAATATTAACAAATGATCGAGGGGAACATTGCTTACTGAGCACTTTGACTCTCGGTCACCTTCGGTCTAGTTCAAGATCAAAATTAGCCCAATGGGCTAGAAGGGTTACCGGAGAAATATACAGAGTTAAGCCGAGAAAGTTGAAGGTCAAATTCAAGGTGACCACTGAAATCGCCATATCTCTAACCTTGAAAATGGGATCAAAGGTTAAATTCTAGATCACCAAACTATTCAGCATACATCATTTCCTATATGTTCACTATGGACCCCTAAGCTGTAAATTTGATAATAAGCGAGATATAAGCCATTTTGTAATCTGACTTTGAAAATAAAATGACTGACCTTGAAATTTAGGTCAAGCGTCAAATTCAATATCATTAAAACATTCAGAATATATCATTTCCTATATGTTCACAATTTATTCCTAAGCTGTAAAGTCGATAATAAGCGAGATATTAGCCATTTTGTCCTGTTGACCTTGAAAATGAGGTCAAAAGTCAAATTCAAGGTCACTAGAATATTCAGCATATATCATTTCCTATATGTTCACAATTGATTTCTAAGCTGTAAAGGCGCTAATAAGCAAGATATTGGCCATTTTGTCCTGTGACCTTGAAAATGAGGTCAAAGGTCAAATTCAAGGCCACGAGAATATTCAGCATATATCATTTCCTATATGTTCACAATTGCTTCCTAAGCTGTAAAGTCGATAATAAGCAAGATATCAGCCATTTTGTCCTGCGACCTTGAAAATGAGGTCAAAGGTCAAATTCAAGGTCACGAAAATATTCAGCATATATCATTTCCTATATGTTCACAATTGATTGCTAAACTGTAAAGTCGATAATAAGCGAGATATTAGCCATTTTGTCATGTGACCTTGAAAATGAGGTCAAAGGTCAAATTCAAGGTCACAAGAATATTCAGCATATATCATTTCCTATATGTTCACAATTGATTCCTAAGCTGTAAAGTCGATAATAAGCGAGATATTAGCCATTTTGTCCTGTGATCTTGAAAATGAGGTCAAAAGTCAAATTCAAGGTCACGAGAATATTCAGCATATATCATTTCCTATATGTCCACAATTCATTCCTAGTCTCTAATTTCAATATTAAGTGAGATATTAGGCTTAATGTGTGCCATTATAAAGCATGGGAAAATTTAACATGGGAAAGTCACATTTGGGCCGAGTTTGGGCCCAAAATGGCCCACTTCAAGCGATTCAAGCGCAACGAAATTTATACATGTCACAGGGGTACATAAGAGGAGTGTTTTTCATCAATAAGAAAAAAAAGTTACTGAACAGATTTTGAGAAAACGACCGTCGAAGACCAAAATTGGCCATTTTTCGACGAAAACGGCCGCTCTGATCTTGAAACCAAGGTCAGAGGTCAAATTCAAGGTCACGACAATATTCAGCATATATCATTTCCTATATGTCCACAATTGATTCCTAGTCTCTAATCTCAATATTAAGTGAGATATTAGGCTTTAATGTGTCCCATTATAAAGCATAGGAGAATTTAACATGGGAAAGTCCCATTTGGGCCGAGTTTGGGCCCAAAATGGCCCACTTCGAGCGATTCAAGTGCAACGAAATTTATACATGTCACAAGGGTACATATGAGGAGTGTTATGCATCAATAAAAAAAAAAGTTACTGAACAGATTTTGAGAAAATGGCCGCCAAAGTCCAAAATCAGGCATTTTTCGTCGAAAACGGCCGCCATTTTGAAAAAAATGCGAAAATCAAAAAACTAAAAAATACCTCCCTCTCGAAATATTTTTAGGCATTTTTGTGCAAAATTTCAGAAAAATTCGATCGTGAACTTTAAAGATAAAATTGTTGACGGACGACGACGACGACGGACGACGCCGACGCCGGACGCATCGCCATGCCAATAGGTTACGGACCAAAGGTCCGGTAACCTAATAAAAACTGCAGCACATTTTATTTTCTATATGCTGATATTAAAGGGCCACTGTATGGAATTCGGCATTTAGGGGATTTCCAAGATTTTTCTCCTGATGCTTTTATTTATAGAACAAAACGTCAGATGACGTTTTTGGCCTAGGATCTCTGCCGAGCCGACCTGGGCTGATCTGAAAATTGGCTCGGCAGAGATTCTGGGTCAAAAACGTAATCTGACCTTTTGTTCTATAAATAGAAGCGTTGGGAGAAAAATCTTGGAAATCCCCTAAAAGCCGAATCCCATACAGTGGCCCTTTAATACAAACTGAACTCTCCATGCCTATTGGTCAAATGGTCAATGGTAAATCCACTAAATGGTGAGTTCACACACATCGTGATGTAACCACAACTAGGGATTTGAGCACTATGTCTCAATGAGATGAAAAGTTTAGTGGTTTCTCGACAGAAAAAGTCATTTCACCTTTCAAAGTCATGAAAGCTCAAATTCATGGTCAACCCTGAAATCACCATATATGACTTCCCATTTGAATGTTATATTTAAGCTCCATCTTGAAGCATTAGGCGAATTGTTTTTTATTTCTTGGTTTATTAACGACGGATGAAAACATGTTGGGTCGGATAGAGGAATAAAAATAAAATCGGCTCCAATGTAGTGTCGGGGAAAATAAAATCTTCAAAAAGTATAAATTAAGCCTAAAAGCGTAAATCAGGAACAATAAACATTTGTTTCTCCCCTAAAATTAGCCCAAGGGCTAAGATAGGTTACCGGACAATTTTGGTTTCAAGCATTGTAGGTGACATATGATTTTGAGATTTACCAGTCAAATTCATCTTTGTGAATCTCAATGTCACCATCAGGTATGCTGCATATGACTTCGTATGTTTATAATACAAACATATAAGTTTTATCAACAAGTATTTCGTGTGTATAGGCCAATTTCAGATTTTGAGATTCGCCCTTCAAAGTTAAGGTCAAGTTCAAGGTCACCAAAAAATGTGCCATTTATACATGACTTTTTTTACAGGCTTATACACAATCCTAACCTGTATGTGCAAAAGTTTATGCTTCAGAGGCCACTTTCAAGATTTCAAGTCAGACATTTAGCACTCAAGGTCATCCAAGGTCAAAATCAAGGTCATCATTAGTTGTTCCATATATGACTTCCTATATGTTCATAATGCAAACTGAAGCTCTATCTAAATGCATTTCATCTGTAGAGGCAAATTTGGGCATTTTTTCACTCAAAAATGGCTGTTTTGACCTTTCAAGGTCATCAAAGGTCAAATTCAAGGTCCCCTCCCAACTCGCTATATATAACTTCCTATTTGAAAGTGCCAATATCTAAGCTCTATCTTCAAGCGTACTATGAGTACAGTCCTGGCAGCTCCCATTATGAAGGAAAAAAGTGCCGAAAATTTTCTAAGTCCAAAATTTTTTTCAAAGGGTGAAAAATTTTTTTTTGTCTAGAAATGACCCAAAATGAATAATAACGCGATTTGGGGCAAACAAAATTTTTTTCGCCGACGCGTCAAAAATTCAAAATTGCCGCCACACGGAGACCGGCGATTCAAGAGCAACAAAACTTATAAACATCATAAAGGTAAGTAAGGAGAATATTTTGAAACAATAATCTCAAAACTGATCAGACAGTTTTCGAGAAAAGACAGGCCAGGTGCAAATTCGAGCATTTCTCAACCCAAAAATGGCTGTTTTGACCTTTCAAGGTCATCCAAGGTCAAATTCAAGGTCACCACACAAGTCGCCATATATGACTTTCCATTTGAAAGTGCCAATATCTAAGCTCTATCTTCAAGCGTTCTATGAGTACAGTCCCGGCAGCTCTCATTATGAAGGAAAAAAGTGCCGAAAATTTTCTAAGTCCAAAATTTTTTTCAAAGGGTGAAAATTTTTTTTTGCCTAGAAATGGCCCAAAATGGATAGTAATGCGATTTGGGGCGAAAAAAAAAATTTTCGCCGACTCGTCAAAAATTCAAAATGGCCGCCACACTGAGATCGGCGATTCAAGGGCAACAAAACTTATACACGTCACAGAGGTATATAAGAGGAATCTTCTTAAGCAAAAATCTCAAAACTGATCAGACAGTTTTTGAGAAAATACAGACCAGGTGCAAATTTGAGCGTTTTTCGACCCAAAAATGGCTGTTTTGACCTTTCAAGGTCATCCAAGGTCAAATTCAAGGTCACCACACAAATCGCCATATATGACTTCACATTTGAAAGTGCCAATTTCTAAGCTCTATCTTCAAGCGTTCTATGAGTACAGTCCAGACAGCTCCCATTATGAAGGAAAAAAGTGCTGAAAATTTTCTAAGTCCAAAATTTTTTTCAAAGGGTGAAAATTTTTTTTTGCCCTAGAAATGGCCCAAAATGGATAGTAATGCGATTTGGGGCGAAAAAAATTTTTTTCGCCGACCCGCCAAAAATTCAAAATGGCCGCCACACGGAAACCGGCGAATTTAGGGCAACCAAACTTATACATATCACAGAGGTATATGAGGGGAATCTTTTGAAACCAAAAACTCAAAACTGATCAGACAGTTTTTGAGAAAATGGCCGTCAAAGTCCAAAATTGAGCGTTTTTCGACAAAAACGGCCGCCATTTTGAAAAAAATGCGAAAATCAAAAAACAAAAAAATACCTCCTTCTCAAAATATTTTTAGGCATTTTTGTGCAAAATTTCAGAAAGATTCGCTCGTTAACTTTAAAGATAAAAATGTTAACGCCGGACAGACGGACGGACGGCTAGACAGACGGACGACGGACGCAACGCCATGCCAATAGGTTATCGGACCAAAGGTCCGGTAACCTAAAAATGCACGAAAACTACAAATGCTAACTTGTTTCAAAACGAAAGCAACACGTCATGAATGCAGCAGATGCAAAATCGAGGCAATTAACCTTATTTTAACATTTCAAAATATCCATCCTTCCTTCCCCACCACCTCCCTCCAGGATTCTTATAGAAATTCACTTAACATATTAAAATGGTGTTACTATTTCAACGGAATAAGCCTGACTGGGTTCCGATTTAGTGCTTTCCGATTATCGCAGCTGACCATGCCCAGAAGGTGGCGCTGCAGTAAAACCTGCTATGGTCCATGTCATTCAGCCTCAATGCACAGTTACTATTATGAAAAATTAGCCCAAAGGCTAAGATAGGTTACCGGACAATTTTGGTTTGGCCATGGCAGGTAACAGACCTTGAGATTTAAAATAATAATGTCATTAATTTATATAGTGCAAAATTATGTGTTTTTCTATGTGCTCAGGAGAGTCCATGCAGTCAGTTATCAAATAAATGAGTTTTGAGGTGTTTCTTGAATGTGTCCAGCGTTTGACATCATCGGAGACTGTCAATGAGGTTGTTCCACAGGTGTGGCATGGCAGATTTGAAGGCTCTCTCTCCGACTGACTTGTTCACACGTGGAACTGACAAGAGAAAAGGCTGATTCGTATCGGCACATATGGTGGCACCAGATTGACCAGGTATCCAGGAGGGCTCAGATTGTACACAATCTTGAAGACTAGTAGGAGGATCTTGAAGCTGATCCTCTTCCCAACCTGGAGCCAGTGGAGGGATCGTAGGACTTGTGAGATGTGTTCGTTCTTGCGAGTACCAGACACAACTCTGGCAGCAGCATTTTGAGTAAGTTGGAGGCGCTTCAGCAGATTGTCGGGGAGACCAACAATTAAAGCATTATTGAAATCTAGTCTGGAGATCACTAGAGCATTCACTACCTTTTCACAGGAGTCAATGTCCAGGATATGGCAGATCCTTCTGATCACTCTGATGTAGAAGTACATCGAGCTTGTCGCACGATTGACCTGTGCCGACATATCCATGTAACGGTCGAATGAAGCTCCCAAGTTCCTCATGGAGGCTGAAGGTTGAACGGATGCGTCCCCAACAGTCACATTTGGATTATCAGCAAGTATACATTTCATGTGATACTTTTTGGCCACAAGCAGCAGTTCCGTTTTGTTGTCATTCAACTGGAGCTTATTTCGGGCCATCCATATTCGTATGTCCGCAGCACAGTTGTTGAGCACAGCGATTGCCTGCTGGAGAAATTCCGAGTCACCACTCCTGAACCTGGTATAAACCTAAGTGTCGTCGGCGTAGCCATGTGTTGAACTGGATGTCTGTCGATTACTGCAGCGAGAGGGAGGATATAGCACAAGAATAGGAGTGGACCCAGCACACTCCCTTGGGATACTCCTGTCTTGAGGGGGGTCGACTCCGATTCCACACCAGAAATCACAACACTGTGATCAGTCTTCCAGATAACTTCTCACCCAGCTCAAGACCTTACCACGCAAGCCAATCACATCGTACAACCGGGAAAGGAGTAGTCCATGATCGACAGTATCGAAGGCCGCCGAGAGATCTGTCAACGCCAAGAGCACTTCGTCTCCTTCGTCCAGAGCGGTGTCTATGTCGTTTTTGACCGCGAGCAATGCCGTCTCCACGCTGTGGCCTTTCCTGTAGGCCGATTGGAAGATGTCACACAGTCCGTTTCTGGCCATGTGGTTTGTGATGTGTCTGGATACTACCCTCTACATCAGCTAAAGCCATATTAGACACAGGTCTGAAATTTTTCATAGTTCTCGGATCAAGGGGACCAGCACAGAGGAGATCCTGTCATCCTTCAGTAACCAGGTAGGCACCAGATCTAGCTGGCACGACCGTCGTGGATTGTGGATTTGTTCAGTGCCGTACGAATAGTCTTCACCTTGTCACGAAAGTAGTTGACGAAGGAATTTGCCAAGTCGGAGCTGCTTGTTGCCACGGGCAGGGTAGGCGTGTATGGCTGTTAACTGCACTGAACATTTTGCGTGAGTCGCAGCTCTCCAAACTAAGGCAGAAGTACTTTCGCTTTGCGTCATTCACGAGTTGTACCTCAACCTTCTGGGGACACCCGAAAACGAGTTCCAAGTTCCAAGTTCCGAGTTCCAAGTTCCAAGTTCCAAGTTCCGAGTTCCAAGTTCCGAGTTCCAAGTTCCAAGTTCCGCGTTTAAAGCTCTAAGAAAAAGGTGTCGTCGGTGTTCAGTCAGTACCGTAAAACATCTAATAAACGCCCGGGCGTCTATTGATTTCAGTTACACTCTAGACTCGGTGTCTATTAGAACCCGGCGTTTATTGCTTTCAGTCATTGTCTGGACCCGGCGTTTATTGGAATTGGCGAGGCCTGTGTTACTATATGACAAATCGGACAACAGTTTAGATATTAAAAGCTGGAAATTCCCAACTGGGACGCGTTGAACTTGACGTTGTCGATATTAGTATCTATACGTTGCTATATGTTACACAATGTACGTAGATCCGGCGTCTATCAGAACCCGGCGCCTATTAATTTCAGTATACCTGAACCTCCGGCGTCTATTAGAACCCCGCGTCTATTTGAAACCCGGCGTCTTTTAGAAGTTTTACGGTATTTCTATGCCACGCTTTTTCAGGAGTTCTCTGAACATTGAGTCTAAAAGCTGCAGAGATGAGGGATCATGGCGTCAGTTAGAAGGCGCAGCACCACTATATGTTACACGCGTTCGAATAAATGATAAATATCAACTTCTTCTAATAAATATTTGTTCAGTCATCCACAGCATAGTTCGTTGGTGATGCCTGAACAATTATTTAATGAAAGAAATTGACAAGATCCGAATTTATTCTGTCATAATGCAATAACTATTATTTTCAATCCCCTTTGTTTTCAATTTTCCCATCATTTGTATTAAATTTTGTGAATGTAAAATATAGAAATGATATAAAAATACATTTGAACTAAATAGAATTGAACGAAAAACACACCCAAATCCGCAAACTATCCGAAATTTCAAATCATACCCACGTGGCACTCTGAGGTCCGCGCGTACCAGGCGTCAGCTTGGAAGGTTAATATTCGACTTTGTGATATTGAACAGTTGTTGAAAGGTGGCACAAGAAAGTGATTTAATGAGTTGGAGACACCCGATGCAGAAATATAAAATTAGCCCAATGGGCTAGAAAGGTTACCGGAGAAATATACAGAGTTAAGCCGAGAAAGTTGAAGGTCAAATTCAAGGTGACCACTGAAATCGCCATATCTCTAACCTTGAAAATGGGATCAAAGGTTAAATTCTAGATCACCAAACTATTCAGCATACATCATTTCCCATATGTTCACTATGGACCCCTAAGCTGTAAATTTGATAATAAGCGAGATATAAGCCATTTTGTAATCTGACTTTGAAAATAAAATGACTGACCTTGAAATTTAGGTCAAAGGTCAAACTCAATATCATTAAAATATTCAGAA
The DNA here is from genome assembly GCA_949152475.1 of Terebella lapidaria. Classification (NCBI taxonomy): domain Eukaryota; kingdom Metazoa; phylum Annelida; class Polychaeta; order Terebellida; family Terebellidae; genus Terebella; species Terebella lapidaria. The sequence goes on from OX424569.1 coordinate 20,316,994, forward strand.
TATCTCATTTCCTATATGTTTACAATTGATTCCTAAGCTGTAAAGTCAATAATAAGCAAGATATTAGCCATTTTGTCCTGTTGAGCTTGAAAATGAGGTCAAAAGTCAAATTCAAGGTCACTAGAATATTCAGCATATATCATTTTCTATATGTTCACAATTGATTCCTAAGCTGTAAAGTCGCTAAGAAGCAAGATATTGGCCATTTTGTCCTGTGACCTTGAAAATGAGGTCAAAGGTCAAATTCAAGGTCACGAGAATATTCAGCATATATCATTTCCTATATGTTCACAATTGATTCCTAAGCTGTAAAGTCGATAATAAGCGAGATATTAGCAATTTTGTCCTGTGACCTTGGAAATGAGGTCAAAGGTCAAATTCAAGGTCACGAGAATATTCAGCATATATCATTTCCTATATGTTCACAATTGATTCCTAAGCTGTAAAGTCGATAATAAGCAAGATATTAGCCATTTTGTCATGTGACCTTGAAAATGAGGTCAAAAGTCAAATTCAGGGTCATGAGAATTTTCAGCATATAGCATTTCCTATATGTTCACAATTGATTCCTATGCTGTAAAGTCGATAATAAGCGAGATATTACCATTTTGTCATGTGACCTTGAAAATGAGGTCAAAAGTCAAATTCAAGGTCATGAGAATTTTCAGCATATATCATTTCCTATATGTTCACAATTGATTCCTAAGCTGTAAAGTAGCTAATAAGCAAGATATTGGCAATTTTGTCCTGTGACTTTGAAAATGAGGTCAAAGGTCAAATTCAAGGTCATGAGAATTTTCAGCATATATCATTTCCTCTATGTTCACAATTGATTCCTAAGCTGTAGAGTCGCTAATAAGCAAGATATTGGCCATTTTGTCCTGTGACCTTGAAAATGAGGTCAAAGGTCAAATTCAAGGTCACGAGAATATTCAGCATATATCATTTCCTATATGTTCACAATTGATTCCTAAGCTGTAAAGTCGATTATAAGCGAGATATTAGCAATTTTGTCCTGTGACCTTGGAAATGAGGTCAAAGGTCAAATTCAAGGTCACGAAAATATTCAGCATATATCCTTTCCTATATGTTCACAATTGATTCCTAAACTGTAAAGTCGATAATAAGCGAGATATTAGCCATTTTGTTATGTGACCTTGAAAATGAAGTCAAAGGTCAAATTCAAGGTCACGAGAATATTCAGCATATATCATTTCCTATATGTTCACAATTGATTCCTAAGCTGTAAAGTCGATAATAAGCGAGATATTAGTCATTTTGTCCTGTGACCTTGAAAATGAGGTCAAAGGTCAAGTTCAAGGTCACGAGAATATTCAGCATATATCATTTCCTATATGTCCACAATTCATTCCTAGTCTCTAATTTCAATATTAAGTGAGATATTAGGCGTAATGTGTGCCATTATAAAGCATAGGAAAATTTAACATAGGAAAGTCACATTTGGGCCGAGTTTGGGCCCACTTCAAGCGATTCAAGGGCAACGAAATTTATACATATCACAGGGGTACATATGAGGAGTGTTTTTCATCAATAAGAAAAAAAAGTTACTGAACAGATTTTGAGAAAACGACCGTCAAAGTCCAAAATTGGCCATTTTTCGACGAAAACGGCCGCTCTGACCTTGAAACCAAAGTCAGAGGTCAAATTAAAGGTCACGACAATATTCAGCATATATCATTTCCTATATGTCCACAATTGATTCCTAGTCTCTAATCTCAATATTAAGTGAGATATTGGGCTTTAATGTGTCCCATTATAAAGCATAGGAGAATTTAACATGGGAAAGTCCAATTTGGGCCGAGTTTGGGCCCAAAATGGCCCACTTCGAGCGATTCAAGGGGAACGAAATTTATACATGTCACAGGGGTACATATGAGGAGTGTTATGCATCAATAAAAGAAAAAGTTACTGAACAGATTTTGAGAAAACGACCGCCAAAGTCCAAAATTGGCCATTTTTCGACGAAAACGGCCGCCATTTTGAAAAAAATGCGAAAATCAAAAAACTAAAAAATACCTCCCTCTCGAAATATTTTTAGGCATTTTTGTGCAAAATTTCAGAAAAATTCGATCTTAAACTTTAAAGATAAAATTGTTGACGGACGACGACGACAGACGACGGACGATGATGCCGGACGCAATGCCATGCAATAGGTTATCGGACCAAAGGTCCGGTAACCTAAAAACGATAACAGCACTTTCTTGGAACTTTAAATGCGGAACTTGGAACTCGGAACTTGGAACTTGGAACTTGAAACTCAGAACTTGGAACTTGGAACTTGAAACTCGTTTTCGGGTGTCCCAACCTTCTGCTGTGCTTGCAGCACCTGCAGGTGAACAGTCAGACCGGTTATGTGATACATTCTTTCCAAGCGACGGCGAACCCTGCAGGCATCATGGACAGTGTCATTGTACCAGGACTTTTTGTTGCCCTGCTTGGCAGTGACCTCGCACACAAGGGCGTGTTTGTCCAAGACATTCGGCATAGTGACACTGTAGCCATCAAACATAGCATTCATCATTGTCATCTTTCTTTGTGGCGAAGGTGTTCTTGAGATCCTTCGAGAACAAGTCAACGTCAAGTTTACGGAGCTTTCAGGTTCTCACTGACTGTATGACAGGAGCAAAAATAGTGCTTGTGATGGTGAAGTTCACAGCACACGAAAGTCTACCGTATATGCCCTAATAGACGCGCCGGCAATAGACGCGCCGGCACAGACTGTCATGTCAAAGGCAACAATACTTATACACATCACAAAGGTACATAAGGAGAATCTTATACATGATTTTGAAGGAAACTGTCTGGATAGATTTCGAGAAAATGGCCACCAAAGGCAAAATTCATCACTTTTTCGACAAAAAAAGGTCGTTTTGACCTTTCAAGGTCATTGAAGGTCAAATTCAAGGTCACCACTCAAACCGCAATATATGATTTCCCATTTGAATGTGCCAATACTTAGGCTCTATCTTGAAGTGTTCTATGAGATTACTCTGCATAGCTCCCATTATGAAGGAAAAATCAGCCCAAGGGCTAAGAAAGGTTACCGGAGAAATGTTCAGTTTTAAACCATAACATTTTTTATTCAAATTGTCATATTGACCTTTCATGGTCATTGAAGGTGAAATTTAAGACTACCATTGACACTGCAACATGATTTCCCATTTGATACTGCCAATGTTTAAGGTCTATCTTGAAGTGTTTTACGAGTTTATTCCATACAGCTCCCATACGTGAGTTCGGGAATGTTTTCAAGTTAGGTACATGTGAGTGGAATTGGGTCAGGGTCAAGTGGTATAAACATAGCCAATCCATGCTTTCCCATACTATTGTCGAGTCACTGTCACCAACAAATTACTCGATTTCGCTTGTACAATACTAAGTACTCTGTTCACTTCGAGTTCACTGCGTCACTCACACTTGAACATGGTGCGTATGAACGTTTTGTTTATACCACTTGACCTGACCTAGAAACATTTCCGAACTGGCCGATCATGAAGGAAAAATGAGGTCAAAGGTCAAATTCAAGGTCATACAAATATTCACAATAGTAATTCATTCATGTTCACAATTGATTCCCAAGCCGTTAAGTTGATAAGAAACAAAATATTAGCCATTTTGTGCTCCGACCTTGAAAATAAATCAAAGGTCAAGTTCAAGGTCATGAGAATACTCAGCATATATAATTTTCTACATGTACACAACCTATTCCCAAACTGTAGAATCGATAATAAACAAGATATTAGTCACTTTGTGCTCTGACCTTGAAAATAAGGTCAAAGGTCAAATTCAAGGTCACAACAATGTGTAGCATATATTATTTCCTATAGGTTCACAATTGATTCCTGAGCTGTAAAGTCGATAATAAGCATTATTATATGCCTATGAAAATGCTACAATAAATCACACAGAGTGCAATCGGTCCGATATACTGCGATATTGACCTCCTTCATATTGACCGGCGTCGTGCATAGCAACCGACGGTCTTTTGACGATTTCGTATTCATGCGCTGGTGAAATGACGGTTTTTTTTGTTTTGTAGTACATGAAAATGTCCATAAAATTACTTGCTTTCAGGGTCTAAAATGGCTAGAAAATGTCAGCATTTGTAATCATGTCTCTCCCGAGGGATATGCATATCATGACGCGGCATATAAAATCGGTCGTGTCTGGGCTGCTACGGCCCAGACACGACCTCGGGCCTCAAACACTGTATCCAGTCAATTACCTATAAAGATATTAGCCATTTTGTGCTCTGACCTTGAAAATGAGGTCAAAGGTCAAATATAATTCAGCATATATCACTTCCTGTATGTCCACAATTTCCTAAAGTCGATAATAAGGGAGATATTAGCCATTTTATGCTTTGACCTTGAAAATGAGGTCAAAGGTCAAATTCAAGGTCATGACAATAATCAGCATATATTATTTCCTATATGTCCACAATTGATTCCTAAGCTGTAAAGTCGATAATAAGCGAGATATTAGCCATTTTGTGCTCTGATCTTGAAAATGAGGTCAAAGGTCAAATTCAAGGTCATGACAATAATCAGCATATATCATTTCCTATGTGTCCACAATAGATTCCTAGTCTCTAATGTCAATATTAAGTGAGATATTAGGCATAGTGTGTCCCATTATAAAGCATAGGAGAATTTAACATGAGAAAGTCCTATTTGGGACCCGTCAAGAAAATGAAAATGGTCGCTACACGCAGACCGGCGATTCAGGGGCAACGAAACTTATACACATCACAGAGGTATGTGGGAGCAATCTTTTGAAATGAAAATCTCAAAAGTGTCTGAAATTGGCTGTTTTTCGGCGAAAATGGCCGCCATTTTGAAAAAAAATGCGAAAATCAAAAAACAAAAAAATAACCCCTCTTGAAATATTCTTTGGTATTTTTGTGCAAAATTTCAGAAAGATCCGATCGTAAACATAGGGCCAAGGGCCCTGTAGCTCATCGGCAGGCGACCAGAATATTTCATCAAAATGATATAGATAGGTGTATGTGGTGCATAGATCTCATTATCATGTAGTAGTAGTAGATTTATTGACATACGAATAATCAAACATTATGTGAGCATACAAAACGGGTGAGAAGACAAAGGCAATAGACCTCATGGAGAACTCTAGTGACAAAAGTCAGTGTAACAACAAATGGTCTACACAAATACCATGCATGTACACAAGTACATTGATTTATATTAGTTATGTCCGGTAAAAAGACAAAACATTATGGCAATAGTTCGACAATTGACATAGATCATCCACGTTATTGAACAGTTCTTCAAGAGTGTCCACATTTATATTGAAAGTGTTCATCATAAAATACTAAGCTCTATCCTCAAGTTGTGTCGCTATGAATCAATTCCCACATTCAATGTGGACTTAACCTTGACCATCTTCCAAAAGATTTGCAATATAATGATTCCCCATATCTATCCAGCTTTCAAGATTTTCTACAAAAAAAACCCCCACTTATATTTACACATTTTTTGAAGGATGCACCAGGATGCACCATGCATATATTATGTGATTTCCCAATTAATATTCCTACTATATTTATACCTCAATATTGAAATATCAAGGTGATCCAGCATCTTCCTCGTGAAACTGTCTCACACCCAAATCCGCGAAACTTTATCCCCCGCGAAACTTACCCATATACAGTACCTCCTAACACCCCACTTGTCTTGCCACCAATGTGTTACAAAACACCTTTATTGGAATAACTGTGATGTTCTGTGTACTTTATCATGTGTTATAATATTTTCTCGTGCCAATATACATAAAATTCCAGTGATGAACATCAGCATAAAAGTGTGCTCTCCCTCCTGTGTGTTTTATTGTTATTTCAAATACAAAATTTCATTAATTATTTACTACTAGTATGTGTTATTTCACATACTTCAATGGTATGTATTGATGTTTATGAATTATTTAGGCTACAGTACGGTATCTTGGTACTTTTCCATGGCAAAGTGTGTGCAGATTACAACCTGTTTTTTTTTTGTTCATTCAATAAGAAAATGTGAGGCGAAAAGGAATGACGCACAATAGTCAACAGTTCTTGGATGACAGATAGGAAGTTATGATGAGAACGTTATGATTTTCAATGAGACTTGAATTTCGCCTTAGGCGCTCCATAAAATTTCCCAAGTTTGCTAATTAGTGTAAACCGATTTGTTCACGAAAGTTGCTGTTAACAGCTGTCACTGAAATAACACATGAATTTTTCCGGTATTAACTGATTATGTCTTCATCAGTTCGTGGTTCTTTTCGACAACTTAGCCGGCCATATTCTGTTGATCCATATTAGGAAATTTTCGTCGATAGTCGAAGGTTAGGCTCTCCACTGATTGGCTATCAAGTGGCTATCCACCAATGAGCTCATAGTACCTCACGAATTATTCATAAGAGAATAACACAGCAAATACTAAGATATTTTCGCTTTGATATGATACCACAGTAGATTTTCGAAAATAGTAACAATTGATACACCAAACGTACAGGTATCTGCTCCTGTCAAAGACAGTATGACCTGACAAATCGCATTTCTTGGTTGATATATGGATGTAAACACCTCTCTGTAGATAGGCTAAATCATCGTTGGTCGGAAAGATTCAGAAAGTTTGACGGAAATAAATTAACCAACATCGGAAATTTTCCGGCCGTACTTCCATTAAACACTGCAAAACAGATGTATTTATGCTTTGACATACGGACTACAGTGGAATTTAAAACGTAATAACAACTGATTCGCACAAAACACAGGTATCCGCTTCGGTCAGAACTGTTATGACCCGATAAAACGTGTTTCTTGGTGGAAGTTCGAAGGTAAACAAACATTCGCCATTTGCAATTGAAATGTCCTCTCTGCGCATGCGCTGACCTTCCACCGGCAGCCCGTATGTATAAACAAGAGCACATATAGTAAAATTAATGTTTAATCGTTAAATTTCTGCAGAAAACTTTTGGAATTTTCACCTAAGCATACTTAACTTTGGAGAGCACCCAATAAGCGAACAGTATGCCAAGTTTGGGTACAATAGCAATAGCACTTTCGGCGGAGAAGATTCTGAAAGATTTGGGTCAGGAAAACATGAGACAGACACGACAGACACCGTGTCAATCCATCCCAATAGCTCTACGGCTTACAGCCGATGAGCTAAAAATGTGGACGGACGACGCCGACGATGCCAACGCCGACAGACAACGGACGCAACGCCATGCCAATAGGTTATCGGACCATAGGTCCGGTAACCTAAAAATTGGGTGAAATTTTCCAAGTCCAACAAAATTTTCAATGGCCAAAAACAAATTTTTTTGGGGGGGCTGGAAATGGCTCAAAACGAATAGTGACTTGATTTAAGACCAAAAATTTTTTTTTCGCCGACCCGTCAAAAAATCAAAATGGCCGCCACATGCAGACCGGCGATTCAAGGGCAACGAAACTTATACATGTCATAGAGGTACATGAGAGGATTGTTTTGGAACAAAAATATCAAAACTGATCAGACAGTTTTTGAGAAAATGGCCAAAGTCCAAAATTGGCAATTTTTCATCAAAAATAGCCGCCAAATCGGCAAAAAATTAAAAAAAAAAACATTTTTAGATATTGGCCTAAGGTATGTTGTGACAAATTTATGGGGAAATTCATCATGCCAAAAAAAAGTTACAGACCCGGACGGACGACGAACGGACGACGAACGAAAAACCACGAAATAGCTTATCGGCCCAAAGGGCCTGTAAGCTAATAACATAGCACCAAGGGTGCTGTAGCTTACCGGCAATCATGCGAGTTGCATAGAAAACTGATTTTCCAACATATAAATTGTTACACTGATGTTAAAATCTATTGTTAAAACATGTTCATAAATGTTGCTAGAAACACATTTTCTGTATGGACTATAATCATGATAATACAAAATCAAATTAATTCATGAAAGATTTTTTTCCGTTAATGACATATTTTCACAGACCGTAGATTCAAAGGCAACAAAACTTATACACATCACAAAGGTACATAGGGAGAATCTTATCTATTTCGAGGAAAATTGTCGGAATAGATTTTGGCCGTCAAAGACAAAAATCATTGTTTCCTTCAACAAAAATTATCCAAGGGCTAAGATAGGTTACCGGACAATACATAATATCTATTTTGTCCGGTGGCCTTGAAAATAAGGTCACTGGTCAAATTGAAAGTCACGAGAGTATTCAGCATAATATGATTTCCCATACGTTCACAATTGATTACTAACCTGTAAATTCAACTAGACGTCAAGGCCTAAAGATGCCTTAGAGGCATTTCGGTGTTAGGACTAATTCGTAATATATAAAAAATTAGCCCAAAGGCTAAGATAGGTTACCGGACAATTTTGGTTTGGCCATGGCAGCATTGGCAGGTAACAGACCTTGAGATTTACCAATCAAATTTCGCAGTGTAAACATATGACCTTGAGATTTACCAATCAAGGTCATCTGTATGAACTTCGATGTCACCATTACATGTATGTGTGCGGCATTTGATATTCTATATGTTCATAATACAATATATCTGGGTGGAATCGTTTAGGCCGCTCAGGTCAATTTACACATTCCAAGGCAGACATTTGGCACTCAAGGTCATCTGTCGTCAAGTTTAAGGTCATCATAAGTTGTGCCATATATGTCTTCCTATATGTTCATAATGCAAACATGAGCTCTTTTTTGACCCCAAAATGGCTGTTTCGACCTTCCAAGGTCATCCAAGGTCAAATTCAAGGTCGCCACACAAGTCGCCATATATGACTCCCCATTTGAAAGTGCCAATTTCTAAGCTCTATCTTCAAGCATTCTATGAGTACAGTCGTGACAGATCCCATTATGAAGGAAAAAAGTGCCGGAAATTTTCTAAGTCCAAAATTTTTTTCAAAGGGTGAAAAAATTTTTTTGCCTAGAAATGGCCCAAAATGGATAGTAATGCGATTTGGAGCGAAAAAAATTTGTTTGCCGACTCGTCGAAAATTCAAAATGGCCGCCACACGGAGATCGGCGATTCAAGGGCAACAAAACTTATACACATCATAAAGGTACATAAGGGGAATCTTTTGAAACAAAAATCTCAAAACTGATCGGACAGTTTTCGAGATAAGACAGACAAGGTGCAAATTTGGGCATTTTTCGACCCAAAAATGGCTGTTTTGACCTTTCAAGGTCATCCAAGGTCAAATTCAAGGTCACCACACAAGTCGCCATTTATAACTTTCCATTTGAAAGTGCCAATTTCTAAGCCCTATCTTCAAGCATTCTATGAGTACAGTCTTCACAGCTCCCATTATGAGGGAAAAAAAGGGCCGAAAATTTTCTAAGTCCGAAATTTTTTTCAAAGGGTGAACATTTTTTTTTTGTCTAGAAATGACCCAAAATGGAGTAATGCGATTTGGGCCGAGAAAATTTTTTTTCGTCGACCCGTCGAAAATTCAAAATGGCCGCCATACGCAGACCGGCGATTCAAGGGCAACCAAACTTATACACATCACAGAGGTACATAAGGAGAATCTTTTGAAACAAAAATCTCAAATCCGATTAGACAGTTTTTGAGAAAACGACCATCAAAGTCCAAAATTAGCTGTTTTTCGTCAAAAATGGCCGCCATTTTGAAAATAATTCGAAAATCAAAAAACTAAAAAATACCTCCCTCTCGAAATATTTTTAAGCATTTTTGTGCAAAATTTCAGGAAGATTCAATCGTAAACTTTAAAGATATGAATGTTGACGGACGACGGACGCCGGACGACGACGGACGCCGACGACGACGGACGCAACGCCACGGCAATAGGTTATCGGACCAAAGGTCCGGTAACCTAATTAGCCCAAAGGCTAAGATAGGTTACCGGACAATTTTTGTGGCCATGGCAGCATTGGCAGGTAACAGACCTTGAGATTTACCAATCAAGGTCATCCGTGTGAACTTCGATGTCACCATTCGTGTATGGGTGCGGCATTTGATATTTTATATGTTCATGATATATAGACATTTGGCACTCGAGGTCATCTGACGTCAAGTTCAAGGTCATCATTAGTTGTGCCATATATGTCTTCCTATATGATCATAATGCAAACATAAGCTCTAAAGCATTTCATCTATAGAGGCAAATCTGGGCATTTTTTGACCCAAAATGGCTATTTTGACCTTTCAAGGTCATCCAAGGTCAAATTTAAGGTCACCACACAAATCGCCATATATGACTTCCCATTTGAAAGTGCCAATTTCTAAGCTCTATCTTCAAGTGTTCTACGAGTACAGTCCTGACAGCTCCCATTATGAAGGAAAAAAGTGCAGGAAATTTTCTAAGTCCAAAATTTTTTTCAAAGGGTGAAAAATTTTTTTAGCCTAGAAATGGCCCAAAATGGATAGTAATGCGATTTGGGGCGAAAAAAAATTGTTTCGCCGACTCGTCAAAAATTCAAAATGGCCGCCACACTGAGATCGGCGATTCAAGGGCAACAAAACTTATACACGTCACAGAGGTATATAAGAGGAATCTTTTTAAGCAAAAATCTCAAAACTGATCAGAGAGTTTTTGAGAAAATACAGACCAGGTGCAAATTTGAGCGTTTTTCGACCCAAAAATGGCTGTTTTGACCTTTCAAGGTCATCAAAGGTCAAATTCAAGGTCACCACACAAGTCGCCATATATGACTTCCCATTTGAAAGTGCCAATTTCTAAGCTCTATCTTCAAGCGTTCTATGAGTACAGTCCGGACAGCTCCCATTATGAAGGGAAAAAGTGCCGAAAATTTTCTAAGTCCAAATTTTTTTTCAAAGGGTGAAAATTTTTTTTTGCTCTAGAAATGGCCCAAAATGGATAGTAATGCGATCTGGGGCGAAAAAATTTTTTTTCGCCGACCCGCCAAAAATTCAAAATGGCCGCCACACGGAAACCGGCAGATTTAGGGCAACCAAACTTATACATATCACAGAGGTATATGAGGGGAATCTTTTGAAACCAAAAACTCAAAACTGATCAGACAGTTTTTGAGAAAATGGCCGTCAAAATCCAAAATTGAGCGTTTTTCGACAAAAACGGCCGCCATTTTGAAAAAAATGCGAAAATCAAAAAACAAAAAAATACCTCCTTCTTAAAATATTTTTAGGCATTTTTGTGCAAAATTTCAGAAAGATTCGATCGTTAACTTTAAAGATAAAAATGTTAACGCCGGACGGACGGCCGGACGGACGGACGGACGACGGACGCAACGCCATGCCAATAGGTTATCGGACCAAAGGTCCGGTAACCTAAAAATGTTTGCCACGGGCTCTATGACACACCATTTGCTAGATATTGACGAAAATGAAAAATGTCGACTCAGCGAAAAAAAATTCGGGTCAAGGTCAAAGTTCATCCATAATACCTTTAAGACATGTTTGTCTACATGTTTGTCTCCAAAAATAATGTCTGTTTCGCTCTACGCCGCACCGTTTCCGAGATATCGACGAAAACGAAAAATGCCGACTCGGCAAAAAAATTTCGGGTCAAGGTCAAAGTTCATCCATAAAACCCCTTAGACCTGTTTGTCTAAGGCGACGAGTCCGAAAATAACATCCGTTTCGCTCTACGACGCACCGTTTCCGAGATATCGATGGAAACGAAAAATGCCGACTCGGCAAAAAAAATTTCAGGTCAAGGTCAAAGTTCATCCATAAAACCATTTAGACATGTTTGTCTAGGGCGACGAGTCCGTAAATAACGTCCGTTTCGCTCTACGACGTACCGTTTCCGAGATATCGCCGAAAACATAAAATGCCGACTCCGCAAAAAATTTTCGGGTAAGAAGCAACTATATCCACCATCAATAATACCCGGCAGACATGTTTGTCTAGGAGGACGAGTCAGAAAATAATGTCCGTTTCGCTCTTCGACGTACCGTTTCCGAGATATGCAGGAAGCCTCAAGGATGAGTCAGCAAAAAGTTATTTTGACCTCTAGGTCAAAGGTCGTTTGACGGATCAATCCCAAAATCGATAGGGTTATTCCCTGGTGGTATATAAACCTCCATGCAAAGTTCTGCAAGTATTGCCGAAATATTTTTCGAGTTATCGTCCGGAAACAAAGTCTCATATTCGGCATTGATTTCATCCTCACGGACCTCACGGACCTCGGAGTCGAATCAAAAAAAAAAATACCCCATAGACATGTTTGTTTAGGGCGACGAGTCCAAAAATAACGTCCGTTTCGCTCTACGACGCACCGTTTCTGAGATATGCAGGAAGCCTCAAGGATGAATCAGCAAAAAATTATTTTGACCTCTAGGTCAAAGGTCGTTTGACGGATTGATCCCAAAATGAATAGGTTTCTTCCCTGGTGGCATATGAACCTCCATGCAGAGTTCTGCATCTATTGCCTGAATATTTTCCGAGTTATCGTCCGGAAACCAAAAACCTTGATTTCATTCCACGGACCTCGGAGCCGGCTCAAAAAGAATAGGGTTCTTCCACATATCATTTCAAATTGGTGAAAATTTGACAAGGATCCATCAAGGCAATCTAAAGTTATCGTCCGGAAACCAAACGGCGGAAGAAGAAAAAAACGAGAAAAAAAACAAAAACAAGGGCCACTGGCCTCAAAGGAAGAGCTTCGAAAATGTTTGCACAGAACTATTTAAAAACCCTTGAAAACTGTATTTGATTTGGTAAATATATGTTGTGGCCATATTGTAACTCCACTGGGCAGAATCTTTACCTTGTTGGGCCAATAAATTTGTCATGTAAGTATTCTCTTGTCATGTAACTATTTTTATTGTAGACAATAATAGACTTAACTAGTAAAACTAATCATAACCTATTCGGTTAGTCATGACAGGATAGAACTTTTTAGGGCCCAGATGAGTCGGAAATTTCCGACCCGGCCATATTGTAACTCCACTGGGCAGAATCTTTACCTTGTTGGGCCAATAAATTTGTCATGTAAGTATTCTCTTGTCATGTAACTATTTTTATTGTAGACAATAATAGACTTAACTAGTAAAACTAATGATAACCTATTCGGTTAGTCATGACAGGATAGAACTTTTTAGGGCCCAGATGAGTCGGAAATTTCCGACCTGGGTACCTATGTCGTCTGACCCGACCCGTCCAAATATATAACAGAATTTGTATGATACTCACTGAAGCAATTTGTAACACGTAAACACCAGACATTGATCTTTGACACATATTATTTGTTCCGTCAGTAATTACCGGTATTTTCAAGTTTGAGAAAGATCACAATGTCATGACCTCATAAAACTATGGTTTTTTCCTGATGATTTCCTTGTCATTCTTGTGATTTTACTAGTGTTTATCACAAATATTCGAAACTATATCTTTATTTGTTCTCAAATACGGGTAACGAAATTCCGATCCAGGTGATTGTATGACCCGCTCCGAATTTGGGTAGCTGTCGACTCGTCTGGGCCCCAGAACCTTTACATTGGAGCCCAATAATAAATGTTTCTTGTCATAATTATTTTTATTGTGGTCAATAAGACTTAATCAATAAAACTAATGTTACTTATTCCGTTACAGCCATGAAATCTCTACAAGTCAGATTAAGCTTTATCTTGTTGAACACGTTTAAAAATCACCCGACTATTATTTGGACCAATGTGTAAGATTTTCAAGGTTCTGAATATGTTTTTCTGATTTAGGAGGCACAATGTTTTTTGAGCTTTAGTCTTAGATTTAAATGTTTTTATGTTTTTTTTGTTTCAGTGTTTTGATTTGTACTGCAGAGACATTTCAGTAACTTGTCTGCATCCAATAATTCATGACATGCATGAAAGCTTTTTTCATCAATGCGATCATGTTTCTCCTTGCCCAAATGTTGGTTTGAAGATCAGCGTACATGTGTCAGTGTGCAGTGTGTAGTGTCAGCTGCCAAATACTGAAGTAGCCTACCCCAAATCGCCGCTCGTGTGACTGCTATCAAAATCATCACTGACAATTCTCGTCGGCAATATAAAACTATCATAAACATTTTGTTTGTTTGTTTCCGACTGTTCCTTTTAGTCAAATCTTGATGAAATCTCGCTTCACTATAGTGGCATTTCTGATTAAATTCCCCCATAAACAAACTTTCGGTTGTGATATTTTTATGAAGTATTACCAGTGAAGTAGGAAAGAGTCATAGAAGAGACCATTCATTTGGGGCGTAACAAGTATTTCCACAAATACCGCACTCAGTTGGACGATCTCTTGGCGGCCGGCATTTGCCTCGTCCGGGTCGCTTTTTTTTGCTAGAAAAACTGAGTGAGCACGAGCGTGGCATTTTGACCTTGACCCTGCAGCAAATTCTTTGGGCAGTACGCTAATTGGCGGGACTTGCTCATGTGATAATATGCATATCATTATATCCACGTGTATTTCATAAACATGTGGGTGTGTCCGCCAAGACAGCTTCCCGATTGGACAATTCAGTGACTAGCTGGCTGGCTGGCTGACTGGCTCAGGGGCCACAGCCTGATTGAATTTGCCTGCTGGAATATGGAATACCACCACTAACACATAATTATTATGTTGCCGTATCAAATTGTTTTTCATTTTTGCAATAGCATACTGTATCTATATATTGTGCGGAATGTTTATCCAAAACTTTGAGTGCATATGATTGCGAGAAAGCACTGTTTTTCAGTGAAGATCAAAATGGGAGTGGTGATGGGTATGAAACGGTGACATACAAAAAAATTAGCCCAAAGGCTAAGATAGGTTACCGGATAATTTGGTTTGGCCATGGCAGCATTGGCAGGTAACAGACCTTTTATCAATCAAGGTTCGCAGTGTAAACATATGACCTTGGGATTTACCAATCAAGGTCATCCGTATGAACTTCGATGTTACCATTACATTTGATATTCTATATGTTGGGTGGAATCGTTTAGGCCGCTCAGGTCAATTTACACATTCCAAGTCAGACATTTGGCACTCAAGGTCATCTGACGTCAAGTTCAAGGTCATCATTAGTTGTGCCATATATGTCTTCCTATATGTTCATAATGCAAACATGAGCTCTATCTGCAAGCATTTCATCTATAGAGGCAAATCTGGGCATTTTTTTACCCCAAAATGGCTGTTTTGACCTTTCAAGGTCATCCAAGGTCAAATTCAAGGTCACCAACCAAGTCGCCATATATGACTTCCCATTTGAAAGTGCCAATTTCTAAGCTCTATCTTCAAGCGTTCCATGTGTACAGTCTTGACAGCTCCCATTATGAAGGAAAAAAGTGCCGAAAATTTTCTAAGTCCAAAATTTTTTTCAAAGGGTGAAAAAAATTTTTCCCCTAGAAATGGCCCAAAATGGATAGTAATGAGATTTGGGGCGAAAAAATTTTTTTCGGCCGACTCGCCAAAAATTCAAAATGGCCGCCACACGGAGATCGGCGAAGCAAGGGCAACAAAACTTATACACGTCACAGAAGTATATAAGAGGAATTTTTTTAAACAAAATTCTCAAAACTGACCAGACAGTTTTTGAGAAAATACAGACCAAATGCAAATTTGAGCGATTTTCGACCCAAAAATGGCTGTTTTGACCTTTCAAGGTCATCCAAGGTCCAATTCAAGGTCACCACACAAGTCGCCATATATGACTTCCCATTTGAAAGTGCCAATTTCTAAGCTCTATCATCAAGCGTTCTATGAGTACAGCCCGGACAGCTCCCATTATGAAGGAAAAAAGTGCCGAAAATTTTCTAAGTCCAAAATTTTTTTCAAAGGGTGAAAATTTTTTTTGCCCTAGAAATGGCCCAAAATGGATAGTAATGCGATTTGGGCCGAAAAAAAATTTTTTCGCCGACCCGCCAAAAATTCAAAATGGCCGCCACACGGAAACCGGCGAATTTAGGGCAACCAAACTTATACATATCACAGAGGTATATGAGAGGAATCTTTTGAAACCAAAAACTCAAAACTGATCAGACAGTTTTTGAGAAAATGGCCGTCAAAGTACAAAATTGAGCGTTTTTCGACAAAAACGGCCGCCATTTTGAAAAAAATGCGAAAATCAAAAAACAAAAAAATACGTCCTTCTCAAAATATTTTTAGGCATTTTTGTGCAAAATTTCAGAAAGATTCGATCGTTAACTTTAAAGATAAAAATGTTAACGCCGGACGGACGGACGGACGGACGGACGACGGACGCAACGCCATGCCAATAGGTTATCGGACCAAAGGTCCGGTAACCTAAAATTAGCCCAAAGGCTAAGATAGGTTACCGGACAATTTTGGTTTGGCCATGGCAGCATTGGCAGGTAACAGACCTTGAGATTTACCAATCAAGGTTCGCAGTGTAAACATATGACCTTGAGATTTACCAATCAAGGTCATCCGTATGAACTTCGATATCACCATTACATGTATGTGTGCGGCATTTGATATTCTATATGTTCATAATACAAAGATATAACTGGGTGGAATCGTTTAGGCTGCTCAGGTCAATTTACACATTCCAAGTCAGACATTTGGCACTCAAGGTCATCTGACGTCAAGTTCAAGGTCATCATTAGTTGTGCCATATATGTCTTCCTATATGTTCATAATGCAAACAAGAGCTCTATCTGCAAGCATTTCATCTACAAAGGCAAATCTGGGCATTTTTTGCCCCCAAAATAGCTGTTTTGACCTTTCAAGGTCATCCAAGGTCAAATTCAAGGTCACCACACAAGTCGCCATATATGACTTCCGTTTTGAAAGTGCCAATTTCTAAGCTCTATCTTCAAGCGTTCTATGAGTACAGTCCTGACAGCTCCCATTATGAAGGAAAAAAGTGCCGAAAATTTTCTAAGTCCAAAATTTTTTTCAAAGGGTGAAAATTTTTTTTTGCCTAGAAATGGCCCAAAATGGATAGTAATGTTATTTGGGGCGAAAATTTTTTTTTCGCCGACTCGTCAAAAATTCAAAATGGCCGCCACACTGAGATCGGCGATTCAAGGGCAACAAAACTTATACACGTCGCAGAGGTATATAAGAGGAATCTTTTTAAGCAAAAATCTCAAAACTGATCAGAGAGTTTTTGAGAAAATACAGACCAGGTGCAAATTTGAGCGTTTTTCGACCCAAAAATGGCTGTTTTGACCTTTCAAGGTCATCCAAGGTCAAATTCAAGGTCACCACACAAGTCGCCATATATGACTTCCCATTTGAAAGTGCCAATTTCTAAGCTCTATCTTCAAGCGTTCTATGAGTACAGTCCGGACAGCTCCCATTATGAAGGGAAAAAGTGCCGAAAATTTTCTAAGTCCAAAATTTTTTTCAAAGGGTGAAAATTTTTTTTTGCTCTAGAAATGGCCCAAAATGGATAGTAATGCGATCTGGGGCGAAAAATTTTTTTTTCGCCGACCCGCCAAAAATTCATAATGGCCGCCACACGAAAACCGGCAGATTTAGGGCAACCAAACTTATACATATCACAGAGGTATATGAGGGGAATCTTTTGAAACCAAAAACTCAAAACTGATCAGACAGTTTTTGAGAAAATGGCCGTCAAAGTCCAAAATTGAGCGTTTTTTGACAAAAACGGCCGCCATTTTGAAAAAAATGCGAAAATCAAAAAACAAAAAAATACCTCCTTCTCAAAATATTTTTAGGCATTTTTGTGCAAAATTTCAGAAAGATTCGATCGTTAACTTTAAAGATAAAAATGTTAAAGCCGGACGGACGGACGGACGACGGACGCAACGCCATGCCAATAGGTTATCGGACCAAAGGACCAAAAAAATTAGCCCAAGGGCTAAGAAAGGTTACCGGACAATATACATTTTAGATATTAGCCTTTTGTCCAGTGACCTTGAAAATAAAGTCACTGATAAATTCAAGGTCATGAAATTTTCAACAAATATATCACTTCTAGTATGTCCACAATAAATTCCTAAGCTGTAAAGTCGATAATAAGTGAGACATTAGCAATTCTGTGATGTGACCTTGAAAATGAGGTCAAAGTTCAAGTTCAAGGTTATGAAAATATTCAGTATATATCATTCCTCTATATTCGCAATTGATTCCTATGCTGTAAATGTAAGTATCAATCTATTACCACCAATACAATCAGATTTTGATGATGCCAATAAGAAACGTAAAATACTACATTTTGCAATAGAAACAAACAAAGCCCGACCAAATAGTTTATCCAAAGACACACTGGCGTCTTCAGGGGCAGACAATGTGTTAAATGTAGTTGTTTCTACTGTACACCAGATGGATGTAAGTATCAATCTATTACCACCAGGGATTAGTATACAACTGCCCAACAACCTATGAAAATAATTTAGAAATCCGAATCTAACCCCATGGAATAGATACATGACAAGTACAAAAGTACCCAATCACAAGCCCGAAGGCTACTGAGTTGATGGTATCCTCGGGGACAGATTTAACGTCCGCCAGCAGTGACACCGACTCAGTGGTACAAATGTAAGTATCAATCTATTACCACCAATACAATCAAATTCTGATGATGCCAATAAGAAAGGTAAAATACAACATTTTGCAATAGAAACAAAGCCCGACCAAATAGTTTATCCAAAGACACACTGGCGTCATCAGGGGCAGATGTAAAGATGATAATAAGCGACATATTAGCCATTTTGTTCTCTGACCTTGAAAATGAGATCAAAGGTCAAATTCTAGATCACCAAAATATTCAGCATACATCATTTCCTATATGTTCACTATGGACCCCTAAGCTGTAAATTTGTTAATAAGCGAGATATACTGTAAACCCATTTATGTTCGCTCCCATTAAAGTTCGCGTTTTTGAAATATTGACTGTTCGCTAACCATTTAAGTTCGTGTTTTGTTTATTTTTACATCAATTTCAATGGAACTTTTAAAGTTTGCGATCCATTAAAGTTCGCTATTTTGTTAAAAACGCGAAATCCGCAAAATAAAAGGGTAGCGAACATTAACGGGTTTACAGTAAGCCATTTTGTATTCTGACCTTGAAAATAAAATGATTAACCTTGAAATTTAGGTCAAGGGTCAAATTCAAGGTCACTAGAATATTCAGCATATATCATTTCCTATATGTTCACAATTGATTCCTAAGCCGTAAAGTCGATAATAAGCGAGATATTAGCAATTTTGTTCTGTGACCTTGGAAATGAGGTCAAAGGTCAAATTCAAGGTCACGAGAATATTCAGCATATATCATTTCCTATATGTTCACAATTGATTCCTAAGCCGTAAAGTCGATAATAAGCGAGATATTAGCAATTTTGTTCTGTGACCTTGGAAATGAGGTCAAAGGTCAAATTCAAGGTCACGAGAATATTCAGCATATATCATTTCCTATATGTTCACAATTGATTCCTAAGCCGTAAAGTCGATAATAAGCGAGATATTAGCAATTTTGTGCTATGACCTTGAAAATAAGGTCAAAGTTCAAATTTGAGGTCATCAGAATATTCAGCGTATATCCTTTCCTGTATGTCCATATTTGATTCCTAAGCTGTAAAGTCGATAATAAGCGAGATATTAGCCATTTTGTCCCGTGACCTTGAAAATGAGGTCAAAGGTCAAATTCAAGGTCACGTGAATATTCAGCATATATCATTTCCTACATGTCCACAATTGATCACTAAGCTGTAAAATCGATAATAAGTGAGATATTAGCCATTTTGTCCCGTGACCTTGAAAATGAGGTCGAAGGTCAAATTCAAGGTCATGACAATAATCTGCATAGATCATTTCCTATATGTTCATAATTGATTCCTAAGCTGTAAAGTCGATAAGAAGTGAGATATTAGCCATTTTGTCCTGTGACCTTGAAAATGAGGTCAAAGGTCAAATTCGAGGTCATCAGAATATTCGGTATATATCATTTCTTATATGTCCACAATTGATTTCTAAGCTGTAAAGTCGATAATAAGCGAGATATTAGCCATTTTGTTCTTTGACCTTGAAACTGAGGTCAGAGGTCAAACTCAAGGTCACGAGAATATTCAGCATATATCATTTCCTATATGTCCACAATTGATTCCTAGTCTCTAATCTCAATATTAAGTGAGATATAAGGCATAATGTGTCCCATTATAAAGCATAGGAAAATTTAACATGGGAAAGTCCCATTTGGGCCAAGTTTGGCCCAAAATGGCCCACTTCGAGCGATTCAAGCGCAACGAAACTTATACACATAACAGGAGTACATATGAGGAGTGTTGTGTATCAAAAAGAAAAAAAGTTACTGAACAGTTTTTGAGAAAATGGCCGCCAAAGTCCAAAATCAGGCATTTTTCGTCAAAAACGGCCGCCATTTTGAAAAAAATGCGAAAATCGAAAAACAAAAAAAACCTTTCCTTGAAATATTTTTAGGTATTTTTGTGCAAAATTTCAGAAAGATTCGATCATATACTTTAAAGATAAAAATGTGAACGGACGACGGACGGACGGACAGGTGAACGGATGGGCGTTACGGGCGGACCCAATGTTAAATTTCCTATCTTAACTTTCCCCATAAGTCCTGAAAAAATCCCCATAAGACCGCACTTTTGGCTTAAACTGTGGTTGTGGGGCGTTTTCAGCTTTATTCCCCCTAAGAAATCCCCATAACTCCGTTCCGTTTGCCCGGACGGACGGACGGACGGACGACGGACGACGGACGCAACGCCATGCCAATAGGTTATCGGACCATAGGTCCGGTAACCTAAAAACGGTCGGAACACACGTCTTCTGGGATTATTATCGCTAATAACTTATTACATTAACCATGATTAGGTACAAGGGCGTCATTTTCCTCCCAACGGGCCCCGGGCCCTCCCAACTAGCCACAGTTGAATGGCCTGTTGTGGTTCCAAGTGGCACTTTCAAGAATGTAAACAAAAGAAAAATTTCAAAAATCAGAAAAAAAAAAATCATAGAGGAAGAGCCCTGCTCTTCCTAAAAAAAAAAATTTATATATATATTCTGCTAAAACCATAAAGGCATTTCTGCCGAAATGCCTCAATAATAAGAGAGATATTAGTCATTATGTCCTGTGATCTTGAAAATGAAATCAAAAGTCAACTTAAAGATCATCAGAATATATGGCATATACATGTATCATTTACTGCATGTCCACAATTGAATCCTAAGTTGTAAAATTGATAATAAACAAGATATTAGCCATTTTGTCCTGTGAGACCTTGAAAATGAGGCCAAAGGTCAAATTCAAGGTCACGACAATATTCAGCATATATCATTTCCTATATGTCCACAATTCATTCCTAATCTGTAAAGTTGATACTAAGCGAGATATCAGCCAATCTGTGCTCTGACCTTGAGAATGGGGTCAAAGGTCAAATTCAAGGTCACGACAATATTCAGCATATATCATTTCCTATATGTCCACAACTGATTCCTAATCTGTAAAGTTGATACTAAGCGAGATATTAGCCAATCTGGGCTCTGACCTTGAGAATGAGGTCAAAGGTCAAATTCAAGATCACGACAATATTCAGCATACATGTATATCATTTCCTATATGTCCACAATTGATTCTTAATCTGTAAGGTCGATAAGAAGCGAGATATTAGCCATTTTGTTCTTAGGTCTTGAAAATGAGGTCAAAGGTCAAATCCAAGGTCATCAGAATATTCGGACTATATCGTTTCCTATATGTCCACAATCAATTCTTAAGCTGTAAAGTCGATAATAAGCGAGATAATAGCCATTTTGTGTTCTGACCTTGAAAATGAGGTCAAAGGTCAAATTCAAAGATATCAGAATATTCGGCATATGTCATTTCATATATGTCCACAATTGATTTCTAAGCTGTAAAGCAGATATTAAGCAAGATATTAGTCATTTTGTGCCTGACCTTGAAATGAGGTCAAAGGTCAAATTCAAGGTCATCAAAACATTCGGCATACATCATTTGCTATACATTCACAATTTAGTCCCAAGCTGTAAAGTGGATAATAAGCGAGATATTAGCCATTTTGTTCTTTGACCTTGAAAATGAGGTCAAAGATCAAATTCAAGGTCATCAGAATTTTCGAACTATATCATTTCCTATGTGTGCACAATTGATTCCTAAGCTGTAAAGTCGATTATAAGCAAGATATTAGCCATTTTGTGCTCTGACCTTGAAAATGAGGTCAGAGGTCAAATTCAAGGTCATGACAATAATCAGCATGTTTCATTTCCTATGTGTCCACAATTGATTCCTAGTCTCTAATCTCAATATTAGGTGAGATATTAGGCATAATGTGTCCCATTATAAAGCATAGGAGAATTTAACATGGGAAAGTCCCATTTGGGCCGACTTTGGGCCAAAAACGATTCAAGTGCAACAAAATTTATGGACATCATAGGAGTACATATGAGGAGTGTTATGTATCAAAAAGAAAAATAGTTACTGAACAGATTTTGAGAAAATGGACGCCAAAGTCCACAATCAGGCATTTTTCGTTGAAAATCACTGCCATTTTGAAAAAAAAGCGAAAATCAAAAAACTAAAAAATAGCTCCTTCTTGAATTATTTTCAAGTATTTTTGTGCAAAATTTCAGAAAAATTCGCGCGTAAACAAAACAGATAAAAATGCGGACGACGGACGCAACGCCATGCCAAGAGGTTATCGGACCATAGGTCCGGTAACCTGAAAATTAGCCCAAGGGCTAAGATAGGTTACCGAACAATTTTGGTTCTAAGCATTGCAGGTGATATATGACCAATCAAGGTCATCGACATTTACCAATCAAGGTCATCTTTGTGAACTTCAATGTCACCATTAGGTATGCTGCATATGACTTTATTTATGTTCATAATACAAACATATAAGCCTTATCAACAAGTATTTTGTCTATAGAGGCAAATTTACACATGTCAGGTCAGGCAAGGTCAAGCTCAAGGTCATCATTAGTTGTGCCATATATGTCTTCCTATATGCTCATAATGCAAACTTAAGCTCTATCTACAAGCATTGCATCTGTAGTCCAAAATTTTTATTCAAAGGGTGAACTTTTTTTTTTGCCTAGAAATGGCGCAAAATGGATAGTAATGCGATCTGGGGCTCGTCAAAAATTCAAAATGGCCGCCACACGGAGACCGGCAATTCAAGGGCAACCAAACTTATACACATCACAGAGGTACATAAGGGGAATCGTTTGAAACAAAAATCTCAAATCTGATCAGACAGTTTTTGAGAAAATGGCCACCAAACTCCAAAATTGACCATTTTCGACGAAAACGACCGCCATTTTGAAAAATACAAAAAAATTAAAAAATACATCCTTCTCAAATTATTTTAAGGTATCTTTTCCCAAATTGTCAGAAAGATTGGACAGCACACTTTAAAGTAGAAAAGCTAGACAGACGGACGGACGGACGCAACGCCACGGCAATAGGTTATCGAACCATAGGTCCGGTAACCTAAAAATCGACATGGATTTCATTCAGCCAAAAAACAATAGGGTTCTTCCACATAATATGTCTGACCAATGCTGAAAACTTGGGGCGATAACTAAAGTTATCAGTAGGAACCCAAAACGACAAAAAAAAAAAGGAAAAAGGAAAAAAAAAATTCTGCTAAAATTATAAAGGCATTTGCCTTAAAAAGAAGAAGAATTCTGACAAAACCATAAAGGCATCTTAATTACACATTTTATCAAATAGTACTTACCGTATTTATTCAATTAGTTCGAACACTCTAATAATTCGAACACCAAAAATTATTCAAGAAAATAATTTTTAAATTGACTCGTTTAGTTCGAACAGTCAAATTTACGATCAAAATTTCGATTGAAAAACGAACGAAATCAACTTGTCAGCTGCCAAAAATTACAACTCGCCAGGTGGCAGCACTACGAAATGAGTAATCAGCGATATATTCGCCAGGTGGCAGCGTGTGCGATTAGGCCTACCAATGCTAGGGTATAAGACAAAATGCGCGGACCTCACAGTGCCAAACGGTTTGCTGCCCATTGAAGATTTTCCGAGTCGAGTGACTTGATTGCACATGCAATATGACTAGAATCTAGCATCAATGCGAGATTATAAATTATTATAAGTTATCCAAGTTTTTTTTTAAATGCTAGTTGTCTGCAGTTAACCTATCAATCGTACAGGCCCTAACCAGCCAGCATGAGAGGCATCTGTCAATTCGCGTAGGCCTATCTGCCATGGCATGATCGATCTGGGTTTGTTTTTCTTTTTCGTTTCAACGGACGATTTTATCGTGAATCTAATAATTCGAACATTTCAAAATTTAATTATTTTTAGCTGTTCGAACTAATTGAATAAATACGGTATGGAGACAGATGGACCATTTGGCCAGTAAGCTGAAAATTGATTGAGCAAAGACAACGTTTCACATGGCTAGGTCTTGATGACTTGTTGCCATCACACTGTTAGCAGTATTCACAATTTCAGAATTTCACCAAAGTTTTTGTGCATTCAATCTTAATTTATACATCATGTATAGATCAACAAGACCATTTTTGGTGCTGTGTGAATATATTTGTGCCACTGACCCATATACACGTGTTGAAGCCGGACAGGGGACGCATCCATCCTGTGTTCTGACGCTCGGTCATAAATACAGCATTGCTCCCATACCTAGACCAAGATAATTAGAAACCATCAATACCTTGAAAATTAGCCCAAGGGCTACGAAAGTTTACTGGAAACATAAGGCCAAGGGCCCTGTAGCTCATCGGAAGGCAACCAGAATATTTCATCAAATTGATATATAAAGGTATATGTGGTGCATATATATGATTTCATGTATCAAGTGCGTGTACATACATTCATCATACAATACTAAGCTCTATCTCCAAAAGAGTTTTGTCTCTTTGAACACGAGGCATTTCGTCTTCAGGCCTTTGGCCCTCAAAGAAGATGATGTTGTTTGTCTATATACATTAATGCACATCAGTGATGAACATCAGTATAAATGTCTGCTCTCCCTCCTCATTAATCATTTACTATGTGTTATTATGTATTTACTTTAATACCATGTATTAATGTCTATGAATTATTTAGGCCTTAGTACTTTTAGTGCTTAGTACCTTAGTACTTTTCATAGCAAAGTCTGTGCAGATCACAACCTGTTTATTTAAATTTTTTGATTCAATAAGAAAACAGTATTTGTGTCATGAACTTTAAAAATAAAAGACATAATGATAGTAGTAAATCATTATCAGGATTGTTCTGTTGTCATAATGCACGCATGAGCGATGCTCTGCATGGACTGTCTTTGAGTGGTACTGTTATCTACAAGCAATACTGTTGTTAGACCCAGGTGCCCCACTCACCGAGCGCGAAGATGAGTGGGGCACCTGGGTCTATACTGTTGTGTGATTTCTTCTTAGAATGTGCGGCGAAAAGGAAAAACGCACAATAGACAACAGTTCCTGGGTGACAGAAAGCAAGTTACGATGAGAGCGTTATGATTTTAAAGAGACTTGACTTTCTGCTTAGGCGCTCCATAATTATTCCCAAGGTACACTAATTAGTGTAAACCGAATGGTTCTTTAAGGGCAGTGTACAGTAATTCGCTCAGCCAATCAGCGAGCGTTCACCTCACTTAGGCAATTTAAAGGGAAACTGTTGTTAAACATCGCCTCATATATTTTTTAGGCCAGACTTCTGGACGAATGTATATTCACCTGAAAGAACGCAGTGCTGGGATATAATGACCCGGTTTTCAAGGCAGTATCTTGTTGGCGTTCTTCTCAGGAGCTGGGGAATCAAAGGGGTTTTGCATGGGCATCAGTACCCATAATTTTGGGTATTTTCACCCCGGGTCCATTCAAGGCAGAATAGCGAAAAATCCCATGTGTCGTCAAATATATTCATGCTTACCACGCGATGCCCAATACGTTGAGGGATAAAACTAGCATAGTGGTTAGGCTGGGATTTTTTTTTAGGAAGGTGTTATGGACCGTCAAAGTAAGATCATTTAACATTGAGTTGAATGGCCAATATAATTAATATACAGTAGCCTTAACTGATTACACAATTTTCACTCTGCGTGGCCTGGGAGCGCAAAAAATGTCATAATTTGTTTGACTAGGTAACAGTTGAAGGTTCCCGACCTAATTCAATGTTCATTTGCCGTGTTTTGTGTGGTTAAGGAGAAAATTGTGGAATACACATAAATCACATGGTCGGTCGGCATACAAAAATGTTCTAACTATCCTCAGCGGCTAAATTATGACTTGAATTACAATTTGTTTGCTTAGTATTAATGATACTGATGCATTTCAATAGCTCAGCCTTCTACAGGTGTCAGGGACTAGGAAATTTTAACCACCGGACCAGATCACAAGAATTGAGGTCGGCCCTATGCCGAGCTCACGCTTATCATAAGCAGCCCCCTGACCCTGACATCATTCTAGAGACACAAGGTTGCATGGAAATAATAACCCCTTGATATTCTTGACTTTCTAAATAAATTATTAGTGGTTTGTTACGTTTCACATGGGTTCTATAGATAATTTCCCGTTTTTAGTGTGATAAATTCACGGTTTTCTTTAATCTTACTTTACTAAATAATCCAAACTGCCATTGAATTATACCAACGATTGGGTCTTGATGCTAATTGCACTTATATTCTATACTCATCCTGAAATTTTCAAGGCTTTTGCATGAAAACTCAATGAGTTTTCAACAATTTCAATTCTAAGAATTTGGCAGACTGGCAAATCCCAGCACATGTAGCATATGTATTAAATGGACTGAAACAGAGAATTGAATCGGGATATCAGGTTTATATTTCGTTTCACAATTACATACATATAAGACTACCTACTGACAAAATATAATTCATATATCTCAGAAACGCCTATATATTAAGGGCAGTGTACAGTAATTCGCTCAGCCAATCAGCGAGTGTTCACCTCACTTAGGCAATTTAAAGGGAAACTGTTGTTAAACATCGCCTCATATATTTTTTAGGCCAGACTTCTGGACGAATGTATATTCACCTGAAAGAACGCAGTGCTGGGATATAATGACCCGGTTTTCAAGGCAGTATCTTGTTGGCGTTCTTCTCAGGAGCTGGGGAATCAAAGGGGTTTTGCATGGGCATCAGTACCCATAACTTTGGGTATTTTCACCCCGGGTCCATTCAAGGCAGAATAGCGAAAAATCCCATGTGTCGTCAAATATATTCATGCTTACCACGCGATGCCCAATACGTTGAGGGATAAAACTAGCATAGTGGTTAGGCTGGGATTTTTTTTTAGGAAGGTGTTATGGACCGTCAAAGTAAGATCATTTAACATTGAGTTGAATGGCCAATATAATTAATATACAGTAGCCTTAACTGATTACACAATTTTCACTCTGCGTGGCCTGGGAGCGCAAAAAATGTCATAATTTGTTTGACTAGGTAACAGTTGAAGGTTCCCGACCTAATTCAATGTTCATTTGCCGTGTTTTGTGTGGTTAAGGAGAAAATTGTGGAATACACATAAATCACATGGTCGGTCGGCATACAAAAATATTCTAACTATCCTCAGCGGCTAAATTATGACTTGAATTACAATTTGTTTGCTTAGTATTAATGATACTGATGCATTTCAATAGCTCAGCCTTCTACAGGTGTCAGGGACTAGGAAATTTTAACCACCGGACCAGATCACAAGAATTGAGGTCGGCCCTATGCCGAGCTCACGCTTATCATAAGCAGCCCCCTGACCCTGACATCATTCTAGAGACACAAGGTTGCATGGAAATAATAACCCCTTGATATTCTTGACTTTCTAAATAAATTATTAGTGGTTTGTTACGTTTCACATGGGTTCTATAGATAATTTCCCGTTTTTAGTGTGATAAATTCACGGTTTTCTTTAATCTTACTTTACTAAATAATCCAAACTGCCATTGAATTATACCAACGATTGGGTCTTGATGCTAATTGCACTTATATTCTATACTCATCCTGAAATTTTCAAGGCTTTTGCATGAAAACTCAATGAGTTTTCAACAATTTCAATTCTAAGAATTTGGCAGACTGGCAAATCCCAGCACATGTAGCATATGTATTAAATGGACTGAAACAGAGAATTGAATCGGGATATCAGGTTTATATTTCGTTTCACAATTACATACATATAAGACTACCTACTGACAAAATATAATTCATATATCTCAGAAACGCCTATATATTAAGGGCAGTGTACAGTAATTCGCTCAGCCAATCAGCGAGTGTTCACCTCACTTAGGCAATTTAAAGGGAAACTGTTGTTAAACATCGCCTCATATATTTTTTAGGCCAGACTTCTGGACGAATGTATATTCACCTGAAAGAACGCAGTGCTGGGATATAATGACCCGGTTTTCAAGGCAGTATCTTGTTGGCGTTCTTCTCAGGAGCTGGGGAATCAAAGGGGTTTTGCATGGGCATCAGTACCCATAATTTTGGGTATTTTCACCCCGGGTCCATTCAAGGCAGAATAGCGAAAAATCCCATGTGTCGTCAAATATATTCATGCTTACCACGCGATGCCCAATACGTTGAGGGATAAAACTAGCATAGTGGTTAGGCTGGGATTTTTTTTTAGGAAGGTGTTATGGACCGTCAAAGTAAGATCATTTAACATTGAGTTGAATGGCCAATATAATTAATATACAGTAGCCTTAACTGATTACACAATTTTCACTCTGCGTGGCCTGGGAGCGCAAAAAATGTCATAATTTGTTTGACTAGGTAACAGTTGAAGGTTCCCGACCTAATTCAATGTTCATTTGCCGTGTTTTGTGTGGTTAAGGAGAAAATTGTGGAATACACATAAATCACATGGTCGGTCGGCATACAAAAATGTTCTAACTATCCTCAGCGGCTAAATTATGACTTGAATTACAATTTGTTTGCTTAGTATTAATGATACTGATGCATTTCAATAGCTCAGCCTTCTACAGGTGTCAGGGACTAGGAAATTTTAACCACCGGACCAGATCACAAGAATTGAGGTCGGCCCTATGCCGAGCTCACGCTTATCATAAGCAGCCCCCTGACCCTGACATCATTCTAGAGACACAAGGTTGCATGGAAATAATAACCCCTTGATATTCTTGACTTTCTAAATAAATTATTAGTGGTTTGTTACGTTTCACATGGGTTCTATAGATAATTTCCCGTTTTTAGTGTGATAAATTCACGGTTTTCTTTAATCTTACTTTACTAAATAATCCAAACTGCCATTGAATTATACCAACGATTGGGTCTTGATGCTAATTGCACTTATATTCTATACTCATCCTGAAATTTTCAAGGCTTTTGCATGAAAACTCAATGAGTTTTCAACAATTTCAATTCTAAGAATTTGGCAGACTGGCAAATCCCAGCACATGTAGCATATGTATTAAATGGACTGAAACAGAGAATTGAATCGGGATATCAGGTTTATATTTCGTTTCACAATTACATACATATAAGACTACCTACTGACAAAATATAATTCATATATCTCAGAAACGCCTATATATTAAGGGCAGTGTACAGTAATTCGCTCAGCCAATCAGCGAGTGTTCACCTCACTTAGGCAATTTAAAGGGAAACTGTTGTTAAACATCGCCTCATATATTTTTTAGGCCAGACTTCTGGACGAATGTATATTCACCTGAAAGAACGCAGTGCTGGGATATAATGACCCGGTTTTCAAGGCAGTATCTTGTTGGCGTTCTTCTCAGGAGCTGGGGAATCAAAGGGGTTTTGCATGGGCATCAGTACCCATAATTTTGGGTATTTTCACCCCGGGTCCATTCAAGGCAGAATAGCGAAAAATCCCATGTGTCGTCAAATATATTCATGCTTACCACGCGATGCCCAATACGTTGAGGGATAAAACTAGCATAGTGGTTAGGCTGGGATTTTTTTTTAGGAAGGTGTTATGGACCGTCAAAGTAAGATCATTTAACATTGAGTTGAATGGCCAATATAATTAATATACAGTAGCCTTAACTGATTACACAATTTTCACTCTGCGTGGCCTGGGAGCGCAAAAAATGTCATAATTTGTTTGACTAGGTAACAGTTGAAGGTTCCCGACCTAATTCAATGTTCATTTGCCGTGTTTTGTGTGGTTAAGGAGAAAATTGTGGAATACACATAAATCACATGGTCGGTCGGCATACAAAAATGTTCTAACTATCCTCAGCGGCTAAATTATGACTTGAATTACAATTTGTTTGCTTAGTATTAATGATACTGATGCATTTCAATAGCTCAGCCTTCTACAGGTGTCAGGGACTAGGAAATTTTAACCACCGGACCAGATCACAAGAATTGAGGTCGGCCCTATGCCGAGCTCACGCTTATCATAAGCAGCCCCCTGACCCTGACATCATTCTAGAGACACAAGGTTGCATGGAAATAATAACCCCTTGATATTCTTGACTTTCTAAATAAATTATTAGTGGTTTGTTACGTTTCACATGGGTTCTATAGATAATTTCCCGTTTTTAGTGTGATAAATTCACGGTTTTCTTTAATCTTACTTTACTAAATAATCCAAACTGCCATTGAATTATACCAACGATTGGGTCTTGATGCTAATTGCACTTATATTCTATACTCATCCTGAAATTTTCAAGGCTTTTGCATGAAAACTCAATGAGTTTTCAACAATTTCAATTCTAAGAATTTGGCAGACTGGCAAATCCCAGCACATGTAGCATATGTATTAAATGGACTGAAACAGAGAATTGAATCGGGATATCAGGTTTATATTTCGTTTCACAATTACATACATATAAGACTACCTACTGACAAAATATAATTCATATATCTCAGAAACGCCTATATATTAAGGGCAGTGTACAGTAATTCGCTCAGCCAATCAGCGAGTGTTCACCTCACTTAGGCAATTTAAAGGGAAACTGTTGTTAAACATCGCCTCATATATTTTTTAGGCCAGACTTCTGGACGAATGTATATTCACCTGAAAGAACGCAGTGCTGGGATATAATGACCCGGTTTTCAAGGCAGTATCTTGTTGGCGTTCTTCTCAGGAGCTGGGGAATCAAAGGGGTTTTGCATGGGCATCAGTACCCATAATTTTGGGTATTTTCACCCCGGGTCCATTCAAGGCAGAATAGCGAAAAATCCCATGTGTCGTCAAATATATTCATGCTTACCACGCGATGCCCAATACGTTGAGGGATAAAACTAGCATAGTGGTTAGGCTGGGATTTTTTTTTAGGAAGGTGTTATGGACCGTCAAAGTAAGATCATTTAACATTGAGTTGAATGGCCAATATAATTAATATACAGTAGCCTGAAAGTATAGTAAGTAAGTAAGTAAATGCTTAAGTGACATGTACATTTGAGACAAATATATGAACATGATTATGAACATCGTACCCAGCCTCAAAATGCTTATAAGTCACTACATACAAATATTATTATATTACATACATCTTATAATACATAGTAGTAGTAGGTTTATTGACATGATAAATGTTACAATACTAAAATGATTGAAATCCAGGTACCGGGTACATGCATCATGATTTGTAGTCATATTGTAAAAGGAAACTGTAAGTCTCTATTATGTATTCATGTCCGGTATAATATAAAAATTTGGTGGCAATACGCAGTAATGTTCTCTAGTTCATTTTCAGAGCTGAATAAATCCTGTAGACGGTTGTGGGTTATTCGCATATTGGTTCGTAGATGTTCTGACAAGGGACAGTATAACAAAACATGTTCTTCCGATTGAACATGGTCACTGCATTTGCAAGTTCTTTCTTCAATGGGTGTCCTTGACCACCGGCCCTTTTCTATGCGAAGATGGTGAGATGACAGTCTCATCCGGGTGTATGCAATTCTGTTTGGTTCTGGAATAGTCCTTGAAGGTGAACACTTGAGTACTGGGCTCAATGATAATTTTGGATTTATTTGGAGGTATGTTTTCCGTCTGGTGCTAGTGCTGGTGGTGAGTTTAGTTTTGAGGTCATTTTTGAAATGGGTTGTAACATCAGTTTCCATTCACTCTAGCTGATGGATTCTGCGTCCCATTGGGGAGCGCAGGGCGATGGCTTTGTCTATTAACTGGACAATGTAGTGGTCAGGAGGTCGTTGTCGCAATTTTGTGATGAATCCGACTTGCCTGTCCATAATAAAGCATTTTCCGTTAGTGATTCCTGTTTCGGCAAAAACTATGTCGTTACATGTAGTAGGTCGAACTCCTAACATGCACTTCAAAGTTGACATGTATGGAGACTCAGCCGCATGGAGGTCACTAGTTATTCATGTTTCAGCTGAATAAAACATTGCAGATTTCAGGGCACCTTGCCATACCTTCAATTTGACTTGGTACGGAGCATCAGCATCTTTTGATAGAAATGACAAACTTTCTGACGTGAAATTGTTTGATGTCCAGGTGGCGTTTAATTTGGGAAACAATGTTGTTGTGAGACACAATAGCACCAAGGTACAAGTATTCCTGTACATGTTGGATACAGATGTTGTCAATATTGATCGATGAAGTGTCTTCGGTATTGACAGATATATATTGGCATTTTGTAGGATGAAACAACATTCCGATTTTATCTGTTTGGGGTTTAAAGAGTTTCAACTTGTGTTCCATGGCTTCCCGCGAAGTTGCTATAACTGCTGTATCATCCATATATAACAATAGGTGTAGATCATCAAGCCAATCATCATTGCCGTAAGATTGAACTGCTTTCATAGTTGAGTCAATGTAGAAGGTGAAGAGCAAGGAACTGGAACTACCGCCTTGACGGACGCCAGAAGATGTTGGGAAAGTGTCCTGGCCAATTACTTCAGTTACCTGAATGGAGTCTTTGATTGCATGTAAAAATCTTGAACAGCAAACGGCCTGTTCCAGATATGACAATAGCTTTGTTCGATCTACTCGGTCAAAAGCTTTCTGATAGTCCACAAAAACTATGTAGAGTGATCTAGAGTATTCCTGTTTCAATATGTAGAGGTAATATGCCTAATCGAATTTGAGCTAAGATGCTTCGACATTTGCGGGACATGTAATTCAAAACATAAGACTCAGTACCAAAATTATCCTTGAATGTAACATAAGTATGAAGTTTTGGTTTGTCTTTCACAGATGATGACCAGGATGTACTCATATTATTATTGAGAACATTTTCCACATTCAGTATGTCACATAATTGTCTGCCTGGCATTACATCATTCAATCCACACATTACAAATATTTCTTTCAATTCCGACGACCAGTTATTTTGGCAGAGCTCCAAATCAACATTAAAAATGAATTTAGTAAGACGTGTATCGTCCATTTTCATTATTCTATTCCAAAACTGGATCATTTTAATAAAACGTTGATACCTTGGACACAACCAACCCATCCCCCTCTATGAACACCTAAATAGTATCTCAACGCCCAATATTGTAGATGATTGGTGCAAATAAAATCTTTATAACCCCATATTTCGCTTCCATAATCACACACACTAGCAACGCCACATCATACATTTTAGTGAAAGTATTAAAACCAGCATCTTTCAATTGCTTAAGTTTAGATATCACACTACCGAGGGCACGCCCTCCTGATTCTGCCAACATTTCGCTACAAAAATCAATTTCAGACGGTCATCAAGCATGACCCCCAAATATTAATATTTATCGACCATCTGGACATGGGTGTTACCATTTGAGAATTCAAAATTTGTTGCCGTATTTCCATGATTTCTTGGTGGGCGAAAATGCATGATATTTGACTTGTTTATATTAACCTTCAGATTCCAATTTTTGCACCAATCATACATATATGTCAACATAGTTTGCAGATGTTGCTCATTTTCAGCCATGAGAACAATGTCATCGGCATACATTAAAATAGAAACATTTCAATATTCAATACCAATACCAGTATTCAACTGTTTTATACCTTCAGCCAAACCATTCATAAAACATAGCACCAAGGGTGCTGTAGCTTACCGGCAATCATGAGAAACTCAGAGTATTGATTTTCCAACATATAAATTGTTACACTGATTGTGAAAACATGTTCGTAAATGTTGCTGGAAACACATTTTCTGCATGGACTATAATACGCAATCAAATGACACATCACAAAGGTAGATAAAGAGAATCTTATACATTATTTTGAGAAAAACTGTCTGAATAGATTTCGACAAATTGGCCACCAAAGACAAAATTCATCGCTTTGACCTTTCAAGGTCATTGAAGGTCAAATCCAAGGTCATCACTCAAACCGCAATATATGATTTCCCATTTGAATGTGCCAATACTTAGGCTCTATTTTGAAGTCTTCTATGAGTTTACTCCGCACAGCTCCCATTATGAAGGAAAAATTGGATGAAATTTTTTAAGTCCAACAAATTTTTCAATGGCCAAAAAAAAAAATTTGTTTTTTTTGCTGGAAATGGCTCGAATTGAATAGTGACTTGATTTGAGACAAAAAAAAAATTTTCGCCGACCCGTCAAAAAATCAAAATGGCCGCCACACGCAGACCGGCGATTCAAGGGCAACGAATCTCATACACATCATAGAGGTACATGGGGGAAATGTTCTAAAACAAAAATCTCAAAACTGATCAGACAGTTTTTGAGAAAATGGCCATCAAAAATCCAAAATTGGCCATTTTTCGACAAAAAAGGTCGTTTTGATCTTCCAAGGTCATTGAAGGTCAAATTCAAGGTCATCACTCAAACCACAATATATGATTTCCCATTTGAATGTGCCAATACTTAGGCTCTATCTTCAAGTGTTCTATGAGTTTACTCTGCACAGCTCCCATTATGAAGAGAAATTGGGTGAAATTTTCCAAGTCCAAAAAATTTTTCAATGGCCAAAATTTTTTTTTTTTTTTTTTGCTGGAAATGGCTCAAAACGAATAATGACTTAATTTAAGACAAAAATTTTTTTTTCGCCGACCCGTCAAAAAATCAAAATGGCCGCCACACGCAGACCGGCGATTCAAGGGCAACGAAACTTATACACATCATAAAGGTACATGAGAGGAATGTTTTGAAACGAAAATCTCAAAACTGATCAGACAGTTTTTGAGAAAATGGCCTCCAAAGTCCAAAATTGGCAATTTTTCGTCAAAAATGGCCGCCAAATAGGCCAAAACGATTCAATCAAAAAAATTTAAAAAACTTCTTTAGATACTGGCCCAAGGTATGTTCTGACAAATTTATGGGGAAAATCATCATGTCAAAAAAAAGTTACAGACCCGGACGGACGACGGACGGACGACGGACGCCGGACGAAATACCACGACAATAGCTTATCGGCCCAAAGGGCCGGTGAGCTAATAAACCAAACAATGTTGGCGACAGGCTATTACCCTGCTGTACACCACTCGTTATTGGGAAATATTCACTGTACATATTGTTTATCTTTACACATGACATTGTATTCGAATAAATAGATTTAATTGAATTATATATTTTGCCATCAATATTGTACATCAAAAGTCTATATTATACAATAAATAAATCCCTATCAATCCAGTAAATGCTTTTTCGATATCTATAAAGGCACAATGAGTCGGTTGTTTGCTTGATAATCTATTACGAATAATGCTGGTAAGTGAAAAAATTAGCCCAAAGGCTAAGATAGGTTACCGGACAATTTTGGTTTGGCCATGGCAGCATTAGCAGGTAACAGACCTTTTACCAATCAAGGTTCGCAGTGTAAACATATGACTTTGGGATTTACCAATCAAGGTCATCCGTATGAACTTCGATGTTACCATTACATTTGATATTCTATATGTTGGGTGGAATCGTTTAGGCCGCTCAGGTCAATTTACACATTCCAAGTCAGACATTTCGCACTCAAGGCCATCTGACGTCAAGTTCAAGGTCATCATTAGTTGTGCCATATATGTTTCCCCATATGTTCATAATGCAAACATGAGCTCTATCTGCAAGCATTTCATCTATAGAGGCAAATCTGGGCATTTTTTTACCCCAAAATGGCTGTTTTGACCTTTCAAGGTCATCGAAGGTCAAATTCAAGGTCACAACACAAGTCGCCATATATGACTTCCCATTTGAAAATGCCAATTTCTAAGCTCTATCTTCAAGTGTTCTATGAGTACAGTCTTGACAGCTCCCATTATGAAGGAAAAAAGTGCCGAAAATTTTCGAAGTCCAAAATTTTTTTCAAAGGGTGAAAATTTTTTTTTGCCTTTAAATGGCCCAAAATGGATAGTAATGCGATTTGGGGCGAAAATTATCTTTTTCGCCGACTCGTCAAAAATTCAAAATGGCCACCACACGGAGATCGGCGAAGCAAGGGCAACAAAACTTATACACGTCACAGAGGTATATAAGAGGAATCTTTTTAAACAAAAATCTCAAAACTGATCAGACAGTTTTTGAGAAAATACAGACCAGGTGCCAATTTGAGCATTTTTCGACCCAAAAATGGCTGTTTTGACCTTTCAAGGTCATCCAAGGTCAAATTCAAGGTCACCACACAAGTCGCCATATATGACTTCCCATTTGAAAGTGCCAATTTCTAAGCTCTATCTTCAAGCGTTCTATGAGTACAGTCCGGACAGCTCCCATTATGAAGGAAAAAAGTGCTGAAAATTTTCCAAGTCCAAAATTTTTTTCAAGGGTGAAAATTTTTTTTTGCCCTAGAAATGGCCCAAAATGGATAGTAATGTGATTTGGGGCGAAAAAAATTTTTTTTGCCGACCCGACAAAAATTCAAAATGGCCGCAACACGGAAACCCGGCGAATTTAGGGCAACCAAACTTATACATATCACAGAGGTATATGAGGAGAATCTTTTGAAACCAAAAACTCAAAACTGATCAGACAGTTTTTGAGAAAATGGCCGTCAAAGTCCAAAATTGAGCGTTTTTCGACAAAAACGGCCGCCATTTTGAAAAAAATGTGAAAATCAAAAAACAAAAAAATACCTCCTTCTCAAAATATTTTTAGGCATTTTTGTGCAAAATTTCAGAAAGATTCGATCGTTAACTTTAAAGATAAAAATGTTAACGCCGGACGGACGGACGGACGACGGACGCAACGCCATGCCAATAGGTTATCGGACCAAAGGTCCGGTAACCTAAAAATGTAAACGCCGACGCCCACGCCCACGCCGACACCGGACGCCGGACGCAACGCCATGCTAATAGGTTATCGGACCATAGGTCCGGTAACCTAAAAATTCTGGAATGAGTAGTTTACAAGAATTACAATACAGTATCACTTTTTAATAAAATACAAAATTTCAAAGAAGAATGAAGAATTTGCTAATGCATGCTTACTACCACTCTACCTTCCAGCACCCCCACTTTTCTTACCACCAATGTCTCACGATTTTTACCAGAATCTATTAGAACTATTAGTACAATGATGATCAGTGTGTTGTTCACTTATTGTACTTTGCCAATGTACCCGTCGATGCCAGTGAAAAGTTCATGTATGAAAGTTTACTTTCCCTTCCCTGTTATAAAGTTGAATCAGCCAAATCTAGCATTCTTGTACCTCATGCAAACTTGAAAGTATATCTTGAGATTGTCAGGAATAAATAGGGAATAGGTACAATTCGATGACAGATAATCAGAAATTAGCCCAAAGGCTAAGATAGGTTACCGGACAATTTTGGTTTGGCCATGGCAGCATTGGCAGGTAACAGACCTTGAGATTTAACAATCAAGGTTCGCAGTGTAAACATATGACCTTGGGATTTACCAATCAAGGTCATCCGTATGAACTTCGATGTAACCATTACATGTATGTGTGCGGCATTTGATATTCTATATGTTGGGTGGAATCGTTTAGGCCGCCTAGGTCAATTTACACATTCCAAGTCAGACATTTGGCACTCAAGGTCATCTTACGTCAAGTTCAAGGTCATCATTAGTTGTGCCATATATGTCTTCCTATATGTTCATAATGCAAACATGAGCTCTATCTGCAAGCATTTCATCTACAAAGGCAAATCTGGGCATTTTTTGACACCAAAATGGCTGTTTTGACCTTTCAAGGTCATCGAAGGTCAAATTCAAGGTCATCACACAAGTCGGCATATATGACTTCTCATTTGAAAGTGCCAATTTCTAAGCTCTATCTTCAAGCGTTCTATGAGTACAGTCCTGACAGCTCCCATTATGAAGGAAAAAAGTGCCGAAAATTTTCTAAGTCCAAAATTTTTTTCAAAGGGTGAAAATTTTTTTTTGCCTAGAAATGGCCCAAAATGGATAGTATTGTTATTTGGGGCGAGAAAAATTTTTTTCGCCGACTCGTCAAAAATTCAAAATGGCCGCCACACTGAGATCGGCGATTCAAGGGCAACAAAACTTATACACGTCACAGAGGTATATGAGAGGAATCTTTTTAAGCAAAAATCTCAAAACTGATCAGACAGTTTTTGAGAAAATACAGACCAGGTGCAAATTTGAGCGTTTTTCGACCCAAAAATGGCTGTTTTGACCTTTCAAGGTCATCCAAGGTCAAATTCAAGGTCACCACACAAGTCGCCATATATGACTTCCCATTTGAAAGTGCCAATTTCTAAGCTCTATCTTCAAGCGTTCTATGAGTACAGTCCGGACAGCTCCCATTATGAAGGGAAAAAGTGCCGAAAATTTTCTAAGTCCAAAAATTTTTTCAAAGGGTGAAAAAATTTTTTTGCCCTAAAAATGGCCCAAAATGGATAGTAATGCGATTTGGGGCGAAAAAATTTTTTTTTGCCGACCCGCCAAAAATTCAAAATGGCCGCCACACGGAAACCGGCAGATTTAGGGCAACCAAACTTATACATATCACAGAGGTATATGAGGGGAATCTTTTGAAACCAAAAACTCAAAACTGATCAGACAGTTTTTGAGAAAATGGCCGTCAAAGTCCAAAATTGAGCGTTTTTCGACAAAAACGGCCGCCATTTTAAAAAAAATGCGAAAATCAAAAAACAAAAAAATACCTCCTTCTCAAAATATTTTTAGGCATTTTTGTGCAAAATTTCAGAAAGATTCGATCGTTAACTTTAAAGATAAAAATGTTAACGCCGGACGGACGGACGGACGGACGGACGGACGACGGACGCAACGCCATGCCAATAGGTTATCGGACCAAAGGTCCGGTAACCTAAAAATCGCCATTAAAGCAACTGCCTTCGAACCCAGCGAGATATTAGCCATTTTGCGCTGTGACCTTGAAAATGAGATCAAAGGTCAAATTTCAGGTCACGATAATATTCTGCATAGATGATAATCTATATGTCCACAACTGATTCTTAAGCTGTAAAGTCGCTAATTGGCGAGATATATTGGCCATTTTGTGCTATGATCTTGAACATAGGCCCAAGGGACCTGTAGCTTACCAATTAGCCAATAGGATGAACAGACCGATGGTCTGGTAACTTCAAGGTTACAAGTATATTCAGCATATATCATTTCCTATATGTCCACAATTGATTCGTAAGCTGTAAAGTTGACAACAAGTGAGATATGCGCCATTTCTTGCTCTGACCTTGAAAATGAGGTCAAAGGTCATATCCAAGGTCACGAGAATATTCAGTATATATTATTTCTTATATGTCCACAATTGATTCCCAAGCTTAAAAGTAAATAGTAAGCAGGATATTAGCCACTTTGTGCTCTGACCTTGAAAATGAGGTCAAAGGTCAAATTCAAGGTAATCAGAATATTTAGCATATATCATTTCCTATATGTCCACAATTGATTTCTAAGAGCTGTAAAGTCGATAATAAATGAGATATTAGCTATTTTGTCCTTGAAATCTATCTATCTATCTATCTAACTTGTTGGTTACACCCATGAAATCTCTATTGGACAAAACCTTTACCTTGTTGAGCTCAAAAATAAATGTTTCTCTTCTTGACTATTTTTAATATGGTCATTAATAAACTTAACCAGTAAAACTGATGTTAACTTATTCAGTAATATTGTTTTGTTTTCACCAAAAACATAAATTCTCTATTTGAACAAGAATCCAGTGTCATTTGCTTTCATAGTACATGTACAAGGTATTGGAGTGATCACAGATGTCAAAGTGGGTATTTTAATGGTCGTAATAAGATAGTCTGTTAACTAATTATTATATATTCGATCATTCTGAAAAACAATAGGTATCGTGTGACGGTCTTTCTCATCGAGCCTGTGCGATTTCATCATCATTCCTCAAAAATTCTCACCCGTAGAGCGTTCAGAAGCCATGTGTGTTAAACAGGCTAATTTGAGCACAAAATGTGTCATCAATCGGACAATTTGGTTTCTATGGCAACCAAAATCAATTGGAGTCGGGATCTCACCAAAAGATGTGTCTGTGTAAAAAATTATTAGAATCGGTTAAGATTTGCAACTTGTAGAGCGTTCACAAGAAAATCTCTACGGCGGATGCGGCGGCGGCGCGACGGAGACAAATCCAGAGTATCCGCCGAACTTCGTTCGGGGGATACAATAATTCAGATTCTTCTTCATTTCAAGTAATGACAACACAATATATTCATGGCATCAGTTTTATTTGATATAGTTAATTTGAATGTGGTGCCATTAATAATATATTATTTGCAATAATATACTGTTACATGTGTGATTCCGGCTTGCAAATCATTAAAAAAAAGTCGTTTTTTGTGTCCCCACTTGTAGATCTATTATTATTAGATCTACGCACCCATCGCATTGTTGACAAGCCGCTGTGCACTGGCCCAAAAATAGGGCTAATACAAGTAGAGATTTTCGTAACCGAGTACTCGGCAGTGTGTAACCGGTTTCTAACCGGTTACTCGTTATATTGTTCGAAATAAGCACAACTTGTGCCACAAGTCTGATCGTCTGGCAGCAAACGCAACAGACAATGAAAATTAAATGTTGTGGCAGTCTCCTGTTCAATTGAAAACATAACCACGAAAATTGACAGAATAATGGAACTCGCACATGTGGGACCAATGTAGAGGCATAAATTACAATGACGGCATGAAAAACAACATTACACACCCAAAAACGAGAGCAAAAATCTCAGAATTACTGGAGAATGATTTTTTTTTTTTTATCACTTCTTGAAATTCACGAGTAACCGGTCAGCCAATTCCTAACCGGTTAGAAGCCTTTTTGTAACCATCAACGAGTACTCGCCTACTTGTATAAGCCCTACCACAAAATTTGACATGTGCTCCTAGTTTCGTAAATCACGAGTGTCTCGAATACAATGCAAGGGTTCAGTTTCGACCTGTTGGCTTGAGTTGCCAGCCTCATAGATATAATCATCGATCCCACGCATCGGATCGATATAACTAGACGCTTCCGGTCGCCTACGACCGCTTGGGTGTATCCCCCGTAGCCCTATCATCTCTGTTGCCCCAAATATATCACTGTCAAGTGTGAAAAACTAGAGCAAGGGCTAAAAAAGATTACCAGAGAAATGTTAAATCTCAAGTCACAACTGTTTTCTTTTCCCCACCAAAATTGCTGCACTGATTTTCCGAGGTTATTGAAGGTCGACTTCAAAATCACCACTGAAATCTCCTTATATGAATTTCCATTCGACATGTTTGATAAAATAACGAAAATACAGATAGATCAATCTTTTCACCTATTTATATTTCAACTCTGAATATTTTACAAACTTGTTAACTTATTTGATCACAGCCATAAAATCTCTACTGGACAAAGCCTTCACCTTGTTGAGCCCAATAATAAATATTTCTTGTCTTAACTATTTTCATTGTGGTCAATAATAGACTTAACATGTAAAAATAAAGTTAACTTATTCGGTTACACCCAGAAATTTCTACCGGACAAAACCTTAACCTTGTTGAGCTCAATAATAATTGTTTCTCATCTTAACTATTTTTTTTGAGGTCAATAATAGACTTAACTAGCAAAAAAAATGTTAACTTATTTGGTTACAGACATAAAATGTCTACTGGACAGAATCTTTACCTTGTTGAGCCCAATAATAAATATTTCTTGTCTTAACTATTTTTATTGTGGTCAATAATAGACTAAACTAGTAAAAATAATGTTAGCTTATTCAGTACACCCATGAAATCTGTACTGGACATACCTTCACCTTGTTGAGCTTAATAATAAATATTTCTCATCTTAACTATTTTTATTGTGGTCAATAATAGACTTAACTATTTTTTATTGTGGTCAATAATAGACCTAACTAGTAAAAATAATGTTAACTTATTCGGTTACACCAATGAAATTTGCACTGGACAAAACATTTACCTTGTTGAGGTTAATAATAAATATTTCTTGTCTTAACTATTTTTATTTTGGTCAATAATAGACTTAACTATTAAAAATATTGTTAACTTATTCAGTTACACCCATGAAATCTGTACTGGACAAAACCTTTACCTTGTTGAGCTTAATAATAAACGTTTCTCGTCTTAACTATTTTCATTGTGGACAATAATAAACTTAACTAGTAAAACTAATGTTAACTTATTCAGTAATATTGTCCTGTTTTCACTGAAAACTTCAGTTCTTCATTCTGAACAAGAAACCAGTGTCATTACCTTCCATTGTACAGGCTATTGGAATGATCGTACATGTCAAAATGGATATTTAAAAATTCTGTAATAAGTTAGGCTGTTAACATATTAATATTTACATGATCATTCTAAAAAACGATTGGTTTCGTGTGACAGCCCTTCCCAACAACACTCCCAAATATTATCGAGATTCATCAAAAATTACCATCTGTAGAGCGTTCACAAGCCATGTGTCTCAAACAGGCTGTTTTCAATGCAAAATGTGTCCCCAAACGACCAATTCAGTTGCCACGGAAACCAAAATCGATTGGTGTCGGGATCTTACCATAATATATGTGCCTGCAAAAAATAATGGTGATCGGGTGAGAATTGCGTCCTGTAGCGCGTTCACAAGCCATGTGTCTCAAACAGGCTGTTTTCAATGCAAAATGTGTCCCCAAACGACCAATTCAGTTGCCACGGCAACCAAAATCGATTGGTGTCGGGATCTTACCATTATATATTTGCCTGCAAAAAATAATGGTGATCGGGTGAGAATTGCGTCCTGTAGCGCGTTCACAAGAAAATATCTGCGGACGCGGACGACGAAGCCAAATCCATAGTATCCGCCGAACTTTGTTCGGGGGATACAATAATTACATCCAGATCTACCAGCCTCACCGAGCCAATGCCGGAGGGCCGAGCCGCCATCTAATTCGCGACTATGCCACTGGTGAGTCTAGTTCCAACGAAACTGGGTGACTGACCGTGCCCATTGTCCCAGGGTTGTGATGTAACTACTGGTGAGTCTAGATCTACAATTCGAGCCCCTGCAATCAGTGCAGTGGTGCATCACGCGAGTGTCAGTCCGTTCAGTTAAAATATTCCGTGCTTGAAATCGATCCGATATCTACCTAGACAACGGTTCAGAAAGCACATCGTGGAAAGAAATCAGATTCAGTAACGTAACGTTGAATTTCAAAATGTCCAGTCTTCCTGTGGGATATGCTGGGCATTCTGAGTAATGGGCGCTCGGATGTTTTCGTTGTTCTCCAAGACGATGATGCGACGGAAAGTGTCAAATGACGTCAGTGGGATACGCCTAGTCCACCAATAAGATTGCAATACATCACGATTTGTTCATAGATAGGCTAAATCGTCGTTGGTCGGAAAGATTCGGAAGGTTTGACGGAAATAAATTAACCAACATCGGAAATATTCCGGCTGTACTTCCCTTAAACACTGCAAAACAAATATATTTATGCTTTGACATACGGACTACAGTGGAATTTAAAACATAATAACAAATGATTCACACAAAACACAGGTATCCGCTACTGTCAGAACTGTTATGACCCGATAAATCGTGTTTCTTAGTGGAAGTTCGAAGGTAAACAAACATTCGCCATTTGCAATTGAAATGTCCCCTCTGAGCATGCGCTGACCTTCCACCCACAACCCGTATCAATAAACAAAAGCACATGTATAGTAAAATTAATGTTTAATCGTAAAATTTCTCCAGAAAACTTT
The DNA here is from genome assembly GCA_949152475.1 of Terebella lapidaria. Taxonomy (NCBI): domain Eukaryota; kingdom Metazoa; phylum Annelida; class Polychaeta; order Terebellida; family Terebellidae; genus Terebella; species Terebella lapidaria. The sequence continues at coordinate 20,360,924 of OX424569.1, forward strand.
TGGAATTTTCACCTAAGCATACTTAACTTTGGAGAGCACCCAATAAGCAAACAGTATGCCAAGTTTGGGTACAATAGCAATAGCACTTTCGGCGGAGATGATTCTGAAAGATTTGGGTCAGGAAAACATGGGACAGACACGTCAGACACCGTGTCAATCCATCCCAATAGCTCCACGGCTTTCAGCAGGTGAGCTAAAAAATGTGGACAGACGGACGACGGACGACAGACACAACGCCAAGGCAATAGGTTAAAAATTGACAAAACCATAAAGGCATTCCTGCTGAAAGGCCATAATTATAGTAATATTGGAATCGGGTCAGATTTGCAACCTGTAGAACGTTCACAAGAAAATCTGTATGGCGGACACCGACGGACGCAATAGTATCCACTGACCTTTGTAAAGAGTAGATCTTTAAGTATCTTACTATCTATTTTACAGTATCCTGCAAAGGATATGCCACAAGGAACAAGTACATCATTTCAAATACTGCTGAAGACATTTTTAGGGACTACTCACGTGAAGCAGTCATCTCCACTGATGTAACAATGTGGCCAGAAGGGAGGGAAGCAGATCGCATTCAGCTTCGTGCGCAGGTTCTCACAGAGTGGGTGGTCTATGTCCCGCAAGTCCCACGTCTTCTGGTATCTTTGTGACCATGGCAACACAAACAAACTGGATTGCTTCAGGAATTCCATGAAGCTCAAAAACTAGCTTAAATTGAAAATACCTGTTAAATTTAGTACCTGTCATAGCTAGTTGTGCAGAGGAAATGTTGGAGATCTCCGGCAAAAGTCATGGCACTCACAGGACCCTTGTGTGCCCAGTATGTAAGCCGAGGGTGTATCACGGCAACGTTCTCCGCACTGTAAGATTGCAGGAGGTGACTCCTAGTGGCGACATCCCACACCGACACTGAGCCTGCCGCAAACAGGCGAGGAGACAGTGACATATACTTTAGTGTGCATATAATATTTGGGGCATTTTAAAGTTCATACAGGCCTACAGGGCCTTGACCACATACACCAAGATTCCTCAGAGAAATTGTTTACATCACATGGTGTATGCTGTCAGTTAGCAACTTTCTAAACACGAGAAATCAATCAATATTCATCTCGAATTGGAGTTGCTTTATTATGTTGAAACATGTGATGATTGTTTCGCAGTTTTACAAAGTCCTTCATGTTCTTTGACATTTTGCCCTACCATCAGCAAATCCCGCAGCCAATTGTGAAGATGCTCCTGGTTGGCTAGAAATGTGCCATGCAACACACAAACAGGCAGCATCTGCGACAAAATTGTATGTGGAATGGATAATCTATGACCAAGTAATACATGTATGAACAAAAGAATATCCCAAAATGACAGAACAAAGCTTGTGTTACCACTTTTTCGAATCATTTCAAATTTGTTTCTACCAATTTCTTATAGTTCACCAATTGACTGGCTATAGTTAGAAAAAAAAAAACCCGAATGGTTAGAAAGGTTACCGGAGAAATTTATAGTGATACTATCTTTTACTATGTTTACAACACAATATCATGCTTGTGTTGCTATTTTGTTGTACTGATGATTAAACAGCTATCTCACATACATTATGGACCCATTTGACATTTTGATTTGACATCGGACCACTCATTCCCACCTTGCATAGATGTTTGGCTCTGATGATGACCATCTTGGACATTGTCAAGGATGAACATCAAAAAAGGCTCCATACAGCATGTACAGCATGTACAACATGTACAGCATGTACAGCATGTGAGTTAAATTTTCCCCCATATACAAAATCTTGAGAAAAAAATGTCCGACCCACATGGAAATCAGTAGACATTCAGAACTAACCCCACTAAATGCCTATACTACCTTCAAGTAGCATGGCCAAAAACATATATACAGCTAGACGATTTGGTCACTGACATCACTGTAGGAACCCCACTACCGTAACGCGGCGAGTGGTTCGATTGGTTTTCTTGAGATTATCGTTTATAGAACACATGTCACTCTTCTCCGACGGTGTGCTTTGATGCCTCTTGAAGTTTTGCATCTATTGGCGGATTGTTTTGTGGGAATATTGCTAATTAGTCAGAAAATGGAAAATGAAAATCAAGTGATTACTACGGTAACGTCAGATCAGTAGATGCGGGGTACTACCGTAACGCCAAGCATGTACTACCGTAACGTTAATCTTGGTCTCACACTAGGTCTTTCGTAATATGTCTTTTGCATCAGCTTGCATATACGAAATTGATTTCGAGGTACAACTAGACGCTTCCGGTCGCCTACGACCGTTTGGGTGTATTCCCCGTAGCCCTATCATCTCTGTTGCCCCAAATATATCACTGTCAAGTGTGAAAAACTAGAGCAAGGGCTAAAAAAAGATTACCAGAGAAATGTTAAATCTCAAGTCACAATTGTTTTCTTTTCCCCACCAAAATTGCTGCACTGATCTCCCGAGGTTATTGAAGGTCGAATTCAAAATCACCACTGAAATCTCTTTATATGAATTTCCATTTCGACATGTTTGATAAAATAATGAAAATACAGATAGATCAATCTTTTCACCTATTTATATTTCAACTCAGAATATTTTACAAACTTGGTTCCAAGTTGAAATTCAAAGTAAAAGTTGACCAAAACTGCATTTCAAGATGACGAATTGGAGCCAGATCGAACTTCTCACCGTAAGTTATATTTCGACTCATAATACATGTATTTGCCAAACATAGTTTCAAGTTGAAATTCAAAGTAAAAGTTAACCAAAACTGCATTTCAAGATGAAGAAATTGGAGCCAGATCAAATTTTTCATAAAAAAGTTATATTTTACCTCATAATTTGTGCCAAACATGGTCTCAAGTTGAAATTCAAAGTAAAAGTTGATCAATGTTTTCATAAAAAGCTATTGTGATCAATAATAGACTCAACTAGCAAGAAATAATGTTAACTTATTTGGTCACAGCCATAAAATCTCTACTGGACAAAGCCTTCACCTTGTTGAGCCCAATAATAAATATTTTTTGTCTTAACTATTTTCATTATGGTCAATAATAGACTTAACATGTAAAAATAATGTTAACTTATTTGGTTACACCCAGAAATTTCTACCGGACCAAACCTTAACCTTGTTGAGCTTACCTTGTTGAGCCCAATAATAAATATTTCTCGTCTTAACTATTTTCATTATGGTCAATAATAGACTTAACATGTAAAAATAATGTTAACTTATTCGGTTACACCCAGAAATTTCTACCGGACAAAACCTTAACCTTGTTGAGCTCAATAATAATTGTTTCTCATCTTAACTATTTTTATTGAGGTCAATAATAGACTTACCTAGCAAAAAAAAGTTAATTTATTTGGTTACAGACATAAAATGTCTACTGGACAGAATCTTTACCTTGTTGAGCCCAATAATAAATATTTCTTGTCTTACCGGTAACTATTTTTATTGTGGTCAATAATAGACTAAACTAGTAAAAACAAAGTTAACTTATTCAGTACACCCATGAAATCTGTACTGGACATACTTCCACCTTGTTGAGCTTAATAATAAATATTTCTCCTCTTAACTATTTTTATTGTGGTCAATAATAGACTTAACTATTTTTATTGTGGTCAATAATAGACTTAGTGAAAATAATGTTCAACTTATTCGGTTACACCAATGAAATTTGTACTGGACAAAACATTTACCTTGTTGAGGTTAATAATAAATATTTATTGTCTTAACTATTTTTATTGTGGTCAATAATAGACTTAACTATTAAAAATAATATTAACTTATTCAGTTACACCCATGAAATCTGTACTGGACAAAACCTTTACCTTGTTGAGCTTAATATTAAACGTTTCTCGTCTTAACTATTTTTATTGTGGACAATAATAGACTCAACTAGTGAAACTAATGTTAACTTATTCAGTAATATTGTCCTGTTTTCACTGAAAACATCAGTTCTCCATTCTGAACAAAAAACCAGTGTCATTACCTTCCATTGTACAGGCTATTGGAATGATCGTACATGTCAAAATGGATATTTCAAATTTCTGTAATAAGTTAGGCTGTTAACATATTAATATTTATATGATCATTCTAAAAAACGATTGGTTTCGTGTGACAGCCCTTTCCAACAACACTTCCAAATATTATCGAGATTTGTCAAAAATTGCCATCAGTAGAGCGTTCACAAGCCATGTGTCTCAAATAGGCTGTTTTCAATGCAAAATGTGTCCCCAAACGACCAATTCAGTTGCCACGGCAACCAAAATCGATTGGTGTCGGGATCTTACCATAATATATGTGCCTGCAAAAAATAATGGTGATCGGGCGAGAATTGCGGCCTGTAGCCCGTTCACAAGCCATGTGTCTCAAACAGGCTGTTTCAATGCAAAATGTGTCCCCAAACGACCAATTCAGTTGCCACGGCAACCAAAATCGATTGGTGTCGGGATCTTACCATTATATATGTGCCTGCAAAAAATAATGGTGATCGGGTGAGAATTGAGGCCTGTAGCGCGTTCACAAGAAAATCTCTGCGGACGCGGACGCGGACATGGACGCCTGCGCGTTGACGCGGACGACGAAGCCAAATCCATAGTATCCGCCGAACTTTGTTCGGGGGTACAATTATTTATTTTATTATAGGCCTACTACTGATACTGTATGATGTCATGTAAAATGACGTAATGTGGTGTTTTGGACGTCTATAACTGAACACGGGATTGTCGATTACATGGGTTGTCGAAGGAGCAGAAAGTTAGCAAGCAAATAAACAATGTTTATACATTGAATGATGACATTTTTTAATGTTACCCCAGCGTAGAAAATTTAGTTGTACTAATTTTATGATCAGGTATGAGTGAGGAAATAATATTGACAAGATACTTTTATCTTATCTAAGATAATATATGCAAACGTTGACCGTTGCACAGCATTACACACTCGTCTGAGGAAAAAGTAATGAAGTTTGCAACAATGATTTAATTGGCATCAATTATGAATATAGATTCGCACAGTGATATGCATCAGATATGGTCTCTTTTTGACATTTGATTTTTATCGACGTCTGTAAAATCATCAAAAGACTAGACGCTTCCGGTCGCCTACGACCGCTTGGGTGTATCCCCCGTAGCCCTATCATCTCTGTTGCCCCAAATATATCACTGTGTCTAGTGTGAAAAACTAGAGAAAGAGCTAAAAAAGATTAAAAAGGTCGAATTCAAAATCACCACTGAAATCTCTTTATATGAATTTCCATTTCGACATGTTTGATAAAATAACGAAAATACAGATAGATCAATCTTTTCACCTATTTATATTTCAACTCAGAATATTTTACTTACTTGGTTCCAAGTTGAAATTCAAAGTAAAAGTTGACCAAAACTGCATTTCAAGATGAAGAAATTGGAGCCAGTTCGAACTTCTCACCATAAGTTATATTTCGACTCATAATACATGTATGTGCCAAACATGGTTTCAAGTTGAAATTCAAAGTAAAAGTTAACCAAAACTGCATTTCAAGATGACAAAATTTGAGCCAGATCGAACTTTTCGTCATAAGTTATATTTTAACTCATAATACCTGCCCAACTTGGTTTCAAGTTGAAATTCAAACTAAAAGTTGACCAAAACTGCATTTCAAGATGACGAAATTGGAGCCAGATCAAACTTTTCGCCATGAGTTATATTTCAACTCATAATATGTGCCAAACTTGGTATTAAGTTGAAATTCAATGTAAAAGTTGACTAAAACTGCATTTTAAGATGACGAAATTGGAGCCAGATAGAACTTTTCGCCATAAGTTATATTTTAACTCATAATATGAGCCAAACTTGGTTTCGTGTTGAAATTCGAGCTAAAAATTTACCAAAACTGCATTTCAAGATGAAGAAATTGGAGCCAGATCGAATTTTCATCATAAGTTATATTTTAACTCATAATATGTGCCAAACTTGGTTTCAAGTTGAAATTCAAACTAAAAATTGACCAAAACTGCATTTCAAGATGACGAAATTGGAGCCAGATCGAACTTTTCACCATAAGTTATATTTTGACTTATAATATGTGCCAAACATGCTTTCAAGTTGAAATTCAAAGTAAAAGTTGACCAAAACTGCCTTTCAAGATGAAGAAATTGGATCCAGATCGAATTTTTCACCATAAGTTATATTCTAACTCATAATTTGTGCCAAACATGGTCTCAAGTTGAAATTCAAAGTAAAGTTGATCAATGTTTTCATAAAAAGCTATTGTGATCAATAAAAGACTTAGCTAGCAAGAAATAATGTAAACTTATTTGGTCACAGCCATAAAATCTCTACTGGACAAAACCTTAACCTTGTTGAGCTTACCTTGTTGAGCCCAATAATAAATATTTCTTGTCTTAACTATTTCCATTGCGGTCAATAATAGACTTAACATGTAAAAATAATGTTAACTTATTCGGTTACACCCAGAAATTTTCTACCGGACAAAACCTTAACCTTGTTGAGCTTAATAATATTTCTCATCTTAACTATTTTTATTGAGGTCAATAATAGACTTAACTAGCAAAAAAAATGTTAACTTATTTGGTTACAGACATAAAATGTCTACTGGACGGAATCTTTACCTTGTTGAGCCCAATAATAAATATTTCTTGTCTCAACTATTTTTATTGTGGTCAATAATAGACTAAACTAGTAAAAATAATGTCAACTTATTCAGTACACCCATGAAATCTGTACTGGACATACTTTCACCTTGTTGAGCTTAATAATAAATATTCCTCCTCTTAACTATCTTCATTGTGGTCAATAATAGACTTAACTATTTTTATTGTGGTCAATAATAGACTTAACTAGTGAAAATAATGTTCACTTATTCGGTTACACCAATGAAATTTGTACTGGACAAAACATTTACCTTGTTGAGGTTAATAATAAATATTTCTTGTCTTAACTATTTTTATTGGGGTCAATAATAGACTTAACTATTAAAAATAATATTAACTTATTCAGTTACACCCATAAAATCTGTACTGGACAAAACCTTTACCTTGTTGAGCTTAATAATAAACGTTTCTCGTCTCAACTATTTTCATTGTGGACAATAATAGACTTAACTAGTAAAACTAATATTAACTTATTCAGTAATATTGTCCTGTTTTCACTGAAAACATCAGTTCTCCATTCTGAACAAGAAACCAGTGTCATTACCTTCCATTGTACAGGCTATTGGAATGATCGTACATGTCAAAATGGATATTTCAAAATTCGGTAATAAGTTAGGCTGTTAACATATTATTATTTATATGATCATTCTAAAAAACGATTGGTTTTGTGTGACAGCCCTTCCTAACAACACTTCCAAATATTATCAAGATTCGTCAAAAATTGCCATCAGTAGAGCGTTCACAAGCCATGTGTCTCAAACAGGCTGTTTTCAATGCAGAATGTGTCCCCAAACGACCAATTCAGTTGCCACGGCAACCAAAATCGATTGTTGTCGGGATCTTACCATAATATATGTGCCTGTGAAAAATAATGATGATCGGGTGAGAATTGCGGCCTGTAGCGCGTTCACAAGAAAATCTCTGCGGACGCGGACGCGGACACGGACGACGAAGCCAAATCCATAGTATCCGCCGAACTTTGTTCGGGGGATACAATAATGCATACGGTACTATTTATTAATGCATCATGTTCCGTTTGGTGTCAGTCAAAATTTTAAACGTACGGTATGCGTCCACAGAAAAACGGCAAAGCTTTGCCCTTAAAACGTTTATACACCATCCCCAAAAAATACATCGTCAGAAGGCTGTAACGATTATTGAATTTCTGTTAGGATACCAGGTATTCTGTAATTACAGTTCATGAGTAAGTGTCTGGATTCAAAATCATACCAGGACCCAAAGCCTCGAACTCCATTCCAAAATGAACGGAACACCCTGAATCATTGCCAGATTCATCGTTTGGACATCTGAGTCTGATGCTAAAATGATACTCTGAATGATGTTCAATAACATGCTCTAAAATTCTGTTTGGCGAATGGCTGGTCAAAGGGCAGTAATAACATATATATCCTGATATATTTTTCATATAGGCTACATATGCATGACAAATTCCCAAAAATTGTCCCGAATATGATCATCGATCTACAACAATATTTGTACTATTTATCCATAACGAAAATCCTAAAATATGATCAAAATCAAAGTTTTACATCATGGTAATTTTGTAAATATGCAAGCGTTACGGTAGTACTTGAAATCTGGAAATTGGCGTTACGGTAGTGGGCCGCTAACGTTACGTTAGTAATCGTCGCATATTTCAAACCGTGTTTACTCGCAAATCGATCAGATTCACCGTCTAATTATATGGTCACACTATGAGGCATATCTAGACAATTCGCCTCGTGTAGATGTTATGTGCGAAACCTGCCTAATACCTAGTTTATCGTGAAATAACTTTTTGAAGCTAATAACCTTTCGCCATCGTTAGGACTACCGTAACGTCGCGTTACGGTAGTAGGGTTCCTACAGTGTGACATGCACCTGAGGTCCTATCATCCATGTTGCCCAAAATATGTTAATTCAGACAAATTATCAATTCTGTCATATATCTTAATTCAAAAATTAGCCCAAAGGCTAAGATAGGTTACCGGACAATTTTGGTTTGGCCATGGCAGCATTGGCAGGTAACAGACCTTGAGATTTACCAATCAAGGTTCGCAGTGTAAACATATGACCTTGGGATTTACCAATCAAGGTCATCCGTATGAACTTCGATGTAACCATTACATGTATGTGTGCGGCATTTGATATTCTATATGTTGGGTGGAATCGTTTAGGCCGCTCAGGTCAATTTACACATTCCAAGTCAGACATTTGGCACTCAAGGTCATCTGACGTCAAGTTCAAGGTCATCATTAGTTGTGCCATATATGTCTTCCTATATGTTCATAATGCAAACATGAGCTCTATCTGCAAGCATTTCATCTACAAAGGCAAATCTGGGCATTTTTTTACCCCAAAATGGCTGTTTTGACCTTTCAAGGTCATCATATATGACAAGTCGCCATATATGACTTCCCATTTGAAAGTGCCAATTTCTAAGCTCTATCTTCAAGCGTTCTATGAGTACAGTCCTGACAGCTCCCATTATGAAGGAAGAAAGTGCCGAAAATTTTCTGAGTCCAAAATTTTTTTCAAAGGGTGAAAATTTTTTTTTGCCTAGAAATGGCCCAAAATGGATAGTAATGTTATTTGGGGCGAAAATTTTTTTTTTCGCCGACTCGTCAAAAATTCAAAATGGCCGCCACACTGAGATCGGCGATTCAAGGGCAACAAAACTTATACACGTCACAGAGGTATATAAGAGGAATCTTTTTAAGCAAAAATCTTAAAACTGATCAGAGAGTTTTTGAGAAAATACAGACCAGGTGCAAATTTGAGCGTTTTCCGACCCAAAAATGGCTGTTTTGACCTTTCAAGGTCATCCAAGGTCAAATTCAAGGTCACCACACAAGTCGCCATATATGACTTCCCATTTGAAAGTGCCAATTTCTAAGCTCTATTTTCAAGCGTTCTATGAGTGCAGTCCGGACAGCTCCCATTATGAAGGGAAAAAGTGCCGAAAATTTTCAGTCCAAAATTTTTTTCAAAGGGTGAAAAAATTTTTTTGCCCTAGAAATGGCCCAAAATGGATAGTAATGCGATTTGGGGCGAAAAAAATTTTTTTCGCCGACCCGCCAAAAATTCAAAATGGCCGCCACACGGAAACCGGCAGATTTAGGGCAACCAAACTTATACATATCACAGAAGTATATGAGGGGAATCTTTTGAAACCAAAAACTCAAAACTGATCAGTAGTCCTTAGGCCATTTTCCAGGAGACCTCTAAAATAGGTTTTCGTCGCCAAGTCAGGCATATTAGGTTTCTTGGTGTCATTCTGTAGGTTTTCATGTCAGAAAAAATATTAGAACGGGTAACCTTCTCAAAAAGTGTCCAAACAATGAAAAAAATGACTTTTTCCAAGATGGCCGCCGCGTCGGATCAAAAAGTTTGTTTTTGTTTCTTCTCTGCTTCTAGACAAGCTAGAAGTGTAATCTTGGTGTCTTTTCTTATTTTTTGAAGGATGAGGTATCCAATGAAATACATTTCGAGAACATTTATGCGTTATTTCAATTGGAAAACTACACTTTGACTGGTATTTGAACGTCAGAAATAGCGATTCGCGGAGGGAGTCTGTTTTAAATGTGGCTGTGCTATTCATTACCAGGTATTACCATTTTGAACAAAACAATTCCATGAATAAATCATCAACATATCAGTTTATGCATATCCAAATTATATGAGGAAAAGTAGAACAATGGCCATATAGGTCAAACACTAACTACTTGCTGAACATTCGTTTCTAAGGTTGTCTTGTTTTTTTTTTACCTCATATTTATTACTGTATATTTGAAACAAATAAATATGGCAATTGTTGTACAACATATATAACACATGTGGTTGTGTTCAATCATAGTCAACTTCCTCTCTAGATGTATCTGCAACAATTTCATCCGAATGTGTGATTCGTCAAGAAACCTCGAAATCAAGCCGAGAGTCGATGTTTGAGTCGGCGCAGCCGACTCCGTGTTCGGGTATACAGATAGAATGAAACCAAACTTAGAGAACTTCAGGAAGTAAAGTCAACCGAAGTTGAACGTAGAATTGATTGGAAAACCAGTTGGGTAAAATAAAGCTTATAACGTCTGAGATAGCTCGGAACCCAAGCTATCAACTGAACAACCAGACGAAGAGGAAGAGGTCGATGAGGAAAGCGGACTAAAACCTGAATGATTGGCGATCCTTACTTTGCGCAGGCGAGGAGTAACTGCAGAGCAAACCCGCTACCACCCGAGTTGGCCTGCAGCCAGGGAACCGACGTCACCCAAAACAAGCCAAAGCCAGAGTGCCGAAGTTATTCGAGACAAACTGCAGCCAGAGTACCAAAGTCTCCTAAAACACCACTACAGCGGGAGAACAAGAGTCTGCCGAGTGAGCATTCCAGCTGGAGAATCAGAGTCAGACGAGTGAGCATTCCAGCTGGAGAACCAGAGTCAGCCGAGTGAGCATTCCAGCTGGAGAATCAGAGTCAGACGAGTGAGCATTCCAGCTGGAGAACCAGAGTAGCCAAACGACCCCCACAGCCAGAGAACCAGAGTCGGCCAAGTGACCATTCCAGATGGAGAACCAGAGTCAGCCAAGCAACCCCTGCATCTGGAGAACTATAGTCAGCCGAGCAACCATTCCAGAACCAGAGTCAACCAGAGTCAGCCGTCCAGCCAGTCAAGCAGAACGACCCCTGTAGCCAGAGAACCAGAGTCAGCTGAGTAACAATTCCAGCCGGAGAACCAGAGTCAGCCGAACGGCCATTCCAGCCGGAGAACCAGAGTAAGCTGAACGACCACTGCAGCCAGAGAACCAGAGTCAGCTGAACGACCACTGCAGCCAGAGAACCAGAGTCAGCTGAGTAACAATTCCAGCCGGAGAACCAGAGTCAGCAGAGCGGCCATTCCAACCGGAGAGCCAGAGTAAGCTGAACGACCCCTGCAGCCAGAGAACAAGCGTCAGCTGAGTAACAATTCCAGCCGGAGAACCAGAGTCAGCCGACCGGCCATTCCAGCCAGAGAACCAAAGTAAACTGAACGACCCCTGCAGCCAGAGAACAAGAGTCAGCTGAGTGACCATTCCAGATGAAGAACCAGAGTCAGTCGAGCGGCAGAATGACCCTTGCACCCAGAGAACCAGAGTCAACCGAGCGACCTCTGCAGTCTGAGACGAGGCAAAGAGCCAAACTCATAGGCATCCGGTCAGCTAAGCAAGGCTGGGAGGCGAACCTCAACCCAACGAACATATGCTACTACTATATCAACCCTAGAACCGTTACAATATATGTGTTTGATATTCATAAAACTAGACGCTTGCCGGTTGCCTACGACCACATGGGTGTTTATGCCCTGTCATTTCTGTTGTCCAAAATATATTATGTTAATTCAGACAAAATATCTTATATCAAAATAGCACTGCTGCCCCAGTGTCTTTCATCAATGTCAGCAATAAAAGTTCCGAGCCTTAACTAATTTTATGCCATGCAGTAATACTTCAACTACTGAAATATTCACCAAATTAGTTCTTAACAGATAATTTAGCTTATCCAATTCCCAACAATACATGTGATTTCTTTATCTACATTCACTGATAATGAATATGATTCAACTGTTGTAATAAGTTAGTGATATTAACTAATTAATATTATTATTGCAGATATAAAATATATACCGGACAAAAGACTTACTACGTTTAGTCATACAATAAAATGTTCTCATCTTCACTATTTTTATTGTGGGCAATAATAGACTTAACTGATGAAAGTCAAGTTAATGTATTCGATGATAGTATATATTTCGAACAAATCCATCAGCTCTATACTTGTACACACATTCAGTGTGATGTTTCCTAATCGCAACCAAAAGGAATGATCGCTGACCTCGAGCTGGATATTAACTTTGTTTTAATAAGTCTTTTCATTAACTATAATTGTAACTATTTAATATTTCTGTGTCTGGTCACTGCTCAATATGCCTCTTCAATATCCTAGTGATAATATCCAAGTACCACCCCTTGAGCCTTCACAAGCCATGTTTGTCGAAACAGCTAATTTTGTCACGAAATATGTCGCCAATCGGCCATCTTGGTCGCCATGGCAACCAAAATCGATAGGGTTTGGGATGGTACTATAAGCAGAAACCCATAAGAAGATCTCTTAAGGGTTTCTGCTGAAAGGCATATCCATATGGAATATTGTCAGAAACAGTTCAGATTTGCACCTTGTAGAGCGTTCACAAAGAAGTCTGTACGGCACTTGTAACGGCGCGACGATCGCAAATCCATAGTATCTGCTTGACTTTATTCAGGGGATACAATAAACTCTTAATGATGTATTCATGGGATTGTTTTGTCCAAAATGGTAATACGTGAAAATGAATTTCGCAACTACATTTGAAAACAGATTTCCTTCGCAAATAGCTATTTCTGACGTTCAAATACCAGTCGAAGTGCATTTTTGCAATTGAAATAATGCATAATTGTTATTGGAATGTATTTTATTGGATTCCTCAACCCTCAAAACCTAAGAAAGGACACTAAGATTACACTTCTAGCACGTCTAGAAGCAGAGAAAAAACAAAAACAAACTTTTTGATCGGACTCGGCGGCCATCTCGGAAAAAGTCATTTTTCCATTGTTTGGACACTTTTAGAGAAGGTTACCTGGTCTAATATTTTTCCTGATATAAAAACCTACACAATGACACCACGAAACCTAATATGCCCGATTTGGCAACGAAATTTTTTCTTTTCAGAATGGCCCACAGACTACAGACAGTTTTTGAGAAAATGGCCGTCGAAGTCCAAAATTGAGCGTTTTTCGACAAAAACGGCCGCCATTTTGAAAAAAATGCGAAAATCAAAAAACAAAAAAAGTACCTCCTTCTCAAAATATTTTTAGGCATTTTTGTGCAAAATTTCAAAGATTCGATCGTTAACTTTAAAGATAAAAATGTTAACGCCGGACGGACGGACGGACGGACGGACGGACGGACGACGGACGCAACGCCATGCCAATAGGTTATCGGACCAAAGGTCCGGTAACCTAAAAATGTGCCAAACTTGTTCTCAAGTTGATATTCAAAATGAAAGCTGACCAAAACTGTATCTCAAGATGACGAAATTGGAGCCAGATCAAACTTTTCACCAAAAATAATATTTCAACTCAAAATGTTTGACAAACATGGTTTCAAGTGGATATTCCAAGTAAAAGTTGACCGCAACTGCATCTCAAGATGACGTAATTGGAGCCAGATCAAACTTTTCACCACAAGTTATATTTCAACTCAAACTAGACGCTTCCGGTCGCCTACGACAGCTTGGGTGAATCCCCCGTGCCCTAATTATATTACTGATAAGTAGTGCAAGGCTGAAAACTAGAGCAAGGCTGAAAAAGATTACCAGAGAAATGTAAAATCTTAAGCCACAACTGTTTTTTTTCACCAAAGTTGTTGCATTGATCTTTCATGGTTATTGAAGGTCGAATTCAAGATCACCACTGAAGTCACTGCATATGAATTTCTATTTCGACATGTTTGATAAAATAACAAAATTACAGCAAGATCAATCTTTTCACTTAGTTATATTTAAACTCAGAATATTTGACAAACTTGGTTCCAAGTTGAAATTCAAAGTAAAAATTGAACAAAACTGCATTTCAAAATGACGAAATTGGAGCCAGATCGAACTTTTCGCCATAAGTTATATTTTAACTCATAATATGTGCCAAACTTGGTTCCAAGTTGAAATTCAAACTAAAAGTTGACCAAAACTGCATTCCAAGATGACAAATTTGGAGCCAGATCGAACGATTTACCATAAATTATACTTCAACTCATAATATGTGCCAAACGTGGTTTCAAGTTGAAATTCAAAGTGAAAGTTGACCAGTACTGTATTTCAAGATGCAAAATTGGAGCCAGATCTGACTTTTCACCATAAATTATATTTTAATCCATAATATTAATCCATAACATGGTTTCAAGTTGAAAGTAAAAGTTGACCAAAAGTGCATTTCAAGATGAGGAAATTGGAGCCAGATCAATGTTTTCACAAAAAGCTCTACGATGCACCATTTCTGAGATATAGCCGAAAATGAAAAACAAGTCCGAAAATAACGTCTGTTTCGCTCTGCGACGCACCGTTTCCGAGATATGGCCGAAAATGGAAAAAAGTTGACTCAGCGAAAAAAAATTTGGTCCAGGGCCAAGTTCACCCAACGTACCCCTCAGACATGTTTGACTAGTGTTAAGAGTCCGAAAATAACGTCGGTTTCGCTCTACGATGCGCCGTTTCGGAGATATAGGCCGAAAATGAGAAACGCCGACTCAGCAAAAAAAAAATTTGGCCCAGGGCCAAGTTCACCCAAGATACATTTAAGACATGTTTGCCTAATGTCACGAGTCCGAAAATAACGTCCGTTTCACTCTACAATGCACCGTTTCCGAGATATGGCCGAAAATGAAAAACGTCCGACTCAGCAAAAAAAAAATTGACCCAAGGCCAAGTTCACCAACATACCCCTAAGACATGTTTGTCTAGTGTCACGAGTCTGAAATAACGTTCGCTTCGCTCCACGACGCACCGTTTCTGAGATATGGCCGAAAATGAAAAACGCCGACTCAGCAAAAAAAAATTTGGCTCAGGGCCAAGTTCACCCAACATACCCCCCCTAGGACATGTTTGCCTAGTGTCACGAGGCCGAAAATAACGCAAAAAAAACAACTAGACGTCAAGGCCTAAAGATGCCTTGGAGGCATTTCGGTGTTAGGACTAATTCATAATATTTAAAACATGTTTGCCACGGGCTCTATGACACACCGTTTGCTAGATATTGAAGAAAATGAAAAATGTCGACTCAGCGAAAAAAATTTCGGGTCAAGGTCAATGTTCATCCATCATACATCCCCCCCCCCCCCCAGGCATGTTTGTCTCGGTCGATGAGTCCAAAAATAACGTCCGTTTCGCTCTACGACACATCGTTTCTGAGATATCCATGATAATGAAAAATGCCGACTCGGCAAAAAAATTAAAAAAACGTTTTTAGATATTGGCCTAAGGTATGTTCTGACAAATTTATGGGGAAATTCATCATGCCAAAAAAAAGTTACAGACCCGGACGGACGACGGACGAAAAACCACGATAATAGCTTATCGGCCCAAAGGGCCGGTAAGCTAAAAATTCTGCTAAAACCATAAAGGCATTTCTGCCGAAATGCCTTAATTAGCCCAAGGGCTAAGATAGGTTACCGGACAATTTTAGTTAAAACACAACAGTTGAGATATAACGTTCAGATTAACCGATCAAGGACATCTTCGTGAACTTCAATGTCATCATTAAGTGTGCAGCATATAACCTTGTATTCATGTATGTTCAAAATACAAATACAAGGTCTATCTACAAGCCTTTGTCTATAGACGAAATTTACACATTTCTTGTTGGACATGACACTGAGATATAGCACTCAATGTCATCTGAGGTCAAGTTCAAGGTCACCAAAAGAAGTGGTATACATGACTTCCAATTCCAGCTATACCTACAAACATTTTTTGGTTGTAGAGGCCAATTTACACACTCAAGGGGCCTTTTCAAGAGGCCTATTCAGCCTAGATTTCGAGCCTTTTGAGCAATTCAAGGCACTTCATACACTATATACATCTTTATACACAATGTCAAAAACCCCAATTACTATGTTTTGAAATAAAAATCTCAAAAGTGATCAGACAGTTTTCGATTAAAGAGAGACAAGGTGCAAATTTGGGCATTTTTAGACCCAAAAATGGTTGTT
Source organism: Terebella lapidaria (assembly GCA_949152475.1). Taxonomy (NCBI): domain Eukaryota; kingdom Metazoa; phylum Annelida; class Polychaeta; order Terebellida; family Terebellidae; genus Terebella; species Terebella lapidaria. The sequence continues at coordinate 20,377,345 of OX424569.1, forward strand.
TTGACCTTTCAAGGTCATCTAAGGTCAAATTCAAGGTTACCACACAAGTCGCCATATATGACTTCCCATTTGAAAGTGCCAATTTCTAAGCTCTATCTTCCAGCATTCTAGGAGTCTGGCAGCTCCCATTATGAAGGAAAAAAGTGGCAAAAATTTTTTTCAAAGGGTGAAGTTTTTTTTGTGTCTAGAAATGGCCCAAAATGGATAGTAATGCGATTTGGGCCGAAATTTTTTTTTCCGTCGACCCATCAAAAATTCAAAATGGCCACCATACGCAGACCGGCGATTTAAGGGCAACCAAACTCATACACATCACAGAGGTACATAAAGGGAATCTTTTGAAACAAAAATCTCAAATCTGAACAGACAGTTTTTGAGAAAATGACCGCCAAAGTTAAAAATTTACCGTTTTTCGACGAAAACGGCCGCCATTTTAAAAAAATCAAAAAATCAAAAAACAAAAAATAACTCCTTCTCAAATTATTTTAAGGTATCTTTTCCCAAATTTTCAGAAAGATTGGACTGTAAACTTTAAAGATAAAAATTAGCCAAGAGGCTAAGATAGGTTACCGGACAATTTTGGTTTGGCCATGGCAGCATTGGCAGGTAACAGACCTTGAGATTTACCAATCAAGGTTCGCAGTATGAACATGAAGGTCATCATTAGTTCTTCCATATATGTCTACCCATAATGTTCATAATGCAAACATAAGCTCTATCTGCAAGCATTTCTTCTATAGAGGCAAATCTGGGCATTTTTTGACCCCAAAATGGCTGTTTTGACCTTTCAAGGTCATCGAAGTTCAAATTCAAGGTCACCACAAAAATCGCCATATATGACTTCCCATTTGAAAGTGCCAATTTCTAAGCTCTATGTTCAAGCGTTCTATGAGTACAGTCCTGACAGCTCCCATTATGAAGGAAAAAAGTGGCAAAAAGTTTCCTAGTCCAAAATTTTTTTCAAAGGGGGGAAATTTTCTTTTGCCTAGAAATGGCCCAAAATGGATAGTAATGCGATCTGGGGCGAATTTTTTTTTTTTCGCCAACTCGTCAAAAATTCAAAATAACCGCCACACGAAGACCCCCGATTCAAGGGCAACCAAACTTATACATATCAGAGAGGTACATAAGGGGAATCTTTTGAAACAAAAATCACAAATCTGATCAGAGAGTTTTTGAGAAAATGGCCGCCAAATCCAAAATTGGCCGTTTTTCAACGAAAACGGCCGCCATTTTGAAAAAAAATTAAAAATCAGAAAACTAAAAATATCTTTTCCCAAATTTTTAGAAAGATTAGACCATACACTTTAAAGATAAAATTAGCCCAATGGGCTAGAAAGGTTACCGGAGAAATATACAGAGTTAAGCCGAGAAAGTTGAAGGTCAAATTCAAGGTGACCACTGAAATCGCCATATCTCTAACCTTGAAAATGGGATCAAAGGTTAAATTCTAGATCACCAAACTATTCAGCATACATCATTTCCTATATGTTCACTATGGACCATTAAGCTGTAAATTTGATAATAAGCGAGATATAAGCCATTTTGTAATCTGACTTCGTAAATAAAATGACTTACCTTGAAATTTAGGTCAAAGGTCAAATTCAATATCATTAAAATATTCAGAATATATCATTTCCTATATGTTCACAATTGATTCCTAAGCTGTAAAGTCGATAATAAGCAAGATATTAGCCATTTTGTCCTGTTGACCTTGAAAATGAGGTCAAAAGTCAAATTCAAGGTCACCAGAATATTCAGCATATATCATTTCCTATATGTTCACAGTTGATTCCTAAGCTGCAAAGTCGCTAATAAGCAAGATATTGGCCATTTTGTCCTGTGACCTTGAAAATGAGGTCAAAGGTCAAATTCAAGGTCACGAGAATATTCAGCATATATCATTTCCTATATGTTCACAACTGATTCCTAAGCTGTAAAGTCGATAATAAGTGAGATATTAGCAATTTTGTCCTGTGACCTTGGAAATGAGGTCAAAGGTCAAATTCAAGGTCACGAGAATATTCAGCATACATCATTTTTTATATGTTCACAATTGATTCCTAAGCTGTAAAGTCGATAATAAGCGAGATAGTAGCCATTTTGTCATGTGACCTTGAAAATGAGGTCAAAGGTCAAATTCAAGGTCATGAGAATTTTCAGCATATATCATTTCCTATATGTTCACAATTGATTCCTAAGCTGTAAAGTCGCTAATAAGCAAGATATTGGCCATTTTGTCCTGTGACCTTGAAAATGAGGTCAAAGGTCAAACTCAAGGTCACGAGAATTTTCAGCATATAACGTTTCCTATATGTTCACAATTGATTCCTAAGCTGTAAAGTCGCTAATAAGCAAGATATTGGCCATTTTGTCCTGCGACCTTGAAAATGAGGTCAAAGGTCAAATTCAAGGTCACGAGAATATCCAGCATATATCATTTCCTATATGTTCACAATTGATTCCTAAGCTGTAAAGTCGATAATAACCGAGATATTAGCAATTTTGTCCTGTGACCTTGGAAATGAGGTCAAAGGTCAAATTCAAGGTCACGAAAATATTCAGCATATATCATTTCCTATATGTTCACAATTGATTCCTAAACTGTAAAGTCGATAATAAGCGAGATATTAGCCATTTTGTCATGTGACCTTGAAAATGAGGTCGAAGGTCAAATTCAAAGTCACGAGAATATTCAGCATATATCATTTCCTATATGTTCACAATTGATTCCTAAGCTGTAAAGTCGATAATAAGCGAGATATTAGCCATTTTGTCCTGTGACCTTGAAAATGAGGTAAAAAGTCAAATTCAAGGTCACGAGAATATTCAGCATATATCATTTTCTATATGTCCACAATTCATTCCTAGTCTCTAATTTCAATATTAAGTGAGATATTAGGCTTAATGTGTCCCATTATAAAGCATAGGAAAATTTAACATGGGAAAGTCACATTTGGGCCGAGTTTGGGCCCAAAATGGCCCACTTCAAGCGATTCAAGGGCAACGAAATTTATACATGTCACAGGGGTACATATGAGGAGTGTTTTTCATCAATAAGAAAAAAAAGTTACTGAACAGATTTTGAGAAAACGACCGTCAAAGTCCAAAATTGGCCATTTTTCGACGAAAACGGCCGCTCTGACCTTGAAACCAAGGTGAGAGGTCAAATTCAAGGTCACGACAATATTCAGCATATATCATTTCCTATATGTCCACAATTGATTCCTAGTCTGTAATCTCAATATTAAGTGAGATATTAGGCTTTAATGTGTCCCATTATAAAGCATAGGAGAATTTAAGATGGGAAAGTCCCATTTGGGCCGAGTTTGGGCCCAAAATGGCCCACTTCGACCGATTCAAGGGTAACGAAATTTATACATGTCACAGGGGTACATATGAGGAGTGTTATGCATCAATAAAAAAAAAAGTTACTGAACAGATTTTGAGAAAACGACGGCCAAAGTCCAAAATTGGCCATTTTTCGACGAAAACGGCCGCCATTTTGAAAAAAATTCGAAAATAAAAAATTAGCCCAAGGGCTAAGAAAGGTTACCGGACAATATACATTTTAGATATTAGCCTTTTGTCCAGTGACCTTGAAAATAAAGTCACTGATAAATTCAAGGCCATGAAATTTTCAACAAATATATCACTTCTAGTATGTCCACAATAAATTCCTAAGCTGTAAAGTCGATAATAAGTGAGACATTAGCCATTCTGTGATGTGACCTTGAAAATGAGGTCAAAGTTCAAGTTCAAGGTTATGAAAATATTCAGTATATATCATTCCTCTATATTCGAAATTGATTCCTATGCTGTAAATGTAAGTACCAATCTATTACCACCAATACAATCAGATTTTGATGATGCCAAAAGAAACGTAAAATACTACACTTTGCAATAGAAACAAACAAAGCCCGACCAAATAGTTTATCCAAAGACACACTGGCGTCTTCAGGGGCAGACAATGTGTTAAATGTAGTTGTTTCTACTGTACACCAGATGGAATTAGTATACAACTGCCCAACAACATATGAAAATAATTTAGAAATCCGAATCTAACCCCATGGAATAGATACATGACAAGTACAAAAGTACCCAATCACAAGCCCGAAGGCTACTGAGTTGATGGTATCCTCGGGGACAGATTTAACGTCCGCCAGCAGTGACACCGACTCAGTGGTATAAATGTAAGTATCAATCTATTACCACCAATACAATCAAATTTTGATGATGCCAATAAGAAAGGTAAAATACAACATTTTGCAATAGAAACAAAGCCCGACCAAATAGTTTATCCAAAGACACACTGGCGTCATCAGGGGCAGATGTAAATATGATAATAAGGGACATATTAGCCATTTTGTTCTCTGACCATGAAAATGAGATCAAAGGTCAAATTCTAGATCACCAAAATATTCAGCATACATCATTTCCTATATGTTCACTATGGACCCCTAAGCTGTAAATTTGATAATAAGCTAGATATAAGCCATTTTGTATTCTGACCTTGAAAATAAAATGACTAACCTTGAAATTTAGGTCAAGGGTCAAATTCAAGGTCACTAGAATATTCAGCATATATCATTTCCTATATGTTCACAATTGATTCCTAAGCTGCAAAGTCGATAATAAGCAAGATATTGGCCATTTTGTCCTGTGACCTTGAAAATGAGGTCAAAGGTCAAATTCAAGGTCACGAGAATATTCAGCATATATCATTTCCTATATGTTCACAATTGATTCCTAAGCCGTAAAGTCGATAATAAGCGAGATATTAGCAATTTTGTCCTGTGACCTTGGAAATGAAGTCAAAGGTCAAATTCAAGGTCACGAGAATATTCAGCATATATCATTTCCTATATGTTCACAATTGATTCCTAAGCTGTAAAGTCGATAATAAGCGAGATATTAGCCATTTTGTCTTATAACCTTAAAAATGATGCCAAAAATCAATTCAAGGTCACGAGAATATTCAGCATATATCATTCCCTATATGTTCACAATGGATTCCTAAGCTGTAAAGTCGATAATAAGCGAGATATTAGCCATTTTGTCCTGTGACCTTGAAAATGAGGTCAAAGGTCAAATTCAAGGTCACGAGAATATTCAGCATATATCATTTCCTATATGTCCACAATTGATTCCTAGTCTCTAATCTCAATACTAAGTGAGAGATTAGGCTTGATGTGTCCCATTATAAAGCATGGGAAAATTTAACAAGGGAAAGTCACATCTGGGCCGAGTTTGGGCCCAAAATGGCCCACTTCGAGTGATTCAAGCGCAACGAAATTTATACATGTCACAGAAGTACATATGAGGAGTGTTATGCATCAATAAGAAAAAAAGTTACTGAACACATTTTGAGAAAACGACCATCAAAGTCCAAAATTAGCCATTTTCGACGAGAACGGCCGCTATGACCTTGAAACCAAGGTCAGAGGTCAAATTCAAAGTCGCGAGAATATTCAGCATATTTCATTTCCTATATGTCCACAATTGATTCTTAGTCTCTAATTTCAATTTTAAGTGAGATATTAGGCTTAATGTGTCCCATTATAAAGCATAGGAGAATTTAACATGGGAAAGTCCCATTTGGGCCGAGTTTGGGCCCAAAATGGCCCACTTCGAGCGATTCAAGAGCAACGAAATTTATACATGTCAAAGGGGTACATAGGAGGAGTGTCATGCATCAATAAGAAAAAAAGTTACTGAACAGATTTTGAGAAAACGACCGTCAAAGTCCAAAATTGGCCATTTTTCGACGAAAAAGGCCGCCATTTTGAAAAAAATGCGAAAATCAAAAAACTAAAAAAAACCTTTCCTGGAAATATTTTTAGGTATTTTCGTGCAAAATTTCAGAAATATTCGACCATAAACTTTAAAGATAAAAATGTGAACGGACGACGGACGGACGGACGGACGGACGACGGACGACGGACGACGGACGCAACGCCACGGCAATAGGTTATCGGACCAAAGGTCCGGTAACCTAAAAACTAAAAAATACCTCCCTCTCGAAATATTTTTAGGCATTTTTGTGCAAAATTTCAGAAAAATTTGATGTTAAACTTTAAAGATAAAATTGTTGACGGACGACGCCGGACGACGCCGGACGCAACGCCATGCCAATAGGTTATCGGACCAAAGGTCCGGTAACCTAAAAATGTGGACGGACGACGACGGACGGACGACGGACGCAACGCCATAGCAATAGGTTATCGGACCATAGGTCCGGTAACCTAAAAACATCTTTAGATACTGGCCTAAGATATGTTCTGACAAATTTATGGGGAAATTCATCATGTCATAAAAAAGTTACAGACCCGGACGGACGACGGACGAAAAACCACGACAATAGCTTATCGGCCCAAAGGGCCGGTAAGCTAAAAATTCTGACAAAACCATAAGGACATTTCGTGCCGAAAAGCCCTAATAATCTGTCTTGCACAAAACCATCAGATGTATACTGGTCCATGCAGTGTGATTTACTTCGGAAACCAATCAAATGAAATGATCGAGGCCCTCAAACTGGATATTTCACATTGTTATAATATGTTAACTTATTAACATTTATTAAATTTTTCTGAGAAACTATATGTTTCATCTCTGAGCATCGCCCAACATTCCTGTTCAATATGTGGCATTGATTCCAGAAAAATTATCACCCTTGGAGCGTTCACAAGCCATGTGTGTTGAAACTGCTGATTTTTCCACAAAATCTGTCGCTAATCATGCTAATCGGACATTTTGGTTGATATAGCAACCAAAATCGATAGGTGTCGTGACCTTACCATGAGACAAGTCCACATAAAATAGTATCAAAATTGGTTCAGATTTGTAGCCTGTAGAGCATTCACAAAAAATCTCTACGGCAGACAGGGCGTGATGGACGCAAATCCATAGTATCCGCCGAACTTTCGAGGCAGAGGGGTGACAATAACTACCATAAAACATGGTTTCATTCTGCCCTGGGGTCGTATCGTGAATTTCTTGCAAGTTCAAATCGCCGTATCAGTGCAATACTCATGTAACTACTTGTATAATGGGCCAAAAAGTACTATGGTTCTAAGTATTATGGTTTTAACCTCGCGCATCACTCGTTTTTTTTTTAAAAAAAAAACAAAACAAGGGCCACTGGCCTCAAAGGAAGAGCTTTGAAAATGTTTGCACAGAACTATTTAAAAACCCTTGAATACTGTATTTGATTTGGCCATGTCTTAACTAAGGCATTTCGGCAGAAATGCCTTTATGGTTTTAGCAGAATTTTTTTTTTTTCTTCCGCCGTTTTGGTTTCCGGACGATAACTTTAGATTGCCTTGATGGATCCTTGTCAAATTTTCACCACTAGTCAGAAATGATATGTGAAAGAACCCTATTCTTTTTGAGCCGGCTCCGAGGTCCGTGAGGTCTGTGAGGATGAAATCAAGGTTTTTGGTTTCCGGACAATTCTCGGAAAATATTCAGGCAATAGATGCAGAACTCTGCATGGAGGTTCATATGCCACCAGGGAAGAACCCTATTCATTTTGGGATCAATCCGTCAAACAACATTTGACCTAGAGGTCAAAATAATTTTTTGCTGATTCATCCTTGAGGCTTCCTGCATATCTCAGAAACGGTGCGTCATAGAGCGAAACGGACGTTAATTTCGGACTCGTCGCCCTAGACAAACATGTCTATGGGGTATTTTTTTTTTATTCGACTCCGAGGTCTGTGAGGTCCGTGAGGATGAAATCAAGGCCGATTAAAGGACATGGTTTCCGGACGATAACTCGAAAACCTTTGACCTAGAGGTCGAAATAACTTTTTGCTGACTCATCCTTGAGGCTTCCTGCATATCTCGGAAATGGCACGTCGTAGAGCGAAACGGACGTTATTTTCGGACTCGTCGCCCTAGACAAACATGTCTAAGGGGTATTATGGATGAACTTTAACCTTGACCCGAAATTTTTCGTTTTTGTTGATATCTCGGAAACGGTGCGTTGTAGAGCGAAACGGACGTTATTTTCGGACTCTTCGCCCTAAACAAACATGTTTAAGGGGTATTATGGATGAACTTTGTCCTTGACCTGAAATTTTTTTGCCGAGTCGGCATTTTTTCGTTTCGTCCATATCTCAAAAACAGTGCGTCGTAGAGCGAAACGGACGTTATTTTCAGACTCGTCCTCCTAGACAAACATGTCTAAAGGGTATTATGAATGAACTTTGACCTTGACCCGAAATTTTTTGCCGAGTCGGCATTTTTCGTTTTCGTCGATATCTCGGAAACGGTGCCTCGTAGAGCGAAACGGACCTTATTTTCGGACTCGTCGCCGTAGACAAACATGTCTTAAAGGTATTATGGATGAACTTTGACCTTGACCCGAAATTTTTTTGCCGAGTCGGCATTTTTCGTTTTCATCGATATCTCGGAAACGGTGCGTCGTAGAGCGAAACGGACGTTATTTTCGGACTCGTCGCCCTAGACAAATATGTCGATGGGGTTTTATGGATGAACTTTGACCTTGACCCGAAATTTTTTATCGGAGTCTGCATTTTTCGTTTTCGTCGGTATCTCGGAAACGGTGCGTTGTAGAGCGAAACGCACATTTTTTTTCGGACTCGTCGCCCTAGACAAACATGTCTTGAAGGTATTTCTAGGGCGACATGGATGAACTTTGACCTTGACCCGAAATTTTTTTTGCCGAGTCCGCATTTTTCGTTTTCGTCGATATCTCGGGAACCGTGCGTAGTAGAGCGAAACGGACGTTGTTACCGGACTCGTCGCCCTAGACAATAACATGTCTAAGGGGTATGATGGATGAACTTTGTCCTTGACCCGAAATTTTTTTGCCGAGTCGGCATTTTTTCGTTTCGTTCATATCTCGGAAACGGTGCGTCATAGAGCGAAACGGATGTTATTTTCAGACTCGTCCCCCTAGACAAACATGTCTATAGGGTATTATGGATGAACTTTGACTTTGACCCGAAATTTTTTTGCCGAGTCGGCATTTTTGGTTTTCGTCGATATCTCGGAAACGGTGCGTCGTAGAGCGAAACGGACGTTATTTTCGGACTATTCGCCTTAGACAAACATGTCTTAAAAGTATTATGGATAAACTTTGACCTTGACCCGAAATTTTTTTCGCTGAGTCGACATTTTTCATTTTCGTCAATATCTAGCAAACGGTGTGTCATAGAGCCCGTGGCAAACATTTTTTAAATATTACAAATTAATCCTAACACCGAAATGCCTCCAAGGCATCTTCAGGCCTTGACGTCTAGTTATTTTTACTCTGGCTAACTATATATCTAACTAGTAAAACTAATGTTAACCTATTTGGTTACAGCTATGAATTCCCCACTGGGCAGAATATATACCTTGTTGAGCCCAATAATAAATGATTCTTGTCATATAATAACTATTTTATTGTGGCCAATAAGACTTAATTAGTAAAACTATTGTTAACTTATTTCGATATATACATATATGAAATATCTACAAGTCAGAAGCTTTACCATGTTGAGCCCGTATAAAAATCACCCGAGTATTATTTGGACCAATGTGTAAGATTTTCAAGGTTCTGAATATTTTTTTTTCTTATTTAGGAGGCAAAAAAATTTTCGAGCTAGTTCTAAATCCTTTTTCATGGATTTTTTTTCAGTGTTTTGATTTATACTGCAGAGACATTTCAGCAACTTGTCTAATGTCTGCATTTCCATCCATCACGTGCTCTGCAGTTCGCTAATTCTCGATTGCGGCCTGATTGCTTGGTGGCCTTATCGCCAGGCTGTACCTACCCCTCAAAATCAGCACTGACAATTCTCGTCGGCAATATAAAACTATCATAAACATGATAACTGAGATAGTATCCATTCGTTTCTGTTTATTTCAGGAGGAAACTAAGTTTTTACCCCCGACAAAGTGTATTTGTTCGGCAAATCTGCCAAGTTTTGTTGCTTCCGACAGGTTCCTACTCAAATCTCGGGAAATCTCGCTTCACTTCAGTAGGCATTTCTTATTAGATTTCCCCATGAACAAGCTTTGTATGGTGATATTTTCCTGAAGTATTACCAGTGAAGTAGGAAAGAATCATAGAAAAAACCATTTATTTGGGTCGTAACAAGTATTTCCACAAATACCGCACCCAGTAACTTCGACGCTCTCGTGGCAGATTTTGACCCCACAAGCAAAATTTTTGCCCAGTGCATCGCTAATTGGCGGGACTTGCTCACGCGATAATTTGCATATAATTATATCCACGTGTAGTTCATAAACATGTGGGTGTGTCCGTCACGACAGCTTCCCGATTGGACAATTCAGTGACTATCTGGCTGGCGGGCCGACTGCCGTGACTGCTTATCGGGGCCACACGAGAATTGAATTTGACTACTGGAATATGGAATACCACCACTAACACATAATTATTATGTTGCCGTTTCAACTTGTTTTTCATTTTTGCAATAGCATACTTTATCACATGCAATGCTGTTTTCCAGTGGCATAAACCCATTGCATAAATTTCATATTCAACACGTGTAATATAGCCTAACGTAACCATGGTAAAATAACGTAAATACATGGCCTTGCACGGAGCCAAAACAAGTGCAAAACCACTGCAAAATACGATAAAAATGCAGTTAAATGGCCACAAGACGTTTCATGTGATAAATAGAATCTTAAATGAGTGCCCATTTCATATTAAATTTATTAAACTTGCCAAGAACTTTTATTTTTGCTCGCCAAGGCTCGCAAAAAGCAAAAGTTCTTTGGCTCGTTTAATAAATTTGATATCAAATGGGCACTCATTTAAGATCCTCTATGTATCTATATAGTGTGCGGAACGTATATCCAAAACTTTGAGTGCATATGATTGCAAGAAAGAACTGTTTCAGTGAAGATCGAAACGGGATAGGTGATGGGTATGAAACGGTGACATACAAAAAAAAAAACCGTCGGAACACACGTCTCCTGGGATTATTATCGATAATAACTTATTACATTAAACATGATTAAGTATACGGGCGTCATTTTCCTCTCAACGGGCCCCGGGCCCTCCCAATTAGCCACAGTTGAAAGGCCTGTTGTGGTTCCAAGTGGCACTTTCAAGAATGTAAACAAAGGGAAAATTTCAAAAATCCAAAAAAAAACAACATCATAGAGGAAGAGCTCTGCTCTTCCTAAAAAATCGTGTGCATCACTTTTTGAGAGCTGAATTTCTTTTTTTTTTTAGTAAATTGACACCCGTACATCGATTTTTGGGAGATCATGTTCGAGTAAAATGGTCCCGAGTGCTTTCGATATTGGCCAAACAGGGCAAATTCAACCAATTCTTATCAACAGTCAATTTTAGGGAAAAATGATTGGCCAAATGGGTCATATTTGACCGGATCAGTCATCGGCCGCCAATTTCAGCAAAAAAAAAGAGAAAAAAAAGAAAATCGCGTCGTCGCATCACTTTTTCGGGGACCCCAATAACCAGAACCATAATACATGTACATATTTTTTTGGCCTTAATAGTGTTAGTTACAGGAGTATTGCAATGATACGGCGAAATTGACCATGGGCAGAATAAAACCAGTGATGGGTGAATGTGCCGGGGATTGGTATCACTTACCTGGCGTTCCGCTAAAGGTGCTACTCAGTATAGCAGTCGGCTTCACCCGGAATACTTTCGGCCCATCATCTTTCTTGTCAACACACAATTTCTCCAGTAAAGGTATGCTGGTCCATATACAAATTATATGTATTCAGAATCACTGTTATTGAGACTCAAAATATTATCACCAATAACCAAATAACTACACAAGATATAGAATGATGGATATTACTACATCAATCCTTTTCTGCATGTCCTGTGATTAACTGACTCATGCTCACCTTCCGAAGAGTAATAACCAACTGGAAGTAGCTGATGCTCACCTATATAGGAGTATTAACCCACTGATAGAAGCTGATGCTCACATACAGAAGAGTATTAGCCCACTGATAGTAACTGATGTTCACCTATAGAGGATTATTAGCCCACTGATAGTAGCTAATGCTCACCAATAGAAGAGTATTAACCGACTAATAACAGCTGAGGCTCACCCATAGATAAGTACTAACCCCCTGATAGTAGCTGATGCTCACCTATAGAGGAGTATTAACCCACTGATAGTAGCTGATGCTCACCTATGGAGGAGTATTAACTCACTGATAGTAGCTGATGCTCACCTATAAAGGAGTATTAACCCACTGATAATAGCTGAGGCTCACCCATAGAGAAGTATTAACCCACTGGTAGTAGCTGATGCTCACCTATAGAAGAGTATTAACCCACTGATATTAGTTGATGCTCACCTATAGAGGAGTATTAACCTACTGATAGTAGCTGATGCTCACCTATGGAGGAGTATTAACCCACTGATAGTAGCTGATGCTCTCCTATAGAAGAGTATTAACCCACTGATAGTAGCTGATGCTCACCTATAGAGAAGTATTCACCCACTGATAGTAGCTGATGCTCACCTATAGAGAAGTATTAACCCACTGATAGTAGCTGATGCTCACCTATATAGGAGTATTAACCCATTGATAGTAGTTGATGCTCACCTATAGAGGAATATTAACCCACTGATAGTAGCTGATGCTCACCTATAGAGAAGTTTTAACCCACTGATAGTAGCTGATGCTCACTTATGGAGGAGTATTAACCCACTGATAGTAGCTGATGCTCACCCATAGAAGAGAATTAACCCAATGATAGTAGCTGATACTCCCCTATAGAGAGGTATTCACCCACTGATAGTAGCTGATGCTCAACTATATAGGAGTATTAACCCACTGATAGTAGCTGATGCTCACCTATAGAAGAGAATTAACCCAATGATAGTAGCTGATACTCACCTATAGAGAGGTATTCACCCACTGATAGTAGCTGATGCTCAACTATATAGGAGTATTAACCCACTGATAGTAGCTGATGCTTACCTATAGAAGAGAATTAACCCACTGATAGTAGCTGATGCTCACCTATAGAGAAGTATTAACCCACTGATAGTAGCTGATGCTCAACTATATAGGAGTATCAACCCACTGATAGTAGTTGATGCTCACCTATAAAAGAGTATTAACCCACTGATAGTAGCTGATGCTCACCTATAGAGAATTATTAACCCACTGATAGTAGCTGATGCTCAACTATATAGGAGTATTAACCCAATGATAGTAGTTGATGTTCACCTATAGAGAAGTATTAACCCACTGATAGTAGCTGATGCTCAACTATATAGGAGTATTAACCCACTGGTAGTAGTTGATGCTCACATATAGAAGAGTATTAACCCACTGATAGTAGCTGATGCTCACCTATAGAGAAGTATTAACCCATTGATAGTAGCTGATGCTCAACTATATAGGAGTATTAACCCACTGATAGTAGTTGATGCTCACCTATAGAAGAGTAATAACCCACTGATATTAACTGATGCTCACCTATAGAGAAGTATTCACCCACTGATAATAGCTGATGCTCACCTATAGAGAAGTAATAACCCACTGATAGTAGTTGATGCTCACCTGTAGAGAAATATTAACCCACTGATAGTAGCTGATGCTCACCTATAGAGAAGTATTAACCCACTGAAAGTAGCTGATGCTCACCTATAGAGAAGTATTAACCCACTGATAGTAGCTGATGCTCACCTATAAAGAAGTATTAACCCACTGATAGTAGCTGATGCTCACCTATATAGGAGTATTAACCCACTGATAGTAGCTGATGCTCACCTATATAGGAGTATTAACCCAATGATAGTAGCTGATGCTCACAAATAAAGGAGTATTAACCCACTGATAGTAGTTGATGCTCACCTATAGAAGAGTATTAACCCACTGATAGTAGCTTAGAGCTCCCGGTAGGATTTGTCCGAAGGAGTACCGTACCCCATGGGTCAAATTACAAGGGGTAAATTTTGAAATGAAGGGGTAATTTTGAAAAAAGGATGTACCATGATTTTTATTTTTATTTTTTTCAAAGTGACCAGCTTCCATTATGTTTACAAATCTCGCATATCCTCCAGGTTTTTTTTCTCAAAATTTCAGCACAATCTTAATAGTCAACGATAGCCCTTGCCCACAGTAGCTTTCTGAAGGTCTTCTATCGCAGAAAACGCACTTGTTTTACTCTCGAATAGTTCGTCGATTCATTGTCGAGTCGTGTTGAAGAAACAAAAGTGGGGAAATCCTCAAATTTATATTCGCAAAGGGGTGCACACATAGGCTTTCGATGTTGCAGTCATTCGCACGAGGGCGCTGCAGTTTATTGTGCTCGAATTTTGATGACGTGCCCCACAAGTGCATTGCGCATGCGTCACTTTGGCGGAAATGGACATTTTTTTTTATTATTTTCTAGAACTTCGTTTTTTGAGCTAATAAATCGATGTCAATTGTCATTGTTTTTTAATTAGTTTCCACAAATATTTCGAGTGCGTAATCATACGCACTGGCCGTGATAGCACTGCGTAAATTTCAAAAAGTCATGCGTAATTACGCATTATTTTACGCTATCGGGAGCCCTGGTAGCTGATACTCACCTTTAGCGAAGTATTAACCCACTGATAGTAGTTGATGCTCACCCATAGAAAAGTATTAACCCACTGATAGTAGCTGATGCTCACAAATAAAAGAGTATTAATCCACTGATAGTAGATGATGCTCAACTATATAGGAGTATTAACCCACTGATAGTAGTTGATGCTCACCTATAGAAGAGTATTAACCCACTGATAGTAGCTGATGCTCACCTATAAAGAAGTATTAACCCACTGGTAGTAGCTGCTGCAAGTAATCCCAATCTACCATCCTCCTGTCACGAAACAATAAAATCTAAAATCAACTCGACATTAAAGTACATTAGAGATTTGTGGCATCCCCCAATTGTTTTCTTTTTCTTTTGGAATGATGAAACTGAACCAGAAACATAGGCCCAAGAGACCTGTAGCTTACTGGCTAGCCAATATGTGATCGGACGGGTGGTCTGGTAACTTCAAGGTTAAAAGTATATTCAGCATATATCATATCCTATATGTCGACAATTGATTCCTAAGCTGTAAAGTTGACAACAAGTGAGAAATGCGGCATTTCGTGCTCTGACCTTGAAAATGAGGTCAAAGGTCATATCCAAAGTCACGAGAATATTCAGTATATATTATTTCTGTCCACAGTTGATTCCCAAGCTGAAAAGTAAATAATAAGCGAGATATTAGCCATTTTGTCATGTGACCTTGAAAATTAGGTCAAAGGTCAAATTCAAGGTCATGAGAATTTTCAGCATATATCATTTCCTATATGTTCACAATCGATTCCTAAGCTGTAAAGTCGCTAATAAGCAAGATATTGGCCATTTTGTCCTATGACCTTGAAAATGAGGTCAAAGCTCAAATTCAAGGCCACGAGAATATTCAGCATATATCATTTCCTGTATGTTCACAATTGATTCCTAAGCTGTAAAGTCGGTAATAAGCGAGATATTAGCAATTTTGTCCTGCGACCTTGGAAATGAGGTCAAAGGTCAAATTCAAGGTCACGAAAATATTCAGCATATATCATTTCCTATATGTTCACAATTGATTCCTAAACTGTAAAGTCGATAATAAGCGAGATATTAGCCATTTTGTCATGTGACCTTGAAAATGAGGTCAAAGGTCAAATTCAAGGTCACCAGAATATTCAGCATGTATCATTTCCTATATGTTCACAACTGATTCCTAAGCTGTAAAGTCGATAATAAGCGAGATATTAGCCATTTTGTCCTGTGACCTTGAAAATGAGGTCAAAAGTCAAATTCAAGGTCACGAGAATATTCAGCATATATCATTTCCTATATGTCCACAATTCATTCCTAGTCTCTAATTTCAATATTAAGTGAGATATTAGGCTTAATGTGTGCCATTATAAAGCATAGGAAAATTTAACATGGGAAAGTCACATTTGGGCCGAGTTTGGGCCCGAAATGGCCCACTTCAAGCGATTCAAGCGCAACGAAATTTATACATGTCACAGGGGTACATATGAGGAGTGTTTTTCATCAATAAAAAAAAAAGTTACTAAACAGATTTTGAGAAAATGACCATCAAAGTCCAAAATTGGCCATTTTTAGATGAAAACGGCCACTCTGACCTTGATACCGAGGTCAGAGGTCAAATTCAAGGTCACGAGAATATTCAGCATATATCATTTCCTATATGTCTACAATTGATTCTTAGTCTCTAATTTCAATTTTAAGTGAGATATTAGGCTTAATGTGTCCCATTATAAAGCATAGGAGAATTTAACATGGGAAAGTCCCATTTGGGCCGAGTTTGGGCCCAAAATGGCCCACTTCGAGCGATTCAAAGGCAATGAAATTTATACATGTCATAGGGGTACATAGGAGGAGTGTCATGCATCAATAAGAAAAAAAGTTACTGAACAGATTTTGAGAAAACGACCATCAAAGTCCAAAATTGGCCATTTTTCGACGAAAACGGCCGCCATTTTGAAAAAAATGCGAAAATCAAAAAACTAAAAAAAAAAAAAAAATTAGCCCAAGGGCTAAGAAAGGTTACCGGACAATATATATTTTAGATATTAGTATTTTGTCCCGTGACCTTTAAAAAACGTCATTGGTCAATTCAAGGACACAATAATATTCGGCATATGTCATTTCTAGTATGTCCACAATTAATTCCTAAGCTGTGAAGTCAATAATAAGCGAGATATTAGCCATTATGTCCTGTGACCTTGAAAATGAGGTTAAAGGTCGAATTCAAGGTCATAGCAATATTCAGCATATATCATTTCCTATATGTTCATAATTGATTCCTAAGCTGTAAAGTCCATAATGAGCAAGCTATTAGCCATTTTGTCCTGTGACCTTGGAAATTAGGTCAAAGGTGAAGTTCAAGGTCATGACAATGTTCAGAATATATCATTTTCTATATGTCCCCAATTGATTGCTAAGCTGTAAAGTCGATAAAAAGCGAGATATTACCCATTTCGTTCTCTGACCTTGAAAATGAGGTCAAAGGTCAAATTCAAGGTCATAGCAATATTCAGCATATATCATTTCCTATATGTTCATAATTGATTCCTAAGCTGTAAAATCGATAATAAGCGAGATATTAGCTATTTTGTCCTGCGACCTTGAAAAGGAGGTCAAAGGTCAAATTCAAGATCATGACAATAATCTGCATATATCATTTCCTATAAGTTCATAATTGATTCCTACACTGTAAAGTCAATAATAAGCAAGATATTAGCCATTTTGTGCTCTGATCTTGAAACTGAGGTCAGAAGTCAAATTCAAGGTCACGAGAATATTCAGCATATATCATTTCCTATATGTCCACAATTGATCCCTAAGCTGTAAAATCGATAATAAGGGAGATATTAGCCATTCTGTGGTGTGACCTTGAAAATGAGGTCAAAGGTCAAATTCAAGGCCATCAGAATATTCGGCATATATCATTTCCTATATGTCCACAATTGGTTCCTAAGCTGTAAAGTCGTTAATAAGCAAGATATTAGACATTTTGTGCTCTGACCTTGAAACCGAGGTCAGAGGTCAAATTCAAGACCCTGAGAATATTCAGCATATATCATTTCCTATATGTCCACAATTCATTCCTAGTCTCTAATCTCAATATTAAGTGAGATATTAGGCTTAATGTGTCCCATTGTAAAGCATAGGAGAATTTAACAAGGGAATATAAGTCCCCATTTGGGCCGAGTTTGGGCCCAAAATGGCCTACTTCGAGCGACTCAAGGGCAACGAAATTTATACGTGTCACAGGGGTACATATGAGGAGTGTTATGCATTGATAAGAAAAATAGTTACTGAACGGATTCTGAGAAAAAGACCGTCAAAGTCCAAAATTGGCCATTTTTCGACGAAAATGGCCCTCTGACCTTGAAACCGAGGTCAGAGGTCAAATTCAAGGTCACCAGAATATTCAGGATATATCATTTCCTATAAGTGCACAATTGATTCCTAGTCTCTAATCTCAATATTAAGTGAGATATTAGGCTTAATTTTGTCCCATTATAAAGGATAGGAGAATTTAACATGGGAGAGTCCCATTTGGGCCGAGTTTGGGCCCAAAATGGCCCACTTCGAGCGATTCAAGGGCAACGAAATTTATACATGTCACAGGGGCACATAAGAGGAGTGTTATGCATCAATAAGAAAAAAAGTTACTGATAAGATTTTGAGAAAATGACTGTCAAAGTCCAAAATTGGCCATTTTTCGACGAAAACGGCCGCCATTTTGAAAAAAATTGGAAAATCAGAAAACTAAAAAAAAACCTTCCTTGGAAATATTTTTAGGTATTTTTGTGCAAAATTTCAGAAATATTCCATCATAAACTTTAAAGATAAAAATGTGAACGGACGGACGGACGGACGGACGACGGACGACGGACGCCGGACGCAACGCCATGGCAATAGGTTATCGGACCAAAGGTCCGGTAACCTAAAAATGGAAATATTTTTAGGTATTTTTGTGCAAAATTTCAGAAATATTCGCCTGTAAACTTTAATGATAAAAATGTGGACGGACGGACGACGGACGCCGGACGACGGACGACGGACGCAACGCCACGGCAATAGGTTATCGGACCAAAGGTCCGGTAACCTAACAAGCCCGACCAAATAGTTTATCCAAAGACACACTGGCGTCATCAGGGGCAGACAGTGTGTTAAATGCAGTTGTTTCTACTGTACACCTGATGGAATTAGTATACAACTGCCCAACAACCTATGGAAATAATTTAGAAATCTGAAACAAGCCCCATGGAATAGATATATGACAAATACATAAGTACCTAATCACAAGCCAGAAGGCTACTGAGTTGATGGTATCCTCGGGGACAGATTCAACGTCCGCCAGCAGTGACACTGACTCAGTGATATGAAAGTAAGTATCAATTTATTACCACCAATAGTCAGATTTTGATGATGCCAAAAACAAACGTAAAATAGAACATTTTGGAATCCCGATATGTCCATTGTTTGCTAAGCTGTAAATTCAATAACAAGTAAAACAAAATAGCAATTTTGTTCCATGACCTTGAAAATAAGGTCGAAGGTCGAATCAATGGTCATCAAAATATTTGGCATGTACACATCATTCCCCATAGGTGCACAACTGATTCCTAAGCTGTAAAGTCAATAATAAATAGGGCCTGCACGATTAATGGGTTAACCGCCGACGGCTAGCATTTTTTTAATAACCGCGAATAACTGGCTGTTAAATCTCCAAACGATTAACCGGTTAACCGTCAAACACCGGTTAACTGTCTTTTATAACCTTGATCAGTGATCACCAAACCGTCTGCTCATGCTCCTGAGGCATGCTTTTGAGGGCATTTAAACTTGTTAACTTTGTCGCCATGGGGCCATAAAGCAATCTGTGGTTTGTTGCGGTCGCGTGGATGCGTGCCACCTGTTAAAGGGATTGTGTGTGCATCTTTCACAGATACACAGGCTCGCAGCCTTCTCTCATATTAATACCGAAATTAACGAAGTTAAATAGGGGAAATACAAGTTTTCTTAAATGAAACATAAAGACACCTACACACACATAGACATATAGCAATCAAAACCATTCGGGGGACGTATTAAGAAGTGAACCCCAAACACTTCGCCTCAGGCTTAACTTCGAATGGTAAGGATTGTATATGTAAAAGAATGTGCAATGTCAGGTATAACGCAATCAGAACTGGAAAGAGAACATATATTCAGTAATATGCAAAATATGTACAGTTAATACATCAATAAGAAAAAAAGTTACTGAACAGATTTTGAGAAAACGACCGTCAAAGTCCAAAATTGGCCATATTTCGACGAAAACGGCCGCTCTGACCTTGAAACCGAGGTCAGAGGTCAAATTCAAGGTCACGAGAATATTCAGCATAAATCATTTCCTATATGTTCACAATTGATTCCTAAGCTGTAAAGTCGATAATAAGCGAGATATTAGCCATTTTGTCATGTGACCTTGAAAATAAGGTCAAATTCAAGGTCACGAGAATATTCAGCATATATCATTTCCTATATGTTCACAATTGATTTCTAAGCTGTAAAGTCGATAATAAGCGAGATATTAGCCATTTTGTGCTCTGACCTTGAACCCGAGGTCAAAGGTCAAATTCAAGGTCACGACAATGTTCGGCATATATCATTTCCTATATGTCCACAATTGAATACTAGTCTCTAATCTCAATATTAAGTGAGATATTATGGCTTAATGTGTCCCATTATAAAGCATAGGAGAATTTAACATGGGAAAGTCCCATTTGGGCCGAGTTTGGGCCCAAAATGGCCCACTTCGAGCGATTCAAGGGCAACGAAATTTATACATGTCACAGAGGTACATATGAGGAGTGTTATGCATCAATACAAAAAAATTAGGCCAAGGGCCGAAGATAGGTTACCGGACAATGTTTAATATTTTAGATGTTAGCCAGGTCACTGGTTGAATTCAAGGTCAAGAGAATATTCATCATATATAACATTAAGCATATATCATGTCCACAGTTGATTGCTACGCTGTAAATTCAATAATCAGAGAGATATTAGCAATTTGTGCTGTGGCCTTGAAAATGAAGGGGCAAAGGTCAAATTCAAGGTCATCAAAATATTCAATGTATATCATTTTCTATATCATGTCCACAATTGATTCAAAAGCCATACATTCAATAGAGGAGCAAGATATGAGCCAGTTTGTCCTTGGACCTTGAAAATGAGGTCAGAGGTCAAATTCAAGGTCACGAGAATATTCAGCATATATCATTTCCTATATGTCCACAATTGATTCCTAAGCTGTAAAATCGATAATAAGTGAGATATTAGCCTGTTTGTCCTGTGACCTTGAAAATGAGGTCAAAGGTCAAATTCAAGGTCATGACAATAATCTGCATATATCATTTCCTATATGTTCATAATTGATTGCTAAGCTGTAAAGTCGATAACAAGCGAGATATTAGCCATTTTGTCCTGTGACCTTGAAAATGAGGTCGTAGGTCAAATTCAAGGTCATCAGAATATTCAGCATATATCATTTCCTATATGTCCACAATTGATTCCTAAGCTGTAGAGTCGATAATAAGCGAGATATAAGCCATTTTGTGCTCTGACCTTGAAACTGACGTCAGAGGTCAAATTCAAGGTCACGAGAATATTCAGCATATATTACTTCCTATATGTCCACAATTGATTCCTAAGCTGTAGAGTCGATAATAAGCGAGATATAAGCCATTTTGTGCTCTGACCTTGAAACTGAGGTCAGAGGTCAAATTCAAGGTCATGAGAATATTCAGCATATATCATTTCCTATATGTCCACAATTGATTCCTAGTCTCTAATCTCAATATCAAGTGAGATATTAGGCATAATGTGTCCCATTATAAAGCATAGGAGAATTTAACATGGGAAAGTCCCATTTGGGCCAAGTTTAGGCCAAAATGGCCCACTTCGAGCGATTCAAGCGCAACGAAATTTATAGACATCATAGGAGTACATATGAGAAGTCTTATGTATCAAAAAGAAAAAAAGTTACTGAACAGATTTTGAGAAAATGGCCGCCAAAGTCCAAAATCAGGTATTTTTCGTCGAAAACGGCCGCCATTTTGAAAAAAAAGCGAAAATCAAAAAACTAAAAAATACCTCCTTCTTGAATTATTTTTAAGTATTTTTGTGCAAAATTTCAGAAAAATTCGCCCGTAAACAAAAAAGATAAAAATGTGGACGACGACGACGACGACGACGGACGACGACGACGACGACGGACGACGGACGACGGACGCAACGCCACGCCAATAGGTTATCGGACCATAGGTCCGGTAACCTAAAAATTAGGCCAAGGGCCAAAGATAGGTTACCGGACAATGTTTAATATTTTAGGTATTAGCCAGGTCACTGGTTGAATTCAAGGTCAAGAGAATATTCAGCATATATAACATTAAGCATATATCATGTCCACAGTTGATTGCTAAGCTGTAAGTTCAATAATCAGAGAGAGATTAGCAATTTTATGCTGTAGCCTTGAAAATGAAGGGGCAAAGGTCAAATTCAAGGTCATCAAAATATTCAGTGTATATCATTTTCTATATCATGTATATCATGTCCACAATTGATTCCCAAGCCATACAGTCAATAGAGGAGCAAGATATGAGCCAGTTTGTCCTTGGACCTTAGAAATGAGGTCAGAGGTCAAATTCAAGGTCACGAGAATATTCAGCATATATCATTTCCTATATGTGCACAATTGATTCCTAAGCTGTAAAATCGATAATAAGTGAGATATTAGCCATTTTGTCCTATGACCTTGAAAATGAGGTCAAAGGTCAAATTCAAGGTCATGACAATAATCTGCATATATCATTTCCTATATGTTCATAATTGATTGCTAAGCTGTAAAGTCGATAACAAGCGAGATATTAGCCATTTTGTCCTGTGACCTTGAAAATGAGGTCGAAGGTCAAATTCAAGGTCATCAGAATATTCAGCATATATCATTTCCTATATGTCCACAATTGATTCCTAAGCTGTAGAGTTGATAATAAGCGAGATATAAGCCATTTTGTGCTCTGACCTTGAAAATGAGGTCAGAGGTCAAATTCAAGGTCACGAGAATATTCAGAATATATCATTTCCTATATGTCCACAATTGATTCCTAAGCTGTAGAGTCGATAATAAGCGAGATATAAGCCATTTTGTGCTCTGACCTTGAAAGTGAGGTCAGAGGTCAAATTCAAGGTCACGAGAATATTCAGCATATATCATTTCCTATAGGTCCACAATTGACTCCTAGTCTCTAATCTCAATATCAAGTGAGATATTAGGCATAATGTGTCCCATTATAAAGCATAGGAGAATTTAACATGGGAAAGTCCCATTTGAGCCGAGTTTGGGCCAAAATGGCCCACTTCGAGCGATTCAAGCGCAACGAAATTTATAGACATCATAGCAGTACATATGAGGAGTGTTATTTATCAAAAAGAAAAAAAGTTACTGAACAGATTTTGAGAAAATGTCCGCCAAAGTCCAAAATCAGGCATTTTTCGTCGAAAACGGCCGCCATTTTGAAAAAAATGCGAAAATCAAAAAACTAAAAAATACCCCTTCTTGAATTATTTTTAAGTATTTTTGTGCAAAATTTCAGAAATATTCGCCTGTAAACCAAAAAGATAAAAATGTGGACGACGACGACGACGGACGACGACCGACGACGGACGACGGACGCAACGCCATGCCAATAGGTTATCGGACCATAGGTCCGGTAACCTAAAAAAGTTACTGAACAGATTTTGAGAAAACGACCGTCAAAGTCCAAAATTGGCCATTTTTCGACGAAAACGGCCGCTCTGACCTTGAAACCGAAGTCAGAGGTCAAATTCAAGGTCACGACAATATTCAGCATATATCATTTCCTATATGTCCACAATTGATTCCTAGTCTCTAATCTCAATATTAAGTGAGATATAAGACATAATGTGTCCCATTATAAAGCATAGGAGAATTTAACATGGGAAAGTCCCATTTGGGCCGAGTTTGGCCCAAAATGGCCCACTTCGAGCGATTCAAGCGCAACGAAACTTATACACATCACAGGAGTATATATGAGGAGTGTTATGTATCAAAAAGAAAAATTAGCCCAATGGGCTAGAAAGGTTACCGGAGAAATATACAGAGTTAAGCCGAGGAAGTTGAAGGTCAAATTCAAGGTGACCACTGAAATCGCCATATCTCTAACCTTGAAAATGGGATCAAAGGTTAAATTCTAGATCACCAAACTATTCAGCATACATCATTTCCTATATGTTCACTATGGACCCCTAAGCTGTAAATTTGATAATAAGCGAGATATAAGCCATTTTGTAATCTGACTTTGAAAATAAAATGACTGACCTTGAAATTTAGGTCAAAGGTCAAACTCAATATCATTAAAATATTCAGAATATCTCATTTCGTATATGTTCACAATTGATTCCTAAGCTGTAAAGTCGCTAAGAAGCAAGATATTGGCCATTTTGTCCTGTGACCTTGAAAATGAGGTCAAAGGTCAAATTCAAGGTCACGAGAATATTCAGCATATATCATTTCCTATATGTTCACAATTGATTCCTAAGCTGTAAAGTCGATAATAAGCGAGATATTAGCAAATTTGTCCTGTGACCTTGGAAATGAGGTCAAAGGTCAAATTCAAGGTCACGGGAATATTCAGCATATATCATTTCCTATAAGTCCACAATTGATTCCTAAGCTGTAGAGTCGATAATAAGCGAGATATAAGCCATTTTGTGCTCTGACCTTGAAACTGAGGTCAGAGGTCAAATTCAAGGTCACGAGAATATTCAGCATATATTATTTCCTATATGTCCACAATTGATTCCTAAGCTGTAGAGTCGATAATAAGCGAGATATAAGCCATTTTGTGCTCTGACCTTGAAATTGAGGTCAGAGGTCAAATTCAAGGTCATGAGAATATTCAGCATATATCATTTCCTATATGTCCACAATTGATTCCTAATCTCTAATCTCAATATCAAGTGAGATATTACGCATAATGTGTCCCATTATAAAGCATAGGAGAATTTAACATGGGAAAGTCCCATTTGGGCCGAGTTTAGGTCAAAATGGCCCACTTCGAGCGATTCAAGCGCAACGAAATTTATAGACATTATAGGAGTACATATAAGGAGTCTTATGTATCAAAAAGAAAAAAAGTTACTGAACAGATTTTGAGAAAATGGCCGCCAAAGTCCAAAATCAGGCATTTTTTGTCGAAAACGGCCGCCATTTTGAAAAAAAAGCGAAAATCAAAAAACTAAAAAATACCTCCTTCTTGAATTATTTTTAAGTATTTTTGTGCAAAATTTCAGAAAAATTCGCCCGTAAACAAAAAAGATAAACATAGCACCAAGGGTGCTGTAGCTTACCGGCAATCATGAGAAACGCAGAGTATTGATTTTCCAACATATAATTTGTTACACTGATCTTGAACTCTAATTGTCAAAAGATGTTCATAAATGTTGCTGGAAACACATTATCTGTATGGACTATAATACGAAATCAAATTACACATCACAAAGGTACATAAAGATAATCTCATACATGATTTTGAGAAAAACTGTCTGAATAGATTTAGACAAAATGGCCACCAAAGACAAAATTCATCGTTTTTGACCTTCCAAGGTCATTGAAAGGGGAATGTTTTAAAACAAAAATCTCAAAACTGATCAGACAGTTTTTGAGAAAATGGCCATCAAAAATCCAATTTGGCCATTTTTCGACAAAAAGGTCGTTTTGACCTTCCAAGGTCATTGAAGGTCAAATTCAAGATCATTGAAGGTCAAATTCAAGGTCATCACTCAAACCGCCATATATGATTCCCATTTGAATGTGCCAATACTTAGGCTCTATCTTCAAGTGTTCTAGGAGTTTACTCCGCACAGCTCCCATTATGAAGGAAAATTGGGTGAAATTTTCTAAGTCCAAAAAATTTTTCAATGGCCAAAATAAATTTTTTTTTTTTTTTTTGCTGGAAATGGCTCAAAATGAATAGTGACTTGATTTGGGACGAAAAAATTTTTTTTGGCCAACCCGTCAAAAAATCAAAATGGCCGCCACACGCAGACCGACGATTCAAGGGCAACGAAACTTATACACGTCATGAAGGTACATGAGAGGAATGTTTTGAAACAAAAATCTCAAAACTGATCAGACAGTTTTTGAGAAAATGGCCTCCAAAGTCCAAAATTGGGAATTTTTCGTCAAAAATGGCCGCCAAATGGGCAAAAACGATTCAATCAAAAAAATTCAAAAAACGTCTTTAGATACTGGCCCAAGGTATGTTCTGACAAATTTATGGATAAATTCATCACGTCAAAAAAAAGTTACAGACCCGGACGGACGACGGACGGACGACGGACGCCGGACGACGGACGGACGACGGACGCCGGACGACGGACGAAATACCACGACAATAGCTTATCGGCCCAAAGGGCCGGTAAGCTAAAAATGTGGACGACGACGACGACGGACGACGACGACGACGAAGACGACGACGACGGACGACGGACGACGGACGCAACGCCACGCCAATAGGTTATCGGACCATAGGTCCGGTAACCTAAAAATTAGGCCAAGGGCCAAAGATAGGTTACCGGACAATGTTTAATATTTTAGATGTTAGCCAGGTCACTGGTTGAATTCAAGGTCGAAAGAATATTCAGCATATATAACATTAAGCATATATCATGTCCACAGTTGATTGCTAAGCTGTAAATTCAATAATCAGAGAGATATTAGCAATTTTGTGCTGTGGCCTTGAAAATGAAGGGGCAAAAGTCAAATTCAAGGTCATCAAAATATTCATTGTATATCATTTTCTATATGATGTCCACAATTGATTCCCAAGCCATACAGTCAATAGAGGAGCAAGATATGAGCCAGTTTGTCCTTGGACCTTGGAAATGAGGTCAGAGGTCAAATTCAAGGTCACGAGAATATTCAGCATATACCATTTCCTATATGTCCACAATTGATTCCTAAGCTGTAAAATCGAAGATATTAGCCATTTTGTCCTGTGACCTTGAAAATGAGGTCAAAGGTAAAATTCAAGGTCATGACAATAGTCTGCATATATCATTTCCTATATGTTCATAATTGATTGCTAAGCTATAAAGTCGATAACAAGCGAGATATTAGCCATTTTGTCCTGTGACCTTGAAAATGAGGTCGAAGGTCAAATTCAAGGTCATCAGAATATTCAGCATATATCATTTCCTATATGTCCACAATTGATTCCTAAGCTGTAGAGTCGATAATAAGCGAGATATAAGCCATTTTGTTCTCTGACCTTGAAACTGAGGTCAGAGGTCAAATTCAAGGTCACGAGAATATTCAGCATATATCATTTCCTATATGTCCACAATTGATTCCTAAGCTGTGGAGTCCATAATAAGCGAGATATAAGCCATTTTGTGCTCTGACCTTGAAACTGAGGTCAGAGGTCAAATTCAAGGTCACGAGAATATTCAGCATATATCATTTCCTATGTGTCCACAATTGATTCCTAGTCTCTAATCTCAATATTAAGTGAGATATTAGGCATAATGTGTCCCATTATAAAGCATAGGAGAATTTAACATGGGAAAGTCCCATCTGGGCCGAGTTTGGGCCAAAATGGCCCACTTCGAGCGATTCAAGTGCAACGAAATTTATAGACATCATAGGAGTACATATGATGAGTGTTATGTATCAAAAAGAAAAAAAGTTACTGAACAGATTTTGAGAAAATGGCCGCCAAAGTCCAAAATCAGGCATTTTTCGTCGAAAATGGCCGCCATTTTGAAAAAAATGCGAAAATCAAAAAACTAAAAAATACCTCCTTCTTAAATTATTTTTTAGTATTTTTGTGCAAAATTTCAGAAAAATTCGCCCGTAAACAAAAAAGATAAAAATGTGGACGACGACGACGACGGACGACGACGACGGACGACGGACGACGGACGCAACGCCATGCCAATAGGTTATCGGACCATAGGTCCGGTAACCTAAAAAGTTACTGAACAGTTTTTGAGAAAATGGCCGCCAAAGTCCAAAATCAGGCATTTTTCGACGAAAACGGCCGCCATTTTGAAAAAAATGCGAAAATCAAAAATTAGGCCAAGGGCCGAAGATAGGTTACCGGACAATGTTTAATATTTTAGATGTTACAGGTTGAATTCAGGGTCAAGAGAATATTCAGCATATATAACATTAAGCATATATCATGTCCACAGTTGATTGCTAAGCTGTAAATTCAATAATCAGAGAGATATTAGCAATTTTGTGCTGTGGCCTTGAAAATGAAGGGGCAAAGGTCAAATTCAAGGTCATCAAAATATTCAATGTATATCATTTTCTATATCATGTCAACAATTGATTCCCAAGCCATACAGTCAATAGAGGAGCAAAATATGAGTCAGTTTGTCCTTGGACCTTGAAAATGAGGTCAGAGGTCAAATTCAAGGTCACGAGAATATTCAGCATATATCATTTCCTATATGTCCACAATTGATTCCTAAGCTGTAAAATCGATAATAAGTGAGATATTAGCCTGTTTGTCCTGTGACCTTGAAAATCAGGTCAAAGGTCAAATTCAAGGTCATGACAATAATTTGCATATATCATTTCCTATATGTTAACTAGACGCTTCCGGTCGCCTACGACCGCTTGGGTGTATCCCAGTAGCCCTATCATCCCTGTTGCCCCAAATATATCACTGATGTACATTGTGAGTGTGAAACCTTTCAAGCTTATTGAAGGTCGAATTCAAGATCACCACTAAAATCACTGCATACGAATTTCCATTTCGACATGTTCGATAAAATAACGAAATTACAGCCTGATAAAAGTTTTCACCTAAAGTTATACTTCAACTCAGAATATTTGACAAACTTGGTTCCAAGTTGAAATTCAAGCAAAAGTTGACAAAAACTGCATTTCAAGATGACTAAATTGGAGCCAGATCGAACTTTTCACCATAAATTATATTTCAACTCATACTATATGCCAAACTTGGTTCCAAGTTGAAATTCAAAGTAAAAGTTGACCAAAACTACATTTCAAGATGACGAAATAGGAGCCAGATCAAACTTTTCACCATAATGTAAATTTTAATTCATAATAATTATGTGCCAAACTTGGTTTCAAGCTGAAATTCAAGTAAAACTTTACCAAAACTGCATTTCACGATGACGAAATTGGAGCCAGATCGATTTTTTCACCATAAATTATATTTTAATTCATAATATGTGCCAAACTTGGTTTCGAGTTGAAATTCGAAGTAAAAATTGACTTTAATGGTAAAAATAATGTTAACTTATCCAGTTACACCCATGAAATCTCTACTGGACAAAACTTTTAAATTGTTGAGCTCAATAATAAATGTTTCTTGTCTTAACTATTTTTCTTGAGGTCAATAATAGACTTAACTAGTAAAAATGATGTTAACTTATTCGGCTACAGCCATGAAATCTCTACTGCACAGAAGCTTTACCTTGTTGAGCCCAATAATAAATGTTTCTTGTCTTAACTATTTTTATTGTGGTCAATAATAGACTTAACTAGTGAAAATAATGTTAACTTATTTGGTTACACCTGTGAAATCTCTACTGGACAAAACCTTTACCTTGTTGAGCTCAATAATAAATGTTTCTCATCTTAACTATTTTTATTGTGGTCAATAATAGACTTAACTAGTAAAACCAATGTTAACTTATTCAGTAATATTGTTCTGTTTTCACCAAAAACATCAGTTCTGTATTCTGAACAAGAATCCAGTGCAATTTGCTTTCATAGTACATGTATGTTATTGGAGTGATCACACATGTCAAAGTAGGCATTTTAATTGTTGTAATAAGTTAACCTCTCAAACTTATTAATATTTATTCGATCATTCTGAAAAACAATAGGTTTCGTGTGATGGTCTTTCTCATTGAGCCTGTGCGATTTCATCATCATTCATCGAAAACTCCCACCCGTAGAGCGTTCACAACCCATGTGTGTTAAACAGGCTAATTTGAGCACAAAATGTTACGCCAATCGGCTATTTTGGTTGCTATGGCAACCAAAATCGATAGGTGTTGAGATCTCACCATAAGTCATGTCCATATAAAATATTATCAAAATAGGTTCAGATTTGTAAGCTGTAGCGCGTTCACAAGAAAGTGTCTGCGGACGCGGACGCGGACGCGGACGCGGCGGCGGCGGCGGCGGCGGCGCGACGATCGTAAATCCATAGTATCCGCCGAACTTTGTTCGGGGGATACAATAATTGATTGCTAAGCTGTTAAGTCGATAACAAGCGAGATATTAGCCATTTTGTCCTGTGACCTTGAAAATGAGGGCGAAAGTCAAATTCAAGGTCATCAGAATATTCAGCATATATCATTTCCTATATGTCCACAATTGATTCCTAAGCTGTAGAGTCGATAATAAGCGAGATATAAGCCATTTTGTGCTCTGACCTTGAAACTGAGGTCAGAGGTCAAGTTCAAGGTCACGAGAATATTCAGCATATATTATTTCCTATATGTCCACAATTGATTCCTAAGCTGTAGAGTCGATAATAAGCGAGATATAAGCCATTTTGTGCTCTGACCTTGAAAATGAGGTCAGAGGTCAAATTCAAGGTCACGAGAATATTCAGCATATATCATTTCCTATATGTCCACAATTGATTCCTAAGCTGTAAAATCGATAATAAGTGAGATATTAGCCTGTTTGTCCTGTGACCTTGAAAATCAGGTCAAAGGTCAAATTCAAGGTCATGACAATAATTTGCATATATCATTTCCTATATGTTAATAATTGATTGCTAAGCTGTTAAGTCGATAACAAGCGAGATATTAGCCATTTTGTCCTGTGACCTTGAAAATGAGGGCGAAAGTCAAATTCAAGGTCATCAGAATATTCAGCATATATCATTTCCTATATGTCCACAATTGATTCCTAAGCTGTAGAGTCGATAATAAGCGAGATATAAGCCATTTTGTGCTCTGACCTTGAAACTGAGGTCAGAGGTCAAGTTCAAGGTCACGAGAATATTCAGCATATATTATTTCCTATATGTCCACAATTGATTCCTAAGCTGTAGAGTCGATAATAAGCGAGATATAAGCCATTTTGTGCTCTGACCTTGAAACTGAGGTCAGAGGTCAAATTCAAGGTCACGAGAATATTCAGGATATATCATTTCCTATATGTCCACAATTGATTCCTAGTCTCTAATCTCAATATCAAGTGAGATATTAGGCATAATGTGTCCCATTATAAAGCATAGGAGAATTTAACATGGGAAAGTCCCATTTGGGCCGAGTTTAGGCCAAAATGGCCCACTTCGAGCGATTCAAGCGCAACGAAATTTATAGACATCATAGGAGTACATATGAGGAGTCTTATGTATCAAAAAGAAAAAAAGTTACTGAACAGATTTTGAGAAAATGGCCGTCAAAGTCCAAAATCAGGCATTTTTCGTCGAAAACGGCCGCCATTTTGAAAAAAATGCGAAAATCAAAAAACTAAAAAATACCTCCTTCTTGAATTATTTTTAAGTATTTTTGTGCAAAATTTCAGAAAAATTCGCCCGTAAACAAAAAAGATAAAAATGTGGACGACGACGACGGACGACGACGACGACGACGACGACGACGACGACGACGGACGACGGACGACGGACGCAACGCCACGCCAATAGGTTATCGGACCATAGGTCCGGTAACCTAAAAACTAAAAAATACCTCCCTCTCGAAATATTTTTAGGCATTTTTGTGCAAAATTTCAGAAAAATTCGTCCGTAAACAAAAAAGATAAAAATGTTAACAGACGGACGACGGACGACGGCATCCGGACGGACGGACGACGGACGCAACGCCATGGCAATAGGTTATCGGACCATAGGTCCGGTAACCTAAAAAATTAGCCCAAAGGCTAAGATAGGTTACCGGACAATTTTGGTTTGGCCATGGCAGCATTGGCAGGTTACAGACCTTGAGATTTACCAATCAAGGTTCGCAATGTAAATCCCAATCAAGGTCATCCGTATGAACTTCGATGTTACCATTACATGTATGTGTGCAACATTTGATATTCTATTTGTTGGGTGGAATCGTTTAGGCCGCTCAGGTCAATTTACACATTCCAAGTCAGACATTTGGCACTCAAGGTCATCTGACGTCAAGTTCAAGGTCATCATTAGTTGTGCCATATATGTCTTCCTGTTCATAACATGAGCTCTCTCTGCAAGCATTCCATCTACAGAGGCAAATCGGGGCATTTTTTGACCCCAAAATGGCTGTTTTGACCTTTCAAGGTCATCCAAGGTCAGATTCAAGGTCACCACACAAATCGCCATATATGACTTCCCATTTGAAAGTGCCAATTTCTAAGCTCTATCTTCAAGCGTTCTATGAGTACAGTCCGAACAGCTCCCATTATGAAGGAAAAAGTGCCGAAAATTTTCTAAGTCCAAAATTTTTTCAAAGGGTGAAAAATTTTTTTTGCCTAGAAATGGCCCAAAATGGATAGTAACGTGATTTGGGGCGAAAAAAAATTTTTTCGCCGACTCGTCCAAAATTCAAAATGGCCGCCACAAGGAGATCGGCGATTCAAGGGCAACAAAACTTATACACGTCACAGAGGTATATAAGAGGAATCTTTTTAAGCAAAAATCTCAAAACTGATCAGACACTTTTTGAGAAAATACAGACCAGGTGCAAATTTGAGCGTTTTTCGACCCAAAAATGGCTGTTTTGACCTTTCAAGGTCATCGAAGGTCAAATTCAAGGTCACCACACAAGTCGCCATATATGACTTCCCATTTGAAAGTGCCAATTTCTAAGCTCTATCTTCAAGCGTTCTATGAGTACAGTCCGGACAGCTCCCATTATGAAGGAAAGAAGTGCCGAAAATTTTCCAAGTCCAAAATTTTTTACAAAGGGTGAAAATTTTTTTTTGCCTAGAAATGACCCAAAATGGATAGTAATGCGATTTGGGGCGAAAAAAATTTTTTTCGCCGACCCGCCAAAAATTCAAAATGGCCGCCACACGGAAACCGGCGAATTTAGGGCAACCAAACTTATACATATCACAGAGGTATATGAGGGGAATCTTTTGAAACCAAAAACTCAAAACTGATCAGACAGTTTTTGAGAAAATGGCTGTCAAAGTCCATAATTGAGCGTTTTTCGACAAAAACGGCCGCCATTTTGAAAAAAATGCGAAAATCAAAAAACAAAAAAATACCTCCTTCTCAAAATATTTTTAGGCATTTTTGTGCAAAATTTCAGAAAGATTCGATCGTTAACTTTAAAGATAAAAATGTTAACGCCGGACGGACGGACGGACGGACGGACGGACGGACGGACGGACGGACGACGGACGCAACGCCATGCCAATAGGTTATCGGACCAAAGGTCCGGTAACCTAAAAAGTTACTGAATAGATTTTGAGAAAATGGCTGTCAAAGTTCAAAATTAGTTGTTTTTCGACAAAAACGGCTGCCATTTTGGAAAAAATAGCGATTCAAGGGCAACAAAACTTATACACATCACAGGGGTACATATGAGGAGTGTTATGCATAAATAACAAAAAAAGTTACTGAACAGATTTTGAGAAAACAACCGTCAAAGTCCATAATTCGCCATTTTTCGAAAAAAACGGCCGCTCTGACCTTGAAACCGAGGTCAGAGGTTAAATTCAAGGTCACGAGAATATTCAGCATATATCATTTCCTGTATGTCCACAATTGATTCCTAGTCTCTAATCTCAATATTAAGTGAGATATTAGGCTTAATGTGTCCCATTATAAAGCATAGGAGAATTTAACATGGGAAAGTCCCATTTGGGCCGAGTTTGGGCCCAAAATGGCCAACTTCGAGCGATTCAAGGGCAACGAAATTTATACATGTCAGAGGGGTACATATGAGGAGTGTTATGCATCAATAAGAAAAAAAGTTACTGAACACATTTTGAGAAAACGACCGTCAAAGTCTAAAATTGCCCATTTTTCGACGAAAACGGCCGCCATTTTGAAAAAAATGCGAAAATCAAAAAACTAAAAAATACCTCCTTTTTGAATTATTTTTAAGCATTTTTGTGCAAAATTTCAGAAAAATTCGTCCGTAAACAAAAAAGATAAAAATGTTAACAGACGACGGACGACGGACGGACGGACGGATGGACGGACGGACGCAACGCCATGGCAATAGGTTATCGGACCATAGGTCCGGTAACCTAAAAAACTAAAAAATACCTCCTTCTTGAATTATTTTTATGTATTTTTCTGCAAAATTTTTAAGAAAAATTCGCCCGTAAACAAAAAAGATAAAATTAGGCCAAGGGCCGAAGATAGGTTACCGGACAATGTTTAATATTTTAAATGTTAGCCAGGTCACTGGTTGAATTCAAGGTCAAGAGAATATTCAGCATATATAACATTAAGCATATATCATGTCACACAGTTGATTGCTAAGCTGTAAATTCAATAATCAGAGAGATATTAGCAATTTTGTGCTGTGGCCTTGAAAATGAAGGGGCAAAGGTCAAATTCAAGGTCATCAAAATATTCAATGTATATCATTTTCTATATCATTGTCCACAATTGATTCCCAAGCCATACAGTCAATAGAGGAGCAAGATATGAGCCAGTTTGTCCTTGGACCATGAAAATGAGGTCAGAGGTCAAATTCAAGGTCATGAGAATATTCAACATATATCATTTCCTATATGTCCACAATTGATTCCTAAGCTGTAAAATCGATAATGAGTGAGATATTAGCCTGTTTGTCCTGTGACCTTGAAAATCAGGTCAAAGGTCAAATTCAAGGTCATGACAATAATCTGCATATATCATTTCCTATATGTTCATAATTGATTGCTAAGCTGTAAAGTCAATAACAAGCGAGATATTAGCCA
This sequence comes from Terebella lapidaria, assembly GCA_949152475.1. Lineage (NCBI taxonomy): Eukaryota > Metazoa > Annelida > Polychaeta > Terebellida > Terebellidae > Terebella > Terebella lapidaria. The sequence goes on from OX424569.1 coordinate 20,411,817, forward strand.
TTTTGTCCTGTGACCTTGAAAATGAGGTCGAAGGTCGAATTCAAGGTCATCAGAATATTCAGTATATATATCATTTCCTATATGTCCACAATTGATTCCTAAGCTGTAGAGTCAATAATAAGCGAGATATAAGCCATTTTGGGCTGTGACCTTGGAACTGAGGTCAGAGGTCAAATTCAAGGTCACGAGAATATTCAGCATATATCATTTCCTATATGTCTACAATTGATTCTTAGTCTCTAATTTCAATTTTAAGTGAGATATTAGGCTTAATGTGTCCCATTATAAAGCATAGGAGAATTTAACATGGGAAAGTCCCATTTGGGCCGAGTTTGGGCCAAAATGGCCCACTTCGAGCGATTCAAGCGCAACGAAATTTATAGACATCATAGAAGTACATATGAGGAGTGTTATGTATCAAAAAGAAAAAAACTTACTGAACAGATTTTGAGAAAATGGCCACCAAAGTCCAAAATCAGGCATTTTTCGTCGAAAACGGCCGCCATTTTGAAAAAAATGTGAAAATCAAAACACTAAAAAATACCTCCTTCTTGAATTATTTTTAAGTATTTTTGTGCAAAATTTCAGAAGAATTCGCCCGTAAACGAAAAAGATAAAAATGTGGACGACGACGACGACGACGACGACGGACGACGGACGCAACACCATGCCAATAGGTTATTGGACCATAGGTCCGGTAATTTTGAAATGTGGACGGACGTTGATGGACACAACGCCACGGCAATAGGTTATCAGACCAGAGGTCCGGTAACCTAATAAAACAGGAGATATCCGTTGAATGATTTCTTAGCCAACAGTGATTTCTAGACAAGAACAATTTATTTCACGCATTACAGTCAATAACCTTCAACCTGAACAAGAAGTTCCCAAAACACAGAATAAAGGCCTCCCTGGTACACTTTACATGCTTTATACAAATAACTTTACAAACCGGATTGTAAGTTCCATGGGGGCACCACTGGAGGTTGAGTATGCTTCCATAGTCTGATGCTATACAAGCCTCCAGTCTGGGGGGGTCATCTATGTCACTACCTGTTCCTGTGCTGTAGAGAGCAAACCATTTTTAAGTGTTGTTTCTACAGCATTTGTTTGGATGTCACACAACTGATTCTGTTTGCTAGAAAAACTAGACGCTTCCGGTCGGCTACGACCGCTTGGGTGTATCCCCCGTAGCCCTATCATCTCTGTTGCCCCAAATATATCACTGTCAAGTGTGAAAAACTAGAGCAAGGGCTAACAAGAAAATGCAGCTAACTGCGGGAGACGACATTAGAGCTCGAGCACACCATCAGCACCACGAGACCTGAATATATCTTACACCCCCCCCCCCCTTACAAAACAAGAAAATTGAAACATATCATGTCCCACATGATTACAATTCATTCCCGTATATTATGATGAAACACATAGGCCTACTTCAATCATATTCCTAATGAGTAAACAATCATTTTGAACTCAATGAAACAGATACGATAAAATGATATTGAACCTCAATAAAATATCCTTAAAATATTGGAAACTATGAGGAATATCTGCATCTGATATCATGATATAGATAACATATGCATACTGAGCAAATTAAAAGACCAGTTTAAAACTAGACGTCAAGGCCTAAAGATGCCTTGGAGGCATTTCTGTGTGATGATTAATTTATAATATATACTAGATATCGACGAAAATGAAAAATGTCGACTCCGCAAAAAAATTTACCATTAAAATAATACCCCTTAGACATGTTTGTCTAGGGCGACGAGTCCGAAAAAAAATTCCGTTTCGCTCTACGACTCACCGTTTCCGAGATATCGACGAAAACGAGAAATGCCGACTCGGAAAAAAAATTTGGGGTCAAGGTCAAAGTCCATCCATAATACCCCTTAGACATGTTTGTCTAGGGCGCCGAGTCCGAAAATAACGTCCGTTTCCCTCTACGACACACCGTTCCCGAGATATCGACGAAAACGAAAAATGCTGATTCGGCAAAAAAATTTCGGGTCAAGGTCAAAGTTCATCCATAATACCCTTAAGACATGTTTGTCTAGGGCGCCGAGTCCTAAAATAACGTCCGTTTCGCTCTACGACACACCGTTTCCGAGATATCGACGAAAACGAAAAATGCCGACTCGGCAAAAAAAATTCGTGTCAAGGTCAAAGTTCATCCATAATACCCTTAAGACATGTTTGTCTAGGGCGACGAGTCCGAAAATAACGTCCGTTTCGCTCTACGACGCACCGTTTCCGAGATATCGACGAAAACGAAAAATGACGAGTCCGAAAATAACGTCCGTTTCGCTCTACGAAGCACTGTTTCCGAGATATCGACGAAAACGAAAAATGCCGACTCGGCAAAAAAATTTCGGGTCAAGGTCAAAGTTCATCAATAATACCCCTTAGACATGTTTGTCTAGGGCGACGAGTCCGAAAATAACGTCCGTTTCGCTCTACGACGCACCGTTTCCGAGATATGCAGGATGCCTCAAGGATGACTCAGCAAAAAATTATTTCGACCTCTAGGTCAAAGGTCGTTTGACGTATCGATCCCAAAATCAATAGGGTTCTTCCCTGTTGATATATAAACCTCCGTGCAAAATTCTGCAACTATTGCCTGAATATTTTTCGAGTTATCGTCCGGAAACCAAGTTTCAAGATCAGCCTCGATTTCATCCTCAAGGACCTCACGGACCTCGGAGCCGGATCAAATAAAATAATACACCCTAGAGATGTTTGTCTAGGGCGACGAGTCCGAAAATAACGTCCGTTTCGCTCTACGATGCACAGTTTCTGAGATATGCAGGAAGCCTCAAGGATGAATCAGCAAAAAATTATTTCGACCTCTAGGTCAAAGGTCGTTTGACGGATCGATCCCAAAATCAATAGGGTTCTTCCCTGGTGGCATATGAACCTCCATGCAGAGTTCTGCAACTATTGCGTAAATATTTTTCCAGTTATCGTCCGGAAACCAAGTCTCAAAATTAGCCTTGATTTCATCCTCACGGACCTCACGGACCTCGGATCCGGCTCAAAAAGAATAGGGTTCTTCCACATATCATTTCTGACTTGTGGTAAAAATTTGACTAGAATCCGTCAAGGCAATCTAAAGTTATCGTCCGGAAACCAAAAGTGGCGGAAGAAGAAGAAAAAAAAAAAAAAAAAAAAAATTCTACTAAAACCATAAAGGCATTTCTGCCGAAATGCCTTAATAAAAAGGTTTCGCAACCCAGCATGGAACACCTTGTCATGTGATAAAATATGTCCAAGTACGGTAAATGTAGTCGTGGTACCGTAGACGAATCGTTGTGTTTACTTTATTACGCCAAAGAAGGCCGCACGCAAGGTTACATGTACATGCAAGCACAAAATGCTGCACAGAAAATTGTACGTCCCAAAGTACACGTCATTGCGGTAAAATTTGCTTTGAATTCTGGGAACGTGAATTTCCATCGGCTCCGCCATTTTGACGTTTTCCAGACGAGCTGACCATTTTGCGTAATTTTCTAAAACCTAACACATCGATTTATGCATTATATATCTGTGGTATATTCAAAGCTTGCCATCAAATCGAGAGATTTTATGTCAAGGACGAAGAAAATACTCATTTGAAGTAGGTGTACAAAGGTTTACATGCTAAAACGGGCGCCGATAGGTTGGCATGAAACCTCCATAAAATAGTCAGCACATAGACATGTAGAGAGTTGGGGGCTTCGCCCCCAACGCTCTAATGTCAAAAAACAGAGAAATGTTAAATCTCAAGTCACAACTGTTTTCTTTTCCCCACCAAAATTGCTGCACTGATCTTCCGAGGTTATTGAAGGTTGAATTCAAAATCACCACTGAAATCTCCTTATATGAATATGAATTTGATAAAATAACGAAAATGCAGATAGATCAATCTTTTCACCTATTTATATTTCAACTCAGAATATTTTACAAACTTGGTTCCAAGTTGAAATTCAAAGTGAAAGTTGACCAAAACTGCATTTCAAGATGACGAAATTGGAGCCAGATCAAACTTCTCACCATAAGTTATATTTCGACTTATAATATGTGCCAAACATGCTTTCAAGTTGAAATTCAAAGTAAAAGTTGACCAAAACTGCATTTCAAGATGAAGAAATTGGAGCCAGATCGAATTTTTCACCATAAGTTATATTTTAACTCATAATTTGTGCCAAACATGGTCTCAAGTTGAAATTCAAAGTAAAAGTTGATCAATGTTTTCATAAAAAGCTATTGTGATCAGTAATAGACTTAACTAGCAAGAAATAATGTTAACTTATTTGGTCACAGCCATAAAATCTCTACTGTACAAAGCCTTCACCTTGTTGAGCCCAATAATAATTATTTCTTGTCTTAACTATTTTCATTATGGTCAATAATAGAATTAACATGTAAAAATAATATTAACTTATTTGGTTACACCCAGAAATTTCTACCGGACAAAATATTAACCTTGTTGAGCTTACCTTGTTGAGCCCAATAATAATTATTTCTTGTCTTAACTATTTTCATTATGGTCAATAATAGACTTGACATATAAAAATAATGGTAACTTATTTGGTTACACCCAGAAATTTCTACCGGACAAAACCTTAACCTTGCTGAGCTCAATAATAATTGTTTCTCATCTTAACTATTTTTATTGAGGTCAATAATAGACTTAACTAGCAAAAAAAAAAGTTAACTTATTTGGTTACAGACATAAAATGTCTACTGGACAGAATCTTTACCTTGTTGAGCCCAATAATAAATAATTCTTGTCTTAACTATTTTTATTGTGGTCAATAATAGACTAAACTAGTAAAAATAATGTTAACTTATTCAGTACACCCATGAAATCTGTACTGGACATACTTTCACCTTGTTGAGCTTAATAATAAATATTTCTCCTCTTAACTATTTTTACCGTGGTCAATAATAGACTTAACTATTTTTATTGTGGTCAATAATAGACTAAACTAGTGAAAATAATGTTCACTTATTCAGTTACACCAATGAAATTTGTACTGGACGAAACATTTACCTTGTTGAGGTTAATAATAAATATTTCTTGTCTTAACTATTTTTATTGTGGACAATAATAGACTTAACTATTAAAAATAATATTAACTTATTCAGTTACACCCATGAAATCTGTACTGGACAAAACCTTTACCTTGTTCAGCTTAATAATGAACGTTTCTCGTCTTAACTATTTTTATTGTGGACAATAATAGACTTAACTAGTAAAACTCATTTTACTTATTCAGTAATATTGTCCTGTTTTCAATGAAAACATCAGTTCTCCATTCTGAACAAGAAACCAGTGTCATTACCTTCCATTGTACAGGCTATTGGAATGATCATGATGATCGTACATGTCAAAATGGATATTTCAAATTTCTGTAATAAGTTAGGCTGTTAACATATTAATATTTATATGATCATTCTAAAAAACGATTGGTTTCGTGTGACAGCCCTTCCCAACAACACTTCCAAATATTATCGAGATTCGTCAAAAATTGCCATCAGTAGAGCGTTCACAAGCCATGTGTCTCAAACAGGCAGTTTTCAATGCAATATGTGTCCCGAAATGACCAATTCAGTTGCCACGGCAACCAAAATCGATTGGTGTCGGGATATTACCATAATATATGTGCCTGCAAAAAACTAGACGCTTCCGGTCGCCTACGACCGCTTGGGTGTATCCCCCGTAGCCCTATCATCTCTGTTGCCCCAAATATATCACTGTCAAGTGTGAAAAACTAGAGCAAGGGCTAAAAAAGATTACCAGAGAAATGTTAAATCTCAAGTCACAACTGTTTTCTTTTCCCCACCAAAACTGCTGCACTGATTTTCCGAGGTTATTGAAGGTCGAATTCAAAATCACCACTGAAATCTCTTTATATGAATTTCCATTCGACATGTTTGATAAAATAACGAAAATACAGATAAATCAATCTTTTCACCTATTTATATTTCAACTCAGAATATTTTACAAACTTGGTTCCAAGTTGAAATTCAAAGTAAAATTTGACCAAAAATGCATTTCAAGATGACGAAATTGGAGCTAGATTGAACTTCTCACCATAAGTTATATTTCGATTCATAATACATGTATGTGCCAAACATGGTTTCAAGTTGAAATTCAAAGTAAAAGTTAATCAAAACTGCATTTCAAGATGACAAAATTGGACCCAGATCAAACTTTTCGTCATGAGTTATATTTTAACTCATAATACCTGCCCAACTTGATTTCCAGTTGAAATTCAAACTAAAAGTTGACCAAAACTGCATTTCAAGATGACGAAATTGGACCCAGATCAAACTTTTTGCCTCGAGTTATATTTCAACTCATAATATGTGCCAAACTTGGTATTAAGTTGAAATTCAATGTAAAAGTTGACCAAAACTGCATTTCAAGAAGACGAAATTGGAGCCAGATAGAACTTTTCGTCATAAGTTATATTTCAACTTATAATATGTGCCAAACATGCTTTCAAGTTGAAATTCAAAGTAAAAGTTGACCAAAACTGCATTTCAAGATGACGAAATTGGAGCCAGATCGAATTTTTCACCATATAAAGTTATATTTTAACTCATAATTTGTGCCAAACATGGTCTCAAGTTGAAATTCAAAGTAAAAGTTGATCAATGTTTTCATAAAAAGCTATTGTGATCAATAATAGACTTAACTAGCAAAAAAATAATGTTAACTTATTTGGTCACAAACATAAAATCTCTACTGGACAAAGCCTTCACCTTGTTGAGCCCAATAATACATATTTCTTGTCTTAACTATTTTCATTGTGGTCAATAATAGACTTAACATGTAAAAATAAAGTTAACTTATTCGGTTACACCCAGAAATTTCTACCGGACAAAACCTTAACCTTGTTGAGCTCAATAATAATTGTTTCTCATCTTAACTATTTTTATTGAGGTCAATAATAGACTTAACTAGCAAAAAAAATGTTAACTTATTTGGTTACAGACATAAAATGTCTACTGGACAGAATCTTTACCTTGTTGAGCCCAATAATAAATATTTCTTGTCTTAACTATTTTTATTGTGGTCAATAATAGACTAAACTAGTAAAAATAATGTTAACTTATTCAGTACACCCATGAAATCTGTACTGGACATACTTTCACCTTGTTGAGCTTAATAATAAATATTTCTCATCTTAACTATTTTTATTGTGGTCAATAATAGACTTAACTATTTTTATTGTGGTCAATAATAGACTTAACTAGTGAAAATAATGTTAACTTATTCAGTTACAGAAATGAAATTTGTACTGGAAAGAACATTTACCTTGTTGAGGTTAATAATAAATATTTCTTGTCTTAACTATTTTTATTGTGGTCAATAATAGACTTAACTATTAAAAATAATGTTAACTTATTCAGTTACACCCATGAAATTTGTACTGGACAAAACCTTTACCTTGTTGAGCTTAATAATAAACGTTTCTCGTCTTAACTATTTTTATTGTGGACAATAATAGACTTAACTAATAAAACTAATGTTAACTTATTCAGTAATATTGTCCTGTTTTCACTGAAAACTTCAGTTCTCCATTCTGAACAAGAAACCAGTGTCATTACCTTCCATTGTACAGGCTATTGGAATGATCGTACATGTCAAAATGGATATTTCAAAATTCTGTAATAAGTTAGGCTGTTAACATATTAATATTTACATGATCATTCTAAAAAACGATTGGTTTCGTGTGACAGCCCTTCCCAACAATACTTCCAAATATTATCGAGATTCGTCAAAAATTGCCATCTGTAGAGCGTTCACAAGCCATGTGTCTCAAACAGGCTGTTTTCAATGCAAAATGTGTCCCCAAATGACCAATTCAGTTGCCACGGCAACCAAAATCGATTGGTGTCGGGATCTTACCATAATATTTGTGCCTGCAAAAAATAATGGTGATCGGGTGAGAATTGCGGCCTGTAGCGCGTTCACAAGCCATGTGTCTCAAACAGGCTGTTTTCAATGCAAAATGTGTCCCCAAACGACCAATTCAGTTGCCACGGCAACCAAAATCGATTGGTGTCGGGATCTTACCATTATATATGTGCCTGCAAAAAATAATGGTGATCGGGTGAGAATTGCGGCCTGTAGCGCGTTCACAAGAAAATCTCTGCGGACGCGGACGCGGACGCGGACGCGGGCGCGGACGCGGACGCGGACGACGAAGCCAAATCCATAGTATCCGCCGACAAAAAATGTGCAAAATGTGTCCCCAAACGACCAATTCAGTTGCCACGGCAACCAAAATCGATTGGTGTCGGGATCTTACCATTATATATGTGCCTGCAAAAAATAATGGTGATCGGGTGAGAATTGCGGCCTGTAGCGCGTTCACAAGAAAATCTCTGCGGACGCGGACGCGGGCGCGGACGCGGACGACGAAGCCAAATCCATAGTATAGACCGAACTTTGTTCGGGGGATACAATAATACATAGTGCTTGCACTATTCTACATTGCACATGTAAATTCAACTTATTTTTTTTCAAAGGTGGAAAAAAAATTAGCCCAAGGGCTAAAATAGGTTACTGGACAATTTTGTGTGAAGATTTGTATGTTGATGTCGGCCACGAGCCTTTGTAAAACACTTTTCTAGTTTAGTCACGTCATGTTTTTGTATATGGTTTTTCGTACGGGCGCCATCTCGACATCGGTCGTGGGAGGTCCCGTCGATAGCTCATAGGGGGCGATACTGTCACGTTAATGGGTTTTTTACGACCGATGTTTACATTTTGAGCCAATTTTCATGTGATCACTATGCATCAAGGGAGAGTTGACCAGCTTTCTTCTTGGTGTCTTTTGATTCCATGAGCCTTTATCTATATGCTCATATCATATCTCGGAAGCGATATTTATCATTTCTGGCACTATTTGCCATATTCCGCCAAGGTTGCAAAGCGTGTTTTCGCGTTGCATTCTGGGTAATATTTTTATTGATTGCTGATTATGGGGCTAGCTTGACCTCATTTTGGCCAATCAGATGGTCTCTGGAGATGTTCAGCCTCGTTTTGGTTAGCATCATCCAGGCAGCATATATAGCCGGACGCACATGGTCCATTCTCTCACTCACATTTGGACGCCAAGCCAAGAAGATTGAAGATCAAGATTGCTGATCAGAGATATAGGAGATTTATTCGCCGGGCCCTTTTACAGCCAACTTATTTCACAGACTGACACAGTACCAGTTGTATTTTGAAGGAAGGTTTCCTGGGAGCCACACTACAAGCTATAGCACAGTCAAGCCACTGGAACTCAGGCTCCAACACCACATCCACAAGGTATTTGGTGACTCACCAGATCATTTCTTTGCATTAGATTTGATCAATTTTTCCCAAGTGTTACTTGGTGAGCCGTGCCAGGCCTGTTTTGATTTGGGGAACTCTATCAGGTTGTAGGTTCATTCTTATCTGAAGATATTTGAGGGAGAATATTTTTTGTCCAGCTCTACATATTACTTTGGCATTCAGTTATATCCGGGAAATATCCAGATAGACCTGGATATCCAGGCATAATTCCACAGTTGTTTGATTTGTACTAGATTTATATTTTGCCGGCCTGTGTACATTTTATCGCAGTCCAATTCAGATTTTGTATTATATCTTTGGAAAGTTTTGGCTACTAGTGGCCTCCTGACCATTTTTGACAGTCCTTCTTTTACATACGTATGTTATAGAGTTGTGTATTTGGGGTTATCCATGATTTTATATTGATAATTCTGATTTGGTGAAATTTAACGTTACCCGTCTGATTTTGTGATAACTTTAGAAGTTGTATTTGGCCGCAGTTGTGGGCCTTGTATCTGTTTTGCTCATGGAATCACGAGGCATATAGCATTTTCCAGTAACTCATTCCATAAAAGGAGGTTTATTATTGAAGTATATTTTCTGTGTCTGTGACTATTTTCGTGTGCCTTTAAATAAATCGGTATTTTTAGCGTACTTAGAGTTCTCGTCGTTCTTGAATAAAATTCCACACGCACACACACCAGAGAAACCAGCCAACCGCTTGGTCGCCACAACTTTGGTGTCAGGAGTGGGATCCTTGGCTACAACATATGCGAGGATCCAGCGATTCAAGTCCACGACCTGTACCTGGTGTGTTGTGTTGTGTGTGTGTAAAAAAAATTTTTTTTGACAAGTCCACAACATGCATCGATACCCAACAAGGAAGTCTGTCTTGTCTCGAGCTTCGAGTGAGTGTGGGGACGTGCTCAGTGATGTCCCGACCGAAGAACTATGTGAGGCAAAGGTCCATACTCTGAGCACCATTGAGGAACAGAACGGAAGTTACAGTGACCCAGTCAACCCGGAAAGTAGAGTCAGCCATGTGTTTTCCTCGGAACGTCATGAGAGGAGAAATCCTGAGGTTTGGGGAGAGGAGCCCGTTCGTCCTCACTCCAACCCTCTGGGCCCTGGAGCGACTATTTCTCTGGAAGTGCGGAGTCCACGACTTGGGGGAAGGAGCTCGTTCGCCCTTACCCCAGTCGGACTGGTAACCCGGGGACTCTGCTAAAATCCTGATGACGAGACTTTGATCGCCACGCAACCTACAGTGAGAAAAGCCACTCAGACCTTGCAGCATGCCCCTGGGTACTTCAGGCAAGCAGAGGGCCCACAGGATGTGTTGTACTGCCCTCCACCACCACCACTGAGAATGATGGTCAACCCATGCCCCGTGTTGAATGAGAATCAGGTGGATGTACCTGACAGGGCGCCCCCAGCCAGGCAAACACGAGGATTTGTGCCAGTGAGTGGGAAACACAACGTGAGGCACTGTGGTGGATGGGCGATGCCCCCAGCTGTCCCAGTGATGCAAGGCTACACACCTGCAGCGCCACTTGCGCCATCTTGCCGGACAAGGCCGCATGGAGCGGCCTGGCCCCATAACATGGAGGATGATGGGCCCGCATACTGGCTGCAGACCGCCGAACCAGACATGGATCAGGCTTCAGACGTTTACGTCCCGGCTCAGACACAAGTGAAAACTGCACCAGTTCCACCTGCCGTAGATCATAGAGGAGCTAAGGAACGTCGTGAGGAGTGAAATTTCCAAGTCAAAAAGCCCCAAGCCCACCCAGAAGCGAGACATCCTTCGACAAGCCCGGCGGAGAACTGTATCTCCCAGCGATACATCAAGCGATGAGGAAAGTGGGGCCTCGAGTACTGACAACAAATCTTGCCTCTGCAGGAGCCAGAACTCCAGCCGCAGCCATAATAGGAGAGGACCACGACCACCCAGCTTCACTGGAAAGGAGTCCTGGATGGTCTGGTATGATAGATTCAAGGAGGTCAACCTGAGGCAGGGCTGGGACAGAGAGGAGGGTCTTGACGAACTGCTGCCCAAACTACAAGGAGTCGCTGGAGAGTTTGTCTTTGGACAGATACCCGCTGAGACCCGCCGGGATTACAAGGCCCTTGTGAAAGAGCTGGATAACCGATTTTGCGTTGTGGAGACGAACAAGACGTTTGGAGCAAAGTTTAACAACCGCCAACAGAAGCCGAGTGAAACAGTGGAGGAGTATGCGGCGGAACTGAAGCGCATGTATGACAAAGCCCATGCAAACAGGGGCAGAGCAACAAGAAGGGAGGATCTGCTGCGCCGATTTTTGGACGGCCTGGTCAATGAGAGAGCTCGACAGCAAGTGGAGTATATCAAGGACCCCAGCGATATAGATGAAGCCGTTTACGAGGTTGTTAACTACATTGAGACACACAAGCGGAACGGAGCCATGGGCAAGAGGAATGCCAGAATTGTTGGAGGATGATGAAGCCTCGGATTCAGAAGGAGAGCTGCGTGTCGCCAGACTGCCCAGCAAGCCTGCGAAGAAAATGGACAGTACCGACGCCCAGGGAGCAAAGCCAGCAGGTGAGACTGACCTCCAAGCCGTGGTGAAGCAGCTGAGACAGGACATGGCAAAGATCCAAGCCTCCGCGGAAAACAAAAGCCAGCCACTACAGCAGCAGGGTCCACAGCGAGAAACTACAACCGCTACCAGATTACTGGTAGTAGACGAGGGCCGCAATATGGCCAGCAGCATGGACAGCAGTATGGACAGCAGTATGGTCAGCAGTACGGACAGCATTACAGGTACAAGAATGCTACAGATGTGGTCAAGAGGGACATATCGCCCGTGAATGCCATGTCAACAGAACAGTATCCGCCCCTGAAGCTTGGCCTGCTGCGGTGAACCCAAACGGACAAGGGCCGACCCCTGCGGCCATGGGGCGGCCCAACCAACAGTGAGTGGCCGTCACGATACTCAACTGAGGGAGATTGGGAGACTGGAACCTTTCTCCCTGCAGGTTAATGATACCAGTCACGACGACGACAATGGGAATGCTAAAACAACGAGAGGAGATGACTTTGCCAGATATCAGGTATCCCAGGCTGAGGTAGCAGAAGTCAATGGAGTCGCAAACATCGGAGAAGTAGCAGATGTCAAGGAGGTAGTAGAAGTCAATGGAGTCGCAAACGTCGGAGAAGTAGCAGATGTCAAGGAGGTAGTAGAAGTCAATGGAGTCACGAACGTCGGAGAAGTAGCAGATGTCAAGGAGGTAGTAGAAGTCAATGGAGTCACAAACGTAGGAGTAGTAGACGTCAAGGAGATAGTAGCAGTAAACTGAGTCCTGAACGTCGGAGGAGTAGTGGACGTCAAGGAGATAGTAGCAGTAAACGGAGTCACAAATGTCAGAAGAGTAGCGGAGGTCAGCGAAGCAATTGACGTCAATGGAGTGGAAACAGTCATAGATACAGCAGGCGAGAATGGAGCAACCCAGCTCAACAGCAATAGGAGCGAAATAGTGAGAGGGGAGCCCACCGATGGAGCGGAGACCACGAGAAAGGAGAAAGACAGCCAGGAAACGATGCTCGTAGGAGGAGAACTGGAGGAAATAGGGAGCGTAGTCTGCATAGGAGAGACAGACCATACGAGTGACATGCCAACGGATGCTGATCTGGAGGTGATGGTGAGGAGACAGGTTCCGAAGTTTGATGGCGTTTACGTCGACGGGAGATAGAGGGCGTGGAAGTTATCTTCACCATAGACACTGGAGCCACCAGTTCAGTCCTGTCCCACCGAGCGTACAATGAAATCCCAAGTGGCCGGCGACCTTCATTTGGAAAAAAAAAAACACAAGTCGATGTCTGTGGCCGATGGAAGAGCGATGAAGATCTGGGGGCATGCTGATTTCACCATATCTCTTGGTCCAGTGAAGTTAACACAGAGCCTGTTAGTGGCAGAAATTGAAGATGAAGTTTTGATCGGATCCGACATCCTGCAGAAGGACCCACATGGCCCTGCAGATCTCCTTCTGAGTCAGGATGTGCTAAGACTGCGTGGCATCTCCATCCCCATTCACCAAATTGGACCCACAAGGAAGCTCAGGAGGGTCCGAGTCGCCGACAATCATGTCCTTCCCGGAATGAGTGAGTCTGTCGTCGACGTCTTTGTGGACTGAGAAGAAAATGAAGACACCGACCTGCAGTTTCTTGTAGAGGCAAACCCTGTGTTGACAGATGACGTGGCAGCGATCGTCGCTCCAACTTTGGTTGACTGTGGCACAAGCTGTACGGTCAAGATCTGAGTAATGAATCCGACCAATGAAGCGATTCTCTTGAGGCAAGATGTTGTCGTCGGCTATGCTGATGCTGTAGCTTGAGAGGTAGCGACGCTGGCAGAGAAGGAGTATCCCGAGGAGGATAAAATTAGCCCAAAGGCTAAGATAGGTTACCGGACAATTTCGGTTTGAATATGGCAGCATTGGCAGGTAACAGACCTTGATATTTACCAATCAAGGTTCGCAGTGTGAACGTATGACCTTGAGATTTACCAATCAAGGTCATCCATGTGAACTTCGATGTCACCATTACATGTATGTGTGCGGCATTTGGTATTCTATATGTTCATAATACAAAGATATATCTGGGTGGAATCGCTTAGGGCACTCAGGTCAATTTACACATTCCGAGTCAGACATTTGGCACTCATGGTCATCTGACGTCAAGTTCAAGGTCATCATTAGTTGTGCCATATACGTCTTCCTATATGTTCATAATGCAAACATGAGCTCTATCTGCAAGCATTTCATCTATAGAGGCAAATCTGGGCATTTTTTTTTTTACCCGAAAATGGCTGTTTTGACCTTTCAAGGTCATTGACGGTCAAATTCAAGGTCTCCACACAAGTCGCCATATACTAGTATGACTTACCATTTGAAAGTGCCAATTTCTAAGCTGTATCTTCAAGTGTTTTATGAGTACAGTCCTGACAGCTCCCATTATGAAGGGAAAAAGTGGCAAAAATTTTCCAAAATCCAAAGTCCAAAATTTTTTTCAAAGGGTGAACATTTTTTTTTGCCTAGAAATGGCCCAAAATGGATAGTAATGCGATTTGGGGCGAAAAAGTTTTTTTTCGCCGATTCAGCAAAAATTCAAAATGGCCGCCACACGGAGACAGGCAAATCTAGGGCAACCAAACTTATACATATCACAGAGGTATATGGGGGAAATCTTTTGAAACCAAAAACTCAAAACTGATCACACAGTTTTTGAAAATATGGCCGTCAAAGTCCAAAATTGAGCGTTTTTCGACAAAAATGGCCGCCATTTTGAAAAAAATGCGAAAATCAAAAGATTCGATCGTAAACTTTAAAGATAAAAATGTTAACGCCGGACAGACGGACGGACGCCAGACACAACGCCATGCCAATAGGTTATCGGACCATAAGTCCGGTAACCTAAAATGCCATCTCATCAACAAATTTCAGGTAAAGGTTAATCCTCAAGGATGAAACAGCCAAAAATTCCTTCAAGCTCAAGGTCAAAACTCATTTGAAGAATTCGCAGCCAGTGACTTTTTGAATCAACATTTCATCCTAAGGACCTCACAGACCTCGGATCCACTTCAAAAAGTATAGGGCATCCACATAATATGTTTGAGCAGTGTAGAAAATTTTAAAACGATCCATTCTGCCGAAATGCCTCAATAATTGTATATTCAATATACATAGGTATACAATAATTGGGGGATACAATAATGATGAGCTATGGTTCAACAGAACAAACAAGGCCTTCAAACCTGTCAAGAAGGAGACCACAGTTCCACAGCTGTATAACAGCTGGTCCATGACAGCTGCCCTCTAGCGGGGTGAGTTGCTCCGGAGACCTATGTGTGCTCACAGCTAGGTACTGGTTTGCTTCCATTGGGACTGGGTATGAGCACCAGTCCATGGCCCATATAGGACCCCCCACAAAGGTCATGTGACCACCTGGAAATAAAAAATATTATTTTTTTTTTACTTTGAACTTAAACTCTGCTTCCATTACTGCTTGTATTTTTTAAAATATAAACATAGCATCAAGGATGTTGTAGCTTACCGGCAAACATGCTACATGTATTGAGCTATAATACTGAAAGTAGTCGAAGGTCAAGTTCAAGGTCACCAATAGTTCCACAATATATGGTTCCCTAATCCCTATATCATGTATATGCCCATAGAACAACCATAACATCCATCATCATTTTGTCTGCAGAGTCCAGTTTATACATTTCAGGTCAGATGTCACTTTCGAATATCCATACTTGTAATTTGGTCCGTTATTTCATAATTTTGAGACCATTCCAATTTCCCGCCAAATTTTCGGCCCAATCATGTAATTTGGATACACCCGGTTTTACATTATATAAAAGCAATTTATCGGAAATACCCGGTACACAAGAAACCCACACAAGAAACCCACAAATTTCAACAGATACTAGTTGGCATGAGCTGGTCTATTTAGAGTTTCATCAAATATTTCCTGATCAATACAGAGCGTGAATATGCTGTGTTTGCATATTTTAGGCACAGTATCTTTTATAGAGAAAAGGTGATATTAATTGTGACAAACTGTAGTAGTATACTACTCATCAACAGTTTCGTGGGTCGCATGTGTTGTCGTGTATTTTTGGCACCATTTATATCATAACATCACCAATAAAATTTAATCATCAGCAATTTAAGGGGTGAAAATCACACTATAAAACACTATGTAAATAAGAGGCAATTTGAGTCATTCGAATCATATCTATCATGCTATATTCAACACAAATAAGTAACGGAGAGCCATTCTGTGGAACATAAAAAAGGTTTATTATTCTATTCCAAATAATCTTTTTCTGCCGTGCTTCCGAACCCACAAAAATCCGGCCCAAATGACCACGTGGCATTGTTTGGACCCGAAGTACTAGATTACGTACCCATTTACGTTATTTGACGACATAAGACGAACGAGACTTACAGAGTCTATAGCTTCTACGGATAACCAGCCATCTTGAAAACTACTTTCGAGGTCATAACTCCAGTCATATTTGACAAATTTCCACGATTCAAACATCTACGTGTGTGTTTTTGCCTCCTGACCCAGCCTAGATTTACTGTGCATGAATTATATTTTACCCTGTTCCCATAGGTCCGATGCGCATGTCAATTGCGCAAACAAACTTGTGTCTCATGCACGCAGATGCAACTCGACTGCGCATGCGCAGGTCACACAAATGAGGAAACACACATTCGTTGGTGCGATTTAAATCAATTGTAACGCTTGTAAAACTTGACTGCACATGTGCAACCCAGTAAAGGTGATTCAAGAGAACGCTTCATTGTGCAAGGTCATTTGAGGTCAAGTTCAAGGTTATCAAAAGATGTACTACATATAACTTCCTAATCTTCAAGCATTTTGTCTGTAGAGGCCAATTTACACCTTTCGAATCTCCATGACCTTGGAATTTAGCTTTCAAGGTCATCTGGGGTCAATGTCAAGGTCACCAAAAGATGCACCATATTTGACTTCTTAATTCTTATATGCTTATAATACAAACCTAAGCCCTATGTACCAGCATTTTCGCCTCATAAGGTAAGTTGTGCATATCAGGCTTTTTGGGTATATTCGGCCCACATATCGGGCCTTTTGGGAGATTCAAGGCACTCAATCTTCATACACAGTGTTAAGGACTCCTACTGGCATGTCCTAAAACAACAAACTCAAAACTGATCACATAGTTTTTCGAGAAAAATAGCTGAAAACTGAATTTTGGGCCTTTTTGGGCCTTTGGCCCTAGATCCCAGGCCTTTCAAGCGATTCAAGACAATCCATCTCCAGACACAATGTCAAGGACCCCAATTAGCATGTTTTGAAACAAAAATCTTCAAACTGATCAGACAGTTTCCAAGGAAACCAAAAAATTAACCCAAGGGCTAAGAGAGGTTACTGGACAATATACATTTTAGATATTAGCCTTTTGTCCAGTGACCTTGAAAATAAAGTCATTAATGAATTCAAGGCCGTGAAATATTCAACAAATATATCACTTCTAGTATGTCCACAATAGATTCCTAAGCTGTAAAGTCGATAATGAGTGACATATTAGCCATTCTGTGATGTGACCTTGAAAATGAGGTCAAAGTTCATGTTCAAGGTCATGAAAATATTCAGCATACCATATTTATTCAATTAGTTCGAACAGCTAAAAATAATTAAATTTTGAAATGTTCGAATTATTAGATTCACGATAAAATCACCCCTCAAAACAGAAAAACCAATAACCCAGAATCGGCGAACGGGCAGACACGAAAGTTGACAGATGCATGCTGCCATGACCCATGATGCTTTGAACTAGGGCCATGCACGATTAATAGGTTAACCGCATACGGTTACCATGTTTTAAAAAACTTTGAATGATCGGATGCTCAATCGCCGGCTTATGTCATTTATGACCTAATATTGATACTTGATTTCTGTGATTTTACACGCACACTCGAGTCACTTTTGCCAGAAAACCCGAGCCGCGTGCCACTTAGAAGTCCGCGCTTTACAGTTTACTTCTGTACATAATCCCATGACGTCATTGACTATTGTTCACATACTTGACATAATCGCAAATACTGCCACCTGGCGAACGATATCACTAATAGTTCATTCCGTAGTGCTGCCGCCTGGTGAGTTGTAAGTTTTGGCAGCTGACAAGTTGATTTCTTTCGATGTTTCAATCGAAATTTCGATCGTAAATTTGCGTGTTCGAACTAATAGAGTCAATTTAAAAATTATTATCTTGAATAATTTTTGGTGTTCGAATTATTAGAGTGTTCGAACTAATTGAATGAATACGGTATATCATTTCCTCTACATTCACAACTGATTCCTAAGCTGTAAAGTCGATAATAAGCGAGATATTAGCCATTTTGTTTTCTGACCTTGAAAATAGGATCAAATTCTCGATCACAAAATATTCAGCATACATCATTTCCTATATGTTCACTATGGACTCCTAAGCTGTTAATTCGATAATAAGCGAGATATAAGCCATTTAGTATTCTGACCTTGAAAATAAGGTGACTGACCTTGAAATTTAGGTCAAAGGTCAAATTCAAGGTCTTGAGAATATTCAGAATATATCATTTTCTATCTGTCCACAATTGACTCTCAAGTTGTAAAGTTGATAATGAACGAGTTATTAGCCATTTTGTTCTTCGGCCTTGAAAATCAGATCAAAGGTCAAATTCAAGGTCATCAGAATATTCGGCATATGTCATTTCCTATATGTCCACAATTGGTTCCTAAGCTGTAAAGTCGATAATAAGATATTACCGTAATTATTCAATTAGTTCGAACACCTAAGAATAATTAAATTCTGAAATATTCGAATTATTAGATTCACAATGAAATCGTCCGTCAAAGCGATAGGTTAAACGCAGACAACTAGCATTTTCAGAAAACTCGAATATCTGGCTGCTAAATCGCTGGGTAACTGTCGTTTATAGTCTCACATTGATACTAAATTCTAGTCATATTGCATTGCAATCGAGTCACTTGTGTCGGAAAAACTTCACAAACCGTCTGGCACTCTGACGTCCGCGCTTTCAATATTTCTGCTGATATTGGTAATTGCAAACACTGCCACCTGGCGAATATATCGATGATTACTCATTTCGTAGTGTTGCTGCCTCATGAGTTGTCAGTTTTGGCATCTGACAACTTGACAAGTTGATTTCGTTCGTTGTTTCAATTGAAATTTCGATCGTAAATTTGCCTGTTCGAACTAAACGAGTCAATTTGAAAATTATTGTCTTGAAGAATTTTGGGTGTTCGAATTATTAGTGTTCGAACTAATTGAATAATTACGGTAGCCATTTTGTCATGTGACCTCGAAAATTAGGTCAAAGGTCAAACTCAAGGTCATTAGAATATTCAGCATATATCATTTCCTATATGTCCACAATCGATTCCTAATCTGTAATCTCAATATTAAGCGAGATATTTGGAATAATGTGCCCCATTATAAAACATAGGAGAATCTAACATGGGAAAGTGCCATTTGGGCCGAGTTTGGGCCCAAAATGGCCCACTTCGAGTGATTCAAGGGCAACAAAAACTGATACTAGTACACTACATGTCACAGAGTATATTTGAGGAGTGTTATGCATCAATAAGAAAAATTAGCCCAAAGGCTAAGACAGGTTACCGGACAATTTTGGTTTGGCCATGGCAGCATTGGCAGGTAACAGACCTTGAGATTTACCAATCAAGGTTCGCAGTGTGAGCAAATGACCTTGAGATTTACCAATCAAGGTCATCCGTGTGAACTTCGATGTCACCATTACATGTTCATAATACAAAGATATATCTGGGTGGAATCGTTTAGGCCGCTGAGGTCAATTTACACATTACGAGTCAGACATTTGGCACTCAAGGTCATCTGACGTCAAGATCAAGGTAATCATTAGTTGTGCCATATATGTCTTTCTATATGTTCATAATGCAAACATGAGTTCTATCTGCAAGCATTTCATCTACAGAGGCAAATCTGGGCATTTTTGACCGCAAAATGGCTGTTTTGACCTTTCAAGGTCATTGAAGGTCAAATTCAAGGTCATCACACAAGTCGCCATATATGACTTCCCATTTGAAAGCTGTATCTTCAAGTGTTTTATGAGTACAGTCCTGACAGCTCCCATTATGAAGGAAAATTAGCCCAAGGGCTAAGATAGGTTACCGGACAATTTTGGTTTTAAGCATTGTGGGTGACATATGATTTTGAGACTTACCAGTCAAGGTCATCTTTGTGAATTTCGATGTCTCCATTAGGTATGCTGGCCTGCATATGACTTCATATATGTTCATATTACAAACATGTAAGCTTTATCAACAAGTATTTCGTTTGTAGAGGTCAATTGAAGATTTTGAGATTTGCCCTTCAAGGTCGTTTGAGGTCAAGTTCAAGGTCACCAAAAGATGTGCCATTTATACATGATTTTTTATAGGCTTATACACAATCCTAACCTGTATGTGCAAAAGTTTAAGATTCAGAGGCCACTTTCAAGATTTCAAGCCAGACATTTAGCACTCAAGGTCATCCAAGGTCAAAATCAAGGTCATCATTAGTTGTTCCATATATGACTTTCTAAATGTTCATAATGCAAACTGAAGCTCTATCTACATGCATTTCATAGGCAGAGGCAAATTTGGGCATTTTTTTTACCCCAAAATGACTGTTTTGACCTTTCAAGGTCATCCAAGGTCAAATTCAAGGTCACCGCACAAGTCACCATATATAACTTCCTATTTGAAAGTGCCAATATCTAAGCTCTATCTTCAAGCATTTTATGAGTACAGTCCTGGCAGCTCCCAATATAGTCAGGAGGAAATTTCACACAGGGTGGAAACGTAGTACAGACTTTTTCTGTCGATTGATATGGCTTCATAATGGTCTAAGACAACCTTTTTCAGAGGGTGTGTAAAATTTTCTCCCGGGCTAACTTTTTTATGGCCTTTTTCAAAATGGCCGACATTGAAAATTTGGTATTTTAGGAAAAAAAACAAAATTATCCTCCTGGCATGATGCTTTTGGTCTATTAAGGTGACATCTAGTTACATGGAGATATATTCTTCAAAACAATACTAATAATACTGATTCAAATGCCCCGAAAATGGAAAAAAATCCAAGATGGCCGCCAAATTCTTGCCATTTTTACAAAAATGTTCATAACTTCCTGCCAAATTGAGATGGGAAGCCAATTTTGGTGTTTGACCCTGGATTTTGGGGTATGGGGATTTCAAATATATAACCAGTTTTGTGTTTGGATGGTTTGAAGCTGCTCAGAATCCAAGATGGCTGCCAAATTTTAGCCCGATTTCGCAAATAAGCACCAATGACCGTCAGGTGTAAAAAAAAATTAGCCCGATGGGCTAGTAAGGTTACCGGAGAAATATACAGAGTTAAGCCAAGAAAGTTGAAAGTCAAATTCAAGGTGACCACTGAAATCGCGATATCTCTAACCTTGAAAATGGGATCAAAGGTTAAATTCTAGATCACCAAACTATTCAGCATACATCATTTCCTATATGTTCACTATGGACCCCTAAGCTGTAAATTTGATAATAAGCGAGATATAAGCCATTTTGCAAGATATTAGCCATTTTGTCCTGTTGACCTTGAAAATGAGGTCAAAGGTCAAATTCAAGGTCATGAGAATTTTCAGCATATATCATTTCCTATATGGGAAAGTCACATTTGGGCCGAGTTTGGGCCCAAAATGGCCCACTTCAAGCAATTCAAGGGAAACGAAATTTATACATGTCACAGGGGTACATATGAGGAGTGTTTTTCATCAATGAAAAAAAAAGTTTCTGAACAGATTTTGAGAAAACGACCGTCAAAGTCCAAAATTGGCCATTTTTCGACGAAAACGGCCGCCATTTTGAAAAAAAATGCGAAAATAAAAAAACTAAAAAATATCTCCCTCTCGAAATATTTTTAGGCATTTTTGTGCAAAATTTCAGAAAAATTCGATCGTAAACTTTAAACTTTAAAGGTCCTGTTGACCTTGAAAATGAGGTCAAAGGTCAAATTCAAGGTCATGAGAATTTTCAGCATATATCATTTCCTATATGTTCACAATTAATTCCTAAGCTGTAAAGTCGCTAATAAGAAAGATATTGGCCAGTTTGTCCTGTGACCTTGAAAATAGGTCAAAGGTCAAATTCAAGGTCACGAGCATTTTCAGCATATATCATTTCCTATATGTTCACAATTGATTCCTAAGCTGTAAAGTCGCTAATAAGCAAGATATTGGCCATTTTGTCCTGTGACCTTGAAAATAGGTAAAAGGTCAAATTCAAGGTCACGAGCATTTTCAGCATATATCATTTCCTATATGTTCACAATTGATTCCTAAGCTGTAAAGTCGCTAATAAGCAAAATATTGGCCATTTTGTCCTGTGACCTTGAAAATGAGGTCAAAGGTCAAATTCAAGGTCACGAGAATATTCAGCACATATCATTTCCCATATGTTCACAATTGATTCCTAAGCTGTAAAGTCGATAATAAGCGAGATATCAGCAATTTTGTCCTGTGACCTTGGAAATGAGGTCAAAGGTCAAATTCAAGGTCATGAGAATATTCTGCGTATATCATTTCCCATATGTTCACAATTGATTCCTAAGCTGTAAAGTCGATAATAAGCGAGATCTTAGCCATTTTGTCATGTGACCTTCAAAATGAGGTCAAAGGTCAAATTCAAGGTCATGAGAATTTTCAGCATATATCATTTCCTATATGTTCACAATTGATTTCTAAGCTGTAAAGTCAATAATAAGCGAGATCTTAGCCATTTTGTCCTGTGACCTTGAAAATGAGGTCAAAGGTCAAATTCAAGATCACGAGAATTTTCAGCATATATCATTTCCTATATGTTCAAAATTGATTCCTAAGCTGTAAAGTCGCTAATAAGCAAGATATTGGCCAATTTGTCCTGTGACCTTGAAAATGAGGTCAAAGGTCAAATTCAAGGTCACGAGAATATTCAGCATATATCATTTCCTATATGTTCACAATTGATTCCTAAGCTGTAAAGTCGATAATAAGCGAGATATTAGCAATTTTTATCCTGTGACCTTGGAAATGAGGTCAGGGTCAAATTCAAGGTCATGAAAATATTCAGCATATATCATTTCCTATATGTTCACAATTGATTCCTAAACTGTAAAGTCGATAATAAGCGAGATATTAGCCATTTTGTCATGTGACCTTGAAAATGAGGTCAAAGGTCAAATTCAAGGTCACGAGAATATTCAGCATATATCATTTCCTATATGTCCACAATTGATTCCTACGCTGTAAAGTCGATAATAAGCGAGATATTAGCCATTTTGTCCTGTGACCTTGAAAATGAGGTCAAAGGTCAAATTCAAGGTCACGAGAATATTCAGCATATATCATTTCCCATATGTCCACAATTCATTCCTAGTCTCTAATTTCAATATTAAGTGAGATATTAGGCATAATGTGTCCCATTATAAAGCATAGGAGAATTTAACATGGGAAAGTCCCATTTGAGCCGAGTTTGGGCCAAAATGGCCCACTTCGAGCGATTCAAGCGCAACGAAATTTATAGACATCATAGCAGTACATATGAGGAGTGTTATTTATCAAAAAGAAAAAAAGTTACTGAACAGATTTTGAGAAAATGGCCGCCAAAGTCCAAAATCAGGCATTTTTCGTCGAAAACGGCCGCCATTTTGAAAAAAATGCGAAAATCAAAAAACTAAAAAATACCTCCTTCTTGAATTATTTTTAAGTATTTTTGTGCAAAATTTCAGAAATATTCGCCTGTAAACAAAAAAGATAAAAATGTGGACGACGACGACGACGGACGACGACGGACGACGGACGCAACGCCATGCCAATAGGTTATCGGACCATAGGTCCGGTAACCTAAAAAATGTTGTGTTTAGGGTCGTCCGACCGACTCTAGCTGATAGCACCCGACTCTAAACTTTTTATTTATTTTTTTTTTCATGAATACATCTAACTGGATCACTCAAGGTGAATTTTCCAGTCTGTCACTATCGGGAGCGAAACAATTTTATGCTTTGACCTTGAAACTGAGTTCAAAGGTCAAATTCAAGGTCATCAAAATATTCGGACTATATCATTTCCTATATGTGCACAACTGATTCCTAAGCTGTAAAGTCGATAATAAAGGAGATATTAGTCATTTTGTGCTCTGACCTTGAAAATGAGGTCAAAGGTCAAATTCAAGGTCATGACAATAATCAGCATATATCATTTCCTATATGTCCACAATTGATTCCTGATCTCTAATCTCAATATTAAGTGAGATATCAGGAAAAATGTTTCCCATCATAAAGCATAGGAGAATTTGACATGGGAAAGTCCCATTTGGGACCTGTCGGAAAAAATCAAAATGGCTGCCACACGCAGACCGGCGATTCAAGGGCAATGAAACTTATACCCCTCACAGAGGTCAGGTATATGAGGTGAATCTCATGAAACATAATCTTAAAAGTGGTCGGACAGTTTTCAAGAAAATGGCCGCCAAAGTCCAGAATAAATGACCGCCATTTTGAAAAAAAAGCGAAAATAAAAAAACTAAAACATAAAAAAATTAGCCCAAAGGCAAAGATAGGTTACCGGACAATTTTTGTTTGGCCATGGCAGCATTGGCAGGTAACAGACCTTGAGATTTACCAATCAAGGTTCACAGTGTGAACATATGACCTTGAGATTTACTAATCAAGGTCATCCGTGTGAACTTCGATGTCACCATTGCATGTATGTATGCGGCATTTAATATTCTATATGTTCATAATACAAAATTAGCCCAAAGGCTAAGACAGGTTACTGGACAAGTTTGGTTTGGCCATGGCAGCATTGGCAGGTAACAGACCTTGAGATTTACCAATCAAGGTTCACAGTGTGAACTTCGATGTCACCATTGCATGTATGTATGCGGCATTTGATATTCTATATGTTCATAATACAAAGATATATCTGGGTGGAATCGTTTAGGCCGCTCAGGTCAATATACACATTACGAGTCAGACATTTGGCACTCAAGGTCATCTGACGTCAAGTTCAAGGTCATCATTAGTTGTGCCATATATGTCTTGCTACATGTTCATAATGCAAACATGAGCTCTATCTGCAAGCATTTCATCTACAGAGGCAAATCTGGGCATTTTTGACCGCAAAAAAATTTTCAGCATATATCATTTCCTATATGTTCACAATTGATTCCTAAGCTGTAAAGTCGCTAATAAGCAAGATATTGGCCAATTTGTCCTGTGACCTTGAAAATGAGGTCAAAGGTCAAATTCAAGGTCACGAGAATATTCAGCATATATCATTTCCTATATGTTCACAATTGATTCCTAAGCTGTAAAGTCGATAATAAGCGAGATATTAGCAATTTTTATCCTGTGACCTTGGAAATGAGGTCAGGGTCAAATTCAAGGTCATGAAAATATTCAGCATATATCATTTCCTATATGTTCACAATTGATTCCTAAACTGTAAAGTCGATAATAAGCGAGATATTAGCCATTTTGTCATGTGACCTTGAAAATGAGGTCAAAGGTCAAATTCAAGGTCACGAGAATATTCAGCATATATCATTTCCTATATGTTCACAATTGATTCCTACGCTGTAAAGTCGATAATAAGCGAGATATTAGCCATTTTGTCCTGTGACCTTGAAAATGAGGTCAAAGGTCAAATTCAAGGTCACGAGAATATTCAGCATATATCATTTCCCATATGTCCACAATTCATTCCTAGTCTCTAATTTCAATATTAAGTGAGATATTAGGCTTAATGTGTCCCATTATAAAGCATAGGAAAAATTAACATGGGAAAGTCACATTTGGGCCGAGTTTGGGCCCAAAATGGCCCACTTCAAGCGATTCAAGGGCAACGAAATTTATACATGTCACAGGGATACATATGAGGAGTGTTTTTCATCAATAAGAAAAAAAAGTTACTGAACAGATTTTGAGAAAACGACCGTCAAAGTCCAAAATTGGCCATTTTTCGACGAATTTGTCCACTTCGAGCGATTCAAGGGCAACGAAATTTATACATGTCACAGGGGTACATATGAGGAGTGTTATGCATCAATAAAAAAAAAAGTTACTGAACAGATTTTGAGAAAACGACCGCCAAAGTCCAAAATTGGCCATTTTTCGACGAAACGGCCGCCATTTTGAAAAAAATGCGAAAATAAAAAAACTAAAAAATACCTCTCTCTCGAAATATTTTTAGGCATTTTTGTGCAAAAATTCAGAAAAATTCCATCGTAAATTCGACCAAAGGTCCGGTAACCTAAAAAAATGTTGTGTTTAGGGTCGTCCGACCGACTCTAGCTGATAGCACCCGACTCTAAACTTTTTATTTATTTTTTTTTTCATGAATACATTTAAAAGGATCACTCAAGGTGAATTTTCCAGTCTGTCACTATCGGGAGCGAAACAATTTTGGCATGGTTATCCCAATGTCAACAATCGGCTCCATCACAAGTCGTAAAATTAGAGAGCTTTCTCTGGGAGTGTCACACTGGCTCAATTTCTGTCTGGTGCCTTGTCCAGTGTTCCCCAGTACACGTGTGTCACTGTGAAATTTAATGAACACGGCTTTCTCCTGACACTGATTACTGACGAAAGCAATCAATAGTCACAAATACCTGTAGTAACATACTACAATGTAGTATCATGTTGAAATAGCATGCATAAAATGTTTTTCAAGAAATGAAGAAAGTTGACTCCTCATCTATGATAGTGGCCTCCCCTAACTGATCAGCATCAGTATGGCAGCCACCTGTTCATGCTGTTCTGGCATTTCACAGTTGAATTAATTTGGTGGCAAGTCAATTGTATACAAAACATAAATTTCTCATCTGCCGTCAGAGTACTGTATGTTGAAACATGTGTTTTTTTTATACAGCTTGAATGGAACAGTCATCAACAAGGGGCAGGGGGGGGGGGGGGGGGGGCACACTGCAGTGGCATTGGATATAGCACTACACTGTAGACTATTCAAGTCTTGACTAGTCTGAAGGAAGGTTTAGTGCTGCTTCCACGGCAGGTGCATAGATCCAAGAGCAGGCCAGTTCACAGTGGCAGTGGACCTACGTGTAGACCAGCTATAATGGCCAAGTTGTTTCAATTGATTCCCAGATTAACATCAAGTTATTTGATTGAAGTCTTTGTTCATCAAAATATCTTTCTCAAATTTTTTTTGCATTACACATAGCATTTGGAACTGTTTATAATAATATTTTCTAAACATGGTTCCTCTTTCCTG
The DNA here is from genome assembly GCA_949152475.1 of Terebella lapidaria. Taxonomy (NCBI): domain Eukaryota; kingdom Metazoa; phylum Annelida; class Polychaeta; order Terebellida; family Terebellidae; genus Terebella; species Terebella lapidaria. Next base: position 20,438,992 of record OX424569.1, read on the forward strand.
CATCTTGACACGTCCATAGTCGGATGTTAAAGAATAAAAAAATTTCATAAAATAAAAAAAAATCCCTACCTACCTACTCTAATTTTTTTTTAGCACTTGACCCTAAACACAGCATTTATTTTTTTAGGCCTCATATATATCAAGATAACAAGCCAACTCTGGTGGCCAGTCCTGGGCTTTGGGGTATGAGGGTGCTACTTGAAGAAATACTCTTGTGTGTAGATGGTAACTGGCCAATTTATAGGTGTTCAAAGGTGAAGATAACCATTGATTAATGTGAAACATGTAAACGAACCCGTCTAATAGCACCCACTCGCACAAAATCAACAGAATCAACCACTATCAGACAGAAAAAAAAATATTTCTGAGCCAACTCCTCGGGAGGTCTGACCAGATTCTCACCAGACCATCCTCACCAGACCATCCTCTACATTGGGATTGCTCATCATAGTCACCATGGAGCCCTTACAGAGTGTAACATTAGCAGAAAGGTTGCATTCTATGGGTACAGGTATTGTATTCTTCTTCAAGCCAGATATATTCTCGATAACATTCACAGCCACAATCTTCGATTTCTGTCTGATCAAAGAATCAGTCTGCAGCAGCAGAGCTCTAATTTTCAGAGCTCTATGATTCAACATCTCCGAAAACGATTTGTCATTTTTTTGTCTCATTATGTCGGTCAAAGTAGTAACCTTGAAGTCGTCCCAAGGCTCTGCAAGGGCAGCTGGGTCTCAGTATTTGTCCTCTTACATGCGGCAGTGGATAAAATCACTGACTGCCAGAATCATGAAGAACTTTTGTTTCTCATGAGTTGATCCACCTCTGATGAAATTCAGCAAGCCTCTGCTAAGATCTCATCAATGATTATCAGCTCGAGGTTTTGAAACCTAACCTTTGGGGGCAATGATGAGCTCTTCAGCAAGTGTTATATACTTTTGTCCCACACCCCTTTGCATGGAAGCATGGTTCTGCAACTGATGGTAAATGCTTCTTTGCCAGTTGCAGCCACACATCAGAGCTTTGATGATATAAAACTTTCCTTTACCAATATATTGAAAGTCCCCAGACATTTTCCATTCATCTTATCGATGCACCACTAGCGAGTATGAATGAAGACTTTCCCTTGCATATTGTTCATGCACTGCATGAGAACTTGAGCCTGATTCTATGGGATTGCCAAGATGCTGTGCTCTACTGACAACTGAGCCCATCTTGGTGTTGGAGCTCCGAGGCAGGCCACTCAATCTGGCAGGTCTTCCAAACTGATGTCCTCGAGGTAAGCGTCATCTAGGTTGGCTTTTGTTTCCAAGCGTCCAGCCGCCACTTGCTGGGGCAATGTGTGCCAAGGCATCTTCTGCAAGATGATTTTCTCGGATCTCTTCATGGCTACTTCAACCTCTTTGATATTATTTCCAAATAGCGCTTGCTTTTCTCTAGTAATGTTGCTGATGCTTGTCCTTTTGCCATAGTAGGAAATGCTCCCACTCATTTAAATCCATTTCAAAGTGGTTAAGATAAAGAACCATGAGATTCTGATAATGTTTCTCACTGTCCCTACAGATGTGCAAGCTTTACTGAAAGATTTCCGTCTTCAGATCTATCATTTATTCCCAGCCAACTTCGATGAAGCACATGGAACATTGGACCGGTTGTCGTTGTTATGGGTAGAATTTTCTTCAGATGGTTCATAATCTCTACCTGGTTTACTATCAACATTGAAGAGGGATACAATTTCAACCAGACAGGTCTTTGAGAATATCTATAGGAGGGCGTGCATAGTACATGTACATGTACCTGTCTAGTACAGATATACAGTGTAGCCACACGTAATCAATGCCTGAATCTCAGTGGCCCAGCAGTAAGAATGGAAGTGTCAGTCTGGTACTTGTCGGATCTGCAAGTATCCAAACAACATGCCGACTACAGTTTTTGAGAGGTGTGCCTGTGGCCTTGTAAATAGCCTCCATGACACTCATCTCCCTGTTGGTCAGGTATGTTTTGCCTAGTCATTGTAGCTTATCGTCTGTCTTATCCCAGCATATTGTGCTCTGCATGGTTCTTCATGAAGGAGCGGACCATCTTCACTCTGCTTCTTGTTGCAATAATATGACACAATATATCGAATGCAGGCGTATGCATCAACAACATATTGTGAGTCAAAATTAGGATTCCAGGCTTTCAAAGGGTTTTGATTTGCACTGACTTACCCATCAGTCTTTGTGTTTATGCTTATGTACAACCATTTTCGTGGAGGCTATAATGTTCCAGGCTTGTTCTTCAGCAGCGTTTTTTCACTCATTTGGATCAGTGTCTGCTGGGCTGACAAGAAGGTGGACGGGATAACCTGAACCTGTGGGTCCTGTTACCCTTCTTGCATGACTTTGTATAATTCTTGAAATGAAGCTGAACATCATTTATAATGTCATGTAACTTGCTGTATCTCGTCTAATCAACGTCCTCTGTGTTGATATATTTGTTAATAATGTCAACAACTTCCTCATCAAGTTATTTGTCCAGCTTAGGAAGATTTTATACTCAGAAAAGGCAGTGAATGTAAGTACCAATGTGAGGCCAATCTCCTCGTAGAAACTCAATTGAAACAAAGTAGTCACAGATTTTGCCAATTTGATTTGATGGTGAAGTGATCATCAATTTCTTTTACTATCTGATCAAACATTCTGGCAGTTGTTATATGGTTTTAATTGCCTAATATAATATACTTGGTATTGATATGCCTGATATAATATACTTGGGTTTGATTGCTCGGAAAAAAATTATGCCTGGTAGTGGTACTGTTTATTTTGAAGTGCGAGTGAGTGCTAATTAACAGGTTTGTTTGCATGTGTTTTATTAATGAGTCCTTATCTTGGCTTTTGGACAGTTGGATAGCTTTAAACGGGCCAATCACCATCTACACACAAAAGTATTTCTTCAGGTAGCACTCTCATACCCCAAACCCCAGGAATGGCCACCAAAATTGCCTTCTTATTTTGAATATGTGACGGTTATTGGCGCTTATTTGCGAAATCGGGCTATCGTCTGGCAGCCATCTTGGATTCTGAGCATCTTCGAACCATCCAATCATGAAACTGGTTATTTATTTGGAATCCTCATACCCCAAAACCCAGGGTTAGACACCAAAATTGGCTTCCTATCTCAATTTGGCAGGAAGTTATGAGCATTCATGTAACAAGAAAATGCAGCAAACTGCGGAAGACGACATCAGAGCTTGAGCACATCATCAGCACCACGACAGCTGAATATATCTTACACAACGTAAGGCCTACCCCCCCCCCCCCCCCAAAAAAAAAGAAAAGAAAGAAGAAGCCATAATTTCATCCCCTATGTGATTCCAATTCATTTCCGTATACTAGGATGAAAAACATGGCCTACTTCATTCATATTACTAATAAGTAAACATTTTTTTAAAATCGATCAATGGAACAGATATGCCTGCTAAAATGATATGGAACCTCATTAAAATATCCTCAAAACATTGGAAACTATGAGGAATATCTGCATCTGATAACATCAGATATAGCCTAACACATGCCTTTACTGGGCAAATTAAAATACCAGTTAAGAATAAAAAAACTTCGCAATCCAGCACAGAACACCAGCTTAATTGTCATGTTATAAAATACGTCAAATTACGGTAAATGTAGCCATGGCATCGCAGACGAATCGCTGTGTTTACTTCATAACGCCAAAAAAGTCCACACGCAGATGCCCACATGCATGTATGCATACACGAATTGCTGAACAGAAATTGTGTTTCAAAATATGCGTCATTGTGGTAAAATTTGCTTTGCATTCTGGGAACATCAATTTCCATCGGCTCCGCCATATTGGGACGTTTTTTAATAATTTGAACATTTACGTTATTTTCTCAAACCTAGCACATCGATTCATGCCTCATATATCTGTGGAATAGTCAAAGTTTCCCATCAATTCGAGAGATTTTATGTCAAGGACAAAGAAAATCCTCATTTGAAGTAGGTATCTAAACGTTTACATGCCAAAACATGCGTCGATAGGTTGGCATGAAACCTCCATGAAAAAGTCAGCACATAGACATGTAGAGGGTTGGGGGCTTCGCCCCCAACGCTCTAATGTCAAAAATGGCGAGAATTTGGCGGCCATCTTGGATTTTTTCCATTTTCGGGACGTTTGAATCGGTATTATTAGTATTGTTATGAAGAATATATCTCCATATAACTAAATGTCACCTTAATAGACCAAAAGCATCATGCCGGGAGGATAATTTTTTTTTTTTCCTAAAATACCTAATTTTCGATGTCGGCCATTTTGAAAAAGGCCATAAAAAATTTTACACACCCTCTGAAAAAGGTTGTCTTAGACCATTATGAAGCCATATCAATCGATAGAAAAAGTCTGTACTACATTTCCACCCTGAGTGCCATATGCTCAATATTCCTCCTGACTATTATGAAGGAAAGAAGTGACGAAAATTTTCCAAGTCCAAATTTTTTTTTAAAGGGTGAAAAACTTTTTTTGTCTAGAAATGACCCAAAATGGATAGTAATGCGATTTGGGGCAAAAAAAATTTTTTTTCGCCGACCCGTCAAAAATTCAAAATGGCTGCCACACAGAGACCCGCGATTCAAGGGCAACAAAACTTATACACATCATAAAGGTACATAAGGAGAATCTTTTGAAACAAAAATCTCAAAACTGATCAGACAGTTTTTGAGAAAATGGCCGCCAAAGTCCAAAATTGGCCATTTTTCGTCAAAAATGGCCGCCATTTTGAGAAAAATGCGAAAATCAAAAAACTAAAAAAAATACCCTCTTGAAATATTTTTAGGCATTTTTGTGCAAAATTTCAGAAAAATCCGCCGGTAAACTTTAAAGATACAGCTGTGGACGGACGACGGACGCAACGCAACGGCAATAGGTTATCGGACTATAGGTCGGAAACCTAAAAAAGTGCCGAAAATGTTCTAAGTCCAAATCTTTTTTTCAAAGAGTGAAAATTTCTTTTTGCCTAGAAATGGCCCGAAATGGATTGTAATGCGATTTTGGGGCCAAAATTTTTTTTCAAAATGGCCGCCACACAGAGTTCGGGGATTCAAGGGCAACAAAACTTATACACGTCACAGAGGTATATAAGAGGAATCTTTTTAAACAAAAATCTCAAAATGATTACATAGTTTTTGAGAAAATACAGACCAGGTGCAAATTTGAGTATTTTTCGACCCAAAAATGGCTGTTTCGACCTTTCAAGGTCATCCAAGGTCAAATTCAAGGTCACCACACAAGTCGCCATATATGACTTCCCATTTGAAAGTGCCAATTTCTAAGCTCTATTTCCAAGCGTTCTATGAGTACAGTCCGGACAGCTTCCATTATGAAGGAAAAAAGTGCCGAAAATTTTGTCCAAAATTTTATTCAAAGGGTGAAAAAAAATTTTACCCTAGAAATGGCCCAAAATGGATAGTAATGCGATTTGGGGCAAAATTTTTTTTTTTCGCCGACCCGCCAAAAATTCAAAATGGCCGACACACGGAGACTGGCGAATCTAGGGCAACCAAACTTATACATATCACAGAGGTAAATGAGATGATTCTTTTGAAACCCAAAACTCAAAACTGATCAAACAGTTTTTGAGAAAATGGCCGTCAAAGTCCAAAATTGAGCGTTTTTCGACAAAAACAGCCAATATTTTGAAACAAATGCGAAAATGAAAAAACAAAAAAATACCTCCTTCTCAAAATATTTTCAGGCATTTTTGTGCAAAATTTCAGAAAGATTCGATCATTAACTTTAAAGATAAAAATGTTAACGCCGGACAGACGGACGCAACGCCATGCCAATAGGTTATCGGACCAAAGGTCCGGTAACCTAAAAATAGTTACTGAACAGATTTTGAGAAAACAACTGTCAAAGTCCAAAATTGGCCATTTTTCGACGAAAACAGCCGCCATTTTGAAAAAAAAATAAAAAAATTGCCCAAAGGCTAAGATAGGTTACCGGACAATTTTGGTTTGGCCATGGCAGCATTGGCAGGTAACAGACCTTGAGATTTACCAATCAAGGTTCGCAGTGTAAACATATGACCTTGGGATTTACCAATCAAGGTCATCCGTATGAACTTCGATGTAACCATTACATGTATGTGTGCGGCATTTGATATTCTATATGTTGGGTGGAATCGTTTAGGCCGCTCAGGTCAATTTACACATTCCAAGTCAGACATTTGGCACTCAAGGTCATCTGACGTCAAGTTCAAGGTCATCATTAGTTGTGCCATATATGTCTTCCTATATGTTCATAATGCAAACAGGAGCTCTATCTGCAAGCATTTCATCTACAAAGGCAAATCTGGGCATTTTTTGACCCCAAAATGGCTGTTTTGACCTTTCAAGGTCATCCAAGGTCAAATTCAAGGTCACCACACAAGTCGCCATATATGACTTCCGATTTGAAAGTGCCAATTTCTAAGCTCTATCTTCAAGCGTTCTATGAGTACAGTCCTGACAGCTCCCATTATGAAGGAAAAAAGTGCCGAAAATTTTCTAAGTCCAAAATTTTTTTCAAAGGGTGAAAATTTTTTTTTGCCTAGAAATGGCCCAAAATGGATAGTAATGTTATTTGGGGCGAAATTTTTTTATTTTTTTTTTGTCAAAAATTCAAAATGGCCACCACACTGAGATCGGCGATTCAAGGGCAACAAAACTTATACACGTCGCCGAGGTATATAAGAGGAATCTTTTTAAGCAAAAATCTCTAAACTGATCAGAGGTGAAAATTTTTTTTTGCTCTAGAAATGGCCCAAAATGGATAGTAATGCGATCTGGGGCGAAAAATTTTTTTTTCGCCGACCCGCCAAAAATTCAAAATGGCCGCCACACGAAAACCGGCAGATTTAGGGCAACCAAACTTATACATATCACAGAGGTATATGAGGGGAATCTTTTGAAACCAAAAACTCAAAACTGATCAGACAGTTTTTGAGAAAATGGCCGTCAAAGTCCAAAATTGAGCGTTTTTCGACAAAAACGGCCGCCATTTTGAAAAAAATGCGAAAATCAAAAAACAAAAAAATACCTCCTTCTCAAAATATTTTTAGGCATTTTTGTGCAAAAAAAACACCTGGCGTTGAAGCCGCGAGACGCCATCTTTTGGAAGAAATAATAAGTATGAATGAATAATAGCCAAAAACGAGCCTTAATGGGCCATACATTTCCAATAAAATATCGTTTACTAATCGAAACACCCATATCAGAAGTGTTGTCCAATCGGAACAGTATCGTTTACCCACCGAAACATCAATGGTTCAGGAAATCATTAAACATTTATTAATGAGACGATGTAAAATGTTTGTTTTCGGTGAGGATCATGTAATACACCTTTCTCTTGACTCGTGTTACATTTTGTGTGCATCAGACACATATTTAATCATCAGTGCTCATTTGTTCAAAACGGTGTGATTTGCATCGCATTTCACGTCACAAAAACGATACTACATCAAGTATAGTAGGTTTGGTCGACACTGTATTGGTGGTAATAGATTGATACTTACATTAATACAACATTAGCGCATGTTTGTCTTTCTTCTGATTACCGATTACACCTATTTTTTCATACTTTATAGAGGAAAACAACACATACCCGCTTGCAGCTTGGCGTTTCCCAATCGAACATATCGTTTCCCAACCGAAAAATATCGTTTCCCAATATCCTCTGCCGAAACGGATTCCGGACAGTGAAAATGGATAGTAATGCGATTTGGGGCGAAAGAAATTTTTTTCGCCGACTCGTCAAAAATTCAAAATGGCCACCACAAGGAGATCGGCGATTCAAGGGCAACAAAACTTATACACGTCACAGAGGTATATAAGAGAAATCTTTTTAAACAAAAATCTCAAAACTGATCAGACAGTTTTTGAGAAAATACAGACCAGGTGCGAATTTGAGCATTTTTCGACCCAAAAATGGCTGTTTTGACCTTTCAAGGTCATCCAAGGTCAAATTGAAGGTCACCACACGAGTCGCTATATATGACTACCCACTTGAAAGTGCCAATTTCTAAGCTCTATCTCCAAGCTTTCTATGAGTAGAGTATGGACAGCTCCAATTATGAAGGAAAAAAGTCCAAAATTGTTTTCAAAGGGTGAAATTTTTTTTTTGCTTAGAAATGGCCCAAAATGAATAATGCGATAAATTTTTTTTTTGCTTAGAAATGGCCCAAAATGAATAATGCCGACCCGCCAAAAATTAAAAAATTAGCCCAAAGGCTAAGATAGGTTACCGGACAATTTTGGTTTGGCCATGGCAGCATTGGCAGGTAACAGACCTTGAGATTTACCAATCAAGGTTCGCAGTGTAAACATATGACCTTGGGATTTACCAATCAAGGTCATCCGTATGAACTTCGATGTAACCATTACATGTATGTGTGCGGCATTTGATATTCTATATGTTGGGTGGAATCGTTTAGGCCGCTCAGGTCAATTTACACATTCCAAGTCAGACATTTGGCACTCAAGGTCATCTGACGTCAAGTTCAAGGTCATCATTAGTTGTGCCATATATGTCTTCCTATATGTTCATAATGCAAACAGGAGCTCTATCTGCAAGCATTTCATCTACAAAGGCAAATCTGGGCATTTTTTGACCCCAAAATGGCTGTTTTGACCTTTCAAGGTCATCCAAGGTCAAATTCAAGGTCACCACACAAGTCGCCATATATGACTTCCGATTTGAAAGTGCCAATTTCTAAGCTCTATCTTCAAGCGTTCTATGAGTACAGTCCTGACAGCTCCCATTATGAAGGAAAAAAGTGCCGAAAATTTTCTAAGTCCAAAATTTTTTTCAAAGGGTGAAAATTTTTTTTTGCCTAGAAATGGCCCAAAATGGATAGTAATGTTATTTGGGGCGAAATTTTTTTATTTTTTTTTGTCAAAAATTCAAAATGGCCACCACACTGAGATCGGCGATTCAAGGGCAACAAAACTTATACACGTCGCCGAGGTATATAAGAGGAATCTTTTTAAGCAAAAATCTCTAAACTGATCAGAGAGTTTTTGAGAAAATACAGACCAGGTGCAAATTTGAGCGTTTTTCGACCCAAAAATGGCTGTTTTGACCTTTCAAGGTCATCCAAGGTCAAATTCAAGGTCACCACACAAGTCGCCATATATGACTTCCCATTTGAAAGTGCCAATTTCTAAGCTCTAGCTTCAAGCGTTCTATGAGTACAGTCCGGACAGCTCCCATTATGAAGGGAAAAAATCCAAAATTTTTTTCAAAGGGTGAAAATTTTTTTTTGCTCTAGAAATGGCCCAAAATGGATAGTAATGCGATCTGGGGCGAAAAAATTTTTTTTCGCCGACCCGCCAAAAATTCAAAATGGCCGCCACACGAAAACCGGCAGATTTAGGGCAACCAAACTTATACATATCACAGAGGTATATGAGGGGAATCTTTTGAAACCAAAAACTCAAAACTGATCAGACAGTTTTTGAGAAAATGGCCGTCAAAGTCCAAAATTGAGCGTTTTTCGACAAAAACGGCCGCCATTTTGAAAAAAATGCGAAAATCAAAAAACAAAAAAATACCTCCTTCTCAAAATATTTTTAGGCATTTTTGTGCAAAATTTCAGAAAGATTCGATCGTTAACTTTAAAGATAAAAATGTTAACGCCGGACGGACGGACGGACGGACGGACGGACGGCTAGACGGACGGCTAGACGGACGGACGGACGACGGACGCAACGCCATGCCAATAGGTTATCGGACCAAAGGTCCGGTAACCTAAAAATCAAAAAACTAAAAAATACCTCTCTCTCGAAATATTTTTAGGCATATTTGTGCAAAATTTCAGAAGAATCCGATCGTAAACTTTAAAGATAAAATTGTTTACGGACGGACGACGGACGGACAGACGGACAATGGACGCAACGCCATGGCAATAGGTTATCGGCAATAGGTTATCCGGTAACCTAAAAATAACTCCCTCTTGAAATATTTTTAGGTATTTTTGTGCAAAATTTCAGAAAGATTTGACCGTAAATCTTAACGATAAAAATGTAGACGGATGACGACAACGACGATGCCCACGACGAACGCAACGCCAAGGCAATAGGTTATCAGACCATAGGTCCGGTAACATAAAAACGAAATAGTTGTCTCAGTGCCGGACGAATGTAACATGATGCCAATAGGTTATCAAATCATTAATATTAGGTTCAGAAACATAATATTATACATAGGTCATGAAAAAATTTTCATCACTTACTCTCGAGTTTCTTGGTTTGGAAAAGATCCAGTCTTTCAATCGATTCTGATTTTAACTCTTCACTTGCAACTTGATTGATTCTGCCAGTATTTTTGTCTTTGGAAGAAAGTTTCCTGATTTTGAAGTTTGCAGATGTCTTGATTACTGGAAGATACAGCTCTGCTTCTCTGAAATAAAAAAATTAGCCCAAGATAAGACAGGTTACCGGACAATTTTGGTTTTAAACATTTGCAGGCGACATATGACCTTGAGATTTACCAAGGTCATCTTTGTGAACTTCAATGTCACTCTTAAGTGTGCTGTATAGGACTTTCTATATGTTCATAATACAAACATATAAGCTCTATTAACAAGTATTTTGCCTGCAGACATGGTGGAAGCCAATTTACACGTTTCAGGAAAGGTGAGTCTTTGAGATCTAGCCTTCAAGGTGGTCTAAGGTCAAGTTCAAGCTCACTAAAAGATGTGTCATATATATACTTCTTATAAACGTATAAATCAATCCTAACATCTAGGTGCAAGCGTTTAAACCTCAGCGGTCATTTTACACATTCCACGTCAACATTTAGCACTCAAGGTCATCTCAGGTCAAACTCAAGGTCATCATTAGTTGTTCAATATACAAGTTTTTATAGAATCATAATGCAAACATAACCTTTATCATCTGTAAAGGCAAATTTGGGCGTTTTTTTTTACCTGAAAATGGCTGTTTTGACCTTTCAAATTCAAAGTCACCACACGAATCGCCATATATGACTTCCCATTTGAAAATGCCAGTATTTTAGCTATATCTTCAGGCGTTCTATGAATAACAGTTGTGGTAGCTCCCATTTTGAATGAAACAAGGGCCATTGGCCTCAAAGGAAGAGCTTTGAAAATGTTCGCACAGAACTATTTAAAACCCATTGAACACCGTATTTGATTTGGTACATATATGTTGTGGCCATATTGTAACTGTAGCTTTGACATTGTACCAACTGACCCATGATTTGTTTATTGTTAACTTGGCCTAATATTAAATGAATTAACACGATGATACCATTATTAAGGTACTGATTCCATCTACTCTCATTTTCCAAACTAGACGCTCTCCGGTTGTTGACGACCGCTGGGTGTATCCCCCGTAGCCCCTGTCTTCCCTGTCGCTCCCAAACTATTAATAGACTCAACAAATCTATACTGGACAGAACCTTTACCTTGTTGACCCCAAGAATAAATCTTTCTTGTCTTAAATATTTTTATTGTGGTCAATAATAGACTCAACTAGTAAATTTAATGTTACCGTAATTATTCAATTAGTTCGAACACTCTAATAATTCAAACATCTAAAAATATTCAAGACAATAATTTTTCAAATTGACTCGTTTAGTTCGAACAGGCAAATTCACGATCAAAATTTCGAACTCACCAGGTGGCAGCCCTACGGAATGAAATATTAGTGATATCGTTCGCCAGGTGGCAGTGTTTGCGATTATGTGAACAATAGTCAATGATGGCATGGGATTATGTACAGAAGTAAAGCGCGGACTTCTGAGTGGCACGCAGCTCGGGTAAAATCACTAAAATCAAGTATCAATGTTAGGTTAAAAATACTAATAAGCTGGCAATTTATCACCCGATTATTCAAAGTTATTTCAAACATGGTTACCGTACGAGGTTAACCTATTGATCGTGCAGGGCCATAGTTCAAACCATCATGGGTGGCATCTGTCAACTTTCGTGTCTGCCCGTTCGCCGATTCTGCATGTAATAATTCAAACATTTCAAAATCTAATTATTTTTAGCTGTGCGAACTAACTGAATAATTACGGTAACCTATTCGGTTACAGTCATGAAATATGTACTGGACAGAACCTTTACCTTGTTGTGCCCAATAGTTTCATGTCTCAACTATTTTTACTGTGGTCAATTATAAATCTAACTAGTAAAACTAATGTTAAGCTACCTGGTTACAGCTATGAATTCCCCATTGGGCAGAATATATACCTTGTTGAGCCGAATAATAAATGTTTCTTGTCATAACTATTTTTATTGTGATCAATAATAGACCGACCTAGTAAAACTAATGTTAATCAATTTGGTTACAACTATGAATTCCCTACTGGGCAGAATCTATACCTTGTTGAGCCCAATAATAAATGTTTCTTGTCTTACATGCAATTATTTTTATTGTGTTCAATAATAGACTTAATAAAACTAATGATAACGTACAGTGGTCCCTGTAAGATAAGACCTCACCTTTAGCAGGAAAAATGAGGTCTTATCTTATAGGAAGTCTTATTTCACAGGTTCATTCACATGTTAAATTGATCTCTGGAGAACAGAGAAAAGTCTTTACAGACAGGGAAGTCTTATTTCGGAGGTGTCTTATCTTACAGGGACCACTGTATTATAATAACCAAAACCTATATGGTTACAGCCATGAAATATGTACTGGACATAACCTTTTAAGGCCCGGACTAGTCGTAAATTTCCAACCGGGTACCCATGCGGTCTGACCCGATCTGTCCCGGGCATCCCGTCCAAAAACATTGTATATGACAAAATTTGAATGATACTTACTGGAGCAATTTGTAACACGTTAAACAAATGCCAGACATCGATCTTTGACACATATTATTTGTTTCGTCGGTCTTTATGTTCAAGTTTGAAAGAGATCACATGACCTCATAAAGTTATCCTTCGTTTTTGTCCGATGATTTCCTTGTCACTCTTGTGATTTTACTAGCGTTCATCACAAATATTCAAAACAAAAATTATATCTTTACTCGTTCTTGAGTACGGGTAATGAAATTCCGACCCAGGTCATTGTATGACCCGCCCCGAATTTGGGTACCCATTGACTCGTCCGGGTCCTAGAACCTTCACATTGTTAAGCCCAATGAGAAATGTTTCTTGTCATAACTATTTTTATTGTGGCCAATAAGACTTAATTAGTAAAACTAATGTTAACTTATTCCGTTACAGCCATGAAATCTCTACAAGTCAGAAGCTTTACCTTGTTGAGCCCATATAAAAATCACCCGAGTATTATTTGGACCAACGTGTAAGATTTTTTTTTAGGAGACACAATGGTTTTTGAGCTAGATCTAAATCCTTTTTTTAAGGATTTTTTTCTCAGTGTTTTTATTTATACTGCAGAGATTTCTGCAACTTGTCTGCATTTCAATAATTTATGACATGCATGAAAGCTTTTTTCATCACTGCTAAAGAATTGCGATCATGTTTTTCCTTGCCCAAATGCTGGTTTGAAGATCATCGTACATATGTGTGAAGTGAATGAGTGTCCGCTGTCTGATTAGCCCAAATCGCCGCTCGCGTGACTGCCATCAAAATCAGCACTGACAATTCTCGTCAACAATATAAAACTATCATAAACATGATAAATCAGCTAGTATCCATTTGTTTCTGCTTATTTCAGGAAGAAACTAACTTTTTTTCCCCGACAAAGTGTAATTTGTGAATGTTTGGCAAATCTGCCAAGTTTTGTTGTTTCCGACTGTTCCTAGTCAAATCTCGTGAAATCTTGCTTCACTTCAGTGGGCATTTCTGATTAAATTTCCCCATAAACAAGCTGTGTATGGTGATATTTTTATGAAGTATTACCAGTGAAGTAGGAGAGAATCATGGAAAAAACCATTTATTTGGGTCGTAAAAAGTATTTCAACAAATACTGCACGCAGTTCGACTTCGACGATCTCGTGGCAGCAGTTTGACCTTGAACACAGTGCGCCAGTATTTATCGCTAATTGGCGGGACTTGCTCACATGATAATTTGCATATAATTATATCCACATGTAGTCCATGAACATGTGGGTGTGTCCGTCAAGACAGCTTCCTGAATGGACAATTCAGTGACTGCAGGGGAATCAGAGGGTTCAGGGGCGGTCACACGCTAATTGGATTTGCCTACTGGAATATGGAATACCACCACTAACACAATAATTATTATGTTGCCATATCAACTTGTTTTTCATTTTTGCAATAGCATACTGTATCTATATATTGTGCAGAATGTATATGCAAAAGTTTGAGTGCATATGATTGCAAGAAAGCACTGTTTCAGTGAAGATCAAAACGGGAGTGGTGATGGGTAATGAAACGGTGACATACGAAAAAAATTAGCCCAAGGGCTAAGATAGGTTACTGGACAATTTTAGTTTTAAGCAATGCGGGTGACATTACTGACATATGACCTTGAGATTTACCAGTCAAGGTCATGTTTGTGAACTGCAATGTCATCATTAGGTATGCTGCATATGACTTCATAATACAAACATAAAAGCTCTATCAACAAGTATTTTGTCTGTAGAGGGCAATTTACACAATTCATGTCAGGTCAGGCCAGATTGTGAGAATCTTAACCTGTATGTGCAAGGGTTTAAGCCTCTGTGGCTAATTTACACATTTCACATCGGACATTTAGCACCTAAGGTCATCCAAGGTCAAGCTCAAGGTCATCATCAGTTGTTCCATATATGAAGTCCAAAATTTTTTTCAAAGGGCGAAAAATTTTTTTTTGCCTAGAAATGGCCCAAAATGGATAGTAATGCGATCTGGGGCGAAAAATTTTTTTGTCGCCGACTCGTCAAAAATTCAAAATGGCCACCACACGGAGATCGGCGATTCAAGGGCAACAAAACTTATACACGTCACAAAGGTATATAATAGGAATGTTTTTATACAAAAATCTCAAAACTGATCAGACAGTTTTTGAGAAAATGGCCGCCAAACTTCAAAATCAAGCATTTTTCGACGAAAACGGCCGCCATTTTGAGAAAAATTTAAAAATCAAAAAACTAAAAAATAACTCCTTCTTGAATTATTTTAAGGTATCTTTTCCCAAATTTTCAGAAAAAAAACCGTACACTTTAAAGATAAATATGTGGACAGACGGACGGACGGACGGATGACGGACGCAACGTGACGGCAATAGGTTATCGGACCATAGGTCCGGCAACCTAAAAATTAGCCCAAGGGTTAAGAAAGGTTACCGGAGAATATATATATTTTAGATATTAGCCTTTTGTCCCATGACCTTGAAAATATGGTCATTGGTCAATTCAAAGTCACGAGAACACTCAGTATATATATCATTTCTAGTACATCCACAATTGATTCCTAAGCTGTAAATTGGATAATAAGTGAGATATCAGCTATTCATGATCTGACCTTGAAAGTGAGCTCAAAGGTGAAGTTCAAGGTCATGAGAATATTCAGCACATATCATTTCCTATATGTCCACAATTGATGCCTAAGCTGTAAAATTGATAAGTGAGATATTAGCCATTTTGTCCTCTGACCTTGAAAATGAGGTCAAAAGTCAAATTCAAGGTCATGACAATAATCTGCATATATCATTTCCTATATGTTCATAATTGATTTCTAAGCTGTAAAGTCGATAAGAAACAAGATATTAGCCATTTTGTCCAGTGACCTTGAAAATGATGTCAAAAGTCACATTCAAGGTCATCAGATTATTCGGCATATATCATTTCCTATATGTCCACAATTGATTCCTAAGCTGAAAGTCAATAATACGCGAGATATTGGCCATTTTGTGCTCTGACCTTGAAAATGAGGTTAAAGGTCAAATTCAAGGTCACAAGATTATTCAGCATATATCATTTCCTATATGTCCACAATTGATTCCCAAGCTGTAAAGTGAATAAGCGAGATATTAGCGATTTTGAGCTGACTTTGAAAATGAGACCAAAGGTCAAATTCAAAGTCACGAGAATATTCGGCATATATCAATTCCTATATGGTCACAATAGATTTCTAAGCTATAAAGTCGACATTAAGCGAGATATCAGCCATTTTGTGCTCTTGACTTTGAAAATTAGGTCAGAGGTCAAATTCAAGGTCACGGGAATATTCAGCATATATCATTTCCTATATGGTCACAATAGATAGCTATAAAGTCGACTATAAGCGAGATATTAGCCATTTTGTGCTCTTGACTTTGAAAATTAGGTCAGAGGTCAAATTCAAGATCGCGAGAATATTCGGCATATATCATTTCCTATATGGTCACAATAGATTTCTAAGCTATAAAGTCGACAATAAGCGAGATATTAGCCATTTTGTGCTCTGACCTTGAAAATGAGGTCAAAGGTCAAATTCAAGGTCACAAGAATATTCAGCATATATCACTTCCTATATGTCCACAACTGTGTCCAAAGCTGTAAAGTCAATAATAATCGAGATATTGGCCATTTTGTGCTCTGACCTTGAAAATGAGGTTAAAGGTCAAATTCAGGGTCACGAGAATATTCAGCATACATCATTTCCTATATGTCCACAATTGATTCCAAGTCTCTAATCTCAATATTAAGTGAGATATCAAGAACATTGTGGCCCACTATAAAGCATAGGAGAATTTAACATGGGAAAGTCCTACTTGGGATCCGTAAAAAACATCAAAATGGCCGCCACACGCAGACCGGCGATTCAAGAGCATCGAAACTTATACACATTATAAGGACATGTGAGAAGAACATTTTGAAACCAAAATCTCAAAAACTGATCACACAGTTTTTGAGAAAATAATTTTTAAAGTTGAAAACATGCAAAAACGGCCATTTTCGGCATAAAAATGGCCGCCAAAACTGCATTATCGATTCAATCAAAAAAATTAGCCCAAGGGCTAGAAAGGTTACCGGAGAAATGAGCGTGTTTAACTGCGCAACGGTTTCTAATATCAGCAAAAGTTGCTGTAATGTAGTGATTGAAGGTCAAATTCAAGGTCCTAATTGTTGGTGGCAATAGGTTGATACTCACCTCACAACTAGAATCCCCATATTCCATTTAAATGTGTGAATACTCAACCTCTAGTTTGCAGTATTCTATAAGTTATGGAAGGTGATTACAAATATCAAAGTGCTACAAGAAGGCAAGACTGTCTAATAATATATTTTCATCAAATAATCAATCAGCATGGTGATGAAAGAGCAAACAAGTTATTTGAGTGAAATAACTAATCATCAGTACATTGTATATTAAATGACTCAAGACCTAAAAGAAAGTGATTCAAGTACAAAATAAGTGTGTTTACGTAAGAGTGGATGTGCACACTTTGACAGGGTATCGTACATACATGCAGTTATATACCTTTTATGCAGAGAATATTGTACAAGTGCATGAATAAAATATATATGTATGGTACATGTACAGGTTTGTCATAATCCTGAATAAGCAGATACCTCAATATAGGGCTTTGCCCTGTTGGTCGATGCACACTTCTCTTGAATAAATATTTATTGAACTAATCCTGAATAATCGCAAAATGCACATATGTAGTTATGCCAGTACATGTAGAGTTTGCATATTGTAACCAAGAAAACCCACAGGTGCAAGAGATGATGCAAAACTTGATTTTACAACATGTACCAGGTGTGCTAACACATTCATATAATGCAATATACTGGTGAAAATTTGCATATTTCATGTATGTGTAAATTGCCATGCCTGCCGGATAATCAGTTAATGGTACAACAATGCTAAAATCAGGTAATGATAATTGTTAAAAAGTCTGCAGCAAGTCTATGTGCACATCACAGTTGTGTTTGATATTAACTCATTGATCTGGGTGTCAGATTTCAGCATCATTATTACTTGGCAAAATGGCAAAATAAATTTTGCCAAGTATGTTGGTCAGTCATCTTGTTTGTTTGTTTGTTACTTGCCGGAATCTAAAGATTTCGGCAAGTATGTTGCTCTGTTCGTGGATGTGTTTGTGTGTTTGTTACTTGCCGGAATCTAAAGATTTCGGCAAGTATGTTGCTCTGTTCGTGGATGTGTTTGTGTGTTTGTTACTTGCCGGAATCTAAAGATTTCGGCAAGTATGTTGGTCAGTTGGTTTGATTGATTGATTGATTGATTGATTGATTGTTTGTTACTTGCCGGAATCTAAAGATTTCGGCAAGTATATTGGTCGGTTGGTTTGTTACTTGCCGGAATCTTCGATTTCGGCAAGTATGTTACTCTGTTTGTGGATGGATGTGTTTGTTTGTTTGTTTGTATATTTGTGTGTTTGTTTGCACTCTAGCGTCCACAGTTCTGGGTCGAATCGGTTCATATTACATACTCAATATCTGTAGGTTACTGGGCAGGCACCGCACTATTTTGGTGTTTCTAGGTCAAAGGTCAAGGTCAGGCAAAACGTCGAAAACACATAAGGGGCCATAACTCCGGTTCTAATCGTCATAGAGACTTCAAACCAAGTTCATATTGTAGATAAACTCGAGTTCTATCTTTTTTGACCTTGACCTTGACCTTTGACTTTGACCTTGAGAAGTTCGCCCGAGGTCGAATATTTGACCTTGGAGGTCACCTCCTCCGATTTTCGGTCTGATGCTTGGAAACGATGTGGGACCAGTCCCTCATGGTCAATATCAATTTTTAGCGCGGTCGGTCAATCCGTTATGACGTAATTGACGTTTCTATGGCAACGAAATCGGTCCCATCATAAGCGAAATTGCATGTTTCAAGCTGTCGATGCTGATAAAAGCGTCAATAATGTGCGTAAAAATCTGATAATACACAAGTGTATAGTCGAGGATGACTTCTTTTGTTCCAGAAAATTTCAAGGTCGAAGGTCGAAAGTCAAGGTCAATATTGACCTGCAAGTGAAAACCATGTGGGTCACTATATCTCAGGAAGTAAGCAAGATAGAGACACGAAAGTAAATCCACATTATTGCACTCACTTAGCCTAACAACTTTTGCATTTACACCTAAGGCGTATGACCGATAGCCTTTGCAAGCGCCTGAGGTCGAAATTGACCTCAAAAATGACCTTGACCTTGACTTTTTGCAAAAATATCGAGTAGTAGCTCGTTTGAAAGGTCTTCGAGAGTACTTTCCAAATATGTTGTTATTTTTGGAATCGGACGTCAATTGACGTCAAATGTGATTTCAGACTGACATTTAGGCCTTTTGAGTGTCAGATGTGCAAATAACTAATCATCAGTACATTGTATATTAAATGACTCAAGACCTAAAAGAAAGTGATTCAAGTACAAAATAAGTGTGTTTACGTAAGAGTGGATGTGCACACTTTGACAGGGTATGTTGGTCAGTCATCTTGTTTGTTTGTTTGTTTGTTTGTATGTTTGTCTGTCCGTCTGTTATGACGATAGCGGGCGCAATTCTTGTCGCATTTTCATGAAATTTTCACACAGTATGCGCAAGCAGCTTCCGCATAAGTCTTTCGTTTCTGAAGGTCAAAGGTCAAAAATTGACGCCAAGGTCATTGAAAAACCAAAAAATTAAAAATCGTAATAACTCCAGTTATATTTTATCTGGACTTTCGAGATTTCTTGTATCGATTACTATGGCCAATTCTGCATCTTTTGATGTATGGCCGACAGCTGTTGCATCAAAATTGACGATTTTGACTCCAGGTTAAAAAGACGGGGGTCAGGAGTTTCTGGATCAAAAGTTTCATGCATTGCTGTGCAGTCAATTTTTGTCGGATTCTTATGAAATTTTGACAGCATATGCACACAGTATAACGGCATATAACGGCATCCTGTTGTTTCTCAAGGTCAAAGGTCAAGAATTAACGCCAAGGTCATTGAAAAACCAAAAAATTAAAAATCGTCATAACTCCACTTTCATTCCACCTGCACTTCCAAAAGTGTTTACGTCTTTTACTATGGCCAATTCTGCATCATTTGATGTATGACCGACAGCGGTTGAGTCGAAATTGACGATTTAAACTCCAGGTGAAATAAATGGGGGTCAGGAATTTCGGATCCAAAGTTTAACACATTGCTGTGCGGTCGATTCTTGTCTGATTTTGACGAAATGCTCACATAATATGTGCACGGAATGTCCGCATAACCCTTTTAATTTGGAACATCATAGCTCTAAAACTGTTGTCACGGCAACAGAAAATCGTTACTGAAAAGCATTACATGAAAACGATAATAGCATTGCTATATGAAACACTCCGCTTCACATCGCCAGCCACGTTAGTGCTGAGCGTAGAGCGTAGGACTTTGAATCCACAGACCCGGGTTCGATACTATCTCAAAACTATTTTTTTTTCTCCATTAAAAGATCATGTATTCAATTCCAAACAACGAAACAACACCTTCGTAGTGTACAAAATCAGCAAATAAATGTAGCACGAGTAATCTTTATCGTTATTATGTCATCATACTTAATTATTTCTCACTATGAATTCCTTAAAGTCATTTAACAGTGTCTCATTGGTTCCATTATGATCGTGTCCTTCATGCATCATAATGCATCTGTGTTAAGTCCATTCTGGCATGATTTGTATTCACCGAGTGTCTCTATTCGTTTTGTTCACTTGTTGTCATTGTAATTTTTCATCTGTAACTTACAAGATCATGATCATGCTTTCAATTCTGAAGAATGTAGCAGCACAATTTAATATTATTACAGTATTATGATGCAAGGGTTTATAGACCAAAGCTGGCTTATAGACTTCTCTTCAAGTTCATTACTTTATTTTGCCAAGTCCTAGCTCTTTGAGCGATTGCTTCATTACTTGGCAAAATAAATTTTGCCAAGTATGTTGGTCAGTCATCTTGTTTGTTTGTTTGTTTGTTTGTTTGTATGTTTGTCTGTCCGTCTGTTATGACGATAGCGGGCGCAATTCTTGTCACATTTTCATGAAATTTTTACACAATATGCGCAAGCAGCTTCCGCATAAGCTTTTCGTTTGTGAAGGTCAAAGGTCAAAAATTCACGCCAAGGTCATTGAAAAACCAAAAAATTAAAAATCGTAATAACTCCAGTTATATTATATCTGGATTTTCGAAATTTCTTGCATCGATTACCATGGCCAATTCGGCATCTTTTGGTGTATGGCCGACAGCTGTTGTATCAAAATTGACGATTTTGACTCCAGGTTAAAAAGACGGGGGTCAGGAGTTTCTGGATCAAAAGTTTCATGCATTGTTGTGCAGTCAATTCTTGTCGGATTCTTATGAATTTTTCACAGCACATGCACACAAGATGTCGGCATATTCCTGTTGTTTCTCAAGGTCAAAGGTCAAGAATTAACGCCAAGGTCATTGAAAAACCAAAAAATTAAAAATTGTCATAACTCCACTTTCATTCCACCTGCACTTCCAAAAGTGTTCACGTCTTTTATTATGGCCAATTCTGCATCATTTGTTGTATGACCGACAGCGGTTGAATCAAAATTGACGATTTAAACTTCAGGTGAAATACATGGGGGTCAGGAATTTCGGATCCAAAGTTTAACACATTGCTGCGCAGTCAATTCTTGTGTGATTTTGGCGAACTTCTCACAGAATTTTGTGCACGGAATGTCCGCATAACCCTTTTGATTTGGAACATCATAGCTCTCAAACTGTTGTCACGGCAACAGAAAATCGTTACTGAAAAGCATTACATAAAAGCGATAATAGCATTGCTATATGAAACACACCTCTTCACATTGCAAGCCACGTTAGTGCTGTGCGTAGAGCGTAGGACTTTGAATCCACAGACCCGGGTTCAATACTCTCTCTAAACTTATTTTTTCTCCCTTATAAGATCATGTATTTAATTCCAAACAACAAAACAACACAATCGTGTCGTACAAACTCAGCATATAAAAGTAGCAGGAGTAATCTTCATTGTTTCTAATGTCATCACACTTAATTATTCCACACTATGTATTCCTTGAATCATTTACAGTGTCTCATTGGTTCCATTATGATCATGTTTTTCATGCATCATAGCGCATCTCTGTTAACTCCTAAATATACCAGTACACACTCGGTTGCGTATTAATACAGTATATCATATATGTATCCAAATGCAGGTCTCAAACAACATATCGGTGGTTTTCTGACTCAGTGATGTACTAGTGATATAACAAAGCCTAAAACTCTACTCTTAATACAGTCTGTGTCAAACGACAGGCCACTTTATATCAGAACTATTGGGGGTGATCAACCGGCGGAGGAAACCGGCCCCATTCCCGGTTTTTAGCAGTAATTTGCCATAAAATACCTTTTGCAATACATACACCACTTGACGCTGTGGGCCAGGTTGGTGCTGTGCATAGAGCTCAGGACTTTCAATCCACAGACCCAGGTTCAAGTCTCTCTTGAAACTATTTTTTTTCTAATTTTTAACTTACAGAATCATGATCATGCATTTAATTAAAAACAATATAACAACACAATTCAGTAAATGTACAATTCAGTTAACGACAAATAAATAATTAAAAAAATATATATTACAGTATTATGATGCAGGGGTTTATAGACCTTTGCTAGTTTATAGACTTCTCTTCAAGATCATTAACTTTATTTTGCCAAGTCCTAGCTCTTTGAGCGATTGCTTCAGTTGTATGTTGCTCAGCGATCAAATATGTGTTCTGTCCGTCTGTTCGCACGATAGCGGGCGCAACCCTTGTCGGAATGACATGAAATTTTCACAGAAGATGCGCATAAGACTCCTTCACGAGCCTATTGATTTTGAAGGTCATAGCTGAAAAACTGTTGTCTTGGCGACTGAAAAACAGTTACATAACTATAACTATGGAGGCTGGAAAACCATAAAGTAACTGTTACATGGAATACACTTCTCCACACTGTCGGCAACGTTGGTGCAGTGGATAGAGCGTAGGACTTTGAATCCAATGACCCGTGTTCAACCCTCCCTCAAAACTCTAATCTCTTTTATCTCTAACTTAGTTTTTATACAGTCAGTTGCAGTGTTATTTCTAGTTTATAATGCACCTTTTACATTTGGAATAGATTGAAAACTCGCCGAGATATCAAAGTAGAAAGAGCAGTGGGGTGAATCTGATTCTCAATCCGTTCACACGCCAATAAGCTGTAGAAACGATTACCTCCTGTGGACATGTCCCGTCCTAAATACACACGCTCGGTTGCATAGTAATACAGTACATCATATATGTATCCAAATGCGGATCTCAAACAACATTTCAGTGGTTTTCTAACTCAGTGATGTACAAGTGATATAACAAAGCCTAAAACTCTAGTCTAAATACAGTCTGTGTCAAGCGACAGGCTCCCTTATATTAGGACTGCTGGGAGTGACGAACCGGCAAAGGAAACGGCCCCATTCCCAGATCCCCATTCCCGGTTTTTAGCAGTAATTTGCCTTGAAGGAACAGATACCATACATACGCCACTTCCTGCTGTCCTCCACGTTGGTGCTGTGCATAGAGCTCAGGACTCTGAATCCACAGACCCCGGGTTCAACTCCCTCTCAAAACTTGTTTTTTCTCTCCAACTTACAGGATCATGTCTTTTATAGCATAACTGCACAATTACAACTTACTTAAAAGCAACTAGATAATTTAAAAAAAAGAACTATTCAAGTCTCTCTCAGAACGTTTTTTTTAGCTAGTTTATAGACCTCTCTTCAAGATCATTAACTTCATTTTGCCAAGTCCTAGCTCTTTGAGCGATTGCTTCATTTGTATGTTTGTCTGTCTGTCTGTTATGACGATAGCGGGCGCAATTCTTGTCGCATTTTCATGAAATTTTCACACAATATGCGCAAGCAGCTTCCGCATAAGCCTTTCGTTTCTGACGGTCAAAGGTCAAAAATTGACGCCAAGGTGATTGAAAAACCAAAAATTAGCCCAAAGGCTAAGATAGGTTACCGGACAATTTTGGTTTGGCCATGGCAGCATTGGCAGGTAACAGACCTTGAGATTTACCAATCAAGGTTCGCAGTGTAAACATATGACCTTGGGATTTACCAATCAAGGTCATCCGTATGAACTTCGATGTAACCATTACATGTATGTGTGCGGCATTTGATATTCTATATGTTGGGTGGAATCGTTTAGGCCGCTCAGGTCAATTTACACATTCCAAGTCAGACATTTGGCACTCAAGGTCATCTGACGTCAAGTTCAAGGTCATCATTAGTTGTGCCATATATGTCTTCCTATATGTTCATAATGCAAACATGAGCTCTATCTGCAAGCATTTCATCTACAAAGGCAAATCTGGGCATTTTTTGACCCCAAAATGGCTGTTTTGACCTTTCAAGGTCATCCAAGGTCAAATTCAAGGTCACCACACAAGTCGCCATATATGACTTCCCATTTGAAAGTGCCAATTTCTAAGCTCTATCTTCAAGCGTTCTATGAGTACAGTCCGGACAGCTCCGATTATGAAGGGAAAAAGTACCGAAAATTTTCCAAGTCCAAAATTTTTTTCAAAGGGGAAAAATTTTTTTTTGCCCTAGAAATGGCCCAAAATGGATAGTAATGCGATTTGGGGCGAAAAAAATTTTTTTCGCCGACCCGCCAAAAATTCAAAATGGCCGCCACACGGAAACCGGCAGATTTAGGGCAACCAAACTTTTACATATCACAGAGGTATATGAGGGGAATCTTTTGAAACCAAAAACTCAAAACTGATCAGACAGTTTTTGAGAAAATGGCCGTCAAAGTCCAAAATTTAGCGTTTTTCGACAAAAACGGCCGCCATTTTGAAAAAAATGCGAAAATCAAAAAACAAAAAAATACCTCCTTCTCAAAATATTTTTAGGCATTTTTGTGCAAAATTTCAGAAAGATTCGATCGTTAACTTTAAAGATAAAAATGTTAACGCCGGACGGACGGACGGACGGACGGACGGACGGACGACGGACGCAACGCCATGCCAATAGGTTATCGGACCAAAGGTCCGGTAACCTAAAAATTAAAAATCGTATTAACTCCAGTTATATTTTATCTGGAGTTTTGAGATTTTTTGCATCGATTACTATGGCCAATTCTGCATCTTTTGATGTATGGCCGACAGCTGTTGCATCAAAATTGACGATTTTGACTCCAGGTTAAAAAGACGAGGGTCAGAAGTTTCTGGATCAAAAGTTTCACGCATCGCTGTGCAGTCAATTCTTGTCGGAATCTCATGAAATTTTGAACGCCTATTCACACAGGATGTCGGCATAATCCTGTTGTTTTTCAAGCTCAAAGGTCAAGAATTAACGCCAAGGTCAATGAAAAACCAAAAAATAAAAAATTGCCATACCTCCACTTTCATTCCACCTGCACTTTCGACAGTGTTCACGTCGTTTACTATGGCCAATTCTGCATCTTTTGATATATGACCGACAGCGTTTGAATCAAAATTGACGATTTAAACTCCCAGTGAAATACATGGGGGTCAGGAAATTCCTATCTAAAGTTTAACACATTGTTGTGCAGTCAATTCTTGTGTGATTGTGACGAAATTCTCACATAATATGTGCACGGACCGTCCGCATATCCCTCTTGATTTGGAACATCATAGCTCTAAAACTGTTGTCATGGCAACAGAAGATCGCTACTTAAGAGCATTACATGAAAACCATAATAACATTGCTATACGAAATACACGTCTTCACAGTGCCAGCCCATTAGTGCTGTGCGTAGTGCTCAGGACTCTGAATCCACAGACCCGGGTTCAATTCTATCACAAAACTTTTTTTTTCTTTACATCATCATGTATTTAATTCCAAATAACAAAACAACAGATTCATAGTGTACAAATTCAGCAAATAACTAGACGTCAAGGCCTAAAGATGCCTTGGAGGCATTTCGGTGTTAGGACTAATTCGTAATATTTAAAACATGTTAGCCATGGGCTCTATGACACATCGTTTCCTAGATATGGATGAAAATGAAAAACGTCCACTCAGCAAAAAAACATTACAGGTCAAGGTCAAAGTTCATCTGTAATACCCCTTAGACATGTTTGTCTAGAGCCACGAGTCCGAAAACAACGTAAGTTTCGCTCTACAATGCACCGTTTCCGAGAAATCAACGAAAACGAAAAATGCTGACTCGGCAAAAAACTTTAAGGTCAAGGTCAAAGTTCATCCATAATACCCCTTAGACATGTTTGTCTAGGTCGCCGAGTCCAAAAATGACGTCCGTTTCGCTCTACGACGCACCGTTTCCGAGATATCGACAAAAACGAAAAATGCCGACTCGGCAAAAAATTTCGGCTCAAGGTCAAAGTTCATCCATAATACCCCTTAGACATGTTTGTCTAGGGCGACGAGTCCGAAAATAACGTCCGTTTCGCTCTACGACGCACCGTTTCCGAGATATCGACGAAAACGAAAAATGCCGACTCGGCAAAAAAACTTCGGGTCAAGGTCAAAGTTCATCAATAATACCCATTAAACATGTTTGTCTAGGGCGACGAGTCAGAAAATAACGTCCGTTTTGCTCTACGACTCACCGTTTCTGAGATATCGATGAAAACGAAAAATGCCGACTCGGCAAAAAAATTTTGGGTCAAGGTCAAAGTTCATCAATAATACCCCTTAGACATGTTTGTCTAGGGCAACGAGTCCGAAAATAACGTCCGTTTCGCTCTACGACGCACCGTTTCCGAGATATCGACGAAAACGAAAAATGCCGACTCGGCAAAACAATTTCGGGTCAAGGTCAAAGTTCATCCATAATACCCCTTAGACATGTTTGTCTAGGGCGACGAGTCCGAAAATAACATCCGTTTTGCCCGTTTCCGAGATATGGATGCCTCAAGGATGACTCAGCAAAAAATTATTTCGACCTCTAGGTCAAAGGTCGTTTGAGGTATCGATCCCAAAATCAATAGGGTTCTTCCCTGTTGATATATAAACCTCCGTGCAAAATTCTGCAACTATTGCCTGTATATTTTTCGAGTTATCGTCCGGAAACCAAGTTTCAAGATCAGCCTCGATTTCATCCTCACGGACCTCGGAGCCGGATCAAAAAAAATTAGGCCGAGGGCCAAAGATAGGTTACCGGACAATGTTTAATATTTTAGATGTTAGCCAGGTCACTGGTTAAATTCAAGGTCAAGAGAATATTCAGCATATATAATATTAAGCATATATCATGTCCACAGTTGATTGCTAAGCTGTAAATTCAATAATAAGCGAGATATTAGCAATTTTGTGCTGTGGCCTTGAAAATGAAGGGGCAAAGGTCAAATTCAAGGTCATCAAAATATTCAGTGTATATCATTTTATATCATATATCTTTATCACATGTCCACATTTGATTCCCAAGCCATACAGTCAATAGAGGAGCAAGATATGAGCCAGTTTGTCCTTGGACCTTGAAAATGAGGTCAGAGGTCAAATTCAAGTTCCGAGAATATTCAGCATATATCATTTCCTACATGGCCACAATTGATTCCCCAGCTGTAAAATCGATAATAAGTGAGTTATTAGCCATTTTGTCCTGTGACCTTGAAAATGAGATCAAAGGTCAAATTCAAGGTCATGACAATAATTTGCATATATCATTTCCTATATGTTCATAACTGATTCCTAAGCTGTGAAGTCGATAACAAGCGAGATATTACCCATTTTGTCCTATGACCTTGAAAATGCCATCAAAGGTCAAATTCAAGGTCATCAGAATATTCAGCATATATCATTTCCTACATGTCCACAATTGATTCCTAAGCTGTAGAGTCGATAATAAGCGAGATATCAGCCATTTTGTGCTCTGACCTTGAAATTGCCATCAAAGGTCAAATTCAAGGTCATCAGAATATTCAGCATATATCATTTCCTATATGTCCACAATTGATTCCTAAGCTGTAGAGTCGATAATAAGTGAGATATTAGCCATTTTGTCCTGTGACCTTGAAAATGAGGTCAAAGGTCAAATTCAAGGTCATGACAACTAGACGTCAAGGCCTAAAGATGCCTTGGAGGCATTTCGGTGTGATGATTAATTTATAATATATACTAGATATCAATGAAAATGAAAAATGTCGACTCCGCAAAAAAATTTACCGTTAAAATAATACCCCTTAGACATGTTTGTCTAGGGCGACGAGTCCGAAAAAAAAGTCTGTTTCGCTCTACGACTCACCGTTTCCGAGATAACGACGAAAACGAAAAATGCCAACTCGGCAAAAAATTTTTTAGTCAAGGTCAAAGTTCATCCATAATACATATAAGATAAATGTTGTCTACAGTGACGAGTCCGAAAATAACGTCCGTTTCGCTCTAAGACACACCGTTCCCGAGATATCGACGAAAACGAGAAATGCCGACTCGGAAAAAAAATTTCGGGTCAAGGTCAAAGTTCATCCATAATACCCCTTAGACATGTTTGTCTAGGGCGACGAGTCCGAAAATAACGTCCGTTTCGCTCTACGAAGCACCGTTTCCGAGAAATCGACGAAAACGAAAAATGCCGACTCGGCAAAAAAATTTCGGGTCAAGGTCAAAGTTCATCAATAATACCCCTTAGACATGTTTGTCTAGGGCGACGAGTCCGAAAATAACGTCCGTTTCGCTCTACGACGCACCGTTTCCGAGATATCGACGAAAACGAAAAATGCCGACTCGGCAAAAAAATTTGGGGTCAAGGTCAAAGTTCATCCATAATACCCCTTAGACATGTTTGTCTAGGGGGACGAGTCCGAAAATAATGTCCGTTTCGCTCTACGAAGCACCGTTTCCGAGATATCGACGAAAACGACGATATCGACGATATCGACGAAAACGAAAAATGCCGACTCGGCAAAAAAATTTGGGGTCAAGGTCAAAGTTCATCCATAATACCCCTTAGACATGTTTGTCTAGGGGGACGAGTCCGAAAATAATGTCCGTTTCGCTCTACGAAGCACCGTTTCCGAGATATCGACGAAAACGAAAAATGCCGACTCGGCAAAAAAATTTCGGGTCAAGGTCAAAGTTCATCAATAATACCCCTTAGACATGTTTGTCTAGACGAGTCCGAAAATAATGTCCGTTTCGCTCTACGAAGCACCGTTTCCGAGATATCGACGAACACGAAAAATGCCGACTCGGCAAAAAAATTTCGGGTCAAGGTCAAAGTTCATCAATAATACCCCTTAGACATGTTTGTCTAGGGCGACGAGTCCGAAAATAACGTCCGTTTCACTCTACGACGGACCGTTTCCGAGATATCGACGAAAACGAAAAATGTCGACTCGGCAAAAAAATTTGGGGTCAAGGTCAAAGTTCATCCATAATACCCCTTAGACATGTTAGCCTAGGGCGACAAGTCCGAAAATAACGTCCGTTTCGCTCTACGACGCACCGTTTCCGAGATATCGACGAAAACGAAAAATGCCGACTCGGCAAAAAAATTTGGGGTCAAGGTCAAAGTTCATCAATAATACCCTTTAGACATGTTTGTCTAGGGCGACGAGTCTGAAAATAACGTCCGTTTCGCTCTACGACGCACCGTTTCCGAGATATCGACGAAAACGAAAAATGCCGACTCGGCAAAAAAATTTCGGGTCAAGGTCAAAGTTCATCAATAATATCCCTTAGACATGTTTTTCTAGGGCGACGAGTCCGAAAATAACGTCCGTTTCGCTCTACTACGGACCGTTTCCGAGATATGCAGGATGCCTCAAGGATGACTCAGCAAAAAAATATTTCGACCTCTAGGTCAAAGGTCGTTTGACGTATCGATCCCAAAATCAATAGGGTTCTTCCCTGTTGATATATAAACGTCTGTGCAAAATTCTGCAACTATTGCCTGAATATTTTTCGAGTTATCGTCCGGAAACCAAGTTTCAAGATCAGCCTCGATTTCATCCTCAAGGACCTCACGGACCTCGGAGCCGGATCAAAAAAAATAATACACCCTAGAGATGTTTGTCTAGGGCGACGAGTCCGAAAATAACGTCCGTTTCGCTCTACGATGCACGGTTTCTGAGATATGCAGGAAGCCTCAAGGATGAATCAGCAAAAAATTATTTCGACCTCTAGGTCAAAGGTCGTTTGATGGATCGATCCCAAAATCAATAGGGTTCTTCCTTGGTGGCATATGAACCTCCATGCACAGTTCTGCAACTATTGCGTAAATATTTTTCCAGTTATCGTCCGGAAACCAAGTCTCAAAATTAGCCTTGATTTCATCCTCACGGACCTCACGGACCTCGGATCCGGCTCAAAAAGAATAGGGTTCTTCCACATATCATTTCTGACTTGTGGTGAAAATTTGACGAGGATCCGTCAAGGCAATCTAAAGTTATCGTCCGGAAACCAAAAGTGGCGGAAGAAGAAGAAGAAAAAAAAAAATAAAAAATAAAAAATTCTGCTAAAACCATAAAGGCATTAATAATCTGCATATATCATTTCCTATATGTTCATAACTGATTCCTAAGCTGTAAAGTCGATAACAAGCGAGATATTAGCCATTTTGTCCTATGACCTTGAAAATGCCATCAAAGGTCAAATTCAAGGTCATCAGAATATTCAGCATATATCATTTCCTATATGTCCACAATTGATTCCTAAGCTGTAGAGTCGATAATAAGCGAGATATCAGCCATTTTGTGCTCTGACCTTGAAATTGAGGTCAGAGGTCAAATCCAAGGTCACGAGAATATTCAGCATATATCATTTCCTATATGTTCACAATTGATTCCTAAGATGTAAAGTCGATAATAAGCGAGATATTAGCCATTTTGTCATGTGACCTTGAAAATAAGGTCAAAGGTCAAATTCAAGGTCACGAGAATATTCAGCATATATCATTTCCTATATGTTCACAATTGATTTCTAAGCTGTAAAGTCGATAATAAGCGAGATATTAGCCATTTTGTGCTCTGACCTTGAACCCGAGGTCAAAGGTCAAATTCAAGGTCACGACAATGTTCGGCATATATCATTTCCTATATGTCCACAATTGATTCCTAGTCTCTAATCTCAATATTAAGTGAGATATTATGGCTTAATGTGTCCCATTATAAAGCATAGGAGAATTTAACATGGGAAAGTCCCATTTGGGCAGAGTTTGGGCCCAAAATGGCCCACTTCGAGCGATTCAAGGGCAACGAAATTTATACATGTCACAGGGGTACATATGAGGAGTGTTATGCATCAATACAAAAAAAAGTTACTGAACAGATTTTGAGAAAACGACCGTCAAAGTCCAAAATTGGCCATTTTTCGACGAAAACGGCCGCTCTGACCTTGAAACCGAGGTCAGAGGTCAAATTCAAGGTCACGACAATATTCAGCATATATCATTTCCTATATGTCCACAATTGATTCCTAGTCTCTAATCTCAATATTAAGTGAGATATAAGACATAATGTGTCCCATTATAAAGCATAGGAGAATTTAACATGGGAAAGTCCCATTTGGGCCGAGTTTGGCCCAAAATGGCCCACTTCGAGCGATTCAAGCGCAACGAAACTTATACACATCACAGGAGTATATATGAGGAGTGTTGTGTATCAAAAAGAAAAAAAGTTACTGAACAGTTTTTGAGAAAATGGCCGCCAAAGTCCAAAATCAGGCATTTTTCGACGAAAACGGCCGCCATTTTGAAAAAAATGCGAAAATCAAAAAACTAAAAAATACCTCCCTCTCGTAATATATTTAGGCATTTTTGTGCAAAATTTCAGAAAAATCGGATCGTAAACTTTAAAGATAAAATTGTTTACGGACGGACGACGGACGGACGCCGGACGCAACGCCATGGCAATAGGTTATCGGACCATAGGTCCGGTAACCTAAAAACTAAAAAATACCTCCCTCTCGAAATATTTTAAAGCATTTTTGTGCAAAATTTCAGGAAGATTTGATTATAAGCTTTAAAGATATGGATGTTGACGGACGACGGACGACGGACGATGACGACGGACGCAACGCCACGGCAATAGGTTATCGGACCAAAGGTCCGGTAACCTAAAAATTGAATAGTACATAAATATATACCCCAAAACTATGACCCCTCTTTCAAATATTTACATGTACATCATAGAAGATGCGAAAAATATCAAGAATATGCACCCAGCAACAACACATGCTGGGTTGATACAATTACAATGATTGTTCTTCAAGAGATATAATTGGAATGTAATCAAACGACATGTACTGATGTACTGGTACATATGGCATACAGCACCATATGTCAGAGTATTTTATAGTTATTAAGAACTATCAATCCCACCCACACCAGAGGGGTCATGCTACTGTATAGCATACCCACCCCAACGTGTCCACCCATTACGGGTGGACATGTTTCCCATCATTTTGGAGGGGCCAGGCTGTACTCTATAAACTGCCATTACCCGTATGTGGCGCCTGAATCATACAAGTACATGTACTTTGAATATTTCTATATTTCATTGATGCATGCAACTATTGCTTTGTGATCAGACCAAGGACATTCTAATGTAGTCGTAGATATAGAGTCCATGTTTGTGAATATTAAATCTAATGTTGAGCCATGATCTGTTGTTGGTGAATCCATTATGCTGATACAATTGAAAGTATTGTTCATATATTGTTCTAGACCAGCATGTGACTTGTCACGATGATCAAAGTTAAAATCTCCCAAAATAACTAGATTGATTGTGGGGTCAACAATACGCAATAATTCTTTCGTCATTATACCTTTGAACATCTCAAATGAAAATGCAGGCGATCTGTATAAAAGCACTATTTGAACAGGATTGGACAAGTCACCGGTTTTGATAAAAGTGAATTCCAATGACACAGAACTGAAGTGGCTGAAGATAAGAAAATGGTCAGATTGCTTCTTTTGGACAAGAGAAAGCAAACCATGATGAGGTCTACATAGTGATGTGCTGTCCATTGCTTCGTCATTTCTGAGAGGAATGAAATTATCAAAGCTATAACTAACATCTGGATCATTTTCAGTTAACCTGGATTCTGCAAATGAAACAACATCAGCATATATAAAATTTGCATCTGCCATTATATCTTGAAAATGAGCATGAACTGATCGTGCATTATGAAAGACGATCTTGAGGGTGTTTGTGATCATCTGATACAGGGGTGTATAGCAGAACTTAACAGCAGCATCTTGTCTTAGTCTCTCCAATTCTTTTGTAACAGCATCACACGTTGCTATTTTGTCTTCATTCAGTTCTAAGATATGGAGATTTGCAATATTCTGTGCTCTACTCAGTGCCACATAATGAATATGGTCTCTTCGAGTTAACCCCAGGTGAACAACAACCTTTGGCAATGTTTCTCCTTGAGCTTTGTGAACTGTTTTGGCTGCTGCAGACCTTAGAGGAAACTGTATTCGGACAGCATGTACATTTTTCCGCACAGTAAACTTTCGCTTAATGTCGAAAATTGGTGTCCATTCTGGTGAAATTTGGGAAGAATATAATGCTCGATATTTTCGTCTCTGATCTTTGCCAATTTTTTGTTATCAAAGTGGACCCACAAAATACTTGGCCTTGTTGTGGTGTTCATCTTATATTCAATATGTTTTAGGACACAACCAGAGCCATTTGTTAGCCCATCATCAACAGATATATTTGCAACAACCTCATAACGTAATCCGGGTGACACTCTAAGAGGATTGTGTAAGCCTGCTGTCCTAGTTGGATCAGTAGTTACTGTCAGAATTACTTTTTTCTTTGACATCATTTGCAAAATCACCTAAAATAGAATCTAAAGCAGGTATAGTCACTTTTCGGTTCAAACTTATGTCAAAGAGAGAACTGAATTTGTTCACCATTGCATTAGTTGTGAATAAATGAGGTAAGTCAAGTAATTTGGACTCGTCTTCTGGTTCGCATTGTCTTTCTTTTAGTGTGTCAATATCATTCTGAGTATGTTTACCTTCTCGCAAGCGATTCAGCAATAACGCAAACTGCTGGTCATCTTTCTGTCTCATGATCTCATCAAGTTCAAAAGCAGAGAAATGCTCCTTCCACAGATTTGTTGCGAGTGGTCCATATCCAGAAGTCAAGTCTTTGAATATCCAACCATCACCTACTGGCTGTAACTGACACAAGTCGCCAATTAGTATCATGTGGACTCCACCAAAGACCTTGGTATTTCCTTTGATTTGCTGCAATCTTAGGTTTATGAAATTAAAGCTGCTGCCTTCGAACGTTTGCAATATTTTTTTTCAAAAACAATTTTTTGTTAAACACATCTAATGCAATATAACAAAAGGTGTGCTCAATCATTTTGACGATTGCAGTCCGTCCGAGTTGTCTTTTCATCCGTTCTAGTGCCCATTTTGTACCGGTTTTGTAAATAAACAAACGAAGTGTATCCATCAAACCCGAATGTAAACAAATGCTCAAATCGCGCCTAAAAGTCCACATCGAGTACATTTTCCAGTTCGTATGTGCATATATAGTGTAACTGTGAGACAATAATCAGTGATATACCATGATGTCCGTGGAATTGTCAGTCTATCTCGCAATTCTTTGCTTTGTTTACATCTGCGTGTGATGGATACAGTTCCTGTATTTACGCGCGAACCGCCGGTTCAAATGAGCGAAATGTCCCTGAGGAATGGTTATTTTCATTACATTCGATGTATGTTTCATTCAGTTAGTTTAGCATGTTTAATATGAAATATAGTTTTAAAAAAATATTGACTGGTTTCGAAGGCAGCTGCTTTAAGCATGTCATGGCCGACCATAGATACTTCATCAATGAACACTACAGAAAGATTTCGATACTTTGTTCGAAGAGTGTTCAGCTTTTCCATGTCTAGTGGTTTACAAACTTTATAACCTTGACTCACTGGTAGGAACAGTGCGGAATGTAAAGTTGTTCCATGGATACCGAAAGCAGCTTTACCAGTTGGAGCACAGAGGAGTATTCGGCAATCGAGTGGATTTTCACCTTCACAAGAACAAAGGTAACGATGTAGTGTTTGATATAATGTATTGGTAACTACCGATTTTCCAACACCGGCGCCGCCAGTCAATATAACCCTTAATGGCTCTTCTTTGGTTTTTATCCAGTGGACAACGTGTAAAAAAAATTCTTTGTTTTCGATTGAGAGACCGGACTAATTGCAAATATTCCGCTTGAGGAAGTCTATTCGGTATGGATATCTCATTGGCCACTGAACTTGTTGATCCAATAGTATCACCTAAAAAATCAGATTGCATTTGTGAGCATTGATTCAGGTCAAAATATATGTATTTTGTGCTTTCTGTTGAACCAGTACCTTCATCTAAGGCATTTTCTTCTTGGGCACCAGGTATAAGATTGTCATAGACTTCTTCGTCATGAAAGTTATGGGATTTTTCAGCAACCTCATCTATTATTTCTGTGTAGTTTGCATAGTCTCGGTACTTTTGACCAATTGCTTGTTCAACTGCTTTGAAATGTGCCTCGTACGTGTCAAATGTTCCCAACAGATCTTTGTCTTCATTTCTCAATGGTAAGAACAGCATCAGCTTTTCCCCGACAGAAATTTTCATAGTCTGACCTGCGGTTATAATTTACAAATCGAATGACCTTTGGTTTGGCTCTTTTTGTGAATAGTGTACCATTTGGCAATGCTAAAATGATATTCCCCTTTCTGTTGTTTTCATCATTTTCTTTGTTATCAAGTTCATTGTTATCATCATAAATATCAGCTTCTTTGTCAACGGCAGGACCCTCATCCTCTGTGGCATTTTGTTTAGGTTTGGTACCATTATACTGAACATTCAATTTCGATACATAATCTGCAAGACACCAATTTTCTAATTGTCTAGGACGTTTACTATATCTGTCGATGATATTATGGTTTCAACGTCTGTTGATTCTTCATCCAATTCTTCCAAATCATTTTTACTTTTCAATAAAAAAATTCGGTCTGTGTGTGGTGATGTGTTTATGAATATTACATCTCTGGTACATTTTGAAAGTGGTAACTGCAAAACAAGTTACACAGCTTCTTGAGCACAAACTTCTACACTCTTTAGAAACATATTTCCAATGTGCCGAACACTTTCTTTTATGTCCATATTGCCTGCTCTGGTTTCTTTGCATGCTCGATCTAATAATGCACTCATTCCCTTCTGAGACTTGTTGATATAATTGACAATATACATCGCACATGCATAGGGATCTAATATGAACTGCAGATCATGATTGGCCTTCCAGGCTGATAGTAATTGTTTACAATAAGCATTTACCCTTATGCCACAAGGATCACGTTTCAAGTATATTTTAGCATCTGTTATGGAACTACGTATAGCTTTTATATACTGGGATTCTGTCATATGGAGCTCACGTAAGAATTCTTTAAATGATAATTTGATACCATCCTTATTATCAACTAACATCGCTTGAATTCTTTTAAGCCTTTCAGCATTTGAATCGGTACCATCTGAATCTGAATCAGTACCATCGATAGTGTTTGTTGTGTTATCCACAGGCATCAATATCATAGTTCTTGGCATTGGTGGTATCGGATACCCAAACCGACATATAGCTTTACCATATTTCCTACATGTTTTAGAGTGCCTGTGCATTTGACCCTTGAATATTTGTTCAGAATCAGCGACTCTACTGGAGCAATATATATAGACTGATCAATGAACTTTACTATTTCTGAGTTTTCACTTTCGCCAAAAACAGGTGCATTTTCTACCCACATAAGCATGTGAATGTGAGGTGAGCCTCTCTGTTGAAATTCTACTCGATAAAAGTAATCTGTTATTTTCCCAATAGGAGTATGGTCACTTTTCAGGACTGAATTCATAAAAAGTGACACCCGATTGTTAAAATATCTAGCACATGTAACAGGGTCTGATTGTAAGAGCCTCGTTCGTTCTGTCCAGTCCATTTCCTCAATTTCAGCATTTGTATATTCTTTCTTGTCCACCAACTTTCCAATTATTCTAAGTAAATCTGGCCAGTTTGTGTCTGCTGCAGAAAAAGATGCAAACCATGTTGGCAAGCCAAGTTGTCGTATCATTGCAAACACATCCTTCTTTCTTTTTTCGAGGTATGCTGGGGAATTTCTAATGGATTTGAAAATGTAAAAGCCCTCATCTAAATTTACTAAATCTTTGAATGCATCTGGTCTCAATAAAGCACCGGCAGTCATTTGTTTAGAACCCATTTTGCATCTACGAACTGCAAGTCCTATTTTATCTTTAACTTGCTTCAACTGATTCTTTTTCATCTTGTAAAATAAATTGGGCACGGACATAGCTACTCTACGATCTTCGGAACGGAGCTCCCATTTACAAATGTCACTGTAATGCACAGGCCTTTCTCTTTCAGAATTATCAGGACGTTTCTGACCACAAAAAATTGTTGGGAAAGCTAAATATTCCGAATTTTCATCTTGAAACATGGCAATGGGTGTCTGGTCTTCTCCAGGAGCAAATGTGTAGACTTTGGTATCATCAAATGTGTCCCCATCATCTAGTAGTGTGTCCATGTTACCCATGACTTGTTCTCGCTCATCAAGTTCACTGAAATTGTCATCGTCATCGCTACAAGTGTTGTGTTGGGGAGGCTGATCATTATCTTCTTGTGTTATATTGGCATCATCATCTTTTAATATATGTGTTGCCAAACCAGTCAATTCCAATGTCACTGTCAGTGGTTATTTTGTTAGTCCATTCATCATCAAAAGAAATGTCCTCAGCTTGGTATAGGGGGCTGGTATCCAGTAGGTATTTAACAGCATTCAACACTTTTTGTGGGCGTACATTTTCTGTAAACACTGAGCTGGCATAAGACACTTTCTTTTTAAGTTGCACAGAAATTGTTCTGCTTTCAGACAAATTTCTCGGTAGAGTACTTATAGTTGGTTCTATATCACAGGGAACATTGACAATATTACCACGAATTGACAGCTGACCACCTCTGGGTAATTCTCTGATTTGCATGAAAGGAATACGCAATGTGACAAGCCTTTCTTCAAGGAAGAAAAGGTCTAGTTCCTTTGGTTTCTCGGGAAACACCATGTTATTTGCCATAGAGAGTTTGGGAATTTTACCAGATTTTATTGATCCATAACAAGTTTTACATATCCATTCTCCTGGAGTGTCCGTATCATCACAAAAATTTAAAATACATTTTTCAACCAGAATTTTGTCAGACAAAGACAACAGAATTCTGAACGATTTTTGAACAGCTTCTCTAAAACAAGTTTGACGACAACAACAACATACATAAACGGGACCCTCTGCTATTTTGACATGGAAGTTTTCAATGCAATCATCCAAGCTATTTCCGAATTGTTTTTGCCTTTTGGAATAATTTTCACGATACACGAAATCAGGGAACTTTCGTTTCTGTGA
Organism: Terebella lapidaria; assembly: GCA_949152475.1. NCBI lineage: Eukaryota > Metazoa > Annelida > Polychaeta > Terebellida > Terebellidae > Terebella > Terebella lapidaria. Next base: position 20,477,268 of record OX424569.1, read on the forward strand.
CTTTCTCTTTCTGTCATTTCGTTGTTCAACTTTTTTGTTTGATTGATTCAGACGTTTTTGTTTTTTGGCAATACATTCAGTTTCTTTGAAAAAATCACATTTTCTTTTTTGTTGCTTTTGCCACCTTTCTCTGGTTTTTTCCTTACATCCGAACTCTTCATCTGTTCTCACTTCACGTTTCTCTGTCTTTTCTACATCTCTGAACACTTCGTCCATTCTAGATTTACGTTTCTGAGACCTTTCTCTTGTTCGTTCCTCATCTCGAAACTCTTTGTTTGTTCTCACTCTAAGTTTCTCTGTCTTTTCTTTTTCTCTGAACACTTCATCCATTCTAGATTTACGTTTCTGAGACCTTTCTCTTGTTCGTTCTTCATCTTGAAACTCTTTGTTTGTTCTCACACTATGTTTCTCTGTCTTTTATTTTTCTCTGAACACTTTGTCGATTCTAGATGTACGTTTTTGAGACCATTCTTTGGTTCGTTCCTTATCTCTCAACTCTTCGTCTGTTCTCAATATATGTCTCTGTCTCTTTTCTTTTTCTCTGGACACTTCTTCCATTCTAGATGAACGTTTCTGAGACCTTTCTCCTGTTCGTTCCTCATCTCGAAACTCTTTGTTTGTTCTCACTATACGTTTCTCTGTCTTTTCTTTTTCTCTGAACACTTTGTCGATTCTTGATGTACGTTTTTGAGACCTTTCTTTCGTTCGTTCCTGATCTCTCAACTCTTCGTCTGTTCTCACTATACGTTTCTGCATCTTTTTTTTTCTCTCTCAACACTTTGTCCATCCTAGATGTACGTTTTCGAGACCTTTCTTTGGTTCGTTCCTTATCTCTGAACTCTTCGTCTGTTCTCACTATACGTTTCTGATCTCGTTCCCTTGTTCGTTCTTCATCTCGGAACTTTTCATTTTGTCGATATCCCTTCTTCATGTTCTTGAAGTAAAGCTTCCTTTTTTTGTCTTTTGTTGGGCCTATAGTTTTCTTTTTTGTTGTGAAAAGTTTGGCCTTTTCAGCTTGGTCATCCATGTAATTTCGCATTGATATATCAGTGATAGTTTTCAGAGTGTTAATCTCTTCTGAATGAATTGCCACTGGTTGTATTTCAAATGGAAAATCTCTAGTGGTTTGAGAAGCCACATCTAGAAGGTGTGAACACAACATTTCCATGCTTCTAAATTTAAGCATTACTGCCTGGCAAGACTCAGCTAGTCGTCCGTTACAATCTCTTGCATGAGAGTCAATTAACACATAATGTCTGCCAGATTTTGCTACTGCTACACAATTGCTCCCAATCATCAAGAGAACATACTTCGCTTGTACCAGACCATCAGCTACCGCATTTCGTAGACTAAACCCAAACTCATGAGGGAATTCTGGACTGCCACATATGCCACTTATACGATCCAACAATGTCAGCTTAAAGTGCAAATTCCACATATCAAACTCGGCTGGCAATTCTTCAAAATTTAAATAGACATTTATGAGTTTTTCATGAAGCACTAAATCCTCAATAACTTTTCTGTAGATGTAATCTCCCTTGTTGAGTACATCATTCATTTCACCACATGTTAGCATCTTTGAATTGTTGGTCTGTAGTTTGCACAATGCAGCCTGAGAATTACATGTACATTGTCTACCGCGACTTACTTCGGGAAAATGAACATCACCTTGATGGAATGAGCCACGAACACTTTGTTGATGATATTTCACACTCCTAGGTCTGGCTTTTACAGTGCTTGATGTTCGAACAGGCACAAAATTATCCGACTGTTGCCGAGAAGCATTCGTAGTGAAAGAGGTAGAAGGCTCAGCTGGAGTGTTCACATTATCAAAAAAACTGCTGAAGGAACGCACAGATTGGTCATTATAAGGTAATTTAGATCGACATTCACCATTGGAAATCGAAAATTGTGAGTTTTTCTGAAAATTTGGCCAGCACTCTGCCTGATTTTCATGGATAGATTTGTTGTTTGTGCAAGAGGTATTTGAGATTCGAGATTCAGATTCGACATTTTGACATTGAGGCAGCTTTTGTCGATATAGTGGTTGTTTTTTAACGAGGTTACCCTCCTCATTGAATGGTTGTTTTTTCACGAGGTTACCCTCCTCTTGAGGTTTTGAATCCTCTCGCGGTTCTTTGTGCACGAGGTAACCACCCCCGAGTTTGTTGACGGGGTAACTGTCCGCGGGGGCTCCCAGAGCACCCACACCCGGAACGTCGTCCTCGTCTGCTCGCGGCGAACGCTCCGTCAGGCCCGTCGCCTCGTCGATTGCCCTCAGGTTCTGCAACAGAAGAGATAGATGAAAAAAAATTAAAAAAGGAAAATACATTACTATTTTACATTACTATGATTATAGTTGTTTTCTACTCATACATCTAACTACAGGATGGATTCTTGTGAATTGATGCAAAAAAGTATTGTCATTCTAGTCTACACAGTGGTTCATTTTAAGACCAAATTATCATGATTATATTATTCTATATGGATTAAGGCATAAAACCATTAATCACATTCCATCTCTACAACATTCTGCAAATATTCAAACCTTATTAAAGACTTGGATTAACCAATACAAACCTTCGCCAACCTGGCACTTCTCTTCATAGCACTTGCCTTCTTCTTTCCCATGTCGATGGAATTTGGACTCTGCAAAAAAAAAATTAGGCCAAGGGCCGAAGATAGGTTACCGGACAATGTTAAATATTTTAGATGTTAGCCAGGTCACTGGTTGAATTCAAGGTCAAGAGAATATTCAGCATATATAACATTAAGCATATATCATGTCCACAGTTGATTGCTAAGCTGTAAATTCAATAATCAGAGAGATATTAGCAATTTTCTGCTGTGGCCTTGAAAATGAAGGGGCAAATGTCAAATTCAAGGTCATCAAAGTATTCAATGTATATCATTTTCTATATCATGTCCACAATTGATTCCCAAGCCATACAGTCAATAGAGGAGCAAGATATGAGCCATTTTGTCCTGTGACCTTGGAAAAGAGGTCAGAGGTCAAATTCAAGGTCCGAGAATATTCAGCATATATCATTTCCTACATGTCCACAATTGATTCCTAAGCTATAAAATCGATAATAAGTGAGATATCAGCCATTTTGTCCTGTGACCTTGAAAATGAGGTCAAAGGTCAAATTCAAAGTCATGACAATAATCTGTAAATATCATTTCCTAAATGTTCATAACTGATTCCTAAGCTGTAAAGTCGATAACAAGCGAGATATTAGCCATTTTGTCCTATGACCTTGAAAATGCCATCAAAGGTCAAATTCAAGGTCATCAGAATATTCAGCATATATCATTTCCTATATGTCCACAATTGATTCCTAAGCTGTAGAGTCGATAATAAATGAGATATTAGCCATTTTGTCCTGTGACCTTGAAAATGAGGTCAAAGGTCAAATTCAAGGTCATTAGAATATTCAGCATATATCATTTCCTATATGCCCACAATTGATTCCTAAGCTGTAGAGACGATAATAAGCGAGATATCAGCCATTTTAAGCTCTGACCTTGAAATTGAGGTCAGAGGTCAAATTCAAGGTCACGAGAATATTCAGCATATATCATTTCCTATATGTCCACAATTGATCCCTAGTCTCTAATCTCAATATTAAGTGAGATATTAGGCATAATGTGTCCCATTGTAAAGCATAGGAGAATTTAACATGGGAAAGTCCCATTTGGGCCGAGTTTGGGCCAAAATGGCCCACTTCGAGCGATTCAAGCGCAATGAAATTTATAGACATCATAGGAGTACATATGAGGAGTGTTATGTATCAAAAAGAAAAAAAGTTACTGAACAGATTTTGAGAAAATGGCCACCAAAGTCCAAAATCAGGCATTTTTCGTCGAAAACGGCCGCCATTTTGAAAAAAATGCGAAAATCAAAAAACTAAAAAATACCTCCTTCTTGAAATATTTTTACCTATTTTTGTGCAAAATTTCAGAAGAATTCGATCGTAAACAAAAAAGCTAAAAATGTGGACGACGACGACGACGGACGACGACGACGGACGATGGACGCAACGCCATGCCAATAGGTTATCGGACCATAGGTCCGGTAACCTAAAAATTAGCCTAATGGGCTAGAAAGGTTACCGGAGAAATATACAGAGCTAAGCCGAGAAAGTTGAAGGTCAAATTCAAGGTGACCACTGAAATTGCCATATCTCTAACCTTGAAAATGGGATCAAAGGTTAAATTCTAGATCACCAAACTATTCAGCATACATCATTTCCTATATGTTCACTATGGACCCCTAAGCTGTAAATTTGATAATAAGCGAGATATAAGCCATTTTGTAATCTGACTTTGAAAATAAAATGACTGACCTTGATATTTAGGTCAAAGGTCAAATTCAATATCATTAAATATTCAGAATATATCATTTCCTATATGTTCACAATTGATTCCTAAACTGTAAAGTCGATAATAAGCAAGATATTAGCCATTTTGTCCTGTTGACCTTGAAAATGAGGTCAAAGGTCAAATTCAAGGTCATTAGAATATTCAGCATATATCATTTCCTATATGCCCACAATTGATTCCTAAGCTGTAGAGACGATAATAAGCGAGATATCAGCCATTTTAAGCTCTGACCTTGAAATTGAGGTCAGAGTTCAAATTCAAGGTCACGAGAATATTCAGCATATATCATTTCCTATATGTCCACAATTGATCCCTAGTCTCTAATCTCAATATTAAGTGAGATATTAGGCATAATGTGTCCCATTATAAAGCATAGGAGAATTTAACATGGGAAAGTCCCATTTGGGCCGAGTTTGGGCCAAAATGGCCCACTTCGAGCGATTCAAGCGCAATGAAATTTATAGACATCATAGGAGTACATATGAGGAGTGTTATGTATCAAAAAGAAAAAAAGTTACTGCACAGATTTTGAGAAAATGGCCACCAAAGTCCAAAATCAGGCATTTTTCGTCGAAAACGGCCGCCATTTTGAAAAAAATGCGAAAATCAAAAAACTAAAAAATACCTCCTTCTTGAAATATTTTTAACTATTTTTGTGCAAAATTTCAGAAGAATTCGATCGTAAACAAAAAAGCTAAAAATGTGGACGACGACGACGACGACGGACGACGACGACGGACGATGGACGCAACGCCATGCCAATAGGTTATCGGACCATAGGTCCGGTAACCTAAAAATTAGCCTAATGGGCTAGAAAGGTTACCGGAGAAATATACAGAGCTAAGCCGAGAAAGTTGAAGGTCAAATTCAAGGTGACCACTGAAATCGCCATATCTCTAACCTTGAAAATGGGATCAAAGGTTAAATTCTAGATCACCAAACTATTCAGCATACATCATTTCCTATATGTTCACTATGGACCCCTAAGCTGTAAATTTGATAATAAGCGAGATATAAGCCATTTTGTAATCTGACTTTGAAAATAAAATGACTGACCTTGAAATTTAGGTCAAAGGTCAAATTCAATATCATTAAATATTCAGAATATATCATTTCCTATATGTTCACAATTGATTCCTAAACTGTAAAGTCGATAATAAGCAAGATATTAGCCATTTTGTCCTGTTGACCTTGAAAATGAGGTCAAAAGTCAAATTCAAGGTCACGAGAATATTCAGCATATATCATTTCCTATATGTCCACAATTGATTCCTAGTCTCTAATCTCAATATTAAGTGAGATATTAGGCTTAATGTGTCCCATTATAAAGCATAGGAAAATTTAACATGGGAAAGTCACATCTGGGCCGAGTTTGGGCCCAAAATGGCCCACTTCGAGTGATTCAAGCGCAACGAAGTTTATACATGTCACAGAAGTACATATGAGGAGTGTTATGCATCAATAAGAAAAAAAGTTACTGAACAGATTTAGAGAAAACGACCATCAAAGTCCAAAATTAGCCATTTTCGACGAGAACGGCCGCTATGACCTTGAAACCAAGGTCAGAGGTCAAATTCAAGGTCACGAGAATATTCAGCATATATCATTTCCTATATGTCCACAATTGATTCCTAGTCTCTAATCTCAATATTAAGTGAGATTTAAACCAAACACCAGATATTGGGACAAGTTTATTATTGAGGCTAAGTAAAATACATGTTAATATATAAACACAAAATACACCGATACAGGTAAATAATGAATAAAACAAGGGACCTAACCCCTTGAAGCCCATTTAAGCATTGTATAACTATTGTTTTATACATATATATTGAGGAAGAATTGATAATAATGACCTTACGGGTGGGTGGGACTGGGAGCTGGCAAAATCACAAATGACCAATGCAACATGTATGGGCAATGATTTATACAATACCAGTGGGGGGCCCTGAGCACTAAGAGTGGGCTGGTGAGCAATATCATGGTGTTTGGTTTAAAGCAAGTTTGCAGGCAAACAAACCTTAAACCAAACACCAGATATTGGGACAAGTTTATTATTGAGGCTAAGTAAAATACATGTTAATATATAAACACACAATACACCGATACAGGTAAATAATGAATAAAACAAGGGACCTAACCCCTTGAAGCCCAAACCCCAGAGGGGAAAACTGTAGTACTGTTGGTTTATTGAATATTTTTAGATATATTTTGTAAAATGTGCCTGGTTTGATCTGGGTGTTATATATCTGAGCACGCAGTCACTTTTCCAGTCTCCAATGTGTTTGATGACAGCGAGTGGGACTCCTGACACCATCATCAAGGTAGCTCCGCCACGTCTCAAGCTGTGCGTTCCATACAGGTGCCCTGCGAGGCCCGCCTCTCGCAGCAGTGCTTGCAGTCGGCGGCGGACACGGTCCTGAGTCAGGGGTACTATCCCTGAGGAAGAGTGGACCGCAAATAGAGGAGCATCTGAAGGGACTGGACCCGCCACGCCCAAGAATCTCAGCAAGGCAGAGGTTGGGCAAAGCACTGAGCCCCAGATGACAGGCAGATACACACATAGGGCCCGTTCCTTGTGTTGGATTGTTTTTGTGCCCTTGACGCTGATTTTCACACCGTGAGACCCGACGGTGATATCGTTACGCCTGATGGTATTGTTTGACCCGGAGCTGGAGTTGGACGTGACATTGCTTATCCTGAGCAGGCCATAGAAGCATGTAAGCAAAGCTGACCACAGCTGAATGTCCGAGGTTGAAGCCATTGGAAGTAGGTTTCAAATTTTCCGGAGTTCTTCAAGTGTCAATGGTAATTTATATGACTGACCCAAGCCTTTACCACGCCTTATGCCTGATGTGACCATCTTAACCGAATAGTTGTCCTGAAGTGGGTTTGGTAGTCCAATGTCTGTATGAATAATGCGAACAATGTTCAAGTACTGTTGCACTGTGGTAAAGGACCTGGATCTACCCAGGTAGGCTGCATATCAAGCCAGATTGATGTTTGTCACAGGCACTGGGTCACACTTGATGAGGGCACAAAACTTCATGTAGGTATTGAGGTGAGTCCTATAGCACTTCTTCGTGCTTTCTGCAAAGGCCTGGGATCGCCATTTAGCAACCTCATTGTCCAGTTCATGCAATATTCCTCCCACTTCTGGAACTGTGGGGAGAGAAACGACATTGAACATTTAGACATATGCATTGTCAAGTCAAACACAACTGGTGCGTAATTCTCGCCCCCATAATACTCCACTAATAGGGACACGAACCGGAATATCTGTCCAGGCATATGAAGTCTGGATATACAGTCTGCATGATCATTGAGGCATCCTGGGATGAATTCGGCGTGTAACACAATATTGAACTGCAGGGTCAGAAGTGCAATTGCTCTGCGAAGCTTGATTATCTGTTGATTGGGAGTTCGAAATCTATTTAGAAAACCGACACACGCTCTGCTGTCTGTGAATACAGTGACCTTTTTTCCTGCCAGACTCGGGCCCCAGTGACCCAGTGCCTTAACGTTGATGTGCGAGTCACTGAGCTCAGTATCGCAGCGCCAGTTGCGGTACAGCCAAAAGCCGTGGCAGAAAGCTCCGCCGCCATGCTTTGACGCGTCTGTGTAGATGCCGATGGTGGGACGCTGGTCCCAAATGCACTTTTGATGTTCACCCATATTTAGAACATGCTGCCACCATAGTAAATCGTCCCGAATCCACGTGATGCGAACTTTGTGAAGCGTCGATCGGAGACTATGTAGACACTGATATAAGCTTGCTATCATTACACGTCCCGAGGTTATGACGTTAGCTGCCCAGCTTAGTTTTCCAGCTAACTGTTCAAGTCTCTTCTTGTTAATCCGTGACATAGCAAGGCACTCACTGATCAGTGTCACAATCTCTGCTGTCTTATGTGGGTCCAACGATAGCTTGCCAGTTAGAGTATTTATCTGAACGCCCAAAAATACAATATCTTGGGTTGGATCCACTACTTTGGACCAGTTAATGTTTAGTCCGAGTGATCGAAGCAGGGAGATTAAAACATTCAACACATGTAGACATTCATGAAATGTTTCTGCAGCTACAAAGAAATCATCCAACAATACGACACAAGCGTTTATACCTCGACGAACCATCATCCTTCTGATAGCCTGAGTTATTCTGTTGAATATTGGTGGTGACTTTCTGGCCCCGAAGGGGAGCCTGCAGTCCACAAGGTAGGTATCTCGTCTGGATTCGCTGAACCTCCATCTGATGCCTGTCAATGTTCTTTCTGCCGGGCGGATGGCGACTGATCGATAGGCATCTTTCAGGTCAACCTTAGCCATAAACCAGTGAGGTTTTATAATACTCAAAGCGTCTGAGACTGTCTGATAACTGCACAAGTCTTTTGAGGCATAGTCATTGACGGCTGTACCCTCCGGGAGGCTACAGTCATGTATGAGGCGCACCCCACCAGTCTTTTTTGGCACACATCCTAGGGCACTAACTATTTTAGGCTTTTCGTGTACAATTCTGTAATGCCCATTCTGTATCTCCTGGGTGAGTTTATCCTCCACTGCCACTGAGGATTTAGTAGCCGACAGGTGATTTGGTATCGAAACAGGGGCAATAGCATCAATACTGACGTCAGAGTCTATCAGCGAAAACCCATGCTGAATGCCTTGCAAGATGAACTTGGCATCAGGGTCACCCTCCAATTCGCGAGTCCAAGCTTCTATGTTTGCTGCGAGGGATGATAATTCGTTTGGGGTTAGGGCATTTGTATCCTATTGTCCATTGTCACTTCTTTTACCTGTGGTTTTACCAGCACAGTTCTGATGCTGTCCATAGCATGTGAGACAAATGTGGGCAAACTTACATTCTTGGAGAGTACATCCAGCTCTGCCATTGAATCGGAGACAAATGACCTTGCCTGTTCGTGGGTCAAATGTACTCGAGTGTTTGTTTTTGTTTTGGTCTCTGTTGAATGCATTATTCCTGCTGGAAGATGGGTCATTAATGGTCATTGTGCGGAGATGGAGTTGCATTAAGTAGGCACTGTCAGCTCCCCACGTGAACCCGAGCTCTGCCTGTCATTTGCGGTACTCCATGTCGTACCGCAGTACTGAGTCCCAAGTGTAGGTCTGGGCAAGCATCGAAATTTTGACTAGATAGTTCACATACTCCAGGGTTTGACCTAGGTCAGCACTGTCCTCCATGACCATTGCTCTGAGGATGCGCAACGACGCTTCCATGTAGTGAGTCGTTTTCACTCTGGACAAGGGCACTCTTGAATCTGCCACAGACAGCTGCAGATTACCCACCGCGAGAGTGCCACTGGGGTCTGTCTGATTGTTGTTGTCCTTGCTGTAGATAGAGATGTAATCTCTGATGTCACGAACTTTGGTCGGGCGTTTCGGTCGGTTGAAGAGGTCGAATGAGAGCGGGTCAAACAATGTTGGCTTACCAGTAGTGCTGGCGTCGTTGGTAGTCTGTGGCTGGTCCCCTGTGGCTGGCACATCCGACTTCAATAGACTCATGATGTCGTTTGCTGTCAGAGCACCACCTTGGGAGAGTTTATCCTGCAGTACTGATGAAGGCGGCGCTGAAGACACGTCCTGATTTGACGTACCAGGCACTGGGCTGGGTACGGACTTGTCTTGTTGTGAGGCTTGTGACACAACAGAGTTTGCTGGCCGATTCTCATGAAGGCTGTCGACAGCTTCCATCAGCATGAGGCATTGCCCCATGTTCATGTGTTTGCTGAATTCAGCTTTGACAATGTCACTGTTCAGTTTACTGATGCTGCGTTTTGATTTAAATCCTTTCTTTTGCAGCAATTTAACAGTGTCTTCATCCAATTCGAATGATTGAGCCCATTCTTCGACAGAGAAATCTTCCATTTTGACAGCATAAAGTATCACAATTGTTGCAAGTATTGATTTTTTACCACTGGGCAGTGCAGTGTTAGCTGGCAAAATCACAAATGACCAATGCAACATGTATGGGCAATGATTTATACAATACCAGTGGGGGGCCCTGAGCACTAAGAGTGGGCTGGTGAGCAATATCATGGTGTTTGGTTTAAAGCAAGTTTGCAGGCAAACAAACCATTAGGCTTAATGTGCTGAATTAAATGCCCGTAAAAATTAGTACTGGTTATCCACCGTGTTCCGGTTCCAGACCGGATTGAATACATTGTATCAATTTCTATATATAGCGTGTGTTTATGTACTCGCTATATTTCTTCATTCTGGTCAGTGACATCTGTTCATATTATGTTTGTATATTGCCCATATATCCCTTGTTATATCCTCGGTTTGTGTGAATGTCATGTAGGCCGGATTAAGGCTATATAATTCAATAAATTTTTACAGGGCATTGGTAATATTGTTTTGTCAAAAGTCCCATTATAAAGCATAGGAGAATTTAACATGGGAAAGTCCCATTTGGGCCGAGTTTGGGCCCAAAATGGCCCAGTTCGTGCAATTCAAGGGCAACGAAACTTTTACACTTCAACGGGGGTATATATGAGGAGTGTTATGCATCAATAAGAAGAAAAGTTACTGAACAGATTTTGAGAAAACGACCGTCAAAGTTCAAAATTGGCCATTTTTTTACAAAAACGGCCGCTCTGACCTTGAAACCAAGGTCAAGGTCAAATTCAAGGTCACGAGAATATTCAGCATATATCATTTCCTATATGTCCACAATTGATTCCTACTCTGTAATCTCAATATTAAGTGAGATATTAGGCTTAATCATGTTAATGTGTCCCATTATAAAGCATAGGAGAATTTAACATGGAAAAGTCCCATCTGGGCCGAGTTTGGGCCCAAAATGGCCCACTTCGAGCGATTCAGGGGCAACAAAATTTATACATGTCACAGGGGTACATATGAGGAGTGTTATGCATCAATGAGAAAAAAAGTTACTGAACAGATTTTGAGAAAACAACCGTTAAAGTCCAAAATTTGCCATTTTTCGACGAAAACGGCCGCCATTTTGAAAAAAATGTGAAAATAAAAAAACTAAAAAAAACATTTCCTGGAAATATTTTTAGGTATTTTTGTGCAAAAATTTCAGCAATATTCCATCGTAAACTTTAAAGAACGGACTGAACGGACGGACGGATGACGGACGCAACGCCATGCCAATAGGTTATCGGACCATAGGTCCGGTAACCTAAAAATTAGCCCAATGGGCTAGTAAGGTTACCGGAGAAATATACAGAGTTAAGCCGAGAAAGTTGAAAGTCAAATTCAAGGTGACCACTGAAATCGCCATATCTCTAACCTTGAAAATGGGATCGAAGGTTAAATTCTAGATCACCAAACTATTCAGCATACATCATTTCCTATATGTTCACTATGGACCCCTAAGCTGCAAATTTGATAATAAGCGAGATATAAGCCATTTTGTAATCTGACTTTGAAAATAAAATGACTGACCTTGAAATTTAGGTCAAAGGTCAAATTCAATATCATTAAAATATTCAGAATATATCATTTCCTATATGTTCACAATTGATTCCTAATCTCTAAAGTCGATAATAAGCAAGATATTAGCCATTTTGTCCTGTTGACCTTGAAAATGAGGTCAAAGGTCAAATTCAAGGTCATGAGAATTTTCAGCATATATCATTTCCTATATGTTCACAATTAATTCCTAAACTGTAAAGTCGCTAATAAGCAAGATATTGGCCATTTTGTCCTGTGACCTTGAAAATAGGTCAAAGGTCAAATTCAAGGTCACGAGCATTTTCAGCATATATCATTTCCTATATGTTCACAATTGATTCCTAAGCTGTAAAGTCGCTAATAAGCAAGATATTGGCCATTTTGTCCTGTGACCTTGAAAATAGGCCAAAGGTCAAATTCAAGGTCATGAGCATTTTCAGCATATATCATTTCCTATATGTTCACAATTGATTCCTAAGCTGTAAAGTCGCTAATAAGCGAGATATTAGCCATTTTGTCCTGTTGACCTTGAAAATGAGATCAAAAGTCAAATTCAAGGTCACTAGAATATTCAGCATATATCATTTCCTATATGTTCACAATTGATTTCTAAGCTGTAAAGGCGCTAATAAGCAAGATATTGGCCGTTTTGTCCTGTGATCTTGAAAATGAGGTCAAAGGTCAAATTCAAGGTCACGAGAATTTTCAGCATATATCATTTCCTATATGTTCACAATCGATTCCTAAGCTGTAAAGTCGCTAATAAGCAAGATATTGGCCATTTTGTCCTGTGACCTTGAAAATGAGGTCAAAGCTCAAATTCAAGGCCACAAAAAAATTCAGCATATATCATTTCCTATATGTTCACAATTGATTCCTAAGCTGTAAAGTCGATAATAAGCGAGATATTAGCAATTTTGTCCTGTGACCTTGGAAATGAGGTCAAAGGTCAAATTCAAGGTCACAAAAATATTCAGCATATATCATTTCCTATATGTTCACAATTGATTCCTAAACTGTAAAGTCGATAATAAGCGAAATATTAGCCATTTTGTCATGTGACCTTGAAAATGAGGTCAAAGGTCAAATTCAAGGTCACAAGAATATTCAGCATATATCATTTCCTATATGTTCACAATTGATTCCTAAGCTGTAAAGTCGATAATAAGCGAGATATTACCCATTTTGTTCTGTGACCTTGAAAATGAGGTCAAAAGTCAAATTCAAGGTCACGAGAATATTCAGCATATATCATTTCCTATATGTCCACAATTCATTCCTAGTCTCTAATTTCAATATTAAGTGAGATATTAGGCTTAATGTGTGCCATTATAAAGCATAGGAAAATTTAACATGGGAAAGTCACATTTGGGCCGAGTTTGGGCCCAAAATGGCCCACTTCAAGCGATTCAAGCGCAACGAAATTTATACATGTCACAGGGGTACATATGAGGAGTGTTTTTCATCAATGAGAAAAAAAAGTTACTGAACAGATTTTGAGAAAACGACCGTCGAAGACCAAAAATGGCCATTTTTCGACGAAAACGGCCGCTCTGACCTTGAAACCAAGGTCAGAGGTCAAATTCAAGGTCATGACAATATTCAGCTAATATCATTTCCTATATGTCCACAATTGATTCCTAGTCTCTAATCTCAATATTAAGTGAGATATTAGGCTTTAATGTGTCCCATTATAAAGCATAGGAGAATTTAACATGGGAAAGTCCCATTTGGGCCGAGTTTGGGCCCAAAATGGCCCACTTCGAGCGATTCAAGCGCAACGAAATTTATACATGTCACAGGGGTACATATGAGGAGTGTTATGCATCAATAAAAAAAAAAGTTACTGAACAGATTTTGAGAAAATGGCCGCCAAAGTCCAAAATCAGGCATTTTTCGTCGAAAACGGCCGCCATTTTGAAAAAAATGCGAAAATCAAAAAACTAAAAAATACCTCCCTCTCGAAATATTTTTAGGCATTTTTGTGCAAAATTTCAGAAAAATTCGATCGTAAACTTTAAAGATAAAATTGTTGACGGACGACGACGACGACGACGACGACGACGACGACGACGACGACGACGACGACGACGGCGACGACGACGACGACGACGACGACGACGACGACGGACGACGACGACGCCGGACGCATCGCCATGCCAATAAGTTACGGACCAAAGGTCCGGTAACCTAAAAATACCTCCTTCTCAAAATATTTTTAGGCATTTTTGTGCAAAATTTCAGAAAGATTCGATCGTTAACTTTAAAGATAAAAATGTTAACGCCGGACGGACGGACGGACGTGCAGACGGACGGAGGACGGACGCAACGCCATGCCAATAGGTTATCGGACCAAAGGTCCGGTAACCTAAAAATTAAGAAATACCTCCATCTCGAAATATTTTTAGGCATTTTTGTGCATAATTTCAGGAAGATTCGATCGTAAACTTTAAAGATATTAATGTTGACGGACGACGACGATGGACGCAACGCCACGGCAATAGGTTATCGGATCAAAGGTCCGGTAACCTAAAAATGTGGACGGACGACGACGACGATGAAGACGACGTCGATGACGGACGGACGGACGGACGGACGCAACGCCACGGCAATAGGTTATCGGACCATAGGTCCGGTAACCTAAAAATACCTCCCTCTGGAAATATTTTTAGGCATATTTGTGCAAAATTTCAGAAAGATTCGACCGGAAACTTTAAAGATGAAATTGTTTACGGACGACGGAGGGACGACTGACGCAACGCCATGCCAATAGGTTATCGGACCAAAGGTCCGGTAAGCTAACAAACAAACAAGACCGGCTCCCCACAAACCAACTGACCAACATACTTGCCGGAATCTTCGATTCCGGCAAGTAACAAACAAACAGACAGACAGACCCAAATGCAATACCCTCTATTGGGGCGAGGGTAACAAACTCATTGAGGTTGGTCTATAGGATTGAGCAAAGTAGGAGACCCACGTTTTTGAGAGTTGAGATTTCTTCCAGTCTGAGATACTTGATATCCACTTCGGTAGAGCCTTCACGTCTGTCAGCTTCTCGATGCGTTCTTGGTTTAGTCGAGCACACCGCGGCCATAGGGTGTGACCTGTGGGGAACCTGCTCCTCGCTAAAACAGCGAGCAATATAGTATGTACTTCAAGCTATGATAAGCATGATAATAATGGTCACAATAATTGTATTTACAGTCTGGACAATACATAGCAAAAGCGTATTTTTGCAGAAATACTATTTTCTGTATTCCTGCAGAAATATGAAATATTGTATTCGAAATATATAGAAATACATGAAACTGTATTCCTGTTGTCCGTACAAAATACACAATATCGTATTTGTAAACTCTGAAACCTGTAAATTCTTTTAAAGCGGCTCTTTCACTTTCTTCCACTTCCCAGAATATTTTTTGGGCCTATGCATATTTTAAGTTTCATCAACTGATAGACATGTCAGTTGCAAAATAGTGACAATAGAACATCACACACGGGTCTTGTAAGCTAAAATATTGAGGGATTTCCTCGGTCACTTCCTCGGTTCACTCCATGGCCTAGCATGCGGCCATGCGTGATATTTGCATATTCATGAGCTCGGTGAGTGTTGATGTCTCACATACAGTGCCCATTCGTTTCGCGTTATTGCTAGTTAAAAACTAGCCCAAGGGCTAAGATAGGTTACCGGACAATTCCGGTTGAAGCACGACAGGTGAGATATGACATTCAGATTAACCATTTGAGGTCATCTTCTTGAACTTCAATGTCGCCATCAAGTGTGCAGCATATAACCTTGTATATGTTCAAAATACAAATACAAGGTCTATCTACAAGTATTTTGTCTTTAGACAAAATTTACACATTTCAGTCCCATCTCAATTACACATCTCAATTTTTTTCAAAGGGTGAACATTTTTTTTTTTTTTGCCTAGAAATGAACCAAAATGGATAGAAATGTTATCTGGACTTTGGTCAATAAATACATACAAACATACAATGCGATTTGAGGCAAAAAAAAATTGTTTTCCGCTGACCAGTCAAAAATTCAAAACGGCCGCCACCCAGAGACCGGCGATTCAAGGGCAACCAAACTTACACACATCATAAAGGTACATAAGGGGAATCCTTTGAAACAAAAATCTCAAATCTGAACAGACAGTTTTTGAGAACATAGCACCAAGGGTGCTGTAGCTTACCGGCAATCATGTGAATTGCGTGGAATGCTGAATACATATAAATTGTTACACTGATGGTAAAATCTATATGTTAAAACATGTCATAAATGTTGATAGAAACACACTTTCTGTATGGACTTCAATACGAAATCAAGTTACATCTTGAAAGATTTTTTTCGTCAATGACAAATTTTCACAGACAGTCCATTCAAAGGCAACAAAACTTATACACATCACAAAGGTACATAAGGATAATCTTATACATGATTTTTAAGAAAACTGTCTGAATAGTTTTCGAGAAAATGACCACCAAAGGCAAAATTCATTGTTTTTTTCGACAAAAAAGGTCGTTTTGACCTTTCAAGGTCATTGAAGGTCAAATTCAAGGTCACCACTCAAACCGCAATATATGACTTCCCATTTGAATGTGCCAATACTTAGGCTCTATCTTGAAGTGTTCTATGAGATTACTCTGCATAGCTCCCATTATGAAGGAAAAATTGGGTGAAATTTTCAGTCCAAAAAAATTTTCAATGGTCAAAAAAAATTTTTTTTTTTTTCCTGGAAATGGCTCAAAACGAATAGTGACTTGATTTGGGACAAAAAAATTTTTTTTCGCCGAACCGTCAAAAAATCAAAATGGCCGCCACACGCAGACCGGCGATTCAAGGGCACCTAAACTTATACATGTCATAGAGGTACATGAGAGGAATGTTTTGAAACAAAAATCTGTTTTTGAGAAAATGACCACCAAAGTCCAAAATTGGCAATTTTTCGTCAAAAATGGCTGCCAAATCGGCAAAAACGATTCAATCCAAAAAATTAAAAAAACTTTTTTAAATATTGGCCTAAGGTTTGTTCTGACAAATTTATGGGGAAATTCATCATGCCAAAAAAAAGTTACAGACCCGGACGGACGACGGACGCCGGATGGACGACAGACGAAAAACCACGATAATAGCTTATCGGCCCAAATTAGCCCAAAGCCTAAGATAGGTTACCGGACAATTTTGGTTTGGCAATGACAGCATTGGCAGGTAACAGACCTTTTAATCAAGGTCATCCTATGAACTTCGATGTTACCATTACATGTATGTGTGCGGCATTTGATATTCTATATGTTGGGTGGAATCGTTTAGGCCGCTCAGGTCAATTTACACATTCCAAGTCAGACTTTGCACTCAAGGTCATCTGACGTCAAGTTCAAGGTCATCATTAGTTGTGCCATGTATGTCTTCCTATATGTTCATAATGCCAACATGCGCTCTATCTGCAAGCATTTCATCTATAGAGGCAAATCTGGACATTTTTTTACCCCAAAATGGCTGCTTTGACTTTTCAAGGTCATCGAAGGTCAAATTCAAGGTCACCACACAAGTCGCCATATATGACTTCCCATTTGAAAGTGCCAACTTCTAAGCTCTATCTTCGAGCGTTTTATGAGTACAGTCCTGACAGCTCCCATTATGAAGGAAAAAAGTCCAAAATTTTTTCCATAGGGTGAAAAAAATTTTTTGCCCTAGAAATGGCCCAAAATGGATAGTAATGCGATTTGGGGCGAAAAAAAATTTTTTCACCGACCCGCCAAAAATTCAAAATGGCCGCCACACGGAAACCGGCAAATTTAGGGCAACCAAACTTATACATATCACAGAGGTATATGAGAGGAATCTTTTGAAACCAAAAACTCAAAACTGATTAGACAGTTTTTGAGAAAATGGCCGTCAAAGTCCAAAATTTAGCGTTTTTCGACAAAAACGACCGCCATTTTGAAAAAAATGCGAAAATCAAAAAACAAAAAAGTACCTCCTTCTCAAAATATTTTTAGGCATTTCAGTGCAAAATTTCAGAAAGATTCGATCGTTAACTTTAAAGATAAAAATGTTAACGCCGGACGGACGCAACGCCATGCCAATAGGTTATCGGACCAAAGGTAAGGTAACCTAAAAATTAGGAAAAGGGCCAAAGATATGTTACCGAACAATGTTTAATATTTTAGATGTTAGCCAGGTCACTGGTTAAATTCAAGGTCAAGAGAATATTCAGCATATATACCGTATTTATTCAATTAGTTCGAACAGCTAAAAATAATTAAATTTTGAAATGTTCGAATTATTAGATTCACGATAAAATCGTCCGTCAAAACGAAAAAAAATCCCAAACCCAGATCGATCATGCCATGGCAGATAGGCCTACGCGAGTTGACAGATGCCGCTCATGCTGGCTGGTTAGGGCCTGTACGATTGATAGGTTAACTGCAGACAACTAGCATTTTAAAAAATTAGCCCAAGGGCTAAGAAAGGTTACCGGACAATATACATTTTAGATATTAGCCTTTTGTCCAGTGACCTTGAAAATAATTTTTCAACAAATATATCACTTCTAGTATGTCCACAATAAATTCCTAAGCTGTAAAGTCTATAATAAGTGAGATATTAGCCATTCTGTGATCGGTGATGTGACCTAGAAAATGAGGTCAAAGTTCAAGTTCATGAAAAGAATAAGTATATATCATTCCTCTATATTCGCAATTGATTCCTAAGCTGTAAAGATGATAATAAGCGACATATTAGCCATTTTGTTCTCTGACCTTGAAAATTGGATCAAAGGTCAAATTTTAGATCATCGAAATATTCAGCACACATCATTTCCTATATGTTCACTATGGACCCCTAAGCTGTAAACTTGATAATAAGCGAGATCTAAGCCATTTTGTATTCTGAACTTGAAAATAAAATGACTAACCTTGAAATTTAGGTCAAGGGTCAAATTCAAGGTCACTAGAATATTCAGCATATATCATTTCCTATATGTTCACAATTGCTTCCTAAGCTGTAAAGTTGATAATAAGCAAGATATTAGCCATTTTGTCCTGTTGACCTTGAAAATGAGGTCAAAAGTCATATTCAAGGTCACTAGAATATTCAGCATATATCATTTCCTATATGTCCACAATTGATTCCTAGTCTCTAATCTCAATATTAAGTGAGATACTAGACATAAAAGCCTATAGGCTTTGTGGCATCCCCCAATTTTTCTTTTCTTTTCTAATGGTGAAACTTGACTGTTATTATAATACATATACCAGGATTATTGAACACAGGTGGGAGTGAGAGTTCAAATTATAGCAGTTGCTCACTAGACAAATGTCCATCAGATATTTGTTTTAATCTCAATAGGTATTAAATGTACAGACATGACAGACATTCACAATACAAGCAAAAAGGAAATTATTCTGGGTTCTGACTAAGTAAAACAATGATAATTTGGTCACTGCATGTGAAATACAGCTAGAAAACAAAACAATGCATGTAGTTTCATCCAGATAAACACAGTGCTGTTTTAACTGAATACAATGAACAATTGACCGGCAAGCAAGGCCCAGGCAGACCTTCAAAGCTGTTATCTTCAGTTTGGGTCATCATTATATAACCACCTATTGTTTTCTTTAGAAAGGGAAGGAGGGCATTGTTCCAACTTGTTGGTGTTAGTATAGTAAACTGGGGTGAGGGGACAGGAGAGGGGGGGGGGGGAAGAGGGGCAGTGCATACAAGTCACTGATACATTGCTACATTCATATGCAGATTAGACTGGCTGACAGTGGAGGTGAGGGAGGGAGAGGGGGGGGGGTATTGCCTTATCACAGGCATTACTGAGCAGGGCTCTCATATACTGCACTGGCTGAGAGGGCAGAGCCTAGCCTCATGCTGGACATGCAGGCTGCAGTCAGTGAATACAGTAGCATGGCTCAGTCACAGTATTACATCTGCATGGGGGCAGGTGAGGGAAAAATTCTAAGTCCAAAAAAAAATACACCCAAAAAATTTTTTCCCCCTGGAAATTGCCTGAATCAAGTTGGTGTTAGTATAGTAAACTGGGGTGAGGGGACAGGAGAGGGGGGGGGGGGGGGGAAGAGGGGCAGTGCATACAAGTCACTGATACATTGCTACATTCATATGCAGATTAGACTGGCTGACAGTGGAGGTGGGGGAGGGAGAGGGGGGGGGGGGGTATTGCCTTATCACAGGCATTACTGAGCAGGGCTCTCATATACTGCACTGGCTGAGAGGGCAGAGCCTAGCCTCATGCTGGACATGCAGGCTGCAGTCAGTGAATACAGTAGCATGGCTCAGTCACAGTATTACATCTGCATGGGGGCAGGTGAGGGAAAAATTCTAAGTCCAAAAAAAAATACACCCAAAAAATTTTTTCCCCCTGGAAATTGCCTGAATCAAATTATGACATTGACAGGAATCGCCCGATTTTTTTTTCCAAAATGGCCGCTGGCGGCCATCTTGGATTTCGGGTCTCGACGAAAAACAATAGGGGTTAGGAGCAAAGTATTTCGGATGAGCTGTGAAAATTTCGGAAAGATAGATTAAGGCGTTCAAGAGTTATGATCCGGAAACCGAACGGCGGAAGAAAAAAAAAAAAAAAAAAAAAAGAAAAAAAAAAAAAAAAAAACAGACAAAAACATAAGGCCTCCCGATTTTCAATCGGGATGCCTAATTAGGCATAATGTGTCCCATTATAAAGCATAGGAGAATTTAACATGGGAAAGTCCCATTTGGGCCGAGTTTGGGCCAAAATGGCCCACTTCGAGCGATTCAAGTGCAACGAAATTTATAGACATCATAGAAGTACATATGAGGAGTGTTATGTATCAAAAAGAAAAAAAGTTGCCGAAAACGACTGCCATTTTGAAAAAAATGCGAAAATCAAAAAACTAAAAAATACCTCCCTCTAGAAATATTTTTAGGCATTTTTGTGCAAAATTTCAGAAAAATTCGACCTTAAACTTTAAAGATAAAATTGTTGACGGACGACGACGACGGACGACGTACGACGACGCCGGACGCATCGCCATGCCAATAGGTTATCGGACCAAAATTCACTGCCACCTGGCGAATATATCGCTGATTACTCATATCGTAGTGCTGCCACCTGGCGAGTTGTAAGTTTTGGCAGCTGACAAGTTGATTTCGTTCGTTGTTTCAATCGAAATTTCGATCGTAAATTTGACTGTTCGAACTAAACGAGTCAATTTGAAAATTATTTTCTTGAATAATTTTTGGTGTTCGAATTATTAGTGTGTTCGAACTAATTGAATAAATACGGTAATATTAAGCATATATCATGTCCACAGTTGATTGCTAACCTGTAAATTCAATAATCGGAGAGATATTAGCAATTTTGTGCTGTGGCCTTGAAAATGAAGGCAAAGGTTCAAATTCAAGGTCATCAAAATATTCAGTGTATATCATTTTCTATATGTCCACAATTGATTCCCAAGCCATACAGTCAATAGAGGAGCAAGATATGAGCCAGTTCATCCTTGGACCTTGAAAATGTGGTCAGATGTCAAATTCAAGGTCACGAGAATATTCAGCATATATCATTTCCTATATGTCCACAATTGATTCCTAAGCTGTAAAATCGATAATAAGTGAGATACTAACCATTCTGTCCTGTGACCTTGAAAATGAGGTCAAAGGTCAAATTCAAGGTCATGACAATAATTTGCATATATCATTTCCTATATGTTCATAACTGATTCCTAAGCTGTAAAGTCAATAACAAGCGAGATATTAGCCATTTTGTCCTATGACCTTGAAAATAAGGTCAAAGGTCAAATTTAAGGTCATCAGAATATTCAGCATGTATCATTTCCTATATGTCCACAATTGATTCCTAAGCTGTAGAGTCGATTATAAGCGAGATATAAGCCATTTTGTCCTGTGACCTTGAAAATGGGGTCAAAGGTCAAATTCAAGGTCATCAGTATATTCAGCATATATCATTTCCTATATGTCCACAATTGATTCCTAAGCTGTAGAGTCGATAATAAGCGAGATATAAGCCATTTTGTGCTCTGACCTTGAAACTGAGGTCAGAGGTCAAATTCAAGGTCACGAGAACATTCAGCATATATCATTTCCTATATGTCCACAATTGATTCCTAGTCTCTAAACTCAAAAATTAGCCCAATGGGCTAGAAAGGTTACCGGAGAAATATACAGAGTTAAGCCGAGAAAGTTGAAGGTCAAATTCAAGGTGACCACTGAAATCGCCATATCTCTAACCTTGAAAATGGGATCAAAGGTTAAATTCTAGATCACCAAACTATTCAGCATACATCATTTCCTATATGTTCACTATGGACTTCTAAGCTGTAAATTTGATAATAAGCGAGATATAAGCCATTTTGTAATCTGACTTTGAAAATAAAAAATTAGCCCAAAGGCTAGGATAGGTTACCGGACAATTTTGGTTTGGCCATGGCAGCATTGGCAGGTAACAGACCTTGAGATTTACCAATCAAGGTTCGCAGTGTAAACATATGACTTTGGGATTTACCAATCAAGGTCATCCGTATGAACTTCGATGTAACCATTACATGTATGTGTGCGGCATTTGATATTCTATATGTTGGGTGGAATCGTTTAGGCCGCTCAGGTCAATTTACACATTCCAAGTCAGACATTTGGCACTCAAGGTCATCTGACGTAAAGTTCAAGGTCATCATTAGTTGTGCCATATATGTCTTCCTATATGTTCATAATGCAAACAGGAGCTCTATCTGCAAGCATTTCATCTACAAAGGCAAATCTGGGCATTTTTTGACCCCAAAATGGCTGTTTTGACCTTTCAAGGTCATCCAAGGTCAAATTCATATGTCATTTCCTATATGTCCACAATTGATTCCTAGTCTCTAATCTCAATATTAAGTGAGATACTAGACATAAAAGCCTATAGGCTTTGTGGCATCCCCCAATTTTTCTTTTCTTTTCTAATGGTGAAACTTGACTGTTATTATAATACATATACCAGGATTATTGAACACAGGTGGGAGTGAGAGTTCAAATTATAGCAGTTGCTCACTAGACAAATGTCCATCAGATATTTGTTTTAATCTCAATAGGTATTAAATGTACAGACATGACAGACATTCACAATACAAGCAAAAAGGAAATTATTCTGGGTTCTGACTAAGTAAAACAATGATAATTTGGTCACTGCATGTGAAATACAGCTAGAAAACAAAACAATGCATGTAGTTTCATCCAGATAAACACAGTGCTGTTTTAACTGAATACAATGAACAATTGACCGGCAAGCAAGGCCCAGGCAGACCTTCAAAGCTGTTATCTTCAGTTTGGGTCATCATTATATAACCACCTATTGTTTTCTTTAGAAAGGGAAGGAGGGCATTGTTCCAACTTGTTGGTGTTAGTATAGTAAACTGGGGTGAGGGGACAGGAGAGGGGGGGGGGGGGGGGAAGAGGGGCAGTGCATACAAGTCACTGATACATTGCTACATTCATATGCAGATTAGACTGGCTGACAGTGGAGGTGGGGGAGGGAGAGGGGGGGGGGGGTATTGCCTTATCACAGGCATTACTGAGCAGGGCTCTCATATACTGCACTGGCTGAGAGGGCAGAGCCTAGCCTCATGCTGGACATGCAGGCTGCAGTCAGTGAATACAGTAGCATGGCTCAGTCACAGTATTACATCTGCATGGGGGCAGGTGAGGGAAAAATTCTAAGTCCAAAAAAAAATACACCCAAAAAATTTTTTCCCCCTGGAAATTGCCTGAATCAAGTTGGTGTTAGTATAGTAAACTGGGGTGAGGGGACAGGAGAGGGGGGGGGGGAAGAGGGGCAGTGCATACAAGTCACTGATACATTGCTACATTCATATGCAGATTAGACTGGCTGACAGTGGAGGTGGGGGAGGGAGAGGGGGGGGGGGGTATTGCCTTATCACAGGCATTACTGAGCAGGGCTCTCATATACTGCACTGGCTGAGAGGGCAGAGCCTAGCCTCATGCTGGACATGCAGGCTGCAGTCAGTGAATACAGTAGCATGGCTCAGTCACAGTATTACATCTGCATGGGGGCAGGTGAGGGAAAAATTCTAAGTCCAAAAAAAAATACACCCAAAAAATTTTTTCCCCCTGGAAATTGCCTGAATCAAATTATGACATTGACAGGAATCGCCCGATTTTTTTTTCCAAAATGGCCGCTGGCGGCCATCTTGGATTTCGGGTCTCGACGAAAAACAATAGGGGTTAGGAGCAAAGTATTTCGGATGAGCTGTGAAAATTTCGGAAAGATAGATTAAGGCGTTCAAGAGTTATGATCCGGAAACCGAACGGCGGAAGAAAAAAAAAAAAAAAAAAAAAAGAAAAAAAAAAAAAAAAAAACAGACAAAAACATAAGGCCTCCCGATTTTCAATCGGGATGCCTAATTAGGCATAATGTGTCCCATTATAAAGCATAGGAGAATTTAACATGGGAAAGTCCCATTTGGGCCGAGTTTGGGCCAAAATGGCCCACTTCGAGCGATTCAAGTGCAACGAAATTTATAGACATCATAGAAGTACATATGAGGAGTGTTATGTATCAAAAAGAAAAAAAGTTGCCGAAAACGACTGCCATTTTGAAAAAAATGCGAAAATCAAAAAACTAAAAAATACCTCCCTCTAGAAATATTTTTAGGCATTTTTGTGCAAAATTTCAGAAAAATTCGACCTTAAACTTTAAAGATAAAATTGTTGACGGACGACGACGACGGACGACGTACGACGACGCCGGACGCATCGCCATGCCAATAGGTTGCGGACCATAGGTCCGGTAACCTAAAAACTTGAATAACTGGCTGCTAAATCGCCGGGTAACTGTAGTTTATAATCTCGTATTGATGCTAGATTCTGGTCATATTGCAAGTGCATTCGAGTCACTCGACTCGGAAAATCTTCAATAGCCCGCAAACCGCCTGGCACTATGAGGTCCGCGCTTTTTGTCATATACCCTAGCATTGGAAGGCCTAATCGCGATCACTGCCACCTGGCGAATATATCGCTGATTACTCATATCGTAGTGCTGCCACCTGGCGAGTTGTAAGTTTTGGCAGCTGACAAGTTGATTTCGTTCGTTGTTTCAATCGAAATTTCGATCGTAAATTTGACTGTTCGAACTAAACGAGTCAATTTGAAAATTATTTTCTTGAATAATTTTTGGTGTTCGAATTATTAGTGTGTTCGAACTAATTGAATAAATACGGTAATATTAAGCATATATCATGTCCACAGTTGATTGCTAACCTGTAAATTCAATAATCGGAGAGATATTAGCAATTTTGTGCTGTGGCCTTGAAAATGAAGGCAAAGGTTCAAATTCAAGGTCATCAAAATATTCAGTGTATATCATTTTCTATATGTCCACAATTGATTCCCAAGCCATACAGTCAATAGAGGAGCAAGATATGAGCCAGTTCATCCTTGGACCTTGAAAATGTGGTCAGATGTCAAATTCAAGGTCACGAGAATATTCAGCATATATCATTTCCTATATGTCCACAATTGATTCCTAAGCTGTAAAATCGATAATAAGTGAGATACTAACCATTCTGTCCTGTGACCTTGAAAATGAGGTCAAAGGTCAAATTCAAGGTCATGACAATAATTTGCATATATCATTTCCTATATGTTCATAACTGATTCCTAAGCTGTAAAGTCAATAACAAGCGAGATATTAGCCATTTTGTCCTATGACCTTGAAAATAAGGTCAAAGGTCAAATTTAAGGTCATCAGAATATTCAGCATGTATCATTTCCTATATGTCCACAATTGATTCCTAAGCTGTAGAGTCGATTATAAGCGAGATATAAGCCATTTTGTCCTGTGACCTTGAAAATGGGGTCAAAGGTCAAATTCAAGGTCATCAGTATATTCAGCATATATCATTTCCTATATGTCCACAATTGATTCCTAAGCTGTAGAGTCGATAATAAGCGAGATATAAGCCATTTTGTGCTCTGACCTTGAAACTGAGGTCAGAGGTCAAATTCAAGGTCACGAGAACATTCAGCATATATCATTTCCTATATGTCCACAATTGATTCCTAGTCTCTAAACTCAAAAATTAGCCCAATGGGCTAGAAAGGTTACCGGAGAAATATACAGAGTTAAGCCGAGAAAGTTGAAGGTCAAATTCAAGGTGACCACTGAAATCGCCATATCTCTAACCTTGAAAATGGGATCAAAGGTTAAATTCTAGATCACCAAACTATTCAGCATACATCATTTCCTATATGTTCACTATGGACTTCTAAGCTGTAAATTTGATAATAAGCGAGATATAAGCCATTTTGTAATCTGACTTTGAAAATAAAAAATTAGCCCAAAGGCTAAGATAGGTTACCGGACAATTTTGGTTTGGCCATGGCAGCATTGGCAGGTAACAGACCTTGAGATTTACCAATCAAGGTTCGCAGTGTAAACATATGACTTTGGGATTTACCAATCAAGGTCATCCGTATGAACTTCGATGTAACCATTACATGTATGTGTGCGGCATTTGATATTCTATATGTTGGGTGGAATCGTTTAGGCCGCTCAGGTCAATTTACACATTCCAAGTCAGACATTTGGCACTCAAGGTCATCTGACGTCAAGTTCAAGGTCATCATTAGTTGTGCCATATATGTCTTCCTATATGTTCATAATGCAAACAGGAGCTCTATCTGCAAGCATTTCATCTACAAAGGCAAATCTGGGCATTTTTTGACCCCAAAATGGCTGTTTTGACCTTTCAAGGTCATCCAAGGTCAAATTCAAGGTCACCACACAAGTCGCCATATATGACTTCCCATTTGAAAGTGCCAATTTCTAAGCTCTATCTTCAAGCGTTCTATGAGTACAGTCCGGACAGCTCCCATTATGAAGGGAAAAAGTGCCGAAAATTTTCGAAGTCTAAAATTTTTTTCAAAGGGTGAAAAATTTTTTTTGCCCTAGAAATGGCCCAAAATGGATAGTAATGCGATTTGGGGCGAAAAAATTTTTTTTCGCCGACCCGCCAAAAATTCAAAATGGCCGCCACACGGAAACCAGCAGATTTAGGGCAACCAAACTTATACATATCACAGAGGTATATGAGGGGAATCTTTTGAAACCAAAAACTCAAAACTGATCAGACAGTTTTTGAGAAAATGGCCGTCAAAGTCCAAAATTTAGCGTTTTTCGACAAAAACGGCCGCCATTTTGAAAAAAGTGCGAAAATCAAAAAACAAAAAAATACCTCCTTCTCAAAATATTTTTAGGCATTTTTGTGCAAAATTTCAGAAAGATTCGATCGTTAACTTTAAAGATAAAAATGTTAACGCCGGACGGACGGACGGACGGACGGCTAGACGGACGGACGACGGACGCAACGCCATGCCAATAGGTTATCGGACCAAAGGTCCGGTAACCTAAAAATACCTCTCTCTCGAAATATTTTTAGGCATTTTTGCGCAAAATTTCAGAAAAATTCGATCGTAAACTTCAAAGATAAAATTGTTGACGGACGACGACGACGACGGACGACGACGACGACGGACTACGGCGACGCCGGACGCATCGCCATGCCAATAGGTTACGGACCATAGGTCCGGTAACCTAATAATAAGTGAGATATTAGGCATGATGTGTCCCATTATAAAGCATAGGAGAATTTAACATGGGAAAGTCCCATTTGGGACGAGTTTGGGCCAAAATGGTCCACTTTGAGCGATTCAAGCGCAACGAAATTTATGGACATCATAGGAGTACATATGAGGAGTGTTATGTATCAAAAAGAAAAAAAGTTACTGAACAGATTTTGAGAAAATGGCCGTGAAAGTCTAAAATCAGGCATTTTTCGTCGAAAACGGCCGCCATTTCGAAAAAAATGTGAAAATTAAAAAACTAAAAAATACCTCCTTCTTGAATTATTTTCAAGTATTTTTGTGCAAAATTTCAGAAAAATTCGCCCGTAAACAAAAAAGATAAAAATGTGGACGACGACGACGGACGCCGGACACAACGCCATGCCAATAGGTTATCGGACCATAGGTCCGGTAACCTAAAAATGCAGACTCGGCAAAAAATTAGGCCAAGGGCCAAAGATAGGTTACCGGACAATGTTTAATATTTTAGATGTTAGCCAGGTCACTTGTTAAATTCAAGGCGAAGAGAATATTCAGCATATATAATATTAAGCTTATATCATGTCCATAGTTGATTGCTAAGCTGTAAATTCAATAATCAGGGAGATATTAGCAATTTTGTGTTGTGGCCTTGAAAATGAAGGCAAAGGTCAAATTCAAGGTCATGACAATAGTTTGCATATATCATTTCCTATATGTTCATACCTGATTCCTAAGCTGTAGAGTCGATAATAAGCGAGATATAAGCCATTTTGTCCTATAACCTTGAAAATGTTGTCAAAGGTCAAATTCAAGGTCATCAGAATATTCAGCATATATCATTTCCTATATGTCCACAATTGATTCCTAAGCTGTAGAGTCGATAATAAGCGAGATACAAGCCATTTTGTGCTCTGACCTTGAAACTGAGGTCAGAGGTCAAATTCAAGGTCACGAAGATATTCAGCATATATCATTTCCTATATGTCCACAATTGATCCCTAAGCTGTCAAATCGATAATAAGTGAGATATTAGCCATTTTGTCCTGTGACCTTGAAAATGAGGTCAAAGGTCAAATTCAAGGTCATGAGAATATTCAGCATATATCACTTCCTATATGTCCACAATTGATTCCTGAGCTGTAAAGTCAATAATAAGCGAGATATTGGCCATTTTGTGCTCTGATCTTGTAAATGAGGTTAAAGGTCAAATTCAAGGTCACAAGAATATTCAGCATATATCATTTCCTATATGTCCACAATTGATTCCGAGTCTCTAATCTCAATATTAAGTGAGATATCAAGAACATTGTGGCCCATTATAAAGCATAGGAGAATTTAACATGGGAAAGTCCTATTTGGGCCTGTAAACAACATCAAAATGGCCGCCACACGCAGACCGGCGATTCAAGAGCATCGAGCATCGAACCCTTTGAAACTAAAATCTCAAAACTGATCAGACAGTTTATGAGTAAATTATTTTTAAAGTTGAAGACATGCAAAAACAGCCATTTTCGGCATAAAAATTTTCAATGGCCAAAAAAAAATGTTTTTTTTTGCTGGAAATGGCTCAAAACGAATAGTGACTCGATTTGGGACAAAGAAATTTTTTTTCGCCGACCCGTCAAAAAATCAAAATGGCCGCCACACGCAGACCGTTATTTCAAAGGCAACAAAACTTATATAATCACAAATGTAAATAAGAAGAATCTTATACATGATTTTGAGGAAAACTGTCTGGAAAGACTTTGAGAAAAGAGCCATCAAAGTAAAAATTCATCGTTTTTTCGACAAAAAAGGTCGTTTTGACCTTTCAAGGTCATTGAAGGTCAAATTCAAAGTCATCACTCAAACCGCAATATATGATTTCCCATTTGAATGTGCCCACTTAGGCTCTATCTTGAAGTTTTGCCACGGCTACATTTACCGTAATTTGACGTATTTTATAAAATAACAATTAAGCTGGTGTTCCGTGCTGGATTGCGAAGTCTTTTTATTCTTAACTGGTATTTTAATTTGCCCAGTAAAGGCATGTGTTAGGCTATATCTGATGATATCAGATGCAGATATTCCTAAAAAATTTCCAATGTTTTGAGGATATTTTAATGAGGTTCCATATCATTTTAGCAGGCGTATCTGTTCCATTGATCGATTTTAAAATAAATGTTTACTTATTCGTGATATGAATGAGGTACGCCATGTCTTTCATCCTAGTATAGGAAATGAATTGGAATCATGTAGGGGATAAAATTATGGCTTCTTCTTTTTTTTTTTTTGGGGGGGGGGGGGGTAACGTTGTGTAAGATACATTCAGCTGTCGTGGTGCTGATGATGTGCTCAAGCTCTGATGTCGTCTTCCGCAGTTTGCTGCATTTTCTTGTTTTGATATAATTTTGTCAACTGATCTGGCTTTTCAATCTGAACAAATATTAGTAACTAAGTGCAAATGCCAGTTTAACTTCATTACACATTGTCAACACTAGCAACCTATCCCACTTGGCAATTTAGGTTAATATTACTCGAAGAACCTCTCTTTCAATCCGTATCAATCTGTATCCAACATTCATATTGAAAAGCTCTTTTAAGCAGTTTTCAGCATGAATTGCCGGATAGGAACTGATACAGATTGAAAGAGAGGTTCTTGGTGTGATATTCCACCTAAATTGCCAAGTGTGATATCTTCCAAGTTTGGACAATGTGTAATGAAGTCAGATGAATTTCCAGATTTCAGTGTTTACAAATACAATATTGTATACTGACAAATACTGACAACAGGAATACCGTTCCATGTATTTCTATATTTTGAATACATGTACAATATTTTGTATTTTGGCAGGAATACGGAAAATGGTATTTCTGCAGAAATATGCTTTTGGTATATTGTCCGGACGGATTTATTTCTCAGTATGGCTTCATTGCAATGTCGCTTCTGAAGGGAAAAAGAGCATCAAGGTGCATCGAGGTGCATGTATTAGTATCATTCGATGGATAGAACAGACCACCAGGATCTAACGAAAATAGTCAGCTTTCCTTGGGGCCTTCACATCATGAAGGCAAGCCACTAACCACCAAATGTTGGGATGGCTCCAGGTTTCATCCGGATCTTTCCAATAGTATCTCCAAAATCAAGTTCATCTTCTTCCTCATCTGAAGAATTCATTTCATCATCATCATCATCCGCATCATCTGCATCGTCATCATCTCTCTCATCATCATCATCTGTGTCATCATTTCCTGACCCGTAGTCTGTAGCATCCTGAGAATGTCATTAGAAAGAAATACTGTCAAAAACTAGTACTGAAAAGGTTAAATAGAAGTTAAGGCCTAAAGGTGCCTTTGAGGCATTTCGGTGTTAAGACTAATTTATAATATTTATAGCATGTTTTCCACGAGCTCTACGACACACCGTTTCCAAGGTATCAACGAAAATGAACAAGAGCCACTGGCCTCATAGGAAGAGCTTTGAAAATGTTTGCACAGAACTAGTTCAAAACCCTCGAATAGTGTATCCTATTCGGTACATATATGTTGTGGCCATATTGTAACTGTAGCCCATGATATTGTATCAACTGGCCAATCATTACTTGCCAGAATCTTCGATTTTGGCAAGTATGTTGATCTGTTTGTGGGGAAGTTTGTGGATTTGTTTGTGGATTTGTTTGTTTGTTCGCACTCTAGCGTCTACAGTTCTCATTGGAGTCCTTCCAAAGTTGGTGTGCATATTCTGTAGGATAACGGGCAGGTCAAGTTCGATTTTGGTGTTTCTAGGTCAAAGGTCAAGGTCAAGGTCACGCAAAACATTGAAAACACATAAGTGGTCATAACTGCGATTCTAATGGTCCTAGAGACTTCGAATCAAGTTCATATTGTAGATAAACTCGAGTTCTATCTTCTGTGACCTTGATCTCGACATTTGACCTTGACCTTGAGAAGTTCGCCTGTGGTCGAAGTCAAGGTCAAGTACGAAGGTCGGCGCAGCATATCGACTAGTATATCGTTTGAAAGGTCTTGAGTCCCTGATTCCAATGATATCTTATTTTTGGCGCTGCGACGTAAACTGACGTCACAATGACGTCATAAACATCGAAAATCCGAAATTTCAAAGGGTCATAACATCGTCAATAGTGTATGGAATCCCTTGAAATTTGATATGCATTTTGACAGCATTGACCTCCACGAACTCAAGTACAAAGGTCAAAGGTCAAGGTCAAGGTCATCGAAATCCCAGAAAAACATGTTTTCTGTAATAACATCCGTTTGAATCATCCTGGGCTCATGAAATTTGAACCATATCATTCAGAAAAGGTATATCAATCAGACAAATATGTCAATTCCATTGTTGACCTCGAACTTTGTCTATAATCTGACAAAACTCAATCAGGACTCTATGAGGATTTTGGATTTTACAGATATTTTTTATGTTTTCATGGCTCCAATTTTCATAAATTTACTGAACATTCAATTCTAAAGCATTTCATGCAGTCAGTTGCAGAGTTATTTCTAGTTTATGGTCCACTTTTCACATTTGGAATAAATTGAAAACTCGCCGAGATATCAAAGTAGAAAGAGCAGTGGGGGTGAATCTGATTCTCAATCCATTCACACAACAATTAGCTGTAGAAACGATTACCCCCTGTGGACACGTCCCCTTCTAAATATACACACTCGGTTGCGTAGTAGTACAGTATATCATATATATATATCCGAAACTGGTACTGTCAAGCGACAGGCCACTTTATATCAGAACTTTATTACTTGCCAGAATCTTCGATTTTGGCAAGTATGTTGATCTGTTTGTGGGGAAGTTTGTGGATTTGTTACTTGCCGGAATCTAAAGATTTCGGCAAGTATATTGGTCTGTTCGTTTGTTACTTGCCGGAATCTAAAGATTTCGGCAAGTATGTTGGTCTGTTTGTGGATTTGTTTGTGGATTTGTTTGTTACTTGCCGGAATCTTCGATTTCGGCAAGTATATTGGTCGGTTGGTTTGTTTGTGGGTCTGTTTGTTTGTTTGTTCGCCCTCTAGTGTCCACAATTTTCTCTCGATTTCTTCCAAACTTAGTGTGCATATTATGTAGGTTCATGCCTCGCGACTGCACACTTTTGGTGATTCTAAGTCCAAGGTCAAGGTCAAGGTCACGCAAAACGATGAAAACACACAAATGGCCATAACTCCGGTTCTAATTGTGCTAGAGACTTCAAACCAAATTCATATTGTAGATAAACTCGAGTTCTATCTTCTGTGACCTTGATCTTGACATTTGACTTTGAACTTGAGAAGTTCGCCATGAGGTGAATGTCAAGGTCAAGTACAAAGGTCAGCGCACTATATCGAGTAGTATATCGTTGGAAAGGTCTTGGATCCCTGATTGCAGTGATACCTTATTTTTGGCGCTGCGACGTACACTGACGTCACAATGACGTCATAAACCTTAAATTTCCGAAATTTCAAAAGGCCATAACATCGTCAATACTGTATGGAATCTCTTGAAACTTGATATGCATATTGACAGCAATGACCTCTACGAATTTGAGTACAAAGGTCAAAGGTCAAGGTCAAGGTCATCGAAATCCCAGAAAAACATGTTTCCGGTAATAACATCCGTTTGAATTGTCGTAGGTTCTTGAAATTTGAACCATATCATTCAGAAGAGGTATAGCAATCGGGCGTATATGTCAATTTCATGATTGACCTTGAACTTGGTCAGGAAAAAAAGGTCATATGAGAAAAACTTCAAGGTCAAATTTTAAAACTAACTGAAACCTATCAAGTAGTATGTCAAATGAAAGGTCTTGATTCTCTGGTACATACTGTCTCATCAGTTTTGAGTTGTGACGTTTATTGACGTCACAGTGACGTTTATTGACGTCACAGTGACGTCATAAACGTTAATTTTTCATAATTTCAAACTTTCATAGTGTCCACAAATCTTGTTCGATTCTGATGAAATTATACAGGTATAATATATGTCTTCATGCACAGGCAATACATAATTTTCGTGACTCAAGGTCAAAGATCAAGGTCAAGGTCACGCAAAATGTTAAAAACACATAAGTGGCCATAACTCCGATTCTATTCATTATAGAGACTTCAAACCAAGTTCATATTGTAGATAAACTCGAGTTCTATCTTCTGTGACCTTGACCTTGGCATTTGACCTTGACCTTGAGAAGTTCGCCATGAGGTGAATATCAAGGTCAGGTACGAAGGTCAGCGAATCATATCAAGTAGTATATCTTTGGAAAGACCTTGAGCCCCTGATTCCAATGATATTTTATTTTTGGTGCTATAACGTACACTGACGTCACAGTGACGCCATAAACGTCAAATTTCTGAAATTTCAAAAGGCCATAACATCGCAAATACTGTATAGAAACACTCGAAACTTGATATGCATATTATCAGCATTGATGTCTACGAATTAAAGTACAAAGGTCGAAGGTCAAGGTCATCAAAATAACAGAAAAACACGTTTTCGGTAATAACATCTGCTTAAATTGCCATAGGCTCATGAAATTTGAACCATATCATTCAGAAGAGGTATCGCAATCAGACATATATGTCATTTCCATGACTGACCTTGAACTTGGTCGAAAAAATGAGGTCACATGAGTAAAACTTCAAGGTCAAATTTTCAAACTAACTGAAACCTATCAAATAGTATATCAAATGGAAGGTCTTGATCGCCTGATACACGCTATTGCATTAGTTTTGCGAAGTGACGTTTTTTGATGTCAAAGTGAGGTCATAAACGTCAATTTTTCGAAATTTGAAAAGGCCAGCATATCCACTATTGTTGTTCGATTCTGATGAAATTATTTGAGTATATTCTATATCTCCATACACAGGCAATGCACAATTTTTGTGACCCAAGGTCAGAGGTCAAGGTCAAGGAAAAGGTCAAAATTACATAAATGACCATAACTTTGGTAAAAATTGTCATAGAGAGTTCAAACTAGGAACATATTATAGCATATCAAAAGGCCTTTCCTAAATGATTTTGAATGTCACATTTGAACTTGATGCCTGAGGTCAAAGTTGACCTCAAAAATTAAATTGATCTTTTGTGAATATATCGAGTAGTACCTTTTTTGAAAGGTCTGGAAATACTTTCCAAATATGTTTTTATTTTCGAAATCTGACGTCATACAACGTCATAATGACGTGTTTTAATGAACAAATTTGGTGAAATTTCAAAGAAACTCATTTGTTTTCCCCCTCTAGCGTCCATAATTCTAGCTAGATTTCTTTCAAAGTTAGTGTGCATATCCTGTAGTCTCATTCCTCGTGACTGCACACTTTTGGTGTTTCTAGGTCAAAGGCCAAGGTCATGGAAAAGGTCAAAATCACATAAACGGCTATAACTTCAGAACTTATCATTGAAAACAGTTTGATCTAGAAAATATTGTAGCATATTAAAATCCCTCCCTTGAGGGACCTCGGTCGTGTCATTTGACCTTGACATTACAGCTCAAGGTCAAAGTTCTCTTTTTTTCCATTCCGGCAAGTACTCGCTGTACCAGTGAAGGCTTTCAGCCGTCAAGTCAGCAGCAGCGAGCGATTTCATTTGTTTATTTGTTCGCACTCTAGCGTCCACAGTATTTGCGCAATCAACGCGAAACTTTTATAGTGGATAGGTATTCGCCCTGGGACGCCACTGCAGGTTTTTGAAGAAAATCTGTTCATTGATGACGTCACCAAAAATCCTTGAAAATCGAAAAATCCCTATCTCTCATCATTGGCGAATTTTCAAAAATTCACACAGCAGTCACATTTTGACCGATATCTCTGAAATTCAACACACCGATATATAATGGTATCTTCCATCGAACTGCGAAGTTTCACCCGGATTGTTCAAACGTCAATGACGTCACGACGTGAAACGTCATTTTTCGAAATCGGGCTATATATCGGAAAATATTTGTCGTACAGAGAAGCGAATTGCACCATTGGAAAGCTCATTGAATTCTGGTTTAGAAGGGTACTGTCCGATACTTTTCCGCCATGATAGATTTTCCGCTATGACGTCATAAACGTAAGGCCTGTCATACCAATTTTTCGACTTTTCAGCAAACTTTCAAACATCTACAATGCACTCAAATTTGAAGGTATTGAACTGTAATTATCAGAACGTATGTGAAATAATGATATCCAGCCACATACCAAGTTTCAACACGCTATGTGCAACGTCAATGACGTCATGACGTAAAACGTCAATTTTAGAAATGGGGCTATATATCAAAAAGTATTTGTTGTAGAGAGAAGCGGATTGCACCATTGGAAAGCTCATTGAATTCTGGTTTAGAAGGGTACTGTCCGATACTTTTCCGCCATGATAGATTTTCCGCTATGACGTCATAAACGTAAGGCCTGTCATACCAATTTTTCGACTTTTCAGCAAACTTTCAAACATCCACGGTGCACTCAAATTTGAAGGTATTGAACTGTAATTATCAGAACGTATGTGAAACTAGACGCTTCCGGTCGCCTACGACCGCTTGGGTGTATCCCCCGTAGCCCTATCATCTCTGTTGCCCCAAATATATCACTGTCAAGTGTGAAAAACTAGAGCAAGGGCTAAAAAAGATTACCAGAGAAATGTTAAATCTCAAGTCACAACTGTTTTCTTTTCCCCACCAAAACTGCTGCACTGATTTTCCGAGGTTATTGAAGGTCGAATTCAAAATCACCACTGAAATCTCTTTATATGAATTTCCATTCGACATGTTTGATAAAATAACGAAAATACAGATAAATCAATCTTTTCACCTATTTATATTTCAACTCAGAATATTTTACAAACTTGGTTCCAAGTTGAAATTCAAAGTAAAATTTGACCAAAAATGCATTTCAAGATGACGAAATTGGAGCTAGATTGAACTTCTCACCATAAGTTATATTTCGATTCATAATACATGTATGTGCCAAACATGGTTTCAAGTTGAAATTCAAAGTAAAAGTTAATCAAAACTGCATTTCAAGATGACAAAATTGGACCCAGATCAAACTTTTCGTCATGAGTTATATTTTAACTCATAATACCTGCCCAACTTGATTTCCAGTTGAAATTCAAACTAAAAGTTGACCAAAACTGCATTTCAAGATGACGAAATTGGACCCAGATCAAACTTTTTGCCTCGAGTTATATTTCAACTCATAATATGTGCCAAACTTGGTATTAAGTTGAAATTCAATGTAAAAGTTGACCAAAACTGCATTTCAAGAAGACGAAATTGGAGCCAGATAGAACTTTTCGTCATAAGTTATATTTCAACTTATAATATGTGCCAAACATGCTTTCAAGTTGAAATTCAAAGTAAAAGTTGACCAAAACTGCATTTCAAGATGACGAAATTGGAGCCAGATCGAATTTTTCACCATATAAAGTTATATTTTAACTCATAATTTGTGCCAAACATGGTCTCAAGTTGAAATTCAAAGTAAAAGTTGATCAATGTTTTCATAAAAAGCTATTGTGATCAATAATAGACTTAACTAGCAAAAAAATAATGTTAACTTATTTGGTCACAAACATAAAATCTCTACTGGACAAAGCCTTCACCTTGTTGAGCCCAATAATACATATTTCTTGTCTTAACTATTTTCATTGTGGTCAATAATAGACTTAACATGTAAAAATAAAGTTAACTTATTCGGTTACACCCAGAAATTTCTACCGGACAAAACCTTAACCTTGTTGAGCTCAATAATAATTGTTTCTCATCTTAACTATTTTTATTGAGGTCAATAATAGACTTAACTAGCAAAAAAAATGTTAACTTATTTGGTTACAGACATAAAATGTCTACTGGACAGAATCTTTACCTTGTTGAGCCCAATAATAAATATTTCTTGTCTTAACTATTTTTATTGTGGTCAATAATAGACTAAACTAGTAAAAATAATGTTAACTTATTCAGTACACCCATGAAATCTGTACTGGACATACTTTCACCTTGTTGAGCTTAATAATAAATATTTCTCATCTTAACTATTTTTATTGTGGTCAATAATAGACTTAACTATTTTTATTGTGGTCAATAATAGACTTAACTAGTGAAAATAATGTTAACTTATTCAGTTACAGAAATGAAATTTGTACTGGAAAGAACATTTACCTTGTTGAGGTTAATAATAAATATTTCTTGTCTTAACTATTTTTATTGTGGTCAATAATAGACTTAACTATTAAAAACTAGACATAAAAGCCTATAGGCTTTGTGGCATCCCCCAATTTTTCTGTTCTTTTCTAATGGTGAAACTTGACTGTTATTATAATACATATACCAGGATTATTGAACACAGGTGGGAGTGAGAGTTCAAATTATAGCAGTTGCTCACTAGACAAATGTCCATCAGATATTTGTTTTAATCTCAATAGGTATTAAATGTACAGACATGACAGACATTCATAATACAAGCAAAAAGGAAATTATTCTGGGTTCTGGCTAAGTAAAACAATGATAATTTGGTCACTGCATGTGAAATACAGCTAGAAAACAAAACAATGCATGTAGTTTCATCCAGATAAACACAGTGCTGTTTTAACTGAATACAATGAACAATTGACCGGCAACCAAGGCCCAGGCAGACCTTCAAAGCTGTTATCTTCAGTTTGGGTCATCATTATATAACCACCTATTGTTTTCTTTAGAAAGGGAAGGAGGGCATTGTTCCAACTTGTTGGTGTTAGTATAGTAAACTGGGGTGAGGGGACAGGAGAGGGGGGGGGGGGGGGGGAAGAGGGGCAGTGCATACAAGTCACTGATACATTGCTACATTCATATGCAGATTAGACTGGCTGACAGTGGAGGTGGGGGAGGGAGAGGGGGGGGGGGGGTATTGCCTTATCACAGGCATTACTGAGCAGGGCTCTCATATACTGCACTGGCTGAGAGGGCAGAGCCTAGCCTCATGCTGGACACATGGGACATGCAGGCTGCAGTCAGTGAATACAGTAGCATGGCTCAGTCACAGTATTACATCTGCATGGGGGCAGGCGAGGGAAAAATTCTAAGTCCAAAAAAAAATACACCCAAAAAATTTTTTCCCCCTGGAAATTGCCTGAATCAAATTATGACATTGACAGGAATCGCCCGATTTTTTTTTCCAAAATGGCCGCTGGCGGCCATCTTGGATTTCGGGTCTCGACGAAAAACAATAGGGGTTAGGAGCAAAGTATTTCGGATGAGCTGTGAAAATTTCGGAAAGATAGATTAAGGCGTTCAAGAGTTATGATCCGGAAACCGAACGGCGGAAGAAAAAAAAAAAAAAAAAAAAAAAAAAAAGAAAAAAAAAAAAAAAACAGACAAAAACATAAGGCCTCCCGATTTTCAATCGGGATGCCTAATAATGTTAACTTATTCAGTTACACCCATGAAATTTGTACTGGACAAAACCTTTACCTTGTTGAGCTTAATAATAAACGTTTCTCGTCTTAACTATTTTTATTGTGGACAATAATAGACTTAACTAATAAAACTAATGTTAACTTATTCAGTAATATTGTCCTGTTTTCACTGAAAACTTCAGTTCTCCATTCTGAACAAGAAACCAGTGTCATTACCTTCCATTGTACAGGCTATTGGAATGATCGTACATGTCAAAATGGATATTTCAAAATTCTGTAATAAGTTAGGCTGTTAACATATTAATATTTACATGATCATTCTAAAAAACGATTGGTTTCGTGTGACAGCCCTTCCCAACAATACTTCCAAATATTATCGAGATTCGTCAAAAATTGCCATCTGTAGAGCGTTCACAAGCCATGTGTCTCAAACAGGCTGTTTTCAATGCAAAATGTGTCCCCAAATGACCAATTCAGTTGCCACGGCAACCAAAATCGATTGGTGTCGGGATCTTACCATAATATATGTGCCTGCAAAAAATAATGGTGATCGGGTGAGAATTGCGGCCTGTAGCGCGTTCACAAGCCATGTGTCTCAAACAGGCTGTTTTCAATGCAAAATGTGTCCCCAAACGACCAATTCAGTTGCCACGGCAACCAAAATCGATTGGTGTCGGGATCTTACCATTATATATGTGCCTGCAAAAAATAATGGTGATCGGGTGAGAATTGCGGCCTGTAGCGCGTTCACAAGAAAATCTCTGCGGACGCGGACGCGGACGCGGGCGCGGACGCGGACGACGAAGCCAAATCCATAGTATCCGCCGAACTTTGTTCGGGGGATACAATAATGATATCCAGCCACATACCAAGTTTCAACACGCTACGTGCAACGTCAATGACGTCATGACGTAAAACGTCAATTTTAGAAATGGGGCTATATATCAAAAAGTATTTGTTGTAGAGAGAAGCGGATTGCACCATTGAAAAGGTCGTTGAATTTTGGTTTAGGAGGGTACTGTCTGATACTTTTCCGCCATGATAGATTTTCCACTATGACGTCATAAACGTAAGGCCTGTCACACCAATTTTTCGACTTTTCAGCAAACTTTCAAACATCCACAGTGCACTCACTTGTGAAGATATTAAGCTCTAATTATTAGAACGTATGTGGAATAATGATACCCAGCCATACACCAAGTTTCAACACGCTACGTGCAACGTCAATGACGTCATGATGTAAAACGTCAATTTTCAAAATGGGGCTATATATCGGAAAGTATTTGTCGTACAGAGAAGCGAATTGCACCATTGGAAAGCTCGTTGAATTCTGGTTTAGAAGGGTACTGTCCGATACTTTTCCGCCATGATAAATTTTCCGCTATGACGTCATAAACGTAAGGCCTGTCATACCAATTTTTCGACTTTTCAGCAAACTTTCAAACATCTACAGTGCACTCAATTTTGAAGGTATTGGACTGTAATTATCAGAACGTATGTGGAATAATGATACCCACCCAGGCACCGAGTTTCAACATGCTACGTGCAACGTCAAT
Organism: Terebella lapidaria; assembly: GCA_949152475.1. Classification (NCBI taxonomy): domain Eukaryota; kingdom Metazoa; phylum Annelida; class Polychaeta; order Terebellida; family Terebellidae; genus Terebella; species Terebella lapidaria. The sequence continues at coordinate 20,517,631 of OX424569.1, forward strand.
GACGTCATGACGTAAAACGTCAATTTTCGAAATGGGGCTATATTGTAACGGTTTTGGGGCGTACCCAAAGGTTCCCCCTAGGTATTTATGTTAGTGTTTTGTGATATTATGGTTAAATAACCGTTTATTAGGGTGTATATGTGTTTAAAGGTTCATACGGTTCCGTATTGTTAATGTTTTAAAGGTTTTCCGTCTCGGAACTTAGTAATTTAGGATGTTGGTAAAGCCGGAGACGGATCCGGAGACGGAGACGGAACCGGACACGGAGCCGGAACAATGGAGTACAAAAACGTAATGACGTTATTTCCGGAAGGTCATGTGATCAGCCTCGTTTTCGGTTTAAAAGGTGACGTGTCAGCCACTGATTGGTTCTAGAGTGTTTTTAGAAATCCGGAAAATATCAGTGTTTTGGCGGACTATGACGTCACAATAGGTTGGTCACGTGACGTGGGTCTCAGGTCTATAAAAGCCCCCGCTTCACAGCGGACGGCGGAGTTGGTGTCCTGACGTCGACCTGTGCAGACCCCTTCTCCCATAGCAGAGTACTCCCTTGTTCCGGATAGAGTCATCCAGATGATAGCAGTTAAGTCTTCCGACTGTGAACTTGGAAAATAAACATGAAAACTTCAACCGAGTTGTTTTTCCGTGTTCGTTAGGGAACTGGAAGTTATAATAAAGTTAGTTTCCCGGAAAAGACAGTTATACGGAGTAAAGGGAGATAAGACTACAGTCGGTTAAGACCAAGTTGTAACGACGTCTTAGGGTGATCTAAGAACCCAGATCACCGAGGAAGGAGTCGGAGACGGAGACGGAGGTGGAAATCAACGGAGCAACTACGGAGGCGGTATCGGACGGAGCAGTTGCAGAGACGGGAACGACGAAGCAGTTGCAGAGGCGGTACCGGACGACGGAGTTGCAGAGGCAGTACCTGACGGAGCGGTTGCGGTAACCGGAAGTGGGAACACTTCCGAGATACTCCATTTCAGGTGCAGTCGCAGGTTGCGGTGAGGCGGAGCCAACCGGAGCAGATTGCAGTGCGGCGGAACCTGGCAGAGCGGTTGCAGTATTCGGAAACGGCAACGTTCCCGGATTCTTTATTCCAGGCGCAGTCGCAGTTTGCAGTAAGACGGAAAACGACGGAGCTGTTGCAGTAAAGCGGTTTCCCGACGGAGCAGTTGCAGTACCCGGAGACGGAAACGCCTCCGGATCCTTACTTTACAGGTGCAGTTGCAGATTAGCAGTCGGGCAGCGGTTAAGAGGTCCATTCCAGACCACGCTACCAACCTTAGAGACTTCTAGCCGGAGTTCAACCGTACAACAGTAGCAGTTTCCCGGAGTTTTACCGTTTCAGCTCCGGTTAAACAACAACTCACCCACCTCCCTAGAAAACCGGTTCATCAAGACGTCACAGAAGGGTTCAAACCCGTTACAACTTTTTGGTGGCAGCGGTGGGATCATCTGCAGTATGACTACTAGACGGGGCAAATTGGCGGAACAGCAGCTGAAGGCAGCCGTGTCGGACACGGAGCAGCCTGTAGGAGCAGTAGGAGCTGAGCCGTTGCAGATGCCGGTTGCGGAAAAGGAAGCGGTTCGTCCTGCCGAGCGGAAGCTGTTGCAGCCGGAAATGCAGAAAGCAGTTGCAGACGAGCCCCTCCGGGTTCCTCAAGGAGAACAGCCTGCAGAGCAGTTAGCAGAGGCGGAAGTTAACTTTCCGGACCAGGCTGGCGATCGGGAACCGGATGCGGACCCGGAAGGCGGAGAGAACTTAGTCGACAACCTGACCAGATTATTGGCGACCCAAATGGAGGTGTTTCAGCAGCACCTGGCAGTAACCGGAAAGCAGCAGCAGGCAGAAGCAGTACAACAGCCAGCACCAAGGGCAGGAGTAGCCAGATTAATGACATACGACGGAACTGATCCGTGGCCGGAATATGAGGCTCACCTCCTTGAATACGCTCGGTACTACCGTTGGACAGCAGAGGAAAAGGCGCTGAACTTATGTGTCAGTTTGAGGGGTAACGCCCGCAGCATACTACTGGATCTGTCCGCGGAGCAGAGACGCAGCTTTGATACGGTTGTGGCGGCATTAAAACAGCAGTTTTGTCCGGGGGAGAAAACATTTGTTTTCCAGGCAGAATTGCAGACACGGAAATTGCAGCCGGAGGAGGAGCTGTCCGAGCTGGCCAGAGACATACGGAGCAAGACGCGGCTAGCTTACCCAAAAGCAGATCCGGCAACAACAGAAGTGCTCATGAAGATGCATTTCTGCAACAGCCTGACTAACCGAGATATGCGGTTGTCGGTATTGAAAAGCCACCCGGAAACGCTGTCGCAGGCCCTGGCTTTCGCTACCGAGTATGAGAGTATCATGAAAACGGACAACAGCAGACCAGCGGAGCGACACCGGACGAGGCAGCTGAACACGGAGCCGGAGTGGAGCCAGCAGGTGAACGAATTGCGGAAGCAAGCCGAGCAGACTCAGCAGCAGATGGCGGATCTGATGACTCAGGTCAAGGAAGCGGTTAGCCGGCAGCAGCAGCAGCGCAGTTCCCGAGCGGATTTAGAATGTTTCAACTGTGGCCGGAAAGGGCATTTTGCCCGAGACTGTAGGCAGCCGAAGCAGCAGCAGCAGCGGCGTCAACCACAACAGCAGCAGTCGCCGCGACAACAGCAGCAGCAGCAGCAGCCGCAGCCGCAGCAGCAGCAGCAGCAACAATTGCAGCAGCCACGACAGCAGCAGCAGCAGCCGGAAAACTAGAGCGGGTCGCGGAAAAGGGGAAATCCGGGACCCGGAAGAGAGGACACCCCCATAACCGGCAGGTGGTTCACGGACCCGGTCCCAGGGGCGAGGTGGGCATGTGTGTGACAGCCAGAGTATGCGGAGAGCCAGTAACGCTGATAATCGACACCGGCAGCACTGTCACAATGCTCAACCTACAAACCTGGGAACGGATCCGGAAACCCGGAATGAAGCTGAAGCGGTCGCCGATTCGTCTTTCAATGGTTGACGGAAGTAACATACGGACACATGGCCGGAAAGAACTCCCACTCAACATCGCAGGAGTAGCTGAGACCGTGACGTTCGAGATTGCAGACTGTGAAGACGAAGGAATACTGGGGATGGATTTCATCCGTTCCCGAGTATCCGGCATAAACTTCGACCGGATGACCATGCAGATGGGCAGCCAGGAGGTGTTCCTCACCATGTTCGAGCAGACCAGGGAGCCGTTTCCGATCAACGCTGTAGCAGATTACCAAATTCCGCCGGAAACGGAACAGCTGATTATAGGACAAGCAGAGAGTGTCCGTGAAGCAGAAGGAGTACTAGAAATGCCGCAGGAGCCTACGGAGAAAAGACCTTGGCTGATCGGGAGAACTTTATCCCGGATAAAGCAAGGAACAGTCCCGGTTCGAGTGATCAACGTGATGGCAGAGCCGGTAATCATCAAGAAAGGAGCGCAGTTGGCGACGATGACCACCTTAGCAGCCGGTTGCAGTGTTGTGCCGTTGGCGGAGCGGAGCCGGAAGGTGCAGATTTCCACGGAGTCGGAGTCCGGGCGGAATTGGAGCGGGTACGAGAAGCTGCGGCAGTTAGCAGAGCAGACCCAGGATGCAGTGCCGAGTCATTTCCGCGAGAGAGTAACCGACCTCCTATTTCGGAATAAGCTGACCTTCAGTAATGATGCCGGAGAACTGGGGCAGACCAACGAGGTACAACATCAGATAAACACGGGCAGTCACCGGCCGATTAAGCAGCCAACCAGACGAATTCCGCCAGACAAGAGAGAGCTGGTGAGCAGTCTGATTGAGGAGATGAAAGACAAGAACGTCATTGAAGAAAGTAGCAGTCCGTGGGCTTCACCGATTGTCCTCGTGAAGAAAAAGGATGGGACCACCCGGTTCTGCGTCGATTACCGGCGGTTAAATGCAGTCACGGAGAAAGATGCTTATCCGTTGCCGAGAATAGACGACACCATAGCAGCCTGTGCAGACGCTAAATGGTTCTCCACTCTCGACCTGACCAGTGGCTACTGGCAGGTCGGGATGGATGAAGACGCCCGGAAAAAGTCGGCCTTCTGTGTTCCTGGCGGCCTTTACCAGTTCAAAGTGATGAGTTTCGGCTTGTGCAATGCTCCGGGTACGTTCGAGCGGTTGATGGAGAAGGTGCTAGGCGGTTTGTCCTGGAAGACCTGCCTCATATATCTGGACGACATCATAGTCTACAGCAAGACCCTGGAGGATCACATCCGTGATCTTCAGGAGGTGTTCAGCAAGCTGAGAGAGGCAGACCTAAAAGTCAAACCGTCAAAATGCAAGTTCTTCCAGCCGGAGGTGTCTTTCCTAGGTCGCATAGTCGGCAGAGACGGTATCCGCACCGACCCGGCAAAAACGGAGGCAGTACGGAAGTGGCGGACACCCACCAACCTGACGGAGCTGCGCAGTTTTCTGGGACTTTGCTCCTATTACCGGAAGTTCGTGCCGAAGTTCTCCGAGATTGCAGCGCCGCTGAATCACTTGACGGAAAAAGGGGTGCCGTTCCGGTGGCAGACGGAGCAAGAACAGGCATTTGCAGAGCTGAAGAACCGCCTAGTATCGGCACCGATACTCGGGTACCCTAGGGAGCAAGGCCGATATATCCTGGACACGGACGCCAGTGACACCGGGCTGGGAGCAGTACTGTCACAGAAGCAGGGCAACCAGGAGCGGGTGATAACCTACTTGAGCCGCAGCCTAACCAAAGAAGAACGGAGATACTGTGTCACCCGGAAGGAGCTCCTGGCGGTTGTGTTTGCGGTACAGAAGAATAAGCAGTACTTGCTGGGACGACACTTCCTTCTTCGCACGGATCATGGCAGTCTGACCTGGCTTATGAATTTCAAGGAGCCCCAGGGGCAGGTAGCCCGGTGGATTGAGCTCCTGAGTGAGTTTCATTTCGACATCGAACATCGTCCGGGGCGAATCCATAATAATGCGGACGCCTTGTCCAGATCCCCATGCAGCCAATGCGGAAAAATCGACTGGAAACAAGCCAAGATAGATGCCTGGAACTACGGAGAAAGAATCCGGCAGACACGAAGTGAAGAAACTCCTCAGCCCAAGCCAAAGAAGGGGGGACGCCGGAAGCGGTCAAGGAGATCGGGCGGAGAAGCAGAACTGACGGAGGAAGCAGTCCCAAGGAAGGCGGTTGCAGTAGCGGAGAAAGCAGCGTCCCGGAAGCCGGTTGCGGTTGCGGTGACAGAGGAAGCAGTCCCAAGGAAGGCGGTTGCAGTAGCGGAGAAAGCAGCGTCCCGGAAGCCGGTTGCGGTTGCGGTGACAGAGGAAGCAGTCCCAAGGAAGGCGGTTGCAGTAGCGGAGAAAGCAGCGTCCCGGAAGCCGGTTGCGGTTGCGGTGACAGAGGAAGCAGTCCCAAGGAAGGCGGTTGCAGTAGCGGAGAAAGCAGCGTCCCGGAAGCCGGTTGCGGTTGCGGTGACAGAGGAAGCAGTCCCAAGGAAGGCGGTTGCAGTAGCGGAGAAAGCAGCGTCCCGGAAGCCGGTTGCGGTTGCGGTGACGGAGAAAGCAGCGTCCCGGAAGCCGGTTGCGGTTGCGGTGACGGAGAAAGCAGTGTCCCGGAAGCCGGTTGCGGTTGCGGTGACGGAGAAGGCAGTTCCAGGAAAAGCGGATGCGGTTGCAGAGCAGATTAGGCTGGCAGAAAATGCGGACCAGGATACTGTGCTGGGGCAGAAATATCGACCAGATGATTTGCGGAGAATGCAGCAAGCAGAACCTTGGTACTCACTGGTGACGTCGCTGATCGACGGGAGCGGTACAGCTGGCAGTGCAGACTTTTCCAGCATGAGCAGCGAGGAGAAAGTGCTGTACGGGATGCGGAAGACCTTGCTGAAAGTCGACGGAGTAGTCTACCGGAAATGGAGAACGGCAGAAGGAACCAGCCGAATGCAGTTAATAACCCCGAAGGAGCTGAGACAGGAGATTTTCCGTCTGGCCCACCAGAGCCGGACGGGAGGACACCTCGGAAGCAGAAGGATGGCGGCTAGCATTCGGAGGCGGTATTTCTGGCCGGCTATGATGCGGGACATAAAGCAGTGGGTGCTGAGCTGTGACGAATGTGCGTCAAGAAGTATGCAGAACTTGAAACGATCTCCGATGCAGAAATACCGGGTTGGAGCGCCCATGGAGAGGGTGGCAATGGACGTGATGGGTCCGTTACCTAAATCCACCCGGGGGAACCGGTACATCTTAGTAATCGGCGATTACTTCACCAAGTGGGTAGAGGCTTACCCGATGCCGAATCAGGAAGCGGTGACGGTTGCGGACATATTCGTCAACCAGTTTGCAGCGCGGTACGGTATCCCGATGGAGATACACACCGACCAAGGCAGAAATTTCGAGTCCGACTTGCTGAGAAATGTTTGCAGGATCCTGGGGATTCACAAGACACGGACAACCGCTTTCCGACCTCAGTCGGACGGTTTCATCGAGCGATTCAACCGGACGCTGCAGCAGATCTTGAGCCTGTACGTAAGCGAGCGGCAGACCAACTGGGATCAGCTAGTTCCGTTGGCGATGGCAGCTTACCGGAGTACCCCGCAGGAGACAACCGGGCAGAGTCCCAACTTGCTGATGCTGGGCAGAGAAGTCAACACTCCGGTAGAGTTACTGATTGGCAGACCGCCGGGAGAATCAACGGCAGAAGTAACAGAGTATGGCAGTCAGCTCCGGGAGCGACTAGAGGCGGTATACAAGGCGGTTCGAGCGAAATCTGGCAGAGAAATGGAACGGCAGAAGAAGCTGTACGACCGGAGGAAGGTCAACAATCAGTTCCAGCCAGGAGACCGAGTGTGGATGGCGGTCAAAACACGGAAGAAGGGCAAAGCTCCCAAGTTGCAGAGGAAGTGGAGCGGTCCAAAGCTAGTGCTGAGCAGATTTACCGACGTGACCTACGAGATTGCAGAGAGTGAAACTCGACAGAAGGTGGTTCACTTCGATTTGCTGAAACCGTATAATGGCGTCAAGCATCCGAGATGGATGAAGCGGAGAATGGCGGATTCCTGGAGGCAGACGGAGCCGCCAAAGCAGAGTAGTGTTCCGGAGACGGAACCGACGGTCTCTGAGTCGGATACGGACTCGGAGTAAAGCCGCAGAGGACGCAGAAATATTAGAAGACGGAGTGAGCTGTAGAGCAGGAGAAGGAGATAGCTGAGACCCTGGTAAAACGTTGAGTTCCGGCAGAGAGCGACCGCAAGAAGTCGAAGCAGCGAGCAAGTGCTGGTTCCGGAAACAGGGCGGAGAAAGGAAACAGAGCGGAAAGCGGTGCAGAGACCGGATAGAGACATCCTTGAGGTTCTGACTGGTTTGAGCGCATAGTCAACCAGTCCAGGGTAGCGGCCAGGGGTCCAGAAGAACCTGGGTTAGCGGTCTAGTATCTCCAGAGAAGCAGCTACACGTCTTCCGTATTCAGAGAATTAAGACGGAAAAGTTTTCCGGCTGTAGACATCCAACCGGAGTTTCCACTTAGCAGAGACAGCAAACCGGCTGCAGATCGACAGAAGCGGTGAAACATCATTCCAGATAGGAAGGGCCCTCCTTCTGGACAAGAATGTATGCAGTTTCCAGTGTCGACAAGCAGTAATACCAGTGAGCAGATATGCAGTTGACGAAGCAGTACAGATGGCGGAAACGCCCAACTTGCAGTCTAGATGTTCGTCTGAGAGGCAGATTCAACTGGCTGAGACTCTTTTCAACCCTCCTGATGGCAGAGATACTTCAAAATTGCAGATACTTCGCTCGGAGAAGCAGTTGAAAGGGAGCCGGAAAAACCCGGAGAAGCCGGTTGAGCCGGAGACGGACACCTCTCGGTTAACGGTTGAGTTTTTGCATAATTGTGACGTCACTCCTGAGGCAGCCAATCAGCGTGGAGCTTTTCAAATCACGTGAGCAGAAAGGGTATATAAGGGCCTTGAAATCGGGCTCTGACAGCAGTTGGAGAGCAGACCTCGAGCTGTGCACATCGCAGACAAAGTTTGGCGGAATCGAATCAAGTCCAGCATTTTCCGGCAGCGACAGATTTTGCAGTGAAAAACGACTAAGTGTTTCCCGGAAGACCACCAGTCCGGAGAAGCGGTGCAGAGGCGGCGCAGAAGCGGTGCAGTAAAAGCGGTGCAGTAGATCGACAATTTCAGTTTCCCGGCCTTCCGGAATGGCCTACTCGGCGTTCCTTGATAGACAAGATCGCGGCCGGAGCAGAGATTGGGCAACCCCGCAGCCACTGGATTATAGCCAGCTGCCACTGGATTATAGCCGGCTGTGTAAGCGGTGTGACCGGATGTTTGAGAGTGCGAGGGACCGGAGACGGCATGTGTGCCCAGCCCAGAGATTTCATTGCTGTTTGTGTGCCTTCTATGCCAACCGGGCGAACGACCTTAGGAGGCATCTCCGGGAGATGCACGGGTGGAAGTACCCTTCCGGGAACCGTCCTCCTCAGGACGAGGCCACCCTCAACCATGTGGGAACCTTTGATTCGGCCTGGCGGGGAACAGCAACGCAGTCCCGGCATAAGCGTTTCCGGCGATACTGCACCCGGTCACCAAGGGAGAATACAGTTCCGGGAACTTATGCGGACCAGCTTCCGTTTGGCCCTGACTGGGATGCCGGAGCAGCCGCCCCCATCGGACAACCGGAGCAGTTAGATCTCCCGGAATGGGTTCCGGATCCACAGGGCTGTCTCCGGGCCGCCGACGACGCTCCTCCGGAAAGCTGGGATCAGGAGATGGAGCTGATTGCAGAGGCGGTCAGGGCAGTTATGCCGGATCAAGCAGACGATAGGGAGAAACCCGAAGAGGAAGATCAGCCGGTGGAAGACTGGGAGGCAGAGATCCGGGTGTGGGAATATAGACCACCTTCTCCCACTTCGGAGCCGGAGACGGATAAGTCGGAGTATGAGACGGCAGATGAGGACTCCTGGACGGAAGCGAAGGCAGTGTGAAAGTAGACGGAGGCGGTTGGCAGTATAGCGGTTGACGGAGGCGGTTGGCAGTTTGGCGGAGACGGAAGAAGCGGTGGCAGTTAGCAGCAACAACACGGAAAAAAAAAAAAAAAAAAAAAAAAAAAAAAAAAAAAAAATATTATTTATCCAAGAAGACCACCAGGAGGAGTTGCAGTTTGCTGAGCAGCCAATCATCAAGCAGATAAGCCGGTCACGTGACTTCCAGAGACTATAAAAGGGGCAGTTAGCTGTTACCGGATGCAGAAGGCAGTTTGCTGTAGCTGAGTCAACATCGACACAAAGCAGAGAATCAGAATGCCGAAAGTAAAGACAACACCCCGCAAGCCCCGCCCTCACCGGTGTGGAGACTGCAACCTAGAGTTCAAGAGCAAGCACACGTTGCTCCGGCATGTCACGGAGCAGCACACAAGTGAAGTCACCGTCTTCGCCTGTCCGCAGTGTGACCATTGGAGCAGACGGAAAGAGGGAACACAGAAGCATCTGCAGTCCCGACACGCAATGGACGCAAACCCGATTCGACTGAGGGTGGGCAGAGAGCAGTTTGAGGAGAAAAGCCTCCGGTCCAAGATGACCCCACGGAAAAGCAAGAAGCCGGTAACACGGCATGACCAGTTGTCGGATACGGAGTCGGAGTCGGGAGGTTCGGTTTCGTCCCGGACCCGGTACCGTTCCGGTACCCAGTCGGTGGCCGCACTAGCAGCCGACGTTTCGTCCACGGAGGCGGAGAGCAGTTCGGAAGAGGAAGCGGAGCTGAAAATCATGGCAAGTGAAGACGAGTTGCAAGAACCAGGAGACCCGAAGCCGGTTAAGCCGCCTGTGACCCGGAGTTCTTCCCGGAACACCTCCCGGAAAAACAGCCCTGACTCATCTCGAGGTACCGGAACAGATCGAGACCGCGGAAAGAAGCGGAGTCGCAGCCGTTCGCCGGATAATTCCGGACGCCATCAACGCCGAGAATATAGGAAGGAGAGCCCGGAGCGAGCCAAGGACCGAGGCGGAGAACGTGGTCGAGAGGAGAAACGACACACCCCACCCAAGTCTTCCGGAGGCAGCGTCAAAGGAAAAGGCAAGGGGGTGTATGACTACAAGTTCCGGCTGTTGGAGGAAGGTTCCGGCGGAGCAACGGCAGAAGTGGGAGTGGCAGACATTGCGGAATTGCAGAGCCGAGACGATGAGGAAGACCTTTTCCGGAGTCCACCTCCGAGAACAACTAGCAGTGGCAGAGCAGTGAGCAGTGTGATTGTCCGGCCCGGAGGCGGAGCAGAAATCAGATCCAGCGGCCGAGCCGATAGCAGAGCAGATAGCCGAGTCGATAGCAGAGCAGATAGAGCAGATAGCAGAGCAGATAGCCGAGCGGACAGCAGACCCATTGGCAGATCGGGAGGCAGACCGGAGACCAAAACGGAAGGCGGAAACCGGAGCAGAGCTGGCAGTGAGACGGAGACCCGAGGATCCACGGAGCGAACTTTGCCGGCAACCATTCAAGCAGTAGCCGGAAGCAGAACCAGTTCAGCGGCTAGGGATGACGGAATAGAGTCTTCCGCGTCTGAACGAAGCCATGCGGACGTGCAGAGAGCCCGGAGGAGTATCCTGGTAGATCAAGCCAGAGCTACACCCGGAATCCTGTCTCCGGTGGAAACCCGACCTCGACAGTCTTCCAGTGAGCGGTCCGGAAGGAGCCAAGTCCGAGCACCAACCCAGAGTCCACCCTACACATTCTACCCGTTTGGCGGTCCTTCAACTCAACCGTGTCCGTCACATTGTTTCCCGGTGAATATTGGGGGACGGAGCGCTTCCGTCTTTGCACCCGCAGTCCCGGAGCACGCTAGATACTATGCAGTACGTTGGGGACCGGAGCAGTGGGGGCCAGCCGAGATGAGAGACTCCGGCGTCTACGTGGAGATCATGGAGCAGAGAGAGTCACCGTTTGGTCTCGTCCCGACCCGTCAGATCGTCCGGATTCCAGATTGGTCCATCCGAGACGAACGCCTCAGGAATGGGTTCTACGTCCCGCCCCAGTGGAGCCTCCATGATCCGGATCTTCTCCCGGTTGATGCCAGAGGAACAAGCTTCGGACGACCGTTGGTACCACAGACCTTTCCACCGCGTCCGCCGTCGGGGAGCAGTTCGCGCCGTGATACTGGTGGGCAGTAGTCGTCGCAAGTCGTCGCAAGTCGTCGCAAGTCAAGTCGGCGCAAGGAGAAGAAAGAAGAACCGTTTCCCGGATTCTAGTATAATTAAGAGTTAAAAAGTGGGAAACGGAACAAGCAAGATATCCGGGTACAGTGACGGTAAACTAGTTAAGAGATACCAGTACCCGGATCACGGAGACAAGTTGTGTTTGATTTTACGGACAGTTTAACGGTTGACAATTTGTATATATGTGATATTGTTCTGTTCGGGACGAACAGAGTCTAAGGAAGGGGGAGTGTAACGGTTTTGGGGCGTACCCAAAGGTTCCCCCTAGGTATTTATGTTAGTGTTTTGTGATATTATGGTTAAATAACCGTTTATTAGGGTGTATATGTGTTTAAAGGTTCATACGGTTCCGTATTGTTAATGTTTTAAAGGTTTTCCGTCTCGGAACTTAGTAATTTAGGATGTTGGTAAAGCCGGAGACGGATCCGGAGACGGAGACGGAACCGGACACGGAGCCGGAACAATGGAGTACAAAAACGTAATGACGTTATTTCCGGAAGGTCATGTGATCAGCCTCGTTTTCGGTTTAAAAGGTGACGTGTCAGCCACTGATTGGTTCTAGAGTGTTTTTAGAAATCCGGAAAATATCAGTGTTTTGGCGGACTATGACGTCACAATAGGTTGGTCACGTGACGTGGGTCTCAGGTCTATAAAAGCCCCCGCTTCACAGCGGACGGCGGAGTTGGTGTCCTGACGTCGACCTGTGCAGACCCCTTCTCCCATAGCAGAGTACTCCCTTGTTCCGGATAGAGTCATCCAGATGATAGCAGTTAAGTCTTCCGACTGTGAACTTGGAAAATAAACATGAAAACTTCAACCGAGTTGTTTTTCCGTGTTCGTTAGGGAACTGGAAGTTATAATAAAGTTAGTTTCCCGGAAAAGACAGTTATACGGAGTAAAGGGAGATAAGACTACAGTCGGTTAAGACCAAGTTGTAACGACGTCTTAGGGTGATCTAAGAACCCAGATCACCGAGGAAGGAGTCGGAGACGGAGACGGAGGTGGAAATCAACGGAGCAACTACGGAGGCGGTATCGGACGGAGCAGTTGCAGAGACGGGAACGACGAAGCAGTTGCAGAGGCGGTACCGGACGACGGAGTTGCAGAGGCAGTACCTGACGGAGCGGTTGCGGTAACCGGAAGTGGGAACACTTCCGAGATACTCCATTTCAGGTGCAGTCGCAGGTTGCGGTGAGGCGGAGCCAACCGGAGCAGATTGCAGTGCGGCGGAACCTGGCAGAGCGGTTGCAGTATTCGGAAACGGCAACGTTCCCGGATTCTTTATTCCAGGCGCAGTCGCAGTTTGCAGTAAGACGGAAAACGACGGAGCTGTTGCAGTAAAGCGGTTTCCCGACGGAGCAGTTGCAGTACCCGGAGACGGAAACGCCTCCGGATCCTTACTTTACAGGTGCAGTTGCAGATTAGCAGTCGGGCAGCGGTTAAGAGGTCCATTCCAGACCACGCTACCAACCTTAGAGACTTCTAGCCGGAGTTCAACCGTACAACAGTAGCAGTTTCCCGGAGTTTTACCGTTTCAGCTCCGGTTAAACAACAACTCACCCACCTCCCTAGAAAACCGGTTCATCAAGACGTCACAGAAGGGTTCAAACCCGTTACAATATATAAAAAAGTATTTGTCGTAGAGAGAAGCGGATTGTAGCGTTGAAAAGGTCGTTGAATTTTGGTTTAGGAGGGTACTGTCCGATACTTTTCCGCCATGATAGATTTTCCGCTATGACGTCATAAACGTAAGGCCTGTCATACCAATTTTTCGACTTTTCAGCAAACTTTCAAACATCCACAGTGCACTCAATTTCGAAAGTTTTAGGCTGTAATTATCAGAATGTATGTGGAACAATGATACCCAGTCATACACCAAGTTTCAACACGCTACGTTTAACGTCAATGACGTCATGACGAAAAACGTCAATTTTCGAAATGGAACTATATATCAAAAAGTATTTGTCGTACAGAGAAGCAAATTGCACCATTGGAAAGCTCGTTGAATTCTGGTTTAGAAGGGTACTGTAGGATACTTTTCCGCTATGATAGATTTTCCGCTATGACGTCATAAACGTAAGGCCTGTCATACCAATTTTTCGACTTTTTTCAGCAAACATTCAAACATCCACAGTGCACTCAATTTTGAAAGTATTAGGCTGTAATTATCAGAACGTATGTGGAATAATGATACCCAGTCATACACCAAGTTTCAACACGCTACGTTCAACGTCAATGACGTCATGACGTAAAACGTCAATTTTCGAAATGGAACTATATATCAAAAAGTATTTGTCGTACAGAGAAGCAAATTGCACCATTGGAAAGCTCGTTGAATTCTGGTTTAGAAGGGTACTGTCCGATACTTTTCCGCCATGATAGATTTTCCGCTATGACGTCATAAATGTAAGGCTTGTCATAACAATTTTTCGACTTTTCAGCAAACTTCCAAACATCCACAGTGCAATCAAATTTGAAGGTATTGGACTGTAATTATCAGAACGTATGTGGAATAATGTTTCAACACGGTCCGTCCAACGTCAATGACGTCATGACGTAACCTCAGCTTCTCCTTTTGACATAATTGCAATTTCTATGGCAATTCGTCAACTGCTGGGCCTATGGCCCCTCGTGATTGTATGTCCATCAGTAAGATGTCTGTTAGCATGATAGCGACCACAATTCTGGAGATATTTTCACTGTTATTCCTTATGTTAAAGACTAGAAATGGTTCAATTTTCGTGAAAATCGGTTGAGTGAAAAACGTCCTATTTTGATGTGTCTAGGTCAAAGGTCAAGGTCAAGCAAAACGTCGAAAACACGTAATTGGCCATAACTCCGGGTCTATTCGTCCTAGAGACTTCAAATTAAATTCATATTGTAGATATACTCGAGTGTTATGACATAATTGACGTTTCTATGGCAACGAAATCGGTCCCATTATAAGCGAATTTGCATGTTTCAAGCTGTCCATGCTGATGAAAGCGTCAATAATGTGCGTAAAAATCCAATGATACACCTGTTCGTAGCCAAGTATGAGTTCTTTTGTTCCAGGAAATTTCAAGGTCAAAAGTCGAAAGTCAAGGTCAATATTGACCCACAAGTGAAAACCTTGTAGGTCACTATATCTCAGGAAGTAAGCAAGATAGAGACACGAAAGTAAATCCACACTATTGCACTCACTTAGCCTAACAACTTTTGTATTACACCTGAAGCGTATGACTGATAGCCTTTGCAAGCGCCTGAGGTCGAAGTTGACCTCAAAAATGACCTTGACCTTGACTTTTTGCAAAAATATCGAGTAGTAGCTCGTTTGAAAGGTCTTTGAGAGTAGTTTCCAAATCGGTTGTCATTTTCGAAATCGAACGTCAATTGACGTCATAATGACGTCAAACGTGATTTCAGACTGACATTTAGGCCTTTTGAGTGTCAGATGTGCAAAATTATAACATTTACTGCAGATCTAACAGATGCAAACGATGTGGATTTTTTCTATGATGGTCTGAATCAATTTTTAGCTCAATCGATATATCAGTTTTGACGTAATTGACGTTTTTGTGACAACAAATTGGTGAAATTTCAAAGGAAACTCATTATTTCAAGATCTTATGATCTTATCCGGTTATGATATAACTCATATAAACACGATTTTATCATGCATAATCAAAAACTCCATTCACAGTAAGTTTGCAGTATAGAATTGACGACAAATGACGTCATAATTACGTAATCATTCCGGCAAGTGTGTGGCCTATGGCCTCTCGTTTGAGTGTTTGTTTGTTTGTACGCACTCTAGCGCCCACAGTTTTTGCGCTATCATCTCGAAACTTTTTTGTTTGATAGATATGTACCACCGGACGAAACCGCACGTTTTTGAAAAAAATCGGTTCGTTGATGACGTCACCAAAAATACCTAAAATTCGAAAAATCCCTATCTTTAAACATGAGGCGATTTTCAAAAATTTATAACTCGCTTAATTTGCATTGAATCCTTTCGAAATTTCGAACAACTGTATAGAATGACAACCTCTATAAACGTTATAAGTTTGATCCGGATCGGATTCGGATTACGGATTTGACAGCCATTTGAATTTAACATTGAAAACTCCATTTAACACATTCTTTTTCTTCGCACTCTAGCGTCTACAGTTTTTGAGAAATCATCACAAATTTTTTTTGGTAGATAGGTATTTGCCCATGGAAAGCACCGCACGTTTTTTAAAAAAAATCGGTTCATTGATGACGTCACCAAAAATCATTGAAAATCGAAAAATCCCTATCTCTCATCATTGGTGAATTTTCAAAAATTCACACAGCAGTCACATTTGGATCGATACCTTTGAAATTTAGCACACCGATATATAATGGTATTTTCCATCAAAATGCGAAGTTTTATTCGGATTGTTTGAACGTCAATGACGTCACGACGTGAAACGTCATTTTTCGAAATGGGGCTTTATATTGGAAAGTATTTGTCGTACAGAGAAGCGAATTGCACCATTGGAAAGCTCGTTGAATTCTGGTTTAGAAGGGTACTGTCCGATACTTTTCCGCCATGATAGATTTTCCGCTATGACGTCATAAACGTGAGGCCTGTCATACCAATATTTCGACTTTTCAGCAAACGTTCAAACATCCACGGTGCACTCAAATTTGGAAGTATTGGACTGTAATTATCAAAACGTATGTGGAATAATGATACCCAGCCTTATACCAAGTTTCAACACGCTACGTTCAACGTCAATGACGTCATGACGTAAAACGTCAATTTTCAAAATGGGGCTATATATCGGGAAGTATTTGTCGTACAGAGAAGCGAATTGCACCATTGGAAAGCTCGTTGAATTTTGGTTCAGAAGGGTACTGTTCGATACTTTTCCGCCATGATAGATTTTCCGCTAAGACGTCATAAATGAATGGCCTGTCATACCAATTTTTCGACTTTTCAGCATTATAAGGGAAATTGCATGTTTCAAGCTGTCCATGCTGATAAAAGTGTCAATAATGTGCGTAAAAATCTAATAATACACCTGTTCATAGCCAAGGATGTGTTCTTTGGTTCCAGGAAATTTCAAGCTCAAAGGTCGAAAGTCAAGGTCAATATTGACCCGCAAGTGAAAACCATGTAGGTCACTATATCTCAGGAAATGAGCAAGATAGAGACACAAACTTAAATCCACAGTATTGCACTCACTTAGCCTATCAACTTTTGCATTTACACCTAAGGCGTATGACCGATAGTCTTTGCAAGCGCCTGAGGTCGAATTTGACCTCAAAAATGACCTTGACCTTGACCTTTTGCAAAAATATCGAGTAGTAGCTCGTTTGAAAGGTCTTTGAGAGTACTTTCCAGATATGTTGTCATTTTTGGAATTGGACGTCAATTGACGTCATAATGACGTCAAATGTGATTTCAGACTGACATTTAGGCCTTTCGAGGGTCAGATGTGCAAAGTTATAACATTTACTGCAGATCTAGCACATGCAAACGATGTGGAGTCGTCCTGTGATGGCTTCTATCAATTTTTAGCCCAATCGGTATATCCGTTTTGACGTAATTGACGTTTTTGTGGCAACAAATTGGTAAAGTTTCAAAGGAAACTCATCATTTGAAGATATTATGATCTTGTCCGGTTATAATATAACATATATAAAAACGATTTTATCATGCATATTCAAAAACTCCATTCACATCAAGTTTTGTACTTATCATTAAGTACATCATTAAGTACTTATTCCGGCAAGTGTGTGGCCTATGGCCTCTCGTTTGTGGATTTGTTTGTTTGTTCGCACTCTAGCGTCCACAGTTCTCATTGGAGTCCTTCCAAAGTTGGTGTGCATATTCTGTAGGATAATGGGGGGTGACGAACCGGCATAGCAACCGGCCCCATTCCCGGTTTTTAGCAGTAATTTGTCTCAGGACCAAAGATCCTGTGCATGCACCAGATATGCGTGGCAACAAAATCGCTCCCATCAAAAGCAAAATTGCATGCTTCACTCTTTTGTCTTTTCGCACTCTAGCGTCCACAATTTTTGCGCTAGCATCCCCAAACTTTTTGGATGTATAGCTATCCGCCCTGTAAAGGAGCTGCACGTTTTTGAAGAAAGTCAGTCCATTGATAACGTCACTAAAAATTCTTGAAAACTCGTAAAATCCCTATCTTTAACAAGGGGCAAATTTTCAAAAAATCACACAGCAGTCAATTTTACAGCAGTGCCTCTGAAATTCAGTTCATTAATATACGTTAATATTGTCCATCAAATTGCAAAAAAATACTTGGATCCAGAGGCGGATCCAGGAATTTTGATTAGGGGGGGGGGGGGGGCGCAAACAAAGTAAATGCGGTCTGGGGGCTCGGGGGCGCGGTAAGCCCCCCGAGAAAACTTAGCATTTTGGTGTTTTATGAGAGCATTTGGGGTGGTTTCCGGAGACGTTTCTGAGGCTATTGGGTGCCTATTTCGTTACTAATCAGGGACGAGTACAAGGTGCTTGGTTGTGTGTGTGTGGGAGGGGGGGGGGGGGGAGGTGCGCTGTAAGCCCCCTTTAGTAATTGAAGTAGTATGAATGTATATCATACTAAATGAAGAGAGTAGTGCATCCAGGGGCAGATCCAGGATTCAAGGGAGTGGACCAATGCGAGCCCGGCAAGCACCTCGCGGCCGGGGATCTGGGGCCCACTGAAAGGCCCCAGAAGACAGAGCCCTTTCCATGTTCTGTAGTAGCTTCCTGGCCTCTCCTGAGTATAAATTTCACTCAAACTCACTAAAACCACCTTTTTTAATCAAGCAATTGTTATTAAATCCAAATTAATTATTCTTTTCACCATCAATACCAAATAATGCCGATACCAAATTTATTATATCTCAAAGCATTTGGTGACAAAAATGCATCAGAACTAATATTATATTCCCCATATATGTGCACCATATCGCAATCAAGTATTTTGTCATTTCTGTACCGACACTACCCCCTTTTTAAATTTTCGATATTAATTTTGTGCGTGGGCTGGGGGGGGGGGGGGGGGAGTGGGAGGAGTGGACAAGGCCCCCTTCCGTCCCCATCCCATGGATCTGCCTTTGGCACTTATAATAGCAGAAATACATGTATTTCCGATAGTAGTTACCTTTTTAATCATCAGTAAATACAGGAGAAGTAGCATCAATTTAAGTCAAATCCCTGGGCCAAAATTGGAACTTGCATAGGAACGGTCAATCATGCTGAATGAGAGGGTTCCAGTGGAAGAAAAAGGCAGAACCAGAACCCTTGGACACCCCCTCCCCCAGATCCGCTCTTGTGGCCGACCATCGACGGGGATATAACGGGATATTTTATGCTTGAAACGGACTATTTTGCTGTTGGATCAGTTGGGTTTAAGCCTGGAATTTCAGGTGAAAAGGGGGGTTCGACCAAACCCCCCCGACCCCCCCCCCCCCCTATCTACGCCCACGATTTATTCATATCAGCTCTTTACCTTAGATATTATATTTATATTATCTATAATAAATCCAGGGCCTATTTCTCTCTCTCTTTCTTTTTTCTTTCTCTCTCTCACATTTTAGGGGGGGGGGGCGCGCGCCGGGTGCGCCCCCCCTGGATCCGCCTATGGGATCGGTAGAACGTCAATGACGTCACGACGTAAAACGTCAATTTTCGAAATAGGGCTATATATCAGAAAGTATTTGTCGTACGGAAGAGCGGATTGCACCCTTGGAAAGCTCGTTGAATTCTCATTTACATAGGGGGTTACTCTCCGATAGTTTTTCGCCATGATAGATTTTCCACTATGACGTCACAAACGTGAGTCCTATCATACCAACTTTTCGACTTTCCAGGGAACTTTCAAACATCTACATCGCACTCACATTTGGAAATATTTGACTGTAATTGTGAGAATGTATGTGGAATATTAATTCTCAGCTATATTCCGAGTTTCAACACGCTACATGCAACATATATGACGTCATGACGTAAAACGTCAATTTTCAAAATGGACTATATATCGGAGAGTATTTGTCGTACAAAGAAGCGGCTTGCACCGTTGGAATGCTCGTTGTATTCTGGTTCAGAAGAGCACTGCCCAAAACTTTTCCGCCATGACAGATTTCCCGATATGACGTCATAAACGTAATGCCTGTCATATCAATTTTTCGACTTTTCAGTAAATTTTCAAACATCCACAGTGCACTCAAATTCGAAGCTATTGGACTGTAATCATGAGGAGATATATGAAATATTAATACCAAGCCATCATCTTGGTATTAATATTCAAGCTCATGGCTTGGAAAATTAATACCAAGCCATGAGTTTCAAGACGTTACGTGCAACGACAATGACGTCATGACGTCAAACGTCAACTTTCGAAATAAGGTTGTATCTCGGTAAGTATTCATCCTAGAGTGGAAAAGATTACACCGTCGGAAAGCTCGTTCAATTCTGCTTAATAGTCCTTAGGCCATTTTCCAGGAGACCTCTAAAATAGGTTTTCATCGCCAAATCGGGCATATTAGGTTTCTCGGTGTCATTCTGTAGGTTTTCATGTCAGGAAAAATATTAGACCGGGTAACCTTCTCAAAAAGTGTCCAAACAATGGAAAAAATGACTTTTTCCAAGATGGCCGCCGTGTCCGATCAAAAAGTTTGTTTTTGTTTTTTCTCTGCTTCTAGACAAGCTAGAAGTGTAATCTTGGTGTCCTTTCTTAGGTTTTGAAGGTCGAGGAATCCACTGAAATACATTTCAAGAAAATTTTTGCGTTATTTCAATTGAAAAACTACACTTTGACTGGTATTTGAACGTCAGAAATAGCGATTTGCGGAGGAAGTCTGTTTTAAATGTAACTGCGTTATTCATTACCAGGTATTACCAGTTTGAACAAAACAATTCCATGAATAAATCATCAACATATCAGTTTATGCACATCCAAATTATATAAAGAAAAGTGGAACAATGGCCATATTGATTATATGCTATCTACTTGCTGAACATTCGTTTCTAAGGTTGTCTTGTTTTTTTTCTACTTCATATTCAATACTGTATATGTGAAACAAATAAATTTGGTCATTGTTGTACAACATATATAACACATGTGGTTGAGTTCAATCATAGTCAACTTCCTCTCTAGATGTATCTGCAACAATTTCATCCAAATGTGTGATTCATCAAGAAACCTTGAAATCAAGCCGAATGTTGATCTTTGAGTCGGCCCATCCGACTGTGTGTTCGGGTAAACAGATGGAATGAAACCGAACTTTCAAGAGGTAAAGTCAACCAAAGTTGAACGTAGAATTGATTGGAAGACCAGTTGAGTAAAATAAAGCTAATAACGACAGATATAGCTCAGAATCCAAGCTATCAACTGAACAACCAGACTGCAGACTAAACCCGCTACCACCCGAGACGGCGTGCAGCCAGGGAACCGATGTCACCCGGAACAACCCAAAGCCAGAGTGCCGAAGTCATTCGAGACGAACTGCAGCCGGACTACAGCGGGAGAACAAGAGGCTGCCGAGTGAGCATTCCAGATGAAGAATCAGAGTCAGACGAGTGAGCATTCCAGCTGGAGAACCAGAGTCAGCCAAACGACCCCTACAGCCAGAGAACCAGAGCCGGCCAAGTGACCATTCCAGATCTGATGGAGAACCAGAGTCAGCCGAGTGACCCCTGCACCCGGAGAACCAGAATCAGCCAAGCCACCCCTGCATCTGGAGAACTATAGTCAGCCGAGCAACCATTCCAGCCGGAAAACCACAGTAAGCTGAACGACCCCTGCAGCCAGAGAACCAGAGTCAGCCGAGAATCCATTCCAGATGGAGAACCAGAGTCAGTCGAGCGGCCGAATGACCCTTGCACCCGGAGAACCAGAGTCAGCCGAGTGACCATTCCAGACGGAGAACCAGAGTCAGTTGAGCGGCCATTCTAGCCGGAGAACCAGAGTCAGATGAACGACCCCTGCAGTTGGAAAACCAGAGTCAGCCGAGTGACCATTCCAGCCTGAGAACCAGAGTCAACCGAGCGACCCCTGCACCTGGAGAACCACAGTCAGCCGAGTGACCATACCAGCCTGAGAACCAGAGTCGACCGAGCGACCCCTGCAGTCTGAGATGAGGCAAAGAGCCGAATTCATAGGCATCCGATACAAGGTTGGGGAGCGAACCTCAACCCAACGAACATATGCTGCTACTACTATATTAACCCTAGAACCGTTACATATATATGTATTTGATGTTCATAAAACTGGACGCTTTCCAGTCGCCTACGACCACATGGGTGTATTCCCGTGATGCCCTGTCATTTCTGTTGCCCAAAATATATTATGTTAATTCAGACAAAATATCTTTTATCAAAATAGCACTGCTGCCCCAGTGTCTTTCATCAATATCAGCAATAAACGTTCCAAGCCTTAACTAATTTTATGCCATGCAGTAATACTTTCAACTACTGAAATATTCACCAATTTTTTTCTCACCAGATAATTTAGCTTATCTAATTCCCAACAATACAAGTGATTCCTTACAAGTAATCTACATTCACTGAAAATGAATATGATTCAACTGTTGTAATAAGTTAGTGATATTAACTAATTAATATTATTACTGCAGATATAAAATATATACTGGAAACAAGACTTACTACATTTAGTCATATAATAAAATGTTCTCATCTTCACTATTTTTATTGTGGGCAATAACAGACTTAACTGATGAAAGTCAAGTTAATGTATTCGATAATAGTATATATTTTGAACAAATCCATCAGCTCTATACTTGTACACACATTCAGTGTGATATGTTTTCTAATTGCAACCAAAAGGAGTGATCGCTGACCTCGAGCTGGATATCAACTTTGTTTTAATAGGTCTTTTCATTAACTATAATTATAATTACTTAATATTTCTGTGTCTGGTCACTGTTCAAAATGCCTCTTCAATATTTTAGTGATACATGTAAAAGTACCACAACTGGAGCCTTCACAAGCCATGTTTGTTGAAACAGCTAAATTTGTCACAAAATGTGTCGCCAATCGGCCATCTTGGTCGCAATGGCAACCAAAATCGATAGGTTTTGGGATGTTACTTTAAGCAGAAACCCATAAGATGATCTCTTATGGGTTTCTGCTATAAGGCATATACATATGGAATATTGTCGGAAACAGTTCAGACTTGCACCTTGTGGAGCGTTCAAAAGGAAGTCTGTACGGCACTTGTAGCGGCGCGATGATCGCAAATCCATAGTATCTGCTTGATTTTGTTCAAGGGATACAATAAACTCTTAATATTGTAATATTATTAATATTTCCTTTGCGAATAGCTATTTCTGACGTTCAAATACCAGGCGAAGTGCATTTGTGCAATTGAAATAATGCATAATTTTTATTGGAATGTGTTTGATTGGATTCCTCAACCCTCAAAACCTAAGAAAGGACACTAAGAATTACACTTCTAGCGCGTCTGGAAGCAGAGAAAAAACAAAAACAAACTTTTTGATCGGACTCGGCGGCCATCTTGGAAAAAGTCATTTTTTCCATTGTTTGGACACTTTTAGAGAAGGTTACCCGGTCTAATATTTTTCCTGGTATAAAAACCTACAGAATGACACCAAGAAACCTAATATGCTCGATTTGGCGACGAAATTTTTTTTTTTCAGAATGGCTCACAGACTATAAGTAGGTTACGTGTGGTTCTTTGCCCCATCATAATTTTTTTTCGATATGATGTCATATACGTAAGGCCAGTCATACTTTTTAGCAAACTTTCAAGCATCCACATTGCACTCAAATTTGAAGCTATTCGGCTGTAATTCTGACAACACATGTGGAATACTAATACTCTGCAATTGTCATTGTGGACTTTAAACCAAGTGCACATTGTAGATTAACTCGAGTTCTATTGTCTGTGACCTCGACCTTGACATTTCACCTTGAGAGTTTGACAAGAGGTCAATGTCAAGGTCAGGTACGAAGTTCAGTGCACTATATCAAGTAGTATATCGTTAGAAAGTTCTTGGTCTCCTGAGTCCAGTGATGTCTTATTTTTGGCGCTTTGATGTTCAATGAGGTAATAATGACAGTATGAGTAGTTTGTGAAGTAAAATGAAGTAAAGTAAGTAAGTAAATGTAGTAAGTAGGGAAGAAAGTTTCGTCAATTTGTTCGATTCCATGTGTCATGTCATTGGCATATGACATATATTTTGGTTCTGGCAAGTGTGTGCCCTATGGGCTCTCGTTTGCTTATTGTTGATTTGGCCTATTGATTGATACCATTATTAAGGTACTGATTCCATCTACTCTCATCTTCCAAACTAGATGTTCTCCAGTCGCTGACGACTGCTGGAGTGTATCTCCCGTAGCCCTATCACCCCTGCCCCCCCCCCCCAAAAAAAAATCACCCCCCCCCCCCCCCCCAAACTATTAATAGATTAAACTAGTAAAAATCGATGTTAACTTATTTTCATAATATGACCATAACTACTACAAGCATCAAATTTATATTTACCAGAACATTATCTTGAACCTAATAGTCAATGTTTCATGTCCTAACTATTTTTTATTGTGGTCAATAGGCCCTAATAGACACAACTTGTAAAGTTAATGTTAACCTATTCGGTTACAGTGATGAAATATGTAGTGGACAGAACCTTTACCTCATTGTGCCCAATAATAAATGTTTTATGTCTTAACTAAATTTACTGTGGTCAATAATAGACCTAATTAGTATTTACCTATCAGTTTATTTTTGATCTCCATCAGCAGACATGTTATATGTCTTGTTAATTGTCCAAACAACACAGCTCAGAATGCCACATCACGATTCCCATGCAACCAATAATAGTGGTGTAGCAATCACAGGCCTATCTGATCATACGTGACATTCAACAGATGGCGCTCTTGCAGCATGCAGTAGGCCGCTACAGGAAAGTTGTGCGGTTCATTATGATGAGAACTGTCATTTGTGACAAACGTTATGATGTGATTGCTGCATTACGAACTCGATTGGCGATTTTTGCTTTGATCATTTGTGTATGATTCCAATTACTAGCAACCTATCATGCACAAAATAATCGAAGGCTTGAAACATGACCCAACCAACAAATCATCGATTTTAAAAGATGAATGATAAGCTATGATCAATTGATTTATTTTTGTTTTAAGTGCTGCAGTATCTCATGATGTCATCTCATTAACTAGACGCTTCCGGTCGCCTACGACCGCTTGGGTGTATCCCCCGTAGCCCTATCATCCCTGTTGCCCCAAATATATCGCTGATGTACATTGCCAGTGTGAAACCTTTCAGACTTATTGAAGGTCGAATTCAAGATCACCACTAAAATCACTGCATTCGAATTTCCATTTCGACATGTTCGAAAAAAATAACGAAATTACAGCCAGATAAAAGTTTTCACCTAAAGCTATATTTCAACTCAGAATATTTGACAAACTTGGTTCGCAACTAAGTTGCGAGATGACTAAATTGGAGCCAGATCGAACTTTTCACTGTAAGTTATATTTCACCTCATACTATGTGCCAAACAACTCATACTATGTTCCAAGTTGAAATTCAAAGTAAAAGTTGACCAAAACTACATTTCAAGATGACGAAATTGGAGCCAGATCAACTTTTCACCATAAATTAAATTTTAATTCATAATATGTGCCAAACTTGGTTTCAAGCTGAAATTCAAGTAAAAGTTTACCAAAACTGCATTTCAAGATGACGAAATTGGAGCCAGATCAATCTTTTCACCATAAATTATATTTTAATTCATAATATGTGCCAAACTTGGTTCCAAGTTGAAATTCGAAGTAAAAATTGACTTTACTGGTAAAAATAATGTTAACTTATCCGGTTACACCCATGAAATCTCTACTGGACAGAAGCTTTACCTTGTTGAGCCCAATAATAAATGTTTCTTGTCTTAACTATTTTTATTGTTGCCAATAATAGACTTAACTAGTAAAAATAATGTTAACTTATTCGGTTACACCTGTGAAGTCTCTACTGGACAAAACCTTTACCTTGTTGAGCTCAATAATAAATGTTTCTCGTCTTAACTATTTTTATTGTGGTCAATAATAGACTTAACTAGTAAAACAGATGTTAACTTATTCAGTAATATTGTTCTTTTTTCACCAAAAACATCAGTTCTGTATTCTGAACAAGAATCCAGTGCAATTTGCTTTCATAGTACAGGTTATTGGAGTGATCACACATGTCAAAGTAGGTATTTTAATTGTCGTAATAAGTTAACCTCTCAAACTTATTAATATTTATTTGATCATTCTGAAAAACAATAGGTTTCGTGTGATGGTCTTTCTCATTGAGCCTGTGCGATTTCATCATCATTCATTGAAAACTCCCACCCGTAGAGCGTTCACAACCCATGTGTGTTAAACAGGCTAATTTGAGCACAAAATGTTACGCCAATCGGCTATTTTGGTTGCTATGGCAACCAAAATCGATAGGTGTCCAGATCTCACCATAAGACATGTCCATACAAAATATTATCAAAATCGGTTCATATTTGCAACCTGCAGCGCGTTCACAAGAAAGTGTCTGCGGACGCGGACGCGGCGGCGGCGGCGCGACGATCGTAAATCCATAGTATCCGCCGAACTTTGTTCGGGGGATACAATTATTCATCAGGCTATGAGGCACGTTCACCCAACGAACAGCGATGTTTAGGTGAAAGAGGAGGGGGGAGGCATCGTGAAGAAAGTGAACTTGTTATTGTCGGCATATGATCCACCTCGAGAGATCATATTTCTGAAATGCATCAGTAATCGCCGATTGCGATCTTGCAGATAGTTTAGCGATATATTCATGTGAGAAAACTCATCGGACCATTCAGCAGACCTGATTCTTACCCGGGTGCGGGCCAGCTTTCATTTATCACTATTGGGTCGTAGTTCGACGTCTTCACAGGTAACTAGATGTCAAGGCCTAAAGATGCCTTGGAGGCATTTCGGTGTTAGGACTAATTCGTAATATTTAAAACATGTTTCCCACGAGCTCTACGACACACCGCTTCCTAGATATCAACGAAAATGAAAAATGTCGACTCATCAGAAAATTTTCAGGTCAAGGTCAAATTTCATCTGTAATACAAAAATAACGTCCGCTTCGCTCTACAATGCACCGTTTCTGAAATATCGATGAAAACGAAATTTTCGAGATATCGAAGAAAACGAAAAATGCCGACTCGGCAAAAACATTTCGGGTCAAGGTCAAAGTTCATCCATAATACCCCTCAGACATGTTTGTCTAGGGCGAGGAGTCCGGAAATAGCGTCCGTTTCGCTCTACGACGCACCATTTCCGAAATATAGAAAAAACCGACTCGGGTCAATTTCGGGTCAAGGTCAAAGATCATCCATAATACCCCTCAGACATGTTTGTCTAGGGCGACGAGTCTGAAAAATGACGTCCATTTCGCTGTATGACGCACCGTTTCCGAGATATCGACGAAAACAAAAAATGCCGACTTGGCAAAAAAATTTCGGGTCAAGGCCAAAGTTCATCCCCTTAAGACATGTTTGTCTAGGGCGACGAGTCCGAAAATAATGTCCGTTTCGCTCTACGACGCACTGTTTCCGAGATATCGACGAAATCGAAAAGTGCGCCGACTCGGCAAAAAAATTTCGAGACAAGGCCAAATTTCATCCATAATACCCCTTAAACATGTTTGTCTAGGGCGACGAGTCCGAAAATAATGTCTGTTTCGCTCTACGACGCACCGATTCCGAGATATCAACGAAAACGAAACATGTTGATTCGGCAAAAAAATTTCGGGTCAAGGTCAAAGTTCATCCATAATACCCCTC
Source organism: Terebella lapidaria (assembly GCA_949152475.1). Classification (NCBI taxonomy): domain Eukaryota; kingdom Metazoa; phylum Annelida; class Polychaeta; order Terebellida; family Terebellidae; genus Terebella; species Terebella lapidaria. Next base: position 20,544,647 of record OX424569.1, read on the forward strand.
AGACATGTTTGTCTAGGGCGACGAGTCTGAAAATAATGTCCGTTTCGCTCTACGACCCACCGTTTCCGAGATATCGACGAAAACGAAAAGTGCCGACTCGACAAAAAAATTTTGGGCCAAGGTCAAAGTTCATCCATCATACCACTTAGACATGTTTCTCTAGGGCGACGAGTCCAAAAATAACGTCCGTTTCGCTCTACGACGCACCGTTCCCGAGATATCGACGAAAACGAAAAATGCCGATTCGGCAAAAAAATTTCGGGTCAAGGTCGAAGTCCATCCATAATACCCCTTAGACATGTTTGTCTAGGGCGACGAGTCCGAAAATAACGTCCGTTTCGCTCTACGACGCACCGTTTCCGAGATATCGACGAAAACGAAAAATGCCGACTCGGCAAAAAAATTTCGGGTCAAGGTCAAAGTTCATCAATAATACCCCTTAGACATGTTTGTCTAGGGCGACGAGTCCGAAAATAACGTCCGTTTCGCTCTACGAAGCACCGTTTCCGAGATATCGATGAAAACGAAAAATGCCGACTCGGCAAAAAAATTTCGGGTCAAGGTCAAAGTTCATCCATAATACCCCATAGGCATGTTTGTCTAGGGCGACGAGTCCGAAAATAATGTCCGTTTCGCTCTACGAAGCACCGTTTCCGAGATATCGACGAAAACGAAAAATGCCGACTCGGCAAAAAAATTTCGGGTCAAGGTCAAAGTTCATCCATAATACCCTTAAGACATGTTTGTCTAGGGCGACGAGTCCGAAAATAACGTCCGTTTCGCTCTACGACACACCGCTCCCGAGATATCGACGAAAATGAAAAATGCCGACTCGGCAAAAAAATTTCGGGTCAAGGTCAAAGTTCATCCATAATACCCCTTAGACATGTTTGTCTAGGGCGACGAGTCCGAAAATAACGTCCGTTTCGCTCTACGACGCACCGTTTCCGAGATATGCAGGATGCCTCAAGGATGACTCAGCAAAAAATTATTTCGACCTCTAGGTCAAAGGTCGTTTGACGTATCGATCCCAAAATCAATAGGGTTCTTCCCTGTTGATATATAAACCTCCGTGCAAAATTCTGCAACTATTGCCTGAATATTTTTCGAGTTATCGTCCGGAAACCAAGTTTCAAGATCAGCCTCGATTTCATCCTCAAGGACCTCACGGACCTCGGAGCCGGATCAAAAAAAATAATACGCCCTAGAGATGTTTGTCTAGGGCGACGAGTCCGAAAATAACGTCCGTTTCGCTCTACGATGCACGGTTTCTGAGATATGCAGGAAGCCTCAAGGATGAATCAGCAAAAAATTATTTCGACCTCTAGGTCAAAGGTCGTTTGACGGATCGATCCCAAAATCAATAGGGTTCTTCCCTGGTGGCATATGAACCTCCATGCAGAGTTCTGCAACTATTGCGTAAATATTTTTCCAGTTATCGTCCGGAAACCAAGTCTCAAAATTAGCCTTGATTTCATCCTCACGGACCTCACGAACCTCGGATCCGGCTCAAAAAAAATAGGGTTCTTCCACATATCATTTCTGACTTGTGGTGAAAATTTGACTAGAATCCGTCAAGGCAATCTAAAGTTATCGTCCGGAAACCAAAAGTGGCGGAAGAAGAAAAAAAAGAAAAAAAAAAAAAATTCTGCTAAAACCATAAAGGCATTTCTGCCGAAATGCCTTAATAACAAAACATTCAAACAATACATGTTTGTACAATATAAATGCAGACAGGGCAAATCATCCCCCAAGCATGTTGTGTCATGTGTGTTGGCTTATTAACCAACTATTGTATTCTGTGGGGTGGAACTTCATTCTTTTACCATGTACACACACTAGTAAACCAGGCTTTGGAGGGGGGAGTGAGGGATTATGCATGGATATGAGCCTGGGGTCAAGTTGGACATGCTAGCTGTATCACTTGTCAGGCATGACTGAGCAGGGCTGGCTGAGAAGGCGGAGCCTATTGCTGTGCTGGACAGACTGGCTGATCTTGTAAGACATGACTGAGCAGGGCTGGCTGAGAGGGGCGGAGCCTATCGCTGTGCTGGACAGAGTGGCTGATTTTGTAAGGCATTACTGAGCAGGGCTCTCATATACTGCACTGGCTGAGAGGGCAGAGCCTAGCCTCATGCTGGACATGCAGGCTGCAGTCAGTGAATACAGTAGCATGGCTCAGTTACAGTATTACATCTGCATGGGGGCAGGTGAGGGAAAAATTCCAAGTCCAAAAAAAAAATACACCCAAAAAATTTTTTTCTCCTGGAAATTGCCTGAATCCAATTATGACATTGACAGGAATCGCCCGATTTTTTTTCCCAAAATGGCAGTTGGCGGCCATCTTGGATTTTGGATCTCAACGAAAAACAATAGGGGTCAGGAGCAAAGTATTTCGGATGAGCTGTGAAAATTTCGGAAAGATAGATCAAGGCGTTCAAGAGTTATGATCCGGAAACCAAACGGCGGAAGAAAAAAAAAACAAAAAAAACAAAAAAAAAACAGACAAAAACATAAGGCCTCCCGATTTTCAATCGGGATACCTAATGACTGACCTTGAAATTGAGGTCGAAGGTCAAATTCAAGGTCATGAGAACTATTCAGCATATATCATTTCCTATATGTTCACAATTGATTCCTAAGCTGCAAAGTCGATAATAAGCAAGATATTAGCCATTTTGTCCTGTTGACCTTGAAAATTGAGGTCAAAAGTCAAATTCAAGGTCACGAAAATATTCAGCATGTATCATTTCTTATATGTTCACAATTGATTCCTAAGCTGTAAAGTCGCTAATAAGCAAGATATTGGCCATTTTGTCCTGTGACCTTGAAAATGAGGTCAAAGGTCAAATTCAAAGTCACGAGAATATTCAGCATATATCATTTCCTATATGTTCAGAATTGATTCCTAAGCTGTAAATAGACGTGGAATCAATACCCAGTATCAAGTATTCCGAGCAAACAAAACAGGGTCCGTTATCCAATCTCATAGTCCGGGGACAGAAAGTCATATCAGGCATACGAAGTGAGAGAAAACAAAAATGACAGGTAACTCATGAACCCCCGTAAATGGCCATCAGGAGGTGAAATCAGGTGTTCCGGAAAGAGTGAGCATTTCCTGCCCCACTAGTGGCACCCGTCATGAATTCCCCAAAATTCCGAGCGAGCAAAACAGAGTCCATTATCCAATCTCATAATCCGGGGACAGAAAGTCATATCAGGCATACGAAGTGAGCACACAAAACAGGGTTCGTCATCCAATCTCACAGTCCGGGGACAGAAAGTAACATCAGGCACACGAAGCGAGAGAAAACAAAAACGACAAGGAAACTCATGAACCCCACAAAATGGCCATCAGGAGGTGAAATCAGGTGTTCCGGAAAGAGTGAGCATTTTCCTGTGACCTGGAAAATGAGGTCAAAGGTCAAATTCAAGGTCACGAGAATATTCAGCATATATCATTTCCTATATGTTCACAATTGATTCCTAAGCTGTGAAGTCGATAATAAACAAGATATTAGCCATTTTGTCATGTGACCTTGAAAATGAGGTCAAAGGTCAAATTCAAGCTCACGAGAATATCCAGCATATATCATTTACCATATGTTTACAATTGATTCCTAAGCTGTAAAGTTGATAATAAGCGAAATATTAGCCATTTTGTCCTGTGACCTTGAAAATGAGGTCAAAGGTCAAATTCAAAGTCACGAGAATATTCAGCATATATCATTTCCTATATGTTCACAATTGATTCCTAAGCTGTAAAGTCGATAATAAGCGAGATATTAGCCATTTTGTCCCGTGACCTTGAAAATGAGGTCAAAGGTCAAATTCTAGGTAACGAGAATATTCAGCATATATCATTTCCAATATGTTCACAATTGATTCCTAAGCGGTAAAGTCGATAATAAGCGAGATATTAGCCATTTTGTCCTGTGACCTTGAAAATGAGGTCAAAGGTCAAATTCAAGGTCACGAGAATATTCAGCATATATCATTTCCTATATGTCCACAATTGATTCCTAGTCACTAATCTCAATATTAAGTGAGATATTAGGCTTAATGTGTCCCATTATAAAGCATAGGAAAATCTAACATGGGAAAGTCGCATTTGGGCTGAGTTTGGGCCCAAAATGGCCAACTTTGAGCGATTCAATGGCAACGAAATTTATACATGTCACAGGGGTACATATGAGGAGCGATATGCATTAATAAGAAAAAAATTAGCCCAATGGGCTAGAAAGGTTACCGGAGAAATATACAGAGTTAAGCCAAGAAAGTTGAAGGTCAAATTCAAGGTGACCACTGAAATCGCCATATCTCTAACCTTGAAAATGGGATCAAAGGTTAAATTCTAGATCACCAAACTATTCAGCATACATCATTTCCTATATGTTCACTATGGACCCCTAAGCTGTAAATTTGATAATAAGCGCGATATAAGCCATTTTGTAATCTGACTTTGAAAATAAAATGACTGACCTTGAAATTTAGGTCAAAGGTCAAATTCAATATCAATAAAATATTCAGAATATATCATTTCCTATATGTTCACAATTGATTCCCAAGCTGTAAAGTCGATAATAAGCGAGATATTAGCCATTTTGTCCTGTTGACCTTGCAAATGAGGTCAAAAGTCAAATTCAAGGTCACTAGAATATTCAGCATATATCATTTCCTATATGTTCACAATTTATTTCTAAGCTGTAAAGGCGCTAATCAGCAAGATATTGGCCATTTTGTCCTGTGACCTTGGAAATGAGGTCAAAGGTCAAATTCAAGGTCATGAGAATTTTCAGCATATATCATTTCCTATATGTTCACAATTGATTCCTAAGCTGTAAAGTCGCTAATAAGCAAGATATTGGCCGCTTTGTCCTGTGACCTTGAAAATGAGGTCAAAGGTCAAATTCAAGGTCACGAGAATTTTCAGCATATATCATTTCCTATATGTTAACAATCGATTCCTAAGCTGTAAAGTTGCTAATAAGCAAGATATTGGCCATTTTGTCCTGTGACCTTGAAAATGAGGTCAAAGCTCAAATTCAAGGCCACGAGAATATTCAGCATATATCATTTCCTATATGTACACAATTGATTCCTAAGCTGTAAAGTCGATAATAAGCGAGATATTAGCAATTTTGTCCTGCGACCTTGGAAATGAGGTCAAAGGTCAAATTCAAGGTCACGAAAATATTCAGCATATATCATTTCCTATATGTACACAATTGATTCCTAAGCTGTAAAGTCGATAATAAGCGAGATATTAGCAATTTTGTCCTGCGACCTTGGAAATGAGGTCAAAGGTCAAATTCAAGGTCACGAAAATATTCAGCATATATCATTTCCTATATGTTCACAATTGATTCCTAAACTGTAAAGTCGATAATAAGCGAGATATTAGCCATTTTGTCATGTGACCTTGAAAATGAGATCAAAGGTCAAATTCAAGGTCACAAGAATATTCAGCATATATCATTTCCTATATGTTCACAACTGATTCCTAAGCTGTAAAGTCGATAATAAGCGAGATATTAGCCATTTTGTCCTGTGACCTTGAAAATGAGGTCAAAAGTCAAATTCAAGGTCACAAGAATATTCAGCATATATCATTTCCTGTATGTCCACAATTCATTCCTAGTCTCTAATTTCAATATTAAGTGAGATATTAGGCTTAATGTGTGCCATTATAAAGCATAGGAAAATTTAACATGGGAAAGTCACATTTGGGCCGAGTTTGGGCCCAAAATGGCCCACTTCAAGCGATTCAAGCGCAACGAAATTTATACATGTCACAGGGGTACATATGAGGAGTGTTTTTCATCAATAAGAAAAAAAAGTTACTGAAACAGATTTTCAGAAAACGACCGTCGAACTCCAAAATTGGCCATTTTTCGACGAAAACGGCCGCTCTGACCTTGAAACCAATTTCAGAGGTCAAATTCAAGGTCACGACAATATTCAGCATATATCATTTCCTATATGTCCACAATTGATTCCTAGTCTCTAATCTCAATATTAAGTGAGATATTAGGCTTTAATGTGTCCCATTATAAAGCATAGGAGAATTTAACATGGGAAAGTCCCATTTGGGCTGAGTTTGGGCCCAAAATGGCCCACTTCGAGCGATTCAAGCGCAACGAAATTTATACATGTCACAGGGGTACATATGAAGAGTGTTATACATCAATAATAAAAAAAGTTACTGAACAGATTTTGAGAAAATGGCCACCAAAATCCAAAATTGACCGTTTTTCGACGAAAACGGCTGCCATTTTGAAAAAAATGCGAAAATCAAAAAACTAAAAAATACCTCCCTCTCGAAATATTTTTAGGCATTTTTGTGCAAAAATTTCAGAAAAATTCGATCGTAAACTTTAAAGATAAAATTGTTGACGGACGACGACGACGACGGACGACGACGACGACGCCGGACGCATCGCCATGCCAATAGGTTACGGACCATAGGTCCGGTAACCTAAAATTAGGCCAAGGGCCGAAGATAGGTTACCGGACAATGTTTAATATTTTAGATGTTAGCCAGGTCACTGGTTGAATTCAAGGTCAAGAGAATATTCAGCATATATAACATTAAGCATATATCATGTCCACAGTTGATTGCTAAGCTGTAAATTCAATAATCAGCGAGATATTAGCAATTTTGTGCTGTGGCCTTGAAAATGAAGGGGCAAAGGTCAAAATTCAAGGTCATCAAAATATTCAGTGTATATCATTTTCTATATCATGTCCACAATTGATTCCCAAGCCATACAGTCAATAGAGGAGCAAGATATGAGCCAGTTTGTCCTTGGACCTTGAAAATGAGGTGAGAGGTCAAATTCAAGGTCCGAGAATATTCAGCATATATCATTTCCTACATGTCCACAATTGATTCCTAAGCTGTAAAATCGATAATAAGTGAGATATTAGACATTTTGTCCTGTGACCTTGAAAATGAGGTCAAAGGTCAAATTCAAGGTCATGACAATAATCTGCATATATCATTTCCTATATGTTCATAACTGATTCCTAAGCTGTAAAGTCGATAACAAGCGAGATATTAGCCATTTTGTCCTATGACCTTGAAAATGCGGTCAAAGGTCAAATTCAAGATCTTCAGAATATTCAGCATAGATCATTTCCTATATGTCCACAATTGATTCCTAAGCTGTAGAGTCGATAATAAGTGAGATATTAGCCATTTTGTCCTGTGACCTTGAAAATGAGGTCAAAGGTCAACTTCAAGGTCATGACAATAATCTGCATATATCATTTCCTATACATGTATGTTCATAACTGATTCCTAAGCTGTAAAGTCGATAACAAGCGAGATATTAGCCATTTTGTCCTATGACCTTGAAAATGGGGTCAAAGGTCAAATTCAAGGTCATCAGAATATTCAGCATATATCATTTCCTATATGTCCACAATTGATTGCTAAGCTGTAGAGTCGATAATAAGCGAGATATCAGCCATTTTAAGCTCTGACCTTGAATTGAGGTCAGAGGTCAAATTCAAGGTCACAAGGATATTCAGCATATATCATTTCCTATATGTCCACAATTGATTCCTAGTCTCTAATCTCAATATTAAGTGAGATATTAGGCATAATGTGGCCCATTATAAAGCATAGGAGAATTTAACATGGGAAAGTCCCATTTGGGCCGAGTTTGGGCCAAAATGGCCCACTTCGAGCGATTCAAGCGCAACGAAATTTATAGACATCATAGGGGTACATATGAGGAGTGTTATGTATCAAAAAGAAAAAAAGTTACTGAACAGATTTTGAGAAAATGGCCACCAAAGTCCAAAATCAGGTATTTTTCGTCGAAAACGGCCGCCATTTTGAAAAAAATGCGAAAATCAAAAAACTAAAAAATACCTCCTTCCTGAATTATTTTTAAGTATTTTTGTGCAAAATTTCAGAAGAATTCGCCCGTAAACAAAAAAGATAAAATTAGGCCAAGGGCCAAAGATAGGTTACCGGACAATGTTTAATTGTTTAGATGTTAGCCAGGTCACTGGTTAAATTCAAGGTCAAGACAATATTCAGTAATATAATATTAAGCATATATCATGTCCACAGTTGATTGCTAAGCTGTAAATTCAATAATCAGAGAGATATTAGCAATTTTGTGCTGTGGCCTTGAAAATGAAGATAAAGGTCAAATTCAAGGTAATCAAAATATTCAGTGTTTATCATTTTCTATATGTCCACAATTGATTCCCAAGCCATACAGTCAATAGAGGAGCAAGATATGAGCCATTTTGTCCTGTGACCTTGAAAATGAGCGCAAAAAAAAAATCAAAAAACTAAAAAAAAACTTTCCTGGAAATATTTTTAGGTATTTTTGTGCGAAATTTCAGAAAGATTTGACCATATACTTTAAAGATAAAAATGTGAACGGACGGACGACGGACGGACGGACGCCGGACACAACGCCCTGCCAATAGGTTATCGGACCATAGGTCCGGTAACCTAAAAATGCGAAAATCAAAAAACTAAAAAATACCTCCCTCTCGAAATATTTTTAGGCATTTTTGCCTAAACTGATCAGACAGTGAGAAAATGGCAATCAAAGTCCAAAAGTGGCCATTTTTCGAAAAAAAAGGTCATTTTGACCTTCCAAGGTCATTGAAGGTCAAATTCAAGGTCATCATTCAAACCGCAATATATGCTGTCCCATTTGAATGTGCCAATACTTAGGCTCTATCTTCAAGTGTTCTATGAGTTTACTCCGCACAGCTCCCATTATGAAGGAAAAATTGGGTGAAATTTCGTAAGTTCGAAAAAATTTTCAATGGCAAAAAAATTTTCTATTTTTTTTTGCTGGAAATGGCTCAAAATGAATAGTGGCTTGATTTGGGACAAAAACATTTTATTTCGCTGACCCGTCAAAAAATCAAAATGGCCGCCATACGCAGACCGGCGATTCAAGGGCAACAAAACCTATACACATCCTGGAGGTACATGAGGGGAATGTTTTAAAACCAAAAACTCAAAACTGATCAGACATTTTTTGAGAAAATGGCCATTTTTCGGCAAAAATGGCCACCAAATCGGCAAAAACGATTGAATAAAAAAAATGAAAAAAACGTCTCAGGGTATTAGCCCAAGAAATATTTTGGTAATTTTTCAGAGAAATTCATCAAGGCAAAAAAGTTATTTGCCAGGCGGACGACGGATGGACGGACGACAGACGAAAAACCACGACAATAGCTTATCGGCCCATATGGGCCGGTAAGCTAAACATAAGGTGTCCCTATTTTCAATCAGGATGCCTCCTTAGGGGCCGTTTTCTTGTTTTTTCCGGTCCCTGGGTCTGATTCATACACCCAGACAAACAGTCATTCTCACGATGCTAATTTTGGGACTGAAAAAGTGTCTGTATGCCCCTTTTTATTCCCACAAATCCCACAAATCAACTTGGTCCCATAAATCTCTGTTTTTAATCCCACAATGTATACATTCGTGAGAGCTGCTTAATGAACGATGGACGGACGGCTAGACAGCTAGACGGACACAACGCAACAACAACCAAAGGTCTGGTAACACAAAACCATAAGGGTATTTCGGGTCGAAATTCCCTAATAAACAACACTTCACTATCCAGGAAATACATTTCCACAGCAAAGGCAAATCAAGCGTAATGTCCAGACACATCTTTTTTACCATGATTATGAACAAAACAAAATGGTGAACAAAACGTGGCGGTTCTTTACCGAATCCTGTGATTCTTGAGTATCTTCTCCAAGACAAACATCCTTCATTGTAGCCAGGGCCCTGGACATAAAATAAACAAAATTAAACGTTAAGTCCTAAAGATGCCTTCGAGGCATTTCGGTGTTAGGACTAATTTATAATATTTACTAGACGTCAAGACCTAAAGATGCCTTGGACCGCTAAACGACGCACCATTTCCGAGATATCGAAGAAAACGAAAAATGCCGACTCGGCAAAAAAATTTCGGGTCAAGGTCAAAGTTCATCCATAATACCCCTTAGACATGTTTGTCTAGGGCGACAAGTCCGAAAATGAGGTCCGTTTCACTCTACGACGCACCGTTTCCGAGATATGCAGGATGCCTCAAGGATGACTCAGCAAAAAATTATTTCGATCTCTAGGTCATAGGTCGTTTGACGTATCGATCGCAAAATCAATAGGGTTCTTCCCTGGTGGGATATAAACCTCCATGCAAAGTTCTGCAACTATGGCCTGAATATTTTTCGAGTTATCGTCCAGAAACCAAGTCTCAAAATCAGCCTTGATTTCATCCTCACGGATCTCACGGACCTCGGAGCCAGATAAAAAAAAATTAGCCCAAAGGCTAAGATAGGTTACCGGACAATTTTGGTCTGGCCATGGCAGCATTGGCAGGTAACAGACCTTGAGATTTACCCATCAAGGTTCGCAATGTGAACATATGACCTTGAGATTTACCAATCAAGGTCATCCGTGTGAACTTCGATGTCACCATTATATGTATGTGTGTGGCATTCGATATCCTATATGTTCATAATACAAAGATATATCTGGGTGGAATCGTTTAGGCCACATTCCGAGTCAGACATTTGGCACTCAAGGTCATCTGACGTCAAGTTCAATGTCATCCTTAGTTTTGCCATATATGTCTTCCTATATGTTCATAATGCAAACATAAACTCTATCTGCAAGCATTTCATCTACAGAGGCAAATCTGGGCATTTTTTAACCCCAAAATGGCTGTTTTGACCTTTCAAGGTCATCCAAGGTCAAATTCAAGGTCACCACACAAGTCGCCATATATGACTTCCCATCTGAAAGTGCCAATTTCTAAGCTATATCTTCAAGCGTTCTATGAGTACAGTCCTGACAGCTCCCATTATGAAGGAAGAAAGTGAAGAAAATTTTCCAAGTCCAAAATATTTTTTCAAAGGGTGAAAATTTATTTTTTGCCTAGAAATGGCCCAAAATGGATAGTAATGCGATTTGGAGCGAAAAAATATTTTTTCGTCGACTCGTCAAAAATTTGAAATGGCCGCCACACGGAGACCGGCGATTCAAGGGCAACAAAACTTATACACATCATAAAGGTACATAAGGGGAATCTTTTGAAACAAAAAATCTCAGAACTGATCAGACAGTTTTTGAGAAAATGGCTGCCAAAGTTCAAAATTGGATATTTTTCAACAAAAATGGCCACCACTTTGGAAAAAAATGCGAAAATAAAAAAACTAAGAAATACCTCCCTCTCGAAATATTTTTAGGTATTTTTGTGCAAAATATCAGGAAGATTCGATCGTAAACTTTAAAGATATTAATGTTGACGGACGACGATGACGACGACGGAGGCAACGCCACGGCAATAGGTTATCGGACCGAAGGTCCGGTAACATAAAAATTAGCCCAAGGGCTAAGAAAGGTTACAGGACAATACATATTTAGATATTAGTAGTTTGTCCCGTGACCTTGAAAATAAGGTCATTGTTCAATTCAAGGACACGATAATATTCCGCATATGTCATTTCTAGTATGTCAACAACTGATTCTTAAGCTGTAAAGTCAATAATAAGTGAGATATTAGCCATTATGTCCTGTGACCTTGAAAATGAAGTCAAAGGTTGAATTCAAAGTCATAGCAATATTCAGCTTATATCATTTCCTATACGCTCATAATTGATTCCTAAGCTTTAAAGTCGATAATAAGCAAGCTAATAGCCATTTTGTCCTGTGACCTTGAAAATTAGGTCAAAGGTAAAGTTCAAGGTCATGACAATGTTCAGAATATATCATTTTTTATATGTCCACAATTGATTGCTAAGCTGTAAAGTTGATAAAAAGCGAGATATTAGACATTTCGTTCTCTGACCTTGAAAATGAGGTCAAAGGTCAAATTCAAGGTCATAGCAATATTCAGCATATATCATTTCCTATATGTTCAAAATTGATTCCCAAGCTGTAAAATCGATAATAAGCGAGATATTAGCCATTTTGTCTTGCGACATTGAAAATGAGGTCAAAGGGCAAGTTCAAGGTGATGACAATGTTCAGAATATATCAATTTCTATATGTTCACAATTGATTGCTAAGCTGTAAAGTCGATAATAAGCGAGATATTAGCCATTTTGTCCTGTGATCCTGAAAATGAGGTCAGAGGTCAAATTCAAGGTCATGATAATATTCAGCATATATCATTTCCTATATGTCCACAATTGATCCCTTAGCTGTAAAATCGATAATAAGTGAGATATTGGCCATTTTGTCCTGTGACCTTAAAAATGAGGTCAAAGGTCAAAATCAACATCATCAGAATATTTGGCATATATCGTTCCCTATATGTCCACAATTGATTCCTAAGCTGTAAAGTCGATAATAGGCGCAATATTAGACATTTTGTACTCTGACCTTGAAACCGAGGTCAGAGGTCAAATTCAAAGTCACAAGAACATTCAGCATATATCATTTCCTTTATGTCCACAATTGATCCCTAAGCTGTAAAGTCGATAATAAGCGAGATATTAACCATTTTGTGCTCTGACCTTGAAACTGAGGTCAGAGGTCAAATTCGAGTTCATGAGAATATTCAGCATATATCATTTCCTATATGTCCACAATTGATCCCTAAGCTGTAAAATCGATAATAAGTGAGATATTAGCCATTTTGTCCTGTGACCTTGAAAATGAGGTAAAAGGTCAAATTCAAGGTTATCAGAATAATCAGCATATATCATTTCCTATATGTCCACAATTGAATCCTAAGCTGTAAAGTCGATAATGAACTAGATATTAGCCATTTTGTGCTGTGACCTTGAAACCGGGGTCAGAGGTCAACTTCAAGGTCACAAGAATATTCGGCATATATCATTTCCTATATGTCCACAATTGATTCCTAGTCTCTAATCTCAATATTAAGTGAGATATTCGGCTTAATGTGTCCCATTATAAAGCATAGGAGAATTTAACATGGGAAAGTCCTGTTTGGGTCGTGTTTGGGCGAAAAATGACCATTTCCGAGTGATTCAAAAGCACTGAAATTTATACATGTCACAGTGGTGCATATGAGGAGTGTTATGCATCAATAAGAAAAAAAGTTACTGAACACATTTTGAGAGAACGACCGTCAAAGTCCAAAATTGGCCATATTTTTACTAAAATGGCCGCTCTGACCTTGAAACCGAGGCCAGAGGTCAAATTCAACGTCACGAGAATATTCAGCATATATCATTTCCTATATGTCCACAATTGATTCTTAGTCTCTAATTTCAATTTTAAGTGAGATATTAGGCTTAATGTGTCCCATTATAAAGAATAGGAGAATTTAACATGGGAAAGTCCCATTTGGGCCGAGTTTGGGCCCAAAATGGCCCACTTCGAGCGTTTCAAGAGCAACGAAATTTATACATGTCAAAGGGGTACATAGGCGGAGTGTCATGCATCAATAAGAAAAAATTAGCCCAAGGGCTAAGAAAGGTTACCGGACAATATATATTTTAGATATTAGTATTTTGTCCCGGGACCTTGAAAATAAGGTCATTGGTCAATTCAAGGACACGATAATATTTGGCATATATCATTTCTAGTATGTCCACAATTGATTCCTAGATACTTTATTGATCCTCAGGGGAAACTTGTCTTACAACTAAAAAAAGCACGGATATTTTAAAAACAAAGTAAAAAATACACACGACACATAGATACACACAACCAGCTATCGTGCAGTGAGTTGAAATACACATATCGTTTAACTATCACATACAACTAACTGATAGACTAGATATTGACTAATGGAAATATCATCGATTATAAAAGTTGTTATGTATAACATAGATATAGTAAAGAATAGAAAGAATACTTATTATAAAAGTAATTATGTAGGAATAATAATAATAATAATAATAATAATAACTAGACGTCAAGGCCTAAAGATGCCTTGGAGGCATTTCGGTGTTAAGACTAATTTATAATATTTATAACATGTTTACCATGGGCTCTACGACACACTGTTTCAAAGATATCGACGAAAACGAAAAAAACAGACTCGGCAGAAAAATTCAAGGTCAAGGTCAAAGTTCATCCTTAATACCCATCAGACATGTTTGTCTAGGGCAACGAGTCCTATGTCCGTAGGGCAATGTCCGTTTCGCTCTATGACACACCATTTCCGAGATATAGACGAAAAAGAAAAATGCCGACTCAGCAAAAATAATTTTAGGTGAAGGTCAAAGTTCATCCATAATACCCCTCTGACATGTTTGTCTAGTGCGAGAGTCCGAAAATAACGTCCGTTTCGCTATACGACGCACCGTTTTCGAGATATCGACAGAAACGAAAAATGCCGATTCAGCAGAAAAATTCAAGTTCAAGGTCAAAGGTCATCCTTAATACCCTTTAGACATGTTTGTCTGGTGCCACGAGTCCGAAAATAATGTCTGTTTCGCTCTACGACGCACCGTTTCCGAGATTTCGACGAAAACGAAAAATGCCGACTCGGCGAAAAAATTCTAGGTCAAGGTCAAAGTTCATCCATAATACCCCTTAGACATGTTTGTCTAGTGCCACGAGTCCGAAAATAACGTCCGTTTCGCTCTACGACGCACCGTTTCCGAGATATGGACGAAAACGAAAAATGCCGACTCGGCAGAAAAATTCAAGGTCAAGGTCAAAGGTCATCCTTAATACCCCTTAGACATGCTTGTCTAGGACGACGAGTCCGAAAATAACGTCCGTTTCGCTCTACGACGCACCGTTTCCGAGATATGCAGGAAACCTCAAGGTTGACTGGGCGAAAACTCTTCCGACCTCTAGGTCAAAGGTCGTTTGACAGATTGATCCCAAAATCAATAGGGTTCTTCCCTGTTGATATATGAACCTCCATGCAAAGTTCTGCAGCCATTGCCTACATACTTTTTGAGTTATCGTGCGGAAACAAAGTCCAAAAAACAACATTGATTTCATCCTCACGGACCTCACGGACCTCGGATCCGGCTGAAAAACAATAGGGTTCTTCCACATAATATGTCTGACCAATGCTGAAAATTTGGCGAAGATACATTGAGGCAAACTAAAGTTATCGGTCGGAAACCAAAACGGCGGAAAAAAAAAGAAAAAAAAAAAAATTTGAAAAAAAAAAAATTTGAAAAAAAAAAATTCTGCTAAAACCATAAAGGCATTTCTTCCGAAATGCCTTAATAATAACAATATCGATAGGGGTATGTCCGACTTTGGTCGTACTTACCCCATGGGGTAAGTGCGACTCGCATTTACTTGTTAAACCATAGTTTAATAAGGAAAAGCCAGTATTCCATTTTAGCTTCACGCCATCATGGGGCCATAGATATAGTAAAGAATAGAAAGAATACTTATTATAAAAGTAATTATGTAGGAATAATAATAATAATAATAATAATAATAATAATAATAACTAGACGCTTCCGGTCGCCTACGACCGCTTGGGTGTATCCCCCGTAGCCCTATCATCTCTGTTGCCCCAAATATATCACTGTCAAGTGTGAAAAACTAGAGCAAGGGCTAAAAAAGATTACCAGAGAAATGTTAAATCTCAAGTCACAACTGTTTTCTCTTCCCCACCAAAATTGCTGCATTGATCTTCCGAGGTTATTGAAGATCAAATTCAAAATCACCACTGAAATCTCTTTATATGAATTTCCATTTCGACATGTTTGATAAAATAACGAAAATACAGATAGATCAATCTTTTCACCTATTTATATTTCAACTCTGAATATTTTACTTACTTGGTTCCAAGTTGAAATTCAAAGTAAAAGTTGACCAAAACTGCATTTCAAGATGACGAAATTGGAGCCAGATCGAACTTGTCACCATAAGTTATATTTCGACTCATAATACATGTACATGTATGTGCCAAACATGGTTTCAAGTTGACATTCAAAGTAAAAGTTAACCAAAACTGCATTTCAAGATGACAAAATTGGAGCCAGATCGAACTTTTCGTCATAAGTTATATTTTAACTCATAATACCTGCCCAACTTGGTTTCAAGTTGAAATTCAAACTAAAAGTTGACCAAAACTGCATTTCAAGATGACGAAATTGGAGCCAGATCAAACTTTTCGCCATGAGTTATATTTCAACTCATAATATGTGCCAAACTTGGTATTAAGTTGAAATTCAATGTAAAAGTTGACCAAAACTGCATTTCAAGATGAAGAAATTGGAGCCAGATAGAACTTTTCGTCATAAGTTATATTTTAACTCATAATATGTGCCAAACTTGGTTTCGTGTTGAAATTCAAGCTAAAAGTTTACAAAAACTGCATTTCAAGATGAAGAAATTGGAGCCAGATCGAACTTTTCATCATAAGTTATATTTTAACTCATAACATGTGCCAAACTTGGTTTCAACTTGAAATTCAAACTAAAAATTGACCAAAACTGCATTTCAAGATGACGAAATTGGAGCCAGATCGAACTTTTCACCATGAGTTATATTTCGACTCATAATATGTGCCAAACATGCTTTCAAGTTGAAATTTAAAGTAAAAGTATTTCAAGATGAAGAAATTGGAGCCAGATCGAATTTTTCACCATAAGTTATATTTTAACTCATAATTTGTGCCAAACATGGTCTCAAGTTGAAATTCAAAGTAAAAGTTGATCAATGTTTTCATGGAAAGCTATTGTGATCAATAATAGATTTAACTAGCAAGAAATAATGTTAACTTATTTGGTCACAGCCACAAAATCTCTACTGGACAAAGCCTTCACCTTGTTGAGCCCAATAATAGATATTTCTTGTCTTAACTATTTTCATTATGGTCAATAATAGACTTAACATGTAAAAATGATGTTAACTTATTTGGTTACACCCAGAAATTTCTACCGGACAAAACCTTAACCTTGTTGAGCTCAATAATAATTGTTTCTCATCTTAACTATTTTTATTGAGGTCAATAATAGACTTAACTAGACATAAAAGCCTATAGGCTTTGTGGCATCCCCCAATTTGTTCTTATCATTTCAAATGGTCATCCTGGACTGAGAAAAAATACATAGGCCATTGTATGTGGGTAAGAGTGAGAGCTCATCAGACAGTTTCTTACCAGAACTGCTTTCTATCATCTTGACAACTTGGCCCACCAGACATTTGCCACCCAAAATGAATGGACAATTACCCAGCCAATATTATTCAGCGTACTAGTATATTTAATCAGGATGTTCGTGATATTTTTCAGGTGCTCCTGTCAAATGTAAAATGATAGGTGACTAAAAGAATGCTGTGTCATCTTGGCCAATTTTGTGATTTCAAAACTACAATACAGCAGAATTTTGCATTCACATTATAACCAAAGCCAAACATTTCCCAGCTAACTAAAACAATGATGATTTGGTCATTGCATGTGAGAGTTGAATAACAAAACATTCAAACAATACATGTTTGTACAATATAAATGCAGACAGGGCAAATCATCCCCCAAGCATGTTGTGTCATGTGTGTTGGCTTATTAACCAACTATTGTATTCTGTGGGGTGGAACTTCATTCTTTTACCATGTACACACACTAGTAAACCAGGCTTTGGAGGGGGGAGTGAGGGATTATGCATGGATATGAGCCTGGGGTCAAGTTGGACATGCTAGCTGTATCACTTGTCAGGCATGACTGAGTAGGGCTGGCTGAGAGGGCGGAGCCTATTGCTGTGCTGGACAGACTGGCTGATCTTGTAAGGCATGACTGAGCAGGGCTGGCTGAGGGGCAGAGCCTATCGCTGTGCTGGACAGAGTGGCTGATCTTGTAAGGCATTACTGAGCAGGGCTCTCATATACTGCACTGGCTGAGAGGGCAGAGCCTAGCCTCATGCTGGACATGCAGGCTGCAGTCAGTGAATACAGTAGCATGGCTTAGTTACAGTATTACATCTGCATGGGGGCAGGCGAGGGAAAAATTCCAAGTCCCCCCCCCCCCCAAAAAAATACACCCAAAAAATTTTTTTCCCTTGGAAATTGCCTGAATCAAACTAGACATAAAAGCCTATAGGCTTTGTGGCATCCCCCATTTTGTTCTTATCATTTCAAATGGTCATACTGGACTGAGAAAAAAGGATACATAGGCCATTGTATGTGGGTAAGAGTGAGAGCTCATCAGACAGTTTCTTACCAGAACTGCTTTTTATCATCTTGACAACTTGGCCCACCAGACATTTGCCACCCCAAATGAATGGACAATTACCCAGCCAATATTATTCAGCGTACTAGTATATTTAATCAGAATGTTCGTGATATTTTTCAGGTGCTCCTGTCAAATATAAAATGAAAGTGACTAAAAGAATGCCGTGTCATCTTGGCCAATTTTGTGATTTCAAAACTTGTACAATACAGCGGAATTTTCGCATTCATATTATAACCAAAGCCAAACATTTGCCAGCTAACTAAAACAATGATGATTTGGTCATTGCATGTGAAATAGAGTTGAATAACAAAACATTCAAACAATACATGTTTGTACAATATAAATGCAGACAGGGCAAATCATCCCCCAAGCATGTTGTGTCATGTGTGTTGGCTATTGTATTCTGTGGGATGTAACTTCATTGTTTTACCATGTACACACACTAGTAAACCAGGCTTTGGAGGGGGGAGTGAGGGATAATGCATGGATATGAGCCTAGGGTCATGTTGGACATGCTAGCTGTATCACTTGTCAGACATGACTGAGCAGGGCTGGCTGAGAGGGGTGGAGCCTATTTCTGTGCTGGACAGACTGGCTTATCTTGTCAGGCATGACTGAGCAGGGCTGGCTGAGAGGGGCGGAGCCTATTTCTGAGCTGGACAGACTGGCTGATCTTGTAAGGCATGACCGAGCAGGGCTGGCTGAGAGGGGCAGAGCCCATTGCTGTGCTGGACAGACTGGCTGATCTCCTGCACTGGCTGAGAGGGCAGAGCCTAGCCTCATGCTGGACATGCAGGCTGCAGTCAGTGAATACAGTAGCATGGCTCAGTTACAGTATTACATCTGCATGGGCGCAGGCGAGGGAAAAATTCCAAGTCCAAAAAAAAAAAAAATGCACCTACAAAATTTTTTTTCCTCTGGAAATTGCATGAATCAAATTATGACATTGACAGGAATCGCCCGATTTTTTTTTTCCAAAATGGCCGCTGGCGGCCATCTTGGATTTCGGATCTCGACGAGAAACAATAGGGGTTAGAAGCAAAGTATTTCGGATAAGCTGCGAAAATTTCGGAAAGATAGATCGAGACGTTCAAGAGTTATGATCCGGAAACCAAACGGCGGAAGAAAAAAAAAAAAAAAAAAAAAAAAAAAAGAAGAAAAAAAAAAAAAAAAAAACAGACAAAAACATAAGGCCTCCCGATTTTCAATCGGGATGCCTAATTATGACATTGACAGGAATCGCCCGATTTTTTTTTCCAAAATGGCCGCTGGCGGCCATCTTGGATTTCGGATCTCGACAAAAAACAATAGGGGTTAGGAGCAAAGTATTTCGGATGAGCTGTGAAAATTTCGGAAAGATAGATCAAGGCGTACAAGAGTTATGATCCGGAAACCGAACGGCGGCAGAAAAAAAAAGAAAAAAAAAGAAAAGAAAAAAAAAAAACCAGACAAAAACATAAGGCCTCCCGATTTTCAATCGGGATGCCTAACTAGCAAAAAAAATGTTAACTTATTTGGTTACAGACATAAAATGTCTACTGGACAGAATCTTTACCTTGTTGAGCCCAATAATAAATATTTCTTGTCTTAACTATTTTTATTGTGGTCAATAATAGACTAGTAAAAATAATGTTAACTTATTCGGTTACACCAATGAAATTTGTACTGGACAAAACATTTACCTTGTTGAGGTTAATAATAAATATTTCTTGTCTTAACTATTTTTATTGTGGTCAATAATAGACTTAACTATTAAAAATAATATTAACTTATTCAGTTACACCCATGAAATCTGTACTGGACAAAACCTTTGCCTTGTTGAGCCTAATAATAAACGATTCTCGTCTTAACTATTTTTATTGTGGACAATAATAGACTTAACTAGTAAAACTAATGTTAACTTATTCAGTAATATTGTCCTGTTTTCACTGAAAACATCAGTTCTCCATTCTGAACAAGATACCAGTGTCATTACCTTCCATTGTACAGGCTATTGGAATGATCTCGCATGTCAAAATGGATATTTCCAAATTCTGTAATAAGTTAGGCTGCTAACATATTAATATTTATATGATCATTCTAAAAAACGATTGGTTTCGTGTGACAGCCCTTCCCAACAAAAGTTCCAAATATTATCGAGATTCGTCAAAAATTGCCATCAGTAGAGCGTTCACAAGCCATGTGTCTCAAACAGGCTGTTTTCAATGCAAAATGTGTCCCCAAACGACCAATTCAGTTGCCACGGCAACCAAAATCGATTGGTGTCGGGATCTTACCATAATATATGTGCCTGTAAAAAATAATGGTGATCGGGTGAGAATTGCGGCCTGTAGCGCGTTCACAAGCCATGTGTCTCAAACAGGCTGTTTTCAATGCAAAATGTGCCCCCAAATGACCAATTCAGTTGCCACGGCAACCAAAATCGATTGGTGTCGGGATCTTACCATTATATATGTGCCTGCAAAAAATAATGGTTATCAGGTGAGAATTGCGGTCTGTAGCGCGTTCACAAGAAAATCTCTGCGGACGCGGACGCGGACAGGGACGCGGACGCGGACGACGAAGCCAAATCCATAGTATCCGCCGAACTTTGTTCGGGGGATACAATAACAATATCGATAGGGGTATGTCCGACTTTGGTCGTACTTACCCCATGGCTCGCATTTACTTGTTAAACCATAGTTTAATAAGGAAAAGCCAGTATTCCATTTTAGCTTCACGCCATCCCAAACCCCGACCACCATCCCTACTAGGACACCCAGGCCCATAGGAATGAATCCAGATACATGTGTGGTGTTACTAAGATGGCATGACATCGCCCATTTATGGGGTATGTCTCCCCATCGATATTGTAATAATAATAATAATAATAATAATAATAATAATAATAATATAATAATAATAATAATAATAATAAATAGCTGTAAAAGCTGTAAACAGTAGTATAGATTAACAATGAACACGACAATAGAAACAGACAATAATGACTAGGATAATAACACAAAGACTAGAACTTGACTAACAGAGACAGAGACTAGAAATGAGTAGGTGGCGTTGCAAATGTGAGATTTACCTAGTGAAGTGTGAGTTTAAAAGTCTGACACAGTTGGGAACAAATGACCTGTTGAACCTTTCTGTCCTACATCTGAGTGTTGAAGCCTGACTCCAGTGTTTAACAAGGGCCACTGGCCTCAAAGGAAGAGCTTCGAAAATGTTTGCACAGAACTATTTAAAAACCCTTGAATATTGTATTTGATTTGGTACATATATGTTGTGGTCATATTGTAACTCTACTGGGCAGAATCTATACCTTATTGGGCCAATAAATTTGTCATGTAACTATTTTCTTGTCATGTAACTATTTTTATTGTGGTCAATAATAGACTTAACTAG
Source organism: Terebella lapidaria (assembly GCA_949152475.1). Lineage (NCBI taxonomy): Eukaryota > Metazoa > Annelida > Polychaeta > Terebellida > Terebellidae > Terebella > Terebella lapidaria. The sequence continues at coordinate 20,566,165 of OX424569.1, forward strand.
TAAAACTAATGATAACCTATTCGGTTAGTCATGACTGGATAGAACTTTTTAGGGCCCGAGTGAGTCGGAAATTTCCGAACCGGGTACCTGCGTCGTCTGACCCGACCCGTCCAAATATATAGCAAAATTTTAATGATACTCACTGAAGCAATTTGTAACACGTAAACGCCAGACATTGATCTTTGACACATATTATTTGTTTCGTCAGTAATTACCGGTATTTTCAAGTTTGAGAAAGATCACAATGTCATGACCTCATAAAACTATCGTTTTTTTTCCTGATGATTTCCTTGTCATTCTTGTGCTTTTACTAGTGTCACAAATATTCAAAACTATATCTTTATTTGTTCTCAAATACGGGTAACAAAATTCCGATCCAGGTAATTGTATGACCCGCCCCGAATTTGGGTACCTGTCGACTCGTCTGGGCCCCAGAACCTTTACATTGTTGAACCCAATAATAAATGTTTCTTGTAATAATTATTTTTACTGTGGCCAATAAGACTTATTCAATAAAACTAATGTTACTTATTCCGTTACAGCCATGAAATCTCTACAAGTCAGAAGCTTTACCTTGTTGAACACGTTTAAAAATCACCCGACTATTTTTGGGACCAATGTGTAAGATTTTCATGGTTCTGATAATGTTTTTCTGATTTAGGAGGCACAATGTTTTTTGAGCTTTAGTCTTAGATTTAAATTTCTTTATGGATTTTTTTTCAGTGTTTTGATTTGTACTGCAGAGACATTTCAGTAACTTGTCTGCATTTCCAATAATTCATGACATGCATGAAAGCTTTTTTCATCAATGCGATCATGTTTCTCCTTGCCCAAATGTTGGTTTGAAGATCAGCGTACATGTTGTGTCAGTGTGCAGTGTCAGCTGCCAAATACTGAAGTAGCCCAGGCACACCCCCCACCCCGAATCGCCGCTCGTGTGACTGCTATCAAAATCAGCACTGACAATTCTCGTCGGCAATATGAAACTATCATAAACATGATAAAAGTGCTAGATCTAGTATCCATTTTTGCCTTGCCCAAATGTTGGTTTGAAGATCAGCGTACATGTTGTGTCAGTGTGCAGTGTCAGCTGCCAAATACTGAAGTAGCCCAGGCACACCCCCCACCCCGAATCGCCGCTCGTGTGACTGCTATCAAAATCAGCACTGACATTTCTCGTCGGCAATATGAAACTATCATAAACATGATAAAAGTGCTAGATCTAGTATCCATTTGTTTCTGCTTATTTTAGGAGGAAACTAAGTTTTTTCCCGTGTAAAAGCTCCGCAAATCTGCCAAGTTTTGTTTGTTTGTTTCCGACTGTTCCTTTTAGTCAAATCTCGTTGAAATCTCGCTTCACTTCAATGGCATTTTTAATTAAATTCCCCCATAAACAAGCTTTCGGTGGTGATATGTATTACCAGTGAAGTAAGAAAGAGTCATAGAAAAGACCATTTATTTGGGTCGTAACAAGTATTTCCACAAATACCGCACTCAGTTGGACGATCTCTTGGCGGCTGGCATTTTGACCTTGACCCTGCAGCAATTTTTTGGGGCAGTACGCTAATTGGCGGGACTCGCTCACGTGATCATTTGCATATTATTATATCCACGTGTATTTCATAAACATGTGGGTGTGTCCGCCAAGACAGCTTCCCGATTGGACAATTCAGTGACTCTCTGGCTGGCGGGCCGACTGCCGTGACTGCTTATCGGGGCCACACGAGAATTGAATTTGCCCACTGGAATATGGAATACCACCACTAACACATAATTATTATGTTGCCGTATCAACTTGTTTTTCATTGTTGCAATACCATAATGTATCTATATATTGTGCGGAATGTATATCCAAAACTTTTGAGTGCATATGATTGCAAGAAAGCACTGTTCCAGTGGAGATCAAAACGGGAGTGGTGATGGGTATGAAACGGTGACATACAAAAAAAAAAAACGGTCGGAACACACGTCTCCTGGGATTATTTTCGCTAATAACTTATTACATTAACCATGATTAGGTACACGGGCGTCATTTTCCTCCCAACGGGCCCCGGGCCCTCCCAATTAGCCACAGTTGAATAGCCTGTTGTGGTTCCAAGTGGCACTTTCAAGAATGTAAACAAAAGAAAAAATTCAAAAATCCAAAAAAAAACCAACATCATAGAGGAAGAGCCCTGCTCTTCCTAAAAATACAAAGTATGGATGGTGTGGATGTGTTGTGCTTTTGATTATTCGTTTGGATATTTTTTCACACTGTGTTTCGTATAATAATTCGAGTGGAGAGCATGGGCAACCTATAAGTTTCTGAGACTGGTGTATGACTCTAGATAACTTTCTAAGATCCTGTTTGTTAGCATTACCATAAAAGACCGGTAGACAAAAGGTGAAAATACTTTGTACTACAGATAGATAAAACGAGTTTGTGATAGTACGATCCACTTTAAAACTACAAAGTTTCCTGAGGAAGTACAGTCGTTGTTGTGCTCTGCTGTATACCTTTTTAATATGTGAAGACAAATTTAGCTTGTTATCGATAATAGTGCCCAGGTACTTATATTCTTCAACAGTTTCGACCTTTTCACCGTTAATGGCTATTGGTGATAACGTTGACACTGACCGTCTGAAGTCAAAAACCATTTCTTTAGTCTTGGATACATTTAGTTCAAGGTAGTTTGATTTACACCAGTTTACAAAATAATTTACACACATATAATATCCATCAACAGTCTCCACATTTTTCAACAAGCGTCCGAGAATGGCTATATCATCTGCATATTTGATAATGTCACAATTTGATATGGCACTAACACAGTCATTGGTATACAATGTAAACAGCACTGGGGAGATGACACATCCCTGGGGCGCACCAGTATTAGTCACAATCACATCCGATTTCGAGTCCCCGAGGCAAACATGTTGAGGTCTGGACGTCAGGAAATCATGTATCCATAAAACAAGGTTTGGATTCACACCCATCGATACCAGTTTTTCCATCATGATGTGCGGTTGGATAGTGTTGAACGCACTCGAAAAGTCCACCATCAACACGCGAGCGTAGTGTCCAGCGCGGTCCAGATGCTCATACAGAGAGTGCACGAGAGTAAGCGTCGCGTCCTCGACACCACGCTGGGCGCGGTAGGCGAACTGTCGCGTGTCCATTATCGCATGGACTTCCGGCAGCAGATGTGTCAGGATAATCCTCTCGAAGCACTTCATCGCGATAGACGTGAGCGCGACGGGGCGGAAGTCGTTCTTGATTTTTGGCTGTGGCTTTTTGGGTACAGGCGTTATGTTGGAGGTTTTCCATTGCACAGGTATAATATGTGTGTTCAGTGACTTTTGAAATAATCCACGGAAAACATAAGCCAGCTCGTATTTACAGTCTTTCAGGGTGCGTCCACAAAGTCCGTCAGGGCCACTGGCTTTATTTGGTCGAACTTTACCCAGACTGTGAATGACACTTTCCAAGCTTATCTCAATGTTCTTGTTTGTGGTGTTTAATCCGTCGAGAAGTTCATTTTGAATCGTGTTTCGCTCTCTAGAGAAGTCATATTTGTCGAAGCGGGTGTAAAATTGATTGAGTTCATTTGCAAACGAGGGAGAATTGTTTTCATGTAGGTTATTTTCTTTTAGTCCAAAGCCAGTAATCTGGCGCAGGCCTCGCCAGGCGTCTTGCGTATTGTTTGACCTAAATTTGTCCTCAAGCTTTTGCTTGAACTTGCTTTTCCAAACACGAATCTGTGCTTTGAGTTCATGTTCCACTGATTTCATTTGTTCCTTGTCACCGCTTTGCAGAGCGGCTTTTTTCTTATTCAGAGTCATTTTTAGCTCCTTAGTGACCCAGGGCTTATTATTTGGGTAGCACGTAATTTCTCTCGTGGGAATGATCATAGTTTCACAAAATTTAATGTAGTCGTTAACCACATCCACTGTCCGGGTAATATCATCATCGTCCGTCAGAATATCCCAATCTGTACAGTCGAAACATGCCCTAAGTTCGTCAGTTGAGTCCTGGGTCCACGTTCTGATTGTCCGTTTTTGGGGTTTCGACTGCTTTAGTTTCTGCTTGTATATTGGAGTCAAGTGTATCATGTTATGGTCGGAGCGCCCCAGTGGCGGTAAACGATGAGCCTGGTATGCATTCTGTACATTGACATAGCACAGATCAAGTATTCTGTTTTCCCGAGTGGGACATGTGACATATTGGGTGAAATTTGGCAGTAAAGCCTCCATGGAACAGTTATTGAAGTCACCAAGAATAATTTTTACCGCATCTGGGTGTTTTTCTTCCAACGTGGCAATGAAGGTTGCAATACAGTTGGCTGCTTCCGATGTATTCGCGGTAGGGGGGATATATGTCGTTAGGAAAAGCACTTGTGTGAATTCTCGGGGAAGATAGAGAGGTCTTATTCCCACAGCTAGTAGCTCAACATTGGGCGTACATATAGTCTCTTTGACAGTCCAGTTCTTAGCCCATCGATCGTTCATGTACATACATACACCCCCTCCCGCTTGTTTACCTGAGTTTTCAGTTCTGTCTGACCTGACGAGCGTGAAGCCGTCGATGTTGACACAGCTATCGGCGATGTCCTCGCGGAGCCAGGTCTCCGTGATGCAGATCACTGACGATTCCCTGTACTCGTGACAGAATCTGGAACATGCAGACAGTTCGTCGACCTTGTTGCAGACTGAACGTGCATTCCCCATTACGATCGATGGCAAGGGAGTGCGTCTCCATCGACGTCTGTAGCGCCGGCGAACACACCCTCGTTTTCCCCGCTTGCGGGGTTTACTGGCTAGGTCCTTCGGCAAGGCAAAATCCGAGAGATCGGTACCCCTAGTAGATAGGGGGCGCAGGTCTAGCAGTTCATGGCGACTATAAACAAACACTCCACCGCCTCCATTTTCACTCACCACATTCAAAATCATTCTTGATACCAGTAAGAAGGTAATAAATCGAGTAGTCCAAGTGTTCAGCATGATCAGTGGTCTGTTTGCACTCATACACGAATAGCTGGTTGCAAAAAAAGCTTGCATTCATCACAAAAAGATCAAATATCCGAGATAACTTCTAGTTGCAGGTCGCCACAGAGCAGCGCCCATAATATGGTATGTGAACATATTTTAAGCGAGATATTAGCCATTATGTCCTGTGACCTTGAAAATGAGGTCAAAGGTAGAATTCAAGGTCATAGCAATATTCAGCGTATATCATTTCCTATATGTTCATAATTGATTCCTAGGCTGTAAAGTCGATAATAAGCGAGCTATTAGCCATTTTGTCCTGTGACCTTGAAAATTAGGTCAAAGGTGAAGTTCAAGGTCATGACAATGTTCAGAATATATCATTTTCTATATCTTCACAATTGAATGCTAAGCTGTAAAGTCGAAAAAATTAGCCCAAAGGCTAAGATAGGTTACCGGACAATTTTGGTTTGGCCATGGCAGCATTGGCAGGTAACAGACCTTGAGATTTACCAATCAAGGTTTGCAGTGTAAACATATGACCTTGGGATTTACCAATCAAAATCATCCGTATGAACCTCGATGTAACCATTACATGCATGTGTGCGGCATTTGATATTCTATATGTTGGGTGGAATCGTTTAGGCCGCTCAGGTCAATTTACACATTCCAAGTCAGACATTTGGCACTCAAGGTCATCTGACGTCAAGTTCAAGGTCATCATTAGTTGTGCCATATATGTCTTCCTATATGTTCATAATGCAAACATGAGCTCTATCTGCAAGCATTTCATCTACAAAGGCAAATCTGGGCATTTTTTGACCCCAAAATGGCTGTTTTGACCTTTCAAGGTCATCGAAGGTCAAATTCAAGGTCACCACACAAGTCGCCATATGACTTCCCATTTGAAAGTGCCAATTTCTAAGCTCTATCTTCAAGCGTTCTATGAGTACAGTCCTGACAGCTCCCATTATGAAGGAAAAAAGTGCCGAAAATTTTCTAAGTCCAAAATTTTTTTCAAAGGGTGAACATTTTTTTTTGCCTAGAAATGGCCCAAAATGGATAGTAATGTGATTTGGGGCGAAAAAATTTTTTTTCGCCGACTCGTAAAAAATTCAAAATGGCCGCCACACTGAGATCGGCGATTCAAGGGCAACAAAACTTATACACGTCACAGAGGTATATAAGAGGAATCTTTTTAAGAAAAAATCTCAAAACTGATCAGACAGTTTTTGAGAAAATACAGACCAGGTGCAAATTTGAGCGTTTTTCGACCCAAAAATGGCTGTTTTGACCTTTCAAGGTCATCCAAGGTCAAATTCAAGGTCACCACACAAGTCGCCATATATGACTTCCCATTTGAAAGTGCCAATTTCTAAGCTCTATCTTCAAGCGTTCTATGAGTACAGTCCGGACAGCTCCCATTATGAAGGGAAAAAGTGCCGAAAATTTTCTAAGTCCAAAATTTTTTTCAAAGGGTGAAAATTTTTTTTGCCCTAGAAATGGCCCAAAATGGATAGTAATGCGATTTGGGGCGAAAAAAAAATTTTTCGCCGACCCGCCAAAAATTCAAAATGGCCGCCACACAAAAACCGGCAGATTTAGGGCAACCAAACTTATACATATCACAGAGGTATATGAGGGGAATCTTTTGAAACCAAAAACTCAAAACTGATCAGACAGTTTTTGAGAAAATGGCCGTCAAAGTCCAAAATTGAGCGTTTTTCGAAAAAAACGGCCGCCATTTTGAAAAAAATGCGAAAATCAAAAAACAAAAAAATACATCCTTCTCAAAATATTTTTAGGCATTTTTGTGCAAAATTTCAGAAAGATTCGATCGTTAACTTTAAAGATAAAAATGTTAACGCCGGACGGACGGACGGACGGACGGCCGGACGGACGGACGACGGACGCAACGCCATGCCAATAGGTTATCGGACCAAAGGTCCGGTAACCTAAAATACACCCAAAATTTTTTTTCCCCCTGGAAATTGCCTGAATCAAATTATGACATTAACAGGAATCGCCCGATTTTTTTTTCCAAAATGGCCGCTGGCGGCCATCTTGGATTTCGGATCTCGACGAAAAACAATAGGGGTTAGGAGCAAAGTATTTCGGATGAGCTGTGAAAATTTCAGAAAGATAGATCAAGGCGTTCAAGAGTTATGATCCGGAAACCAAACGGCGGAAGAAAAAAAAAAAAAATTAGCCCAAAGGCTAAGATAGGTTACCGGACAATTTTGGTTTGGCCATGGCAGCATTGGCAGGTAACAGACCTTGAGATTTACCAATCAAGGTTCGCAGTGTAAACATATGACCTTGGGATTTACCAATCAAGGTTATCCGTATGAACTTCGATGTAACCATTACATGTATATGTGCGGCATTTGATATTCTATATGTTGGGTGGAATCGTTTAGGCCGCCTAGGTCAATTTACACATTCCCAGTCAGACATTTGGCACTCAAGGTCATCTGACGTCAAGTTCAAGGTCATCATTAGTTGTGCCATATATGTCTTCCTATATGTTCATAATGCAAACACGAGCTCTATCTGCAAGCCTTTCATCTACAGAGGCAAATCTGGGCATTTTTTTACCCCAAAATGGCTGTTTTGACCTTTCAAGGTCATCGAAGGTCAAATTCAAGGTCACCACACAAGTCGGCATATATGACTTCTCATTTGAAAGTGCCAATTTCTAAGCTCTATCTTCAAGCGTTCTATGAGTACAGTCCTGACAGCTCCCATTATGAAGGAAAAAAGTGCCGAAAATTTTCTAAGTCCAAAATTGTTTTCAAAGGGTGAAAATTTTTTTTTGCCTAGAAATGGCCCAAAATGGATAGTAATGTTATTTGGGGCGAAAAATTTTTTTTTCGCCGACTCGTCAAAAATTCAAAATGGCCGCCACACTGAGATCGGCGATTCAAAGGCAACAAAACTTATACACGTCACAGAGGTATATGAGAGGAATCTTTTTAAGCAAAAATCTCAAAACTGATCAGACAGTTTTTGAGAAAATACAGACCAGGTGCAAATTTGAGCGTTTTTCGACCCAAAAATGGCTGTTTTGACCTTTCAAGGTCATCCAAGGTCAAATTCAAGGTCACCACACAAGTCGCCATATATGACTTCCCATTTGAAAGTGCCAATTTCTAAGCTCTATCTTCAAGCGTTCTATGAGTACAGTCCGGACAGCTCCCATTATGAAGGGAAAAAGTGCCAAAAATTAAGTCCAAAAATTTTTTCAAAGGGTGAAAAATTTTTTTTGCCCTAGAAATGGCCCAAAATGGATAGTAATGCGATTTTTTTGCCGACCCGCCAAAAATTCAAAATGGCCGCCACACGGAAACCGGCAGATTTAGGGCAACCAAACTTATACATATCACAGAGGTATATGAGGGGAATCTTTTGAAACCAAAAACTCAAAACTGATCAGACAGTTTTTGAGAAAATGGCCGTCAAAGTCCAAAATTGAGCGTTTTTCGACAAAAACGGCCGCCATTTTGAAAAAAATTCGAAAATCAAAAAACAAAAAAATACCTCCTCAAAATATTTTTAGGCATTTTTGTGCAAAATTTCAGAAAGATTCGATCGTTAACTTTAAAGATAAAAATGTTAACGCCGGACGGACGGACGGACGCAACGCCATGCCAATAGGTTATCGGACCAAAGGTCCGGTAACCTAAAAAGGGAGATATTAGCCATTTCGTTCTCTGACCTTGAAAATGAGGTCAAAGTTCAAATTCAAGGTCATAGCAATGTTCAGCATATATCATTTCCTATATGTTCATAATTGATTCCTAAACTATAAAGTCGATAATAAGCGAGATATTAGCCATTTTGTCCTGCGACCTTGAAAATGAGGTCAAAGGTCAAGGTCATGCCAATGTTCAGAAAGTATCATTTTCTATATGTTCACAATTGATTGCTAAGCTGTAAAGTCGATAATAAGTGAGATATTAGCCATTTTGTCCTGTGATCCTCAAAATGAGGTCAGAGGTCAAATTCAAGGTCACGATAATATTCAGCATAATGTCATTTCCTATATGTCCACAATTGATCCCTAAGCTGTGAAATCGATAATAAGTGAGGTATTAGCCATTTTGTCCTGTGACCTTGAAAATGAGGTCAAAGGTCAAAATCACCGTCAACAGAATAGTCGGCATATATCATTTCCTATATGTCCACAATTGATTCCTAAGCTGTGAAGTCGATAATAAGCAAGATATTGGCCATTTTGTGCTCTGACCTTGAAACTAAGTCAGAGGTCAAATTCAAGGTCACGAGAATATACAGCATATATCATTTCCTATATGTCCACAATTGATCCCTAAGCTGTGAAATCGATAATAAGTGAGGTATTAGCCATTTTGTCCTGTGACCTTGAAAATGAGGTCAAAGGTCAAAATCGAGATATTGGCCATTTTGTGCTCTGACCTTGAAACTAAGTCAGAGGTCAACTTCAAGGTCACGAGAATATACAGCATATATCATTTCGTATATATATCCACAATTGATCCCTAAGCTTTAAAATCGATAATAAGTGAGATATTAGCCATTTTGTCCTGTGACCTTGAAAATGAGGTCAAAGGTCAATTCAAAGTCATCAGAATAATCGGCATATATCATTTCCTATATGTCCACAATTGATTCCTAAGCTTTAAAGTCGATAATGAGCGAGATATTAAACATTTTGTGCTCTGACCTTGAAACCGAGGTCAGGGGTTAAATTCAAAGTCACGAGAATATTCAGCATATATCATTTCCTATATGTCCACAATTGATTCCTAGTCTCTAATCTCAATATTAAGTGAGATATTAGGCATAATGTGTGCCATTATAAAGCATAGGAGAATTTAACATGGAAAAGTCCCATTTGGGACCCGTCGAGAAAATGAAAATGGCCGCTACACGCCGACCGGCGATTCAGGGGCGACGAAACCTATACACATCACAGAGGTATGTGAGAGCAATCTTTTGGAATAAAAATCTCAAAACTGTCTGAACAGTTTTTAAGAAAATGGCTGCCAAAGTCAGAAATTGGCCGTTTTTCGACGAAAATGGCAGCCATTTTGAAAAAAATGCGAAAATCAAAAAACAAAAAATTACCCCAAAGGCTAAGATAGGTTACCGGACAATTTTGGTTTGGCCATGGCAGTATTGGCAGGTAACAGACCTTGAGATTTACCAATCAAGGTCCGCAGTGTAAACATATGACCTTGGGATTTACCAATCAAGGTCATCCGTATGAACTTCGATGTTACCATTACATGTATGTGTGCGGCATTTGATATTCTATATGTTGGTTGGAATCATTTAGGCCGCTCAGGTCAATTTACACATTCCAAGTCAGACATTTGGCACTCAAGGTCATCTGACGTCAAGTTCAAGGTCATCATTAGTTGCGCCATATATGTCTTCCTATATGTTCATAATGCAAACATGAGCTCTATCCACAAGCATTTCACCTACAGAGGCAAATCTGCTCATTTTTTGACCCCAAAATGGCTGTTTTGACCTTTCAAGGTCATCGAAGGTCAAATTCAAGGTCACCACACAAGTCGCCATATATGACTTCCCATTTGAAAGTGCCAATTTCTAAGCTCTATCTTCAAGCGTTCTATGAGTACAGTCCTGACAGCTCCCATTATGAAAGAAAAAATTAGCCCAAGGGCTAAGAAAGGTTACCGGACAATATACATTTTAGATATTAGCCTTTTGTCCAGTGACCTTGAAAATCAAGTCACTGATAAATTCAAGGCCATGAAATTTTCAACAAATATATCACTTCTAGTATGTCCACAATTAATTCCTAAGCTGTAAAGTCGATAATAAGTGAGACATTAGCCATTCTGTGATGTGACCTTGAAAATGAGGTCAAAGTTGAAGTTCAAGGTCATGAAAATATTCAGTATATATCATTCCCCTATATTCGCAATTGATTCCTATGCTGTAAATGTCAGATTCAATCTATTACCACCAATACAATCAGATTTTGATGATGTTAATAAGAAACGTAAAATACTACATTTTGCAATAGAAACAAACAAAGCCCGACCAAATAGTTTATCCAAAGACACACTGGCGTCTTCAGGGGCAGACAATGTGTTAAATGTAGTTGTTTCTACTGTACACCAGATGAAATTAGTATACAACTGCCCAACAACCTATGAAAATAATTTAGAAATCCGAATCTAACCCCATGGAATAGATACATGACAAGTACAAAAGTACCCAATCACAAGCCCGAAGGCTACTGAGTTGATGGTATCCTCGGGGACAGATTTAACGTCCGCCAGCAGTGACACCGACTCAGTGGTATAAATGTAAGTATCAATCTATTACCACCAATACAATCAAATTTTGATGATGACAATAAGAAACGTAAAATACAACATTTTGCAATAGAAACAAAGCCCGACCAAATAATTTATCCAAAGCCACACTGGCGTCATCAGGGGCAGATGTAAAGATGATAATAAGCAACATATTAGCCATTTTGTTCTCTGACCTTGAAAATGAGATCAAAGGTCAAATTCTAGATCACCAAAATATTCAGCATACATCATTTCCTATATGTTCACTATGGACAAGCGAGATATAAGCCATTTTGTATTCTGACCTTGAAAATAAAAAGACTAACCTTGAAATTTAAGTCAAGGGTCAAATTCAAGGTCACTAGAATATTCAGCATATATCATTTCCTATATGTTCACAATTGATTCCTAAGCTGCAAAGTCGCTAATAAGCAAGATATTGGCGATTTTGTCCTGTGACCTTGAAAATGAGGTCAAAGGTCAAATTCAAGGTCACGAGAATGTTCAGCATATATCATTTCCTATATGTCCACAATTGATTCCTAGTCTCTAATCTCAATATTAAATGAGATATTAGGCTTAATGTGTCCCATTATAAAGCATAGGAAAATTTAACATGGGAAAGTCGCATCTGGGCCGAGTTTGGGCCCCCACGTCGAGTGATTCAAGCGCAACGAAATTTATACATGTCACAGAAGTACATATAAGGAGTGTTATGCATCAATAAGAAAAAAAGTTACTGAACAGATTTCGAGAAAACGACCATCAAAGTCCAAAATTTGCCATTTTCGACGAGAACGGCCGCTATGACCTTGAACCCAAGGTCAGAGGTCAAATTCAAGGTCACGAGAATATTCAGCATATATCATTTCCTATATGTCCACAATTGATTCCTAGTCTCTAATCTCAATATTAAATGAGATATTAGGCTTAATGTGTCCCATTATAAAGCATAGGAAAATTTAACATGGGAAAGTCGCATCTGGGCCGAGTTTGGGCCCAAAATGGCCCACGTCGAGTGATTCAAGCGCAACGAAATTTATACATGTCACAGAAGTGCATATGAGGAGTGTTATGCATCAATAAGAAAAAAAGTTACTGAACAGATTTTGAGAAAACGACCTTCAAAGTCCAAAATTGCCCATTTTTCGACGAAAACGGCCGCCATTTTGTGGGGCGTTTTCAGCTTTATTCCCCCTAAGAAATCCCCATAACTCCGTTCCGTTTCCCCGGACGGACGGACGGACGACGGACGCAACGCCATGGCAATAGGTTATCGGACCATAGGTCCGGTAACCTAAAAAGTGCCGAAAATTGTCAAAGTCCAAAATTTTTTTCAAAGGGTGAAAATTTTTTTTTAACCTAGAAATGGCCCAAAATAGATAGTAATGCGATTTGGGGCGAAAATTTTTTTTTTCGCCGACTCCTCAAAAATTCAAAATGGCCGCCACACGGAGATCGGCGATTCAAGGGCAACAAAATTTATACACATCACAGAGGTATATAAGAGGAATCTTTTAAAGCAAAAATCTCAAAACTGATCAGACAGTTTTTGAGAAAATACAGACCAGGTGCAAATTTGAGCATTTTTCGAACCAAAAATGGCTGTTTTGACCTTTCAAGGTCATCCAAGGTCAAATTCAAGGTCACCACACAAGTCGTCATATATGATTTCCCATTTGAAAGTGCCAATTTCTAAGCTCTATCTTCAAGCGTTCTATGAGTACAGTCCAGACAGCTCCCATTATGAAGGAAAAAAGTGCCGAAAATTTTTTTCAAAGGGTGAAATTTTTTTTTTGCCCTAGAAATGGCCCAAAATGGATAGTAATGCGATTTGGGGCGAAAATTTTTTTTTTCGCCGACCCGCCAAAAATTCAAAATGGCCGCCACACGGAAATCGGCGAATTTAGGGCAACCAAACTTATACAGGTATATGAGGAGAATCTTTTGAAACCAAAAACTCAAAACTGATTAGAGAGTTTTTGAGAAAATGGCCGTCAAAGTCCAAAATTGAGCGTTTTTCGACAAAAACGGCCGCCATTTTGAAAAAAATGCGAAAATCAAAAAACAAAAAAATACCTCCTCCTCAAAATATTTTTAGGCATTTTTGTGCAAAATTTCAGAAAGATTCGATCGTTCACTTCAAAGATAAAAATGTTAACGCCGGACGGCCGGAAGGCCGGACGGACGGACGACGGACGCAACTCCATGCCAATAGGTTATCGGACCAAAGGTCCGGTAACCTAATAAAGGCCTCAGAGTCATCTAGCCACCAAGCTTTGCAAGCGCTTATAAATGTTTTGTTCTTCCTCTGTGAACATTGCCTCACAAACTTACTTAGAGGCAGCTAGCCTACGAGCTTTGCCAACGCTTGTGTCCGGTTTTTCTTCAGTGTTCTGTCTCAGTCGTGCTTCTTCTCGCTTCTTAGCTTCCAACTGTTTTTTCATGTGTGCTCGCTCATGAATGTCGAACCACATTGCTTTGACAACTGATCCACATTCTTCGCATGTCCTCAATTCATCCTGGAAATTCAAAGGACGAGACAAAAAAAACTAGACGCTTCCGGTCGCCTACGACCGCTTGGGTGTATCCCCCGTACCCATAGCCCTATCATCTCTGTTGCCCCAAATATATCACTGTTAAGTGTGAAAATTAGCCCAAAGGCTAAGACAGGTTACCGGACAATTTTGGTTTGGCCATGGCAGCATTGGCAGGTAACAGACCTTTAGATTTACCAATCAAGGTTCGCAGTGTGAACAAATGACCTTGAGATTTACCAATCAAGGTCATCCGTGTGAACTTCGATGTCACCATTACATGTATGTGTGCGGCATTTGATATTCTATATGTTCATAATACAAAGATATATCAGGGTGGAATCGTTTAGGCCGCTCAGGTCAATTTACACATTACGAGTCAGACATTTGGCACTCAAGGTCATCTGACGTCAAGGTCAAGGTCATCATTAGTTGTGCCATATATGTCTTGCTATATGTTCATAATGCAAACATGAGTTCTATATGCAAGCATTTCATCTATAGAGGCAAATCTGGGCATTTTTTGACCCCAAAATGGCTGTTCCGACCTTTCAAGGTTATCGAAGGTCAAATTCAAGGTCACCACACAAATCGAAATATATGACTTCCCATTTGAAAGTACCAATTTCTAAGCTGTATCTTCAAGTGTTCTACGAGAACAGTCCTGACAGCTCCCATTATGAAGGAAAAAAGTGCCGAAAAATTTCCAAGTCCAAAATTTGTTTTCAAAGGGTGAAAAACATTTTTTGCCTACAAATCGCCGACTCGTCAAAAATTCAAAATGGCCGCCACACGGAGATCGGCGATTCAAGGGCAACAAAACTTATACACATCATAAAGGTACATAAGGGGAATCTTTAGAAACAAAAATCTCAAAACTGATCAGACAGTTTTCGAGATAAGACAGACAAGGTTCAAATTTGGGCATTTTTCGACCCAAAAATGGCTGTTTTGACCTTTCAAGGTCAACCAAGGTCAAATTCAAGGTCACCACACAAGTCGCCATATATGACTTTCCATTTAAAAGTGCCATTTTCTAAGCTCTATCTTCAGGCGTTCTAGGAGTACAGTCCTGGCAGCTCCCATTATCAGTCTGGTACATTGCGAATTTGAGTAAAAAAAAACTCACGTAAGGACGTGGGGATATTTTTACGCTAGATATATATCTGTCGGATTAGCATCAAGTTTTTTCTCCATTGAGAAAATCCTCACGCTGCTACGTCAATTCTTGGTATTTTGATGAGTTTTCGGTGATGTTCACAGCAGCATTTCAAACTGTTCCAGTACATTAAGATCTTCCAAGTTTCGTTTGTAGATAGATTGAAACACGATGAAGACGACTAAGTGCATTTGCTTGTGTCGTAGGGTTTTATGTCATGTCGTAGGGGCGCCGAACATGATGCCCGTCTTGGTATAATTGACTGTGTAATTCAGTGGATATTCGCCAGGTGGCAGGTCAATCAGGTTCAAACATGTGCGTGGCAATTATCGCACGTAAAGCCGTGGGGTTTGTATGGGTGACAATGGCTTATTTGACAATGGCATTCATGATCAGCTCACTAAATGTGGGGCCAGACCTGATTTATGGCAGCAACCTCCCGATTTCAATCTGCTATTTCACGAGAAGTCGTACAAACTTGCTTGGGATTTATCTAGAGTCAACCCCCAACAAGTTTGTGTAAGGCAAATTTTTTTTTTCATTTCCACATTTGATGCCCGTCAGAAAAATCCTAACTCGAACATTTTGTCACTAGTTCAGGTAAGAAGATTCTGCGTAAAATTTGCCGACATGTGCCGGCCTGGAAACAAGGGGAAAGTTGGCATCTTGATCAAATGAATTATTCTCAGGCACTCTGAAGAAATCTGTTCAATAGAATCGGGGTATACTGTAGGATACTATAGGTTTATCTCAACAAAACGACGCGCTATGTCATGAAATGCGGACTGCCAGAATCAACACGTGACATCCTGACATCGGGCATGGACACATATACTGATATATATCGTTTGTCAAAAGTATGCATGACAGTATATATGTATATATATAAATATATACATATTTTGCTGGAAATTCAACCACGACGCACAACCTCCCTGGATCATCTCAGACTTTTGCCGAAATGTGTGTACGTGAACAATCCATGGCTGATAGGGCTGTGCGAGTCGATGTTGGGGGTGGGGATGATGGGGGTGGGGGATGTGGGCGGGACGGCGTGTAGCAGAATGGCTGGTTATAAGCGTGCGTTTGATTCTGTGTACTGACGAGGGGGCGGCAGTTATAGGGAGAGAAGACCAGAGGGGACGCCGCTCGTCCGTCCGTCCATCCATCCGTCCATGTATCACTGCAGCCAAAAATACATAGGAGAGATCTCTCATGTTTTTCTGTTGTTGCAGATGCATATAATGTATGTTTGTACATTTGTAGGATGCACGTGATTTGGCCGGACGAGAAGCCGGCTAGTGGCGTGTGCATTGTATGTTTTCTGGCCAACTTCAAGGTCTGCAGTTCTCTCTCGGATTCCCGTAAGAGAAATTTCGCGACAGAGCCAACGCAGGGAAGACAAGACAACAGCCCATTCAGTTTTCAGACACGCAAGGAACCTGAAGAATTGATCCAGTGGAGAAAGGTTTTCAGATGATGTACATGGTATGCGAAATGGAGTCGTTACCGTGACCCCAACCGAGCTTCCCTCATTTACGATAACTGATCCATTATCATGCTGGGTCAAAAAGTTTATACGCTCTAACCATAGACAATACACAAGGCCATTTGGTACAAATACACATTACGCGTTGAACCAGAAACCCATAAGCTCTTATGGGTTTGTGGTTGAACTTATTTCAGTCGTTTTGAAGTTTAATGGTCAGTGCCAATAAATTTATATCGTTGGAACCAAATAGCTAAAAAAAAAATAGTAATTTGAATGATGCACACGAGGTGTATATATAGACATAATGGTGTATAATTTTGCCTTGGCTTGTACATGTACCAACGACTAAATTTGGAAATAGTGGTGTGCTCGCCAGAATTATGATAAAACTGTGCACTGCATGTGCCTCTCATAATGCAGCTATATGTTTGGACATCCATTGGAATCCCAAGAGTCCCCGCAGAATCAGATTGAGAATATATATATGAAAGGTTTTACATACAAACTAAGTAACAAGTGGATAGGAGGGACAAAAAACAATTAGCATGTGAAATCAATCAAGATGGACGACAAAAAAATGAAGTATTGAACCAAAATGTACAATGTAATACTGTGCAATTTTGTTGTGAATCCTATACATTGTAAATGGTAGAAATTATGGAATGAAGTTCGATCAATGAAACCAGAAAAACGTGAGAGACTCTTTATGTATTTCTGATGAAACCTAATATTACAGTTTACTCCTATGTTCCATAAAAGACAACACACCAGTTTTACATGAGTTTGACCAAATTATTTCAGTTCTCACAAAATATTGGACAGTATACTAGTCTTATTGGGTCACACATGTGTATCATCGAACTGTTACAAATATTACGAAGTGATTTGTGCAAAATGTGCAATGATGATAGAGCTTGCAGCGAACTTTCAACAGGCATTTCAGTACACTGTACAGTCAAACTACTACGATTGACGATATGAACATGTAGATCCGTTAACGTTTATTATCAACAGGCACTATTAGACAACATACTCGTAAAATGAAATGATTGGTTACTGGTATTACTCAACCGTGATCTGTTTGTTTCATTGTTATGAACAATTCAGTTGCTCTTAATAGTATAGTTTACTTACTCTAAATGCGTAAAATGGTAACACATGGAGTAGTATGTTTTATATTATTGTAAGAGGAACAAACAACTGAACTCACTTCAGTAAAACAATTCAATTTTAGTTTCCCCAACAGGAAAAAAATTGAATGTAGTAGTTCTGTAGTAGATAATTTACCAGAGAATTTTCATTACTATATCATATTCCAACTTCACTACAAGAGTCGACTTGGATCCATTCTGAAGCGGCTGATGCTGTCATACCTGTTCCATTTGCTGGCGGTATATAAACTTTTGACAGGGTCGAAACAGAAATCTGACGCAATTACATGAGCTTTTTACTCACGGATTACTCAACGCTTTCATGATGACTAGACACTGATGTAACTGTGTAAGATCGCCAAAAGTTGAGGACAATACATATCCAAACAACATTCATCACTAGTGTACGGTTAACTCCTTCGTGAATGGAAAACGTTGGTTATCAAGAGACTGATACTCAGCAACATCGAGTAGAGCTGTCCATACTGACTTCAACACCTTAACCCTGCACATCGTATGCAGAAACCAATAGGGAATCACAAGTACATATACATGTACGTGTGTTAACCTTCGCCCGACAGTTACATTTGAATTGATTTGATATTTTAGAATATATATCTAGAGAAGATTTACATGTAGGTGACTTGACTCAATTGTTATGTACAGTTTTCAATAAATCGAACAAAGTGGAAAACGTGTGGTAAAAAGGAACACAGTCTCCATTTCCTTATAATCCATTAATATGTAGGCCCTCTACGTATCTTAACAGAAACTCGTAGAACATCAATGTGTCTAAAAAGATTATACCTGAGTAACTTTTGATTCGAGTTGAAGATAGAAAACTGCAACAAATATCATGACAGAGCAGTGTTCACATACATGTACATGTATCTGAACGGACAGAGGGAGAGATGGATGAACGACATCTTTCAAGCACACAATATATTTCTGTGGAGAAAGGGTCAGTGTGTATCATCACCCTTACCTCCAACTTCACACACCCAAACATACATGAAGTGCTTGCTGCTCAGAGAAACCTGACCAGTAAATCCAGCATGGTAAGTATTACAATTTGATCAAAAGAGGTCATTTCATTTTCATATCCCTTGTACATTCAAGCAGAAACCCATCTCTCTTATGGGTTTCTGAGTCAAGCAAATCCATTCAATTGTATTCGATGAGGAAATCCCCAATACACAGCCAATAAATTCACACTTTATTGTATGTTTATTTTCACATACGTATGTTTATTTACAATACCAAATTATTGGCTGTGTTTCGTCCCGTTATACGTTAGTGGCCCATACAGTCTGTCCAGGACTCGTCAGTTGGGTGCAGACCATTAACTTGAGCCAATCCTTCACTATCGTGCAAACAGCAACAAATTTGATATTTTATGGATAAACTGATCCAAAATATTCAACAATTGAGTAATTTGACATGCACGTTTACATTGAACAATTATTTTGATCATTGAACGTGTCATACTGAAACAAAATCTTAAGTAATCAGTGTGCTCCAAATGATGTAATACTTAATTAACATGCATACTCTCCCACAATCGATGTCTTAAGTAATAAGTGTGCTACAAATAAAGTAACACTTAATTAACATGCATACTCTCTCACAATTGATGTCATAAGTAATAAGTGTGCTACAAATGATGTGAAACTTGATTAATTAACAAGCATACTTTCCCACAATTTGCCAGGGTTTTTTTCCCAGGGGCGTTTGAAGACAATTTGACCAAGAAAAGTTTCTGTGGGGCTTAACTGCACTCTCCAAAATAATTGTTAACTACCATGATAACGGTTGATAACCATTTGTCCAAAATTTAATATAAAATATAAAACATAACTTGTGTTCTTTGCAAACACCAAATTTCAATATTCAAGGGTAAATTGACTGATATTTGTATAAAATATCAGTCTATATTCTAGATAGTTCCATAATACTGGTATGCTTAGTAGTCTCTGTCATTGTTGTAAAGATACCATTTGTGAAGGTACAGTATCAATATATATACACATCATTTGCTTCTCAAATGTACGATTTATGGTTTAAGGTGCGCTATGAGCACATTAGTGAGCTATGGTATATTTGAGTTTATGCTAGGGGCCTATCTAGCCAATGAGGGGGGTTAGATCACCATGGTGAAAGTCGAATACCGCACCTTACTCGGTTTATGGCACTCCCTGCCTCGACAATACGCGGCCCTGTGCAAGTCTGTACATTACTGTAAATGCATGTGAATACTGCACACACAGACGGATGGATGCTCTGTTGCCAACGAACCCTCCCATTCACCTCCACAGTTAATAGGCTACAGGGGTGATGTAACCATTCTCTGTGCTGGCAGAGATGGGGGGGGGGGGTCGTATGCTGACCTACTAGTCAAAGCCTACGATATTTGAAGGACTGTTTAATTTCCCGTTAAATATAACTCCAGGGGTTCTTCAGGCTTTTTCCAGGGGTGGGTGCGACCCTAATAAATATTTATTGATGAATGTGCATTGAATGTTGGATATTGATACATGTGGGAGGCGGGTGAGGGAGGGGGGACACCATCTGGTTAATTGTTCATAAGTTACGACGTAGTTTATCTGCTTAGCCAATGAAAGGCTGTTCTTGCAAACCTCACTCCCCTCTTCCCCCCCCCCCCCTCCACACACACACACAAAAGCACGAGGATGAAAATGGCGAATATTGGATACCAATCTTCCGATCTGACACAGTCGAAGTGACACGATGCCGTCAAGATTTTTTGAACTGAACATTCTGTTTTAAATAGGCTAGCTTGCAAAGACAGGTCATTATGTGCACGGCTGATATGAACTTGTTTCAGTTGGTGGTAGACCGGGAAGGTGAGGGGAAGGGGGTTGATTTGAACTACTAGTGGCAGGAGAATCTGGCAACTAAGCCGGTGTTAGATCCCGCCCCCACCGGAACTGTGAATAACAAGCCGTGAAATTTGTCCACCGCCAGGAATCACATATCATGCATATATAGATACTTGTATGTTGAAAACAGTTGCAAATCTAACGATTTTGCGTGGTGTTCTTTTGACTGATAATATTCCTGTATTGCGCCATCTGGTGAATGTATTTAGCATTGATGTAATTTTGGGCAATTCATGGACACCTTGATCGCAAGTGCTGCCTCTGGCGGGAGAAAGAATCTCCTGCCTAACCGACAGGAATTTATCTAGCGTAAAAATATTCTCACGTCCTTACGTGAGGTTTTTTTTTCTCAAATGCGCAATGTTCCAGACTGATTATGAAGGAAAAAAGGGCCGAAAATTTTCCAAGTCCAAAAGTTTTTTCAAAGGGTGAAAAAAAATTTTTTGTCTAAAAATGGCCCGAAATGGATAGTAATGTGATTTGGGCCGGAACATTTTTTTTTCGTCGACCCGTCGAAAATTCAAAATGGCCGCCATACGCAGACCGGCGATTCAAGGGCAACCGAACTTATACACATCACAGAAGTACATAAGGAGAATCTTTTGAAACAAAAATCTCAAATCTGATCAGACAGTTTTTGAGAAAACGACCGTCAAAGTCCAAAATTAGCTGTTTTTCGTCAAAAATGGCCGCCACTTTGAAAATAATTCGAAAATAAAAAAACTAACAAATACCTCCCTCTCGAAATATTTTTAAGCATTTTTGTGCAAAATTTCAGGAAGATTCGTTCGTAAGCTTTAAAGATATGAATGTTGACGGACGACGGACGACGACGATGACGCACGCAACGCCACGGCAATAGGTTATCGGACCAAAGGTCCGGTAACCTAAAAAATTAGCCCAAGCTAAGATAGGTTACCGGACAATTTTCGTAATACAAACATATAAGCTCTATCAACAAGTATTTTGTCTGTAGAGGCCAATTTACACATGTCAGTTCAGGCAAGGTTGTGAGATTTGGATTTCAAGGTCATATATAAGGTCAAATTCAAGGTCTCCAAGAGATGTGCAATAAATACATGACTTCTTGTAAATACACAATCCTAACCTGTATGTGCAAGTGTTTAAGCCTTGGCTAATTTACATATTTCACATCAGACATTTAGCACTCAAAATCATCTGAGGTCAAGGTCATCATCAGTTGTTCCATATATGACTTCCTATATGCTCATAATGCAAACTTTTAAAGCTCTCTCTACAAGCATTTCATCTGTAGAGGCAAATCTGTGCATTCTTTTCTACCCCAAAATGGCTGTTTTGACCTTTCAAGGTCATCAAAGGTCAAATTCAAGGTCACCACACAAGTCGCCATATATGACTTCCCATTTGAAAGTGCCAATTTCTAAGCTCTATCTTCGAGCGTTCTATGAGTACAATCCGCGCAGCTCCCATTATGAAGGAAAAAAGTGCCGAAAATTTTCTAAGTCCAAAATTTTTTTCACAGGGTGAAAAAATGATTTTGTCTAGAAATGGCCCTAAATGGATAGTAATGCGATTTGGGCCGAAACAATTTTTTTTCGTCGACCCGTCGAAAATTCAAACTGGCAGCCATACGCAGACCGGCGATTCAAGGGCAACCAAACTTATACACATCACAGAGGTACATAACTAGAATCTTTTGAAACAAAAATCTCAAATCTGCTCAGACAGTTTTCGAGAAAAGACAGACAAGGTGCTAATTTGGACATTTTTCGACCAAAAAATGGCTGTTTGACCTTTCAATGTCATCCAAGGTAAAATTCAAGGTCACCACACAAGTCGCCATATATGACTTTCCATTTGAAAGTGCCAATTTCTAGGGCCTGCACGATTAATGGGTTAACCGCCGACGGCTAGCATTTTTTTAATAACCGCGAATAACCGGCTGTTAAATCTCCAAACGATTAACCGGTTAACCGTCAAACAGCGGTTAACTGTCTTTTATAACCTTGATCAGTGATCACCAAACTGTCTGCTCATGCTCCTGAGGCATGCTTTTGAGGGCATTTAAACTCGTTAACTTTGTCGCCATGGGGCCATGAAGCAATCTGCGGTTTGTCGCGGTCGCGTGGATGTGTGCCACCTGCTAAAGGGATTATGTGTGTACATCTTTCACAGATACACAGGCTCGCGGCTTTCTCTCATATTAATATCGAAATTAACGAAGTTAAATAGGGGAAATACAAGTTTTCTTAAATGAAACATAAAGACACCTACACACACATAGACATATAGCAATCAAAACCATTCGGGGGACGTATTAAGAAGTGAACCCCAAACACTTCCCTCAGGCTTAACTTCGAATGGTAAGGATTGTATATGTGAAAGAATGTGCAATGTCAGGTATAACGCAATCAGAACTGGAAAGAGAACATATATTCAGTAATATGCAAAATATGTACAATTAATACAGTTTAGTTCATTGAGTTATACATATATGTTGAGGTTATATTTCAATAGTTTCCAAATCTTCAGCAAGAAGTAAAAGATTTAAAAAAATGAGGTCAAAGGTCAAATTCAAGGTCATCAGAATATTAGGCGTTTATCATTTCCTATATGCCCACAACTGATTCCTAAGCTATAAAGTCGACCATAAATGAGATATTAGCCATTTTGTGTTCTTGACCTTGAAAATGAGGTCAGAGGTCAAATTCAAAGTCACAAAAATATTCAGCATATATTATTTCCTACATGTCCACAAATGATCCCTAAGCTGTAAAATCGATAACAAGTGAGATATTAATCATTTTGTCCTGTGACCTTGAAAATGAGGTCAAAGGTCAAATTCAAGGTCATGACAATAATCTGCATATATCACTTCCTATATGTTCATAATTGATTCCTAAGCTGTAAAGTCGATAAGAAGCGAGATATTAGCCATTTTGCCCTGTGACCTTGAAAATGAGGTCAAAGGTCAAATTCAAGGTCATGACAATAATCTGCATATATCATTTCCTATATGTTCATAATTGATTCCTAAGCTGTAAAGTCGATAATAAGTGAGATATTAGCCATTTTGCCCTGTGACCTTGAAGATGAGGTCATAGCTCAAATTCAAGGTCATGACAATAATCTGCATATATCATTTCCTATGCGTCCACAATTGATTCCTAAGCTGTAAAGTCGATAATAAGCGAGATATTAGCCATTTTGTTCTCTGACCTTGAAACTGAGGTCAGAGGTCAAATTCAAGGTCACGAAAATATTCAGCATATGTCATTTCCTATATGTCCAGCATTGATTCCTAGTCTCTAATCTCAATATTAAGTAAGATGGCTCTAATGTGTCCCATTATAAAGCATAGGAGAATTTAACATGGGAAAGTCCCATTTGGGCCGAGTTTGGGCCCAAAATGGCCCACTTCGAGCGATTCAAGCGCAACGTAATTTATAGACATCATAGGAGTACACATGAGGAGTGTTATGTATCAAAAAGAAAAAAAGTTACTGAACAGATTTTGAGAAAATGGCCGCCAAAGTCCAAAATTGGCCGATTTTCGACGAAAACGGCCGCCATTTTGAAAAAAATGCGAAAATCAAAAAACTAAAAAATACCTCCTTCTTGAATTATTTTTGTGCATTTTTGTGCAAAATTTCAGAAAGATTGGTCCGTAAACAAAAAAGATAAAAATGTGGATGACGCCGACGCCGGACGCAACGCCATGCCAATAGGTTAGCGGACCAAAGGTCCGGTAACCTAAAAATAGCCCAAAGGCCAAGATAGGTTACCGGACAATTTTGGTTTGGCCATGGCAGCATTGGCAGGTAACAGACCTTGAGATTTACCAATCAAGGTTCGCAGTGTAAACATATGACCTTGAGATTTGCCAATCAAGGTCATCCGTGTAAACTTCGATGTCACCATTACATGTATGTGTGCGGTATTTGATATTCTATATGTTCATAATACAAAGATATATCTGGGTGGAATCGTTTATGCCGCTCAGGTCAATTTACACATTCTAAGTCAGACATTTGGCACTCAAGGTCATCTGACGTCAAGTTCAAGGTCATCATTAGTTGTGCCATATATGTCTTCCTTTATGTTCATAATGCAAACATGAGCTCTATCTGCAAGCATTTCATCTATAGAGGTAAATCTGGGTATTTTTGACCGCAAAATGTCTGTTTTGACCTTTCAAGGTCATCCAAGGTCAAATTCAAGGTCACCACACAAGTCGCCATATATGACTTCCCATTTGAAAGTGTCAATTTCTAAGCTCTATCTTCAAGCGTTCTATGAGTACAGTCATGACAGCTCCCATTATGAAAGAAAAAAGTGCCCAAAAAGTGTCCCAAATTTTTTTTCAAAGGGTGAAAAATTTTTTTTGCCTAGAAATGGCACGAAATGGATAAAAAAATTTTTTCACTGACTCTTCAAAAATTCAAAATGGCCGCCACATGAAGATCGGCGATTCGAGGGCAACAAAACTTATACACGTCACAGAGGTATATAAGAGGAATCTTTTTAAACAAAAATCTCAAAACTGATCAGACAGTTTTTGAGAAAATACAGACCAGGTGCGAATTGGAGCATTTTTTTTACCTAAAAATGGCTGTTTTGACCTTTCAAGGTCATCCAAGGTCAAATTCAAGGTCACCACACAAGTCGCCATACATGACTTCCCATTTGAAAGTGCCAATTTCTAAGCTCTATCTTCAAGCGTTCTATGAGTACAGTGCAGACAGCTCCCATTATGAAGGAAAAAAGTGCCAAAAATTAAGTCCAAAAATTCTTTCAAAGGGTGAAAATTTTTTTTTGCCTAGAAATGGCCCAAAATGGATAGTAATGCGATTTGGGGCGAAAAATTTTTTTTTCGCAGACGCGCCAAAAATTCAAAATGGCCGCCACACGAAGACCAGCGAATTTAGGGCAACCAAACTTATACATATCACAGAGGTATATGAGAGGAATTTTTTGAAACCAAAAACTCAAAACTGATCAGAGAGTTTTTGAGAAAATGGCCGTCAAAGTCCAAAATTGAGCGTTTTTCGACAAAAAAGGCCGCCATTTTGAAAAAATTAGGCCAAGGGCCGAAGATAGGTTACCGGACAATGTTTAATATTTTAGATGTTAGCCAGGTCACACTGGTTGAATTCAAGGTCAAGAGAATATTCAGCATATATAACATTAAGCATATATCATGTCCACAGTTGATTGCTAAGCTGTAAATTCAATAATCAGCGAGATATTAGCAATTTTGTGCTGTGGCCTTGAAAATGAAGGGGCAAAGGTCAAATTCAAAGTCAGCAAAATATTCAGAGTATATCATTTTCTATATCATGTCCACAATTGATTCCCAAGCCATACAGTCAATAGAGAAGCAAGATATCAGTCAGTTTGTCCTTGGACCTTGAGAATGAGGTCAGAGGTCAAATTCAAGGTCCAAGAATATTCAGCATATATCATTTCCTACATGTCCACGATTGATTCCTAAGCTGTAAAATCGATAATAAGTGAAATATTAGACATTTTGTCCTGTGACCTTGAAAATGAGGTCACAGGTCAAATTCAAGGTCATGACAATAATCTGCATATATCATTTCCTATATGTTCATAACTGATTCCTAAGCTGTAAAGTCGATAACAAGCGAGATATTAGCCATTTTGTCCTATGACCTTGAAAATGGGGTCAACAATCAAATTCAAGGTCATCAAAATATTCATCATATATCATTTCCTATATGTCCACAATTGATTCCTAAGCGGTAGAGTCGATAATAAGCGAGATATCAGCCATTTTAAGCTCTGACCTTGAATTGAGGTCAGAGGTAAAATTCAAGGTCACGAGAATATTCAGCATATATCATTTCCTATATGTCCACAATTGATTCCTGGTCTCTAATCTCAATATTAAGTGAGATATTAGGCATAATATGTCCCAATATAAAGCATAGGAGAATTTAACATGGGAAAGTCCCATTTGGGCCGAGTTTGGGCCAAAATGGCCCACTTCGAGCGATTCAAGCGCAACGAAATTTATAGACATCAAAGAAGTACATATGAGGAGTGTTATGTATCAAAAAGAAAAAAAGTTACTGAACAGATTTTGAGAAAATGGCCACCAAAGTCCAAAATCAGGCATTTTTCGTCGAAAACGGCCGCCATTTTGAAAAAAATGCGAAAATCAAAAAACTAAAAAATACCTCCTTCCTGAATTATTTTTAAGTATTTTTGTGCAAAATTTCAGAAGAATTCGCTCGTAAACAAAAAAGATCAAAATGTGGACGACGACGGACGACAGACGACGGATGCAACGCCATGCCAATAGGTTATCGGACCATAGGTCCGGTAACCTAAAAAATGCGAAAAGCAAAAAACAAAGAATACCTCCTTCTCAAAATATTTTTAGGCATTTTTGTGCAAAATTTCAGAAAGATTCGATCGTTAACTTTAAAGATAAACATAGCACCAAGGGTGCTGTACGTTAACGGCAATCATGATGTTAAAATCTATGTGTTAAAGATAATTGGTACTATATCGGCCAAAAATTGTTCATCGATAAATTTCTCTTAAACTTTGCCGTACCTCATATCAACATATATAGAGTCCAAATCTAAAAAAAAATTAGGGGGTCACCAACTTAGTTTCCGAGATAACCGCCTGATTTTGTAATGTACTTTAACGCAGTCGAACTCACTAAAAGTGCATGTAATTTCGACCCTGTGTGACATGCATTGCAATATTGGAACGGGGAAGTGGAACTATTTGGAATTGCGTATGCAGATTATCACAAACTGATGTTATTAGTGTAGTTATGGTCATGTTTCATTTGGAGGAAAAATTAATGATAAGTTAAGCTACCGTAACACATAATGTCTCAGGGATGTACTACAACTTCAGTGTAAATGGACGGTCCAAAATAACGCTTATTTTCGCTGCCTCTTTCGCACTGTTTTTTGACGCTACGAAAAAACGACTTGATAGAATTTCTTTAAAAGTTTACAAAGTGTCGATAATAATGTATACTGTCCAAAACAGAAATAAAAAAGGGGGGTCACCGACTTAGTTTCCGAGATAATGGCCTGTATTCGTACTACTCTTCAATGCTGAAAGTACGATCGGAATGAACGTAACTTCGACCCTCCGTGGCATTCATCACAAATGAAAATGACAAACAAAAACTGTTTAGATGTGTGTGTAAAGTAACCATATAGGCCCTAATGATTCGTACTTCAAGTGCATTACGAAGTAACCTTCACGGGAATATATTTCTACCACACGGAGAGGTTGTAGAGTTCAACTACATCGATGCCGTATGCTATGTGTTCATGATAGATGTACCATTGTGTCCTAATAAAACATATAAATCAATAATTCAAACAACATACCGGTATGTGCTATTTTATCAAATTATTGTTTCACTGCCGAAGGATTCATTTAAAAACTGAACACGTGGACTAATACATGGGCGACACAACACAAATAAGAGCATACACGACAAATCTGCAATAGCCATGATAAAGTTCTATTTATATTACGATGATCAAAATTAGTTGGTAGATTTCATATTTATATTGCAGTACGTGCTTATTGTGTAAAAGGTAATACTGCAGATAATGCATCTGCAAGGCATCGCTAATAATATAGGCACGTGGCCTATGCATCAGCATTTCATTTGCCTTTCCCGCCTGCCTGTATATCATAATGTCCCTGATTGAGATTTACTGCATAAAAACGTCATAACGTCGTTCTTTTTTAGTTTTACGTAATTCGCTCGGTGGCGGTAGCGTTATTAGTACCAATTATCTTTAAGACATGTTCGTAAATGTTGATAGAAACACCTTTTCTGTATGGACTATAATACGAAATCAAGTTACATCTTGAAAGACTTTTTTTGTTAATGACAAATTTTCACAAACAGTCGATTCAAAGGCAACAAAACTTATACACATATACAAAAATACATAAGGAGAATCTTATACATGATTTTGAGAAAAACCGTCTGAATAGATTTAGAGAAAATGACCACCAAAGGCAAAATTCATCGTTTTTTCGACAAAAAAGGTCGTTTTGACCTTTCGAGGTCATTGAAGGTCAAATTCAAGGTCACCACTCAAACCACAATATATGATTTCCCATTTGAATGTGCCAATACTTAGGCTCTATCTTGAAGTGTTCCATGAGATTACTCTGCATAGCTCCCATTATGAAGGAAAATTAGCCCAAGGGTTAGAGAGGTTACCGGAGAAATTTTAAACCATAACATTTTTTATTCAAATTGTCATATCGACCTTTCATGGTCATTGAAGGTGAAATTTAAGATTACCATTGACACTGCAACATGATTTCCGATTTGATACTGCAAATGTTTAAGGTATATCTTGAAGTGTTTTACGAGTTTATTCCATACAGCTCCCATACGTGACTTCGGAAATGTTTTCAAGTTAGGTACATGTAAGTGGAATTGGGTTAGGGTCAAGTGGTATAAACATAGCCAATCCATGCTGTCCCGCTACCAATGTTGAGTCACTGTTACCAACACATCACTCGATTTCGCTTGTACAATACTAAATACTTTGTTTACTTCGAGTTCACCGCATCACTCACACTCGAACATGGCGCATACGAACGTTTCGTTTATACCACTTGACCTGACCTAGAACCATTTCCGAACTGGCCGATCATGAAGGAAAAATGAGGTCAAAGGTCAAATTCAAGGTCATAACAATATTCACCATATATTAATTCATTCATATTCACAATTGATTCCCAAGCCGTTAAGTTGATAACAAACAAAATATTAGCCATTTTGTGCTCCGACCTTGAAAATAAGTTCAAGGTCATGAGAATACTCAGTACATGTATATATAATTTTCTACATGTACACAACCTATTCCCAAACTGTAGAGTCGATAATAAACAAGATATTAGTCATTTTGTGCTTTGACCTTGAAAATAAGGTCAAAGGTCAAATTCAAGGTCACAACAATGTGCAGCATATATTATTTCCTATACGTTCACAATTGATTCCTGAGCTGTAAAGTCGATATAAGCAAGATATTAGCCATTTTGTGCTCTGACCTTGGAAATGAGGTCAAAGGTCAAATATAATTCAAGATCACTAGAATATTCAGCATATCACTTCCTATATGTCCACAAATGATTCCTAAGCTGTAAGCCATATTAGCCATTTTGTACTTTGACCTTGAAAATGAGGTCAAAGGTCAAATTCAAGGTCATCAAAATATTCGGACTATATCATTTCCTATATGCGCACAATGAATTCCGAAGCTGTAAAGTCGATAATAAGCGAGATATTAGCCATTTTATGCCTTGACCTTGAAAATGAGGTCAAAGGTCAAATTCAAGGTCATGACAACAATCAGCATATATCATTTCCTAAATGTGCACAATTGATTCCTAAGCTGTAAAGTTAATAATAAGTGAGATATTAGCCATTTTGTGCTTTGACCTTGAAAATGAGGTCAAAGGTCAAATTCAAGGTCATGACAACAATCAGCATATATCATTTCCTCTATGTCCACAATTGATTCCTAAGCTGTAAAGTCGATAAGCGAGATATTAGCCATTTTGTGCTCTGACCTTGAAAATGAGGTCAAAGGTCAAATTCAAAGTCATGACAATAATCAGCATATATCATTTCCTATGTGTCCACAATTGATAATCTCAATATTAAGTGAGATATTAGGCATAATGTGTCCCATTATAAAGCATAGGAGAATTTAACATGAGAAAGTCCTATTTGGGACCCGTCAAGAAAATGAAAATGGCCGCTACACGCAGACCGGCGATTCAGGGGCAACGAAACTTATACATATCACAGAGGTATGTGGGAGCAATCTTTTGAAATGAAAATCTCAGAACTGTCTGAACAGTTTTGGAGAAAATGGCCGCCAAAGTCAGAAATTGGCCGTTTTTCAGCGAAAATGGCCGCAATTTCGAAAAAAATGCGAAAATCAAAAAAATAACCCCCTCTTGAAATATTTTTAGGTATTTTTGTGCAAAATTTCAGAAAGATCCCATCGTAAACTTTAAAGATAAGAATGTGGACGGACGACGCCGACGACGACGGACGCAACGCCATGCCAATAGGTTATCGGACCATAGGTCCGGTAACCTAAAAATTGGGTGAAATTTTCTAAGTCCAAAAAATTTTTCAATGGTCAAAAAAAAATTTATTTTTTTTTTTGCTGGAAATAGCTCAAAACGAATAGTGACTCCAAGAACCTCTCTTTCAATCCGTATCAAACCCTATCTAGCAATTAATGTTGAAAAGTGCTTAAAAGAGCTTTTCAACATGAATGTTGGATACGGATTGATTTGGACTGAAAGAGAGGTTCTTCGAGTGATATTACACCTAACTTGCCAAGTGGGATAAGTTACTAGTGTTGATAATGTGTAATGAAGTTAAAAGAATTTACAGGTTTCAGAGTTTACAAATACGATATTGCGTATTTTGTACGGACAACAGAAATACAGTTTCATGTATTTCTATATTTTGAATACAATATTTTGTATTTCTGCAGAAATACAGAAAATGGTATTTCTGCAGAAATACGCTTTTGCTATATTGTCCAGACTGTTGTTTAGAATGTTCTCAGGATCCACCCACAAAGCCGATCAGCAGTGTCGACGACATTTGTTATCTGTCGACTGAAGGTTGCATCTTTGGCCATGATGATGCCAAGATCTCTGACAGAGTCCTTTTCTGCAATCTCTCCCGAGTTAGACTTGTATTTAGTGGTGGTTATTATGTGCTGGTTATTGCCATAACGTACCGTATTTATTCAATTAGTTCGAACACTCTAATAATTCGAACACCAAAAATTATTGAAGACAATAATTTTCAAATTGACTCGTTTAGTTCGAACAGGCAAATTTACGATCAAAATTTCGATTGAAACAACGAACGAAATCAACTTGTCAGATGCCAAAACTGACAACTCACCAGGCGGCAGCACTACGAAATGAGTAATCAGCGATATATTCGCCAGGTGGCAGTGTTTGCAATTACTGATATGAGCCATAGAGGTACATTATGATGGGTCATAATGTACCTCTATGATATGAGCAGAAATATTGAAAGCGCGGTCCTCAGAGTGCCAGGCGGTTTGCGAAGTTTTTCCGATTCGAGTGACTCGATTGCAATGCAATATGACTAGAATTTAGTATATTATATGTGAGATTATAAACAACATTTACCGGGCGATTTAGCAGCCAGTTTTTGAGTTTTCTAAAAATGCTTGTTGTCTGCGGTTAACCTATCAATCGTACAGTACAAGCCCTAGTTCTAACCACCATGATGAACGGTATCTGTCAACTCGCGTATGATAAATCTGGGTTTGCGTTTTTTTCCCGTTTTGACGGACGATTTTATCGTGAATCTAATAATTCGAACATTTCAAAATTTAATTATTTTTAGCTGTTTGAACTAATTGAATAAATACGGTAGGCACTCAAACTTGCCCGAGTTAAACTTCATGTTGTTCTGTTCTGCCCAGTTGTATATGGACTGTAGGTCTTGCTGTAGTTTACGTGTGTCCTCTTCCATGTCGATGCCATGTCCGATTCTTGTGTCATCAGCGAAGCTGGACACAAATGACGAGGCAACTGCATTGTCGATATCACCGATCAGGATGAGGAACAGCAATGGGCCTAGCACAGACCCCTGTGGGACACCCGACTGAACATCATCCGAGTCAGATTTAGTTCCATTTACAATCACGGTTTGATGTCTACCAGTAAGGAAGGAGTGCATCCACCTTCCTAACTCACCACTTATTCCAAGTGACTTCATTTTGTTCAGGGTTATTAGGATGTCCACTTTATCGAATGCCTTGGCAAAATCCAGATAAATCACATCTACGTTTTTCCCTCTTCTAGCTGTTGTGTTACATGATCAAAGTGTGATATTATACACAAAGACCGTCCTGCTCTGAATCCATGCTGGTTGCAGTTTAATAGGTCATTCTCCTCCAAATAGGCAATTGTATATTTCCGAATCACTTTTTCGAACACTTTGATCAGGTGCGAAGTTAGTGCCACTGGTCTGTAGTTCTTAGCAAATCCACGGCTTCATCCTTTATGGATTGGCACCACATGAGCGGTTTGAAACTGCATGGTACACAACCTAGTTGCAGAGAACGCTTCCAGATCATGGAAAGTGGCTTGACAAGGGCTGTGGCACACTTCTTCAAAAGAATTGCCGGGAAACCATCAGGTCCGGCTGCTGCTGTTGGAGACAATTCCTCAATTGCCTGAAGCAGGTCTTCACTGTTGAAGTGGATCTGACTTAGATGGCAAGGTTGATCATCCTCTTTGGTGAAAATATCCTCTGGGTTCTTCATAACTTCCAGTGGGGTACTAAACACCGATCGGTACTGTTTGGCCAGTATCTGCGCCATCTCTTTGTTGTCTGTGGTGATAACATTGTTGCTGTCAACCACCAAAGGTCCGATTCCAACTCTTGTCTTGCTGAGTTTCTTAGCATAGCTGTAAATATATTTGCTGTTGGTTTTTATGGCTGACACTGCATTATTTTCCATTTCTCTTCGTTGGAAGTCATACGACTTTTTTAGCAGTTTTTCAATGTTCTTCGCTTTTCGTTCAGTTTGCTCTTCTTTCGTTCATTTCTAGTTTTGTTGAGTTGTGGTTTCATCATGGTTTGTTCACTTGTGGGTGCTCCAGGCAGAGGCTCCCCTGTCAGCCATTCTATGTGTGGCAGGTTGAAGTCCCCAACAAGAAGAACATCGGGTGTCGGTGATGAGAAACTGTTGAGGTTTTCCCTGATTTTGCTCATATTTCACTGAAATCCTTGATTGTTGATTGTTGACTGGTGTTGGCTCCATCCGGTGACCTGTATATACACAGTATTATCAAGTTTGTTTTCACTATGTGCAGTACGATGGCTTCAATGAAGCCATTTGTGAACTGTAGGATGGGCTGTGTTTCTATTGCCAGGTCATTCCTTACATAGATGGCTGCACCACCACTGTCTCTGCCTTTTGTACGAATTCTCAGACGATCTTGACGAAAGAGTGTGTATCCCTCCACTTCCGATTCAGCATCACAGTGCTTATTTAACCAAGTCTCTGTTAAAGCCATAAAGATTTGTCCATGTTCATGCAATAGATCATTGATGTATGGCACCTTACTGGGGACTGTTCGAGGCGCCAGTCCCCGAATGTTCAGGAGAGAAAAGTGTGTCACTGTTGATTGTTTGACCCCCTCATAAAGGCGGACGGTGCTGTCGCCTGGGTCATCACTGGGTTTGTGTTGAACCAGTTCGGGTACCTCAACCCTGGATTCCAATATTTTTAGCTATTTTTGTGCAAAATTTCAGAAAGATTCGACCGTAAACTTTAAAAATTAGCTAAGAAAGGTTACCGGACAATATACATTTTAGATATTAGCCTTTTGTCCAGTGACCTTGAAAATCAAGTCACTGATAAATTCAAGGCCATGAAATTTTCAACAAATATATCACTTCTAGTATGTCCACAATAAATTCCTAAGCTGTAAAGTCGATAATAAGTGAGACTTTAGCCATTCTGTGATGTGACCTTGAAAATGAGGTCAAAGTTAAAGTTCAAGGTCATGAAAATATTCAGTATATATCATTCCTCTATATTCGCAATTGATTCCTATGCTGTAAATGTAAGTATCAATCTATTACCACCAATACAATCAGATTTTGATGATGCCAATAAGAAACGTAAAATACTACATTTTGCAATAGAAACAAACAAAGCCCGACCAAATAGTTTATCCAAAGACACACTGGCATCTTCAGGGGCAGACAATGTGTTAAAAGTAGTTGTTTCTACTGTACACCAGATGGAATTAGTATACAACTGCCCAACAACCTATGAAAATAATTTAGAAATCCGAATCTAACCCCATGGAATAGATACATGACAAGTACAATTTAAGTACCCAATCACAAGCCCGAAGGCTACTGAGTTGATGGTATCCTCGGGGACAGATTTAACGTCCGCCAGCAGTGACACCGACTCAGTGGTATAAAATTGTAAGTATCAATCTATTACCACCAATAAAATCAAATTTTGATGATGCCAATAAGAAACGTAAAATACAACATTTTGCAATAGAAACAAAGCCCGACCAAATAGTTTATCCAAAGACACACTGGCGTCATCAGGGGCAGATGTAAAGATGATAATAAGCGACATATTAGCCATTTTGTTCTCTGACCTTGAAAATGAGATCAAATGTCAAATTCTAGATCACCAAAATATTCAGCATACATCATTTCCTATATGTTCACTATGGACCCCTAAGCTGTAAATTTGATAATAAGCGAGATATAACCAATTTTGTATTCTGACCTTGAAAATAAAATGACTAACCTTGAAATTTAGGTCAAGGGTCAAATTCAAGGTCACTAGAATATTCAGCATATATCATTTCCTATATGTTCACAATTGATTCCTAAGCTGCAAAGTCGCCAAAAAGCAAGATATTGGCCATTTTGTCCTGTGACCTTGAAAATGAGGTCAAAGGTCAAATTCAAGGTCACGAGAATATTCAGCATAGATCATTTCCTATATGTTCACAATTGATTCCTAAGCCGTAAAGTCGATAATAAGCGAGATATTAGCAATTTTGTCCTGTGACCTTGGAAATGAGGTCAAAGGTCAAATTCAAGGTCACGAGAATATTCAGCATATATCATTTCCTATATGTTCACAATTGATTCCTAAGCTGTAAAAACGATAATAAGCGAGATATTAGCCATTTTGTCCTGTGACCTTGAAAATGAGGCCAAAGGTCAAATTCAAGGTCACGAGAATATTCAGCATATATCATTTCCTATATGTTCACAATGGATTCCTAAGCTGTAAAGTCGATAATAAGCGAGATATTAGCCATTTTGTCCTGTGACCTTGAAAATGAGGTCAAAGGTCAAATTCAAGGTCACGAAAATATTCAGCATATATCATTTCCTATATGTTCACAATTGATTTCTAAGCTGTACAGTCGATAATAAGCGAGATATTAGCCATTTTGTCCTGTGACCTTGAAAATGAGGTCAAAGGTCAAATTCAAGGTCACGAGAATATTCAGCATATATCATTTCCTATATGTCCACAATTGATTCCTAGTCTCTAATCTCAATATTAAGTGAGATATTAGGCTTAATGTGTCCCATTATAAAGCATAGGAGAATTTAACATGGGAAAGTCCCATTTGGGCCGAGTTTGGGCCCAAAATGGCCCACTTCGAGCGATTCAAGGGCAACGAAACTTATACACATCGTAGAGGTACATATGAAGAGTGTTATGCATCAGTAAGAAAAAAAGTTATTGAACAGATTTTGAGAGAATGGGCGCAAAAGTCCAAAATCAGGCATTTTTCGTCAAAAATGGCCGCCATTTTGAAAAAAATGCGGAAATCAGAAAACTAAAAAAAACCTTTCCTGGAAATATTTTTAGGTATTTTTGTACAAAATTTCAGAAAGATTTGACCATATACTTTAAAGATAAAAATGTGAACGGACGGACGACGGACGACGGACGGACGACGGACGCAACGCCATGCCAATAGGTTATCGGACCATAGGTCCGGTAACCTAAAAAGTGCCGAAATTTTCCAAGTCCAAAATTTTTTTCAAAGGATGAAAATTTTTTTTTGCCTAGAAATGGCCCAAAATGGATAGTAATGTTATTTGGGGCGAAAAAATTTTTTTTCGCCGACTCGTCAAAAATTCAAAATGGCCGCCACACTGAGATCGGCGATTCAAGGGCAACAAAACTTATACACGTCACAGAGGTATATAAGAGGAATCTTTTTAAGCAAATATCTCAAAACTGATCAGAGAGTTTTTGAGAAAATACAGACCAGGTGCAAATTTGAGCGTTTTTCGACCCAAAAATGGCTGTTTTGACCTTTCAAGGTCATCCAAGGTCAAATTCAAGGTCACCACACAAGTCGCCATATATGACTTCCCATTTGAAAGTGCCAATTTCTAAGCTCTATCTTCAAGCGTTCTATGAGTACAATCTTTTGAAACCAAAAACTCAAAACTGATCAGACAGTTTTTGAGAAAATGGCCGTCAAAGTCCAAAATTGAGTGTTTTTCGACAAAAACGGCCGCCATTTTGAAAAAAATGCGAAAATCAAAAAACAAAAAAATACCTCCTTCTCAAAATATTTTTAGGCATTTTTGTGCAAAATTTCAGAAAGATTCGATCGTTAACTTTAAAGATAAAAATGTTAACGCCGGACGGACGGACGGACGGACGACGGACGCAACGCCATGCCAATAGGTTATCGGACCAAAGGTCCGGTAACCTAAAAATAAAATTAGCCCAAGGGCTAAGACAGGTTACCGGACAAAATATGTTTTATATTCCTGAGACCTTGAAAAAAAATTAGCCCAAAGGCTAAGATAGGTTACCGGACAATTTTGGTTTGGCCATGGCAGCATTGGCAGGTAACAGACCTTGAGATTTACCAATCAAGGTCATCCGTTTGAACTTCGATGTCACCATTACATGTATGTGTGCGGCATTTGATATTCTATATGTTCATAATGCAAAGATATATCTGGGTGGAATAGTTTAGGCCACTCAGGTCAATTTACACATTCCGAGTCAGACATTCGGCACTCAAGGTCATCTGACGTCAAGTTCAAGGTCATCATTAGTTGTGCCATATATGTCTTCCTATATGTTCATAATCATGATAATGCAAACATGAGCTCTATCTGCAAGCATTTCATCTACAGAGGCAAATCTGGGCATTTTTTTACCCCAAAATGGCTGTTTTGACCTTTCAAGGTCATCCAAGGTCAAATTCAAGGTCACCACACAAGTCGCCATATATGACTTCCCATTTGAAAGTGCCAATTTCTAAGCTCTATCTTCAAGTGTTCTATGAGTACAGTCCGGACAGCTCCCATTATGAAGGAAAAAAGTGCCGAAAATTTTCTAAGTCCAAAATTTTTTTCAAAGGGTAAAAATTTTTTTTTGCCTAGAAATGGCCCAAAATGGATAGTAATGCGATTTGGGGCGAAAAAAATTTTTTTCGCCTACTCGTCAAAAATTCAAAATGGCCGCCACACGGAAACCGGCAGATTTAGGGCAACCAAACTTATACATATCACAGAGGTATATGAGGGGAATCTTTTGAAACCCAAAACTGATCAGACAGTTTTTGAGAAAATGGCCGTCGAAGTCCAAAATTGAGCTTTTTTCGACAAAAATGGCCGCCATTTTGAAAAAAATACGAAAATCAAAAAACGAAAAAATACCTCCTTCTCAAAATATTTTTAGGCATTTTTGTGCAAAATTTCAGAAAGATTCGATCGTTAACTTTAAAGATAAAAATGTTAACGCCGGATGGACGGACGGACGGACGGACGGACGGAACGGACTTACGGGCCTTTCCCATGTTAAATTTCCTATCTCGACTGGCCCCTAAAATTGCAAAACTGGCCCCTAAAATCTAACTTTTGGCCTAAACCATGGTTAGGGGCCGTTTTCAGCTTTTCCCAGGCCCCCAACTCCGTTCCGTTAGCCCGGACGGACGGACGGACGCAACGCCATGCCAATAGGTTATCGGACCAAAGGTCCGGTAACCTAAAAAGCAAGGGTCCGAGTACCGAATCCTGGGGTACTCCCACAGAAAGTTTGACTCCTCTGGATATTGCGTCACCAATGCGGACCTGTTGTAGCCTTGCAGTGAGATACGATTTAATCCAGGCAAGTGCTAGGCCTATGATCCCTACAGAGAACTCAAGTCGGTGAAACAGGATGTTGTGATCGATGACGTCGAAAGCTGCGCTAAGGTCAAGTAGCACCATCAGCACGCCATCACCCTGATCCAGTGCAAGGTCAATGTCCGACTTGATTTTTATCATGGCTGTTTCCGTGCTGTGTCCGTGCTGTGTTTAGCTTTGCACGCGGACTGTAACACATCATGGAGGTCATTATCAACGAGATATTGTGATATCTGTCCAGCCACCACACGCTCTAGCACTTTGCCGATAAACGCAAGATTGGAGACTGGGCGATAATTTCCATATTCAGTGTGATCAAGGCCCTGCTTTTTCAAAAGCGGGGTCACTTGAGCCACTTTGAGTGAGTCAGGCATCACTCCACTTGTGAGTGAGCAGTTGACAAGGTGGGTTATTGACGGGATCGAGGATTCACAGACAAGTTCATTCTTCAGTGTTGCAGTTGGAAGTAAGACAAGGGCGCAGGACTTAGATGGACTTCGCTTTATTATCTTTCTGATAGCATCCTCGGATTGCACTAAGAAATTGTCGAAGTTCATCATAGGTGGAAGTGCTGGTGATGATCGGTGTGCATCCAGAGGGTTTGATCCCTCTGTGAGGTCATCTAGTGCTGCTCTGATCCTGTTGACCTTGGTCTTGAAGAAATCAGCGAATTCCGAAACCAAGTCATGCTGACTCTCGCACGGAGGAAGTGGAGTTTGCTTCTTGGAGCAAATCAGGCCATCCACAAGTTTGAACATTTCCTTGCGATCAGCAGCCTGGAATTTCGTTTGATAATATTGCGTTTTATTCCGGTCAATCATTTCCACCACGAGTCTAGATTGGTCAAGGAACATTTGCTTGTGTATCTCGAGTCCAGATTTCTTGTACTTTCTCTCGAGACGTCGCCTGATCTTCCGGGCTTCATGAATTTCTTCTGAGTACCACAATTTCTTGATCAAACC
The DNA here is from genome assembly GCA_949152475.1 of Terebella lapidaria. Lineage (NCBI taxonomy): Eukaryota > Metazoa > Annelida > Polychaeta > Terebellida > Terebellidae > Terebella > Terebella lapidaria. The sequence goes on from OX424569.1 coordinate 20,605,394, forward strand.
CTTGAACTTGATGTTACGTACAGGCGCATGCTTATTTACAACCTCTGTAACATTCTGCTCAAGAACATCCACCAGCATATTCGGATCTGACATCTCCTTGAAGCTCTGGAGTGTGGACTGAATGTCAGCAGCAAATTGTGTATGGTTGACTTTTCTAAAAGAGCGGGCCCTGATCTGTTGTGGTTCAGTCAACGGATCAGAGGCATTAATCGCACATGAGATTAGATGATGATCAGAGATGTGCGCATCCTTCACTTCAACTGCTTCCACGGTTGGGTACACTTCATCTCTCCTGGTTATGATGAGATCCAGTGTGTGCCCGCCCTTGTGTGTTGGGGAATCAACGTGTTGTTGTAGGTTCAGTGATGATATGATGTCTTTGAACATCATTGAATGTTGATCGTCAGACAAGTCATAATGCAGGTTGAAGTCCCCCAGTACGCAAATGTTATCCATGGGAGATGCAGTTTGAGCAGCAAGGAAGGCTTCAATTTCAGTCAAAAAGTCTGAGGTCGTGAGACGATTTTTCGGTGAGGGCAGAGGTCTGTAAATCACCGAAATATGCACAGGGCGGCTTGCATTGATCTTTATTGACATCACTTCAAATGTCTTGAAATCATAGTGGATGTTGGAGGTCCCCTGGATCCTAGATTTCAATATGATACCAACGCCGCCTCCTCGTGAGCCTTTATTCTCAGGGCGACTAGCACCATGAAAAGAATATCCTTGAGGACAAAGATTGTTGACAACAGGATCATCCCCGTCCTTTAGCCAGGTTTCAGTTATCACCATTATGTCAAGTTCCTCATCAAGTATGTGTTCATTGATGACACCACACTTGTTTACTACAGATCGAGCATTGAGAAGTGACATCTTGAGCGGATTAGCACAGGGGCGAGCTTGATCAATTTGTTCAGTCAGACAGGGTCATAACACAGTTTGTCTAGAAATCCCATACCTTGTATTAGGAGGGTGAGATTTACGCTGTGTAGCCACCAGAGGTATAGTCCTGATTGATGCCTGAAATCCAGCTCGCTTTCCTCTGCTAGCTCGTTTGGCCCAAGTACCGTACACTGCTCCTTAATACTACTCGTCCACTGAAAACATACCATTTAATCCGTCTCGCACCTTTTTAATCCTTATTGAATATAAAGGAAGGCGCAGGATATGATACTTGGGCCGCTCGTTTAATACCAAGAGTGTTAATCCTTCTCCACACCTCGGCGTTAATCCATGGTTTCAGGCCAAAACCTATAGTTTTCAATGTACTTGAAGTATATTTCATGAAGTTTGCCATGGTTGGCTGAGCAATATGTCTATCATATGAGAAGATATATCCACTGATAACGATCAGGATTCAAGCCAGATGTTCAGCAAACATTCACAACTTCAATCCATGTACCATCACACATGACATGATACCACATATTGTCATATTAATCCACAAGATGTCACTGTATTTCTGATATTAACTGGAGACAGAGAACACTGTGTGTGGCTGCTGAATAGCGCTTGCAGGCTGCACTAGATAGGGAATACATGGAATACATATAGGTAGTTCGTAGAAGCCATAATGAATCCATAGCCTTATGAGTTTTCTATTTTCAAATACATGTACTAGTAATACATCAAAAAGGAAGAATTTTTTTTACAAGACACTGTCACTGTATGAACCCCACTACCGTAACGCAACGTTACGGTAGTACGGATGATGGCGGAGGGTCGGTAGCTTCGAAAAGATTCTTCTAGATAAACTAGGTGTTAGGCATGATTTTTATATAACACATACATGAGGCGAATTGCGAGATATACTTCATGTTGCGGCAGAGTAATCAAGCCGTAAATTTGATCGATTCCTGAGCAAAAACGGTTTGAAGTTTGCGACGATTACTACGGTAACGTTAGTCGCCCACTACCGTAACGCCAATTTTCAAATTTCAAGTACTACCGTAACGCATGTTTGAACCCATACTTCAAAATGCATTTTATTTTATTGTATCATAATATATGACTCCGGTTAAGAATGGATACTGGCGATATTGTTGTAATATGTATGTAGATAGTTTACCAAGAGGTAGGGACAATATATTTGGGAATTTCCCATGCAAACCAAGTTTCATCGGGGTGCAGCTGCACCTTGGGACTATCTGGGATTTCGACAGCAGAGTGACCTCCAACCCCAACACCTAGTGACTATAGACAATTTTTCTTCCACAAACTGTGCCCGGTAGTAATCTCCACTTCGATATCACCTAGATGGCCTTTGAATTTACCTTTAAAATGTTTAAGGTACGTTTGACTTGCCGTTATCAGAACATAGTGCAAACAAAAACAAGTGAAGATTCCTTTATTCATGCTACGCATTAATTGTTTTTATTGGGAGAATAAGGTGCATTTTACAGAAAGCTACAAATTATGTTATCCATCTGCATTATGCAAGTAGATCCGACTGGTATGAATATTTCAAATGTCTAAGAGTAAATCAGATATGGCTGAAATATATCAATGCTCATACGAGCTGACCAATCGGGTAATCAAAACATTGACCCTGCTAGATGCATAAATGGTTTCTCCAGAAGAGGGCGTGCAATACAAATCACGTCTCTACTGAAGTTACTTCAACAAATTTGCAGTAGCCACCGGTATATATTACATATTATTAGATCTATGCAAAAACAGTCACACAACATAACACACAACTGTACCTCCTCACCCATCTCATGTAAAAGTTCTGGGTTTTTTTTTATCGAAATATTTGGTTGAAACATTGCAAGATACAAATATAGAAATAGAGAATGAAAGCTTTAGGTTAACGTTACGGTAGTACACACTCGGCGTTACGGTAGTACCCGGCATCTCCCGATGTGACTGTGGCGATTTTGCCCTAAGCACGCGGCAGGTGATTGTAAACATACATGCCATTTATGTGGCCTTTTCGTACTTGGCCTTGTTTTGACACGCTCCGTTCGAGCGTGCGTTGCCACGGCGACGCATTGTAATTTACGCTCCAGTAAACTATAACAATGGATCGATTAGACCTCGCGTGCGTCCTACAGCTTGTGGTGTATTATATATACACTGGAAGCTACTCGATCGAGGAGATTGTCCGAGAGAGAGTGAACAGGACGCACGCAAGGCTCGCCATGAGCTTTGCGTTCCCTGGTCAGGAGTAGTGGGCTCTTAGAGCCCTGGGGACGATTTCCATGGGGAGGCCCGGGCTGGGAGAGACAAGTTGCTGACTCGGGGGCGCAAGCCCTGTGCATCGCCAGTTCTCTCCCTTCCCGGGACGTGTAACATAGGCTCTGGCCAGCATGTCGGACTGTACGGGGTTCCGTCCCCGAGGCAGACCGCGGCTCGCCAGGCCCCGCCAGTTAACACCGTGGTGATGAACCAGTTTCTGAACGGTGTCCGTAGGCCTGGGAGTGTCAGGTGGGCTGTTACCTGGTTACCGTTAATGCTAAAGTAGTTACCGTGTCCGCAGCGACCTCCGGTGAGCAGCGCCGCCGCAAGGATCCGGAATAGCGGATGCGCGTCCACAAGGACTCGTTGGTGAGAGGACTATCCTCGAGGATCCCAAAGAGCGGACGATAGTCAATAACTTTACATGACGTTACGGTAATATGCAGCCGATTTCTATTTTATATTTTCTGACTAACTGAGGGTGATATCACCAAAATAACTTTCACCATTAGATGCGTAACGTTAAGAAGTACCAAAGCGCACTATTGAACAAGAGTGACATGTGTACTAGAAACGTTAATCTCAAGAAAACCACTCGAGCTACTCGCACGCCGCCATCGTCCCTTACTACCGTAACGTCGCGTTACGGTAGTGGGGTTCCTACTGTGACTGTTCAAGGGTGAGGAAGTGTATGTTGACAACTGAACCCTGCTTACCGAACCCTGCAACTGAACCCTACCTACTGAACAGAACCTTTCAACTGAACCCTGCCTACTGAGCCCTGCCTACATATAGTATTAGGCATGCTGAGATTTATGGTTGTGTCAGCATTGCTACACATGTAGCACTCTACAAAATTTGGTATCTATAGACAAATTATTTTATGCCAACATTTACGATCCGTTGTACTGTCCGTAAAGCTACATTTATCAGTATCACTCAGGGTTATCTGCTTGTATCTATTTAATGACAAGCGGAATCGTTTCTGCGTAGAACATGGTTTTGGTGAAGAATATCTGAAACAAAGTGTGAAGGGATCACAAATAATTTATATATTTCAGGAAGTGATCCGGAGGAGTTTACGGTCTTCTTGCCATTTTTGTGCAATTCACTCCTTGCTGTCATTTCTGTGCCCCACATGCTCACATGTTTTCACCACAAGAGCGCGTTATTACCGAAAGAGTGTTTAAAACCTCCGTAAGAGTGAAGATCGCACTTAGACCGTGATGCCCGGACGGACGGCTAGACGGACGGACGGACGGACGGACGCCGGACACAACGCCATGCCAATAGGTTATCGGACCACAGGTCCGGTAACCTAAAAACGTGATTACGTAAAATGACGAAATCTCATTTGAGCGTATCAAAACGGTGACAGGTGCTCGAAATTTAGTTTTTCATACTGCTTATCATTTTGCTCATAGTGAGAACATACAAAATTGGGCCCCGGGATTGGGCTCAGTGCTCTGGGACGGTACGCGTGTGGGGTGGAGCCTCACTGCCATCCACAGTTTGTCTTTCTTCTCGCTGCGAAAATACTTTTGATGTGGTCCAAGCACGTGCATGTCTGTATGCGTGTTTTTGAGCACATCCACGTCAATAATTTAAAAAGTTACCATTCCATCTTTTCAAAAGTTAAGGATTGAGAAGCATTATCCATTGTCTCGGAAATATCCCGTTTCCAAGGAAATGCGATGAAAACTGTCGGTATGAGAACCATTCTAATATCATTGCAATACTCAATTTTCACTAAATTTGGAGGTAAATGTTCTGTTCCATAACTCTGAAATGAATCTACCTTTCACCTGAAAAATACCACCAGAGTTACATCAGAACTTGCTCTCTATTATGTGGTTTTTTTTAATGAGGGGCCAATTTTATTGTCACCATGAGTGGCTCGATTCTACAGGCGTTTTCCGTGGCAGTAAAATGGCATTTTATGATTTTGAACGGTTGCCATGGCAACAAAAATCGACCGATATTCCTTTCATTGCTCAAATTTAATGACGATCGGGTAAAACCCGTTCGAGATACAGCCTTCCATTCACACACAAACGTATAAACGGACACTTACAAATCCCGACCCCAATACCACATCATCGGCAACGCGAATGCTGAATATTGTTGAAGAAATTTAGGCCATATCCCCAATCAATGCAATCAGCTATCATTCATTTCAATATATGATTCACAACTCTGCTCATGTTCATTACAAATCGATGTGCACATTCTGATTTTAGCGCCCGGCACAGTTTCAACACGCTCAAATCAGATTTACGTCATATTACGTAATCACGCCTTTTTAGGCAGAGTTGGATATCCTATTATAGAAGATCCTTGCTCTGACCTTGAAAATGAGGTCAAAGGTCAAATTCAAGGTCATCAAAATATTCGGACTATATCATTTCCTATATGTGCACGATTGATTCCTAAGCTGTAAAGTCGATAATAAGCGAGATATTAGCCCTTTTGTGGTCTGACCTTGAAAATGAGGTCAAAGGTCTAATTCAAGGTCATGACAATAATCAGCATTTAAACATGGGAAAGTCCGGTAACCATAGGTCCGGTAACCTAAAAATACCTCCCTCTTGAGATGTTTTTGGACATTTTTGTGCAAAATTTCAGAAAACTCTGATAGTAAACTTCAAAGATAAAATTGTTGACGGACGACAGACGGACGTAACACCACGGCAAAAGGCTATCGGACCATAGGTCCGGTAACCTAAAAATGATGTCTGCTTCACTTTATGATGTTATCAAACCAAAGGTATGGTAACATAAAAAGAAGTTTTCTGCCAAACCATAATATTATGACAAAGTACAACTCACCTCTCTACCACACCATTTGATATGAGTGCGGTAGTATGACACCGAGCGGAAAACTTTGCCGCAGTCCTTGCAGGAAATCTTGCCCAACATCTTGACCACAAGCGGAATGTTCTCCTCACCCTCGGGGTTACTGGGCTTCCACTGTACATTGCCATGGAAACAGAATAACATGATATCATAAAGAAAATAGCATTGGTAGTTATTTTGTGAATGGTGTTATATTCCCCACAGCCTGTACTACATGTAAGATCAGGAGATGGGTGCAGTCAACTCATACATGTATATGGTTACTCATGAATCAGGACAATTCAGGTAATTTAGTATTGCGCTTTGTTAATTTTTTACCAACCATGCGGTGATGTTCACGCAGCATGTGAGTCAACATTTGATGGTAGGAATCTTCCACAGCATCGTGGCAGTGAACACACTTGAACGGACCCTAGAAATCATGAATATGCCAGGGAATTATAGGATATGAAACTTATATAGGCCTAGAGGCTTTGTGGCATCCCCCAATTCGTTCTTTTCTTTTCTAATTTTGTGAAACTATGGAAACTGGACCGAAAAAACGATACATAGCACATTGAAAACTAGACGTCAAGGCCTAAAGGCCTTGGAGGCATTTCAGGGTGAAGCATGAAAGAAACAAAATGCTGACTCTCATGACGAAGAGTCAAAAACATGACGAAGCTCCCAATGAGACCTATAGGACATTTACACAATTACATCTATGTGCAGGATAAACTTGATACCCCAAAGACTATCTGTCTAATGTCTGTTCTGCTCTAAGCCACACAGTTTCCGTGATATCGACGAAAATGAAAAATGCCGACTCAGCAAATTTCAGGTCAAGGTCAAAGTTCATACCTATACTTAACTACATCTGTCAGTGAAACACCCTTTTTGGCCGTATTTTCGTTTTGGATAATCGAATCAATTTGAAATTTTGTGTGTCTTAATTGGGTATCATGCCGTAATTTTTCACCACATTTCAGAATTCTACCTCGAAAATTGAGAAAGTTTGCAATCTACCCCAATGTTAAAATTCAGTCCCAACATGGAATTTCAGGGTCTGCACACAAAAACGACTTTTATCTGATGTTTGAGTTATATATTGCTTCAAAATAAACATATTTACTTAATATATTCATTCTGTACTGGCATAAACACCATAAAAGCCCTGAATTTAATTGAACTCATTTGATCCCATTTTGAACTGAAATTTAACATTGAGGTAGATTGCCAACTTTTTCATTTCTTGAGATAAAAATCTTAAATTTGGTGAAAAATTACGGCATGATACCCGATTGAGACACACGAAATTTCAAGTTGATTCCCAAACAAAACTACGGCCAAAAAGCGTGTTTCACTAACAGATGAACTTAACTTTAGTACCCCTTAGATATGTTTGTCCGTTTCGCTCTACGATGCACCGTTTCCGAGATATCGATGAAAATGAAATATGCTGACTCAGCGAAAAAATTTAAGGTCCAGGTCAAAGGTCATCCCTAATACCCTTAAGACATGTTTGTCTAGGGCGACGAGTCCGAAAACAGTGTCCGTTTCACTCTATGACGCACAGTTTCCGAGATATCGCCGAAAATGAAAAATGCCGACTTGGCAAAACAATTTCAGGTCAAGGTCAAAGTTCATCCCTATAACCCCTTAAATATGTTTGTCTAGGGCCATGAGTCCAAAAATCACGTTCGTTTCACTCTACGATGCACCGTTTTCGAGATATTTAAAATCAAGGTCAAAGGTCAACTCCAATACCCTTAAGACATGTTTGTCTAAGGTGAAGAGTCTGAAAATAACAACTGTTTCGCTCTACGACGTACAGTTTCAGAGATATCGACGAAAATGAAAAATGCCGACTCAGCTAAAAAATTTAAGGTCAAGGTCAACAGTCATCCATAATACCCCTTAGACATATTTGTCTAGGATGACGAGTCCGAAAATAACATCCGTTTCGCTCTATGACGCACCATTTCCGAGATATGCACGAGAGCCTCAAGGATGACTCAGCTAAAATTGTTTCGAGGTCAAAGGTCGTTTGACGGATTGACCTCAAAATCAATAGGCTCCTTCCCTGGTGATATATGCACCTCCATGCAAAGTTCCACAGTCATTGCCATAATAATTTTTTAGTTTTCACGCGGAAACCAGAAATATTGATTTCATCCTCACGGACCTCATGGACCCCGGAGCCGGCTCAAAAACAACTAGACGTCAAGGCCTAAAGGCCTTGGAGGCATTTCAGGGCGAAGCATGAAAAAAACAAAATGCTGACTCAGCAAAAACATGATAAAGCTCCCAATGAGACCTATAAGACCATTTGTGCAATTACATGTATGTGAAGGACAAACTTGATACCCTTAAGACTATCTGTCTAATGTCTGTTTTACTCTAGGTCGCATCGTTTCCGAGGTATCGATGAAAATGAAGAATGCCAAACCGGTGCAAAAAATTTAAGGTCAAGGTCAAAGGTCATCCCTAATACCCTTAAGTTTGTCTAGGGCCACGAGTCCGAAAATAACGTCCGTTTCGCTCTACGACGCACCGTTTCCGAGATATCGACGAAAGCGAAAAATGTCGACTCAGCAAAAAAATTCAAGGTCAAGGTCAAAGGTCATTAGCCCAAGGGCTGATATAGGTTACCGGACAATTTTAGTTGAAACACGACAGGTGAGATATGACGTTCACATTACCTGATCAAGGTCATCTTCGCGAACTTCAATGTCATCATTAAGTGTGCAGCATATAACCTTGTATTCATGTATGTTCAAAATACAAATACAAGGTCTATCTAAAAGTCTTTTGTCTACAGACGAAATTCACACATTTCTTGTTGGACGTGACACTGAGATATAGCACTCAATGTCATCTGAGGTCAAGTTCAAGGTCATAAAAATTAGCCCAAGGGCTGAAATAGGTTACCGGACAATTTTTACATGTGACCTTGAAATTTAGCACTCAAGGTCATCTGAGGTCAAGTTCAAGGTCACCAAAAGTTGTGCCATATATGACTTCCTATATGCTCATAATACAAACTTAAGCTCTATGATCAAGCGTTTTCACTCCAGAGGCCAATTTGTGGATTTCAGGCCATTTTGGAATGGCCGATTTGACCTTTTAAGGTCTTCAAAGGTCGATTTCAAGGTCACCAATAGTTGCGCCATATATGACTTCCTATATGCTCATAATACAAACCTAAGCTCTATGATCAAGCGTTTTCACTCCAGAGGCCAATTTGTGGATTTCAGGCCATTTTGGAATGGCCGCTTTGACCTTTCAAGATCATCAAAGGTCGAATTCAAGGTCAGCAATAGTTGCGCCATATATGACTTCCTATATGCTCATAATACAAACCTAAGCTCTATGATCAAGCGTTTTCACTCCAAAGGCCAATTTATGGATTTCAGGCGATTTTGGAATGGCAGTTTTGACCTTTCATGTTCATCAAAGGTCAAATTCAAGGTCACCAAAAGTTGCGCCATATATGACTTCCTATATGCTCATAATACAAACCTAAGCTCTATGATCAAGCGTTTTCACTCCAGAGGCCATTTTGTGGATTTAGGCCATATTGGAATGGCCATTTTGACCCTTCAAAGTCATCGAAGGTCCAATTCAAGGTCAACACACCAATCACCATATATGACTTCCCATTTGAAAGTGCCATTATCTAAGCTCTATCTTCAAGCGTTCTGGGTGAACTCAGAGAGCAGCCCCCATTATGAAGGAAAAAAGTGGCGAAAATTTTCTAAGTTTTTTTGCCTAGAAATGGCCCAAAATGGATAGTAATGCGATTTCACCGACCCATCGAAAAATTCAAAATGGCCGCCACACGCAGACCAGCGATTCAAGGGCAGCGAAACTTATACACACTAGACATAAAAGCCTATAGGCTTTGTGGCATCCCCCAATTTGTTCTTATCATTTCAAATGGTCATACTGGACTGAGAAACAAGGGCCAAAGATAGGTTACCGGACAATGTTTAATATTTTAGGTATTAGCCAGGTCACTGATTGAATTCAAGGTCAAGAGAATATTCAGCATATATAACATTAAGCACATATCATGTCCACAGTTGATTGCTAAGCTGTAAGTTCAATAATAAGAGAGAGATTAGCAATTTTATGCTGTAGCCTTGAAAATGAAGGGGCAAAGGTCAAATTCAAGGTCATCAAAATATTCAGTGTATATCATTTTCTATATCATGTATATCATGTCCACAATTGATTCCCAAGCCATACAGTCAATAGAGGAGCAAGATATGAGCTAGTTTGTCCTTGGACCTTAGAAATGAGGTCAGAGGTCAAATTCAAGGTCATGAGAATATTCAGCATATATCATTTCCTATATGTCCACAATTGATTCCTAAGCTGTAAAATCGATAATAAGTGAGATATTAGCCATTTTGTCCTGTGACCTTGAAAATGAGGTCAAAGGTCAAATTCAAGGTCATGACAATAATCTGCATATATCATTTCCTATATGTTCATAATTGATTGCTAAGCTGTAAAGTCGATAACAAGCGAGATATTAGCCATTTGTCCTGTGACCTTGAAAATGAGGTCGAAGGTCAAATTCAAGGTCATCAGAATATTCAGCATATATCATTTCCTATATGTCCACAATTGATTCCTAAGCTGTAGAGTTGATAATAAGCGAGATATAAGCCATTTTGTGCTCTGACCTTGAAACTGAGGTCAGAGGTCAAATTCAAGGTCACGAGAATATTCAGAATATATCATTTCCTATATGTCCACAATTGATTCCTAAGCTGTAGAGTCGATAATAAGCGAGATATAAGCCATTTTGTGCTCTGACCTTGAAAGTGAGGTCAGAGGTCAAATTCAAGGTCACGAGAATATTCAGCATATATCATTTCCTATAGGTCCACAATTGACTCCTAGTCTCTAATCTCAATATCAAGTGAGATATTAGGCATAATGTGTCCCATTATAAAGCATAGGAGAATTTAACATGGGAAAGTCCCATTTGAGCCGAGTTTGGGCCAAAATGGCCCACTTCGAGCGATTCAAGCGCAACGAAATTTATAGACATCATAGGAGTACATATGAGGAGTGTTATTTATCAAAAAAAAAAAAAAGTTACTGAACAGATTTTGAGAAAATGGCCGCCAAAGTCCAAAATCAGGCATTTTTCGTCGAAAACGGCCGCCATTTTGAAAAATTAGCCCACGGGCTAAGACAGGTTACCGGACAAAATATGTTTTATATTCCTGTGACCTTGAAAATAAGGTCACTGGTCAAAATGCAAAGTCATGAGAATATCCAGCAAACATGTATATGTAAGTATCAATCTATTACAACCAATAGTCAGATTTTGATGATGCCAAAAACAAACGTTAAATAGAACATTTTGGAATAGAAACAAAGCCCGACCAAATAGTTTATCCAAAGACACACTGGTGTCATCAGGGGCAGACAGTGTGTTAAATGTAGTTGTTTCTACTGTACACCTGATGGAATTAGTATACAACTGCCCACAACCTATGAAAATAATTTAGAAATCTGAAACAAACCCCATGGAATAGATATATGACGAGTACATAAGTACCTAATCACAAGCCAGAAAACTACTGAATTGATGGTATCCTCGGGGACAGATTCAACGTCCGCCAACAGTGACACCGACTCAGTAATATGAATGTAAGTATCAATCTATTACCACCAATAGTCAGATTTTGATGATGCCAAAAACAAACGTAAAATAGAACATTTTGGAATCCCGATATGTCCATTGTTTGCTAAGCTGTAAATTCAATAACAAGTAAAACAAAATAGCAATTTTGTTCCATGACCTTGAAAATAAGGTCGAAGGTCGAATCAATGGTCATCAAAATATTTGGCATGTACACATCATTCCCCATAGGTGCACAACTGATTCCTAAGCTGTAAAGTCAATAATAAATAGGGCCTGCACGATTAATGGGTTAACTGCCGATGGCTAGCATGTTTTTAATAACCGCGAATAACCGGCTGTTAAATCTCCAAACGATCAACCGGTTAACCGTCAAACACCGGTTAACTGTCTTTTATAACCTTGATCAGTGATCACCAAACCGTCTGCTCATGCTCCTGAGGCATGCTTTTGAGGGCATTTAAACTCGTTAACTTTGTCGCCATGGGGCCATAAAGCAATCTGTGGTTTGTTGCGGTCGCGTGGATGCGTGTCACCTGTTAAAGGGATTGTGTGTGCATCTTACAGATACACAGGCTCGCGGCCTTCTCTCAGATTAATACCGAAATTAACGAAGTTAAATAGGGGAAATACAAGTTTTCTTAAATGAAACATAAAGACACCTACACACACATAGACATATAGCAATCAAAACCATTCGGGGGACGTATTAAGAAGTGAACCCCAAACACTTCGCCTCAGGCTTAACTTCGAATGGTAAGGATTGTATATGTGAAAGAATGTGCAATGTCAGGTATAACGCAATCAGAACTGGAAAGAGAACATATATTCAGTAATATGCAAAATATGTACAGTTAATACATCAATATGAAAAAAAGTTACTGAACAGATTTTGAGAAAACGTCCATCAAAGTCCAAAATTGGCCATTTTTCGACGAAAACGGCCGCTCTGACCTTGAAACCGAGGTCAGAGGTCAAATTCAAGGTCACGAGAATATTCAGCATAAATCATTTCCTATATGTTCACAATTGATTCCTAAGCTGTAAAGTCGATAATAAGCGAGATATTAGCCATTTTTGTCATGTGACCTTGAAAATAAGGTCAAAGGTCAAACTCAAGGTCACGAGAATATTCAGCATATATCATTTCCTATATGTTCACAATTGATTCCTAAGCTGTAAAGTCGATAATAAGCGAGATATTAGCCATTTTGTGCTCTGACCTTGAACCCGAGGTCAAAGGTCAAATTCAAGGTCACGACAATGTTCGGCATATATCATTTCCTATATGTCCACAATTGAATACTAGTCTCTAATCTCAATATTAAGTGAGATATTATGGCTTAATGTGTCCCATTATAAAGCATAGGAGAATTTAACATGGGAAAGTCCCATTTGGGCCGAGTTTGGGCCCAAAATGGCCCACTTCGAGCGATTCAAGGGCAACGAAATTTATACATGTCACAGGGGTACATATGAGGAGTGTTATGCATAATACAAAAAAAAGTTACTGAACAGATTTTGAGAAAACGGCCGTCAAAGTCCAAAATTGGCCATTTTTCGACGAAAACGGCCGCTCTGACCTTGAAACCGAGGTCAGAGGTCTAATTCAAGGTCACGACAATATTCAGCATATATCATTTCCTATATGTCCACAATTGATTCCTAGTCTCTAATCTCAATATTAAGTGAGATATAAGACATAATGTGTCCCATTATAAAGCATAGGAGAATTTAGCATGGGAAAGTCCCATTTGGGCCGAGTTTGGCCCAAAATGGCCCACTTCGAGCGATTCAAGCGCAACGAAACTTATACACATCACAGGAGTATATATGAGGAGTGTTATGTATCAAAAAGAAAAAAAGTTACTGAACAGTTTTTGAGAAAATGGCCGCCAAAGTCCAAAATCAGGCATTTTTCAACGAAAACGGCCGCCATTTTGAAAAAAATGCGAAAATCAAAAAACTAAAAAATACCTCCCTCTCGAAATATTTTTAGGCATTTTTGTGCAAAATTTCAGAAAAATTCGTCCGTAAACAAAAAAGATAAAAATGTTAACAGACGGACGGACGGACGGACGGACGGACGGACGGACGGACGGACGGACGGACGGACGGACGGCGGACGCAACGCCATGGCAATAGGTTATCGGACCATAGGTCCGGTAACCTAAAAAAGGCGAAAATCAAAAAACTAAAAAATACCTCCTTCTTGAATTATTTTTAAGTATTTTTGTGCAAAATTTCAGAAATATTTGCCTGTAAACAAAAAAGATAAAAATGTGGACGACGACGATGACGGACGACGACGGACGACGACGGACGCCGGACGCAACGCCATGCCAATAGGTTATCGGACCATAGGTCCGGTAACCTAAAAATTAGCCCAAAGGCTAAGATAGGTTACCGGACAGCATTGGCAGGTAACAGACCTTTTACCAATCAAGGTTAGTAGTGTAAACATATGACCTTGGGATTTACCGATCAAGGTCATCCGTATGAACTTCGATGTTACCATTACATGTATGTGTGCGGCATTTGATATTTTATATGTTGGGTGGAATCGTTTAGGCCGCTCAGGTCAATTTACACATTCCAAGTCAGATATTTGGCACTCAAGGTCATCTGATGTCAAGTTCAAGGTCATCATTAGTTGTGCCATATATGTCTTTCTATATGTTCATAATGCAAACATGAGCTCTATCTGCAAGCATTTCATCTGTAGAGGCAAATCTGGGCATTTTTTTTACCCCAAAATGGCTGTTTTGACCTTTCAAGGTCATCGAAGGTCAAATTCAAGGTCACCACACAAGTCGCCATATATGACTTTCCATTTGAAAATGCCAATTTCTAAGCTCTATCTTCAAGCGTTCTATGAGTACAGTCCGGACAGCTCCCATTATGAAGGAAAAAAGTGCCGAAAATTTTCTAAGTCCGAAATTTTTTTCAAAGGGTGAAAATATTTTTTTGCCTAGAAATGGCCCAAAATGGATAGTAATGCGATTTGGGGTGAAAAAATTTTTTTTCGCCGACTCGTCAAAAATTCAAAATGGCCGCCACACGGAGATCGGCGATTCCAGGGCAACAAAACTTATACACGTCACAGAGGTATATAAGAGGAATCTTTTTAAGCAAAAATCTCAAAACTGATCAGACAGTTTTTGAGAAAATACAGACCAGGTGCAAATTTGAGCATTTTTCGATGCAAAAATGGCTGTTTTGACCTTTGAAGGTCATCCAAGGTCAAATTCAAGGTCACCACACAAGTCGCCATATATGACTTCCCATTTGAAAGTGCCAATATCTAAGCTCTATCTTCAAGCGTTCTATGAGTACAGTCCGGACAGCTCCCATTATGAAGGAAAAAAGTGCCGAAAATTTTCTAAGTCCAAAATTTTTTTCAAAGGGTGAAAATTTTTTTTTGGCCTAGAAATGGCCCAAAATGGATAGTAATGCGATTTGGGGCGAAAAAAAATTTTTTCGCCGACCCGCCAAAAATTCAAAATGGCCGCCACACGGAAACCGGCGAATTTAGGGCAACCAAACTTATACATATCACAGAGGTATATGAGGGGAATCATTTGAAACCAAAAACTCGAAACTGATCAGACAGTTTTTGAGAAAATGGCCGTCAAAGTCCAAAATTGAGCGTTTTTTCGACAAAAACGGCCGCCATTTTGAAAAAAATGCGAAAATCAAAAAACAAAAAAATACCTCCTTCACAAAATATTTTTAGGCATTTTTGTGCAAAATTTCAGAAAGATTCGATAGTTAACTTTAAAGATAAAAATGTTAACGCCGGACGGACGGACGGACGGACGCAACGCCACGCCAATAGGTTATCGGACCAAAGGTCCGGTAACCTAAAAAGGATACATAGGCCATTGTATGTGGGTAAGAATGAGAGCTCATCAGACAGTTTCTTACCAGAACTGCTTTCTATCATCTTGACAACTTGGCCCACCAGACATTTGCCACCCCAAATGAATGGACAATTAACCAGCCAATATTATTCAGCGTACTAGTATATTTAATCAGGATGTTCGTGATATTTTTCAGGTGCTCCTGTCAAATATAAAATGATACGTGGCTAAAAGAATGCTGTGTCATCTTGGCCAATTTTGTGATTTTAAAACTTGTACAATACAGCGGAATTTTCGCATTCATATTATAACCAAAGCCAAACATTTCCCAGCTAACTAAAACAATGATGATTTGTTCATTGCATGTGAAATAGAGTTGAATAACAAAACATTCAAACAATACATGTTTGTACAATATAAATGCAGACAGGGCAAATCATCCCCCAAGCATGTTGTGTCATGTGTGTTGGCTTATTAACCAACTATTGTATTCTGTGGGGTGGAACTTCATTCTTTTACCATGTACACACACTAGTAAACCAGGCTTTGGAGGGGGGAGTGAGGGATTATGCATGGATATGAGCCTGGGGTCAAGTTGGACATGCTAGCTGTAGCACTTGTCAGGCATGACTGAGCAGAGCTGGCTGAGAGGGCGGAGCCTATCGCTGTGCTGGACAGACTGGCTGATCTTGTAAGGCATGACTGAGCAGGGCTGGCTGAGAGGGGCGGAGCCTATCGCTGTGCTGGACAGAGTGGCTGATCTTGTAAGGCATTACTGAGCAGGGCTCTCATATACTGCACTGGCTGAGAGGGCAGAGCCTAGCTTCATGCTGGACATGCAGGCTGCAGTCTGTGAATACAGTAGCATGGCTCAGTTACAGTATTACATCTGCATGGGGGCAGGCGAGGGAAAAATTCCAAGTCCAAAAAAAAAAAAAAAATACACCCAAAAAATTTTTTTCCCCTGGAAATTGCCTGAATCAAATTATGACATTGACAGGAATCGCCCGATTTTTTTTTCCAAAATGGCCGCTGGCGGCCATCTTGGATTTCGGATCTCGACGAAAAACAATAGGGGTTAGGAGCAAAGTATTTCGGATGAGCTGTGAAAATTTCGGAAAGATAGATCAAGGCGTTCAAGAGTTATGATCCGGAAACCGAACTGCGGAAGAAAAAAAAAAAAAACAGACAAAAACATAAGGCCTCCCGATTTTCAATCGGGATGCCTAATTATGAAGGACATAATAAGGCATCCTTGTGCAAAAAAAGAAAAAAAGTTACTGAACAGATTTTGAGAAAGCGGCCGTTTTCGTCGAAAATCGGCCAATTTTGGACTTTGGCGGCCATTTTGTCAAAATCTGTTCAGTAACTTTTTTTCTTTTTTTGCACAAGGATGCCTTATTTGAAAATATTGCGAAAATCAAAAAACTAAAAAATAGCTCCTTCTCGAATTATTTTTGTGCATTTTTGTGCAAAATTTCGGAAAGATTGGTCCGTAAACAAAAAAGATAAAAATGTCAACACCGACGCCGGACGCAACGCCATGCCAATAGGTTATCTGACCATAGGTCCGGTAACCCAAAAAGTTACTGAACAGATTTTGAGAAAATGGCCGCCAAAGTCCAAAATTGGCCAATTTTTTACGAAAACGACAAATTCAAAATGGCCACCACACGCAGACCGGCGATTCAAGGGCAACGAAACTTATACACATCATGGAGGACATAATAAGGCATCCTTGTGCAAAAAAATAAAAAAAGTTACTGAACAGATTTTGAGAAAATGGACGCCAAAGCCCAAAATTGACCGATTCTCGACAAAAATGACAAATTCAAAATGGCCGCCACACGCAGACCAGCGAATCAAGGCCAACGAAACTTATACACATTATGAAGGACATAATAAGGCATCCTTGTGCAAAAAAAGAAAAAAAGTTACGGACACAGATTTTGAGAAAATGGCCGCCAAAGTCCAAAATTGGCCGATTTTCGACGAAAACGGCCGCCATTTTGAAAATATTGTGAAAATCAAAAAACTAAAAAATACCTCCTTCTTGAATTATTTTTGTGCATTTTTGTGTTACCGGAGAAATATACAGAGCTAAGCCGAGAAAGTTGAAGGTCAAATTCAAGGTGACCACTGAAATCGCCATATCTCTAACCTTGAAAATGGGATCAAAGGTTAAATTCTAGATCACCAAACTATTCAGCATACATCATTTCCTATATGTTCACTATGGACCCCTAAGCTGTAAATTTGATAATAAGCGAGATACAAGCCATTTTGTAATCTGACTTTGAAAATAAAATGACTGACCTTGAAATTTAGGTCAAAGGTCAAATTCAATATCATTAAAATATTCAGAATATATCATTTCCTATATGTTCACAATTGATTCCTAAGCTGTAAAGTCGATAATAAGCGAGATATTAGCCATTTTGTCCTGTTGACCTTGAAAATGAGGTCAAAAGTCAAATTCAAGGTCACTAGAATATTCAGCATATATCATTGACATTAGAGCGTTGGGGGCGAAGCCCCCAACTCTCTACATGTCTATGTGCTGACTTTTTTGTGGAGGTTTCATGCCAACCTATCGACGCCCGTTTTGGGGTGTAAACGTTTGTATACCTACTTCAAATGAGGATTTTCTTCGTCCTTGACATAAAATCTCTCGATTTGATGGCAAGTTTTGAATATTCCACAGATATATAATGCATAAATGGATGTGTTATGTTTGAGAAAATTACGCAAAATGCTCAGCTCGTCTGAAAAAACGTCAAAATGGCGGAGCCGATGGAAATTCACGTTCCCAGAATGCAAAGCAAATTTTACCGCAATGACGCGTATTTAGGAAAGCACAGTTTTCTGTGCAGCATTTCGTGCATGCATGTACATGGAACCTTGCGTGTGCCCTTCTTTGGCGTAATGAAGTAAACACAACGATTCGTTTGCGATACCACAACTACGTTTACCGTAATTTGACGTATTTTATCACATGACAAGGTGTTCCATGTTGGGTTGCGAAACCTTTTTATTTTAAACTGGTCTTTCAATTTTCCCAGTATGCATGCATGTGTTAGCTAGATATGACGATCTCAGATGCAGATATTCCTCATAGTTTCCAATATTTTAAGGATATTTTATTGAGGTTGAATATCATTTTATCAGGCATATCTGTTTCATTGAGTTCAAAATAAATGTTTATAAGAATATGATTGAAGTAGGCCTATGTGTTTCATCATAATATAGGCTGAATGATTTGGAATCATGTGGAGGAGGATATGGTTCAATTTTCTTTTATTGCGGGGGGGGGGGGGGGGGGGCAGTCACGTTGTGTAAGATACATTCAGCTTTTGTGGTTCTGGTGATATGCTCGAGCTCTAATGTCGTCTCCCGCAGTTAACTGCATTTTCTTGTTTCCTATATGTTCACAATTGATTTCTAAGCTGTAAAGGCGCTAATAAGCATGATATTAGCCATTTTCTCCTGTGACCTTGAAATGAGGTCAAAGGTCAAGTTCAAGGTCATGAGAATATTCAGCATATATCATTTCCTATATGTTCACAATTGATTCCTAAGCTGTAAAGTCGATAATAAGCGAGATATTAGCAATTTTGTCCCGTGACCTTGGAAATGAGGTCAAAGGTCAAATTCAAGGTCATGAGAATATTCAGCATATATCATTTCCTATATGTTCACAATTGATTCCTAAGCTGTAAAGTCGATAATAAGCGAGATATTAGCAATTTTGTCCTGCGACCTTGGAAATGAGGTCAAAAATCAACTTCAAGGTCACGAAAATATTCAGCATATATCATTTCCTATATGTTCACAACTGATTCCTAAGCTGTAAAGTCGATAATAAGCGAGATATTAGCCATTTTGTCCTGTGACCTTGAAAATGAAGTCAAAAGTCATATTCAAGGTCACGAGAATATTCAGCATATATCATTTCCTATATGTCCACAATTCATTTCTAGTCTCTAATTTCAATATTAAGTGAGATATTAGGCTTAATGTGTGCCATTATAAAGCATAGGAAAATTTAACATGGGAAAGTCACATTTGGGCCGAGTTTGGGCCCAAAATGGAACACTTCAAGTGATTCAAGCGCAACGAAATTTATACATGTCACAGGGGTACATATGAGGAGTGTTTTTCATCAATAAGAAAAAAATTAGCCCAATGGGCTAGAAAGGTTACCGGAGAAATATACAGAGCTAAGCCGAGAAAGTTGAAGGTCAAATTCAAGGTGACCACTGAAATCGCCATATCTCTAACCTTGAAAATGGGATCAAAGGTTAAATTCTAGATCACCAAACTATTCAGCATACATCATTTCCTATATGTTCACTATGGACCCCTAAGCTGTAAATTTGATAATAAGCGAGATATAAGCCATTTTGTAATCTGACTTTGAAAATAAAATGACTGACCTTGAAATTTAGGTCAAAGGTCAAATTCAATATCATTAAAATATTCAAAATATATCATTTCCTATATGTTCACAATTGATTCCTAAGCTGTAAAGTCGATAATAAGCGAGATATTAGCCATTTTGTCCTGTTGACCTAGAAAAAGAGGTCAAAAGTCAAATT
Source organism: Terebella lapidaria (assembly GCA_949152475.1). Classification (NCBI taxonomy): domain Eukaryota; kingdom Metazoa; phylum Annelida; class Polychaeta; order Terebellida; family Terebellidae; genus Terebella; species Terebella lapidaria. The sequence goes on from OX424569.1 coordinate 20,625,535, forward strand.
CAAGGCCATGAGAATATTCAGCATATATCATTTCCTATATGTTCACAATTGATTCCTAAGCTGTAAAGTCGATAATAAGCGAGATATTAGCAATTTTGTCCTGTGACCTTGGAAATGAGGTCAAAGGTCAAATTCAAGGTCATGGGAATATTCAGCATATATCATTTCCTATATGTTCACAATTGATTCCTAAGCTGTAAAGTCGATAATGAGCGAGATATTAGCCATTTTGTCATGTGAAATTGAAAATGAGGTCAAAGGTCAAATTCAAGGTCATGAGAATTTTCAGCATATATCATTTCCTATATGTTCACAATTGATCCCTTAGCTGTAAAATCGATAATAAGTGTGATATTGGCCATTTTGTCCTGTGACCTTGAAAATGAGGTCAAAGGTCAAAATCAACGTCATCAGAATATTTGGCATATATCGTTTCCTATATGTCCACAATTGATTCCTAAGCTGTAAAGTCGATGATAAGCGAGATATTAGCCATTTTGTGCTCTGACCTTGAAACTGAGGTCGGAGGTCAAATTTGAGGTCACGAGAATATTCAGCATATATCATTTCCTATATGTCCACAATTGATCCCTAAGCTGTAAAATCGATAATAAGTGAGATATTAGCCATTTTGTCCTGTGATCTTGAAAATGAGATCAAAGGTCAAATTCAAGGTTATCAGAATGGCGGTAACCTAAAAATTAGGTCAAAGGGCAAATTCAAGGTCACGAGAATATTGAGCATATATCATTTCCTATATGTCCACAATTGATTCCTAGTCTCTAAACTCAATATTAAGTGAGATATAAGGCATAATGTGTCCCATTATAAAGCATAGGAGAATTTAACATGGGAAAGTCCCATTTGGGCCAAGTTTGGCCCAAAATGGCCCACTTCGAGCGATTCAAGAGCAACGAAACTTATACACATCACAGGAGTACATATGAGGAGTGTTGTGTATCAAAAAGAAAAAAAGTTCTTGAACAGTTTTTGAGAAAATGGCCGCCAAAGTCCAAAATCAGGCATTTTTCGTCGAAAACGGCCGCCATTTTGAAAAAAATGCGAAAATCGAAAAACTAAAAAGAACCTTCCCTTGAAATATTTTTAGGTATTTTTGTGCAAAATTTCAGAAAGATTCGATCATATACTTTAAAGATAAAAATGTGAACAGACGACGGACGACGGACGCAACGCCACGGCAATAGGTTATCGGACCAAAGGTCCGGTAACCTAAAAATTAGCCCAAGGGCTCAGCAAGGTTACCGGACAATGTTTTACATTCTATATATTAGCCATTTTGTCCCGAGACCTTGACAACAAGGTCAAATTCAAGGTCACAAAAATATTCAGCATATATAATTTCATGTCCACAATTGATTCCTAAGCTGCAAAATCGACAATGAGCAAGATATTAACCATTTTGTGTTCTGACCTTGGAGATGAGATCAAATTCAAGGTCATGAGAATATTCAGCATATATCATTTCCTATATGTGCTCAATTGATTGCAAAGCTGTAAGTTCGATAATAAACGAGATATTAACCATTTTGTGCTTTGACCTTGAAAATGAGGTCAAATGTCAAATTCAAGGTCATGACAATATTCAGCATTTATCGTTTACTATTTGTTCACAATTGCTTCCTTAACTGTAAAAATGATAATAAGCGAGATATTAGCCATTTTATGCTCTGACCTTGAAAATGAGGTCGAAGGGCAAGTTCAAGGTCAATGACAAGATTAACTAGACATAAAAGCCTATAGGCTTTGTGGCATCCCCCATTTTGTTCTTATCATTTCAAATGGTCATACTGGACTGAGAAAAAAGGATACATAGGCCATTGTATGTGGGTAAGAGTGAGAGCTCATCAGACAGTTTCTTACCAGAACTGCTTTTTATCATCTTGACAACTTGGCCCACCAGACATTTGCCACCCCAAATGAATGGACAATTACCCAGCCAATATTATTCAGCGTACTAGTATATTTAATCAGAATGTTCGTGATATTTTTCAGGTGCTCCTGTCAAATATAAAATGATACGTGACTAAAAGAATACTGTGTCATCTTGGCCAATTTTGTGATTTCAAAACTTGTACAATACAGCGGAATTTTCGCATTCATATTATAACCAAAGCCAAACATTTGCCAGCTAACTAAAACAATGATGATTTGGTCATTGCATGTGAAATAGAGTTGAATAACAAAACATTCAAACAATACATGTTTGTACAATATAAATGCAGACAGGGCAAATCATCCCCCAAGCATGTTGTGTCATGTGTGTTGGCTTATTAACCAACTATTGTATTCTGTGGGATGTAACTTCATTCTTCATTCACACACTAGTAAACCAGGCTTTGGAGGGGGGAGTGAGGGATAATGCATGGATATGAGCCTAGGGTCATGTTGGACATGCTAGCTGTATCACTTGTCAGGCATGACTGAGCAGGGCTGGCTGAGAGGGGTGGAGCCTATTTCTGTGCTGGACAGACTGGCTGATCTTGTCAGGCATGACTGAGCAGGGCTGGCTGAGAGGGGCGGAGCCTATTTCTGAGCTGGACAGCCTGGCTGATTTTGTAAGGCATGACCGAGCAGGGCTGGCTGAGAGGGGCAGAGCCCATTGCTGTGCTGGACAGACTGGCTGATCTCCTGCACTGGCTGAGAGGGCAGAGCCTAGCCTCATGCTGGACATGCAGGCTGCAGTCAGTGAATACAGTAGCATGGCTCAGTTACAGTATTACATCTGCATGGGCGCAGGCGAGGGAAAAATTATAAGTCCAAAAAAAAAAAAATGCACCTACAAAATTTTTTTTCCTCTGGAAATTGCCTGAATCAAATTATGACATTGACAGGAATCGCCCGATTTTTTTTTCCAAAATGGCCGCTGGCGGCCATCTTGGATTTCGGATCTCGACGAAAAACAATAGGGGTTAGAAGCAAAGTATTTCGGATGAGCTGTGAAAATTTCGGAAAGATAGATCGAGGCGTTCAAGAGTTATGATCCGGAAACCAAACGGCGGAAGAAAAAAAAAAAAAAAAAAAAGAAAAAAAAAAAAAAAAAACAGATAAAAACATAAGGCCTCCCGATTTTCAATCGGGATGCCTAAATATATATATATCATCTCCTACATGTGCACAATTGATTCTAAGCTGCAAAGTCGATAATAAGCGAGATACTAGCCATTTAATGCTCTGACCTTGAAAATGAGATCAAAGGTCAAGATCAAGGTCATGACAATATTCAGCATATATCACTTCCTACATGGCCCCAATTGATTTGTAAGCTGTAAAGTCGATGATAAGTGAGATTTTAGCCATTTTTTCCTATGACCTTGAAGATGGAGAACAAGGTCAAATTCAAAGTCATCAGAATATTCGGCGTATATCATTTCCTATACATCCACAACTGATTTTCTAACCTGTGAAGTCAATAATAAGCGAGATATTAGCCATTTTGTGCTCTTGACTTTGAAAATTAGGTCAGAGGTCAGATTCAAGGTCACTAGAATATACGGCATATATCATTTCCTATATATCCACAATTGATCCCTAAGCTGTAAAATCGATAATAAGTGAGATATTAGCCATTTTGTCCTGTGACCTTGAAAATGAGGTCAAAGGTCAAATTCAAGGTCATGACAATAATCTGAATATATCATTTCCTATATGTTCATAATTGATTCCTAAGCTGTAAAGTCAATAAGAAGCGAGATATTAGCCATTTTGTCCTGTGACCTTGAAAATGAGGTCAAAGGTCAAATTCGAGGTCATGAGAATATTCGGCATATATTATTTCCTATATGTCCACAATTGATTTCTAATCTGTAAAGTCGATAATAAGCGAGATATTAGCTATTTTGTGGTCTGACCTTGGAACTGAGGTCAGAGGTCAAATTCAAGGTCACGAGAATGTTCAGCATATATCATTTCCTATATGTCCACATTGATCTCTAGTGTCTAATCTCAATATTGAGTGAGATATTAGACATAATGTGTCCCATTATAAAGCATAGGAGAGTTTAACATGGAAAAGTCTCATTTGGGCCGAGTTTGGGCCAAAAAGGCCCACTTCCAGCGATTCAAGCACAACGAAACTTATACACATCACAGGAGTACATATGAGGAGTGTTATGTATTAAAAAGAAACTTGAAAATGAGGCCAAAAGTCAAATTCAAAGGCACAAAAATATTATGGATATTTCATTCCATATATGTCCACGATTGATTATTAACCTGTAAAATCGATAATAGCGAGATAGTAGCCATTTTGTGCTATGACCTTGAAAATAAGGTCAAAGGTCAAATTTAAGGTCATCAGAATATTCAGTGTATATCCTTTCCAATATGTCCACATTTGATTCCTAAGCTGTAAAGTCGATAATAAGCGAGATATTAGCCATTTTGTCCGGTGACCTTGAAAATGAGGTCAAAGGTCAAATTCAAGGTCACGTGCATATTCAGCACATATCATTTCCTACATGTCCACAATTGATCCCTAAGCTGTAAAATCGATAATAAGTGAGATATTAGCCATTTTGTCCCGTGACCTTGAAAATGAGGTCAAAGGTCAAATTCAAGGTCATGACAATAATCTGCATATATCATTTCCTATATGGTCATAATTAATTCCTAAGCTGTAAAGTCGATAAAAAGTGAGATATTAGCCATTTTGTCCTGTGACCTTGAAAATGAGGTCAAAGGTCAAATTCAAAGTCACGACAATAATTTGCATATATCATTTCCTATATTTCCACAATTGATCCCTAAGCTGTAGAATCGATAATAAGTGAGATATTAGCCATTTTGTCCTGTGACCTTGAAAATGAGGTCAAAGGTCAAATTCAAGGTCATCAGAATATTCAGCATATATCATTACCTATATGTCCACAATTGATTCCTAAGCTGTAGAGTCGATAATAAGCGAGATATAAGCCATTTTTTCCTGTGACCTTGAAAATGAGGTCAAAGGTCAAATTCAAGGTCATCAGAATATTCGGTATATATCATTTCCTATATGTCCACGATTGATTTCTAAGCTGTAAAGTCGATAATAAGCGAGATATTAGCCATTTTGTTCTTTGACCTTGAAACTAAGGTCAGAGGTCAAATTCAAGGTCACGAGAACATTCAGCATGTATCATTTCCTATATGTCCACAATTGATTCCCAGTCTCTAATCTCAATATTAAGTGAGATATAAGGCATAATGTGTCCCATTATAAAGCATAGGAAAATTTAACATGGGAAAGTCCCATTTGGGCCAAGTTTGGCCCAAAATGGGCCACTTCGAGCAATTCGAGCGCAACGAAACTTATACACATCACAGGAGTACATGTGAGGAGTGTTGTGTATCAAAAAGAAAAAAAGTTACTGAACAGTTTTTGAGAAAATAGCCGCCAAAGTCCAAAATCAGGCATTTTTCGTCGAAAACGGCCGCCATTTTGAAAAAAATGCGAAAATCGAAAAACAAAAAATTAGCCCAAAGGCTAAGATAGGTTACCGGACAATTTTGGTTTGGCCATGGCAGCATTGGCAGGTAACAGACCTTGAGATTTACCAATCAAGGTTCGCAGTGTAAACATATGACCTTGGGATTTACCAATCAAGGTCATCCGTATGAACTTCGATGTAACCATTACATGTATGTGTGCGGCATTTGATATTCTATATGTTGGGTGGAATCGTTTAGGCCGCTCAGGTCAATTTACACATTCCAAGTCAGACATTTGGCACTCAAGGTCATCTGACGTCAAGTTCAAGGTCATCATTAGTTGTGCCATATATGTCTTCCTATATGTTCATAATGCAAACATGAGCTCTATCTGCAAGCATTTCATCTACAAAGGCAAATCTGGGCATTTTTTGACCCCAAAATGGCTGTTTTGACCTTTCAAGGTCATCGAAGGTCAAATTCAAGGTCACCACACAAGTCGCCATATATGACTTCCCATTTGAAAGTGCCAATTTCTAAGCTCTATCTTTAAGCGTTCTATGAGTACAGTCCAAACAGCTCCCATTTTGAAGGAAAAAAGTGCCGAAAATTTTCTAAGTCCAAAATTTTTTTCAAAGGGTGAAAAAAATTTTTTCCCTAGGAATGGCCCAAAATGGATAGTAATGCGATTTGGGGCGAAAAATGTTTTTTTCGCAGACTCGTCAAAAATTCAAAATGGCCGCCACACTGAGATCGGCGATTCAAGGGCAACAAAACTTATACACGTCACAGAGGTATATAAGAGGAATCTTCTTAAGCAAAAATCTCAAAACTGATTAGACAGTTTTTGAGAAAATACAGACCAGGTGCAAATTTGAGCGTTTTTCGACCCAAAAATGGCTGTTTTGACCTTTCAAGGTCATCCGAGGTCAAATTCAAGGTCACCACACAAGTCGCCATATATGACTTCCCATTTGAAAGTGCCAATTTCTAAGCTCTATCTTCAAGCGTTCTATGAGTACAGTCCGGACAGCTCCCATTATGAAGGAAAAAAGTGCCAAAATTTTTTTCAAAGGGTGAAAATTTTTTTTTGCTCTAGAAATGGCCCAAAATGGATAGTAATGCAATTTGGGGCGGAAAAAATTTTTTTCGTCGACCCGCCAAAAATTCAAAATGGCCGCCACACATAAACCGGCGAATTTAGGGCAACCAAACTTATACATATCACAGAGGTATATGAGGGGAATCTTTTGAAACCAAAAACTCAAAACTGATCAGACAGTTTTTGAGAAAATGGCCGTCAAAGTCCAAAATTGAGCGTTTTTCGACAAAAACGGCCGCCATTTTGAAAAAAATGCGAAAATCAAAAAACAAAAAAATACCTCCTTCTCAAAATATTTTTAGGCATTTTTGTGCAAAATTTCAGAAAGATTCGATCGTTAACTTTAAAGATAAAAATGTTAACGCCGGACGGACGGACGGACGGACGGACGGACGGACGGACGGACGGACGGACGGACGGACCCACCAGAGCATAATTGTGGGGCAAGTAAGTTATGGGGTGTACAAAGTACAGAATACATTTGTGGGTACCACCTTGGCTGTCCGAAATGTGGGTTGTGGTTAAACAACGGGGTGATCATGGATGTCCAATTCAATAGAGGGTTGTGTTATAGAGTGGGGTGCAACAAATGACACTTTAATAAATTATCCAAAGACAAACAGGTTTCAGAATTTGATCAAAGAAATAGCATCATTACATAGCGCATCGAAACAGCATGTAACTGAAATTAAAATTGTGTGGAAAAACTTGGAAATAGCCATGCAAATTTCAATTCCCTTGATCATTCGAGAATCCTTTTCTTAATACTACTGAATGAAAATAAAATTGGCTTGTTAAACTTTCCAAAGGTCTTGATGAGTGTTTTGATAATATGAATTATTGAGGATTTATATGTTACACTCACAAAATAAGTCTCTGACAATTAAAAAACATTTATTTGAACTCGCACATAATTACATCACTGCAGGACTGTTTTTGTTTATCGACTACTACACACATGTAATCTGCTCTGAAAAATTTACTGGTACACTTGAAATATCCAAAACAATGAATAGGAAATATCCCATTGTTTCATGTGATAGACCTGCTGAAAATTCCCTGGGCAGTATTTTGCTAGAATATTAGAAAGAATCAAGGAATTCAGATGAAAACTTCCTCCAAAGCTAAAATCCAAAACCAGTGCAAATCTCTCAGATTTCAAGAAGAAAATGCAATTTGCACTCCAACTAATACAATCATGGTGTTTCGAAAGGCTTCCAGTTTACACACAATATAGTCTACAGTAACAAATAAACTGGTTGGAACTGTAGTCGGTTACTAACCAATTAGACCACAAAATGTCACCATACTGCATCAATGACACACACAACTCGAAAACAAAACAAAAATATATTCAGAATTGTCAAACGACTGGAAATAGTTTCATTCGCCAAAGATACAGGCAAAACCAATTACTAGTTCACAATTCTCAAACAACATATCAAGCAGTCCATATTCCCTAATGTTCGTATTTTTTGCTTCAATTGTAAATGAAGAATGACGAAACAACACCCCATCGTTGATTTATATTACAAGCAAACTTTACTATTGAATAAAATGAAAACATGTCTGCAAAACTTGACACTCATTCATGTTCCGTTATTTCAGATGTGTCTGAAACATTACAATAAAGACATTGTTGTCAATTTTCTATTAGAAAGGAACCAATCATACTCTGGACAAGATCATACCATTACCAGATTGCGAAACTCAACAGTTTTACAAAGCTTCTATCATTTACTGAAGTATTACAGTTACTGTCAATTCTCAATCATATTTTGAGCAACTTGAAACATGAAAGTGAAACTAGTGTTTACAAAGCATCAATCATTCGAAAAATCTTTTTCTTCAAAACATCTTTTGCTCTTCTAGCAATACAAGATTCAGTATTACGCTTAACAATTCTTTCCACATCTTTAGGTTTGGGCCTCTCTTTCTTATCGAAAAAAGTTTTGAACAAGGTTTTTATTTCTGTTTCCTCTTCATTCGTCCATTTTTGTCTAGTTGTATGGCTTGCAGCTCTGGACGCACGAGAAGGCTGATCCGTGCTTTCTGATTCATCGTCGAAGAGATGAGCAGACTCCTCTAAGACCTCGTCGATCTCAGGTCGCGCCACATCCGGTTCTGCACTGTCCATCTGTTGGTCATCCTCATCCGGCAGCACAAGGTCTACATGCAAAACAAAAGTATTCACACTACTGAGATGTTTTGGTATGGCATATTGGATGCAATGCCCCAGACAGAGTCAAAAAGAAAATATAACATCACCAGTCCAAAATAAAAAGAAACGTGGCTTTTTCTGCAAGGTCACCTTCAATCTGGATTTCCGACAAGTTTTTATTGAAGAAATCCCTCATCCGTCCGTGATCCTGTAGCAGAAGGATCTTTGCGATCTGGGTGCGCTCTAACGTATCCGATGTCTGACGGTAGTGTATCTTGTGGACATCCAGGGAGTGTCCCAGGTGGTTCGTAACCCACTGCATCTCATGCTCCTTCAAGTCAAGGGCCTAGAAAAAAGAATGTTGTTTGTTTTTTAATGAAAAACATCTGGCAATACGGCCAAAACCATAATATCTCCCGACTACATCACTTGGAGATGATCTTTGAAAACAACACACAACATTGCCTATATATGTAGATGTACCTGTGTCATGGTCGCCATGTACTTCCGCAACTGTGTGCTTGTCACTCTCTGTGCGTCTTTCAGTTGAGCTTCCTGTGTCGCTTTTGCAAGAGAATTGTATCCCCGGAAAACATTGTTCCGACCTGAAATAATATGTCAAGACTTCAATTCAGTCAGATATGAACACAGACATTTTTAGAATATTACAGTAAATGCTATAATCTATAGTTTTTGCCTGAATGAATGTTAACTGTTGATGAAATACCTTTTTTGGAGAACAGGTATGGATTGTCCTTGTCAATGCCAACTTGGGTTCTTATCTTGCCCAAGAAGTTGAGTCCTTCATCACACATCTTTGGAATTAGGACAGGCACTCCTCTTCCAGTCTGCAATCATCATATTTGTAGTCACATTAAATGCCTATGTGTGTGCACATGCCCAACAGCTCGATGCAAAAATAACTAGATGCTCTCCGGTTCACAACATGGATGTATTCCCCCCCCCCCTCCCACCACCATCTCCGATCATCTCCATTGCAAAAGATAATGTAATTAGAGACGAATATCTTTACTGTCGAGTGTTGAGCCAGGGTCTTTCATGAATCGCGAGAAGACAGATTCAGGCCCTCCGATTGAGGGGCTATAATTCCGTTACAACTGATTGCACATACCTTTCCGCGGACTTCCATGACAGACTGTGAGGTCAACAAATGGTTTTCGAATGGAGTTAGTTGAGACATCTGGAGGTTGTCACTCTCAGCACCTGATCGTCTCTCTCTGTAGTCCCTGAGTCTGCAGATAGAAAGCAGTGGTTTACCGTACATGCTCAACACTGTTGTCATCAATGCTATGCAAATAGGCTGAAACTCATTTCTTACCGCAAAGATTCAATTTCCCCAGTTCTTCTCCTGTTGTACATTATCAGCTTCGCCATCATCAATTCGGCAACTTTGCAGTAATTGCTGTAACTGACGTCCTCGAATTCGAGCTCATTGATTTTGTCTGTCAGGTACGTGTTCAATTTTTCGATGTCCTCTGCTTCTGGTAGTTTACTGCGCTTATTGAAGTGACGTTCCTGTAGAGTCACCCTGGCCTGTTTTGTGACTGCCGTAGGCCAGTCGATTTCCATTAACTTCATCATGTCTTTCGCTTCGGTTTTCCCAATTGCAAGTCCATTATTCTTGTTTTTGGCTCGGATGGCGATTCCCCACTTCGCGTTAATCATCCTTTTCAGATCAAATCCTAGCTTTACCGCATTACTCGGTGACAGGAGTTCCTCATTGTTGTCATCTTGGGCTGCAGTCATTAGGGTTGCTTTCACAAGAGTATCGAAGTGATCAGGATGTAGATATGCCCACATGGATTTGATTGCCAGTGGTTTAAGTTTTCGAAGGTTCAACAAAAGACGAGATACTAGACGGATAACTTGGGAAGTGTAGGTTCCTCTTTTCAAACGATTCCCTACGTTTTTGTCAAGCCACTGATTCCCTAAGGCAACGATCAGAGGGTCTTGCTTGGCAACCATTGCTACCTCGTCATTCTTCATTATTGAAAACACTTCATCCACCAGTCGCTTGCTTGCCGTTATTTGTATGCGTTCTGCGATGACATCAGACTGTGTTAGCAGTGATGTAGTACTTAGAGTAGTAGGTTTGACAGGACAGACTGCCTGGTGTACTTTGAGTAATTTCTTCCTGATCCACGCCATGCATGATGGGCAGGGGCCATAGGCTTCGATATCCAGTTGATCGGTGGGCCTTCGATGTAGGATCACTTCACCTCTTCCTTTCCTTATCGTTTCAACGTTGAGAGTGTGGTTATGGCGCTCACGCAGTAATGCCAGCTGACGTTTCCGCTCTTTTCCAGTGTGGTTCAATATGTCGATAACTTCTTGTACAGTGCGATGTTTTCTGGTAACATGCTGTGCAAAATTAGACACCTTCTTGTGACAAAATGCACAGAAATTGTACGCGTTATACACTCGACTGCTCTTCTTTGCTTTTCCTAGTTTTGTCGTCATTGATGTCTCAATCCTCCTGATGTAAATGTTTGGTCTATTGACATCGCGCAGGAGACTACAATCTATATCTTCGTCAACCAGGTCGCCATCTGAATTTTCCTGATGAGCTGTTGCCTCCCTGTGTCTGGATTCTGGATCTGGAACTTTCAAGGGTCCGGTGACTGGGATACTCTCACTGCCATCACCACTTTCGGAGGCTGACACAATCTCTGTCTCCTCACATGCCTTGGAACTTGTAACTTTTGGAGACTGTATGTTTTTTTTCTGAACATTTGGTTTGGTTGCATGCTCGATCTCCTCATCTGAAGATGATGTAGAGCTCGTTTCTGGCCTGTAATCGCTTTCCGTATCATCGTCAGTGAACAGGGGCGGTGAAGTACAATACTTTCTCTCCTGGCTGACTGATGTTGGTGGCTGCCGATTTCTAGATATCCTGGAACCTACGAAAAAACATCACATCTGTTTGTGTATTCCTACATGCAAAGCTTTTGGAAACTTGAGAGTACATCTATTATTCAAAGACAGGGAGAGTGAGAATGTGTATGCCACGAATTACATATTATACATGCTGTATCACAGGCCCTGACACAGGGTATGATCTGCCTACTGATACATACCGGCTGCCTCTGTCATGTCATCTGAAACACAGCCAGTATCAAGTAGATCAAACAACGCATCAGTTGGACCTGTAAAATAGAAGGGAACAATGAACTACAAAATAAAAACTAGAAAAAAGACATATTTGCAATGAGAAACATTTTCGTCAAAATAAAGCTGTGTACATATTTCAAATTTTTCATGCAACACGTCATGCAGACAATGCCACAAACAGCTAACATAAAATATTGAAGCTGAACATTGACATCACAGTTCCATACCAGCTGCCAATAATGGAACACGTAGCTCCGGTCTCTCTGCAGACTCTGGCTCTGTTGGCTCCATTCCTTCTGTGTGCGACTGTGACTCTGCAGGCTCCATTCCCTCTGTCTGTGACTCTGCAGGCTCCATTCCCTCTGTGTGCGACTGTGACTCAGCAGGCTCCATTCCCTCTGTGTGCGACTGTGACTCTGCAGGCTCCATTCCGTCTGTGTGCGACTGTGACTCTGCAGGCTCCATTCCCTCTGTGTGCGACTGTGACTCTGCAGGCTCCATTCCGTCTGTGTGCGACTGTGCCTCTGCAGGCTCCATTCCCTCTGTGTGCGACTGTGACTCTGCAGGCTCCATTCCCTCTGTCTGTGCCTCTGCAGGCTCCATTCCCTCTGTGTGTGACTGTGACTCTGCAGGCTCCATTCCCTCTGTGTGCGACTGTGACTCTGCAGGCTCCATTCCGTCTGTGTGCGACTGTGACTCTGCAGGCTCCATTCCCTCTGTGTGCGACTGTGACTCTGCAGGCTCCATTCCCTCTGTCTGTGACTCTGCAGGCTCCATTCCCTCTGTCTGTGCCTCTGCAGGCTCCATTCCCTCTGTGTGCGACTGTGACTCTGCAGGCTCCATTCCCTCTGTGTGCGACTGTGACTCTGCTGGCTCCATTCCCTCTGTCTGTGCCTCTGCAGGCTCCATTCCCTCTGTGTGCGACTGTGACTCTGCAGGCTCCATTCCCTCTGTCTGTGACTCTGCAGGCTCCATTCCCTCTGTCTGTGCCTCTGCAGGCTCCATTCCCTCTGTGTGCGACTGTGACTCTGCAGGCTCCATTCCTTCTGTGTGCGACTGTGACTCTGCAGGCTCCATTCCCTCTGTGTGCGACTGTGACTCTGCAGGCTCCATTCCCTCTGTCTGTGACTCTGCAGGCTCCGTTCCCTCTGTGTGCGACTGTGACTCTGCTGGCTCCATTCCCTCTGTCTGTGCCTCTGCAGGCTCCATTCCCTCTGTGTGCGACTGTGACTCTGCAGGCTCCATTCCTTCTGTGTGCGACTGTGACTCTGAAGGCTCCATTCCCTCTGTCTGTGACTCTGCAGGCTCCGTTCCCTCTGTGTGCGACTGTGACTCCGCTGGCTCCATTCCCTCTGTCTGTGACTCTGCAGGCTCCATTCCCTCTGTCTGTGCCTCTGCAGGCTCCGTTCCCTCTGTGTGCGACTGTGACTCTGCAGGCTCCATTCCCTCTGTCTGTGCCTCTGCAGACTCTGAACCCATCATTTCTTCTGGAAGAGTTACAATTCTTGACTCATTATTGTAATATGTATCAAGTAATATGAGAATTCAATAGTCATACAACTTAGTCAAAGTTACCTTGTGCCCAGCAATAGTCGACCAGGAAGCATTGCTTGGTTCTCTCAAGTTTTTTGTTGGTTAGGTGCTCTATGAAACAAAACAAAATAACCTGTGATATTATTAAAATAGGCATTACTTGTTTCAACAACTTTCAAACACTATGCTCACGAGATTACCATGAAATATGACAGGACTTATATTAATTCAACATGAAAGTATACTTTTGACCTTAGTTATCTATACATGAAATGGTAGAAGACTTGGGACATGAACAAAAAAGATTGCTAATATTCTGTTGTTCACAGTGATCATCACAGCCGGACCAGAACTTCTTAAATATTTTTAGTAGCAATACTCCAAGCAAGTGTGTATTTCATTAGTTATTATTAGTATTAAACAGAGAACAATAAATCCAAAATGTTGTCTATAGTGCCTAGTACTGCTAATCTTCTGAAAACATTGACTACTAGTACATGTAATTTGGTTTCTCTAGTGCAGTTGGAAAACAGAATGTGTATTCTGAGAATGACCATAAATCCTATCAAATGTAGTATGATCTCATTCTCAATAATATACTAGTAGCAATTACCTAATATTAATAGAACATGAATAACTCATTTCCCATGAGATAACAAAATTCGTATCATATAGTTATGAGACATTGCTCCTTCAACAATGTCTAACTCATTCACGAACAGTGGATTAATCGTTTCCACAGACATGTCATGAAAACAGAAGGGTTAGAAAACTTCTCTTAGTTCAGATGTAAACCTTAGTGTATTAACTATACCACATACCAAGGGCTTCATCCCTGATTTTTGTATCATCACAGGTAAATGGTTTCATTATATCGGTCTCCTTGATAGTTAGCCTACAAACCAGACCGAGATGATATGCAAACCTGAGCTTTAACTTCAAGATGTGATTTGAGAGAATTCCCCAATATGTCTCTTCATTATTCATTACAACATGTATCATGTTCAATCCAAAAACAAGTAGGTGAACTCCCTTAGCAGTTAGTTATACAGCGGCGACAGTATATTCACAACAAACAGCTGGACCAGGGAGATACTATTATCATGATTATACTGTTGAAGAGATGTGCAATGAACATTCATACTAGTATGTAGGTAAAACTGATGGGAAAACAGTACATACTCTGCATCATCGGCATGACAGTAGACCGTGTTGGAGTTTATGAGTTTCACCGGCCATGGTATCCGTATCCTGTTCATCCTGGCCCACACGATGATTCCTGGTGGTCCGATGTCATCTGTCAAAACTAAATAATTTGAAAAGGTAGTTTCAAACAAAATTGCTCTGCACTAGTACCAAACGAGTTCAAGGACAGACTACTCTGTATCTTGACATTTTGTACAAAAACCAACTTGACTCACTTTTGGCCTTCTTGACACATGTATTCCCTTCAATACGTTTCCTTTTCCGGCCCATAATGTACCTGAAACCAATCAAAATAGAAATACTTGTACATGTCTACTTCATCAGATGACCTCGAGGTGTGCGACAGTCATTGATGCCAATCCAAATATTTGGAAACAATGTTCTTACCTCAAGAGTTGTTCTTCAGATGACACAATTGTAGGGTGTACCTGCAAAAGCACAGACACATCTTTACAATGTGTAGTATGCATACTGTCAAAATAGCATATAATTAGTAACCTACATGTTAGACTACACAGCGTTGAGAAAATAATATATTTTTAGCAGTAAGAATTATAGGCCTATGCATTCAGATATTCACTGAATGAAATCCATAGCAGAAAAAAAAACAACCATAGTTTGCATTTACGATTCACCCAACGTGCATTCATGACCTGTGTAGCAAAAACTGTCATGCTGTCATTTATACCAAGTTCGCCTTTGAAATAGTGTAAACCCCTGAACTATGAGAATCAAAAATACCTAGGACATCAAATGAGACAGCAAAAGGTATGCTCCGAGAATGATAATATACAAGCCTGTTGTGATCAGTACCAGGCTGTTCGCGACCGTTGCAGTGAAAGACATTCTGGAAAAATGTATGAACACAACTGTGAATACAAATGGGCATGCTGTTTGGAAAGTGTGACTATCGTGAATTCGGAGTACATATATCTGATTCAATAATTGATTCCAACTGGATCAGCAGCATCTGGCCCATGTGCCCAGTTTTAACTTAACCCCGGTCTCGATTGTCTACAAGATCCTACCAGCAACCTGTACGTTCATAGTTTACATGTTATATCAGTATTATTCTGTCATTTCTTCCTTGATTTACTTACCATTACACCTCACTTTTCACGGACAACTCACCTCGTGTCTCAAGTACAACGCACCTCACAATTCATGGACGAGTCCCTTCACATATAGATCATTCCTTCAATTTCTATCATTGCACCTCACTTTTCACGGACAGCTCACCTCACATTTCACGGACAGCTCACCTCACATTTCACGGACGGCTCACCTCACATTTCACGGACGGCTCACCTCACTTTTCACAGACGGCTCACCTCGTCTCTCAAGGACAACGCACCTCACAATTCATGGACGAGTCCCTTCACATATAGATCATTCCTTCAATTTCTATCATTGCACCTCACTTTTCACGGACAGCTCACCTCACATTTCACGGACGGCTCACCTCACATTTCACGGACGGCTCACCTCGTCTCTCAAGGACAATGCACCTCACAATTCATGGACGAGTCCCTTCACATATAGATCATTTCTTCAATTTATATCATTGCACCTCACTTTTCACGGACAGCTCACCTCACATTTCACGGACGGCTCACCTCACATTTCACGGACGGCTCACCTCACTTTTCACGGACAGCTCACCTCACTTTTCACGGACAACTCACCTCGTCTCTCAAGGACAACGCACCTCACAATTCATGGACGAGTCCCTTCACATATAGATCATTGCTTCAATTTCTATCATTGCACCTCACTTTTCACGGACAATTCACCTCACTTTTCACGGACAGCTCACCTCACTTTTTACGGACAGCTTACCTCTCTCTTTAAGGACAACGCACCTCACAACTCATGGACAACTTATTTCAGATGTAGATCATATCTCCTTCAATTTCTATCATTGCACCTCACTTTTCACGGACAATTCACCTCACTTTTTAGTTTTTACGAACAATTCACCTCACTTTTCACGGACAACGCACCTCACAACTCACGGACAACTTATTTCAGATGTAGATCATATCTTCTTCAATTTCTTTCATTGCACCTCACTTTTCACGGACGGCTCACCCCACTATTCACGGACAGCTCACCCCACTTTTCACAGACAGCTCACCTTACTATCACAGTCACACTTCACTGTCAACAAACCACATTTCCTAAGCCACCTAACAGTTCAATTCTACTGCAGTTTCTGCGATTACACTGCAAACTATTGCTGAAAATGTCGAAGTGTGTCACTCGTAGTGAATATTGTTACAAGGTCAATTTAGATTTCAAGGTCTCTTTCTAGACTGAATTACGACCATATCTGACCATTAAATTACACATACGGGCTAATAACCAAACGGTGAAAAATTACGGCATGATACCCAATTGACACATACAAAATTTCAAGTTGATTCGATTATCCAAAACAAAACTATGGAAAAAAGCTTGTTTCACTGACAGATGAATTTGACTTTAATATCTCCAATTAAATCCATTCTTACCTGAACCAGGGACCAATGAAAGAATGATCGGTCTGTGTATGCAATGTGCCCGATATCGAAATGAGCTTTTGTCGTAGATTTAATGCATCATTTCTGTGGTTTCATGATATATTTTGTACGCCGACCGACAACTGGTCCCTGATCAATCACTGCTCTGGTTATGCTAGTGACTACAAACCTACTCAACGACTACATAGATCTACATTCGGCGACCAAGTATTACTGTTGAATCCTATCACTGTATCACATCTATTTGGGTTGCATAGATCGTGGGCAATCTGAGACATAGGCTGTGATTGGTTCGAAACTGGTCAGATGGTGCAGATAGCATGTGCTGATTGGACACGCCCATATGTGCCCAAAAGGGCATTTCATCCTACATGTGATCCATCATTTTCTTCAGATATGAATTTCTAGCAGCTTTCAAATTATGCATTCTGTTGGTAACAAACCAAAGAAAATAGCGCCAAACGCAGTAATAAGACGCCACGATGATAAGTATATGTAGGTCGGTAGAAGGTTACCAAGCGATAAGGCCGCCAAAGCGATCAGGCCGCTTATTATCATACCCGTATGCACGAGTGTCATAATACTCATCATCCATCACTTAACCTGTAGTTTGATGGCGGCCTGATCACTTTGGCGGCCTTATCACCTGTACCCCCGGTAGACAGGTAGACTGTGACAAACGAGGCCTAAACGATCTAGAATAAGGCGACAGCATGAAAGTAATTGCATCTGCACGAGTAGCCGTTTCGATGACACAAACGATTTTAGGTCAATGACACTAAAGTAGTGGGCAATGAAAGAGCATAGAGACGGCAATTTCTGTATGGCTCGTAAGCAGTAAGTAAGCGCCAAAACCAATTTCCAAAATGGCGGACTCCTCGAAAATTTCCAGCAAACGAACACGACTGCAGATATAGTTAGTTTCTGTGAGCTATCAGTGGTTGTCCGAGTGCCTGATTCACTTCTCCTGCTCCCTATTAAGACATTCACTCACAATTTGACTGACACTTACTGTTAAATATCGTTTTTTCTGCGGTTTTCACGAATCTTCACTGGCTGTTCCGGTTCGTTGTGGAAGTTGTGTACTGCGCATGCTCACGCATAAATTTACAGTATGTTGCTCATGCGCAATGGGCCTACCCAGTGATCGCTACTGTGGGGCCACCTAGTGAATAGAATCACGGGTATTGGCACAGACAACAGGTGGAGCCACGATCTGGTGTGCAATTTAATTTCTGTCCGTGGGACGGACGGACAAGCTTGTCCAATATATTTCTGGGGTGAAACTTGAAACTTTCACACGCAACCCAGAATAGCCAGATGTACGTGTTGGAATAGTTTAGTTGTGGGTTGCAACGCAAAACTTGCAATAATCCCCACAACTGGTGTCTGTACTGATAACTCAACCCGAAACTATGCTCTGGTGAGAGCGGACGTACGGACGGACGGACGGACGGACGACGGACGCAACGCCATGCCAATAGGTTATCGGACCAAAGGTCCGGTAACCTAAAAAATACCTCCTTCTCAAAATATTTTTAGGCATTTTTGTGCAAAATTTCAGAAAGATTCGATCGTTAACTTTAAAGATAAAAATGTTAACGCCGGACGGACGGACGTGCGGACGAGACCTTCTTGTGTGCCTTTTACATGTTAAATTTCCTATCTAAAATAGGCACACAACTCCCCAAAATAGGCACACAAGAAGAAATTTCCTCACAACTTATGGTTGTGTGCCTTTTCTAGTCACACAACCATACTCTCGTCCGCCCGGACGGACGGACGGACGGCTAGACAGACGGACGGACGGACGGACGGACGGACGGACGACGGACGCAACGCCATGCCAATAGGTTATCGGACCAAAGGTCCGGTAACCTAAAAACTAAAAAATACCTCCCTCTCGAAATATTTTTAGGCATTTTTGTGCAAAATTTCAGAAAAATTCGATCGTAAACTTTAAAGATAAAATTGTTGACGGACGACGACGACGACGACGACGGACGACGACGCCGGACACATCGCCATGCCAATAGGTTACGGACCATAGGTCCGGTAACCTAAAAATGTGGACGACGACGATGACGACAACGGCGGACGACGGACGCAACGCCATGCCAATAGGTTATCGGACCATAGGTCCGGTAACCTAAAAAGATACATAGGCCATTGTATGTGGGTGAGAGTGAGAGCTCATCAGACAGTTTCTTACCAGAACTGCTTTCTATCATCTTGGCAACTTGGCCCACCAGACATTTGCCACCCAAAATGAATGGAAAATTACCCAGCCAATATTATTTAGAGTATTATTATTTATATATTATTTGTTATTTATATATATTCAATATTATTTATATATACTAGTATACATGTATACAGTGTTCCCGAAAAACTTTCACACCTTACCTGACAAAATGTCAGACAGAAATATCATTCTTGTCTGACATTTTTTCATCATGTCTGACATTTTTTTTACCGATAGATCATTCAAGTAATACCAGAATACCTAGAGTAGGTGTCATAGACGCACATTTATCACTTGAAATAAATGTGTTGAGTTTTGAAATTGAAAAGGTGAAAAATTGTAGCATGCTTTGCCATGAAACAAACAATGAATAGACATCATGGTGAATACCACACAAACTTTATTCAAAATTGTAGACAACATTATCATCAATGATCATAGCCATAGTATTATAGTAATCACTAATCAGTCAGAGTCCACAAGCTCAAGCCGGAACTTGTCCAGTCTTTCGTAGTTCTCTGCCGTTTCTCCATAGTCGATGTCACTTTCTGTGGAGTAGTGACGCTCAGACTGGTCTGAGTCCTGCCCTGGCTCGGTGACTGGGAGCCGAGATCCAGCGTCAGCAGCTTGTGTGGGGGCTGTGGACCTGCTGGGCCCGCTGGTCTCCAACTCGCCTGGGTTGGCCGACTGTCCAGTGGACCCAGGAGTCTGCCTCTTCCCCCTCGTCTAAACTGGAATACTCTATGCACAAATCACAAAACATACGTCTGCCATCAAAGCTCAGCCATCCTCGGCCGACTTTCCAGCTCTGCTGGAATTTTCGCACTCGAAAACGCTTCGAACTTCGAAGTTGTGCCCAGGCTTGCCATCTTTATTTAGGTAGTTTCGTACCCGATGCACTGACAACTCGTACCCAGGTCAACCCGACTCTAAGCGTGTTGCGTCTTGACAAGCCACCGGTTACAGATGGGCCGCGCATGGTGTTAAAACATACGAGTACGTTATGATAAAAGAGCAAATATCAGACCAGAACGGAAATGGTACGAATCTAAGATGCCGCGATGTATTGGGAGCGAGTTGAGCATAAGATATTGAGAAATTGCAAACTGGAAATATTTTGGGGGGGCAAACGTGACCGGACATTTTGTCCGACGATCTGCTGTGTTTTGTCTGACATTTAATTTTTCTGTCGGCTATGTCCGACGGTCCGACAGTTTTTCGGGAACACCGCATGTATATAATCAGGATGTTCATGATATTTCTCAGGTGCTCCTGTCAAATGTAAAATGATATGTGACTAAAAGAATGCTGTGTCATCTTGGCCAATTTTATGATTTCAAAACTTGTACAATACAGCAGAATTTTTGCATTCATACTACAACCAAAGCCAAACATTTCCCAGCTAACTAAAACAATGATTATTTGCTCATTGCATGTGAAATAGAGTTGAATAACAAAACATTCAAACAATACATGTTTGTACAATATAAATGTAGACAGGGCAAATCATTCCTCAAGCATGTTGTGTCATGTGTGTTGGCTTATTAACCAACTATTGTTTTCTGTGGGATGGAACTTCATTCTTTTACCATGTACACACACTAGTACCAAGCTTTGGAGGGGGTAGGGGGGATTATGCATGGATATGAGCCTAGGGTCATGTTGGACATTCTAGCTTTGCTGCTGTATCACTGGTCAGGCATGACTGAGCAGGGCTGGCTGAGAGGGGCGGAGCCTATTGCTGTGCTGGACAGACTGGCTGATCTTGTAAGGCATGACTGAGCAGGGCTCTCATATACTGCACTGGCTGAGAGGGCGGAGCCTAGCCTCATGCTGGACATGCAGGCTGCAGTCAGTGAATACAGTAGCATGGCTCAGTTACAGTACTGACTGCATGACTGACCAGGCTTCAAGTATCTGGCTGCATGGAGTGGCAGCATCTGCATGGGTGCAGGCAAGGGAAAAATTCCAAGTCCAAAAAAAAAAAAAATACAACCCAAAATTTTTTTTACCCTGGAAATTGCCTGAATCAAATTATGACATTGACAGGAATCGCCCGATTTTTTTTCCAAAATGGCCGCTGGCGGCCATATTGGATTTCGGATCTCGACGAAAAACAATAGGGGTTAGGAGCAAAGTATTTCGGATGAGCTGTGAAAATTTCCGAAAGAAAGATCAAGGCGTTCAAGAGTTATGATCCGGAAACCAAACGGCGGAAGAAAAAAAAAAAAAAAGAAAAAAAAAAGAAAAAAAAAAACCAGACAAAAACATGAGGCCTCCAGATTTTCAATCGGGATGCCCGATTATAAGGCCAACCTTATAGGTTGAGAATAACATCAAATCTGGAAACTACTTTCAGAGATTTTTCAAACGAGCTACTACTCGTTGTTTTTGCAAAAGGCCAAGGTCAAAGTCAATTATAAGGTCAATTTCGACCTTGGGCGCATGGAAGGGCTATAGGTCAGAGACCTTAGGTCTAAAGACAAAAGTTGTTAAGCTGATCGAATAGTACATTATGATTTTACCTTTGTGCTTCTATCCTAATTAGTTCCTGACATATAGAGACCTACTTGATTTTCACCTGAAGGTATTGACCTTAATCATTGACCCTTGACCTTGAAGTTTGGGACTCTCACTCCAGAGTGACCATCATGCCAGTGGTCTTCTACAGAGGATTCACTTGTACACATCTTGCCATTATCATGAGTCATTCCTAGCTGAATGTGGCAATGTACCTGTGGTTTGGTTGGTGCCGTTTTTTTACCACGCTTTTTCCCTGGTGTCTTCATCAATTTCCTGGAACGATATTGAAGCACATACATCACATGCAGAAAATATGTTAACTGGTATTGGAAATAAAAAGCACTAAACGTCAAGGCCTAAAGATGCCTTGGAGGCATTTCGGTGTTAAGACTAATTTATAATATTTATAACACGTTTACCACGAGCTCTACGACACACCATTTCTGAGATATCGCCGAAATTAAAATTAGCCCAAGGGCTAAGATAGGTTACCGGACAATATATGATAGCTAGTTTGTCCCGTGGCCTTGAAAATAAGGTCACTGGTCAAATTCAAAGTCACGAGAGTAATCAGCATATATGATTTCAAATACTTTCACAATTGATTACTAAGCTGTAAATTCAGTAATAAGAGAGATATTAGTCATTATGTATTGTGACCTTGAAAATGAAATCAAAAGACAATGAAAGGTCATCAGAATATTCAGCATATATCATTTGCTGTAAGTCCACAATACATTTCTAAGTTGTAAATATGATAATAAACAAGATATCAGACAAATTGTCCTGTGAAACCTTGAAAATGAGGTCAAAGGTCATGACAATAATCAGAATATATCATTTCCTATGTGTCCACAATTGATACTCAAGCTGTGAAGTCGATAATAAGCGAGGTATTAGCCATTTTGTTTGAAAATGAGGTCAAAGGTCAAATTCAAATTCATGACAATATTCAGCATATATCATTTCCTATCTGTCCACAATTGATTCTCAAGTTGTAAAGTCGATAAAAAGCCAGATATTAGCCATTTTGTTCTCTGACCTTGAAAATGAGGTCCAAGGTCAAATCCAGGGTCATCACAATATTCGGACTATATAATTTCCCATCTGTCCACAATTGATTCTCAAGTTGTAATGCGATAATAAGCGAGATAACAGACCTTGAGATTTACCAATCAAGGTTCGCAGTGTGAACAAATGACCTTGAGATTTACCAATCAAGGTCATCCGTGTGAAATTCGATGTCATCATTACATGTATGTGTGCGGCATTTGATATTCTATATGTTCATAATACAAAGATATATCTGGGTGGAACCGTTTAGGCCGCTCAGGTAAATATACATAATACGAGTCAGACATTTGGCACTCAAGGTCATCTGACGTCAAGTTCAAGGTCATCATTAGTTGTGTCAGATATGTCTTGCTATATGTTCATAATGCAAACATGAGCTCTATCTGCAAGCATTTCATCTATAGAGGCAAATCTGGGCATTTTTTTCAACCCGAAAATGGCTGTTTTGACCTTCCAAGGTCATCGAAGGTCAAATTCAAGGTCACCACACAAGTCGCCGTATATGACTTTCTATTTGAAAGTGCCAATTTCTAAGCTCTATCTTCAGGCATTCTAGGAGTACAGTCCTGGCAGCTCCCATTATGAAGGAAAAAAGTGCCGAAAAGTCCAAAAAAATTTTCAAAGGGGGAAAAAAAATTTTTTGTCTAGAAATGGCCCAAAATTCCCAAATTTTAATTGTAAATTTGCCGTTTATTGTTATACTCACCTCTAAACTACTACATGCTCCTTTTCGATCCTGCGGATCGTTTTGGATAAGAAAATTCGCGTGATTGAACTAGGCATGACCGTCTGCTTCATGACTGCGCTCCTTTTCCCGCCCAAACCATCGCGCACCTGCGCGCGCGCATGCGCAGCAACTTCAATTTTCTGTCTCTCACAAAAGGAAGCCACTTAGCACAATAAATGGTGGGGAGGCTGGGAGGGCTTTCACTGTAGTAGTTTAGAGGTGAGTATAACAATAAACGGCAAATTTACGATTAAAATTTGGGAAGTTTATTTTATACATCACCAATCTAAACTACTACATGCTCCTTAGAATCGAAGGAGAGGCGGTGGAGCATTTTGTGCTAGAGTGTCATGAAACAGACGATCAGTCAAGGTTCAAGCGAATTAACCAAATCCAGTGATATGCCTAATAATAATAAAGCATACATACCTGCATTCGGCGTTCACTCGACGAAAAAGTGCACAATAATTTTTCCTCCTAACGGTGGAAAGTTGGCGCTCTACTTGAGCCCAACAAAACAAAGACTAAAAACACACGAGTGTAATATCTACAAGTGGACATAAAACCCTTGACTTTTCTGTCCAGCTGGTCACACAAGACTTTGAGCAACGATCAGCGGCCCTAGCCTAAATCTAGCGGCTTGGGACTGGAGCTCGGCAGCGTTGGACAGGTAAAACCCGATGAATGTCGTGGAATTAGTCCACATTCCGGCCCTTACGATATATTCCAACGGAATATTCGATCAGGACGCCAAAGACATCGAGATGTGTCGGACTTGGTGTGACGATATTTTGTAGGTGCAACGATCGTCAGCACCTGACTCCATATAGACAGTTCGCACCAGTATTTTCACCCATCGCGATAGTGTAACTGGTGAAATATCCGTAGCCCTGTTAGGCTGATAGGAAATGAACAATCGCTTCCTGTCTTTCCTAATTGTTTTCGTGCGATCAATGTAAATTCTGAGCGCCCGCACTGGACATAACAGAGCATCCGACTTATTGCGTCCGACGTGACTGACGATAGACGGCAGCACAATCGGACTAAAAGCCTTCCCACCCTCTACCGCAGCACGTGTTTTAGGCATAAAATCACGAACTGGGTAGAGAGAAACTGAACCATCATTCGAATATGCAACCCTAGTAAAATCGATAGCAGCAAATATCCGATCGTCTCCTTCCACTGGCTAATAAGACCAAAAAGAAGGTTTTAACCGTTGCAAAGAAACACTCTGCAACGGCTCCCAAGGAGCTTTGTGAGACAATACAGCACAAAAGCCATGTCCCAATCCGGAAGAGACGGTACCCCCGGGGGACGTTGCGTCCTGAAGGATGCCAAGAGGTCTGAGAGGGTTCGATTATTAGACAAATCAATCCCCCTCGCCCGAAATACAGGTCCTAACATAGACCTATATCCCTCAATAGTTGAAGGTTTCAAATTGAGCCTATCAAACAGATAGCACAAGAAATCTAGCACCGTGCCTATAGAGGCAGAGAGCGGATCCACACGCCTTCCGTTACACCAACGAACGAAAACTCTCCATTTAGCCTCGTACGTGGCAGATGAAGACTTTCGATTTTTCTTTGAGAGATGTTGAGACACCCGTCTAGAAAAACCTGCCTCCTGGAAGGATCGCTCAATAGCCTCCACACGTGTAATTTGAGAACGTGGGCGGAATCGTGAAATATGTCCCGACCCGGCTGCTTCAGCAGACGATTGGAGACCGGAAGTACCCTCGGTACATCGATCACCAGGGACAACAGCAGCGGGAAGGAACCATGCTTGCGTCGGCCAACATGGCGCCACCAACAGAATCTCGCAATGAGACCTGGCCACTTTGTGAAGCACTTCCGTGAGAAACCGGGTTGGCGGGTACGCATACCCGTACATCCCGTCCCACGACTGAGACATCGCGTCCACAGCCAGTGCCTCGCTCTCTGGGAGG
This sequence comes from Terebella lapidaria, assembly GCA_949152475.1. Classification (NCBI taxonomy): domain Eukaryota; kingdom Metazoa; phylum Annelida; class Polychaeta; order Terebellida; family Terebellidae; genus Terebella; species Terebella lapidaria. Next base: position 20,651,135 of record OX424569.1, read on the forward strand.
GGTGAGAAGAAGACCGGGAGTTTGTGATTCCGAGAAGTCGCGAACAGGTCTATGTTCGGTGTCCCGAACACCTGACAAATGCACCGAAATACTTCTGGATTGAGACTCCACTCGGTGCCAATCACCTTGTCTAGCCGCGACAGGGCATCCGCTAGAACATTCCTGCGACCCGGTAGATGGCGTGCTCTGATGAACAGCCGATGCCGAAAAGCGAATCTGATCAAAGCTTCGGCCTCCAAACAGAGATCCCTCGAACGAGTTTCCCCCTGTTTGTTTACATGTGCTACGACCGTGCTGTTGTCCGTGAAGACCTCAAAAAACAGGGTACTTCCCTTCGGGGTCGCCACAGCCCCGTATGTATTCGTCCCTGGGGGACGAATACATACCAGCCACCTCGAATACATACCAGCCACGAATACCCAGCCACCTCGTCCCTGGGGGACTGAGGGGGCCCAAGCGCTTGAAAGCACACCTCACCGCTCGAAGCTCCAGGACATTGATATGCATTTCCTGTTCCGACACATTCCACATGCCTGACAGCTCCTGCTCGTTTATGTGAGCCCCCCCACGCGACATCGGACGCGTCCGTGAAGAACGTCCGATCGGGCAGATATTCTGACAGCGGCATCCCCCTGTTTAGGTTGACAGGGTCGAGCCACCACCTCATAGCTCTCCTGGCGGAGCTGTCCAACACCACGATCTGGTCCAATCGATTGGTCAGAATCCGCCATTGCAGTGCCAGACACCACTGAATGGGCCTGAGAAAGCACCTGCCGAAGGGAACTTGCTTCTCCATAGACGCTAACAGGCCTATGATCGAAAGCAACTGACGTGCCTTAACGGAGGGGAGACCCAAGGCCTCCTCGATCACCATCTTCGTCTTGAGTATTCTCTTCCTGGGAGGAAGAGCTACTCCTCTCAGCAAATCGTACTCAACTCCGACGTACTCGAAGGACTGTGTTGGAGTGAGCTGAGACTTTTCCCAATTTGGAATCCACCCCAGACTCGTGGCCAAACTGAGGACGAACCCGGACTGGTCGATCGCCTGTGACGGAGAGTCAGCTACCACTAACCAATCGTCGATGTAATGGTGGAATTGAATTCCTGCCATCCGACACCTGGCTGCCATAGCCCGTACGATCCGAGTGAATACATACGGGGCTGTGGCGACCCCGAAGGGAAGTACCCTGAATTGGTACACTACGCCCTCGAATGCGAACTTGAGATAGCGTCGAAAAGCGTGATGGATTGGAACATGTAAGTAAGCGTCCTTGACATTGATACTCACAGCCCACTTTCCCCTTACTAGAGCCTTTTGAACAGAAAGCGCCGACTCCATCCGAAACCTGGGTATGATCAGGAATTTGTTGAGGTTCGACAGATCGAACACGGGACGCCACCCGCCTGTCTTCTTTGGTACCAGGAAGATCAGAGAATAAAATCCTCGCTCGTCCTTTACCACCTCGATCGCTCTCTTCTGTAGCAACTGGTCTACTTCGTGCTTCAAGAGAGAGTACTTTTCCTGATTGCCGGGCACAGGGAAGAACCACGCATTTGGTCTTAGCGGCGTTTTTGAAGTCTCCCATCGAAAGGTGAGACCCTCCGTCACCCATGCCATGACACTGTTGTCGGAGGCCGCGACGTCGCGCCAGTTTCCTGAAAACTGCGCTAGCCGAACACCAACTGGACCAGGTTGTGGGACCTGTTTGTTCACCAGAACTAGAGATCCCACAGAGCCTACGCTTCCCGGCAGCAAGTCACTTCTTAGCCGACTTGCCCTTGCCCTTGAAGCGCCCACCTGCCTTACCACCCCACTTGCCATCCCCCTGGGGAGGGGGAGGCTGAGCGCCCCGAAAGGGCGCCTGCGAGGAGGAAGGTGCCTGGGGTGCCTGAGACTGTGCTGGCTTCTGGCTCTTAGCCTTCTTGCCAGACTGCACCGCCTTGCCCACGAGCGCCTTGGCGAGAAGCTCATCCCGGAGATGCTCACGGAAAACCGTGACATCAGCCTGGGAGAGTCCCCCAAAGACATGACCCGAGAACAACGGCCTCCCACGCAACTCTGACTCATCCCCAGGGGTGACATCAAGAGTGCGAAGGTCGGCATCGTGCGCGGTGAGATCCAAATCAGGTGCGCACTATCGCGCTCACCAGCCTGGAGCACTCCGGACAAAACTCCGAGTGCTGCCAAGATGTTGGCACGATCCCCATCCTCCAAGTCCGCCTCATCCACGAACTCCTGCACCAAGGTGGTGAGGTGGTCCGCCAACGAGAGTTGACCCATCACTTGATGAGCCATTGTCTGCCAGTGAGCAAGGCGAGCCTTCTTCACATATGCAGACCAGACTACCCCCTGCTTCCGGGAAAGCAGGTGGAGGTTGGGGTCGTCGACCGGGACGGCCGTCTGACTGGCATCAGGCGTCTGTAACGCTCTGTACGTGTCAATAGACTCTGGTCGAACCCAACGAGTAGGTAACACGGCCTCTGATCGAGCCATATCCTTCCTCGCCGTAACCCCAGTATTGATCTTGGTCATGACCTTGTTCAATGCTGGAGCCACAGGGAGCCGGACCGGTCGACGAACTGGCGCCGACGCGAACCGTTCGGTCCGCTTAGAGGACTCCGAAGCCTCGATAGGCAAGTCCATACGCCTTGCTATTGACTCCAGAGCCCAGCGAAAGTTAGAACCTTCGGCCCGATCGTTACCCTCGTCCTCCGATGAGGAATGGTCCCGATCGTCGTCCCCCCGCCGCCCCACAACCCCCCCGATCGTTGGATCTGAAAGATCCGACCGAGGTTCTCATGGACGACCCAGAGGGTCCGTCCTGAGCGAGATGAGAGGCCGCCTGGTCACTTGTTGAGGAACGACCCCAACAACACCCTGAACGACCCTCGATTACGCGATCGAGAGTACGATCATAGAGCTGTGACTCACGATCGCAAGAACGATCATGAGCCTGCTCCCGAAACCTGGGATTCCCTGCCCCCTCGAACCTCGAAACTGAGGACCCGAATGACTGATCGAGCAAAGCTCCGTGGTCTATGCCCAAAGCATAACCATCGGCCGACGAGATTCCGGCCGAGAAGCCCTGATCGCCGTCAAAAAGGGACGATCATACCTAGTTCAATCACGTGAATTTTCTTATCCAAAACGATCCACAGGATCGAAAAGGAGCATGTAGTATTTTAGATTGGTGATGTATAAAATAAACTGGATAGTTATGCGATTTGGGCCGAAAAAAATTTTTTCGTCGACCCGTTGAAAATTCAAAATGGCCGCCCCACGCAGACCGTCATTTCAAAGGCAACAAAACTTATACACATCACAAAGGTACATAAGGAGAATCTTATACATGATTTGGAGGAAAACTGTCTGGACAGATTTCGAGAAAATGGCCACCAAAGGCAAAATTCATCGTTTTTTCGACAAAAAAGGTCGTTTTGACCAAAATTCAACGTTTTTTCGACAAAAAAAGGTCGTTTTGACCTTTCAAGGTCATTGAAGGTCAAATTCAAGGTCACCACTCAAACCGCAATATATGATTTCCCATTCGAATGTGCCAATACTTAGGCTCTATCTTGAAGTGTTCTATGAGATTATTCTGCATAGCTCCCATTATGAAGCAAAAATTGGGTGAAATTTTCCAAGTCCAAAAAATTTTCAATGGCCCAAAAAAAAATTTTTTGAGAAAAAAAAACAGTTTTTGAGAAAATGGCCACCAAAGTCCAAAATTGGCAATTTTTCGTCAAAAATGGCCGCCAAATCGGCAAAAACGATTCAATCAAAAAAATTTAAAAAAGGTTTTTAGATATTGGCCTAAGGTTTGTTCTGGAAAATTAATGGGGAAATTCATTATATCAAAAAAAAGTTACAGACCCGGACGGACGACGGACAAAAAATGTTAACAGATTATGTGGCGGACGACGACGGACGAAAAACCACCACAATAGCTTATCAGCCCTTATGGGCCGGTAAGCTAAAATTAGCCCAAAAGCTAAGATAGGTTACCAGACAATTTTGGTTTCAAGTATGGCAGGTGACATATGACCTTGAGATTTACCAATCAAGGTCACCTTTGTGAACTGCAATGTCACAATTAGGTATGCTGCATATGACTTTATATAAGTTTATAATACAAACATACTAGTATAACCTCTATCAATAGGTAATTTGTCTGTAGAGGCCAATTTACACATGTCAGATCAGGCAAGATTTTGAAATTTGGCATTCGAGGTCATTTAAGGTCAAATTCATGGTCACCAAAAGATGTGCCATAAATACATGAAATCTTGTAAGCTTATACACAATTCTAACCAGTATGTGCATGTGTTTGAGCCTCAGTGGCTAATTTACACATTTCACGTCTGACATTTAGCACTCAAGGTCATCCGAGGTCAAGCTCAAGGTCATCATCAGTTGTTCCATATATGACTTCCTATATGCTCATAATGCAAACTTAAGCTCTATCTACATGTATTTCATCTGTAGACGCAAATATGGGCATTTTTTGACCCCAAAATGGCTTATTTGACCTTTCAAGGTCATCCAAGGTCAAATTAAAGGTCACCACACAAGTCGCCATATATGACTGCCAATTTGAAAGTGTCAATTTCTAAGCTCTATCTTCAAGCGTTCTATAAGTACAGTCCCGGCAGCTCCCATTATGAAGGAAAAAAGTGCCGAAAATTTTCTAAGTCCAAAATTTTTTTCAAAGGGTGGAAAAAAATTTTTTGTCCAGAAATGGCTCAAAATGGAAAGTGATGCGATTTGGGCCGAAATCTTTTCTTTTCGTAGACCCGTCGAAAATTCAAAATGGCCGCCATACGCAGACCGGCGATTCAAGGGAAACCAAACCTATACACATCACAGAGGTACATAAGGAGAATCTTTTGAAACAAAAATCTCTAATCTTATCAGAGAGTTTTCGAGAAAATGACCGCCAAAGTTCAAAATTGACCGTTTTTCGACGAAAACGGCCGCCATTTTGAAAAAAGTTAAAAAATAAAAACATAGCACCAAGGGTGCTGTAGCTTACCGGCAATCATGTAAATTGCGTGGAATACTGAATACATATAAATTGTTACACTGGTGTTAAAATCTATATGTTGAAACATGTCGTAAATGTTGATAGAAACACATTTTCTGTATGGGCTTTAATACGAAATCAAGTTACATCTTGAAAGATTTTTTTCGTTAATGACAAATTTTCACAGACAGTCCATTCAAAGGCAACAAAACTTATACACATCACAAAGGTACATGAGGATAATCTTATACATGATTTCGAGGAAAACTGTCTGAATAGATTTCGAGCAAAATTCATTGTTTTTTCAACAAAAAAGGTTTTTTGACCTTTCAATGTCTTTGAAGGTCAAATTTAAGGTCACCACTCAAACCGCAATATACTACTTCCCATTTGAATGTGCCAATACTTAGTCTCTATCTTGAAGTGTTCTATGAGATTACTCTGCATAGCTCCCATTATGAAGGAAAACTTGGGTGAAATTTTCAACGTCCAAAACAATTTTCAATGACCAAAAAAAAATTATTTTTTTTTTTGCTGGAAATGGCTCAAAACGAATAGTGACTCGATTTGGGACAAAAACATTTTTTTTTGCTGACTCATCAAAAATTAGCCCAAAGGCTAAGATAGGTTACCGGACAATTTTGGTTTGGCCATGGCAGCATAGGCAGGTAACGGACCTTGAGATTTACCAATCAAGGTTCGCAGTGTGAACATATGACCTTGAGATTTACCAATCAAGGTCATCCGTGTGAACTTCGATGTCACCATTACATGTATGTGTGCGGCATTTGATATTCTATATGTTCATAATACAAAGATATATCTGGGTGGAATCGTTTAGGCCCCTCAAGTCAATTTACACATTCCGAATCAGACATTTGGCACTCAAGGTCATCTGACATCAAGTTCAAGGTCATCATTAGTCGTGCCATATATGTCTTCCTATATGTTCACAATGCAAACATGAGCTCTATCTGCAAGCATTTCATCTATAGAAGCAAATCTGGGCATTTTTTGACCCCAAATGGCTATTTTGACCATTCAAGGTCATCCAAGGTCAAATTCAAGGTCACCACACAAGTCGCCATATATGACTTCCCATTTGAAAGTGCCAATTTCTAAGCTCTATCTTCAAGCGTTCTACGAGTACAGTCCGGACAGCTCCCATTATGAAGGGAAAAAGTGCCGAAAATTTTCTAAGTCCAAAATTTTTTTCAAAGGGTGAAAATTTTTTTTTGCTCTAGAAATGGCCCAAAATGGATAGTAATGCGATCTGGGGCGAAAAAATTTTTTTTCGCCGACCCGCCAAAAATTCAAAATGGCCGCCACACGGAAACCGGCAGATTTAGGGCAACCAAACTTATACATATCACAGAGGTATATGAGGGGAATCTTTTGAAACCAAAAACTCAAAACTGATCAGACAGTTTTTGAGAAAATGGCCGTCAAAGTCCAAAATTGAGCGTTTTTCGACAAAAACGGCCGCCATTTTGAAAAAAATGCGAAAATCAAAAAACAAAAAAATACCTCCTTCTCAAAATATTTTTAGGCATTTTTGTGCAAAATTTCAGAAAGATTCGATCGTTAACTTTAAAGATAAAAATGTTAACGCCGGACGGACGGACGGACGGACGGACGGACGCAACGCCATGCCAATAGGTTATCGGACCAAAGGTCCGGTAACCTAAAAATGCAACAATCAAAAAACTAAAAAATACCTCCCTCTTGAAATATTTTTAGGCATTTTTGTGCAAAATTTCAGGAAGATTCGATCGTAAACTTTAAAGATATTAGTGTTGACGGATGACGACGACGGACGACGATGACGGACGCAACGCCATGGCAATAGGTTATCGGACCAAAGGTCCGGTAACCTAAAAAATTAGCCCAAAGGCTAGATAGGTTACCGGACAATTTTGGTTTGGCCATGGCAGCATTGGCAGGTAACAGACCTTGAGATTTACCAATCAAGGTCATCCATGTGAACTTCGATGTCACCATTACATGTATGTGTGGCATTGTGTGCGGTATTTGATATTCTATATGTTCATAATACAAAGATATATCTGGGTGGAATAGTTTAGGCCACTCAGGTCAATTTACACATTCCGAGTCAGACATTCGGCACTCAAGGTCATCTGACGTCAAGTTCAAGGTCATCATTAGTTGTGCCATATATGTCTTCCTATATGTTCATAATCATGATAATGCAAACATGAGCTCTATCTGCAAGCATTTCATCTATAGACGCAAATCTGGGCATTTTTTGACCCCAAAATGGCTGTTTTGACCTTTCAAGGTCATTGAAGGTCAAATTCAAGGTCACCACACAAGTCACCATATATGACTTCCCATTTGAAAGTGCCAATTTCTAAGCTCTATCTTCAAGTGTTTTATGAGTACAGTCCTGACAGCTCCCATTATGAAGGAGAAAAGTGCCGAAATCTTTCCAAGTCCAAAATTTTTTTCAAAGGGTGAAAAAAAATTTTTGTCTAGAAATGGCCCAAAATGGATAGTAATGCGATTTGGGGCGAAAAATTTTTTTTTTGCCTACTCGTCAAAAATTCAAAATGGCCGCCACACGGAGATCGGTGATACAAGGGCAACAAAACTTATACACGTCACAGAGGTATATAAGAGGAATCTTTTTAAACAAAAATCTCAAAACTGATCAGACAGTTTCCGAGAAAATACAGACCATGTGTAAGTTTGGGCATTTTTCAACCCAAAAATGGCTGTTCTGATCTTTCAAGGTCATCCAAGGTCAAATTCAAGGTCACCACACAAGTCGCCATATATGACTTCCCATTTGAAAGTGCCAATTTCTAAGCTCTATGTTCAAGTGTTCTATGAGTACAGTCCGGACAGCGCCCATTATGAAGGAAAAAAGTGCCGAAAATTTTCCAAGTCCAAAATTTTTTTCAAAGGCTGAAAATTTTTTTCGCCCTAGAAATGGCCCAAAATGGATAGTAATGCGATTTGGGGCGAAAAAAATTTTTTTCGCTGACCCGCCAAAAATTCAAAATGGCCGCCACACGGAAACCGGCGAATTTAGGGCAACCAAACTTATACATATCACAGAGGTATATGAGGGGAATCTTTTGAAACCAAAAACTCAAAACTGATCTGACAGTTTTTGAGAAAATGGCCGTCAAAGTCCAAAATTGAGCGTTTTTCGACAAAAACGGCCGCCATTTTGAAAAAAATGCGAAAATCAAAAAAAAAAAAAATACCTCCTTCTCAAAATATTTTTAGGCATTTTTCTGCAAAATTTCAGAAAGATTCAATGGTTAACTTTAAATATAAAAATGTTAACGCCGGACGGACGGACGGACGCGTTTTCAGCTTTATTCCCCCTAAGAAATCCCCATAACTCCGTTCCGTTTGCCCGGACGGACGGACGGACGAACGACGGACGCAACGCCATGCCAATAGGTTATCGGACCAAAGGTCCGGTAACCTAAAATGTGGACGGACGACGACGACGCCGACACCGGACGGACGGACGGCTAGGCAGACGGAACGGACTTACGGGCCTTTCCCATGTTAAATTTTCTATCTCGACTGGTCCCTAAAATTGCAAAACTGGCCCCTAAAATCTAACTTTTGGCCTAAACCATGGTTAGGGGCCGTTTTCAGCTTTTCCCAGGCCCCCAACTCCGTTCCGTTAGCCCGGACGGATGAACGACGGACGAACGGACGCCGGACGCAACGCCACGGCAATAGGTTAGGTAACAATAGGTTAGGTCCGGTAACATAAAAATCAGACAAAACCATAAGGTCATTTCGTGCCGAAATGACATAATTACAGGAAATTACCCGCTTTCTTCTCCTTGCCAGGAATTTTCTTCAGCATCATCCCTCGACTTTCGAAAAGACAGAAAAAAAAAACATTTCTAAATGGTCTGACAGAAATAACACAATATGCTTGTCAACTAGATGGTCTGTCATGGCAGGCAACCAGGTTGTATCTCCTCATCAGGCTCTATCACAGGTTCACTGTAATTAAGTCTGACGTACGTGTTATCACAGTAATGACAATTAAACACAAACAGGAGACCTCTTGGCCTTGAGAGCTTCGCTGCAAAAGTTCAAATAGTAGTTATATTGAAATTCCAAATTTGATCCAAATGTTTGACAAAAAGTGGCCATTCTGATCTTTCATGCAAAATTTTTTTCAAAAAATAAATTTTTTTTTGGCTGGAAATGGCTCAAAATGAATACTTGTAGTGACTTTATTTGGGACAACAACCTTTTTTCGCCAAGCCTTTGAAAAATCGAAATGGCCACCACACAGAGACCTGCAGTTAAAGGGCAAGGACACTTCTACACATCACAAAGATACATAAGGGGAATCTTTTGGAACAAAAATATCAAAACTGCTAAGACAGTTTTGAGAAAATGGCTGCCAATTGCCAAATTTGGGTGTTTTCCGTCAAAAAGTGGCTGTTTTTACTTTTTAAATGTTATCAAAGGTTAAATCCAAGGTCACTACACACATCATCACATATGACTTCCCATTTGAAAGTGCCAAAATATGCTCTCTGTTCTATGAGTACAGTTGTGGCAGTTCTCATAATGAAGGAAAAAAGTCCAAATTTTTTTTCAAAGGAAAAGAATTTTTTTCCTTACCTGGAAATGGCTCAAAACGAATAGTGACTTGATTTGGAACAAAGAATTTTTTTCTTTCGCCTAGCCGTCAGAAAATCAAAATGGCCGTCCCACGTAGACCATCGACTCAACAAAACGGCAACAAAACTTATACACATCACAAAGGTACATAAGCAAAATCTTATGCATGATCTTGAGAAAAATTGTTTGAATAGAAAATGGCCGCCAAAGACAAATATCAATGTTTGTTTTTTTGACAAATAAAGATCGTTTTGACCTTCCAAGGTCATTGAAGGTCAAATTCAAGATCACCATTCAAACCGCAATATATGATTTCCCATCTGAATGTGCCAATATTTAGGCTCCATCTTGAAGTGTTCTATGGTGTTTACTCTGCAAAGCTCCCATTATGAAGAAAAAATTGTGTGAAATTTCTAATAAAAAAATGATTCAATGGCCAAAAAAAATTATGGGACAAAAAATTTTTTTTCACCGACTTGTCAAAAATTAGCCCAATGGGCTAGAAAGGTTACCGGAGAAATATACAGAGTTAAGCCGAGAAATTTGAAGGTCAAATTCAAGGTGACCACTGAAATCGCCATATCTCTAACCTTGAAAATGGGATCAAAAGTTAAATTCTAGATCACCAAACTATTCAGCATACATCATTTCCTATATGTTCACTATGGACCCCTGAGCTGTAAATTTGATAATAAGCGAGATATAAGCCATTTTGTAATCTGACTTTGAAAATAAAATGATTGACCTTGAAATTTAGGTCAAAGGTCAAACTCAATACCATTAAAATTTTCAGAATATCTCATTTCCTATATGTTCACAATTGATTCCTAAGCTGTAAAGTCGATAATAAGCAAGATATTAGCCATTTTGTCCTGTTGAGCTTGAAATTGAGGTCAAAACTCAAATTCAAGGTCACTAGAATATTCAGCATATATCATTTCCTATATGTTCACAATTGATTCCTAAGCTGTAAAGTCGCTAAGAAGCAAGATATTGGCCATTTTGTCCTGTGACCTTGAAAATGAGGTCAAAGGTCAAATTCAAGGTCACGAGAATATTCAGCATATATCATTTCCTATATGTTCACAATTGATTCCTAAGTTGTAAAGTCGATAATCAGCGAGATATTAGCAATTTTGTCATGTGACCTTGGAAATGAGGTCAAAGGTCAAATTCAAGGTCACGAGAATATTCAGCATATATCATTTCCTATATGTTCACAATTGATTCCTAAGCTGTAAAGTCGATGATAAGCGAGATATTAGCAATTTTGTCCTGTGACCTTGGAAATGAGGTCAAAGGTCAAATTAAAGGTCATGAGAATATTCAGCATATATCATTTCCTATATGTTCACAATTGATTCCTAAGCTGTAAAGTCGATAATAAGCGAGATATTAGCCATTTTGTCATGTGACCTTGAAAATGAGGTCAAAGGTCAAATTCAAGGTCATGAGAATTTTCAGCATATATTATTTCCTATATGTTCACAATTGATTCCTAAGCTGTAAAGTCGCTAATAAGCAAGATATTGGCCATTTTGTCCTGTTGACCTTGAAAATGAGGTCAAAAGTCAAATTCAAGGTCACTAGAATATTCAGCATATATCATTTCCTATATGTTCACAATTGATTCCTAAGCTGTAAAGTCGCTAATAAGCAAGATATTGGCCATTTTGTCCTGTGACCTTGGAAATGAGGTCAAAGGTCAAATTCAAGGTCACGAGAATATTCAGCATATATCATTTCCTATATGTTCACAATTGATTCCTAAGCTGTAAAGTAGCTAATAAGCAAGATATTGGCAATTTTGTCCTGTGACCTTGAAAATGAGGTCAAAGGTCAAATTCAAGGTCATGAGGATATTCAGCATATATCATTTCCTATATGTTCACAATAGATTCCTAAGCTGTAAAGTCGATAATAAGCGAGATATTAGCCATTTTGTCCTGTGACCTTGAAAATGAGGTCAAAGGTAAAATTCAAGGTCATCAGAATATTCAGCATATATCATTTCCTATATGTTCACAATTGATTTCTAAGCTGTAAAGTCGATAATAAGCGAGATATTAGCCATTTTGTCCTGTGACCTTGAAAATGAGGTCAAAGGTCAGATTCAAGGTCACGAGAATATTCAGCATATATCATTTCCTATATGTCCACAATTGATTCCTAGTCTCTAATCTCAATATTAAGTGAGATATTAGGCTTAATGTGTCCCATTATAAAGCATAGGAAAATTTAACATGGGAAAGTCACATCTGGGCCGAGTTTGGGCCCAAAATGGCCCACTTCGAGTGATTCAAGTGCAACGAAGTTTATACATGTCACAGAAGTACATATGAGGAGTGTTATGCATCAATAAAAATTAGGCCAAAGGCCAAAGATAGGTTACCGGACAATGTTTAATATTTTAAATGTTAGCCAGGTCACTGGTTCAATTCAAGGTCAAGAGAATATTCAGCATATATAACATTAAGCATATATCATGTCCACAGTTGATTGCTAAGCTGTAAATTCAATAATCAGCGAGATATTAGCAATTTTGTGCTGTGGCCTTGAAAATGAAGGGGCAAAGGTCAAATTCAAGGTCATCAAAATATTCAGTGTATATCATTTTCTATATCATGTCCACAATTGATTCCCAAGCCATACAGTCAATAGAGGAGCAAGATATGAGCCAGTTTGTCCTTGGACCTTGAGAATGAGGTCAGAGGTCAAATTCAAGGTCCGAGAATATTCAGCATATATCATTTCCTACATGTCCACAATTGATTCCTAAGCTGTAATATCGATAATAAGTGAGATGTTACCCATTTTGTCCTGTGACCTTGAAAATGAGGTCAAAGGTCAAATTCAAGGTCATGACAATAATCTGCATATATCATTTCCTATATGTTCATAACTGATTCCTAAGCTGTCAAGTCGATAACAAGCGAGATATTAGTCATTTTGTCCTATGACCTTGAAAATGCCGTCAAAGGTCAAATTCAAGGTCATCAGAATATTCAGCATATATCATTTCCTATATGTACACAATTGATTGCTAAGCTGTAGAGTCGATAATAAGTGAGATATTAGCCATTTTGTCCTGTGACCTTGAAAATGAGGTCAAAGGTCAAATTCAAGGTCATGACAATAATCTGCATATATCATTTCCTATATGTTCACAATTGATTCCTAAGTTGTAAAGTCGATAATCAGCGAGATATTAGCAATTTTGTCCTGTGACCTTGGAAATGAGGTCAAAGGTCAAATTCAAGGTCACGAGAATATTCAGCATATATCATTTCCTATATGTTCACAATTGATTCCTAAGCTGTAAAGTCGATAATAAGCGAGATATTAGCCATTTTGTCATGTGACCTTGAAAATGAGGTCAAAGGTCAAATTCAAGGTCATGAGAATTTTCAGCATATATTATTTCCTATATGTTCACAATTGATTCCTAAGCTGTAAAGTCGCTAATAAGCAAGATATTGGCCATTTTGTCCTGTTGACCTTGAAAATGAGGTCAAAAGTCAAATTCAAGGTCACTAGAATATTCAGCATATATCATTTCCTATATGTTCACAATTGATTCCTAAGCTGTAAAGTCGCTAATAAGCAAGATATTGGCCATTTTGTCCTGTGACCTTGGAAATGAGGTCAAAGGTCAAATTCAAGGTCACGAGAATATTCAGCATATATCATTTCCTATATGTTCACAATTGATTCCTAAGCTGTAAAGTAGCTAATAAGCAAGATATTGGCAATTTTGTCCTGTGACCTTGAAAATGAGGTCAAAGGTCAAATTCAAGGTCATGAGGATATTCAGCATATATCATTTCCTATATGTTCACAATAGATTCCTAAGCTGTAAAGTCGATAATAAGCGAGATATTAGCCATTTTGTCCTGTGACCTTGAAAATGAGGTCAAAGGTAAAATTCAAGGTCATCAGAATATTCAGCATATATCATTTCCTATATGTTCACAATTGATTTCTAAGCTGTAAAGTCGATAATAAGCGAGATATTAGCCATTTTGTCCTGTGACCTTGAAAATGAGGTCAAAGGTCAGATTCAAGGTCACGAGAATATTCAGCATATATCATTTCCTATATGTCCACAATTGATTCCTAGTCTCTAATCTCAATATTAAGTGAGATATTAGGCTTAATGTGTCCCATTATAAAGCATAGGAAAATTTAACATGGGAAAGTCACATCTGGGCCGAGTTTGGGCCCAAAATGGCCCACTTCGAGTGATTCAAGTGCAACGAAGTTTATACATGTCACAGAAGTACATATGAGGAGTGTTATGCATCAATAAAAATTAGGCCAAAGGCCAAAGATAGGTTACCGGACAATGTTTAATATTTTAAATGTTAGCCAGGTCACTGGTTCAATTCAAGGTCAAGAGAATATTCAGCATATATAACATTAAGCATATATCATGTCCACAGTTGATTGCTAAGCTGTAAATTCAATAATCAGCGAGATATTAGCAATTTTGTGCTGTGGCCTTGAAAATGAAGGGGCAAAGGTCAAATTCAAGGTCATCAAAATATTCAGTGTATATCATTTTCTATATCATGTCCACAATTGATTCCCAAGCCATACAGTCAATAGAGGAGCAAGATATGAGCCAGTTTGTCCTTGGACCTTGAGAATGAGGTCAGAGGTCAAATTCAAGGTCCGAGAATATTCAGCATATATCATTTCCTACATGTCCACAATTGATTCCTAAGCTGTAATATCGATAATAAGTGAGATGTTACCCATTTTGTCCTGTGACCTTGAAAATGAGGTCAAAGGTCAAATTCAAGGTCATGACAATAATCTGCATATATCATTTCCTATATGTCCATAACTGATTCCTAAGCTGTCAAGTCGATAACAAGCGAGATATTAGTCATTTTGTCCTATGACCTTGAAAATGCCGTCAAAGGTCAAATTCAAGGTCATCAGAATATTCAGCATATATCATTTCCTATATGTACACAATTGATTGCTAAGCTGTAGAGTCGATAATAAGTGAGATATTAGCCATTTTGTCCTGTGACCTTGAAAATGAGGTCAAAGGTCAAATTCAAGGTCATGACAATAATCTGCATATATCATTTCCTATATGTTCATAACTGATTCCTAAGCTGTAAAGTCGAAAACAAGCGAGATATTAGCCATTTTGTCCTATGACCTTGAAAATGGGGTCAAAGGTCAAATTCAAGGTCATCAGAATATTCAGCATATATCATTTCCTATATGTCCACAATTGATTCCTAAGCTGTAGAGTCGATAATAAGCGAGATATCAGCCATTTTGTGCTCTGACTTTGAAATTGAGGTCAGAGGTCAAATTCAAGGTCACGAGAATATTCAGCATATATCATTTCCTATATGTCCACAATTGATTCCTAGTCTCTAATCTCAATATTAAGTGAGATATTAGGCATAATGTGTCCCATTATAAAGCATAGGAGAATTTAACATGGGAAAGTCCCATTTGGACCGAGTTTGGGCCAAAATGGCCCACTTCGAGCGATTCAAGCGTGACGAAATTTTTAGACATCATAGGAGTACATATGAGGAGTGCTATGTATCAAAAAGAAAAAAAGTTACTGAACAGATTTTGAGAAAACGACCGTCAAAGTCCAAAATTGGCCATTTTTCGACGAAAACGGCCGCCATTTTGAAAAAAATGCGAAAATCAAAAAACTAAAAAATACCTCCTTTTTGAATTATTTTTAAGCATTTTTGTGCAACAATTCAGAAAAATCCGATCGTAAACTTTAAAGATAAAATTGTTTACGGACGACGGACGGACGGTCGGACGACGGACGCAACGCCATGGCAATAGGTTATCGGACCATAGGTCCGGTAACCTAAAATACCTCCCTCTCGAAATATTTTTAGGCATTTTTGTGCAAAATTTCAGAAAAATTCGATCGTAAACTTTAAAGATAAAATTGTTGACGGACGACGACGACGACGGACGACGACAACGACGGACGCATCGCCATGCCAATAGGTTACGGACCATAGGTCCGGTAACCTAAAAATCAAAATGGCCGCCACAAGCAGACCGGCGATTCCAGGACAAAGAAACTTATACACATCATAGAGGTATATGAGGGGAATGTTTCCAAACAAAAATCTCAAAACTGATTTTGAGAAAATGGCCATCAACGTCCAAAATTGGCCATTTTTCGGCAAAAATGGCCACCATGAATCAACAAAAACGATTGAATAAAAAAAATGAAAAAAAAGGTCTCAGGGTATTGGCCCAAGAAATGTTTTGGTAAATTTTCAGAAAAATTCATCAAGGCAAAAAGAGTTATTTGCTGGACGGACAATGGACGGATGGCTGGACGGACGTACGGACGGATGAAAAACCTTGACAATAGCTTACCAGCCCATATGGGCCAGTAAGCTAAAAATGAACCACTGTCAGCTGAACCAATTGACATCGATGCCATAGGGAAGGATATAGCGGAAACGATCTACAAAGCTGCCAAAAAAGCCAGTGTAAAATTAGCCCAAGGGCTAAGAAAGGTTACCGGAAGAATGTTTAGTTTTCAAACAACTTTCTTCATCAAAATTGGTGTATTGACCTTTCAAGGTCAATCAAGGTCCAAATTACAGTCACCATTGAAACTGCAGAATATGAATTCCCATTTGATATTACCAATATTTAAGCTTTACCTTGAAGTGTTCTAGAAGTTTATACAGCTCCCATTATGAATGAAGAATATCAATGGTCAAATTCAAGGTCATAACAATATTCACCATATATCATTTCCTAAGCCATAATGTTGCTAACAGACAAGATAATATCCATTTTGTGCTTTGACCTTGAATATAATGTCAAAGGTCAAATTCAAGGTTATGAGAATATTTAGCTTATATCAGTTCCTATATGTACACAATCGATTCACAAACTGTAGAGTCAATAATCATGATAATAAGCAAGATATTAGTCATTTTGTGCTCTGACTTATAAGGTCAAGGTCAAGTTCAAAGTTATGACAAAACCTGTGTTCAGCACATATCATTTCCTATGTGTTCACAATTGATTCCCAAGCTGTAAATTCAATAATAAGCAAAGATAATAATCATTTTGTTCTGTGATCTTGAAAATGAGGTCGAAGGTCAAATTCCAAATCATGAGAATATTCGGCATACATCATTTTCTATGTGTCCACAGTTGACTCCTAACCTATTAAGTTGATATTAAGCAAGATATTAGTCATTTTGTGCTCTGACCTTGGAAATAGTGTCAAAGTTCAAGTTCGAGGTCATGACAATATTCAGCATATATCATTTCCTGTATGTGCACAATTGATTCCTAATCCGTAAAGTTGATAACAAGCGTTATATTACCCATTTTGTGCTTTGACCTTAACAATTAGGTGCAAAGTCAGGTTCAAGGTCATGAGAATATTCAGCCCACATGATTTCCTATATGTGCACAATTGACTATAAATCTATAAAGTTGATGATAAGCGAGATATTACCCGTTTTGCTCTTTGACCTTGAAAATGAGGTCCAAGGTCAAGCTCAAGGTCATGAGAATATTCAGTATATATATCATTTCATATATGTGCACAATTGATTCCTAATCTGTAAAGTCGATAATGAGCGAGATATTACCCATTTTGCAATTTGACCTTAACAATGAGGTCAAAGGTCAAATTCAAGGTCATCAAAATATTCGGCATACATCATTTCCTATATGTTCAAAATTGATTCCTAAGCTGTAAAGTCAATAATAAGCGAGATATTAGCTATTTTGTGCTCTGACCTTTAAACTGAGGTCAGAGGTCAAATTCAAGGTCACGAGAATATTCAGCATATATAATTTCCTATATGTCCACAATTGATCCCTAAGCTGTAAAATCGATAATAAGTGACATATTAGCCATTTTGTCCCGTGACCTTGAAAATGAGGTCAAAGGTCAAATTCAAGGTTATCAGAATATTTGGCATATATCATTTCCTATATGTCAACAATTGATGCCTAATCTCTAATCTCAATATTAAGTGAGATATCAGGAAAAATGTTTCCCAGTGTAAAGCATAGGAAATTTTAACATGGCAAAGTCCCATTTGGGACCCGTCGAAAACATCAAAATGGCTGCACACGCAGACCGACAATTCAAAGGCAATGAAACTTATACATGTCACAGAGGTATATGAGGGGAATCTTTTGAAACAAAAATCTCGAAAGTGATCAGACAGTTTTCGAGAAAATGGCTGCCAAAGTCCAAAAATGGCCATTTTTCATCAAAAATGGCCGCCATTTTGAAAAAAATTGTGAAAATCAAAAAACTAAAAAATAACTCCCTCTTGAAATATTTCTAAATATTTTAAAGCAAAATTTCAGAAAGATTCGACCCTAACTTTAAAGGTAAACATAGCACCAAGAGTGCTGTAGCTTACCGGCAGATCATGCAACTGGAGTATTGATTTTCCAAAATATTAATTGTTACATTGATCTTCAACTCTATTGTCAAAACATGTTCCTAAATGTTCCCAAACACACATTTTCTGTATCAATTATAATACGGAAAATACGAAAACGAGTTACATCTTGAAAGGTTTTCTTTGTTAATGACAGATATTCACGGGCGGGGGGAGGGGGGTGGAATGGGGGGGGGGGGAATTGAAATTCATTAAAGGTCAAATCAAAGGTGATCATTCATACCGCAACAAATGATTTGATTTTACTTTATCACCCCATCTGATAACATTCGAAACCTTGGTGTTATCTTCGACAAGAATCTGTCCATGCAGTCACAAGTTAATGCAATCTGCAGGTCCTGCTATCAAAGCATTCGGTCTATTGGACGCATTCGCTGTATGATCAATGCTCAGTGCGCCAAGAGTCTGGTCCAAGCTACAGTTATATCGAAACTGGATCACTGTAATTCACTCTTGTACGGGATTCCGCAAACCCTCCTGGACAAGTTAGCACGCATCCAAAAAACTGCCGCCCGTCTCATAAGTCGCACTGGCAAATACGACAGCATTACGCCGGTAATGAAGTCTCTACACTGGCTACCGATTTCACTGCGTATTGACTTCAAAATACTTTGCCACGTGTATCGCTGTATCAAAGGCCTAGCACCGCAATATCTGTCTCAAGAAGTCACCATTGTCCATCGCCCTGAGCGCAGTCTCCGCTCCAATAACAGAAATGTCCTGGTGGTCCCGCTCTGTCACCACAAGCAAGGCGATCAAGCTTTTGATATGGCCGCTGCAAAGCTGTGGAACATTTTACCTGGCAGAGTTAAAGACGCTGAATCTTTGAAATCATTCAAGAGAGCACTAAAGACTCACTTCTTCACATCTGTATACTAGTCGTCTATTTGTTCTAGTCAATCAATGCTGTTTTGGTTTTATCCAGTTCTTAATGTCGCCTTTTATTTTTTCCTGTTGTGTAATACTGTCTCTGTCATATTTACAATCCTCTTTCACACATTTTTTATGTACAGCGCCGTAGAGCAGATTCATATCTGGATAGGGCACTATAAAAGTTGCCATTTAATAATAATAATGATTTCCCATTTGAATGTGTCAATACTATGTCTTTAAGTGTTCTAGAAGTTTACTCCGCACAGCTCGAATTGTGAAGGAAAAATTTAGTGAAATTTTGTTAAGTGCAAAAAAAATTTCTTCAGCCAAAAAAAAAAATTGGTTTTTGCAGGGAATCACTCAAAACAAATAGTGACTCGATTTGGGAGAAAAAATTTTTTTGTCGACCAGTCAAAAACTAGATGCTTCCGGTCGCCTACGACCGCTTGAGTGTATCCCCCGTAACCCCATCGTCCATGTCGCCCCAAATATTAAACTGGTTTTTTTCTACCAAAATTGCTGCATTGCCCTTTCAAGGTCATTGAAGGTCAAATTCAAGGTCACCACTGAAATCAGTGCATATGAATTTCCATTTCATCATGTTCAATAAGATAACAAAGTTATAGCCAGATCAAACTTCTCATCAAAAGTTATATTTCAACTCAGAATATTTGACAAACTTGGTTTCAAGTTGAAATTCAAAGCAAAAGTTGACCAAAACTGATATTTCAACCCAAAATATCTGACAAACTTGGTTTCAAGTTGAAATCCAAATAAAAGCTGACCAAAACTAAATTTCAAGATGACAAAATTAGAGCCAGATCGAACTTTTCACCATAAGTTAGATTTTAATTCACAATATGTACCAAATTTGGTTTCAAGTGAAATGCAAAGTAAAAGTTTACCAAAACTGAATTTCAAGATGACGAAATTGGAGCCAGATCAAACTTTTCACCATAAGTTATATTTTAACTCATAATTTGTGCCAAACTTGGTTTCAAGTTGAAATTCAAAGTAAAATTTGACAAAAGCTGTATTTCAAGATGTTAAAATTGGAGCCAGGTTTAACTTTTACCACAAGTTATAATTCAACTCATAATATGTGCCCAATAATGAATGTTCCTCACCTTAACTATTTTTATTGTGGTCAATAATAGACTTAACCAGCCAAATTAATGTTAAATTATTCAGTAATATCAATGATATTCACCATAAAAGCACTACTGGATAACCTTTTCCTCATTGATCCGAATAATAAATGTCCTTTGCCTTAACATTTTTTATTGTGCTCAGTAATAGACTTAACTAGCAATATTAATGTTAACTTATTCACGAATATCAATGGTACTGCAGCCATAAAGTCAATACTGGACACAACCTTCACATGTACCTTGTTGAGCCCAATAATAAATGTTTCTTTGCCTAACTATTTTTATTTTGGCCAGTAATAAACTTAACTAGTGAAACTAACGTTAAACTAGTCAAATTTCTGTTAACTTATTCAGTAAAAGTAATCTCTCCACACAAAACCATCACCTGTAAATAGGTAAAAATGCCCAGTGTGATTTGTTTGCAGATATCAACCAAATGAAATGATCATACATCTCAAACTGGATATTTCACATTTTTGTAATGAGTTATCTCATAAACTTATTAATGTTTATTCAATCTTTCTGAAAAACAACCGGTTTCGTGCCTGAGCATTGCTCAACAGGCCTGTTCAATATTGTAGTGATTCCTGTAAAATTACAACTTTTAGAGCGTTCAAAAGTCATGGGTATTGAAATGGCTGATTTTGTCACAAAATGTGTCGCCAATCGGCCATTTTGGTTGCTATGGCAACCAAAATCGATAGGTGTCGTGATCTCACCATAAGACATGTCCATATAAAATACTAGACGCTTCCGGTCGCCTACGACCGCTTGGGTGTATCCCCCGTAGCCCTATCATCCCTGTTGCCCCAAATATATCGCTGATGTACATTGTGAGTGTGAAACCTTTCAGACTTATTGAAGGTCGAATTCAAGATCACCACTAAAATCACTGCATTCGAATTTCCATTTCGACATGTTCGAAAAAAATAACGAAATTACAGCCAGATAAAAGTTTTCACCTAAAGCTATATTTCAACTCAGAATATTTGACAAACTTGGTTCGCAACTAAGTTGCGAGATGACTAAATTGGAGCCAGATCGAACTTTTCACTGTAAGTTATATTTCAACTCATACTATGTGCCAAACAACTCATACTATGTTCCAAGTTGAAATTCAAAGTAAAAGTTGACCAAAACTACATTTCAAGATGACGAAATTGGAGCCAGATCAACTTTTCACCATAATTTAAATTTTAATTCATAATATGTGCTAAACTTGGTTTCAAGCTGAAATTCAAGTAAAAGTTTACCAAAACTGCATTTCAAGATGACGAAATTGGAGCCAGATCGATCTTTTCACCATAAATTATATTTTAATTCATAATATGTGCCAAACTTGGTTCCAAGTTGAAATTCGAAGTAAAAATTGACTTTACTGGTAAAAATAATGTTAACTTATCCGGTTACACCCATGAAATCTCTACTGGACAAAACTTTTAAATTGTTGAGTTCAATAATAAATGTTTCTTGTCTTAACTATTTTTCTTGAGGTCAATAATAGACTTAACTAGTAAAACTGATGTTAACTTATTCGGCTACAGCCATGAAATCTCTACTGCACAGAAGCTTTACCTTGTTGAGCCCAATAATAAATGTTTCTTGTCTTAACTATTTTTATTGTGGCCAATAATAGACTTAACTAGTAAAAATAATGTTAACTTATTCGGTTACACCTGTGAAGTCTCTACTGGACAAAACCTTTACCTTGTTGAGCTCAATAATAAATGTTTCTCGTCTTAACTATTTTTATTGTGGTCAATAATAGACTTAACTAGTAAAACCAATGTTAACTTATTCAGTAATATTGTTCTTTTTTCACCAAAAACATCAGTTCTGTATTCTGAACAAGAATCCAGTGCAATTTGCTTTCATAGTACGGGTTATTGGAGTGATCACACATGTCAAAGTAGGTATTTTAATTGTCGTAATAAGTTAACCTCTCAAACTTATTAATAATCATTCGATCATTCTGAAAAACAATAGGTTTCGTGTGATGGTCTTTCTCATTGAGCCTGTGCGATTTCATCATCATTCATTGAAAACTCCCACCCGTAGTGCGTTCACAACCCATGTGTGTTAAACAGGCTAATTTGAGCACAAAATGTTACGCCAATCGGCTATTTTGGTTGCTATGGCAACCAAAATCGATAGGTGTCCAGATCTCACCATAAGACATGTCCATATAAAATATTATCAAAATCGGTTCATATTTGCAACCTGCAGCGCGTTCACAAGAAAGTGTCTGCGGACGCGGACGCGGACGCGACGATCGTAAATCCATAGTATCCGCCGAACTTTGTTCGGGGGATACAATTATCAAAATCAGTTCAGATTTGTAAGCTGTAGCGCGTTCACAAGAAAGTGTCTGCGGACGCGAACGCGGCGGCGGCGCGATGATCGTAAATCCATAGTATCCGCCGAACTTTGTTCGGGGGATACAATAAAAATGGCCACCACACGCAGACCGGCGATTCAAGGGCAACGAAACTTATACATGTCATAGAGGTACATGATAGAAATGTTTTGAAACAAAAATATCAAAACTGATCAGACAGTTTTTGAGAAAATGGCCACCAAAGTTCAAAATTGGCATCTAAAATGGCCCTCAAATCGGCAAAAACAATTCAATCAAAAAATTTGTTCTTTAGATATTGGCCCAAGGTATGTTCTGACAAATTTGTGGGGAAATTCATTATGCCCAAAAAAAAGTTACAGACCCGGACAGACGACGGACGAAAAACCATGACAAGATACCATTGGCCTGAAGGCCAAACTCGTCGAAATCTTTTTTTACATGCGTGGCCTACTTTAAGCATAATTGAATGAGGTTTCCGACGGTGTAATCCATTTCATTAAGGATTAATACTTACCCAGATACAATCCTATTTCGAAAATGGACGTTTGACGTCATGACGTCATTGTTGTTGAATGTGATGTGTTTAAACTCGGTACATGGCTGGGTATTATTATTCGACATAGGTTCCCATAATTACAGTCTAATAACTTCAAATTTGAGTGCACTGTGGATGTTTGCTGAAAAGTCGAAAAATTGGTACGGCAGGCATTACGTTTATTACTTCATAGCGGAAAATCTATCATGGCGGAAAAGTATCGGACAGTACTCTCCTAAACCAGAATTCAACGAGCTTTCCAATGGTGCAATCCACTTCTCTGTACGACAAATACTTTTCGATATACAGCCCCGTTTTGAAAATTGACGTTTTGCGTCATGACGTCATTGACGTTGAACGTAGCGCGTTGAATCTTGGTATATCGCTGTATAATAATATTTCACATAGGTTCTCATAATTACAGTTCGATACTTTTAAATTTGAGTACACTGTGGATATTTGAAAGTTTGCTGAAAAGTCAAAAAAAAATTTAGGACAGGCCTTACGTTTATGACGTCATAGCGGAAAATCTATCAGAGCGGAAACGTAACGGACAGTACCCCTCTAAACCAGAATTCAACGAGCTTTCGAGTGGTGCAATCCGCTTCTCTGTGCGACAAATACTTTCAGATATATAGCCCCATTTTTAAAATTGACATTTTACGTCATGACATCATTGAGGTGAACGTAGCGTGTTGAAACTTGGTATATGGCTGTATATTAATATTTCACATGGGTTCTCATAACTACAGTTCAAAACCTTCAAATTTGAGTGCACACTGGATGTTTGAATGTTTGCTGAAAAGTCGAAAATTTTGTATTACAGGCCTTACGTTTATGACGTCATAGCGGAAAATCTATCAGGGCGGCAAAGTATCGGATAGTACTCTCTTAAACCAGAATTCAACGAGCTTTCCAGCGGTACAATCCGCTTCTCTGTACGACAAATCCCTCTCGACATATAGCTCCATTTTTAAAATTGACGTTTTACGTCATGACGTCATTGACGTTGCATGTAGCGTGTTGAAACTAGGGATGTGGCTGAGCAATAACGTTCCACATACGATCTTATAATTACAGTCTATTACCTTCAAAATTGAGTGCACTGTGGTTGTTTGAAAGTTTGCTGAAAAGCCGAAAAACTTGTATGACAGGCCTTACATTTATGACGTCATAGCGGAAAATTTATCATGGCGGAAAAGAATCGGACAGTACCCTCCTGAACCAGAATTCAACGAGCTTTCCAACGGTACAACCCGCTTTTCTGTACAACAAATACCTCTCGATATATAGCTCCATTTTGAAAATTGACGTTTTACGTCATGACGTCATTGACGTTGCACGTAGCGTGTTGGAACTCGGTGTATGACTTGGTAATAAAGTTCCACATACGTTCTCATAATCAGAGTCTATTACCTTCAAAATTGAGTGCACTGTGGTTGTTTGAAAGTTTGCTGAAAAACCAAAAACTTCTATAACAGGCCTTACGTTTATGACGTCATAGCGGAAAATCTATCATGGCAGAAAAGTATCGGACAATACCCTCCTAAACCAGAATTCAACGAGCTTTCCAGTGGTGCAATCCGCTTCTCTGTACGACGAATAGTTTCCGAGATATAGCCCATTTTTAAAATTGACGTTTTACGTCATGAAGTCATTGACAAACGTAGCGCGTTGAAACTTGGTATGTGGCTGTATATTAATATTTCACATAGGTTCTCATAATTACAGTTCAAAACCTTCAAATTTGAGTGCACTGTGGATGTTTGAATGTTTGCTGAAAAGTCGAACATTTTGTATGATCCATTTTGAAAATTGACGTTTTACGTCATGACGTCATTGACGTTGCACGTAGCGTGTTGAAACTCGGTGTGTGGCTGGGTAATAAAGGTCCACATACGTTCTCATTATTACAGTCCAGTAACTTCAAATTTGGGTGCACTGTGGATGTTTGAAATTTTGCTGAAAAATCGAAAAACTGGTATGACAGGCCTTACGTTTATGACGTCATAGCGGAAAATTTATCATGGCGGAAAAGTATCGGACAGTACCCTCCTGAACCAGAATTCAACGAGCTTTCCAATGGTGCAATTCACTTTTTTCTACGACAAATACTTTCCGATATATGGCCCCATTTTAAAAATTGACATTTTACGTCATGACGTCATTGACGTTCAACCGATCAACGTATAACTTTGTTGTTCGATGGATAATATGAACATATATCAGTGTATCAAATTTCAAAACAATCGGTTCAAATTTGACTGCTGTGCGAATTTTTTAAAATTCGCCAATGATGAGAGATAGGGATTTTTCGAGTTTTTAAGAATTTTTGGTGACGTCATCAATGGACCGATTTTTTTCAAAAACGTTCGGTCCCGTCCTTGGCCGAATACCTATCCACCAAAAAAGTTTCGGAATGTTACCGTGAAATCTGTGGCCGCTAGAGAGGTAACAAACAAACAAACATACATACAAACAAACATCCGCGAGTGACCAACATACTTGGCGAAAATCGAAGATTTCGCCAAGTAATAATAGCTTATCGGCCCAAAAGGCGGTAAGCTAAAAATGAGCCCAAGGGCTAAGATAGGTCAATGGACAATTTTGGTTATAAGCATTGCAAGTGACATATGACCAAGAGATCTTGGTCATCTGTGTAAACTTCAATGTCACCATTAGGTATGCTGCATATGACTATATATTTCATAATACAAAAATGTAAGCTCTATCAACAAGTATTTCATCTGCAGAGGCAAATCTGGGCATTTGTTGGCCAAACAAAGTTGCGAGAATATTCAACATATATCATTTCCTATATGACCAAAATTGATTCCTAACCTGTAAAGTTGACAACAAGCGAGATACTGTAAAACGACTAGTATTGGTGGACGATTTATTTAGCGGATTTGGCGGCAGGGAAAAAACCGCCAAATTAAATCGTCCACCAAATTAACTAGATATATATATTTGGCAATACATGTGGTTTTGAAACCGCCAAATTAAATCTCCGCCAAATAACATGAAGCTCACAACTGCCAAATTTAATATCCGCCAAAATTAGACTTTTACAGTATTATCAATTTTGTACTTTGACCTTGAGGGTAACGGTCAAAGGTCAAATTCAAGGTCACGATATGAGGTCAAAGGTCAAATTCAAGATCATCAGAATATTCAACATATATCATTTCCTATATGACCAAAATTGATTCCTAACCTGTAAAGTTGACAACAAGCGAGATACTGTAAAACGACTAGTATTGGTGGACGATTTATTTGGCGGATTTGGCGGCAGGGAAAAAACCGCCAAATTAAATCGTCCACCAAATTAACTAGATATATATATTTGGCAATACATGTGGTTTTGAAACCGCCAAATTAAATCTCCGCCAAATAACATGAAGCTCACAACTGCCAAATTTAATAGCCGCCAAAATTAGACTTTTACAGTATTATCAATTTTGTACTTTGACCTTGAGGGTAACGGTCAAAGGTCAAATTCAAGGTCACGATATGAGGTCAAAGGTCAAATTCAAGATCATCAGAATATTCGGCATATATCATTTCCTATATGTCGACAATTGATTCCTAAGCTGTAAAGTCGATAATAAGTGAGATATAAGTCATTTTGTGCTCTGACCTTGAAACTAAGGTCAGAGGTCAAATTCAGGTCAAATTCAAGGTCATGACAATTTACAGCATATCATTTCCTATATGTCGACAATTGATTCTCAAGTTGTGAAGTTGATAATAAGAGAGATATTACCCATTTTGTGCTTTGACCTTGAAAATGAGGTTAAAGGTCACGAGAATATTCAGCATATTATCACCCTGTCAATTTCCATATATTATCAATGATTGTCATACTATGAATGTTGGATGTTTGATGTGTATTATCTTGTAGGGCTCTGGTGGTAGATAAAGGTTACTTGCAGAATTAGTAATTAGGGTTACAGATACAATTACAATAGTACAAATTAGACATCATGACAGAGTTCCATTTCAGATTAAGAAGTAATTACTAGAAGTCCATCCAGTATGTAGATTAGGTAGTGTGTCATTTGGATTACAGATAGAATGCCAATAATGTTACATAATACAGACAGACCAGAATACAGATAGCAACATCACATTGTAGGAAGATACCACAACAGCAGCTAGGGTAGAAGTAGATGTCACGCATATCAAGTAGATGTCACAATAAGTAGCTGAATAATGAACCATTAGACATGATAGTATAAATACAGCAGCGGTACAGCTAGCAGACACAGACTACATCGGGTAGGAGACCACACAACAACAGCCTGCCGCCAGAGCCACCACCTATCTTGGACGTTTTGAAATAAACAAGTATAGGAACCAAGAAGGAGTCTGTCTCAATAGAAGTACAACACAACATCAACATAGTTCACCACAGCAACGGTGAAAATATATCATTTCCTATCAGGGTTGGCAGGATTTTGCCATGGGGAGTTTGGATTAAACCGGTTTAAACCATCCTGGCAAAAACAGGTTTTTGCCATATTTTTGGCAAAAACTGGCAAAAACCTCTTCCATGAAAAATTGTTAACCTAAAATAAATTCTGTTCATTTGATACGAACAATATATACTAGGATGTAGTTTAATCAACAATATAATGCTGTTAGAGTCAGGATCACAGCATGCAAGGTCCTGTGTTATGACATGCCTGCCAAGGGGGGGTTGTGTAATTCCAGATGTTGCTATTATCTCAGTAAAATAGCTGGTGTGGGTGGTTTCATGTAATGTGATTTCTGTGAACATCATGGTACTATCAGCAGCACATGATGGATCACAATGTGCAATTTGTGACTGAAATGATCAATTTGACAATTGAAATTTTACTTCTGATATAATTTCTGAAAAATGCACAAGCCACAATGTTAGAGTAACTAGTAAGGAGACAACTCTGATATCTCCTTATATATTTT
The DNA here is from genome assembly GCA_949152475.1 of Terebella lapidaria. Classification (NCBI taxonomy): domain Eukaryota; kingdom Metazoa; phylum Annelida; class Polychaeta; order Terebellida; family Terebellidae; genus Terebella; species Terebella lapidaria. The sequence continues at coordinate 20,679,118 of OX424569.1, forward strand.
GGTCATACCCACTGTTACATGCTTACAATTCATTGTTCAGGGATAGTTGAGAAGTTTTTGCCGGTTTAATCCGGATTTAACCTGATTAAACTAGTTTTTGCCAATGTCCTGGCAGAAACAGGTTTTTGCCGGCAAAAACCCAACCCTGTTTCCTATATCATATGTCCACAATTGATTCCTAAGTTGTAAAGTCGATAATAAGCGAGATATTAGCCATTTTGTCCTGTAACCTTGAAAATGAGGTCAAAGGTCAAATTCAAGGTTACGAGAATATTCAGCTTATATCACTTCCTATATGTCCACAATTGATTCCTGGTCTCTGATCTCAACATTGAGTGAGATATTAGCAATAATGTGTCCCATGATCATGATGATAAAGCATCTAGAAGAATTCAACATGGGAAAGTGCCATTTGGGACCCGTCGAAAAAAATCAAAATGGCCGCCACACGCAGACCGTCCATTCAAGGCCAATGAAACTCATACACATCACAGAAGTATATGAGGGGAATCTTTTGAAACAAAAATCTCAAAACTGTCCGAACAGTTTTTGAGAAAATGGCAGTCAAACTCCAAAATTGGGCAATTTTCAATATAAAATCAAATATATGCTAGCCAATTGATTTATAACGAATTTCGGAAACAGATTATTCCAATTTAAGACTTACATTTATGCTGTACAAGCATTGTGAGGTGTATGCATTCGACAATACTGCTCATTCTGTGTACATGTATGCGTCAATAAGCCTCACAAATATACCAGTGAGTGTACGAGCATTTAGAAGACATCACATGAATTTTCCCTTTCACTGCTAAATATCTTCTTTAGCAACATGCTCAATATGACAAGTTGCATTGCAAGATTCACGTAAACATCATGCACAATTACAAGACTAACAAAATGACTGTTTCAAGAACTTTACTCACTTGATGTTCGTTGATTCCCATCGAGTGTCTAGAGTTGCCCATGTCATTGTGGCTTGCATCCAAACTCCTATCACGCTGGCTGCCTCTCAATGCTCGCATGGATTGCACTGTAATACTCACTGATTCTGTGCCTTCCTGTGATGAGGCTGCAATCTTTGCGAGTCTGCCACGTTTCCTTTTTCCCAAGCTGACATTTGCTTCAGTTTTCTCTTTATCTATAGGTCGTTTATCTTTATCACCCGAATGATCACCTTCTAAGACAGGAACCTTTTCGTCATGTGCAGTGAATTTGTCCACTGAAATGTCAGTCAGTCTTGTTTTCTTTGGTCTTCCTCTTTTTCTCATTGTTGAACTGTCAAAGTCATCTGGATTATCTTTTCCAAACCCTGAACTTCCCAGCTTTCGTAAATTCTGCAGAAATCCTCCAGATCTTTCAGGAACTTCACTAATGTCAGCTGCTGGACTGACTTGTACTGACCTTTGAGGTGGTCTGCCTCTTCTCTTTGGACCACCTGAGATATCCGGCCCAGTGCTGTCTGATAAGTTTCTGTACTCAACTGCCTCATCAGAGGAATAACCAGTCTCCACTTGCATATTTCCAGATTGACCACTGTCCACACATTGGGTTTTGGCCTTTGACAGATTTGTTTCAGTAAGAGGCACTTCCTCAATAGCAGATGAGTCCATTTTCATTTTTTTGGGTCTGCCTCTTTTTTTCATGTTCGCTGGATGAACTGGTGTAGATGTTAAAACACTTTCTACTATGTCAGTATGTTTGCTCTTGGGTCTAACTTGATTTTGCACATGCTCCATGGTTTCTGTATCCACCAGGCAAGTTTGACTGTTATTGGGCTGATCTGAAGTGGAAGGGTGTTCCCTCAGTTGACCAGATCGACGTGCTGTATATTTTGGTGGTCTTCCTGGCTTTCTCTTAGTTACAGCTGCTTGTCCAGAACCTGACATATTCTCTGTTGCCAAGGCTACCACACTGTCACCTCGGCTACCCCTTGTTCCATCATTAGATGCCAATGAAACATTGGATGGGCATCCTGACCTTCGTTTGGCAGTGCCAGTAGATGGAGAATCATCCATTATGCTGCCAGCACTCTGGAATGTTGATTGAAATATGAACTTCCATACAAAAGGAAGTTGAATAGGGTCACGGCGTATAATGTCGGACGGGTGGGGCAATTCCTTACACAAGGCTGACCTATACATATTGTCATAAATATAGCACAATAGTCAATAATATAGATATTGTGTCATGTATATTATTATAAGAAATAGAAACATTATCCAAATCCGAAAACAAAAGGTGAATAAAATATTGATCAAATCGTGGAAGCCCTTGTGATGTTTCTTTCTGCATGCGATTATTTGGGAGAATCATTGGGAGTCACCGAATTTGATTCAGGTGACTTTGGTTTGTATATTCGTAAATAACTTGTGTTATGGAATTATACTAGGGCAATGTTCATCAGAAAAAGGTGAAAAGCTCTTGCAGGAATCAGAACACCCCGTCTTCATGATGGTGAAGCATATATTTCTCACACAAACACATTCTAAGCAGGTGTCCGACATTGCCCCACCCACACAGAACCTACGTCATAACGTCCCCCCCCCCCCCCCCATTCAAATGTACAAGGCGGATTCCCAGCTCATTTGCTATCAAATATGAAATAGGGTTCTCCAATGATATGGAAATTCTCAAATCGTGGAAGAGAAGTTTGAGAATTATAATAAAACTGTGGTATTTATTAGAACTAGACGCTTCCGGTCGCCTACGACCGCTTGGGTGTATCCCCCGTAGCCCTATCATCTCTGTTGCCCCAAATATATCACTGTCAAGTGTGAAAAAAAAAAAATTAGCCCAAGGGCTAAAATAGGTTACCGGACAATTTTGGTTTCAAGCATTGTAGGTGACATATGATTTTGAGATTTACCAGTCAAGGTCATCTTTGTGAATCTCAATGTCACCATCAGGTATGCTGCATATGACTTCGTATGTTCATAATACAAACATATAAGTTTTATCAACAAGTATTTCGTGTGTAGAGGCCAATTTCAGATTTTGAGAATCGCCCTTCAAGGTCTTTAAGGTCAAGTTCAAGGTCACCAAAAAATGTGCCATTTATACATGACTTTTTTACAGGCTTATACACAATCCTTACCTGTATGTGCAAAAGTTTATGGTTCAGAGGCCACTTTCAAGATTTCATGTCAGACATTTAGCACTCAAGGTCATCCAAGGTCAAAATCAAGGTCATCATTAGTTGTTCCATATATGACTTCCTATATGTTCATAATGCAAACTGAAGCTCTATATACATGCATTTCATCTGTAGAGGCAAATTTGGGCATTTTTTCACCCAAAAATGGCTGTTTTGACCTTTCAAGGTCATCAAAGGTCAAATTCAAGGTCACCTCCCAACTCGCTATATATGACTTCCTATTTGAAAGTGCCAATATCTAAGCTCTATCTTCAAGCGTACTATGAGTACAGTCCTGGCAGCTCCCATTATGAAGGAAAAAAGTGCCGAACATTTTTTTCAAAGGGTGAAATTTTTTTTTTGTCTGGAAATGACCCAAAATGAATAGTAGCGCGATTTGGGGCAAACAAAATTTTTTTCGCCGACCCGTCAAAAATTCTAAATGGCCGCCACACGGAGACCGGCGATTCAAGGGCAACAAAACTTATACACATCATAAAGGTACATAAGGGGAATATTTTGAAACAATAATCTCAAAACTGATCAGACAGTTTTCGAGAAAAGACAGGCCAGGTGCAAATTTGAGCATTTCTCGACCCAAAAATGGCTGTTTTGACCTTTCAAGGTCATCCAAGGTCAAATTCAAGGTCACCACACATTCGCCATATATGACTTTCCATTTGAAAGTGCCAATATCTAAGGTCTATCTTCAAGCGTTCTATGAGTACAGTCCCAGAAGCTCTCATTATGAGAGAAAAAAGTGCCGAAAATTTTCCAAGTCCAAAATTTTTTTCAAAGGGTGAAAAAAAATTTTTGTCTACAAATGACCCAAAATGGATAGTAACGCGATTTGGGACAAAAAAAATTTTTTTTCGCCGACCCGTCAAAAATTCAAAATGGCCGCCACACGGAGACCGGCGATTCAAGGGCAACAAAACTTATACACATCATAAAGGTACATAAGGGGAATCTTTTGAAACAAAAATCTCAAAACTGATCAGACAGTTTTTGAGAAAATCGCCACCAAAGTCCAAATTTGACCATTTTTCGTCAAAAATGGCCGCCATTTTGAGAAAAATGCGAAAATCAAAAAACTAAAAAATAACCCCCTCTTGAAATATTTTTAGGCAACTTTGTGCAAAATTTCAGGAAAATCCGCCTATAAACTTTAAAGATAAAATTGTGGACGGACGACGGACGATGGACGACAGACAGACGACGGACGCAACGCGACGGCAATAGGTTATCGGACCATCGGTCCGGTAACCTAAAAACTAGAGCAAGGGCTAAAAAAGATTACCAGAGAAATGTTAAATCTCAAGTCACAACTGTTTTCTTTTCCCCACCAAAATTGCTGCACTGATTTTCCGAGGTTATTGAAGGTCGAATTCAAAATCACCACTGAAATCTCTTTATATGAATTTCCATTCGACATGTTTGATAAAATAACGAAAATACAGATAGATCAATCTTTTCACCTATTTATATTTCAACTCTGAATATTTTACAAACTTGGTTCCAAGTTGAAATTCAAAGTAAAATTTGACCAAAAATGCATTTCAAGATGACGAAATTGGAGCTAGATTGAACTTCTCACCATAAGTTATATTTCGATTCATAATACATGTATGTGCCAAACATGGTTTCAAGTTGAAATTCAAAGTAAAAGTTAATCAAAACTGCATTTCAAGATGACAAAATTGGAGCCAGATCAAACTTTTCGTTATGAGTTATATTTTAACTCATAATACCTGCCCAACTGGATTTCAAGTTGAAATTCAAACTAAAAGTTGACCAAAACTGCATTTCAAGATGACGAAATTGGACCCAGATCAAACTTTTCGCCATGAGTTATATTTCAACTCATAATATGTGCCAAACTTGGTATTAAGTTGAAATTCAATGTAAAAATTGACCAAAACTGCATTTCAAGATGACGAAATTGGAGCCAGATAGAACTTTTCGTCATAAGTTATATTTTAACTCATAATATGTGCCAAACTTGGTTTCAAGTTGAAATTTAAGCTAAAAGTTTACCAAAACTGCATTTCAAGATGAAGAAATTGGAGCCAGATCGAACTTTTCATCATAAGTTATATTTTAACTCATAATATGTGTCAAACTTGGTTTCAAGTTGAAATTCAAACTAAAAATTAGCCCAAGGGCTAAGAAAGGTTACCGGACAATATACATTTTAGATATTAGCCTTTTGTCCAGTGACCTTGAAAATAAAGTCACTGATAAATTCAAGGTCATGAAATTTTCAACAAATATATCACTTCTAGTATGTCCACAATAAATTCCTAAGCTGTAAAGTCGATAATAAGTGAGACATTAGCCATTCTGTGATGTGACCTTGAAAATGAGGTCAAAGTTCAAGTTCAAGGTTATGAAAATATTCAGTATATATCATTCATCTATATTCGCAATTGATTCCTATGCTGTAAATGTAAGTATCAATCTATTACCACCAATACAATCAGATTTTGATGATGCCAATAAGAAACAAAAAATACTACATTTTGCAAAGCCGACCAAATAGTTTATCCAAAGACACACTGGCGTCTTCAGGGGCAGACAATGTGTTAAATGTAGTTGTTTCTACTGTACACCAGATGGAATTAGTATACAACTGCCCAACAACCTATGAAAATAATTTAGAAATCCGAATCTAACCCCATGGAATAGATACATGACAAGTACAAAAGTACCCATTCACAAGCCCGAAGGCTACTGAGTTGATGGTATCCTCGGGAACAGATTTAACGTCCGCCAGTAGTGACACCGACTCAGTGGTACAAATGTAAGTATCAATCTATTACCACCAATACAATCAAATTTTGATGATGCCAATAAGAAAGGTAAAATACAACATTTTGCAATAGAAACAAAGCCCGACCAAATAGTTTATCCAAAGACACACTGGCGTCATCAGGGGCAGATGTAAAGATGATAATAAGCGACATATTAGCCATTTTGTTCTCTGACCTTGAAAATGAGATCAAAGGTCAAATTCTAGATCACCAAAATATTCAGCATACATCATTTCCTATATGTTCACTATGGACCCCTAAGCTGTAATTAGTATACTAATTAGTATACTAATACCCCTAAGCTGTAAATTTGATAATAAGCGAGATATAAGCCATTTTGTATTCTGACCTTGAAAATAAAATGACTAACCTTGAAATTTAGGGCAAGGGTCAAATTCAAGGTCACTAGAATATTCAGCATATATCATTTCCTATAAGTTCACCAATTGATTCCTAAGCTGCAAAGTCGCTAATAAGCAAGATATTGGCCATTTTGTCCTGTGACCTTGAAAATGAGGTCAAAGGTCAAATTCAAGGTCACGAGAATATTCAGCATATATCATTTCCTATATGTTCACAATTGATTCCTAAGCCATAAAGTCGATAATAAGCATGATAAGCGAGATATTAGCAATTTTGTCCTGTGACCTTGGAAATGAGGTCAAAGGTCAAATTCAAGGTCACGAGAATATTCAGCATATATCATTTCCTATATGTTCACAATTGACCCCTAAGTCGTAAAGTCGATAATAAGCGAGATATTAGCAATTTTGTGCTATGACCTTGAAAATAAGGTCAAAGGTCAAATTTGAGGTCCTCAGAATATTCAGCGTATATCCTTTCCTGTATGTCCATATTTGATTCCTAAGCTGTAAAGTCGATAATAAGCGAGATATTAGCCATTTTGTCCCGTGACCTTGAAAATGAGGTCAAAGGTCAAATTCAAGGTCACGTGAATATTCAGCATATATCATTTCCTACATGTCCACAATTGATCACTAAGCTGTAAAATCGATAATAAGTGAGATATTAGCCATTTTGTCCCGTGACCTTGAAAATGAGGTCGAAGGTCAAATTCAAGGTCATGACAATAATCTGCATATATCATTTCCTATATGTTCATAATTGATTCCTAAGCTGTAAAGTCGATAAGAAGTGAGATATTAGCCATTTTGTCCTGTGACCTTGAAAATGAGGTCAAAGGTCAAATTCAAGGTCATCAGAATATTCGGTATATATCATTTCTTATATGTCCACAATTGATTTCTAAGCTGTAAAGTCGATAATAAGCGAGATATTAGCCATTTTGTTCTTTGACCTTGAAACTGAGGTCAGAGGTCAAACTCAAGGTCACGAGAATATTCAGCATATATCATTTCCTATATGTCCACAATTGATTCCTAGTCTCTAATCTCAATATTAAGTGAGATATAAGGCATAATGTGTCCCATTATAAAGCATAGGAAAATTTAACATGGGAAAGTCCCATTTGGGCCAAGTTTGGCCCAAAATGGCCCACTTCGAGCGATTCAAGCGTAACGAAACTTATACACATTACAGGAGTACATATGAGGAGTGTTGTGTATCAAAAAGAAAAAAAGTTACTGAACAGTTTTTGAGAAAATGGCCGCCAAATTCCAAAATCAGGCATTTTTCGTCGAAAACGGCCGCCATTTTGAAAAAAATGCGAAAATCGAAAAACAAAAAATTAGCCCAAAGGCTAAGATAGGTTACCGGACAATTTTGGTTTGGCCATGGCAGCATCGGCAGGTAACAGACCTTGAGATTTACCAATCAAGGTTCGCAGTGTAAATATATGACCTTGAGATTTACCAATCAAGGTCATCCGTGTGAACTTCGATGTCACCATTACATGTATGTGTGCGGTATTTGATATTCTATATGTTCATAATACAAAGATATATCTGGGTGGAATCGTTTAGGCCGCTCAGGTCAATTTACACATTCCAAGTCAGACTTTTGGTCATCTGACGTCAAGTTCAAGGTCATCATTAGTTGTGCCATATATGTCTTCCTATATGTTCATAATGCAAACATGAGCTCTATCTGCAAGCATTTCATCTATAGAGGCAAATCTGGGCATTTTTTGACCCCAAAATGGCTGTTTTGACCTTTCAATGTCATCGAAGGTCAAATTCAAGGTCACCACACAAGTCGCCATATATGACTTCCCATTTGAAAGTGCCAATTTCTAAGCTCTATCTTCAAGCGTTCTATGAGTACAGTCCTGACAGCTCCCATTATGAAGGAAAAAAGTGCCGAAAATTTTCCACGTCCAAAATTTTTTTCAAAGGGTGAAAATTTTTTTTTGCCCTAGAAATGGCCCAAAATGGATAGTAATGCGATTTGGGGCGAAAAAAATTTTTTTCGCCAACCCGCCAAAAATTCAAAATGGCCGCCACACGGAAACCGGCAGATTTAGGGCAACCAAACTTATACATATCACAGAGGTATATGAGGGGAATCTTTTGAAACCAAAAACTCAAAACTGATCAGACAGTTTTTGAGAAAATGGCCGTCAAAGTCCAAAATTGAGCGTTTTTCGACAAAAACGGCCGCCATTTTGAAAAAAATGCGAAAATCAAAAAACAAAAAAATACCTCCTTCTCAAAATATTTTTAGGCATTTTTGTGCAAAATTTCAGAAAGATTCGATCGTTAACTTTAAAGATAAAAATGTTAACGCCGGACGGACGGACGGACGGACGGACGGACGGACGGACGGACGGACGGACGACGGACGCAACGCCATGCCAATAGGTTATCGGACCAAAGGTCCGGTAACCTAAAAAAAACCTTTCCTTGAAATATTTTTAGGTATTTTTGTGCAAAATTTCAGAAAGATTCGATAATATACTTTAAAGATAAAAATGTGAACGGACGACGGACGGACGGACGGACGGACGGACGGACGGACGGACGGACGGACGGACGGACGGACGACGGACGACGGACGCAACGCCATGCCAATAGGTTATCGGACCATAGGTCCGGTAACCTAAAATTGACCAAAACTGCATTTCAAGATGACGAAAATGGAGCCAGATCGAACATTCCACCATAAGTTATATTTCGACCTATAATATGTGCCAAACATGCTTTCAAGTTGAAATTCAAAGTAAAAGCTGACCAAAACTGCATTTCAAGATGACAAAATTGGAGCCAGATCGAATTTTTCACCATAAGTTATATTCTAACTCATAATTTGTGCCAAACATGGTCTCAAGTTGAAATTCAAAGTAAAAGTTGATCAATGTTTTCATAAAAAGCTATTGTGATCAATAATAGACTTAACTAGCAAAATGTTAACTTATTTGGTCACAGCCATAAAATCTCTACTGGACAAAGCCTTCACCTTGTTGAGCCCAATAATAAATATTTCTTGTCCTAACTATTTTCATTCTGGTCAATAATAGACTTAACATGTAAAAATAAAGTTAACTTATTCGGTTACACCCAGAAATTTCTACCGGACAAAACCTTAACCTTGTTGAGCTCAATAATAATTGTTTCTCATCTTAACTATTTTTATTGAGGTCAATAATAGACTTAACTAGCAAAAAAAATGTTAACTTATTTGGTTACAGACATAAAATGTCTACTGGACAGAATCTTTACCTTGTTGAGCCCAATAATAAATAATTCATGGAGTGGAATGTGGAATGACGCCGCCATCTACATCTTCAGACAAATTCCCTTTACCCTCAGATTCATGAATTTTGATTGAAATATGAATAGATATCAGCAAATACATGTACATATAGCATTACCATTCATTGTAGTCTGTTTGCGTGTCTGTTTTATCTCATCAATACAAAATAGACTTAACTATTTTTATTGTGGTCAATATTAGACTTAACTAGTGAAAATAATGTTAACTTATTCGGTTACACCAATGAAATTTGTACTGGACAAAACATTTACCTTGTTGAGGTTAATAATAAATATTTCTTGTCTTAACTATTTTTATTGTGGTCAATAATAGACTTAACTATTAAAAATAATGTTAACTTATTCAGTTACACCCATGAAGTTTGTACTGGACAAAACCTTTACCTTGTTGAGCTTAATAATAAACGTTTCTCGTCTTAACTATTTTTATTGTGGACAATAATAGACTTAACTAATAAAACTAATGTTAACTTATTCAGTAATATTGTCCTGTTTTCACTGAAAACTTCAGTTCTCCATTCTGAACAAGAAACCAGTGTCATTACCTTCCACTGTACAGGCTATTGGAATGATCGTACATGTCAAAATGGATATTTCAAAATTCTGTAATAAGTTAGGCTGTTAACATATTAATATTTATATGATCATTCTAAAAAACAATTGGTTTCGTGTGACAGCCCTTCCCAACAACACTTCCAAATATTATCGGGATTCGTCAAAAATTGCCATCTGTAGAGCGTTCACAAGCCATGTGTCTCAAACAGGCTGTTTTCAATGCAAAATGTGTCCCCAAACGACCAATTCAGTTGCCACGGCAACCAAAATCGATTGGTGTCGGGATCTTACCATAATATATGTGCCTGCAAAAAATAATGGTGATCGGGTGAGAATTGCGGCCTGTAGCGCGTTCACAAGAAAATCTCTGCGGACGCGGACGACGAAGCCAAATCCATAGTATCCGCCGAACTTTGTTCAGGGGATACAATTAAGTGTTGCACTACGTAGATCTTTCTAGAATACAAAAATTGAAATTTGTATTTCTTCGCACTGTCCTTGATGTGTGAACAAAAAGGACATTTTCTTTATCAAAGATGATCTACCGGTATATACAGTCAGTAATATTTATGAGCAATTTGATTTTAATTTATTAGAGGACTCTCCAACAGTGCCTGCAAGAAATGCCTTTAGTTGGATTGCGGACCTGGAGTGGAATGTGGAATGACGCCGCCATCTACATCTTCAGACAAATTCACTTTACCCTCAGATTCATGAATTTTGATTGAAATATGAATAGATATCAACAAATACATGTACATATAGCATTACCATTCATTGTAGTCTGTTTGCGTGTCTGTTTTATCTCATCAATACAATATATATATGCAGGGAAAATAATATCCATACACAATATTGCCTTCTCTACTCTAGGTATAGACAGACCCTTTGATGTACATGTAGAATACTCTGATCGATCTACATTTTGTGTGTTTAGTTTCGGGAATTTCCTCATTTCAATCATTATATCATTTTGCTGTCTTAACATGCACCTCCAGTTGTTGCACCATAAATGCCGCCAATGCTATAACATTGGACATGTGCGCATATTTATTTTTGGAATAATCACGGGTGTCCGACATTCGACACCCCCGTGTCCAACAATACCCTCCCTGTCCGACTTTACCCCCTATCTACCAGTGTTTACATACACTGACTTTTTCCTTAGAGTTATCTTCTTGTGGTATGTAACCTCGCTTTCGATCGCATTTTCGGAAAGCAGGGAATCCCTTTATGCTCAAAATGGATGAAAATGCTGACGTTACTGATAACACAGTCGCGCAATTAAGTAATTCCTAAACCCGTCCGCCATTCAACACCTTGACCCTATACATGGATTCCAATGTACAAGTGATCCTCACACCTCACATACATGTATATTCGATCTAATATGTGAGATTGTTGTATGAATTCCTATTCATCGAATGAATTGGAAGAAAAAGTGTGTGCATATTGTTTGAGATTTACAACTACCGTATTTATTCAAATAGTTCGAACACTCTAATAATTCGAACACCAAAAATTATTCAAGAAAATAATTTTCAAATTGACTCGTTTAGTTCGAACAGTCAAATTCACGATCGAAATTTCGATTGAAACAACGAACGAAATCAACTTGTCAGCTGGGGTCGGAACACTATTGATTCTCCCATAAGCGACCATTATGACATATACTCATGTTGCACAAAAATGAGTTGGTAGATGTTGTTTGTTTTCGACACAGTGAAAGAACATTACAAAAAACATAACATAATCAACATTCGTGCAAATTTGCCTTTGCGAAATTTTTTTATCACTCCATATACAGAGGCACCCTCAAAAACTGACTGAATTTGGCACATTATGACATCACTCATGCTGTCTTCCAAAATGAGTCCCCACAAGGTAAACAAACATATATGAACATGGTTCAAGTCACCTATATCAATCAGAATATATCTTATTTTAAGCATAATATACTTCTGGACACCTAGCAACATCCCCCGACAAGAAATTACAACATTTCCGTACTCAAACTTACACTTTTATATTAGAACTTTTGTCCCAAACGGCGGATGAATACATCAATTGTGGTCCGACTCCTAATAGATCGACTCTTTTGACTTTAAAGGAGAACTTCATATCTCCAACTATTCCATAGGATATTATAACTGAGATGGTAAAAGGAAATTGATATCAATCAAACACTCACCAGGATATGAGACTTTAAGTGCGGGCGGTGTGATGGACCCAACGTGACGCAACCTCAATTCACACTGGAACGACACAAAAGTTGAACGATATTTGAGTTGTCAGAATTTACAGTTTTAAATAGAACCATAAATTTTTTCGCACTGATTGTATACCACTGACACTAACAAACATGATATTCATGCGAATAGTTCATATGAAGAATATGTTAATTAGCTACAGCTAATTAATAGAGATAGGTGTTTTCAATGATTTTTAGGCTGTAGCTCTGACTTTGACTATGGATAACAATAAAAACATGCTCACAGATTTCACGAAAACATTACGGTTATATTGTCATATCATTATTGTATCACAAAAGCCACAGTATACATTGGTCCTGAATTTTAGAACCTAACTAAACAGTATCAATCATTAGTAGGTGTGAGCAAAAATCAACCTCCAGGTCATCATAATGTACCCAGGTCTGGATCATGATGGTTTTGCACATACATGACTTGCTCTCAACTGGAACTTACAGTGACTCCAGACACACTACAAGCATGCCTGTATGTTGTGGATCAGAAAACAGACCAGTGTCCCCAATATGTCAAATTCCAGGGAAATAAATCACCTAATCCACCAGAAAGTTCCCAAACACAGTACACAGGTTCATGCTAAAAAGTGGTCAGTGTAGTATTTCAGTTGGTTGTTCTGGAGGGCTACAAGGAGGAAGGATACTTGTATTTTGGATATCCAAACATGTTCAGATTCACATAAAGTTTACTACATATAATAATTTTAATTATATGATAATATTTATAACAAGTTAACAACATAATTAACATGGGCCGTACAAAGAAATCTGTAAATGCTGGACAATCCACCAGGAATACAGTACCAAAAAAGACAGAACAAGGGAGCATTTAAAAAGGGGCAACGGGGAACAAAGTTTTTCTATCGCATTGAAGAGAGGGACCAGCCACCCCGAATACAGCGCCTGGAGGATACCATCTTTAAGATAGTTGCAAAGAAGTCAGCTGGGGGGGCTACTTCAGGCACCGGATGCAGACAATCAACTGGGAGGAGCCATGCTACTGCGGCCGGAGAAAACCAATGACCAACCCCTAGCCACTCAATATGTGGAAACCACCGATGACAAGGATGATGAAATGCGCCTTGTACACAAGGGAAAAATGGAGGAAATGTACCAGTCATTTCAGGAGCACTATAATAGGAGCACATGTGACCGGCCAAACCTGTTCATTTCAAAGGAAATCAAGAAGGGCCTTGGCTGGAAACAGGCATTACAGTGCAAGAACTGTGATTATGCTTCCAGGACACATAATCTGTACACAGAGGTTTCACAAACAGGAGTAGGAGCGAAACGGGCCTCATGCAATGTCGGACTGCAAGACAGTGCGATCGGCAACAGCAAAGCAAGAATGATCATTGCAGCAACCAATACACCTCCTCCATCACGTACCAGCATGCAGCAGCTGTCAAACAAAGTTGGTAAATCAACTGTCACTCTGAACAACAATGACATGGCTGCAAGAAAGAAACAGATTGGCCAGATCAATGAGCTGAGAGGGCTGGCAAATGAATCTCCAATAAATGTTTCTTTTGACGTACGCTACAACAGCAACACAATCATCAGTAACCACAAGTTGGGCCAGAATGCATCTCAAGCCATCGGTGTCGCATTGAGAACCAGACTGATGACAAAAACATCATCGCGTTTCAGGTAGAGAACTAGATGCTTCCGGTCGCCTACGACCGCTTGGGTGTATCCCCCGTAGACCTATCATCCCTGTTGCCCCAAATATATCACCGATGTACATTGTGAGTGTGAAACCTTTCAAGCTTATTGAAGGTCGAATTCAAGATCACCACTAAAATCACTGCATACGAATTTCCATTTCGACATATTCGATAAAATAACGAAATTACAGCCAGATAAAAGTTTTCACCTAAAGTTATACTTCAACTCAGAATATTTGACAAACTTGGTTCCAAGTTGAAATTCAAGCAAAAGTTGACAAAAACTGCATTTCAAGATTACTAAATTGGAGCCAGATCGAACTTTTCACCATAAGTTATATTTCAACTCATACTATATGCCAAACTTGGTTCCAAGTTGAAATTCAAAGTAAAAGTTGACCAAAACTACATTTCAAGATGACGAAATAGGAGCAAGATCAAACTTTTCACCATAATTTAAATTTTAATTCATAATAATTATGTGCCAAACTTGGTTTCGAGCTGAAATTCAAGTAAAAGTTTACCGAAACTGCATTTCACGATGACGAAATTGGAGCCAGATCGATTTTTTCACCATAAATTATATTTTAATTCATAATATGTGCCAAACTTGGTTTCAAGTTGAAATTCAAAGTAAAAATTGACTTTAATGGTAAAAATAATGTTAACTTATCCGGTTACACCCATGAAATCTCTACTGGACAAAACTTTTAAATTGTTGAGCTCAATAATAAATGTTTCTTGTCTTAACTATTTTTCTTGAGGTCATTAATAGACTTAACTAGTAAAAATGATGTTAACTTATTCGGCTACAGCCATGAAATCTCTACTGCACAGAAGCTTTACCTTGTTGAGCCCAATAATAAATGTTTCTTGTCTTAACTATATTTATTGTGGTCAATAATAGACTTAACTAGTGAAAATAATGTTAACTTATTTGGTTACACCTGTGAAATCTCTACTGGACAAAACCTTTACCTTGTTGAGCTCAATAATAAATGTTTCTCATCTTAACTATTTTTATTGTGGTCAATAATAGACTTAACTAGTAAAACCAATGTTAACTTATTTAGTAATATTGTTCTGTTTTCACCAAAAACATCAGTTCTGTATTCTGAACAAGAATCCAGTGCAATTTGCTTTCATAGTACAGGTTATTGGAGTGATCACACATGTCAAAGTAGGCATTTTAGTTGTTGTAATAAGTTAACCTCTCAAACTTATTAATATTTATTCGATCATTTTGAAAAACAATAGGTTTCGTGTGATGGTCTTTCTCATTGAGCCTGTGCGATTTCATCATCATTCATCGAAAACTCCCACCCGTAGAGCGTTCACAACCCATGTGTGTTAAACAGGCTAATTTGAGCACAAAATGTTACGCCAATCGGCTATTTTGGTTGCTATGGCAACCAAAATCGATAGGTGTTGAGATCTCACCATAAGTCATGTCCATATAAAATATTATCAAAATCGGTTCAGATTTGTAAGCTGTAGCGCGTTCACAAGAAAGTGTCTGCGGACGCGGACGCGGCGGCGGCGGCGGCGGCGGCGGCGGCGCGACGATCGTAAATCCATAGTATCCGCCGAACTTTGTTCGGGGGATACAATAAGCTGTGCTGGGTAGGCAGTTGGCTTCGAAACAGAGGGTACATGGTGGAATGTCCTGGACATGTTGACTGTACTGCCACGACAGCAGAAGAGGAGCCGTTATCTGAACGCCACACTGGCGAGGCCATTGGAAGAGACCTCGGGGAGCATGATGTTCTGGTGAAGTACGTGACAACTGATGGAGATGCAAGAGGTGCAGAGGGTATTGGCAGCGGACTGCAGGCAACATTTCCTGATCACACAGTGGAGCGACAAGCCGACACGACACACCTCGGCCAGTCACAGTTTCGACAGTCTGTCAAGGCCACATTCAGTGATGGCATGTTCCCCGGACAGACAGCTGAGCGCCGAAAGGAGCAACAGAAGATGCTCAGTTTGGATATCAGATCCAGATGCCATGCCATTCTATCACGCATGCATCAGATATATGCCGGGGACATTCACAAAATAGCAAGAAAAATGCCATCAGTTGTCCAGACAACTGTTGACTGTTACAGTGGGGACTGTCGAGGGTGTCGGTACAAGGCAGTCATATGCAGAGGCGGGAAGACAACTAGCTGGTGGCACAAGAGTCCCTACCTGTCCAACTGTGGACTGCGAAATCTCATCAAGGCCGAGTCTGACTGAAAGGTCATCGCTGCTGAATCTGAGGCTGGGAGTCGAGGCACTGAGATTGACGCGTCAAAATCTTAATACCAACAAAAATGAGTCAATCAATAGGGCATTCAGTGCAAGTCTCCCGAAAAATGTCAACTACAGCCGAAATGCAGTAGCTCGAGCAAGCTCGACAGTACACAGACTCAACCTAGGAGCTGGGGACTCGCTAATCAAGAAATTGGAGCATGTTGGGGCACCCATCACCAGAGGGCGCTATGTGGCTAGAGCTGTCAGAGACATACACACACGATCGCGTCATCACATAGCATATATGAGGGACGAATCCATTCGACGTCACAAACTTAATGCTAAAATTCAACAAATGACAAGATACCTCACAGTAAAATACAGGAGACATATAAAACCAGATTATCAAAAGAGACAGTTAGACCCAAGACCTGACATTTCCATTGGTGACCATAAAAGAAATGCGAGTGCTTACGCACTCCGCCCGAGGTGCCGTAACAGAAAGGAGCACTCTGACCACCCCTATTTCAAGCCACTTCACTACATAGTACATATGATAACGTTATTTCCACAGATATCGGGGACCAATCATCACCAGGTCACAGTCATCATTGAAGTCGTTGCTGATCGCTGTCAACTGATCGCCGCTCCTCGATCATACAGAACAGACAGATCACCGACCATGATGTGCTGTGATAGCGTGAGAGACAGATGACGTCCGGCTCGGCCCTCGCCCGATCGTCATATGCGATGCGCGGTCACACAACACAGATATATCCTGTCTTATATTTCTGGTAATTGTATGATCAATATTCACCATGATATATGGGCATGACTTTCTTTTTCATAGAAATTGCATGGAAAAATCTTTTCAATTGCAACGAGCATGCCGGTTGTCATCATGACCAGCCGCGACACAGGCCAGAGTATACATGTCTTTCAATATACTACTAGATCACAGTCATCCCTGAAGTCGTTGCTGATCGATGTCGATCGCGTCTCCTCGATCACATATGGATCACCGACCACGATGTGCTGTGACAGCGTTGAATGACAGATATCGTCCACACGGAAACCAATTCCTACAATCGCCCTCGGCTCTCGCCAGGCAGTTATGTGTGATGCGCGGTCACGCACCTTGTCTTTTTTCCCGGTAATTACATTTTGCATATTTTGCATGGAGAAATTACATAAAACAAACCTTTTCAACTCCAATAGACATACTGGTCCATCACCGTGACCAGCACATTGACCCAAATTCACACATGTCTTGCGATATTTATTTTCGTCATGACTTTCAATAGTTAAGTGGTTGGGTGCAATACAAGTTTTGTTATGACATAAATGTGATACATCATATTTGCTGATATTATCAAATGATAGATGATTCTGTATGATGAAAGCAACTCGAGCAACTTGTTTTCTCTTCCACTGGCCACTGATCTGCACATTAATGATGCCATAGCTATCCCTGTCTGTGGCTCCTGTCCATACTTTACATTGACCGTTATGATGAATTTCGCCAAATATTTTTCCTCAAATTTCGGATCCATAGTGAATAACGTTCAGAATTAGAGGAAAATATCATAAAACTTGGTACGTAACAAAATTATCATAAAGCAGAGCACTACAGTCAAATGCAAAGTAACGCAGGCCCAGTAACTTACTCTACACTCCTCTGGAAACTGGGGTCGGAACACTATTGATTCTCCATAAGCGACCATTATGACATATACTCATGTTGCACAAAAATGAGTCGGTAGATGTTGTTTGTTTTTGACACAGTGAAAGAACATTACAAAAAACATAACATAATCAACATTCGTGCAAATTTGCCATTGCGAAAATTTTTTTATCACTCCATATACAGAGGCACCCTCAAAAACTGACTGAATTTGGCACATTATGACATCACTCATGCTGTCTTCTAAAATGAGTCCCCACAAGGTAAACAAACATATATGAACATGGTTCAAGTCACCTATATTAATCAGAATATATCTTTTTTTAAGCATAATATACTTCTGGACACCTAGCAACATCCCCCCCCCCCCCCCCCCCCGATACATCATTTCCGTACTCCGTAAATTACATATAATTTAATACTAGAAATTATACTAGAACTTTATATTATACTAGAACTTTTATACTAGAACTTTTGTCCCAAACGGGGGATGAATACAGTGGTCCCCCTCAGATAAGACCTACCCTTCTGCCACAAAATTAAGGTCTTATCTGAGGGGATGTCTTATTAGAGGGGTTCGTTTACATGTTAAAGTCATTCTAGCACCACAAGAAAAAGTCTTTACAGAGGGGGAAGTCTTCCTTGAGGGGGGCCTTATCCGAGGGGGACCACTGTACATCAATTGTGGTCCGACTCCAGCTGCCAAAACTTACAACTCGCCAGGTGGCAGCACTACGAAATGAGTAATCAGCAATATATTCGCCAGGTGGCAGTGATCGCGATTAGGCCTTCCAATGCTAGGGTATATGACAAAAAGCGCGGACCTCATAGTGCCAGGCGGTTTGCAGGCCATTGAAGATTTTCCGAGTCGAGTGACTCGAATGCACTTGCAATACGACTAGAATCTAGCATCAATGCGAGATTATAAATTACAGTTACCCGGCGATTTAGAAGCCAGTTATTCAAGTTTTTTTTTTAAAATGCTAGTTGTCTGCAGTTAACCTATCAATCGTACAGGCCCTAACCAGCCAGCATGAGCGGCATCTGTCAAATCGCGTAGGCCTATCTGCCATGGCATGATCGATCTGAGTTTGGGATTTTTTTTTCGTTTTGACGGACGATTTTATCGTGAATCTAATAATTCGAACATTTCAAAATTTAATTATTTTTAGCTGTTCGAACTATTTGAATAAATACGGTAATAGCTAAGGAACATTCTGTTGCGGCATTCCAATCTCATGCAGATGGTGCGCACGGGTTTCTGACGAGTACTGTAAACCCACCTAAGTTCGCTCCCATTGAATCCCATTGATTCGCTCCCTTATTCGCTAACCATAAGTTATATCTTTTTTCATTTTCAAATAATTTTCATGCAAGTTTCCATCCAAAACTAAAGTTCGCAATTTTGTTCAAAGCATAAAATCCTTTTAAACTAGACGTCAAGGCCTAAAGATGCCTTGGAGGCATTTCGGTGTTAGGACTAATTCGTAATATTTAAAACATGTTTGCCACGGACTCTATGACACACCGTTTGCTAGATATTGACGAAAATGAAAAATGTCGACTCAGCGAAAAAAATTTCGGGTCAAGGTCAAAATTCATCCATCATACCCCCCCCCCCCCCACCGCCCCAGGCATGTTTGTCTAGGTCGACGAGTCCAAAAATAACGTCCATTTCGCTCTACGACACACACTTTCTGGGATATGGACGATAACGAAAAATGCTGACTCGGCAACAAAATTTCGGATCAAAATCAAAGTTCATCGATAATTCATATTCGTCTTGGGCGACGAGTCCGAAAATAACATCCGTTTCGCTCTACGACATCCCGTTTCCGACGAAAACGAAAAATGCCGACTCGGCAAAACAACTTCAGGTCAAGGTCAAAGTTCATCCATAACACCTATAAGACATGTTTGTCTAGGGCGACGAGTCCGAAAATAACGTCCGTTTTGCTCTGCAACGCACCGTTTCCAAGATATCGACGAAAACGAAAAATGCTCACTCGGCAAAAAAATTTCGGGTCGACCACGGCATGTTTGTCTAGGGCGGCGAGTCCGAAAATAACGTCCGTTTCACTCTACGACGCACCGTTTCCGAGATATCGACGAAAACGAAAAAGCCGACTCAGCAAAAAAATTTAGGGTCAAGGTCAAAGTTCATCCATAATACCCTCAAGACATGTTTGTCTAGGGCGACGAGTCCGAAAATAACGTCCGTTGCGCTCTACGACGCACCGTTTCCGAGATATCGACGAAAACGAAAAATGACGACTCAGCAAAGAAAATTCGGGTCAAGGTCAAAGTTCATCCATAATACCCCTTAGACATGTTAGGCGACGAGTCCGAAAATAACATCCGTTTTGCTCTACGACATACCGTTTCCGAGATATGCAGGAAGCCTCAAGGATGAGTCAGCAAAAAGTTATTTAGACCTCTAGGTTAAAGGTCGCTTGATGGATCAATCCCAAAATCGATAGGGTTCTTCCCTGGTGGTATATAAACCTCCATGCAAAGTTCTGCAACTATTGTCTGAATATTTTTCGAGTTATCGTCCGAAACCAAGTCTCATATTCTCACGGACCTCACGGACCTCGGAGTCGAATCAAAAAAAAAAAAACCCATAGACATGTTTGTCTAGAGCGACGAGTCCGAAAATAACGTCTGTTTCGCTCTACGACGCACCGTTTCTGAGATATGCAGGAAGCCTCAAGGATGAATCAGCAAAAAATTATTTTGACCTCTAGGTCAACGGTCGTTTGACAGATTGATCCCAAAATGAATAGGGTTCTTCCCTGATGGCATATGAACCCCCATGCAGAGTTCTGCATCTATTGCCTGAATATTTTCCGAGTTATCGTCCGGAAACCAAAAACCTTAATTTCATCCTCACGGACCTCACGGACCTCTGAGCCGGCTCAAAAAAGAAAAGGGTTTTTCCACATATCATTTCTGACTAGTGGTGAAAATTTGACAAGGATCCATCAAGGCAATCTAAAGTAATCGTCCGGAAACCAAACGGCGGAAGAAGAAGACAAAAAAAAAAAAATTCTGCTAAAACCATCAAGGCATGCCTTAATTAAAGGGTAGCAAACTTTCTTGGGTTTACAGTATTTTGCATTCAATTCGTGACTGACATTGTATAAAAGTAACCCACAGAATAGAAGCGCTTTGTTAGTTTACCTAGGGCTGAGTGCAGAACTCATACTTTAGGCTAAAGTATTAATTTTACAGGTGAATACATTAGCTCGCATCAGATGCTCAAGCGCTTCATTTTTTTGACAATACGATCAGAGAATGTAATTCACTGACCTACAATCCAAAAGCCTTTTTTATATGGGATCATGCCAGGTCAATTATCTCAGAATAGAACGCGGCTGGTTAAATTATGATTTATGTAAAATTAGCCCAAAGGCTAAGGCCAAAAAAAAAAATTAGCCCAAGGGCTAAGAAAGGTTACCGGACAATACATATTTGAGATATTAGTAGTTTGTCCCGTGACCTTGAAAATAAGGTCATTGTTCAATTCAAGGACACGATAATATTCGGCATATGTCATTTCTAGTATGTCAACAACTGATTGTTAAGCTGTAAAGTCAATAATAAGTGAGATATTAGCCATTATGTCCTGTGACCTTGAAAATGAGGTCAAAGGTTAAATTCAAAGTCATAGCAATATTCAGCTTATATCATTTCCTATACGCTCATAATTGATTCCTAAGCTCTAAAGTCGATAATAAGCGACCTAATAGCCATTTTGTCCTGTGACATTGAAAATTAGGTCAAAGGTGAAGTTCAAGGTCATGACAATGTTCAGAATATATCATTTTCTATATGTCCAATATTGATTGCTAAGCTGTAAAGTTGATAAAAAGCGAGATATTAGCCATTTCGTTCTCTGACCTTGAAAATGAGGTCAAAGGTCAAATTCAAGGTCATAGCAATATTCAGCATATATCATTTCCTATATGTTCATAATTGATTCCCAAGCTGTAAAATCGACAATAAGTGAGATATTAGCCAATTTGTCCTGCGACATTGAAAATGAGGTCAAAGGTCAAGTTCAAGGTCATGAGAATGTTTAGAATATATCACTTTCTATATGTTCACAATTGATTGCCAAGCTGTAAAGTCGATAATAAGCGAGATATTAGCCATTTTGTCCTGTGATCCTGAAAATGAGGTCAGAGGTCAAATTCAAGGTCATGATAATATTCAACATATATCATTTCCTATATGTCTACAATTCATCCTTCAGCTGTAAAATCGATAATAAGTGAGATATTGGCCATTTTGTCCTGTGACCTTAAAAATGAGGTCAAAGGTCAAAATCAACATCATCAGAATATTGAGCATATATCGTTTCCTATATGTCCACAATTGATTCCTAAGCTGTAAAGTCGATAATAGGCGCAATATTAGACATTATGTACTCTGACCTTGAAACCGAGGTCAGAGGTCAAATTCAAGGTCACAAGAATATTCAGCACATATCATTTCCTTTATGTCCACAATTGATCCCTAAGCTGTAAAGTCGATAATAAGCCAGATATTAACCATTTTGTGCTCTGACCTTGAAAATGAGGTCAGAGTTCAAATTCGAGGTCATGAGAATATTCAGCATATATCATTTCCTATATGTCCACAATTGATCCCTAAGCTGTAAAATCGATATGAGTGAGATATTAGCCATTTTGTCCTGTGAGTTTGAAAATGAGGTCAAAGGTCAAATTCAAGGTTATCAGAATAATCAGCATATATCATTTCCTATATGTCCACAATTGATTCCTAGTCTCTAATCTCAATATTAAGTGAGATATTAGGCTTAATGTGTCCCATTATAAAGCATAGGAGAATTTAACATGGGGAAGTCCCATTTGGGCCGAGTTTGGGCCCAAAATGGCCCACTTCGAGCGATTCAAGCGGAACGAAATTTATACATGTCACAGGGGTACATATGAGGAGTGTTATGCATCAATGAGAAAAAAGTTACTGAACAGATTTTGAGAAAACGACCATCGAAGTCCAAAATTGGCCATTTTTATATGAAAACGGCCGCTCTGACCTTGAAACCGAGATCAGAGGTCAAATTCAAGGTCGCGAGAATATTCAGCATATATCATTTCCTATATGTCCACAATTGATTCTTAGTCTCTAATTTCAATTTTAAGTGAGATATTAGGCTTAATGTGTCCCATTATAAAGCATAGGAGAATTTAACATGGGAAAGTCCCATTTGGGCCGAGTTTGGGCCCAAAATGGCCCACTTCGAGCGATTCAGGGGCAACGAAATTTATACATGTCACAGGGGTACATATGAAGAGTGTTATGCATCAATAGGAAAAAAAGTTACTGAACAGATTTTGAGAAAATGACCGTCAAAGTCAAAAATTGGCCATTTTTCGACGAAAACGGCCGCCATTTTGGAAAAAATGTAAAAATCAAAAAATTAGGCCAAGGGCCAAAGATAGGTTACCAGACAATGTTTAATATTTTAGGTGTTAGCCAGCCTTGCATTCAGTGACAGCGAGCGCTTTGCTAACGTTCGCCGTTGGCCCCTAGTTGCTATGCAAGAACAATAGAAAATACTACTTCCGTCCTGTAGCGCCACAGAACGTTTTGTTCACTGAACGCAAGGCCATTTTGTCCTGTGACCTTAAAAATGAGGTCAAAGGTCAAAATCAACATCATCAGAATATTGAGCATATATCGTTTCCTGGTTGAATTCAAGGTCAAGAGAATATTCAGCATATATAACATTAAGCATATATCATGTCCACAGTTGATTGCTAAGCTGTAAGTTCAATAATCAGAGAGATATTAGCAATTTTATACTATAACCTTGAAAATGAAGGGGCAAAGGTCAAATTCAAGGTCATCAAAATATTCAGTGTATATAATTTTCTATATCATGTATATTATGTCCACAATTGATTCCCAAGCCATACAGTCAATAGAGGAGCAAGATATGAGCCAGTTTGTCCTTGGACCTTGGAAATGAGGTCAGAGGTCAAATTCAAGGTCACGAGAATATTCAGCATATATCATTTCCTATATGTCCACAATTGATTCCTAAGCTGTAAAATCGATAATAAGTGAGATATTAGCCATTTTGTCCTGTGACCTTGAAAATGAAGTCGAAGGTCAAATTCAAGGTCATGACAATAATCTGCATATATCATTTCCTATATGTTCATAATTGATTGCTAAGCTGTAAAGTCGATAACAAGCGAGATAAGGGTCATTTTGTCCTATGGCCTTGAAAATGGGGTCAAAGGTCAAATTCAAGGTCATCAGAATATTCAGCATATATCATTTCCTATATGTCCACAATTGATTCCTAAGCTGTAGAGTCGATAATAAGCGAGATATCAGCCATTTTGTGCTCTGACCTTGAAATTGAGGTCAGAGGTCAAATTCAAGGTCACGAGAATATTCAGCATATATCATTTCCTATATGTCCACAATTGATTCCTGGTCTCTAATCTCAATATTAAGGTTGTTCGATACACCGAACGCGTCATCAATGTGGCCCGTCTATGGTTGACCAAACGTGTCATAAACAGCGAATGTAACGGCGGGGTGAAATAGGGATCGGCGGGGTATGAATGTTGCCGTGCAATGGGAGTACTGGAAAATCCGGCGGTCTGTAATCAGTACGGCGGAGTCTCGACTTGAACACACAAAGTACTGGAAGCATCACAGCATATGTCTAGTATCTTTCAGTGGGCCAGCCTCGGTTAAGAAGATAATAGGGCCTACTACTATAACATCCATTCGTTACATAGTTTTAATATGTATATGAGTAAACGTTTGCACAACAAAACTAGTAGACCTAACAATTTCCAAATCTTCTGATTAACATAATCAAACAGATCGTAAAATTATTCAAAACACTGTTAACGTAGTCCGCTACAAACATGGAGGTAACGGAGATTCAAAATTTAAAAGTCTTTTCTTGAATATTATCTCTTTAAAATGACATTATTTTATAGAGTAAATGATCAGCATCCTAATACTGAAAAGAAAATAGGGGGTCACCGTGCTCGTTTCTTCTACATATTCGATCAAAATCAGACATATTTACCTAAAATGACATAAATTCTGGCCTTTTTGCACATTTTTTCGTCCATATTCACATCTTGCATCGTGTTTTCCATGAGAACGGATACGGTGACCCCCTATTTTCTTTTCAGTTTTAGGATGCTGAACAGTTACTCTATAACATATATCATTTTGAAGCTCTAGATTATGTTGACACAGTTATTTATTTAAAAAAAAACTCTTTGACCCCCTCCCCTCACTGTTTGGAGTGGACTACCTTAAATAAATTGACAACACTTCTGTGGATCATGGCATAATTTTCAATACAACTCAAGCTTAGCGATAATAATATTTTGAAAGACTGTTCATGGTATTGCAGATCTCGTAGGGCTAATAAGCATGAATGTACTAGTATGGCATAACACATGGAATTTGTTGCTACTTGACTTGAGTGGACCAAGGACAAAAGATACAACGAATGCAAGAGCAAATTTGAGGGGTGGGGGGGGGGGAGTTGCTGGCGCAAGTGGCGCTCATTACTTTGTATATGCTATCTGTGTAAGACCAATAAAACAAGTGTGAGGGTTTCTTCCGTTTCTTACCACATCCTCCCATTCGCCGAATCCTGCATTTTGTGCCCCTGTGGAGTGTTTGCTTCACAATTCCAATCTCTTAGAACTTCAAAGTTCACCACAAAATATCCAGAGGTCGTCACACACTCTTTTATAATAGTTTGTCCTATGCGCCCCTAAGTTTGTCCTAACACGCATATGCATTTCCAGTTCCACTAAGCAACATTCCATTGACATACATCAATTCCTCTATAGCCTGTCCATTATATAGCCTGAATATACCAAATGTTCACTCTTTAAGAGGAATACATCATAAGAAGAGCTCAGCTTCATTGGGCCGCAACATTTACAGCCCACCAGGCTCGATTTCGCGGGGCTCCGTTTTCGTTACAGTTGTCATTTTTGACACGTTTCGTCTACCATACCCGTTCCGCTATGTAAGCCGAATGGGGCTAACTTTTTCGTTTCCGCAGCTTATCTGCCCAGAAATTTACACTATGTTAGGCGATTTTCTGCCAAAATTCATCGAGATGCATGAAATAGACCTATAGACGAAATAATCTCCAAAATTCACCGCGCACAGATCAGCGCTACCCTCTCAGTCAAATCCGTTATCAGCTATTTATATATAATAAGCTATATCCTCACGTTGTCCGTATGTATAGGTCTACAAGTTATCCTGTGCCAAATGTGGCGGTCATCTTGCTCAAGCTAATTGGGTGAAATTTATTCCTAAAGTTCTACTGACTCGTCAAATTTGATGGGGATATTTCAACTATAGGCCTACTGAGTTGGCGACCGGAGAGAATCTCATCTGAGCCAATTGACCAGTCAACATCTAGTGGTTCATTCTAGCAGCCATACCGTTCATGCTAATGATCACATCTACCATGCCAGCCTTTTATACATTTCTGAGTCAAGTCAGAACATACAATATATGAAATATATGATTTTTTTTTCAATTCATACTCACAAAAACTTGAATAATTTGACATAGTATGCACTCCAAATTCATGAAATTATTGATTTTTGTTTCCATAAAATGACACTTTTCATGTTTTAACGCTTATATCGCGAAAAGTAACCTGGATAGGTATATTTTTTACATTATTTTTACAAACCCAAAATATCATTGAAGAAATATGTGTAAAAAAATTAGAAAAAAATACTGTATTACTGACTGAGCAGTGATACTCAACGTTGTATGGATTATCAGAAGTTACTCTTTTTCTCTAAAATTTCAGTGCTGAAATATATACACATGTTCTTACTCTTGCCACGAAACATATCAAACTCAGTGCTAGCGAATTTTGTTTCATCAGTTTAATGAACCGTTGCATATACAACAGTTCTGTACTGAAAAATCCTATAAATATATAGTTTTAGGCAAAAATATGCAGTTGGATTGCATGTCATGATGTAATGGATTGTGGCTATTGCTGAGGTACTTTCAAGACTGATAGGAGGTCAACAAAATGCATCATAGCAAAAAATATCATACGGTGACCTACTATTTTTTTCTGCTTTTTGTAACCATCACATATCTAGCTATCAAGAAATATAACTTTTTACTCAATAAAAACACCTTTCCGGGTGTTTCGAACAACCTTAAGTGAGATATTAGGCATAATGTGAATTTAACATGGGAAAGTCCCATTTGGGCCGAGTTTGGGCCAAAATGGTCCACTTTGAGCGATTCAAGCGCAACGAATTTATAGTCATCATAGGAGTACATATCAGGAGTGTTATGTATCAAAAAGAAAAAAAGTTACTGAACAGATTTTGAGAAAATGGCCACCAAAGTCCAAAATCAAGCATTTTTCGTCGAAAACGGCCGCCATTTTGAAAAAAATGCGAAAATCAAAAAACTAAAAAATACCTCCTTCTTGAAATATTTTTAAGTATTTTTGTGCAAAATTTCAGAAGAATTCGCCCGTAAACAAAAAAGATAAAAATGTGGACGACGACGGACGACGACGGACGACGGACGCAACGCCATGCCAATAGGTTATCGAACCATAGGTCCGGTAACCTAAAAAATTAGGCCAAGGGCCGAAAATAGGTTACCGGACAATATTTAATATCTTAGATGTTAGCCAGGCCACTGGTTGAATTCAAGGTCAAGAGAATATTCAGCATATATAACATTAAGCATATATCATGTCCACAGTTGATTGCTAAGCTGTAAATTCAATAATCAGAGAGATATTAGCAATTTTGTGCTGTGGCCTTGAGAATGAAGGGGCAAAGGTCGAATTCAAGGTCATCAAAATATTCAATGTATATCATTCTCTATATCATGTCCACAATTGATTCCCAAGCCATACAGTCAATAGAGGAGCAAGATATGAGCCAGTTTGTCCTGTGACCTTGAAAATGAGGTCAGAGGTCAAATTCAAGGTCCCGAGAATATTCAGCATATATCATCTCCTATATGTCCACAATTGATTCTAAAGCTGTAAAATCGATAATAAGTGAGCTATTAGCCATTTTGTCCTGTGACCTTGAAAATGAGGTCAAATGTCAAATTCAAGGTCATGACAATAATCTGCATATATCATTTCCTATATGTTCATAATTGATTGCTAAGCTGTAAAGTCGATAACAAGCGAGATATTAGCCATTTTGTCCTGTGACCTTGAACATGAGGTCGAAGGTCAAATTCAAGATCATCAGAATATTCAGCATATATCATCTCCTATATGTCCACAATTGATTCCTAAACTGTAGAGTCGATAATAAGCGAGATATAAGCCATTTTGTGCTCTGACCTTGAAACTGAGGTCAGGGGTCAAATTCAAGGTCACGAGAATATTCAGCATATATTATTTCCTATATGTCCACAATTGATTCCTAAGCTGTAGAGTCGATAATAAGCGAGATATAAGCCATTTTGTGCTCTGACCTTGAAACTGATGTCAGAGGTCAAATTCAAGGTCACGAGAATATTCAGCATATATCATTTCCTATATGTCCACAATTGATTCCTAGTCTCTAATCTCAATATCAAGTGAGATATTAGGCATAATGTGTCCCATTATAAAGCATAGGAGAATTTAACATGGCAAAGTCCCATTTGGGCCGAGTTTGGGCCAAAATGGCCCACTTCGAGCGATTCCAGCGCAACGAAATTTATAGACATCATAGGAGTACATATGAGGAGTCTTATTTATCAAAAAGAAAAAAAATGACTGAGCAGATTTTGAGAAAATGGCCGCCAAAGTCCAAAATCAGGCATTTTTCGTCGAAAACGGCCGCCATTTTGAAAAAAATGTGAAAATCAAAAAACTAAAAAATACCTCCTTCTTGAATTATTTTTAAGTATTTTTGTGCAAAATTTCAGAAAAATTCGCCTGTAAACAAAAAAGATAAAAATGTGGACGACGACGACGAACGACGACGACGGACGCAACGCCATGCCAATAGGTTATCGGACCATAGGTCCGGTAACCTAAAAAGTTACTGAACAGATTTTGAGAAAATGGCCGCCAAAGTCCAAAATTGGCCGATTTTCAACGAAAACCATAGGTCCGGTAACCTAAAAACAAACTATATGTATATGTTCCTTTCTCATTTTCTCTGTTGTAATATGTGCCAGTGTTCAAATTCATGTTTACTGAGAAACAATACTGTCCGTTATATTTATTGATTTTATGCGAAACCAGATATAACGAAAAATGCAGTACCGTATTGGTCCTAATAGTAGCACGGCGACCAAAGCAAGACCACCTGTAGCAGTACGCGCAAAAAATAAGGTCAGACTAGAGGTCAGATTTAGGAAAATCACTGAATAATATACCTATATCCTTCAATCCCCTTTATTATGATTCAAATAACATGAATATGTGGATTAGAACACTCCAAGATCTTATTAGAAAGATTTGGAGTGAATTACTTGGTTGAGAAAATTGAACATTTTTGGTGGAAAGAGGGGGGCACTCTACTACTAGGGCACGTGCCAATAGATCTATTAGGACCAATACGGTATTGCGAAAACTGCTTTATACTTGACCATGTACTTGATCATACATCATAGCCCAACATCATTGGAATGCAACATATATTCCAAATTTGCCCAAGGCATACCGTTATTCCCAACTTGTTCAGTTTCCACAGAATGAGCTTGACAGACCTCACCCAGCATTGTCATTGATTGGCAGCAGACGAGCAGTACTGTACTGCCAAAGCCTAGGCCGTGGCTAGCATTGTGAGGCGTATTGACGCCTTGTGAGCCACTGTGTCTGGGGACCGGATCCAATGCACGAATCCAGCGCTTCAAAGTATTAATTCATCACTTAGACGTAGTGTGAAACATAATTTAGGCATAAAATTCCTTTGTAATGCACTCACTGGTCAAATTTTCATCTTTTTTCACAACTGTCAAAGAAAGCGTGGAAGTTGTTTACAATCTCGAGCTGCGCTCAGATTCACCGCGCATCTGGGCCAGTGCACATTACCACTGTGCTTACACGGACTGGGGTACTGCAGTTACGAAACGTGCCTCTGATGTGAACGTATGCGTTCGCTGGCAGCTTTCTGATGGAGAGTTGAAGTTTTTGATGTAGAATTTTAACTACCAGTATTTTTTTTCTCACCAAGGAACAATTAAATATGTGTAACCTATATCAAACTTTCAACAATAGCATTCATAACTAGACGTCAAGGCCTGAATGCCTTGGGGCATTTCGTGTGAGTTCAATAATACTGGAATTGTAAATCGTAATGTTTTTGGTACGCCTATAGTTCTGTCATGTGCATTATAAATAGCTATCAATCTTTTTATTCAGTATTGAGTCTATTTGTATTTGTATTAGTAACATTCGCACCATTTTGTCCGTCTTTTTCTGATGTTCGCATCTGTCCAGATCAATAACTTTAGAAATCGTTCTTTTAAATTCACATCCCATACATTTAAATTGCTTCTCGTTTTTGCGTTCTATCGATATGAATGGTAATATTCATCTTAGATGAGTGAACTTCCAAGATGTTATATGAAAGAACGTTTAGCATATATGCCTCCAATTGCTTAGTAACGTTCGCATATATCGTGTCCGTCGTAGCAATAAAGTTTGCCACAATGTCCGTCCTCAAATGTAACGTTAGCATAATTGCATTATAGAAAAGTATCTCACCAGATGGAAAATCGAAAGCGAAAGCGAAAGTATGTATTTTTTTATTTTGTCACTCTTCCTGTTGCACAGGAGGTTTTCGCTCGAAATAAAATAGCAATGCAGTATCACAGAGCAACTACTAAATCGCAAGTCTTCTGTTGATAACGTTCGCATACAGTTGTCTGTCCCCTTTCTATAACATTCGCAACACCAATCCGTCCTCATGTGTAATGTTCACACCAGGAGAATGATTTAAAGATGTCAGAATCCGTCACACTATGACAAGAAAATTCCAAACGGCGGGAGTCGCAATCCTGCGATGTTTCTACAAAAATATTGACTTTAAAACTGTGATATTGAACACGTATCTGCAGAATAGGTTGCACTATTTAGTTGCGAATGTTACATGCATCTATCGTTATTAATTGGACGGACTGACGACAATGTTGAACAGTTTTCTCGTGAAGATTACCATGTACCTCCTCTGGTTGTCGTCATCACCAGCTTGATCAGTGGCCATCTGGGACCCGAAAGAAACACGTGCTTGCTAAAATGAGTAACGTAATCGAAGGTAGAACATACGCTGCGATCGTTACTTAACTTGGACGGACAAAAATCACGTAACATTCGCATTTTTTTTCATCCGCCAAAATTTGATGCAAACAAATAAAACTGATGTTTACATCAAGTACTTCACATTGGTACCAATATATTTCGTGTTGTTGCTACAATATTGGAGCAGAACCTATTTTTTTTAATATTATGTTACATTACTTTTCGGGGGGACATGTTGTCCGTCTTGGACGGACAAAGAGATAATTTAAAGTGCACTTTTAAATTGATACAACAAAAATTAATCTTGTCTGCAAAACATGTACTTCAGTTTATTTGATGCGCATCATGTCCATTTAGCGACATACACACTCTTCACAACATTCCGACTGAGCCATTTTGTCATTCTGTTCGTTATATGATGCATATAAAAATATCGGGAATTTTGTCCGTCCTTAATCCGTTACTTTTTGACGATTTATGAGCGAAATAATAAATAATTTTCTAGCAATTACAGACAGACTGTTTCTAGTATATATTTGATCGATTCCTGATTACAGAATACCAAGATATAGAAACTGTGACCAATATTTAAAAAAATTAGCCCAAAGGCTAAGATAGGTTACCGGACAATTTTGGTTTGGCCATGGCAGCATTGGCAGGTAACAGACCTTTTACCAATCAAGGTTCGCAGTGTAAACATATGACCTTGGGATTTACCAATCAAGGTCATCTATATGAACTTCGATGTTACCAATACATGTACGTGTGCGGCATTTGATATTCTATATGTTGGGTGGAATCGTTTAGGCCGCTCAGGTCAATTTACACATTCCAAGTCAGACATTTGGCACTCAAGGTCATCTGATGTCAAGTTCAAGGTCATCATTAGTTGTGTCATATATGTCTTCCTATATGTTCATAATGCAAACATGAGCTCTATCTGCAATCATTTCATCTATAGAGGCAAATCTGGGCATTTTTTGACCCCAAAATGGCTGTTTTGACCTTTCAAGGTCATCAAAGGTCAAATTCAAGGTCACCTCCCAACTCGCTATATATGACTTCTTATTTGAAAGTGCCAAGTCCAAAATTTTTTTCAAAGGGTGAAAATTTTTTTTTTGTCTAGAAATTACCCAAAATGAATAGTAACGCGATTTGGGGCAAACAAAATTTTTTTCGCCAACCCGTCAAAAATTCAAAATGGCCGCCACATGGAAACCGGCGATTCAAGGGCAACAAAACTTATAAACATCATAAAGGTACATAAGGGGAATATTTTGAAACAATAATCTCAAAACTGATCAGACATTTTTCGAGAAAAGACAGGCCAGGTGCATATTTGAGCATTTCTCGACCCAAAAATGACTGTTTTGACCTTTCAAGGTCATCCAAGGTCAAATTCAAGGTCACCACACAAGTCGCCATATATGACTTTCCATTTGAAAGTGCCAATACCTAAGCTCTATCTTCAAGCGTTCTATGAGTACAGTCCCGGTAGCTCCCATTATGAAGGAAAAAAGTACCGAAAATTTTCTAAGTCCAAAATTTTTTTCAAAGGGTGAAAATTTTTTTTTTGTCTAGAAATGACCCAAAATGAATAGTAACGCGATTTGGGGCAAACAAAATTTTTTTCGCCAACCCGTCAAAAATTCAAAATGGCCGCCACACGAAGACCGGCGATTCAAGGGCAACAAAACTTATACACATCATAAAGGTACATAAGGGGAATCTTTTCAAACAAAAATCTCAAAACTGATCAGACAGTTTTTGAGAAAATGGCCGCCAAAGTCCAAAATTGGCCATTTTTCGTCAAAAATGGCCGCCATTTTAAGAAAAATGCGAAAATCAAAAAACTAAAAAATAGCCCCCTCTTGAAATATTTTTAGGCAACTCTGTGCAAAATTTCAGGAAAATCCGCCTGTAAACTTTAAAGATAAAATTAGCCCAAAGGCTAAGATAGGTTACCGGACAATTTTGGTTTGGCCATGGCAGCATTGGTAGGTAACAGACCTTGAGATTTACCAATCAAGGTTCGCAGTGTAAACATATGACCTTGGGATTCACCAATCAAGGTCATCCGTATGAACTTCGATGTAACCATTACATGTATGTGTGCGGCATTTGATATTCTATAAGTTGGGTGGAATCGTTTAGGTCGCTCAGGTCAATTTACACATTCCAAGTCAGACATTTGGCACTCAAGGTCATCTGACGTCAAGTTCAAGGTCATCATTAGTTGTGCCATATATGTCTTCCTATATGTTCATAATGCAAACATGAGCTCTATCTGCAAGCATTTCATCTACAAAGGCAAATCTGGGCATTTTTTGACCTCAAAATGGCTGTTTTGACCTTTCAAGGTCATCCAAGGTCAAATTCAAGGTCACCACACAAGTCGTCATATATGACTTCCCATTTGAAAGTGCCAATTTCTAAGCTCTATCTTCAAGCGTTCTATGAGTACAGTCCGGACAGCTCCCATTATGAAGGGAAAAAGTACCGAAAATTTTCCAAGTCCAAAATTTTTTTCAAAGGGTGAAAATTTTTTTTTGCCCTAGAAATGGCCCAAAATGGATAGTAATGTGATTTGGGGCGAAAAAAATTTTTTTCGCCGACCCGCCAAAAATTCAAAATGGCCGCCACACGGAAACCGGCAGATTTAGGGCAACCAAACTTTTACATATCACAGAGGTATATGAGGGGAATCTTTTGAAACCAAAAACTCAAAACTGATCAGACAGTTTTTGAGAAAATGGCCGTCAAAGTCCAAAATTTAGCGTTTTTCGACAAAAACGGCCGCCATTTTGAAAAAAATGCGAAAATCAAAAAACAAAAAAATACCTCCTTCTCAAAATATTTTTAGGCATTTTTGTGCAAAATTTCAGAAAGATTCGATTGTTAACTTTAAAGATAAAAATGTTAACGCCGGACGGACGGACGGACGGACAGGTGAACGGATGGGCGTTACGGGCAGACCCAATGTTAAATTTCCTATCTTAACTTTCCCCATAAGTCCTAAAAAAATCCCCATAAGACCGCACTTTTGGCTTAAACTGTGGTTGTGGGGCGTTTTCAGCTTTATTCCCCCTAAGAAATCCCCATAACTCCGTTCCGTTTGCCCGGACGGACGGACGACGGACGCAACGCCATGCCAATAGGTTATCGGACCAAAGGTCCGGTAACCTAAAAATGCGAATGTTACGTGATTTTTGTCCGTCCAAGTTAAGTAACGATCGCAGCGTATGTTCTACCTTCGATTACGTTACTCATTTTAGCAAGCACGTGTTTCTTTCGGGTCCCAGATGGCCACTGATCAAGCTGGTGATGACGACAACCAGAGGAGGTACATGGTAATCTTCACGAGAAAACTGTTCAACATTGTCGTCAGTCCGTCCAATTAATAACGATAGATGCATGTAACATTCGCAACTAAATAGTGCAACCTATTCTGCAGATACGTGTTCAATATCACGGATTTAAAGTCAATATTTTTGTAGAAACATCGCAGAATTGCGACTCCCGCCGTTTGGAATTTTCTTGTCATAGTGTGACGGATTCTGACATCTTTAAAGCATTCTCCTGGTGCGAACATTACACATGAGGACGGATTGGTGTTGCGAATGTTATAGAAAGGGGACAGACAACTGTATGCGAACGTTATCAACAGAAGACTTGCGATTTAGTAGTTGCTCTGTGATACTGCATTGCTATTTTATTTCGAGCGAAAACCTCCTGTGCAACAGGAAGAGTAACAAAATCACTAAATACATACTTTTGCTTTCGCTTTCGATTTTCCATCTGGTGAGATACTTTTCTATAATGCAATAATGCTAACGTTACATTTGAGGACGGACATTGTGGCAAACTTTATTGCTAGGACGGACACGATATATGCGAACGTTACTAAGCAATTGGAGGCATATATGCTAAACGTTCTTTCATATAACATCTTGGAAGTTCACTCATCTAAGATGAATATTACCATTCATATCGATAGAACGCAAAAACGAGAAGCAATTTAAATGTATGGGATGTGAATTTAAAAGAACCCTGAGTGCTATATGCTCAATATTCCTCCTATGTTGAGAATTGCATGATCCGTATATAGGTATGCATTTTTGGAATGAAACAAAAATTTCCTTCATACGGCTGGGATGTCGACAGTTCTTTACCTTTCGAAAGTACCTCAGTCCGCGTGAGCACAGTGTAAGGCCCTTCTCTAATGCCGTCGCCTGATTGGCTAGTTCAATGCCGTCAGAGTGACACGCCCACAACAAGTGTCAAAACGGCAGCCGCGATTTTTGATCGTGTGTCATGCCACATAAAACAGTCACTTCAGGTACAATAATTTAAGATCGTCGAGTGTTTCAATTGTAGGGGATTGGAAGACAACTACACAAGTAGATCTAACTGATTTATAGCGTTTATTCCATGTTGATACGTGTTTTGGAGCCTCAGGGGCAAAAAACCGAATCCCTCGGTTTTGTGCGAGATAGAGGATTGCCGGCACACCATGTACGCTTCCTAAGGGTAGATTAGAAGTTTGGAATAGACCTGGGGATGCCTCACACATTGAGGATTCCGTTTTAAGTGACGTCATGTCGCCAGATGTATGGTTGCCTGGGGAGACCACGCGCAGCGATATTGATACACGTGCTGGTTTATTTTGCGCCTGTGTAAGTCTAGACTAGTTTTGGGGAAAACAAAAATCCTGATGGTATTCCCTGGGATTTGGAGTAGAGATAGGTTTTGCTGTATGTACGCTAGGTCGGCAATTGCGATCTGAAAACGGGCTAAATTGACAGGGGTCCTGTTCAGCGTCGTTTTATGAAAACTTGGTAGATCTACTATCTATCATGCTCTACACAATGAAACGTTCCATTGAATTTACCTATCCCTTGCCACAGTGTTAACTCATTCACTGCCACGATAATTTTTGGGTTTCAAGGCCTGTGTGCCACATTAATTTTAGAAAATATGAAAAATTCCCGATTTTAGAAGTTATCGTTTTTATTCCAAGATCAATAATAACACAACCAACTTTTGATAATCAGCACATAATAAGACTGATTTCTTGAAAACAATAACAATATTCCAAGTATCAGCTCTTGCTATTTTCACATACTGTTCTCAATATATAGGGCATTACTCAGAATTTATGAAAATCCACTCAAATAATTTGGAAAACAACAAGTAATTGTCAGAAATCTGTCTGAATTTGTTCATATGGTCAACAAAAATGAAGTACTAACTAGCTAGGCAGTGCTAGAGGCGCCACCTATCGAATGGAATAGATATTTAATAAACGAAACTGAAACCAGGTTTTTTCATGTGGGGAATCCCCCCTGGCGAGATAACTCGTCGCCGGCACACAGATCGTGACGTTTGGGCGACGAGATAACTCGTCGCCGGCAGTGAATGAGTTAAGAGATAGCATGCTGTCAAATCGCCAATTTTCAAAGTGTGATAAAGCTACTTCAAATTTCTTCTCAATGGATGTGATATTTTTTTATCGTTCCCTGAGGGGATTTTCTTTGCTTTGGCAGTGATTACAGATGGTTCCTCAGTGCTGTTGAGCCGGCCGCGAGGAAGTTTCTTCATTCAATGGGGAGGATAGGAAACGTTTCATTGTGCTCTATACTATAGTGACGAAGATTTTCTTGAAGGACTATAATTATACTGTCATACCCTATCAACCATGCTATCAACCGCTAAGCCCTATTTTTCTTTTGAAAGGTGAAATGCAGATCCGAAGTGGCCCAATTAACATTGATTTAAATGCATCAAATAATTGGGTTTTCAACCCCTAAGCCCCCGCTGACTGCCTAAGTTAGGCCGTGGCCTGGATTATCGCCCATTTACTTGAAGTTGAAGCAGTTCTAGAGGCACACCTTACCTGCTAGCCGCGACACGAAAAAACTATGAATCATCGCACAAAATAATTTTTGTTGTTAGAAGTAGCGCATTTTCATTTTAAAACCATGGCGCTCTAGATCTAGTCTTTACTCGTCTCCAGTCCTTTCTCAAGTTTGCCGCATTCTTGCGGGCCAGTAGATCTATGTATGAACTCCGGACGCGGACACGGACCCGGATTAGACGGTCACCACGGTTTCACTGGATGCAAACCTGATGTAGATTACCCCGATACAGTGGAATGCAGTGTGAGTTTTCAAGATGGACGGATTTTTTTCTGTTCCAATATTGTTTTTATAAAATATCCAGTTTTACGGATATATACGTACATGTATGAACTTTTAGTGCCCCACACGGATCAAAGTTGCCTTAGCCTATTGTTTTTTTTAACGAGGCCAACATCTTATGGGCTGTGAAAAGGCCATTTATGAGAACAATTCTTATGAACACTTTTTTCATTGTTTACATTCGGGAATCTTCACTGGTTTGCTTTTAAAAACAATTTTATAGTGCCTGAATGCTTGTTGAACCCTTATGTTCTGCCCTATGCTGAATGTAAACATCCTCCCCAACTAGTCTAGTAACACTGCTCAATAGTCAAACCCACGATTCCTAGACCTAGACTCGCTCCAGAAGTCGCTGGCATACGCCACCAGGAGAGTGAGCTCAACCTGTCAACTAGCATAGCAGGTACGATGATGTCCACCAGGTCGACCAGGAGCTAGAAGTGCTGAACAGCAGCAGCTAGTGTCATTGCCACCAGCGGGACCTGCACGGAACACCAGACGAAACTCAGGACGAGCAGCTGCCGAGGTTGATGACCGAGGTAACAGAACCCCCAATCTAGATGCTGAAACTACAAGATCCTTAACTTATAAGTTATGTGGCGATTTTGCCCTAAGATCGCGACAGGTGATTGTAAAACTACATGCCATTTATGTGGCCTTTTCTGTCTTGGCCTTGTTTTGACACGCTCCGTTCGAGCGGGCGTTGCTACGGCAACGCATTGTAATTTACGTTTTTCCAGTAAACTATAACAATGGTTTGATTACACCTCGCGTGCGTCCTTCAGTTTGTAGAGTATTATATATACACTGGCAGCTACTCGATCGGGGAGATTGTCCGAGAGAGAGTGAACAGGACGCACGCAAGGCTCGCCATGAGCTTTGCGTTCCCTGGTCGTGAGTAGAGGCCCCTTGGGGCCCTGGGGACAATTTCCATAGGGGGGCCCGGGCTGGGAGAGACGAGTTGCTGACTCGGGGGCGCAAGCCCTGTGGATCGCCAGTTCTCTCCCTTCCCGGGACGGTGTGACGTAGGCTCTGGCTAGTTCGTCGGACTGTACGGGGTTCCGTCCCCGAGGCAGACCGCAGCTCGCCAGGCCCCTCCAGCTAACACCGTAGTGATGAACTAGTTTCTGAACGGTGTCCGTAGGCCTGGGTGTGTCGGGTGGGCTGTTACCTGGTTACCGTAAATGCTAGAGTGGTTACCGTGTCCGCAGTGACCTCCGGTGAGCGGCGCCGCCGCAAGGATCCGGAACAGCGGATGCGCGTCCGCAAGGACTCGTGGTGAGAGGACTATCATCGAGGATCCCGAAGAGCGGATGAATGGGAGAAAAGCACTACAAAAGAAACAGTCGCCAATCCCCAATACTCCTACAGCATACAAATCCCGGCCTACGCATCAGATGCCAGGCGGGGATGTATGAGGCACTAAAGAGAGCTGTGCCAGTGTACTATACAAAAATAGGTGATGCTGATCATCCATTACTCCGAAGTCAAAACATCAACAAGGACAAAGACGGTAACAATGTAGGAATGACTCTCCGTGTGGAAGAGGAAAATGATGGTGGAAAGCTGACGTATACCATAAATATGTACCACACAACAACTTCAATGCTAGTCAATGGACCGGGTGAACACAACTTCAGACACCGAGATCTACAGGGCCTGATGAATATAGTCACCAGTGCAGAGACATCATTTGGAATCTCCACACGAGCCCTGAATCTGTATCTGAAGAAGGTAATAGATGCGTACGAGGCTGAAATGACTGGTAACAAGAGGAAAGATGGGTGTAAACATGCGGGCATATGGAATGCCACACAACAACAGAGGAAAAAATCCTTCCATATCCCACACCCCACTCCATGTACCATTGACAATGCCAGTAGACTGCTTACTGATGACGTAGGTGCCCCTTAGGACACACCGGACAGCCAAGTGGAGCACTGTATTGTATGTGACATGCCATGTATAGATGCTTCCGTCTTCTGTGACACCTCAGAACATTGGGTCCACTACACACGTGAAGGTCTAGGAGCACAGGACATTGAGAAAATAGAGGGCCGCTCAGACGACACATACGAGTGCAATGCCTGGTGGGACCAAGTAGCTCAGACTGACCTTGACCGAACCCAAACAACATCACCTACTAACATGGTACAAAGGGGAAGTTATGCATCTCCTGCAATAAACCGACAACAAATTGTCTGCACAACCACTGGTACTACCCTAACTCGAGTGACCACTGATCCTGACCCTGCTAGAAGCCAGACTGCCATCAGTATGGCTACACAACAGAGCACTCCTCTAATAAATACAATGACACACATGCCCTCAAGAACGACAACTACAGCGCTGCAACAGACCATCATGAGTACGTCTCCATTAAGTATTGGTGAAGTACAAGAAGCTCCTGCTCAGAATGAAGATGCTGTACCTGGCGGGGTCCCAACTACCAGTAGCACAATAACAACTGCATGGAGTACAGTACAGCTGAATACCAGTCCTATGATGTCTAGGCAGTTTCAACAACAGCAAACAGGCCAGGTGTTGAGCACAGTCGGTGGTGTCACACCCCCAGACCGGCTACAGAATCAGCCAACACTATCTGTATGTCGTGGGACACAGCCTCCAGAGACTCTGCACGAATCTATGGTATGCGGGATCACTAACATCACACCAAGTGCCACAGGTGCAGAACCACACACAAGGAACAACCAGTCTGGCCAAGAGGAGAGCTGACACTACCTCTGCCATAGCAACCAATACGCAGAGTATGCGGGGAACACGGAAAAAGAAACAGACATTGCCAGCAACAAACACCACGAACACCAACCCCATAGATCTGAATGTTGTGAATACTGAACATCAAGAGGAGAAGCACGCTCTCCTGCAGGCATGGGACATGGAACTAAAGGCCAGGGAAAGAGCCATCAACACCAAGGAGAGATCGGTCAAACAGCATGAACAGGCTGTTATAGAACAAAGTCAGCAGATCTCCACTATGAAGTCTCTCATCTCCAAACTTGAGGAGGACATCCGAACCCTCAAAGACGAGAATCGAAACCTCCGTCTGAAAACTCTACTAACGTGTACATAAGGAGACCGGTGCTACCCACAGCCAACGATGCAACACCAGCAAGCACAACCACAGTATATTCCATACGGTAGTGGCCTCAAAACGTAATTGGGCTCCGAGTGTTAGAGCGGGTGGTGGAGGTACAAAAAGATGTGGATCGGCTATGGCACATCATCGACCACAGACTGTGCTCAGATCAGGCACCTAGATCCTACAAACTGAACAGGAGAAGATCTACTGTCAACAACACACGGTATGGCCCATCCTGCAAGCACACAGCTCACAAGATGACGAGGGCTGGAACTACAACAGGTGGAGTGGATCATCACCACGGAGTGCCCCAGTCTGAGGTGATTAAGTACAGTCATGGCCATCCTAGTTTAACAGTATCACCAGGTAACATCCCACAATTGAGCCCTCAACCCTCTGGAAACCTTGAGCAGGCACAAACCTTGGGAACAACACACCATGTGACACAAACAGATGGACACATACTTCCAATGTCCAGATAACAGAGGAATGCTACAGAAGCAAGTGTCCCAAGGCGCAGACAGACCCATGGAAACCAGCAGTGCCAGGGAACGCACCAGAACTGACATCACCCCATACTGCGGACCAGGTGGTGACAAACGCACACACCAGTGAAGGCACATCACCATTACCAAGTGTGAGAGAACACATGGTCACAGAACAGACAGATGAAGATCTCACAGCCGGCCACTCCCTGAGTGTCTATGAGGGAGGTGGCCAGGGTGTGCTAGCGGCCAGGGCCCGCGTGTGTGGGGGACCCACCTCAAATGGGGGCTCAGATCCCACACACAGCCACTGACCCCCAGACTGACAGCCACCCAAGAGGTGGACTGGCTGTGGCCCTGAGAAGCTCGTCTTTTTTAGAGATGGGATGCCAAACCAACAGCAGAAGATAACATCTAGCGAACGACAAATCACCTTCTGCTCGCTAAATGTTGAAAACATCAAAACTAATCATGTCTACATCAATGAGCTTGTGAACACTTTTTACATCGTATGCCTACAACAGGTGGAGTGGATCATCACCACGGAGTGCCCCAGTCTGAGGTGATTAAGTACAGTCATGGTCATCCTAGTTTAACAGTATCACCAGGTAACATCCCACAATTGAGCCCTCAAACCTCTGGAAACCTTGAGCAGGCACAAACCTTGGGAACAACACACCATGTGACACAAACAGATGGACACATACTTCCAGTGTCCAGATAACAGGGGAATGCTACAGAAGCAAGTGTCCCAAGGCGCAGACAGACCCATGGAAACCAGCAGTGCCAGGAAACGCACCAGAACTGACATCACCCCATACTGCGGACCAGGTGGTGACAAACGCACACACCAGTGAAGGCGCATCATCATTACCAAGTGTGAGAGAACACATGGTCACAGAACAGACAGATGAAGATCTCACAGCCGGCCACTCACTGAGTGTCTATGAGGGAGGTGGCCAGGGCGTGCTAGCGGCCGGGGCTCGCGTGTGTGGGGGACCCATGCACCTCAAATGGGCCTCAGATCCCACACACAGCCACTGACCCCCAGACTGACAGCCACCCAAGGGGTGGACTGGCTGTGGCCCTGAGAAGCTCGTCTTTTTTAGAGATGGGATGCCAAACCAACAGCAGAAGATAACATCTAGCGAACGACAAATCACCTTCTGCTCGCTAAATGTTGAAAACATCAAAACTAATCATGTCTACATCAATGAGCCTTATGAACACTTTTTACATCGTATGCCTACAAGAGCACTGGTTATGGACGTTCGAGCAAAGAAAAATGGAAGAACTAATCCCAAATACACGGTATGCCATCAAGTCATGTGATCAGGGAGTCCAGACTCCCTTACGGCAGCATAGAAGGGGCCATGCTGTTGTAGCCATCATCTGGAATCCAGAGCTCGACATCATGCACCCAGTAGTACCAGAAGGAACTGACAGGGTCCTTGTGCTCAGTATTGGACGAAAGGACAAGCCCTTTGATGCACTGAGAGCTGGTGCTGTATCGGGAGACGCTCGACAGTATATATGAAATCACACAAAAATATACAGATGTAAAGAACCTGATCTGGCTTGGAGACCTTAACGGATCACTGACACGTGATAACCCTTGTGCCAGAGACCGAATCCTGATGGACTTCTGCTCGGATGCTGGGTACAGAGCCCGCAGTGACCTTAGTGTTAACACCTACTACCACAACAACCACCAAGCCACGTCACGGATCGATGACATCATCACGCTCGGGAACAACACACGAGTCTGTAATGTTGCAGTACAGGTGCGCCATCATGCCAACACATCTACACTTGATCCATTAACAGCAGAGCTCTCTCTTGAATGGGCGTATACCAAGGGGAAGGAAACCAACCGAAATGACCCCAGTGCCAAGCCGGCCTTGGTGAGGATCCAGTGGGAGAAGGTCGACCTTGAACTGTACAAGGAGACTACGGCCGACAACCTCCAGACTGCCCTTGACAGTGCAGAAGATGACTGCCCGCCTGAGATCCTGATCGAGAGAGTTAACAACATACTCTATGAGGCAGCACTAGCATCGTCCTCTCAACGTCCACGAAAACCGGCCAAATGACGGAAACACCAGGTAGAAATACCAGGTAGACCCTCCACTGGTTCAAGCCATCAAAGACAACAAGGCAGCATTCTGGGAGTGGAAGTGCGACAACAAGCCAACAGAGAACAACTCGCCATCCTATAGGAAGATGATCCAGTCCAAGAAGACCTGCGCAGGCTCCAGAGACAACTTGCAGCAACAAAGAGAAAGCAAAAGCTCGCGAGTATGATGGATGTTAGCCCTAGCAACCAATCTCTGTTCTACAGTATCGTCTGGGGACAGAGATCATGCAACAACACCACGGCCATTGACTTCAATGGGAACATGTGCACAGGGACAGACCTCCTTCAGGCATGGGCGTCCTACTTTGAGAGCCTGGCAATCCCCTCCCAAAACACACCGTACTGCTCCAACCACAGAAAATCTGTAGAGATACAGAACCTT
Organism: Terebella lapidaria; assembly: GCA_949152475.1. Lineage (NCBI taxonomy): Eukaryota > Metazoa > Annelida > Polychaeta > Terebellida > Terebellidae > Terebella > Terebella lapidaria. The sequence goes on from OX424569.1 coordinate 20,722,755, forward strand.
CTGTTGGAGGAGCAGTACTCCTGATCAGAGAGGAGCACGTTGTTTCCCGAGGTACACAGTGACGTCCATGAGTGACGTCCATGACATGCTGAAGTGTAGCCATGACATGCTGTGTAGCCATGCTGAAGTGACTGAAAAACAACAAAGTGCCAGACATGTGGGGTATATCATCTGAACATTTTAAGTATGCAGACCCGATCCTGATGAACATACTTGCACTAGTCATCAACAAGATATTGACCAGCCGGAAAATACCAGTCCCACTGAAACGTGGTGTGATAACGCCAGTGTACAAAGGCAAGCGAGACAGAGGTGCATCAGACAACTACCGGAGGATTACAGTGACGTCACTAATCAGGAAGCTGGTAGAAAAGGTCCTGGTCCAGCCCATGAAAGAGATCCTGTCCCCGAACCTGAATAAGTTGCAACGAGGATTCTGTTCTGGTTCGTCCTCAATTAACACAGCCCTCCTGGTTACGAAGGCGTGTGCAGAAGCTCTGGACCAGAAAGCACCATTCTACGCTGCTTTGTTGGATGCCTCAAAAGCCTTCGACGTGGTATGGCACCAAGGAATGCTCCTCAAGTTGAGCCAGCTGCGTGTAGCAGAGGATCTGTGGCTCCTATACAAAGACCTATACGATCAGATGAGCTCTGCAGTAAAATGGGATGGAAAGCTCTCTGGCGAGTTCACAGAACAGCAGGGGGTCCTCCAAGGAGGAATACCATCGACAGAGCTTTTTAAAGCAAGGGGTGATGCCCTCCTCCATCGACTAGAGCGGAGCCGCCTGCAGCGCACGCGCAAAAAATACCTTAAAATATTTCCAGGAAAGGCTTTTTTTAGTTTTTCGATTTTCACATTTTTTTCAGAATGGCGGCCGTTTTCGACGAAAAATACCTGATTTTGGACTTTGGCTGCCATTTTCTCAAAATCTGTTCAATAACTTTTTTTCTTTTTGATACATAACATTCCTAACATTTGATACATATACATGATGTGTATAAGTTTCGTTGCACTTGAATCGCTCGAAGTGGACTTATCGGAATACATGTATGTTTGTGTTTCCATGCCATGTGTCACGTTCCCAGTTGTAAAACAAGTTTCCATGTGGACTAAATAAAGTATCTATCTATCCATAACGCGATATGGATCGATCGTTTTTTTGGCATAATGTCACATGATGATAGATAGTACTATAAGTCTTAAAATTAAAGTATAATCGAAACAAATTTTCAATATCTTATAGCCTAAGTGTCATTCATTTCACACAACAAAAATTAGCTATAAAACTCCATTAGTGGGGTTTTGTATCGGTGTTGAAACTATCTACATGTCCTAATGTTGCAAAAAATAACTTCTCCAATTTTACACTTTCCAGAACCAAATTTTGTGTGAATGAACCTTTAAAAAATCTATCAAAAAATAGAACAAAAAACAATTGAAAAAATTAGTTTGAAATTTCGAGAAATTTGGGTCTTGTCAGAAGGTGCAGGCAATGTTATACCCTGGAGACACGGTTGCTGAAATTGAGGTTTCGAAATTTTCAAGTTGACTTTGTAAGTCCAAAAATGTGCAAAATTTCGAAACAAAACTTGAATATGATAGAAACTAATATAGTCTAACATATCTGAGAGTTTCAAGTTTTTTTGTAGACAAAATTGACATATAATATATTTTTTCAAATCTTTAGAAATACGTGTCCTTTTGCCACATTTTTATGTCCTTTTGTCACATTTCAATAGGTAAATATTAAATAATTCCTGTAAATGTTCACATATTTTCACGAAATTTTTATTGCTGCATGGTAGTGATATACTGCAAAAAATACACAAATTTTACACATTTTGGTTCAAAATTGCAGCCATTTCTTGTCCAATTGACACATTTTCTTCAATATCTCCAAGAGTATTTATGTCAATAATTTGATTTTTTTTCATAATGTGTATTATTCAGTTCTACGGCACATAAAAAAAACCCAACACTGTTTTTGTCAAAAAAATATATGACTTTTTCCTATTTTCGTCAATTTTCACTCTACAAGCGTGATTTTCACATATGTATACCTCCTACCAGAGATGTCTTGCGTCAAAAAAATTCAGTTTTTTTATACAAAAATAAACATTTATTTTCGAAATATTTTCTGTGAAAATGAGATAGATAGATGGTCAATGAAGCATTTGTACAACATATTGTGTACATTTGTCACACATACTTTGCTGCCATCTGGCGAACGTGAAAATATGCTCTCCAGATTCTTGTAGCAAAAGGACAATGGCATGCGACAATAGTACTAGTAACAGAACTATCTATCTATCATGTGTAGCAAAAGTACATGTTATGTGACATTAGTACCAGTTACAAAACTATCTATCTATTACATGTAGCAAAAGTACAATGCTATGTGACATTAGTACTGGCAAACAGAACTATCTATCTATCTATCATGTGTAGCAAAAGTACCATGTTATGCGACATTAGTACTTTCATGGAATACAAACTATCTATCTGCAGTGGTCTACGATCTATCTACTAAGCATGATGTACTTTTGTCACAGGTAGATGGCAAAAGTGACAATCGGACATTTTGCAACAAAAGGACACTCAAATGAGACAAAAGGACAAGATGTGACAATCGGACTGCAACAAAAGGACACAAATGGGACATTAGGACACTCAAATGGGACATTCGGACACAACATGTACGAAAGTCACAATTGCCTGCAACAAAAGGACACAAATGCGTGACATAAGGACAGATCGCGATACCTATCCATCCATCTATCATGTGTAGCAAAAGTACCATGTTATGCGACATTAGTACTTTCGTGGAATACAATCTATCTATCTGCAGTGGTCTACGATCTATCTACTAAGCATGATGTACTTTTGTCACAGGTAGAGGGCAAAAGTGACAATCGGACATTTTGCAAAAAAGGACACTCAAATGAGACAAAAGGACAAGATGTGACAATCGGACTGCAACAAAAGGACACAAATGGGACATTAGGACACTCAAATGTGACATTCGGACACAACATGTACGAAAGTCACAATTGCCTGCAACAAAAGGACACAAATGCATGACATAAGGACAGATCGCGATACCTATCTATCTATCTATCTCCCCATCTATCTATCTATTTTGGCCCAAACTTGGCCCAAATAGGACTTTCCCATGTTAAATTCTCCTATGCTTTATAATGGGACACATTATTGCTGATATCTCACTTAATATTGCGATTAGAGACTAGGAATCAATTGTGAACATATGGGAAATGATATATGCTGAATATTGTCGTGACCTTGAATTTGACCTTTGACTTCATTTTCAAGGTCAGAGCTCAAAATGGCTAATATCTCATTTATTGTCGATTTTACAGCTTAGGAATCAATTGTGAACATATAGGAAATGGTATATGCTGAATATTCTCGTGAATTTGAATTTGACCTCTGACCTCATTTTCAAGGTCAAGACCACAAAATGGCTAATATCTCGCTTATTATCGACTTTACAGCTCAGGAATCAGTTGTGAACACGTAGAAAATGATATATGCTGAATATTCTTGTGACCTTGAATTCGACATTTGACCTCATTTTCAAGGTCAAAGCACAAAATGGCTAATATCTCGCTTATTGTCGACTTTACAGCTTATGATTCGATAGTGAACAAATAGGGAATGATATATGATGAATCTTTCGGTGAACTGGAATTGACCTTAAACTTCATTTTCCATGTCAAAGAAAAAAATGGCTAATATCTCGCTTATTATCGACTTTACAGCTTAGGAATCAACTACGAACGGGAAATGATGTATGCTGAATATTCTCATGACCTTGAACTTGATTTTTGACCTCATTTTCAAAGTCAAATCACAAATGCCTAATATCTCACTTATTATCAACTTTACAGCTTAGGAATCAATTGAGGTCAAACTCCAAATGATATATGCTGAATATTCTCGTGACCTTGACTTGACCAATGACCTTATTTTAAAGTTTCCTTTGATCTGATTTTCAAGGTGACAGGACAAAATGGCTAATCTCACTGATAGACTTCATAGTGTGGGAATCAATGAAGGACATATAGAAAAGGTTATACGCCAAGTATTCTGCCACAGGACAAAATTGCTAATATCTCTCTGTTTATTTAAGGTGTGATTGCACGTAACTTACCGGTGACTGCACTGAGGCACTTTTCCATTGACTTATAATGTGAAAGTAAAGGTAACAAAATCACCAAAGCAACACAATCCCCTGACCTAAAACTTGGCTAGCACACACATATATACTCATGGATGATGAACCGAGACATGGTTTCATAAATGCTATCACGAAAGCTGTGCAATTTGATGATTAGATAAATCATTTTATACGTTTCACCAAAACGAAGATTCGAGTGTTCTGCTTGACAAGCACTGGCTGTTGCATATATTTATTCCTTGTTGTCGTCAAAATAATGAGAATATCTAGGGCTATACTTTCTGTGAGATGAATACAATGAGCTGAAAATTCATAATCCCAAACACCTCGGTGCACCCGAGTGGATATCACCCTTGAGTTTTACTGGCCTCACTAGCTATTTGCTGCACAGCATAATCCTTTCGCTCGCATTGTTGTGAGTGTATCTTGTAGACTGAGAAATAGGTCGGAAGATGACATATGAAAACGATGAATTTAACAAATTTAACATTGCTTAGTACGAAACAGAGTCTCGGTTAGTAATCCTTGATGGCTAACAATCAAAAAGGCAAAGTTTCACGTTGGTTGGAAGTGTGTAAATTCATGAATTTGTTACCTTTATATTTACATTATAAATGAATGGACAGCTGGTCACTGCCAGGTTCATGACGATCACATGCAATCAATCCTTAAATTACCACTTAGCAATGAACTGTGGACATGATATATGCTTAACATTATATATGCTGAATATTCTCTTGACCTTGAATTTAACCAGTGACCTGGCTAACATCTAAAATATTAAACATATATTGTCCGGTAACCTATCTTTGGCCCTTGGCCTAATTTTTAAAGTTGTTTTTATGGACTTGAAGGATCTCAAAACTGATTTTACATCACATGTGATGGTTCTCCTGGAAGAGGAGGAATATCAACTACAAGACAAGACAAGGTAACTCATCCCAAGATGGCCACGGGAAAGAACCCGTCAAATTGATATTGGCGATTACAGATTATTTACGAGGCTTTGGTTGAAAAACTGTTCATAATTACACAATACTGGTTATAGTTCTTGACATACAAGGGTCGTTGTTCATTTATTAAGCTGGAAAAGGCGTTTAGAGCGATTGTTTTTTTCGAAGGGATGTAGCTAACGGAAAGGTTCGCTAACAAAAATAAGATGTAGGTAACGTGTATGGTAAGATGTAGGTAACAGATTATTCACGAGGAAATTTTACAAGGTATATTGAGCGATGAATTCAATACACGCCGGTTTACTACGGATTATTTTTTTTCTCACATTAGCAGGTTCAACGACTTTGGCGATGGAGGTCGGGAATAGGGTAATTAGATAATCATTTGGTATTGAACAGTGCATTTGACACATTCTTGCAAGGGTAATGCAAGTAAAACTATTGTAAAGTTTGACGCCGTCCGCTATCCCGGTTCCTCGTAGATGAGCCGCTTGTAAAGTGTCTGTCCAGTGTGTATGGATAATCCGAGTAATTGTACCTCGATCAACACAATGACAACAACGTGAGGAGCAAGCAACAACCAACTATTTTTAATCTGGTTAAGGGACCATATCAAAACATACAAAGTGACAACACATTACATCCCCCTTGTTTCAAAGGAAAATAATATACATGGTGTAACGTTCGACGCCCACGGCGCACAGGGCGCACGTGGCGGGCGTTGGTAATTACTAGAACTACAACCAGGTAACAGTCCGTCCGTCATACATCACATCATAACACATTACCATCACCATCATCATCACTAACATCAACAACATCATATAAAACATACATATTACATAGTTATGTTAATGTAGCCGTGTGCGGAGCCTGAGATACCATGGGAGCAGCACCACAGGACTCGCGCACGTGGGCATGTTGCTGGCCAGCCTCGCCGACGGCACTGCCGCAGGGATAGAACCATGGACAGCCCGACGGTCTGCCAGAGCCTGTGTCGCACCATCCCAGGTGGGAGACCGGTGATCCAGAGGGCATACCCCCCCCCCCCCGAGTCATCAAGATCTTCCTCACCTGGGCCCCCTATGGAAGTCGTCCGCGAGGCCTGACTGGCCTTTACCCGAACAGGGACAAGGAGCTAATGGTGTGAGTTCACCTGTCATGCTCAGTCTCTGGACAACTCCAGCCACATAAAATGCGACCACAGTATTTATACTAGAGGTGAGAGCACACGAGATGACGTAAACAGCCATTGTTCAGTACAGTGGATAAGAGGATTAGAGAGCGTTGCTTTGCAATTGTCCAAAACAAGACCGAGAAACAAGCGTGTTTAACAAAGAATCACCTACCGTGATCTTTGGGCTAAATCGCCACATTACCCCCTTCTTACAATATTGGTCCCCGACATGCTCCGCCCACGCCCAAAACTCCCCAAAACACGACGGGAGCATCGCATGGCGGAACCAGAAGGAAGGAAGGTGAGCGGCACCCGTAAGTCGTGGTGCAAAGACTCAGACCTTAAGAGTCCGTTTTGGAAGAATGGTGAACGACCCCTGGACTCACGGACTATACTGAACACATTCCTGAATTTAAAATAAACCCTAATAAACAAGCTAAAATTTTGACCGAGGTAATCCAAAAAGGATGATGACCTTGGAAGGTCATCTGCCGAAAGGGGCGATGTGTCGAGTCTTTGGAAGATCTTTATGGTTAAACTTTAAATTTAGAAATTTAGTAAAATGACACACCGAGCGATCAAAAGTGGTAGTACCTCTAAAAAGTGTTGCCGGCCGGCCGGCTCTGGCAAGTCCGCGCGGACATAAATGTACCCGCGGACAGCTGTCTCGGACAGCTATCAAAGCCAATGCGGCTTGCCGCGTTGACTGCCAGTATCTGCATACTGCAACCTGGCTAGGCCAGTGTGAAGACGCACGGACGGACGGACATCCCCAAATATATGTAGATGCCTGAATACCCACACATCTCCGGACACGGCCCGCACAAGGAATGCACAACTAGCAAAACACTCGCAATCCAGCGCCGCGGCAGCGGACGAAATGCGAGTGGCACAATGTAAATGTGCAAACAACTGGAGATTAATAAAAATCCGGGTACGACATTTTACATACATATATATATGCAACAAATGTTGACAGCAATTCTATCCGTGCAGCAGTGCACGTGGTGTCGCTGAAAACTTCTGTCTGGTTCTGTCTCCAGATCCAGACAATCACCATAACATGGCTTATTGACCTTATCCGATGATAATGACAGGGATTAAAGACCACAAAGTATGCTACGCATGTAGAATACGACCTCCTTCTTAGAAGGAGGCCGGGGTTTCAGTCATTCCGGCCGGACCGCGTTTTGTAAGGTGCGATCCGGACGAAAATGAGCGTCACCCGGTGCCACGCCTGGTCTGCACGTGCGAACTTAACAGCCGGTTCATCAAACACAATGGTTAAACGGTTTCCTGCTGCTAGAAACCTTATCCTACTATAAACAACCTTATAGTAGTGGCTCATGGGTGACAACGCACAGAAATGTGTCATATGAAAGCGTCCGGAGTGCCGGACGAGTCATGCGGACGAACCGCGGACATCAGTCCTCACATCCGGATACTCTCCCCGCGTCCATATGCCAGTACCCCAAATCCGTGAGAAGGCGCTTCTCCCATAGCGGACGTAAATCCCAACCTCAGTCTGGCCATATCTGAGGCTGTCCCAGGACCAAGGGGCGTCCAGCAAATCCACAAAAGTGGTCTGGCCAGCATAGGCGTTGGATTAACTACGCCGGACAAGAGTCCACATGATGTGGATAGGCTTGCTGCACGTCCTTAGCACTAGAAACTATGGGAGGCGGATGCGCGGTGGTGGCGTTATGACGCAAAGTCGATCTGCTCACACCTGCGGACCACCACAAAGTGATGATCGCGGCGATGGGCAGTCCAGACTCTTGCCTAGCGACCTAAAATGCATCCTTGGGGTGATAGATGGATACCACACTGTGTTGCCAGTGGCAACACATGTTCGAATCTATGACACACTGTCATTTCCATTCATTTTATTTACTTTCTTTTTATGGAGTGTCCCGGAGGAGCAGGCAGTCCCCAGGGACGAGGGAGTGGAGACACTGTGACGCTAGGCTACGATGGAACGCCGTCGGACTATCCTGGTCACGGTACCAATGTAACGTTTGACGCCCGCGGCGGGCGTCAGTAATTACTAGAACTACAACCAGGTAACAGTTCGTCCGGACGAGTCCGGCTGTCATACATCACATCATAACACATCACCATCACCATCATCATCACCAACATCGACAACATCATAAAAAACATACATAGTACATAGTTATGGTAATGTAGCCGTGTGCGGAGCCTGAGATGCCATGGGAGTGGCACCATAGAAGTCGCGCACGTGAGCATGTTGCTGGCCAGCCTCGCCGACGGCACTGCCACAGGGATAGAACCCTGGACAGCCCGACGGTCTGCCAGAGCCGAGTCATCAAGATCTTCCCCACCTGGGCCCCCTATGGGAAAGGTAGAATTTACCTTTCTAAGCATCTGTTATGCATGCAATATATGAATCAAGTTATGAAACATAGTGTCAACTTCACATCGTCTCTATGAGCCTTGTTGGAGCTTTCCCGGAACGAGAGGGTCAACTCCTTCGCTTTTCCTCAGAGTCTACATCTTGAAACCTGTCAGGCCTGGTGCCAATCTTGTCAGGTGCATGATTCCTGTGTCAGCGTCAATCCAGACACATCGTCATCACTGGCTGTGTTGGTCACCGCAGGTGGTGGAGTGTCATCGCTGCATGGTGGTGTTACTGGACGTGCTGACAGTTCTTTCAGGAATTGCTGTGACACCGTGTGTCACGGCGGACGGGAAGTGTCCAAAACAAAAGTAGTGTTTACAAAGAATCTCCTGCCGTGATCTTTGGGTGAAATGGCCACATTACCCTCTTCTTACAATGTTGGTCCCCAACATGCTCCACCTGCGCCCAATACCTACGAACGCACTCTACAATTTGGTATAAGCTCAATAAACAAGCTGAAATTTTGACCTAGGTAGTATAAAAAGGACGCCGAAAGGGACAGTGTGCCGGAAGATCTTTACAGTTAAACTTTAAATTTAGAAAAACGCCACACTGAGTGATCAAAAGTGGTAGTACCTCTAAAAAGTGTTGCCGGCCGCCAGGCCAGCCGGCTCCTCAGACCCGCGGAGGCGGTCCAAGGCAGAGTGGAGCCACGGGAAATGACTCCAGCATGCCGCTGCGTCTCCGCAGCGACGAGGCTGCACTAGCTTGACTCCTCCATCGGCTGCTTGTCCGCGCCGTCCTTCTTGTTCGGGGACGGTGGATCCCGACGCGCAAGAGCGGGGCGCTCCAAGAACGGGGCCGGGAGCTGAAACTCCGGCCACGTGGGCAGACGTGACAGGCCAGGAGGCGGTTGCAGGGGCTTGAGAGGTGAACCCTTCATGCCTGGTACCAGCAGAGCAGCCAAAACAGAGGCGGGTAGACCGGCCGCGCCTAAGTCTGCGACGGCGGCCAAGATTGTTGTCCCGGGTGCGTTGTTTTCTTGACGTCCGTTCTCCCCATTTCTGGACTAGAATGGGAAAAATCGCCAGCTCCAACGCAGCATCCGACCGCTGTGCAATCGATTGCGAGAGGGCAGACGACATTGAGTCATCAACGCCCTGTTGCAGGAGTGCTTGAGCAGCCTGCTGCTCACAAGAGTCTGATAGCTCTCCAGGCTACGCCGGGTACTTTCCATAAGGCCCTGGTCATGTGCAAGGTGGCACGTGACATGTGAGGCTTCAGCTCGGTACCGGCTAAGCCATTCCAGAGAGCGGTCCATCTCCGCAACGAGGTACTCTGTCGCTGAGGTGAGTCTCACCCGCTGGGGGTGATCCCCGGGGCCCTTTTCCCAAGCGCGCACCAGCGGCGCAACCCCGGAGGACCCCAGACTACTGATAGCCTGGTGCACCGGCAGGTTCAGCAATGCCGGATCCGACGGTGTCCGTTCCTGAACATCATGGGGATGACCGGCCTCCTGGCTCACAGACTCGTGGACTAACTTGTGTAGTAGGTTTTGGGGTAGGCCGTACAAGAGAGAGTTGCAAAAGTCAAGTTTCGAGACTACTGTAGCTTGAACTAAGCTTTTGGTACACTGTGTGTTTATCAGCCCACGAATCCGTCCTATTGATCGGATGTTCTGGTAACAAGACCTGCAAATGGCACTTCTTTGAGCTTGCATGGACAGGTGGCTGTTGAACATGACCCCAAGGTTGCGCACATTATCAGATGACAGGACTGTTGTTCCTCCGATTTGTTTGAGAGCGTGTGATGATATCCACTCGCGGAGGTCACGAATGCATGCCTCAAGGTGTTGGATGATGTGAGACGCATCCCCTAGAACACGGGGGTCAAAGGAGGCATATACCTGGCAATCGTCAGCATATAGATGGTAATGGATGTTATGCTGTCGAATGATGTCGCCTAATGGAGTTGTGTAGATGCTGAAGAGGAGCGGGCCTAACACGGACCCCTGAGGGAAGCTTGTTCCCTGGGGAACGCTTGTTTCCATCAAACATAACAGTCTGCTGTTGCATGTGGAGATACAACTGGATCCATCTAAGAGCCAGTCCCCAGACCCCGAACCTGTTGAAGAGGAGATCAATGAGCATTTGATGGTCGATAGTGTCAAAGGCTCCTGACAAGTCCAGGAGGACAAGGATGGACACCAGTTTGTTGTCAGCAGCCTTTAGGAGATCAGATTTGACCTTTAACACTGCCATCTCGGTTGAATGCCGGGGTCGATACGCTGATTGGAGGTCATCCATGAGATCATTTGCACGAAAGTGGTCAAGAAGTTGCCGGGCTATTATCCGCTCAAGCACTTTTGATACATAGTGAAGATTGGATATGGGCCTGTAGTTTTTTAGAAGCAGCGGGTCAAGGTGTGGCTTCTTGAGTACAGGCATGACCAGAGCCAACTTGAAAGCAGGTTGGACATACCCTTGCTTGATGGACTCGTTTATGATTTTACCTATGATTGACACAAGAAATGGGAGACACGAATGGCAGTACACGACGACATTGTCGATGTAGACCATACATCGTTTCCAGCGGAACCCTTTATGAACCATCTCCATGAAGCACTCGAATGTCGCAGGGGCGTTGCAGAGCCCGAGCAACATTACCTTGAATTGGTAGAGCCCGTTCTTGGTAACAAAGGCAGTTTTCACCCTATTACTCTCGTAAATCTCGACCTGCCAATACCCAGAGGCCAGATCCAGAGCACAAAAGTAGTACATTCGGGCCAGAGCATCGAAGGTGTCCTCGATGTGCAGAAGAGAATATGAGTCCTTCCGCATGGCATCGTTGAGTTTGCAATAATCCTCGCAGAACCTCCACGAGCCGTCCTTCTTCTTCACCATGACCACATGACTTGCCCAAGAGCTATCACTGGGTTCGATGATGTCTAGCTCGAGCATCTCCTGCACCTCCTGGCCAATGACCTCTTGGTGCACGATAACTGCTCGTCGTGCGAATGGCGACCATCTACGAGAATTGTTCTCTGTGAGAGGGAAGTAGAGAGTTATTACAATACGAGTTCGAGTTACAATACGATTACAATACATTGTTTCATATTGTTATCAAAGCGGGCATCTTTGTTGTTATCAAACTAATCAATAGGCTTTAAGTTGATTTCCAAATATTGAGCAAGGGAAACACACACCATAGTCCTTTGTGGAAAGTTCAACCAAAACACATTTGGGCAAGAATAATGGGCAACTCAACAAAAGAGCAGGTGAGAATCAATTTACGCATGGACATCAAAATATTCGACAGTTTGTCATAACGTTCAGGTTCACAATTAGAATTTTAATATCACATAGAAACAAGACCCACAATATTTTGTTTGGTTGTTTAACCAAGAAATGGGTTTCGTGTCTACTTATCCTTGATTTTTTTTCGTGTTCACTCAGCCTCGAGTACTGGTTCTACTCTCCTTTGTCCCTGTGGCCGCACACGTAACCTCAAGTTCTGCTGTTGTGATGCTTGTTTTTTTTACAGTTCGACAATCTCCGTTACACATCATCAGGCAATCACAGGCAATACCGCATGAAACCATTCACACAATGTTAGCAATTATACGAAAGCATCATAATGTCAAAGTCACGTTAATCAAAAAGTCAGCAAGTGGGATGTTGTCGTCTTCCTCGTCACTCTCGTCGACGACGATCTCGTTCTCTGCTACCTCGGCGGTGACTTCCTCCTCTCCTTCGTCCCAGCAGAGCAGGCGCTGGCCGAACGCCAGGTTGCCCCAGACACGGTCTAGCCAGATGTGTGTGAGGTCCTCGTTCATCCAGCCGTTTTCACTATTAACACACACAACGCCGGTCACTTTGTCGAGTTCTTAGTCTCGGCGCTTCCCTTTAAAGACGATGAAAGGGGGCAGCTTGGCACCGTTTGCCTTGGCACACAACACAACAGTGACGCGTGACTTTTCATTTCCCGTTGTTTTTACAGGCACCGACTTATGTCCCACAAAGTCCACTGTGGTTTCTGCTGCCATGTCCAGCCAAATTGGTGTTTCGTCCATAGCACCAATTTGGGTGAGGGGGAGGCTTTTCCTGAGTCATAGGCTGCGAACGTAGTAGATGTAGCTGGTAGAGCCCTGCGCGGGCCGAAAAAAGTGGCCCGCACCCGCCCCGCCCCGCAAGTATTAAACCCGCACCCGCCCCGCACCCGCACCCTTAGCCTGCGGGCAGCCCGCACCCAACCCGCATGTGCAAAGTTCAACCCGCACCCGCCCCACCCCGCAGTGATTAAGCCCGCACCCGCCCCGCACCCGCAATTAACCCGCACCAAACCCGCAACAAATACAACACAGTACTGGAGGTTTACTCAGCCGTGTTGTTTTTATCTGAGTGAAACATCAGAGATCTTTCATATTTATATCCAAGTGAAACCCACTACGGTCCCTGCCAATACGGATCGACTCTCGTATCACAAGTACAGTTTGATCCATATTTTAGTAAATTCTAAAGATCCAGAAGCAGATGATTACAAGATGTATGCATAGACTGGGGCAGTGTGATTACAGTACGTGGCCCAGTCGCCTTTGTCACAACACACAGCCGGACGAGTCTATTGTACTTTGAAGTCCCTCACCATGACATGTGGATTACCACAGCATGCGGATATTACTTCACCATTAGCCCAGTAGTTTCCAAAATGCAATATGTTTGAATCCCCCCTGACAAGTTAATTTCTAGTTCCCTATTGTTCCTTTCAATAGAAATCACACTAATGAAAGTAATTTAATAGACATATGTTTGGGCAATATGTGGATGTTGGGGTAAAGGCACTAATTAGAAACCACACAATATTACATGCAATACATAGTGATAATAATAGTCATCTGCTTATCTGAGGCCATACAACATGCAATAATTACATGTGTCAGGTAGCATCTGAAAAGGACTCAATGAAATCATATATATCACATGCCATAACAACACTGCGGGTTATCAAGAAACCCGCACATGGATTTTTCGACCCGCACCCGCCCCGCACCCGCACCAGTTCTACAGCGGGTACCCGCACCCGCACCGCGACATAGAAATACAACCCGCACCCGCCCCGCACCCGCAACATGACGATGTGGGTAACCCGCACCCGCCCCGCCCCCCGCAGCCCGCGCGGGTACCCCGGCCCGCGCAGGGCTCTAGTAGCTGGCCACTTTATCAGAAACCTTGGCGAGGATGTGCTGGCTCAAGGTTGTTTTATGACGCAACATGATGCCGTTTAGTCTGAAGAAATTGCGCAGCCATCCCTCACTGGCTACAAACGGGCCAGTCCCTCCTGCAAATACAATAGCATGTATCAGATACGGGAAGAAATAATTAAATAATGCCATGATGTCAAATAGAACAATAGCATAAAGCTGAAATCTGTCTGATATACCATTCAATTTAATTACATTTGTGGATGAGTTATGCTAGCGATATGCAGTATTTATAGGTTTTAAACTTGTAATCATTAGAATTCTTGAAATTAATACCTTCATTCACGAATCTCATGACGGCCTCTCTCTTACCATTTTTCTCGTAACACGAAGACGCTGGGCCCTCTGCTGTTCTATCCACTGATAGAGTTCACTCTCCAGTGTGTCAGACAACGGACGACGGCCCCCGCCATCAAGACGTCGCCTGGCACTAGTTTTAGGGGATGAGGCCGATGATTTTAGTTTATCTTCCTGCTTGCACCACTCTCTGATGCGTTTGGAATTTACACCAAACTTTCGAGCAGTTGCTTCTTTGCTAACTGATCAGATTATGTTGGATTATCTCTGTCACCAGTTCTACAGATTATGTTGGATTATCTCTGTCTCGCTGTTTTTATGGCCATTGTCAGTGACCAGCGAGCCGACTGGCCGTGAGGGCTTCTTCAAACAGTGATAACCCCGACCAATCACCACGCTTCATTTACCGAGCCACGGCAGTAGATTAATTGCTTCAATCGGCTCGAGATTCATAAATACGAGAAGTTCAATACGATTCTTCGTGGTGTAGTAAAAGTAGATTTACAATGGTAAATAGTTGCATTCGTGAGATGTAAAATAAAAACCAAAGACAACAACTTTGAAGATATTTTATTCTCCCCCCGCCCCCTCCCCCCCCCCCCCCCCCGGTAGGTGTTTGAGCCCCGGCGCTTATTATTCTCGATGACCCTATAGCTCCGGCGCTTAAACAAACATGCCCTTGTTCAAGCTCCAGCGGTTAATCGCGGGAATATGGTACTACCTTGATATCCCACACACTTACATGTATATTATTGAAACTTTTCTGGTGCAATCTTAAAACATTCCTACTATCACAATGAGAATCTTGTAAAATAAACAGGTCATTTAAATAAGCTGTACAATCGGAGCAATAGTCGGATTTACCACCAGGATAGGCATCGAGCTAGAGTTGGACTTGACCAGAGCCCCACCTAGCGCGATTCCGGTATCCCGGGCAAAATTACTCACAGGTTGCACTCTACAAGGACGACCATCGAGAGGCATGCGCGGGACGCACGGCCGTGCCTCAACAACCATCTCACTGAAAGGCGGCACAGTGGTTGTGCGCGCCGCCCGGGGCTGGAATGAACGAGTCAGACCCGCCCGGGTCAGGCGGAGTCGAGCTTTAAACTCCTCAAACATCCGCCTGTTCATTGTTGGGGTGAACAGCAGGCGAAGCTGCTTAGCAACCTCGCCAAACGGGCATTTGCCCCTGGCAAGCACGGCATTACTCGGAGAGCCTTACTTTCCAAGATCATCGAGAGGATGTACCCAGCTTCCTCCTGAGTCCATCCTTCATACACCGCCGTTCGCCATACCTGGAGTACGTAATCCTCCAGATTGGCGTTATCCCCGTTAAACTTTTTCCGCCAGGACGACTGTTCGGGCCTCTGGTCGCGCGATGAGCGCTTCTGGTTGGTGGATCCGGCTCCGGGGTCAGCATTGTAGGACAGCAGCGCAGTAGCTTTGGACCTACTCATGGTAGAGTCCACAGATACGGACCCGTACACCACCGGGGTGGACGAGGGGAAGCTGACAGCTGCCGCCGGGTACAAACCCACAGACATCCCACCCTGACTTGGTGCAGGCTGAGCTCCTGCCCATCCTAACTGGTAGGATCCAGGTGAGGCAGGGTAGCCACATATTTTGCGGTGGGTACCTGCAGGTACCCGCGGGTGCGGGTACCCGCATACCCGTGCGGGTAAACCCACCTTGCGCTGATCTATAGTAGCCAGCATAGCTTGGGGCCGAGGCCACCGGCTGCCAGCTGGTTCCCGGAGCACCATGCGAGGCAGGGTAGGCGGACCACGCGGTAGCGACTCCGGCCGTAGGAACGGCAGAAGCAGTCGCCAGCGTGGTGCCCCCAAGATGCGGTGCAGGTGTGGGTCCCATGGCATGGGTCACCGGCGCCGGCGGACTTGGGCGAGCCAGGGGAGGGGCCACGGGTCAGGTCATCCCCGGTCTGTACGGGATCATCGGATCCACGTTCAGTGAAGACGGCTGTCAGCGCTTATATTCATCAAGCGCCATCTGGATCAGCCTCCACTCCCTCTCCGACAGTGGCCCCGAAAGGTGCTGTGAACTTGAGGAAGGTGAGCAGTTCCGATGATCTGGCCATCCCGATTGAGGTGACCGGGCACGATCGTAGCGCCCTGTGGTTGCTAGCTTCTTGAGAGAGTCAGTAAGCTGGTCCACCATATCCCCAACCATCTGGCCGACATCCGGAGCAAGAGCCCTCATACAGGTCAACCACGCCAGCGGAGGCAGCCGAAACAGTCGATCGGCCTGTCCGGAGCTAACCATAGTGACCGGCACTCTATTCCGGACGTCCGGAGACATCTCACGGACGAGCAACGGCCGTGGAGGTCATCCGGGCAGGGGTATGTGTGGGGTAGAGCTGTTTCCAGCTCCGCCCATCACATCTAAAATATCGAGGTCCGGCCCCTATGGCAACTGCTGCATGGCTCGACTCTACGCCCGGAGACGGAGTCGAAGACACTGGAGATGACTCCACAGACTGGGTCTGGTCCGGGAGCTCATCCGGCTGTCTCTCTGTATCACTGGAGCCACTGCAGGGTGGCTCACGGCCATCGTGTGACCGGGTATGGTCTGCTATTCTATCTGTTTCACTCATCCTATCACTTTTTGAGTGTCCCGGAGGAGGCAGGGAGTCCCCAGAGATGAGGGGCAAAGACACTGCGACGTTAGGCTATGATGGAACGCTGTCGGACTGATCCTGGTCACGGCACCAATGTAAAGTTTCACGCCATTCGCTATCCCGGATTCTTGCGAATAAGCCGCTCACCGTGGGTCACGGCGGACGCGCGCCCGCTATCCTGGATCCTCGCGGATAGTCCGCTCACCGAGGGTCACTTTGGGCGCAGTATTTACTTCAGAACGTTAACCAGGTAGCAGCCCGCCAAGCAAACCCAGTCATACAAACACCACTCAGATACTGGATCATCACCGTGGTCTTAACTGTGGCTGGCTTGCCGACGGCGCCGCCGCAGGGATAGAACCCTGGACAGCCCGACGGCCTGCCAGAGCCTGTGTTGCAACACCCCAGGGCGAGAGACCGGTGATCACAGGGACGAGCCCCGAATCAGCACGGTCCCCCTCCTGGGCCCCCTATGAGAATTGTCCCCAGGGCCCTCGCGGGCCTTAGCCGGTGAGTAGGGATGTAAAGCTCATCGCCGAGCCCTCCGTCGTCCTCTCGCCTTGCCAGCACTGAGACAACTCCACTGAACAAGACGGCTTCAGAATATTTATATTACCCCGAAGCATGAGAAACGAGGACAGTGACGTAAGACCATTGTTACAGTATAAACGGACGAGAGGAATATAGGGTGTTTCTATGCAGCGCACGTGCTTCAAACACGAAGCGTCCAAAACAAGAGTAGTGTTTACAAAGAATCTCTTGCCGTGATCTTTGGGAGAAATCGCCACTCAATTGTCACATCAAGCCCATCGCCACTCGTCGGTGAACCTGTGATAAAACTGTCGGTGAATACCCGAACAGTGATTTGGTGAAGCCGACAGTTATGTCAGAGCTTCACTGACGAGTGGCGATCGGCTTGATATGTTATAATACAGTGATGGTTGGGTAAACCCCAACAGTGAAGTCGACGGCCTATACATGTAGGCCTACTGTATTGTAGGCCTACATTCTATACTGTATATAGCCGGCATATCATCAGATCATATGATATGCATTGCCTCTGGGTCCATGAACGAGATCCACAACATTATAACCAACGGCTACATTTTTGACGAATCATCTCGAAAAATTGTTGGTGAACCGGCAGTGTCGGTGATACATCTGGCATTCTTTTTTCACTAGCCTACTTTTCTTGAATCAATTCCGTGTTTTAGACTAGATTCTACCCCGTCAGATTGTAAACAAAGAAGGTAAAAATGCCGGTGAAAAATATTTTACATACATAGATCTATTTAGTTCCTGAGGATTTACCGAAGTGATGAAAAGTATCAGTATGATCAATATAACAACATTGCAAATATGAAAATTTCCAGTGTCATATTAGATCTATGATATATACAACGACTGTGACACACATGTGATTTGTAGGCGTGAGCGATAATAGGGGTTGTTGACATGGTTGTTGAGAGGCTCTATCGTGACTTCGGGAGAAATTGCACCTTTTGCCTAGATGGCATTGTCAGCCCCGGCGAGGCTGCCATTTATTTTTGCCTAGAGCCACGATTCTGCTGTGTTGGCCAATGTATATTTTGTACGCAAAATTTGCTATTACACGCTATTTTCATGCTACTGCTATTGCTGCTGTTCACAGCTATCGTCAGGGTACCTAATCATCGACCCTGTCCTTAATCATCGACCCCTGCAAACACTGCCAAACAGCTGTGCAAAACAGATATCTGACAAAAACAACATTGAAAGTACTTCTAATACACATTTCAGCACATTTCACATTTTAGTTTATTCAAGTTTTGCCCAGCCGTTTGCAGGGGTCAACGATTAGGGAGAGGGTCGATGATTAGGTACTCTGACGCTAGTTCACAAATAATAATAATGAAATAATCACAGTAGGGAGATCAGCGTTTCCGTTTTTTGAGAAAACATATCCACAGTTGTAAACGTGCGCACAGTATTCCTGTAGCGGAGTTACAGGAAGCCTGCAAAAAACAACAACATAATCTGAGAAAATTGATGGTAGGTGGGTATTTTTGGTTGGAAACACATCCCAAACGAGGTTTCCAGCAGAGGGACTTAGCAGATAGACTAACATAATATGATATTGTAACGGGTTCTTCACCCTTCTGTGACGTCTTGATAAACCGGTTTTCTTGGGAGGTGGGTGAGTTGTTATTTAACCGGAGCTGAAACGGTAAAACTCCGGGAAACTGCTACTGCTGTACGGTTGAACTCCGGCTAGAAGTCTCTGAAGGTTGGTAGCGTGGTCTGGAATGGACCTCTTAACCGTTGTCCGACTGCCAATCTGCAACTGCACCTGTAAAGTAAGAATCCGGAGGCGTTTCCGTCTCCGGGTACTGCAACTGCTCCGTCGGGATACCGCTTTACTGCAACAGCTCCGTCGTTTTCCGCCTTACTGCAACTGCGACTGCACCTGGAATAGAGAATCCGGGAACGTTGCCGTTTCCGAATACTGCAACCGCTCTGCCAGGTTCCGCCTCACTGCAAACTGCTCCGGTTGGCTCCGCCTCACCGCAACCTGCGACTGCACCTGAAATGGAGGATCTCGGAAGTGTTCTCACTTCCGGTTACCGCAACCGCTCCGTCAGGTACTGCCTCTGCTACTCCGTTGTCCGGTACCGCCTCTGCAACTGCTTCGTCGTTCCCGTCTCTGCAACTGCTCCGTCCGGTACCGCCTCCGTAGTTGCTCCGTTGAATTCCACCTCCGTCTCCGTCTCCTTCCTTGGTGATCTGGGTTCTTGGATCACTCTAAGACGTCGTTACAACTTGGTCTTAACCGACTGTGGACTTATCTCCCTTTTCTCCGTATTACTTTCTTTTCCGGTGAACTAACTTTATTATAAATTCCAGTTCCCTAACAAACACGGAAAAACAACTCGGTTGAAGTTTTCATGTTTATTTTCCAAGTGCCCAGTCCGAAGACATAAACTGCGATCATCTGGATGACTCTAGCCGGAACAAGGGAGTACTCTGCTATGGGAGAAGGGGTCTGCACAGGTCGACGTCAGGACACCAACTCCGCCGTCCGCTGTGAAGCGGGGGCTTTTATAGACCTGAGACCCACGTCACGTGACCAACCTATTGTGACGTCATAGTCCGCCAAAACACTGATATTTTCCGGATTTCTAAAAACACTCTAGAACCAATCAGTGGCTGACACGTCACCTTTTAAACCGAAAACGAGGCTGATCACATGACCTTCCAGAAATAACGTCATTACGTTTTTGTACTCCATTGTTCCGGCTCCGTCTCCGGTTCCGTCTCCGGTTCCGGCTCCGTCTCTGGCTTTACCAACATCACAAATATACCAAGTTCCGAGACGGAAAACTTTTTAAACATTACAAATACGGAACCGAATGAACCTTTAAACACATATACATTTTAATAAACGGTTATTTAACCATAATATCACAAAACACTAACAGAATTACCTAGGGGAAACTTTTGGGTACGCCCCAAAACCGTTACAATATTCTTTTGCGTGGTAGTTTCATTTGTTGTTGACACTTTCGTTATTATTAACTATAAACACATGAGGTGAGATTATTCCTCAATTATCGTCCGATTGCCTCTTTGTCGGTGGATACTATGGATTTGTCTCGGCTACGCCGCCGCTGTGAAGATTTTTTTGTGAGCGCTTCACAGGTTGCAAGTCTGAACCGATTCTAATGATTTTTATACAGACATATCTTTTGGTAAGATCCCGACACCAATCGATAACTAAATTGGTTGATAGATGACACATTTTTGTGCTCAAATTAGCCTGTTTAAAACACATATGGTGTGTGAACGCTCTACGGGTGGGAGTTTTCAATGAATGATGATGAAATTGTACAGGCTCAATGAGAAAGACCTCCCACAACACCTATTGTTTTTGAGAATGATCAAATAAATATTAATCAATTAACAAGCTGTCATATTACAACCATTACATACCCACTTTGACATCTGTGATCACTCTAATACCATGTACTATGAAGGCAAATGACACTGGATTCTTGTTCTGAATTTAGAGAACTGATGTTTTTTTGTGAAAACAGAACAATATTACCAAATAACATGAATAAGTTATAGGTAATATTCATTTTACTAGTTATTAAGTCTATTATTGACCATAATGAAGATAGTTAAGACAAGAAGTACTTATCATTGGGCTCAACTATGTAAAGGTTCTATCCAGAAGAGATTTCATGGCTGTAACTGAATAAGTTAACATTTTTACTAGTTGAGTCTATTATTGTATCCCCCGAACAAAGTTCGGCGGATACTATGGATTTGGCTTCGTCGTCCGCGTCCGCGTCCGCGTCCGCGCCCGCGTCCGCGTCCGCAGAGATTTTCTTGTGAACGCGCTACAGGCCGCAATTCTCACCCGATCACCATTATTTTTTGCAGGCACATATATAATGGTAAGATCCCGACACCAATCAATTTTGGTTGCCGTGGCAACTGAATTGGTCGTTTGGGGACACATTTTGCATTGATAACAGCCTGTTTGAGACACATGGCTTGTGAACGCGCTACAGGCCGCAATTCTCACCCGATCACCATTATTTTTTGCAGGCACATATATTATGGTAAGATCCCGACACCAATCGATTTTGGTTGCCGTGGCAACTGAATTGGTCGTTTGGGGACACATTTTGCATTGAAAACAGCCTGTTTGAGACACATGGCTTGTGAACGCGCTACAGGCCGCAATTTTTGACGAATCTCGATAATATTTGGAAGTGTTGTTGGGAAGGGCTGTCACACGAAACCAATCGTTTTTTAGAATGATCATATAAATATTAATATGTTAACAGCCTAACTTATTACAGAATTTTGAAATATCCATTTTGACATGTACGATCATTCCAATAGCCTGTACAGTGGAAGGTAATGACACTGGTTTCTTGTTCAGAATGGAGAACTGAAGTTTTCAGTGAAAACAGGACAATATTACTGAATAAGTTAACATTAGTTTTATTAGTTAAGTCTTATTATTGTCCACAATAAAAATAGTTAAGACGAGAAACGTTTATTATTAAGCTCAACAAGGTAAAGGTTTTGTCCAGTACAAATTTCATGGGTGTAACTGAATAAGTTAACATTATTTTTAATAGTTAAGTCTATTATTGACCACAATAAAAATAGTTAAGACAAGAAATATTTATTATTGACCTCAACAAGGTAAATGTTTTGTCCAGTACAAATTTCATTGGTGTAACCGAATAAGTTAACATTATTTTCACTAGTTAAGTCTATTATTGACCACAATAAAAATAGTTAAGTCTATTATTGACCACAATAAAAATAGTTAAGATGAGAAATATTTATTATTAAGCTCAACAAGGTGAAAGTATGTCCAGTACAGATTTCATGGGTGTACTGAATAAGTTAACATTATTTTTACTAGTTTAGTCTATTATTGACCCTAATAAAAATAGTTAAGACAAGAAATATTTATTATTGGGCTCAACAAGGTAAAGATTCTGTCCAGTAGACATTTTATGTCTGTAACCAAATAAGTTAACATTTTTTTTGCTAGTTAAGTCTATTATTGACCTCAATAAAAATAGTTAAGATGAGAAACAATTATTATTGAGCTCAACAAGGTTAAAGATTTGTCCAGTACAAATTTCATTGGTGTAACCGAATAAGTTAACATTATTTTCACTAGTTAAGTCTATTATTGACCACAATAAAAATAGTTAAGTCTATTATTGACCACAATAAAAATAGTTAAGATGAGAAATATTTATTATTAAGCTCAACAAGGTGAAAGTATGTCCAGTACAGATTTCGTGGGTGTACTGAATAAGTTAACATTATTTTTACTAGTTTAGTCTATTATTGACCACAATAAAAATAGTTAAGACAAGAAATATTTATTATTGGGCTCAACAAGGTAAAGATTCTGTCTAGTAGACATTTTATGTCTGTAACCAAATAAGTTAACATTTTTTTTGCTAGTTAAGTCTATTATTGACCTCAATAAAAATAGTTAAGATGAGAAACAATTATTATTGAGCTCAACAAGGTTAAGGTTTTGTCTGGTAGAAATTTCTGGGTGTAACTGAATAAGTTAACTTTATTTTTACATGTTAAGTCTATTATTGACCACAATGAAAATAGTTAAGACAAGAAATATTTATTATTGGGCTCAACAAGGTGAAGGCTTTGTCCAGTAGAGATTTTATGTTTGTGACCAAATAAGTTAACATTATTTTTTTGCTAGTTAAGTCTATTATTGATCACAATAGCTTTTTATGAAAACATTGATCAACTTTTACTTTGAATTTCAACTTGAGACCATGTTTGGCACAAATTATGAGTTAAAATATAACTTATGGTGAAAAATTCGATCTGGCTCCAATTTCGTCATCTTGAAATGCAGTTTTGGTCAACTTTTACTTTGAATTTCAACTTGAAAGCATGTTTGGCACATATTATAAGTCGAAATATAACTTATGGCGAAAAGTTCTATCTGGCTCCAATTTCGTCATCTTGAAATGCAGTTTTGGTCAACTTTTACATTGAATTTCAACTTAATACCAAGTTTGGCACATATTATGAGTTGAAATATAACTCATGGCGAAAAGTTTGATCTGGGTCCAATTTCGTCATCTTGAAATGCAGTTTTGGTCAACTTTTACTTTGAATTTCAACTTGAAAGCATATTTGGCACATATTATGAGTCGAAATATAACTTATGGTGAAAAGTTCGATCTGGCTCCAATTTCGCCATCTTGAAATGCAGTTTTGGTCAACTTTTAGTTTGAATTTCAATTTGAAACCAAGTTGGGCAGGTATTATGAGTTAAAATATAACTTATGACGAAAAGTTTGATCTGGCTCCAATATTGTCATCTTGAAATGCAGTTTTGATTAACTTTTACTTTGAATTTCAACTTGAAACCATGTTTGGCCCATACATGTATTATGAATCGAAAAATAACTTATGGTGAGAAGTTCAATCTAGCTCCAATTTCGTCATCTTGAAATGCATTTTTGGTCAAATTTTACTCTGAATTTCAACTTGGAACCAAGTTTGTAAAATATTCTGAGTTGAAATATAAATAGGTGAAAAGATTGATCTATCTGTATTTTCGTTATTTTATCAAACATGTCGAATGGAAATTCATATAAAGAGATTTCAGTGGTGATTTTGAATTCGACCTTCAATAACCTCGGAAAATCAGTGCAGCAGTTTTGGTGGGGAAAAGAAAACAGTTGTGACTTGGGATTTAACATTTCTCTGGTAATCTTTTTTAGCCCTTGCTCTAGTTTTTCACACTTGACAGTGATATATTTGGGGCAACAGAGATGATAGGGCTACGGGGGATACACCCAAGCGGTCGTAGGCGACCGGAAGCATCTAGTTTACCACAATAAAAATAGTTAAAACAAGAAACATCATTGGGCTGAACAAGGTAAAGATTCTCTTCAGTAGAGATTTCATGGCTGTAACCGAATAAGTTAACATCAGTTTTACTAGTTAAGTCTATTATTGACCACCATAAAAATAGTTAAGAAAAGAAACATCTAATATTGGGCTAATAAAAGGTAGAAGTTCTAGTTACCGTTAGTACAATTTTGACAATTTTGATGGGGATACACCCCAGCGGTCGTCAGCGATCGGAGAGCGTCTACTTTATATTCATATGTAAGCACCTTGAAATTTGTGTTCAGTACTATCAAATATATGTCATACCATCACTATATGCATATTTGTAAATTCATAATCATGATAATATTGATGATCCTGTTTCTTTGACAGATTTCTGAGACAGATGCAGATTTTCGCATGTTTTTTAATATCATTTTTATTGTAGATTGCAAATCACAAACAACTGTTTTCAATGTGTGCAACCAGACAACTTGATTACCAACATATGAAGTGCTCAAAAGTGAAAAATATAATGTATTACATGTCTGTTACACTTGATTTTGTGTGTGTGCTTAGATATCACAAAAACATGCAAAATTTGACAGAATTTTTTCCATACGGTACCATTGTTCATCTCCTTGTAGTGTATGTTCTAAAGATGCTAGCTCTTCCATTCTTTTTCCATGATGCTTGTGTTGTAATTACCTTACCAATGATACCACACATGTCTTGATCAAACAAATAAGTCCAAAAAGTGCCGATCTCCCTATTCACAGCCCTGGTGTGCGAACCAAATGCTACTGCTACTCCTCGTGTGGTCTGGGAATCGAACGCTACTGCTACTCCTGCTATTCCTGGTCTGGGAGCCAATCGCCATTGCTAATGCTACTGCTACTCCTCCCAGTCCCGGTGTCGGAGACGAACGCTACTGCTACTCCCAGATCTGGTCTGAGAGCTGGATGCTATTGCTACTGCTACTCCTCCCAGTCCTGGTGTGGGATACAGATGCTACTGCTACTCCTCAGGCTGATCTGTTGAGAGTGGGATGCTACTACTACCGCTATTGCTACTGCTACTCCTCCCAGTCCTGGTGTGGAAGATAGACACTAATGCTACCGCTACTGCTACTCCTCCCAGTCCTGGTGTGGGAGACAGATGCTACTGCTACTCCTCAGCCTGATCTGTTGAGAGTGGGATGCTACTACTACCGCTATTGCTACTGCTACTTCTCCCAGTCCTGGTGTGGAAGACAGACACTAATGCTACCGCTATTGCTACTGCTACTCCTCCCAGTCCTGGTGTGGAAGACAAGACACTAATGCTACTGCTACTTCTCCCAGTCCTGGTGTGGAAGACAGACACTAATGCTACCGCTATTGCTACTGCTACTCCTCCCAGTCCTGGTGTGGAAGACAGACACTAATGCTACCGCTACTGCTACTCCTCCCAGTCCTGGTGTGGGAGACAGATGCTACTGCTACTCCTCAGCCTGATCTGTTGAGAGTGGGATGCTACTACTACCGCTATTGCTACTGCTACTCCTCCCAGTCCTGGTGTGGAAGACAGACACTAATGCTACTGCCACTGCTACTGCTACTCCTCCCAGTCCTGGTGTGAGAGACAGACACTATTGCTACTGCTACTCCTCCCAGTCCTGGTGTGGAAGACAGACACTAATGCTATTGCTACTGCTACTCCTCCCAGTCCTGGTGTGGAAGACAGACACTAATGCTACTGCTACTCCTCCCAGTCCTGGTGTGGAAGACAGACACTAATGCTACTGCTACTGCTACTCCTCCCAGTCCTGGTGTGGAAAACAGACACTAATGCTACTGCTACTGCTACTCCTCCCAGTCCTGGTGTGGAAGACAGACACTAATGCTACTGCTACTCCTCCCAGTCCTGGTGTGGAAGACAGACACTAATGCTACTGCTATTGCTACTGCTACTCCTCCCAGTCCTGGTGTGGAAGACAGACACTAATGCTACTGCTATTGCTACTGCTACTCCTCCCAGTCCTGGTGTGGGAGACAGACACTAAAGTCGGCGCATAATTTATTGGCGCGAACATATCTCATGAAATCTCGGAACTTACTGACTTGTATTATATGAAATTCAGGCAACGTTTGAACAAGACTGTGACCAAAGCTGCTGACGTGAACTCGAATTTTGTACTTCACACAGAAAATAATTATTTTAAAAAATATGATTTTAAATGGGATTTTACCATTGTAACAATGAGCGGGAAAGCGGAAAGCTAAAACAGTGGTGAATGCCAATGCAACAGCTCATTAATGCACAGAAAAATCATTGGTCTGACCAGTGGTGTGCAACGGTCTGAAAAGTAACATGTGATGGCTTATGTTGTTCAAAAACTTATGGTGGTCATATTTCGATGTCAATGAAAGGCTGAGAATGTTGGTTTATATTTGAGTGTGAAACTGTATGTCAGGCCGAACAGGACAAAAATTATATATTTGACTGTAGTACATTGCTAAACAGACGAACATATTCAGTTCTATTCAATACGAATTGAGGATTTAGGGTGTCTAATTTTTTATCAGCTTTGTATCGTGCCCGGTTATGCTCACGTTGCCCTGGCCTTGAGTCTAATTAAAATCCTCTGAACTCAGCTCAGTTTTGGTTAAGGGACTATCTCAAAGAAGCTATGGAGCTACTGCTACTTCTCCCAGTCCTGGTGTGGAAGACAGACACTAATGCTACTGCTATTGCTACTGCTACTCCTCCCAGTCCTGGTGTGGAAGACAGACACTAATGCTATTGCTACTGCTACTTCTCCCAGTCCTGGTGTGGAAGACAGACACTAATGCTACTGCTATTGCTACTGCTACTCCTCCCAGTCCTGGTGTGGAAGACAGACACTAATGCTATTGCTACTGCTACTGCTACTCCTCCCAGTCCTGGTGTGGAAGACAGACACTAATGCTATTGCTACTGCTACTTCTCCCAGTCCTGGTGTGGAAGACAGACACTAATGCTATTGCTACTGCTACTTCTCCCAGTCCTGGTGTGGAAGACAGACACTAATGCTACTGCTACTTCTCCCAGTCCTGGTGTGGAAGACAGACACTAATGCTACCGCTATTGCTACTGCTACTTCTCCCAGTCCTGGTGTGGAAGACAGACACTACTGCTACTGCTATTGCTACTGCTACTCCTCCCAGTCCTGGTGTGGAAGACAGACACTAATGCTATTGCTACTGCTACTGCTACTCCTCCCAGTCCTGGTGTGGAAGACAGACACTAATGCTATTGCTACTGCTACTTCTCCCAGTCCTGGTGTGGAAGACAGACACTAATGCTATTGCTACTGCTACTCCTCCCAGTCCTGGTGTGGAAGACAGACACTAATGCTATTGCTACTGCTACTCCTCCCAGTCCTGGTGTGAGAGACACACACTAGTGCTATTGCTACTGCTACTTCTACCAGTCCTGGTGTGGAAGACAGACACTAATGCTACCGCTATTGCTACTGCTACTCCTCCCAGTCCTGGTGTGAGAGACAGACACTAATGCTACTGCTATTGCTACTGCTACTTCTCCCAGTCCTGGTGTGGAAAACAGACACTAATGCTATTGCTACTGCTACTCCTCCCAGTCCTGGTGTGAGAGACAGACACTAATGCTACTGCTACTTCTCCCAGTCCTGGTGTGGAAGACAGACACTAATGCTACCGCTATTGCTACTGTTACTCCTCCCAGTCCTGGTATGAGAGACAGACACTAATGCTACTGCTACTTCTCCCAGTCCTGGTGTGGAAGACAGACACTAATGCTACTGCTACTCCTCCCAGTCCTGGTGTGGAAGACAGACACTAATGCTACTGCTACTTCTCCCAGTCCTGGTGTTGAAGACAGACACTAATGCTACTGCTACTTCTCCCAGTCCTGGTGTGGAAGACAGACACTAATGCTACCGCTATTGCTACTGCTACTTCTCCCAGTCCTGGTGTGGAAGACAGACACTAATGCTACTGCTACTTCTCCCAGTCCTGGTGTGGAAGACAGACACTAATGCTACCGCTATTGCTACTGTTACTCCTCCCAGTCCTGGTGTGGAAAACAGACACTAATGCTATTGCTACTGCTACTCCTCCCAGTCCTGGTGTGGAAGACAGACACTAATGCTACTGCTATTGCTACTGCTGCTTCTCCCAGTCCTGGTGTGGAAGACAGACACTAATGCTACTGCTACTTCTCCCAGTCCTGGTGTGGAAGACAGACACTAATGCTACTGCTATTGCTACTGCTGCTTCTCCCAGTCCTGGTGTGGAAGACAGACACTAATGCTACTGCTACTTCTCCCAGTCCTGGTGTGGAAGACAGACACTAATGCTACCGCTATTGCTACTGCTACTCCTCCCAGTCCTGGTGTGGAAGACAGACACTAATGCTACTGCTACTTCTCCCAGTCCTGGTGTGGAAGACAGACACTAATGCTACCGCTATTGCTACTGCTACTTCTCCCAGTCCTGGTGTGAGAGACAGACACTAATGCTACTGCTGCTTCTCCCAGTCCTGGTGTGGAAGACAGACACTAATGCTACCGCTATTGCTACTGCTACTTCTCCCAGTCCTGGTGTGGAAGACAGACACTAATGCTACCGCTATTGCTACTGCTACTCCTCCCAGTCCTGGTGTGGAAGACAGACACTAATGCTACTGCTACTTCTCCCAGTCCTGGTGTGGAAGACAGACACTAATGCTACCGCTATTGCTACTGCTACTTCTCCTTGTCCTGGTGTGAGAGACAGACACTAATGCTACTGCTACTTCTCCCAGTCCTGGTGTGGAAGAGAGACACTAATGCTACCGCTATTGCTACTGCTACTTCTCCCAGTCCTGGTGTGAGAGACAGACACTAATGCTACTGCTACTTCTCCCAGTCCTGGTGTGGAAGACAGACACTAATGCTACTGCTACTCCTCCCAGTCCTGGTGTGAGAGACAGACACTAATGCTACTGCTACTTCTCCCAGTCCTGGTGTGGAAGACAGACACTAATGCTACTGCTACTCCTCCCAGTCCTGGTGTGAGAGACAGACACTAATGCTACTGCTACTTCTCCCAGTCCTGGTGTGGAAGACAGACACTAATGCTACTGCTACTCCTCCCAGTCCTGGTGTGGAAGACAGACACTAATGCTACCGCTGTTGCTACTGCTACTCCTCCCAGCCCTGGTGTGAGAGACAGACACTAATGCTACTGCTACTTCTCCCAGTCCTGGTGTGGAAGACAGACACTAATGCTACCGCTGTTGCTACTGCTACTCCTCCCAGTCCTGGTGTGGAAGACAGACACTAATGCTACCGCTGTTGCTACTGCTACTCCTCCCAGTCCTGGTGTGGAAGACAGACACTAATGCTACTGCTACTTCTCCCAGTCCTGGTGTGGAAGACAGACACTAATGCTACCGCTATTGCTACTGCTACTCCTCCCAGTCCTGGTGTGGAAGACAGACACTAATGCTACTGCTACTTCTCCCAGTCCTGGTGTGGAAGACAGACACTAATACTACCGCTATTGCTACTGCTACTTCTCCCAGTCCTGGTGTGAGAGACAGACACTAATGCTACTGCTGCTTCTCCCAGTCCTGGTGTGGAAGACAGACACTAATGCTACCGCTATTGCTACTGCTACTCCTCCCAGTCCTGGTGTGGAAGACAGACACTAATGCTACTGCTACTTCTCCCAGTCCTGGTGTGGAAGACAGACACTAATGCTACCGCTATTGCTACTGCTACTTCTCCCTGTCCTGGTGTGAGAGACAGACACTAATGCTACTGCTACTTCTCCCAGTCCTGGTGTGGAAGAGAGACACTAATGCTACCGCTATTGCTACTGCTACTTCTCCCAGTCCTGGTGTGAGAGACAGACACTAATGCTACTGCTACTTCTCCCAGTCCTGGTGTGGAAGACAGACACTAATGCTACTGCTACTCCTCCCAGTCCTGGTGTGAGAGACAGACACTAATGCTACTGCTACTTCTCCCAGTCCTGGTGTGGAAGACAGACACTAATGCTACTGCTACTCCTCCCAGTCCTGGTGTGAGAGACATACACTAATGCTACTGCTACTTCTCCCAGTCCTGGTGTGGAAGACAGACACTAATGCTACTGCTACTCCTCCCAGTCCTGGTGTGGAAGACAGACACTAATGCTACCGCTGTTGCTACTGCTACTCCTCCCAGCCCTGGTGTGAGAGACAGACACTAATGCTACTGCTACTTCTCCCAGTCCTGGTGTGGAAGACAGACACTAATGCTACCGCTGTTGCTACTGCTACTCCTCCCAGTCCTGGTGTGGAAGACAGACACTAATGCTACCGCTGTTGCTACTGCTACTCCTCCCAGTCCTGGTGTGGAAGACAGACACTAATGCTACCGCTGTTGCTACTGCTACTCCTCCCAGTCCTGGTGTGAGAGACAGACACAAATGCTATTGCTACTGCTACTCCTCCCAGTCCTGGTGTGAGAGACAGACACTAATGCTACTGCTATTGCTACTGCTACTCCTCCCAGTCCTGGTGTGAGAGACAGACACTAATGCTACTGTTATTGCTACTGCTACTCCTCCCAGTCCTGGTGTGGAAGACAGACACTAATGCTACCGCTATTGCTACTGCTACTTCTCCCAGTCCTGGTGTGAGAGACATACACTAATGCTACTGTTATTACTACTGCTACTCCTCCCAGTCCTGGTGTGGAAGACAGACACTAATGCTACCGCTATTGCTACTGCTACTCCTCCCAGTCCTGGTGTGGAAGACAGACACTAATGCTACTGCTACTTCTCCCAGTCCTGGTGTGGAAGACAGACACTAATGCTACCGCTATTGCTACTGCTACTTCTCCCTGTCCTGGTGTGAGAGACAGACACTAATGCTACTGCTACTTCTCCCAGTCCTGGTGTGGAAGAGAGACACTAATGCTACCGCTATTGCTACTGCTACTTCTCCCAGTCCTG
The DNA here is from genome assembly GCA_949152475.1 of Terebella lapidaria. Lineage (NCBI taxonomy): Eukaryota > Metazoa > Annelida > Polychaeta > Terebellida > Terebellidae > Terebella > Terebella lapidaria. The sequence continues at coordinate 20,754,028 of OX424569.1, forward strand.
GTGTGAGAGACAGACACTAATGCTACTGCTACTTCTCCCAGTCCTGGTGTGGAAGACAGACACTAATGCTACTGCTACTCCTCCCAGTCCTGGTGTGAGAGACAGACACTAATGCTACTGCTACTTCTCCCAGTCCTGGTGTGGAAGACAGACACTAATGCTACTGCTACTCCTCCCAGTCCTGGTGTGAGAGACATACACTAATGCTACTGCTACTTCTCCCAGTCCTGGTGTGGAAGACAGACACTAATGCTACTGCTACTCCTCCCAGTCCTGGTGTGGAAGACAGACACTAATGCTACCGCTGTTGCTACTGCTACTCCTCCCAGCCCTGGTGTGAGAGACAGACACTAATGCTACTGCTACTTCTCCCAGTCCTGGTGTGGAAGACAGACACTAATGCTACCGCTGTTGCTACTGCTACTCCTCCCAGTCCTGGTGTGGAAGACAGACACTAATGCTACCGCTGTTGCTACTGCTACTCCTCCCAGTCCTGGTGTGGAAGACAGACACTAATGCTACCGCTGTTGCTACTGCTACTCCTCCCAGTCCTGGTGTGAGAGACAGACACAAATGCTATTGCTACTGCTACTCCTCCCAGTCCTGGTGTGAGAGACAGACACTAATGCTACTGCTATTGCTACTGCTACTCCTCCCAGTCCTGGTGTGAGAGACAGACACTAATGCTACTGTTATTGCTACTGCTACTCCTCCCAGTCCTGGTGTGGAAGACAGACACTAATGCTACCGCTATTGCTACTGCTACTTCTCCCAGTCCTGGTGTGAGAGACATACACTAATGCTACTGTTATTACTACTGCTACTCCTCCCAGTCCTGGTGTGGAAGACAGACACTAATGCTATTGCTACTACTACTCCTCCCAGTCCTGGTGTGAGAGACAGACACTAATGCTACTGCTATTGCTATTGTTACTTCTAGTCCTGGTGTGGAAGACAGACACTAATGCTATTGCTACTACTACTCCTCCCAGTCCTGGTTTGAGAGACAGACACTAATGCTACTGCTATTGCTCCTGCTACTTCTCCTAGTCCTGGTGTGGAAGACAGACACTAATGCTACTGCTATTGCTACTGCTACTCCTTCCAGTCCTGGTGTGGAAGATAGACACTAATGCTATTGCTACTGCTACTCCTTCCAGTCCTGGTGTGGAAGACAGACACTAATGCTACTGCTATTGCTACTGCTACTCCTTCCAGTCCTGGTGTGGAAGATAGACACTAATGCTATTGCTACTGCTACTCCTTCCAGTCCTGGTGTGGAAGACAGACACTAATGCTATTGCTACTGCTACTTCTCCCAGTCCTGGTGTGGAAGACAGACACTAATGCTACTGCTATTGCTACTGCTACTCCTTCCAGTCCTGGTGTGGAAGATAGACACTAATGCTATTGCTACTGCTACTCCTTCCAGTCCTGGTGTGGAAGACAGACACTAATGCTATTGCTACTGCTACTTCTCCTAGTCCTGGTGTGGAAGACAGACACTAATGCTACTGCTATTGCTACTGCTACTCCTCCCAGTCCTGGTGTGGAAGACAGACACTAATGCTACTGCTATTGCTACTTCTCCCAGTCCTGGTGTGAGAGACAGACACTAATGTTACTGTTACTCCTCCCAGTCCTGGTGTGGAAGACAGACACTAATGCTATTGCTACTGCTACTCCTCCCAGTCCTGGTGTGGAAGACAGACACTAATGCTACTGCTACTCCTCCCAGTCCTGGTGTGGAAGACAGACACTAATGCTACTGCTACTGCTACTTCTCCCAGTCCTGGTGTGGAAAACAGACACTAATGCTACTGCTACTGCTACTCCTCCCAGTCCTGGTGTGGAAAACAGACACTAATGCTACTGCTACTGCTACTCCTCCCAGTCCTGGTGTGGAAGACAGACACTAATGCTACTGCTACTGCTACTCCTCCCAGTCCCGGTGTGGAAGACAGACACTAATGCTATTGCTACTGCTACTGCTATTCCTCCCAGTCCTGGTGTGGAAGACAGACACTAATGCTATTGCTACTGCTACTTCTCCGGGTCCTGGTGTGGAAGACAGACACTAATGCTACCGCTATTGCTACTGCTACTCCTCCCAGTCCTGGTGTGGAAGACAGACACTAATGCTATTGCTACTGCTACTCCTCCCAGTCCTGGTGTGAGAAACAGACACTAGTGCTATTGCTACTGCTACTTCTCCCAGTCCTGGTGTGGAAGACAGACACTAATGTTACTGCTATTGCTACTGCTACTCCTCCCAGTCCTGGTGTGGAAGACAGACACTAATGCTATTGCTACTGCTACTTCTCCCAGTCCTGGTGTGGAAGACAGACACTAATGCTACCGCTATTGCTACTGCTACTCCTCCCAGTCCTGGTGTGAGAGACAGACACTAATGCTATTGCTATTGCTACTGCTACTCCTCCCATTCCTGGTGTGGAAAACAGACACTAATGCTATTGCTACTGCTACCCCTCCCAGTCCTGGTGTGAGACAGACACTAATGCTACTGCTACTTCTCCCAGTCCTGGTGTGGAAGACAGACACTAATGCTACGGCTATTGCTACTGTTACTCCTCCCAGTCCTGGTGTGAGAGACAGACACTAATGCTACTGCTACTTCTCCCAGTCCTGGTGTGGAAGACAGACACTAATGCTACCGCTATTGCTACTGTTACTCCTCCCAGTCCTGGTGTGAGAGACAGACACTAATGCTACTGCTACTTCTCCCAGTCCTGGTGTGGAAGACAGACACTAATGCTACCGCTATTGCTACTGTTACTCCTCCCAGTCCTGGTGTGAGAGACAGACACTAATGCTACTGCTGCTTCTCCCAGTCCTGGTGTGGAAGACAGACACTAATGCTACTGCTACTTCTCCCAGTCCTGGTGTATAAGACAGACACTATTGCTACCGCTACCGCTATTGCTACTGCTACTCCTCCCAGTCCTGGTGTGGAAGACAGACACTAATGCTATTGCTACTGCTACTCCTCCCAGTTCTTGTGCTGAAAACAGACACTAATGCTATTGCTACTGCTACTTCTCCCAGTCCTGGTGTGGAAGACAGGCACTAATGCTATTGCTACTGCTACTCCTCCCAGTCCTGGTGTGGAAGACAGACACTAATGCTACCGCTACCGCTATTGCTACTGCTACTCCTCCCAGTCCTGTTGTGGAAGACAGACACTAATGCTATTGCTGCTGCTACTCCTCCCAGTCCTGGTGTGAGAGACAGACACTAGTGCTATTGCTACTGCTACTTCTCCCAGTCCTGGTGTGGAAGACAGACACTAATGCTACTGCTATTGCTACTGCTACTCCTCCCAGTCCTGGTGTGGAAGACAGACACTAATGCTATTGCTACTGCTACTTCTCCTCGTCCTGGTGTGGAAGACAGACACTAATGCTACCGCTATTGCTACTGCTACTCCTCCCAGTCCTGGTGTGAGAGACAGACACTAATGCTACTGCTACTTCTCCCAGTCCTGGTGTGGAAGACAGACACTAATGCTACCGCTATTGCTACTGTTACTCCTCCCAGTCCTGGTGTGAGAGACAGACACTAATGCTACTGCTGCTTCTCTCAGTCCTGGTGTGGAAGACAGACACTAATGCTACTGCTACTTCTCCCAGTCCTGGTGTGTAAGACAGACACTAATGCTACCGCTATTGCTACTGCTACTCCTCCCAGTCCTGGTGTGAGAGACAGACACTAATGCTACTGCTATTGCTACTGCTACTCCTCCCAGTCCTGGTGTGGAAAACAGACACTAGTGCTATTGCTACTGCTACTCCTCCCAGTCCTGGTGGGAGAGACAGACACTAGTGCTATTGCTACTGCTACTTCTCCCAGTCCTGGTGTGGAAGACAGACACTAATGCTACTGCTATTGCTACTGCTACTCCTCCCAGTCCTGGTGTGGAAGACAGACACTAATGCTATTGCTACTGCTACTTCTCCCAGTCCTGGTGTGGAAGACAGACACTAATGCTACCGCTATTGCTACTGCTACTCCTCCCAGTCCTGGTGTGAGAGACAGACACTAATGCTATTGCTATTGCTACTGCTACTCCTCCCAGTCCTGGTGTGGAAAACAGACACTAATGCTATTGCTACTGCTACTCCTCCCAGTCCTGGTGTGAGAGACAGACACTAATGCTACTGCTACTTCTCCCAGTCCTGGTGTGGAAGACAGACACTAATGCTACGGCTATTGCTACTGTTACTCCTCCCAGTCCTGGTGTGAGAGACAGACACTAATGCTACTGCTACTTCTCCCAGTCCTGGTGTGGAAGACAGACACTAATGCTACCGCTATTGCTACTGTTACTCCTCCCAGTCCTGGTGTGAGAGACAGACACTAATGCTACTGCTACTTCTCCCAGTCCTGGTGTGGAAGACAGACACTAATGCTACCGCTATTGCTACTGTTACTCCTCCCAGTCCTGGTGTGAGAGACAGACACTAATGCTACTGCTGCTTCTCCCAGTCCTGGTGTGGAAGACAGACACTAATGCTACTGCTACTTCTCCCAGTCCTGGTGTATAAGACAGACACTATTGCTACCGCTACCGCTATTGCTACTGCTACTCCTCCCGGGCCTGGTGTGGAAGACAGACACTAATACTATTGCTACTGCTACTCCTCCCAGTCCTGGTGTGGAAAACAGACACTAATGCTATTGCTACTGCTACTTCTCCCAGTCCTGGTGTGGAAGACAGGCACTAATGCTATTGCTACTGCTACTCCTCCCAGTCCTGGTGTGGAAGACAGACACTAATGCTACCGCTACCGCTATTGCTACTGCTACTCCTCCCAGTCCTGGTGTGGAAGACAGACACTAATGCTATTGCTACTGCTACTCCTCCCAGTCCTGGTGTGAGAGACAGACACTAGTGCTATTGCTACTGCTACTTCTCCCAGTCCTGGTGTGGAAGACAGACACTAATGCTACTGCTATTGCTACTGCTACTCCTCCCAGTCCTGGTGTGGAAGACAGACACTAATGCTATTGCTACTGCTACTTCTCCTCGTCCTGGTGTGGAAGACAGACACTAATGCTACCGCTATTGCTACTGCTACTCCTCCCAGTCCTGGTGTGAGAGACAGACACTAATACTACTGCTACTTCTCCCAGTCCTGGTGTGGAAGACAGACACTAATGCTACCGCTATTGCTACTGTTACTCCTCCCAGTCCTGGTGTGAGAGACAGACACTAATGCTACTGCTGCTTCTCTCAGTCCTGGTGTGGAAGACAGACACTAATGCTACTGCTACTTCTCCCAGTCCTGGTGTGTAAGACAGACACTAATGCTACCGCTATTGCTACTGCTACTCCTCCCAGTCCTGGTGTGAGAGACAGACACTAATGCTACTGCTATTGCTACTGCTACTCGTCCCAGTCCTGGTGTGGAAAACAGACACTAGTGCTATTGCTACTGCTATTCCTCCCAGTCCTGGTGGGAGAGACAGACACTAGTGCTATTGCTACTGCTACTTCTCCCAGTCCTGGTGTGGAAGACAGACACTAATGCTACTGCTATTGCTACTGCTACTCCTCCCAGTCCTGGTGTGGAAGACAGACACTAATGCTATTGCTACTGCTACTTCTCCCAGTCCTGGTGTGGAAGACAGACACTAATGCTACCGCTATTGCTACTGCTACTCCTCCCAGTCCTGGTGTGAGAGACAGACACTAATGCTATTGCTATTGCTACTGCTACTCCTCCCAGTCCTGGTGTGGAAAACAGACACTAATGCTATTGCTACTGCTACTCCTCCCAGTCCTGGTGTGAGAGACAGACACTAATGCTACTGCTACTTCTCCCAGTCCTGGTGTGGAAGACAGACACTAATGCTACCGCTATTGCTACTGTTACTCCTCCCAGTCCTGGTGTGAGAGACAGATACTAATGCTACTGCTACTTCTCCCAGTCCTGGTGTGGAAGACAGACACTAATGCTACCGCTATTGCTACTGTTACTCCTCCCAGTCCTGGTGTGAGAGACAGACACTAATGCTACTGCTACTTCTCCCAGTCCTGGTGTGGAAGACAGACACTAATGCTACCGCTATTGCTACTGTTACTCCTCCCAGTCCTGGTGTGAGAGACAGACACTAATGCTACTGCTGCTTCTCCCAGTCCTGGTGTGGAAGACAGACACTAATGCTACTGCTACTTCTCCCAGTCCTGGTGTATAAGACAGACACTAATGCTACCGCTATTGCTACTGCTACTCCTCCCAGTCCTGGTGTGGAAGACAGACACTAATGTTACCGCTACCGCTATTGCTACTGCTACTCCTCCCAGTCCTGGTGTGGAAGACAGACACTAATGGTAATGCTACTGGTACTCCTCCCAGTCCTGGTGTGGAAAACAGACACTAATGCTATTGCTACTGCTACTTCTCCCAGTCATGGTGTGGAAGACAGGCACTAATGCTATTGCTACTGCTACTCCTCCCAGTCCTGGTGTGGAAGACAGACACTAATGCTATTGCTACTGCTACTTCTCCCAGTCCTGGTGTGGAAGACAGACACTAATGCTACCGCTATTGCTACTGCTACTCCTCCCAGTCCTGGTGTGGAAGACAGACACTAATGCTATTGCTACTGCTACTCCTCCCAGTCCTGGTGTGAGAGACAGACACTAGTGCTATTGCTACTGCTACTTCTCCCAGTCCTGGTGTGGAAGACAGACACTAATGCTACTGCTATTGCTACTGCTACTCCTCCCAGTCCTGGTGTGGAAGACAGACACTAATGCTATTGCTACTGCTACTTCTCCCAATCCTGGTGTGGAAGACAGACACTAATGCTACCGCTATTGCTACTGCTACTCCTCCCAGTCCTGGTGTGAGAGACAGACACTAATGCTATTGCTATTGCTACTGCTACTCCTCCCAGTCCTGGTGTGGAAAACAGACACTAATGCTATTGCTACTGCTACTCCTCCCAGTCCTGGTGTGAGAGACAGACACTAATGCTACTGCTACTTCTCCCAGTCCTGGTGTGGAAGACAGACACTAATGCTACCGCTATTGCTACTGTTACCCCTCCCAGTCCTGGTGTGAGAGACACACACTAATGCTACTGCTACTTCTCCCAGTCCTGGTGTGGAAGACAGACACTAATGCTACCGCTATTGCTACTGTTACTCCTCCCAGTCCTGGTGTGAGAGACAGACACTAATGCTACTGCTACTTCTCCCAGTCCTGGTGTGGAAGACAGACACTAATGCTACCGCTATTGCTACTGTTACTCCTCCCAGTCCTGGTGTGAGAGACAGACGCTAATGCTACTGCTGCTTCTCCCAGTCCTGGTGTGGAAGACAGACACTAATGCTACTGCTACTTCTCCCAGTCCTGGTGTATAAGACAGACACTAATGCTACCGCTATTGCTACTGCTACTCCTCCCAGTCCTGGTGTGGAAGACAGACACTAATGCTATTGCTACTGCTACTCCTCCCAGTCCTGGTGTGGAAAACAGACACTAATGCTATTGCTACTGCTACTTCTTCCAGTCCTGGTGTGGAAGACAGGCACTAATGCTATTGCTACTGCTACTCCTCCCAGTCCTGGTGTGGAAGACAGACACTAATGCTACCGCTACCGCTATTGCTACTGCTACTCCTCCCAGTCCTGGTGTGGAAGACAGACACTAATGCTATTGCTACTGCTACTCCTCCCAGTCCTGGTGTGAGAGACAGACACTAGTGCTATTGCTACTGCTGTTTCTCCCAGTCCTAATGTGGAAGACAGACACTAATGCTACTGCTATTGCTACTGCTACTCCTCCCAGTCCTGGTGTGGAAGACAGACACTAATGCTATTGCTACTGCTACTGCTATTCCTCCCAGTCCTGGTGTGGAAGACAGACACTAATGCTATTGCTACTGCTACTTCTCCCAGTCCTGGTGTGGAAGACAGACACTAATGCTACCGCTATTGCTACTGCTACTGCTCCTAGTCCTGGTGTGGAAGACAGACACTAATGCTACCGCTATTGCTACTGCTACTCCTCCCAGTCCTGGTGTGGAAGACAGACACTAATGCTATTGCTACTGCTACTCCTCCCAGTCCTGGTGTGAGAGACAGACACTAGTGCTATTGCTACTGCTACTCCTCCCAGTCCTGGTGTGGAAGACAGACACTAATGCTATTGCTACTGCTACTCCTCCCAGTCCTGGTGTGGAAGACAGACACTAATGCTACCGCTATTGCTACTGCTACTTCTCCCAGTCCTGGTGTGGAAGACAGACACTAATGCTACCGCTATTGCTACTGCTACTCTTCCCAGTCCTGGTGTAGAAGACAGACACTAATGCTATTGCTACTGCTACTCCTCCCAGTCCTGGTGTGAGAGACAGACACTAGTGCTATTGCTACTGCTACTTCTCCCAGTCCTGGTGTGGAAGACAGACACTAATGTTACTGCTATTGCTACTGCTACTCCTCCCAGTCCTGGTGTGGAAGACAGACACTAATGCTATTGCTACTGCTACTTCTCCCAGTCCTGGTGTGGAAGACAGACACTAATGCTACCGCTATTGCTACTGCTACTCCTCCCAGTCCTGGTGTGAGAGACAGACACTAATGCTATTGCTATTGCTACTGCTACTCCTCCCAGTCCTGGTGTGGAAAACAGACACTAATGCTATTGCTACTGCTACTCCTCCCAGTCCTGGTGTGAGACAGACACTAATGCTACTGCTACTTCTCCCAGTCCTGGTGTGGAAGACAGACACTAATGCTACCGCTATTGCTACTGTTACTCCTCCCAGTCCTGGTGTGAGAGACAGACACTAATGCTACTGCTACTTCTCCCAGTCCTGGTGTGGAAGACAGACACTAATGCTACCGCTATTGCTACTGTTACTCCTCCCAGTCCTGGTGTGAGGGACAGACACTAATGCTACTGCTGCTTCTCCCAGTCCTGGTGTGGAAGACAGACACTAATGCTACTGCTACTTCTCCCAGTCCTGGTGTATAAGACAGACACTAATGCTACCGCTACCGCTATTGCTACTGCTACTCCTCCCAGTCCTGGTGTGGAAGACAGACACTAATGCTATTGCTACTGCTACTCCTCCCAGTCCTGGTGTGGAAAACAGACACTAATGCTATTGCTACTGCTACTTCTCCCAGTCCTTGTGTGGAAGACAGGCACTAATGCTATTGCTACTGCTACTCCTCCCAGTCCTGGTGTGGAAGACAGACACTAATGCTACCGCTACCGCTATTGCTACTGCTACTCCTCCCAGTCCTGGTGTGGAAGACAGACACTAATGCTATTGCTACTGCTACTCCTCCCAGTCCTGGTGTGAGAGACAGACACTAGTGCTATTGCTACTGCTACTTCTCCCAGTCCTGGTGTGGAAGACAGACACTAATGCTACTGCTATTGCTACTGCTACTCTTCCCAGTCCTGGTGTGGAAGACAGACACTAATGCTATTGGTACTGCTACTTCTCCTCGTCCTGGTGTGGAAGACAGACACTAATGCTACCGCTATTGCTACTGCTACTCCTCCCAGTCCTGGTGTGAGAGACAGACACTAATGCTACTGCTACTTCTCCCAGTCCTGGTGTGGAAGACAGACACTAATGCTACCGCTATTGCTACTGTTACTCCTCCCAGTCCTGGTGTGAGAGACAGACACTAATGCTACTGCTGCTTCTCTCAGTCCTGGTGTGGAAGACAGACACTAATGCTACTGCTACTTCTCCCAGTCCTGGTGTGGAAGACAGACACTAATGCTACCGCTATTGCTACTGCTACTCCTCCCAGTCCTGGTGTGAGAGACAGACACTAATGCTACTGCTATTGCTACTGCTACTCCTCCCAGTCCTGGTGTGGAAAACAGACACTAGTGCTATTGCTACTGCTACTCCTCCCAGTCCTGGTGGGAGAGACAGACACTAGTGCTATTGCTACTGCTACTTCTCCCAGTCCTGGTGTGGAAGACAGACACTAATGCTACTGCTATTGCTACTGCTACTCCTCCCAGTCCTGGTGTGGAAGACAGACACTAATGCTATTGCTACTGCTACTTCTCCCAGTCCTGGTGTGGAAGACAGACACTAATGCTACCGCTATTGCTACTGCTACTCCTCCCAGTCCTGGTGTGAGAGACAGACACTAATGCTATTGCTATCGCTACTGCTACTCCTCCCAGTCCTGGTGTGGAAAACATACACTAATGCTATTGCTACTGCTACTCCTCCCAGTCCTGGTGTGAGAGACAGACACTAATGCTACTGCTACTTCTCCCAGTCCTGGTGTGGAAGACAGACACTAATGCTACCGCTATTGCTACTGTTACTCCTCCCAGTCCTGGTGTGAGAGACAGACACTAATGCTACTGCTACTTCTCCCAGTCCTGGTGTGGAAGACAGACACTAATGCTACCGCTATTGCTACTGTTACTCCTCCCGGTCCTGGTGTGAGAGACAGACACTAATGCTACTGCTACTTCTCCCAGTCCTGGTGTGGAAGACAGACACTAATGCTACCGCTATTGCTACTGTTACTCCTCCCAGTCCTGGTGTGAGAGACAGACACTAATGCTACTGCTGCTTCTCCCAGTCCTGGTGTGGAAGACAGACACTAATGCTACTGCTACTTCTCCCAGTCCTGGTGTGGAAGACAGACACTAATGCTACCGCTATTGCTACTGCTACTCCTCCCTGTCCTGGTGTGGAAGACAGACACTAATGCTACTGCTATTGCTACTGCTACTCCTCCCAGTCCTGGTGTGGAAGACAGACACTAATGCTATTGCTACTGCTACGTCTCCTCGTCCTGGTGTGGAAGACAGACACTAATGCTACCGCTATTGCTACTGCTACTCCTCCCAGTCCTGGTGTGAGAGACAGACACTAATGCTACTGCTACTTCTCCCAGTCCTGGTGTGGAAGACAGACACTAGTGCTATTGCTACTGCTACTTCTCCCAGTCCTGGTGTGGAAGACAGACACTAATGCTACTGCTATTGCTACTGCTACTCCTCCCAGTCCTGGTGTGGAAGACAGACACTAATGCTATTGCTACTGCTACTTCTCCTCGTCCTGGTGTGGAAGACAGACACTAATGCTACCGCTATTGCTACTGCTACTCCTCCCAGTCCTGGTGTGAGAGACAGACACTAATGCTACTGCTACTTCTCCCAGTCCTGGTGTGGAAGACAGACACTAATGCTACCGCTATTGCTACTGTTACTCCTCCCAGTCCTGGTGTGAGAGACAGACACTAATGCTACTGCTGCTTCTCTCAGTCCTGGTGTAGAAGACAGACACTAATGCTACTGCTACTTCTCCCAGTCCTGGTGTGGAAGACAGACACTAATGCTACCGCTATTGCTACTGCTACTCCTCCCAGTCCTGGTGTGAGAGACAGACACTAATGCTACTGCTATTGCTACTGCTACTCCTCCCAGTCCTGGTGTGGAAAACAGACACTAGTGCTATTGCTACTGCTACTCCTCCCAGTCCTGGTGTGAGAGACAGACACTAGTGCTATTGCTACTGCTACTCCCAGTCCTGGTGTGGAAGACAGACACTAATGCTACTGCTATTGCTACTGCTACTTCTCCCAGTCCTGGTGTGGAAGACAGACACTAATGCTATTGCTACTGCTACTTCTCCCAGTCCTGGTGTGGAAGACAGACACTAATGCTACCGCTATTGCTACTGCTACTCCTCCCAGTCCTGGTGTGAGACACAGACACTAATGCTATTGCTATTGCTACTGCTACTCCTCTCAGTCCTGGTGTGGAAAACAGACACTAATGCTATTGCTACTGCTACTCCTCCCAGTCCTGGTGTGAGAGACAGACACTAATGCTACTGCTACTTCTCCCAGTCCTGGTGTGGAAGACAGACACTAATGCTACCGCTATTGCTACTGTTACTCCTCCCAGTCCTGGTGTGAGAGACAGACACTAATGCTACTGCTACTTCTCCCAGTCCTGGTGTGGAAGACATACACTAATGCTACCGCTATTGCTACTGTTACTCCTCCCAGTCCTGGTGTGAGAGACAGACACTAATGCTACTGCTACTTCTCCCAGTCCTGGTGTGGAAGACAGACACTAATGCTACCGCTATTGCTACTGTCACTCCTTTCAGTCCTGGTGTGAGAGACAGACACTAATGCTACTGCTGCTTCTCCCAGTCCTGGTGTGGAAGACAGACACTAATGCTACTGCTACTTCTCCCAGTCCTGGTGTATAAGACAGACACTAATGCTACCGCTATTGCTACTGCTACTCCTCCCAGTCCTGGTGTGGAAGACAGACACTAATGCTACCGCTACCGCTATTGCTACTGCTACTCCTCCCAGTCCTGGTGTGGAAGACAGACACTAATGCTATTGCTACTGCTACTCCTCCCAGTCCTGGTGTGGAAAACAGACACTAATGCTATTGCTACTGCTACTTCTCCCAGTCCTGGTGTGGAAGACAGGCACTAATGCTATTGCTACTGCTACTCCTCCCAGTCCTGGTGTGGAAGACAGACACTAATGCTACCGCTACCGCTACCGCTATTGCTACTGCTACTCCTCCCAGTCCTGGTGTGGAAGACAGACACTAGTGCTATTGCTACTGCTACTCCTCCCAGTCCTGGTGTGAGAGACAGACACTAGTGCTATTGCTACTGCTACTTCTCCCAGTCCTGGTGTGGAAGACAGACACTAATGCTACTGCTATTGCTACTGCTACTCCTCCCAGTCCTGGTGTGGAAGACAGACACTAATGCTATTGCTACTGCTACTTCTCCTAGTCCTGGTGTGGAAGACAGGCACTAATGCTACCACTATTGCTACTGCTACTCCTCCCAGTCCTGGTGTGAGAGACAGACACTAATGCTACTGCTACTTCTCCCAGTCCTGGTGTGGAAGACAGACACTAATGCTACCGCTATTGCTACTGTTACTCCTCCCAGTCCTGGTGTGAGAGACAAGACACTAATGCTGCTGCTGCTTCTCTCAGTCCTGGTGTGGAAGACAGACACTAATGCTACTGCTACTTCTCCCAGTCCTGGTGTGGAAGACAGACACTAATGCTACCGCTATTGCTACTGCTACTCCCAGTCCTGGTGTGAGAGACAGACACTAATGCTACTGCTATTGCTACTGCTACTCCTTCCAGTCCTGGTGTGGAAAACAGACACTAGTGCTATTGCTACTGCTACTCCTCCCAGTCCTGGTGTGAGAGACAGACACTAATGCTACTGCTACTTCTCCCAGTCCTGGTGTGGAAGACAGACACTAATGCTACCGCTATTGCTACTGCTACTCCTCCCAGTCCTGGTGTGAGAGACAGACACTAATGCTACTGCTATTGCTACTGCTACTCCTCCCAGTCCTGGTGTGGAAAACAGACACTAGTGCTATTGCTACTGCTACTCCTCCCAGTCCTGGTGTGAGAGACAGACACTAGTGCTATTGCTACTGCTACTTCTCCCAGTCCTGGTGTGGAAGACAGACACTAATGCTACTGCTATTGCTACTGCTACTTCTCCCAGTCCTGGTGTGGAAGACAGACACTAATGCTATTGCTACTGCTACTTCTCCCAGTCCTGGTGTGGAAGACAGACACTAATGCTACCGCTATTGCTACTGCTACTCCTCCCAGTCCTGGTGTGAGACACAGACACTAATGCTATTGCTATTGCTAGTGCTACTCCTCTCAGTCCTGGTGTGGAAAACAGACACTAATGCTATTGCTACTGCTACTCCTCCCAGTCCTGGTGTGAGAGACAGACACTAATGCTACTGCTACTTCTCCCAGTCCTGGTGTGGAAGACAGACACTAATGCTACCGCTATTGCTACTGTTACTCCTCCCAGTCCTGGTGTGAGAGACAGATACTAATGCTACTGCTACTTCTCCCAGTCCTGGTGTGGAAGACAGACACTAATGCTACCGCTATTGCTACTGTTACTCCTCCCAGTCCTGGTGTGAGAGACAGACACTAATGCTACTGCTACTTCTCCCAGTCCTGGTGTGGAAGACAGACACTAATGCTACCGCTATTGCTACTGTTACTCCTCCCAGTCCTGGTGTGAGAGACAGACACTAATGCTACTGCTGCTTCTCCCAGTCCTGGTGTGGAAGACAGACACTAATGCTACTGCTACTTCTCCCAGTCCTGGTGTATAAGACAGACACTAATGCTACCGCTATTGCTACTGCTACTCCTCCCAGTCCTGGTGTGGAAGACAGACACTAATGCTACCGCTACCGCTATTGCTACTGCTACTCCTCCCAGTCCTGGTGTGGAAGACAGACACTAATGCTATTGCTACTGCTACTCCTCCCAGTCCTGGTGTGGAAAACAGACACTAATGATATTGCTACTGCTATTTCTCCCAGTCCTGGTGTGGAAGACAGGCACTAATGCTATTGCTACTGCTACTCCTCCCAGTCCTGGTGTGGAAGACAGACACTAATGCTACCGCTACCGCTATTGCTACTGCTACTCCTCCCAGTCCTGGTGTGGAAGACAGACACTAATGCTATTGCTACTGCTACTCCTCCCAGTCCTGGTGTGAGAGACAGACACTAGTGCTATTGCTACTGCTACTTCTCCCAGTCCTGGTGTGGAAGACAGACACTAATGCTACTGCTATTGCTACTGCTACTCCTCCCAGTCCTGGTGTGGAAGACAGACACTAATGCTATTGCTACTGCTACTTCTCCTAGTCCTGGTGTGGAAGACAGACACTAATGCTACCACTATTGCTACTGCTACTCCTCCCAGTCCTGGTGTGAGAGACAGACACTAATGCTACTGCTACTTCTCCCAGTCCTGGTGTGGAAGACAGACACTAATGCTACCGCTATTGCTACTGTTACTCCTCCCAGTCCTGGTGTGAGAGACAGACACTAATGCTGCTGCTGCTTCTCTCAGTCCTGGTGTGGAAGACAGACACTAATGCTACTGCTACTTCTCCCAGTCCTGGTGTGGAAGACAGACACTAATGCTACCGCTATTGCTACTGCTACTCCCAGTCCTGGTGTGAGAGACAGACACTAATGCTACTGCTATTGCTACTGCTACTCCTCCCAGTCCTGGTGTGGAAGACAGACACAAATGCTATTGCTACTGCTACTCCTCCCAGTCCTGGTGTGAGAGACAGACACTAATGCTATTGCTATTGCTACTGCTACTCCTCCCAGTCCTGGTGTGGAAGACAGACACTAATGCTACCGCTATTGCTACTGCTACTCCTCCCAGTCCTGGTGTGAGAGACAGACACTAATGCTATTGCTATTGCTACTGCTACTCCTCCCAGTCCTGGTGTGGAAGACAGACACTAATGCTACTGCTACTCCTCCCAGTCCTGGTGTGAGAGACAGACACTAATGCTACTGCTACTTCTCCCAGTCCTGGTGTGGAAGACAGACACTAATGCTACCGCTATTGCTACTGTTACTCCTCCCAGTCCTGGTGTGAGAGACAGACACTAATGCTACTGCTACTTCTCCCAGTCCTGGTGTGGAAGACAGACACTAATGCTACCGCTATTGCTACTGCTACTCCTCCCAGTCCTGGTGTGAGAGACAGACACTAATGCTACTGCTGCTTCTCCCAGTCCTGGTGTGGAAGACAGACACTAATGCTACTGCTACTTCTCCCAGTCCTGGTGTATAAGACAGACACTAATGCTACCGCTATTGCTACTGCTAGTCCTCCCAGTCCTGGTGTGGAAGACAGACACTAATGCTACTGCTACCGCTATTGCTACTGCTACTCCTCCCAGTCCTGGTGTGGAAGACAGACACTAATGCTATTGCTACTGCTACTCCTCCCAGTCCTGGTGTGGAAAACAGACACTAATGCTATTGCTACTGCTACTTCTCCCAGTCCTGGTGTGGAAGACAGACACTAATGCTATTGCTACTGCTACTCCTCCCAGTCCTGGTGTGGAAGACAGACACTAATGCTACCGCTACCGCTATTGCTACTGCTACTCCTCCCAGTCCTGGTGTGGAAGACAGACACTAATGCTATTGCTACTGCTACTCCTCCCAGTCCTGGTGTGAGAGAGAGACACTAGTGCTATTGCTACTGCTACTTCTCCCAGTCCTGGTGTGGAAGACAGACACTAATGCTACTGCTATTGCTACTGCTACTCCTCCCAGTCCTGGTGTGGAAGACAGACACTAATGCTATTGCTACTGCTACTTCTCCTAGTCCTGGTGTGGAAGACAGACACTAATGCTACCGCTATTGCTACTGCTACTCCTCCCAGTCCTGGTGTGAGAGACAGACACTAATGCTATTGCTACTGCTACTCCTCCCAGTCCTGGTGTGGAAAACAGACACTAATGCTATTGCTACTGCTACTCCTCCCAGTCCTGGTGTGAGAGACAGACACTAATGCTACTGCTACTTCTCCCAGTCCTGGTGTGGAAGAGAGACACTAATGCTACCGCTATTGCTACTGTTACTCCTCCCAGTCCTGGTGTGAGAGACAGACACTAATGCTACTGCTGCTTCTCTCAGTCCTGGTGTGGAAGACAGACACTAATGCTACTGCTACTTCTCCCAGTCCTGGTGTGGAAGACAGACACTAATGCTACCGCTATTGCTACTGCTACTCCTCCCAGTCCTGGTGTGAGAGACAGACACTAATGCTACTGCTATTGCTACTGCTACTCCTCCCAGTCCTGGTGTGGAAAACAGACACTAATGCTATTGCTACTGCTACTCCTCCCAGTCCTGGTGTGAGAGACAGACACTAATGCTACTGCTACTTCTCCCAGTCCTAGTGTGGAAGACAGACACTAATGCTACCGCTATTGCTACTGTTACTCCTCCCAGTCCTGGTGTGAGAGACAGACACTAATGCTACTGCTGCTTCTCCCAGTCCTGGTGTGGAAGACAGACACTAATGCTACTGCTACTTCTCCCAGTCCTGGTGTGGAAGACAGACACTAATGCTACCGCTATTGCTATTGCTACTCCTCCCAGTCCTGGTGTGGAAGACAGACACTAATGCTACTGCTACTTCTCCCAGTCCTGGTGTGGAAGACAGACACTAATGCTACCGCTATTGCTACTGCTACTTCTCCCAGTCCTGGTGTGAGAGACAGACACTAATGCTACTGCTGCTTCTCCCAGTCCTGGTGTGGAAGACAGACACTAATGCTACTGCTATTGCTACTGCTACTCCTCCCAGTCCTGGTGTGGAAGACAGACACTAATGCTACTGCTACTTCTCCCAGTCCTGGTGTGGAAGACAGACACTAATGCTACTGCTACTTCTCCCAGTCCTGGTGTATAAGACAGACACTAATGCTACCGCTATTGCTACTGCTACTCCTCCCAGTCCTGGTGTGGAAGACAGACACTAATGCTATTGCTACTGCTACTTCTCCTAGTCCTGGTGTGGAAGACAGACACTAATGCTACCGCTATTGCTACTGCTACTCCTCCCAGTCCTGGTGTGAGAGACAGACACTAATGCTACTGCTACTTCTCCCAGTCCTGGTGTGGAAGACAGACACTAATGCTACCGCTGTTGCTACTGCTACTCCTCCCAGTCCTGGTGTGAGAGACAGACACTAATGCTATTGCTACTGCTACTCCTCCCAGTCCTGGTGTGAGAGACAGACACTAATGCTACTGCTATTGCTACTGCTACTCCTCCCAGTCCTGGTGTGGAAGACAGACACTAATGCTACCGCTATTGCTACTGCTACTTCTCCCAGTCCTGGTGTGAGAGACATACACTAATGCTACTGCTATTACTACTGCTACTCCTCCCAGTCCTGGTGTGGAAGACAGACACTAATGCTACTGCTATTGCTATTGTTACTTCTCCCAGTCCTGGTGTGGAAGACAGACACTAATGCTATTGCTATTGCTACTGCTACTTCTCCCAGTCCTGGTGTGGAAGACAGACACTAATGCTATTGCTACTGCTACTCCTCCCAGTCCTGGTGTGGAAGACAGACACTAATGCTACTGCTACTCCTCCCAGTCCTGGTGTGGAAGACTGACACTAATGCTACTGCTACTGCTACTCCTCCCAGTCCTGGTGTGGAAAACAGACACTAATGCTACTGCTACTGCTACTCCTCCCAGTCCTGGTGTGGAAAACAGACACTAGTGCTACTGCTACTGCTACTCCTCCCAGTCCTGGTGTGGAAGACAGACACTAATGCTACTGCTACTCCTCCCAGTCCTGGTGTGGAAGACAGACACTAATGCTACTGCTATTGCTACTGCTACTCCTCCCAGTCCTGGTGTGGAAGACAGACACTAATGCTACTGCTATTGCTACTGCTACTCCTCCCAGTCCTGGTGTGGGAGACAGACACTAAAGTCGGCGCATAATTTATTGGCGCGAACATATCTCATGAAATCTCGGAACTTACTGACTTGTATTATATGAAATTCAGGCAACGTTTGAACAAGACTGTGACCAAAGCTGCTGACGTGAACTCGAATTTTGTACTTCACACAGAAAATAATTATTTTAAAAAATATGATTTTAAATGGGATTTTACCATTGTAACAATGAGCGGGAAAGCGGAAAGCTAAAACAGTGGTGAATGCCAATGCAACAGCTCATTAATGCACAGAAAAATCATTGGTCTGACCAGTGGTGTGCAACGGTCTGAAAAGTAACATGTGATGGCTTATGTTGTTCAAAAACTTATGGTGGTCATATTTCGATGTCAATGAAAGGCTGAGAATGTTGGTTTATATTTGAGTGTGAAACTGTATGTCAGGCCGAACAGGACAAAAATTATATATTTGACTGTAGTACATTGCTAAACAGACGAACATATTCAGTTCTATTCAATACGAATTGAGGATTTAGGGTGTCTAATTTTTTATCAGCTTTGTATCGTGCCCGGTTATGCTCACGTTGCCCTGGCCTTGAGTCTAATTAAAATCCTCTGAGCTCGGCTCAGTTTTGGTTAAGGGACTATTTCAAAGAAGCTATGGAGCTACTGCTACTTCTTCCAGTCCTGGTGTGGAAGACAGACACTAATGCTACTGCTATTGCTACTGCTACTTCTCCCAGTCCTGGTGTGGAAGACAGACACTAATGCTATTGCTACTGCTACTTCTCCCAGTCCTGGTGTGGAAGACAGACACTAATGCTACTGCTATTGCTACTGCTACTCCTCCCAGTCCTGGTGTGGAAGACAAACACTAATGCTATTGCTACTGCTACTGCTACTCCTCCCAGTCCTGGTGTGGAAGACAGACACTAATGCTATTGCTACTGCTACTTCTCCCAGTCCTGGTGTGGAAGACACACTAATGCTACCGCTATTGCTACTGCTACTCCTCCCAGTCCTGGTGTGGAAGACAGACACTAATGCTATTGCTACTGCTACTCCTCCCAGTCCTGGTGTGAGAGACAGACACTAGTGCTATTGCTACTGCTACTTCTCCCAGTCCTGGTGTGGAAGACAGACACTAATGCTACCGCTGTTGCTACTGCTACTTCTCCCAGTCCTGGTGTGGAAGACAGACACTAATGCTACTGCTATTGCTACTGCTACTCCTCCCAGTCCTGGTGTGGAAGACAGACACTAATGCTATTGCTACTGCTACTGCTACTCCTCCCAGTCCTGGTGTGGAAGACAGACACTGATGCTACTGCTATTGCTACTCCTCCCAGTCCTGGTGTGGAAGACAGACACTAATGCTATTGCTACTGCTACTGCTACTCCTCCCAGTCCTGGTGTGGAAGACAGACACTAATGCTATTGCTACTGCTACTCCTCCCAGTCCTGGTGTGGAAGACAGACACTAATGCTACCGCTATTGCTACTGCTACTCCTCCCAGTCCTGGTGTGGAAGACAGACACTAATGCTATTGCTACTGCTACTTCTCCCAGTCCTGGTGTGGAAGACAGACACTAATGCTACCGCTATTGCTACTGCTACTCCTCCCAGTCCTGGTGTGGAAGACAGACACTAATGCTATTGCTACTGCTACTCCTCCCAGTCCTGGTGTGAGAGACAGACACTAGTGCTATTGCTACTGCTACTTCTCCCAGCCCTGGTGTGGAAGACAGACACTAATGCTACTGCTATTGCTACTGCTACTCCTCCCAGTCCGGGTGTGGAAGACAGACACTAATGCTATTGCTACTGCTACTTCTCCCAGTCCTGGTGTGGAAGACAGACACTAATGCTACCGCTATTGCTACTGCTACTCCTCCCAGTCCTGGTGTGAGAGACAGACACTAATGCTACTGCTACTTCTCCCAGTCCTGGTGTGGAAGACAGACACTAATGCTACCGCTATTGCTACTGCTACTCCTCCCAGTCCTGGTGTGGAAAACAGACACTAATGCTATTGCTACTGCTACTCCTCCCAGTCCTGGTGTGAGAGACAGACACTAATGCTACTGCTACTTCTCCGATGTCCTGGTGTGGAAGACAGACACTAATGCTACCGCTATTGCTACTGCTACTCCTCCCAGTCCTGGTGTGGAAGACAGACACTAATGCTACTGCTACTTCTCCCAGTCCTGGTGTGGAAGACAGACACTAATGCTACCGCTATTGCTACTGTTACTTCTCCCAGTTTTGGTGTGGAAGACAGACACTAATGCTACTGCTGCTTCTCCCAGTCCTGGTGTGGAAGACAGACACTAATGCTACCGCTATTGCTACTGCTACTCCTCCCAGTCCTGGTGTGGAAGACAGACACTAATGCTACTGCTACTGCTACCCCTCCCAGTCCTGGTGTGGAAGACAGACACTTATGCTATTGCTACTGCTACTGCTACTCCTCCCAGTCCTGGTGTGGAAGACAGACACTAATGGTATTGCTACTGCTACTTCTCCCAGTCCTAGTGTGGAAGACAGACACTAATGCTACCACTATTGCTACTGCTACTCCTCCCAGTCCTGGTGTGGAAGACAGACACTAATGCTATTGCTACTGCTACTCCTCCCAGTCCTGGTGTGAGAGACAGACACTAATGCTAATGCTATTGCTATTGTTACTTCTCCTAGTCCTGGTGTGGAAGACAGACACTAATGCTATTGCTACTACTACTCCTCCCAGTCCTGGTGTGAGAGACAGACACTAATGCTACTGCTATTGCTACTGCTACTTCTCCTAGTCCTGGTGTGGAAGACAGACACTAATGCTACTGCTATTGCTACTGCTACTCCTCCCAGTCCTGGTGTGGAAGACAGACACTAATGCTATTGCTACTGCTACTGCTACTTCTCCTAGTCCTGGTGTGGAAGACAGACACTAATGCTACTGCTATTGCTACTGCTACTCCTCCCAGTCCTGGTGTGGAAGACAGACACTAATGCTACTGCTATTGCTACTTCTCCCAGTCCTCTTGTGAGAGACAGACACTAATGTTACTGTTACTCCTCCCAATCCTGGTGTGGAAGACAGACACTAATGCTATTGCTACTGCTACTCCTCCCAGTCCTGGTGTGGAAGACAGACACTAATGCTACTGCTACTGCTACTCCTCCCAGTCCTGGTGTGGAAAACAGACACTAATGCTACTGCTACTGCTACTCCTCCCAGTCCTGGTGTGGAAGACAGACACTAATGCTACTGCTACTGCTACTCCTCCCAGTCCTGGTGTGGAAGACAGACACTAATGCTACTGCTACTGCTACTCCTCCCAGTCCTGGTGTGGAAGACAGACACTAATGCTATTGCTACTGCTACTGCTACTCCTCCCAGTCCTGGTGTGGAAGACAGACACTAATGCTATTGCTACTGCTACTTCTCCCAGTCCTGGTGTGGAAGACAGACACTAATGCTACCGCTAGTGCTACTGCTACTCCTCCCAGTCCTGGTGTGGAAGACAGACACAATTGCTATTGCTACTGCTACTCCTCCCAGTCCTGGTGTGAGAGACAGACACTAGTGCTATTGCTACTGCTACTTCTCCCAGTCCTGGTGTGAAAGACAGACACTAATGCTACTGCTATTGCTACTGCTACTCCTCCCAGTGCTGGTGTGGAAGACAGACACTAATGCTATTGCTACTGCTACTTCTCCCAGTCCTGGTGTGGAAGACAGACACTAATGCTACCGCTATTGCTACTGCTACTCCTCCCAGTCCTGGTGTGAGAGACAGACACTAATGCTATTGCTACTGCTACTCCTCCCAGTCCTGGTGTGGAAGACAGACACTAATGCTACTGCTACTCCTCCCAGTCCTCGTGTGAGAGACAGACACTAATGCTACTGCTACTTCTCCCAGTCCTGGTGTGGAAGACAGACACTAAGGCTACCGCTATTGCTACTGTTACTCCTCCCAGTCCTGGTGTGAGAGACAGACACTAATGCTACTGCTACTTCTCCCAGTCCTGGTGTGGAAGACAGACACTAATGCTACCGCTATTGCTACTGCTACTCCTCCCAGTCCTGGTGTGAGAGACAGACACTAATGCTACTGCTGCTTCTCCCAGTCCTGGTGTGGAAGACAGACACTAATGCTACTGCTACTTCTCCCAGTCCTGGTGTATAAGACAGACACTAATGCTACCGCTATTGCTACTGCTACTCCTCCCAGTCCTGGTGTGGAAGACAGACACTAATGCTACCGCTACCGCTATTGCTACTGCTACTCCTCCCAGTCCTGGTGTGGAAGACAGACACTAATGCTATTGCTACTGCTACTCCTCCCAGTCCTGGTGTGGAAAACAGACACTAATGCTATTGCTACTGCTACTTCTCCCAGTCCTGGTGTGGAAGACAGACACTAATGCTATTGCTACTGCTACTCCTCCCAGTCCTGGTGTGGAAGACAGACAATAATGCTACCGCTACCGCTATTGCTACTGCTACTCCTCCCAGTCCTGGTGTGGAAGACAGACACTAATGCTATTGCTACTGCTACTCCTCCCAGTCCTGGTGTGAGAGAGAGACACTAGTGCTATTGCTACTGCTACTTCTCCCAGTCCTGGTGTGGAAGACAGACACTAATGCTACTGCTGTTGCTACTGCTACTCCTCCCAGTCCTGGTGTGGAAGACAGACACTAATGCTATTGCTACTGCTACTTCTCCTAGTCCTGGTGTGGAAGACAGACACTAATGCTACCGCTATTGCTACTGCTACTCCTCCCAGTCCTGGTGTGAGAGACAGACACTAATGCTATTGCTACTGCTACTCCTCCCAGTCCTGGTGTGGAAAACAGACACTAATGCTATTGCTACTGCTACTCCTCCCAGTCCTGGTGTGAGAGACAGACACTAATGCTACTGCTACTTCTCCCAGTCCTGGTGTGGAAGACAGACACTAATGCTACCGCTATTGCTACTGTTACTCCTCCCAGTCCTAGTGTGGAAGACAGACACTAATGCTACTGCTATTGCTACTGCTACTCCTCCCAGTCCTGGTGTGGAAGACAGACACTAATGCTATTGCTACTGCTACTGCTACTTCTCCTAGTCCTGGTGTGGAAGACAGACACTAATGCTACTGCTATTGCTACTGCTACTCCTCCCAGTCCTGGTGTGGAAGACAGACACTAATGCTACTGCTATTGCTACTTCTCCCAGTCCTCTTGTGAGAGACAGACACTAATGTTACTGTTACTCCTCCCAATCCTGGTGTGGAAGACAGACACTAATGCTACTGCTACTCCTCCCAGTCCTGGTGTGGAAGACAGACACTAATGCTACTGCTACTGCTACTCCTCCCAGTCCTGGTGTGGAAGACAGACACTAATGCTACTGCTACTCCTCCCAGTCCTGGTGTGGAAGACAGACACTAATGCTACTGCTACTGCTACTCCTCCCAGTCCTGGTGTGGAAGACAGACACTAATGCTACTGCTACTGCTACTCCTCCCAGTCCTGGTGTGGAAGACAGACACTAATGCTATTGCTACTGCTACTGCTACTCCTCCCAGTCCTGGTGTGGAAGACAGACACTAATGCTATTGCTACTGCTACTTCTCCCAGTCCTGGTGTGGAAGACAGACACTAATGCTACCGCTAGTGCTACTGCTACTCCTCCCAGTCCTGGTGTGGAAGACAGACACAATTGCTATTGCTACTGCTACTCCTCCCAGTCCTGGTGTGAGAGACAGACACTAGTGCTATTGCTACTGCTACTTCTCCCAGTCCTGGTGTGAAAGACAGACACTAATGCTACTGCTATTGCTACTGCTACTCCTCCCAGTGCTGGTGTGGAAGACAGACACTAATGCTATTGCTACTGCTACTTCTCCCAGTCCTGGTGTGGAAGACAGACACTAATGCTACCGCTATTGCTACTGCTACTCCTCCCAGTCCTGGTGTGAGAGACAGACACTAATGCTATTGCTATTGCTACTGCTACTCCTCCCAGTCCTGGTGTGGAAGACAGACACTAATGCTACTGCTACTCCTCCCAGTCCTCGTGTGAGAGACAGACACTAATGCTACTGCTACTTCTCCCAGTCCTGGTGTGGAAGACAGACACTAAGGCTACCGCTATTGCTACTGTTACTCCTCCCAGTCCTGGTGTGAGAGACAGACACTAATGCTACTGCTACTTCTCCCAGTCCTGGTGTGGAAGACAGACACTAATGCTACCGCTATTGCTACTGCTACTCCTCCCAGTCCTGGTGTGAGAGACAGACACTAATGCTACTGCTGCTTCTCCCAGTCCTGGTGTGGAAGACAGACACTAATGCTACTGCTACTTCTCCCAGTCCTGGTGTATAAGACAGACACTAATGCTACCGCTATTGCTACTGCTACTCCTCCCAGTCCTGGTGTGGAAGACAGACACTAATGCTACCGCTACCGCTATTGCTACTGCTACTCCTCCCAGTCCTGGTGTGGAAGACAGACACTAATGCTATTGCTACTGCTACTCCTCCCAGTCCTGGTGTGGAAAACAGACACTAATGCTATTGCTACTGCTACTTCTCCCAGTCCTGGTGTGGAAGACAGACACTAATGCTACCGCTATTGCTACTGCTACTCCTCCCAGTCCTGGTGTGAGAGACAGACACTAATGCTACTGCTGCTTCTCCCAGTCCTGGTGTGGAAGACAGACACTAATGCTACTGCTACTTCTCCCAGTCCTGGTGTATAAGACAGACAGTAATGCTACCGCTATTGCTACTGCTACTCCTCCCAGTCCTGGTGTGGAAGACAGACACTAATGCTACCGCTACCGCTATTGCTACTGCTACTCCTCCCAGTCCTGGTGTGGAAGACAGACACTAATGCTATTGCTACTGCTACTCCTCTCAGTCCTGGTGTGGAAAACAGACACTAATGCTATTGCTACTGCTACTTCTCCCAGTCCTGGTGTGGAAGACAGACACTAATGCTATTGCTACTGCTACTCCTCCCAGTCCTGGTGTGGAAGACAGACAATAATGCTACCGCTACCGCTATTGCTACTGCTACTCCTCCCAGTCCTGGTGTGGAAGACAGACACTAATGCTATTGCTACTGCTACTCCTCCCAGTCCTGGTGTGAGAGAGAGACACTAGTGCTATTGCTACTGCTACTTCTCCCAGTCCTGGTGTGGAAGACAGACACTAATGCTACTGCTATTGCTACTGCTACTCCTCCCAGTCCTGGTGTGGAAGACAGACACTAATGCTATTGCTACTGCTACTTCTCCTAGTCCTGGTGTGGAAGACAGACACTAATGCTACCGCTATTGCTACTGCTACTCCTCCCAGTCCTGGTGTGAGAGACAGACACTAATGCTATTGCTACTGCTACTCCTCCCAGTCCTGGTGTGGAAAACAGACACTAATGCTATTGCTACTGCTACTCCTCCCAGTCCTGGTGTGAGAGACAGACACTAATGCTACTGCTACTTCTCCCAGTCCTGGTGTGGAAGACAGACACTAATGCTACCGCTATTGCTACTGTTACTCCTCCCAGTCCTAGTGTGGAAGACAGACACTAATGCTACTGCTATTGCTACTGCTACTCCTCCCAGTCCTGGTGTGGAAGACAGACACTAATGCTATTGCTACTGCTACTGCTACTTCTCCTAGTCCTGGTGTGGAAGACAGACACTAATGCTACTGCTATTGCTACTGCTACTCCTCCCAGTCCTGGTGTGGAAGACAGACACTAATGCTACTGCTATTGCTACTTCTCCCAGTCCTCTTGTGAGAGACAGACACTAATGTTACTGTTACTCCTCCCAATCCTGGTGTGGAAGACAGACACTAATGCTATTGCTACTGCTACTCCTCCCAGTCCTGGTGTGGAAGACAGACACTAATGCTACTGCTACTCCTCCCAGTCCTGGTGTGGAAGACAGACACTAATGCTACTGCTACTGCTACTCCTCCCAGTCCTGGTGTGGAAGACAGACACTAATGCTACTGCTACTGCTACTCCTCCCAGTCCTGGTGTGGAAGACAGACACTAATGCTACTGCTACTGCTACTCCTCCCAGTCCTGGTGTGGAAGACAGACACTAATGCTACTGCTACTGCTACTCCTCCCAGTCCTGGTGTGGAAGACAGACACTAATGCTATTGCTACTGCTACTGCTACTCCTCCCAGTCCTGGTGTGGAAGACAGACACTAATGCTATTGCTACTGCTACTTCTCCCAGTCCTGGTGTGGAAGACAGACACTAATGCTACCGCTAGTGCTACTGCTACTCCTCCCAGTCCTGGTGTGGAAGACAGACACAATTGCTATTGCTACTGCTACTCCTCCCAGTCCTGGTGTGAGAGACAGACACTAGTGCTATTGCTACTGCTACTTCTCCCAGTCCTGGTGTGAAAGACAGACACTAATGCTACTGCTATTGCTACTGCTACTCCTCCCAGTGCTGGTGTGGAAGACAGACACTAATGCTATTGCTACTGCTACTTCTCCCAGTCCTGGTGTGGAAGACAGACACTAATGCTACCGCTATTGCTACTGCTACTCCTCCCAGTCCTGGTGTGAGAGACAGACACTAATGCTATTGCTATTGCTACTGCTACTCCTCCCAGTCCTGGTGTGGAAGACAGACACTAATGCTACTGCTACTCCTCCCAGTCCTCGTGTGAGAGACAGACACTAATGCTACTGCTACTTCTCCCAGTCCTGGTGTGGAAGACAGACACTAAGGCTACCGCTATTGCTACTGTTACTCCTCCCAGTCCTGGTGTGAGAGACAGACACTAATGCTACTGCTACTTCTCCCAGTCCTGGTGTGGAAGACAGACACTAATGCTACCGCTATTGCTACTGCTACTCCTCCCAGTCCTGGTGTGAGAGACAGACACTAATGCTACTGCTGCTTCTCCCAGTCCTGGTGTGGAAGACAGACACTAATGCTACTGCTACTTCTCCCAGTCCTGGTGTATAAGACAGACACTAATGCTACCGCTATTGCTACTGCTACTCCTCCCAGTCCTGGTGTGGAAGACAGACACTAATGCTACCGCTACCGCTATTGCTACTGCTACTCCTCCCAGTCCTGGTGTGGAAGACAGACACTAATGCTATTGCTACTGCTACTCCTCCCAGTCCTGGTGTGGAAAACAGACACTAATGCTATTGCTACTGCTACTTCTCCCAGTCCTGGTGTGGAAGACAGACACTAATGCTATTGCTACTGCTACTCCTCCCAGTCCTGGTGTGGTAGACAGACAATAATGCTACCGCTACCGCTATTGCTACTGCTACTCCTCCCAGTCCTGGTGTGGAAGACAGACACTAATGCTATTGCTACTGCTACTCCTCCCAGTCCTGGTGTGAGAGAGAGACACTAGTGCTATTGCTACTGCTACTTCTCCCAGTCCTGGTGTGGAAGACAGACACTAATGCTACTGCTATTGCTACTGCTACTCCTCCCAGTCCTGGTGTGGAAGACAGACACTAATGCTATTGCTACTGCTACTTCTCCTAGTCCTGGTGTGGAAGACAGACACTAATGCTACCGCTATTGCTACTGCTACTCCTCCCAGTCCTGGTGTGAGAGACAGACACTAATGCTATTGCTACTGCTACTCCTCCCAGTCCTGGTGTGGAAAACAGACACTAATGCTATTGCTACTGCTACTCCTCCCAGTCCTGGTGTGAGAGACAGACACTAATGCTACTGCTACTTCTCCCAGTCCTGGTGTGGAAGACAGACACTAATGCTACCGCTATTGCTACTGTTACTCCTCCCAGTCCTGGTGTGAGAGACAGACACTAATGCTACTGCTGCTTCTCTCAGTCCTGGTGTGGAAGACAGACACTAATGCTATTGCTACTTCTCCCGGTCCTGGTGTGGAAGACAGACACTAATGCTACCGCTATTGCTACTGCTACTCCTCTCAGTCCTGGTGTGAGAGACAGACACTAATGCTACTGCTATTGCTACTGCTACTCCTCCCAGTCCTGGTGTGGAAAACAGACACTAATGCTATTGCTACTGCTACTCCTCCCAGTCCTGGTGTGAGAGACAGACACTAATGCTACTGCTACTTCTCCCAGTCCTAGTGTGGAAGACAGACACTAATGCTACCGCTATTGCTACTGTTACTCCTCCCAGTCCTGGTGTGAGAGACAGACACTAATGCTACTGCTGCTTCTCCCAGTCCTGGTGTGGAAGACAGACACTAATGCTACTGCTACTTCTCCCAGTCCTGGTGTGGAAGACAGACACTAATGCTACCGCTATTGCTACTGCTACTCCTCCCAGTCCTGGTGTGGAAGACAGACACTAATGCTACTGCTACTTCTCCCAGTCCTGGTGTGGAAGACAGACACTAATGCTACCGCTATTGCTACTGCTACTTCTCCCAGTCGTGGTGTGAGAGACAGACACTAATGCTACTGCTGCTTCTCCCAGTCCTGGTGTGGAAGACAGACACTAATGCTACTGCTATTGCTACTGCTACTCCTCCCAGTCCTGGTGTGGAAGACAGACACTAATGCTACTGCTACTTCTCCCAGTCCTGGTGTGGAAGACAGACACTAATGCTACTGCTACTTCTCCCAGTCCTGGTGTATAAGACAGACACTAATGCTACCGCTATTGCTTCTGCTACTCCTCCCAGTCCTGGTGTGAGAGACAGACACTAATGCTACTGCTACTTCTCCCAGTCCTGGTGTGGAAGACAGACACTAATGCTACCGCTGTTGCTACTGCTACTCCTCCCAGTCCTGGTGTGGAAGACAGACACTAATGCTATTGCTACTGCTACTTCTCCTAGTCCTGGTGTGGAAGACAGACACTAATGCTACCGCTATTGCTACTGCTACTCCTCCCAGTCCTGGTGTGAGAGACAGACACTAATGCTACTGCTACTTCTCCCAGTCCTGGTGTGGAAGACAGACACTAATGCTACCGCTGTTGCTACTGCTACTCCTCCCAGTCCTGGTGTGAGAGACAGACACTAATGCTATTGCTACTGCTACTCCTCCCAGTCCTGGTGTGAGAGACAGACACTAATGCTACTGCTATTGCTACTGCTACTCCTCCCAGTCTTGGTGTGGAAGACAGACACTAATGCTACTGCTACTTCTCCCAGTCCTGGTGTGAGAGACATACACTAATGCTACTGCTATTACTACTGCTACTCCTCCCAGTCCTGGTGTGGAAGACAGACACTAATGCTACTGCTATTGCTATTGTTACTTCTCCCAGTCCTGGTGTGGAAGACAGACACTAATGCTATTGCTATTGCTACTGCTACTTCTCCCAGTCCTGGTGTGGAAGACAGACACTAATGCTATTGCTACTGCTACTCCTCCCAGTCCTGGTGTGGAAGACAGACACTAATGCTACTGCTACTCCTCCCAGTCCTGGTGTGGAAGACAGACACTAATGCTACTACTACTGCTACTCCTCCCAGTCCTGGTGTGGAAAACAGACACTAATGCTACTGCTACTGCTACTCCTCCCAGTCCTGGTGTGGAAAACAGACACTAATGCTACTGCTACTGCTACTCCTCCCAGTCTTGGTGTGGAAGACAGACACTAATGCTACTGCTACTCCTCCCAGTCCTGGTGTGGAAGACAGACACTAATGCTACTGCTATTGCTACTGCTACTCCTCCCAGTCCTGGTGTGGAAGACAGACACTAATGCTACTGCTATTGCTACTGCTACTCCTCCCAGTCCTGGTGTGGGAGACAGACACTAAAGTCGGCGCATAATTTATTGGCGCGAACATATCTCATGAAATCTCGGAACTTACTGACTTGTATTATATGAAATTCAGGCAACGTTTGAACAAGACTGTGACCAAAGCTGCTGACGTGAACTCGAATTTTGTACTTCACACAGAAAATAATTATTTTAAAAAATATGATTTTAAATGGGATTTCACCATTGTAACAATGAGCGGGAAAGCGGAAAGCTAAAACAGTGGTGAATGCCAATGCAACAGCTCATTAATGCACAGAAAAATCATTGGTCTGACCAGTGGTGTGCAACGGTCTGAAAAGTAACATGTGATGGCTTATGTTGTTCAAAAACTTATGGTGGTCATATTTCGATGTCAATGAAAGGCTGAGAATGTTGGTTTATATTTGAGTGTGAAACTGCATGTCAGGCCGAACAGGACAAAAATTATATATTTGACTGTAGTACATTGCTAAACAGACGAACATATTCAGTTCTATTCAATACGAATTGAGGATTTAGGGTGTCTAATTTTTTATCAGCTTTGTATCGTGCCCCGTTATGCTCACGTTGCCCTGGCCTTGAGTCTAATTAAAATCCTCTGAGCTCAGCTCAGTTTTGGTTAAGGGACTATTTCAAAGAAGCTATGGAGCTACTGCTACTTCTTCCAGTCCTGGTGTGGAAGACAGACACTAATGCTACTGCTATTGCTACTGCTACTTCTCCCAGTCCTGGTGTGGAAGACAGACACTAATGCTATTGCTACTGCTACTTCTCCCAGTCCTGGTGTGGAAGACAGACACTAATGCTACTGCTATTGCTACTGCTACTCCTCCCAGTCCTGGTGTGGAAGACAGACACTAATGCTATTGCTACTGCTACTGCTACTCCTCCCAGTCCTGGTGTGGAAGACAGACACTAATGCTATTGCTACTGCTACTTCTCCCAGTCCTGGTGTGGAAGACACACTAATGCTACCGCTATTGCTACTGCTACTCCTCCCAGTCCTGGTGTGGAAGATAGACACTAATGCTATTGCTACTGCTACTCCTCCCATTCATGGTGTGAGAGACAGACACTAGTGCTATTGCTACTGCTACTTCTCCCAGTCCTGGTGTGGAAGACAGACACTAATGCTACCGCTGTTGCTACTGCTACTTCTCCCAGTCCTGGTGTGGAAGACAGACACTAATGCTACTGCTATTGCTACTGCTACTCCTCCCAGTCCTGGTGTGGAAGACAGACACTAATGCTATTGCTACTGCTACTCCTCCCAGTCCTGGTGTGGAAGACAGACACTAATGCTACTGCTATTGCTACTCCTCCCAGTCCTGGTGTGGAAGACAGACACTAATGCTATTGCTACTGCTACTGCTACTCCTCCCAGTCCTGGTGTGGAAGACAGACACTAATGCTATTGCTACTGCTACTCCTCCCAGTCCTGGTGTGGAAGACAGACACTACTGCTACCGCTATTGCTACTGCTACTCCTCCCAGTCCTGGTGTGGAAGACAGACACTAATGCTATTGCTACTGCTACTTCTCCCAGTCCTGGTGTGGAAGACGGACACTAATGCTACCGCTATTGCTACTGCTACTCCTCCCAGTCCTGGTGTGGAAGACAGACACTAATGCTATTGCTACTGCTACTTCTCCCAGCCCTGGTGTGGAAGACAGACACTAATGCTACCGCTATTGCTACTGCTACTCCTCCCAGTCCTGGTGTGGAAGACAGACACTAATGCTATTGCTACTGCTACTTCTCCCAGTCCTGGTGTGGAAGACAGACACTAATGCTACCGCTATTGCTACTGCTACTCCTCCCAGTCCTGGTGTGAGAGACAGACACTAATGCTACTGCTACTTCTCCCAGTCCTGGTGTGGAAGACAGACACTAATGCTACCGCTATTGCTACTGCTACTCCTCCCAGTCCTGGTGTGGAAAACAGACACTAATGCTATTGCTACTGCTACTCCTCCCAGTCCTGGTGTGAGAGACAGACACTAATGCTACTGCTACTTCTCCGATGTCCTGGTGTGGAAGACAGACACTAATGCTACCGCTATTGCTACTGCTACTCCTCCCAGTCCTGGTGTGGAAGACAGACACTAATGCTACTGCTACTTCTCCCAGTCCTGGTGTGGAAGACAGACACTAATGCTACCGCTATTGCTACTGTTACTTCTCCCAGTTCTGGTGTGGAAGACAGACACTAATGCTACTGCTGCTTCTCCCAGTCCTGGTGTGGAAGACAGACACTAATGCTATTGCTACTGCTACTCCTCCCAGTCTTGGTGTGGAAGACAGACACTAATGCTATTGCTACTGCTACTTCTCCCAGTCCTGGTGTGGAAGACAGACACTAATGCTACCGCTATTGCTCCTGCTACTCCTCCCAGTCCTGGTGTGAGAGACAGACACTAATGCTACTGCTACTTCTCCCAGTCCTGGTGTGGAAGACAGACACTAATGCTACCGCTATTGCTACTGCTACTCCTCCCAGTCCTGGTGTGGAAAACAGACACTAATGCTATTGCTACTGCTACTCCTCCCAGTCCTGGTGTGAGAGACAGACACTAATGCTACTGCTACTTCTCCGATGTCCTGGTGTGGAAGACAGACACTAATGCTACCGCTATTGCTACTGCTACTCCTCCCAGTCCTGGTGTGGAAGACAGACACTAATGCTACTGCTACTTCTCCCAGTCCTGGTGTGGAAGACAGACACTAATGCTACTGCTACTTCTCCCAGTCCTGGTGTGAGAGACAGACACTAATGCTACCGCTATTGCTACTGCTACTTCTCCCAGTCCTGGTGTGAGAAACAGACACTAATGCTATTGCTACTGCTACTCCTCCCAGTCCTGGTGTGGAAGACAGACACTAATGCTACCGCTATTGCTACTGCTACTCCTCCCAGTCCTGGTGTGGAAGACAGACACTAATGCTATTGCTACTGCTACTCCTCCCAGTCCTGGTGTGAGAGACAGACACTAATGCTACCGCTATTGCTACTGCTACTCCTCCCAGTCCTGGTGTGAGAGACAGAACTAATGCTACTGCTACTTCTCCCAGTCCTGGTGTGGAAGACAGACACTAATGCTACCGCTGTTGCTACTGCTACTCCTCCCAGTCCTGGTGTGAGAGACAGACACTAATGCTATTGCTACTGCTACTCCTCCCAGTCCTGGTGTGAGAGACAGACACTAATGCTACTGCTGTTGCTACTGCTACTCCTCCCAGTCCTGGTGTGAGAGACAGACACTAATGCTACTGCTATTGCTACTGCTACTCCTCCCAGTCCTGGTGTGGAAGACAGACACTAATGCTACCGCTATTGCTACTGCTACTTCTCCCAGTCCTGGTGTGTGAGACAGACACTAATGCTACTGCTATTACTACTGCTACTTCTCCCAGTCCTGGTGTGGAAGACAGACACTAATGCTACTGCTATTGCTACTGCTACTCCTCCCAGTCCTGGTGTGAGAGACAGACACTAATGCTACTGCTATTGCTACTGCTACTTCTCCTAGTCCTGGTGTGGAAGACAGACACTAATGCTACTGCTATTGCTACTGCTACTTCTCCCAGTCCTGGTGTGGAAGACAGACACTAATGCTACCGCTATTGCTACTGCTGCTCCTCCCAGTCCTGGTGTGAGAGACAGACACTAATGCTACTGCTATTGCTACTGCTACTTCTCCTAGTCCTGGTGTGGAAGACAGACACTAATGCTACTGCTATTGCTACTGCTACTCCTCCCAGTCCTGGTGTGAGAGACAGACACTAATGCTACTGCTATTGCTACTGCTACTTCTCCCAGTCCTGGTGTGGAAGACAGACACTAATGCTACCGCTATTGCTACTGCTACTCCTCCTAGTCCTGGTGTGGAAGACAGACACTAATGCTACTGCTATTGCTACTGCTACTCCTCCCAGTCCTGGTGTGAGAGACAGACACTAATGCTACTGCTATTGCTACTGCTACTTCTCCTAGTCCTGGTGTGGAAGACAGACACTAATGCTACTGCTATTGCTACTGCTACTCCTCCCAGTCCTGGTGTGAGAGACAGACACTAATGCTACTGCTATTGCTACTGCTACTTCTCCTAGTCCTGGTGTGGAAGACAGACACTAATGCTACCGCTATTGCTACTGCTACTCCTCCCAGTCCTTTTGTGAGAGACAGACACTAATGCTACTGCTACTTCTCCCAGTCCTAGTGTGGAAGACAGACACTAATGCTACCGCTATTGCTACTGCTACTCCTCCCAGTCCTGGTGTGAGAGACAGACACTAATGCTACTGCTACTTCTCCCAGTCCTGGTGTGGAAGACAGACACTAATGCTACCGCTATTGCTACTGCTACTTCTCCCAGTCCTGGTGTGGAAGACAGACACTAATGCTACTGCTGCTTCTCCCAGTCCTGGTGTGGAAGACAGACACTAATGCTACCGCTATTGCTACTGCTACTCCTCCCAGTCCTGGTGTGGAAGACAGACACTAATGCTATTGCTACTGCTACTCCTCCCAGTCCTGGTGTGAGAGACAGACACTAATGCTACTGCTATTGCTACTGCTACTCCTTCCAGTCCTGGTGTGAGAGACAGACACTAATGCTACTGCTATTGCTACTGCTACTCCTCCCAGTCCTGGTGTGAGAGACAGACACTTATGCAGCCTGAGCGACGCGGAACGTCTGAGATGGCTGTCATTCACCCTCGGGACAGAAATCGTTTGGACATCTTTCCAACTAAAAAATCAAAATCTTCCACAACTGTACCTTCTAGGCCTCATCTATATACCGAGAGGACATAGGGGATACATATTTGACAAATAATCAATGACTTCATTGATACTAATGCTACTGCTATTGCTACTGCTACTTCTCCTAGTCCTGGTGTGGAAGACAGACACTAATGCTACTGCTATTGCTACTGCTACTCCTCCCAGTCCTGGTGTGAGAGACAGACAATAATGCTACTGCTATTGCTACTGCTACTTCTCCCAGTCCTGGTGTGGAAGACAGACACTAATGCTACCGCTATTGCTACTGCTACTCCTCCTAGTCCTGGTGTGGAAGACAGACACTAATGCTACTGCTATTGCTACTGCTACTCCTCCCAGTCCTGGTGTGAGAGACAGACACTAATGCTACTGCTATTGCTACTGCTACTTCTCCTAGTCCTGGTGTGGAAGACAGACACTAATGCTACCGCTATTGCTACTGCTACTCCTCCCAGTCCTGGTGTGGAAGACAGACACTAATGCTATTGCTACTGCTACTTCTCCTAGTCCTAGTGTGGAAGACAGACACTAATGCTACCGCTATTGCTACTGCTACTTCTCCTAGTCCTAGTGTGGAAGACAGACACTAATGCTACCGCTATTGCTACTGCTACTCCTCCCAGTCCTTTTGTGAGAGACAGACACTAATGCTACTGCTACTTCTCCCAGTCCTAGTGTGGAAGACAGACACTAATGCTACCGCTATTGCTACTGCTACTCCTCCCAGTCCTGGTGTGAGAGACAGACACTAATGCTACTGCTACTTCTCCCAGTCCTGGTGTGGAAGACAGACACTAATGCTACCGCTATTGCTACTGCTACTTCTCCCAGTCCTGGTGTGGAAGACAGACACTAATGCTACTGCTGCTTCTCCCAGTCCTGGTGTGGAAGACAGACACTAATGCTACCGCTATTGCTACTGCTACTCCTCCCAGTCCTGGTGTGGAAGACAGACACTAATGCTATTGCTACTGCTACTCCTCCCAGTCCTGGTGTGAGAGACAGACACTAATGCTACTGCTATTGCTACTGCTACTCCTTCCAGTCCTGGTGTGAGAGACAGACACTAATGCTACTGCTATTGCTACTGCTACTCCTCCCAGTCCTGGTGTGAGAGACAGACACTTATGCAGCCTGAGCGACGCGGAACGTCTGAGATGGCTGTCATTCACCCTCGGGACAGAAATCGTTTGGACATCTTTCCAACTAAAAAATCAAAATCTTCCACAACTGTACCTTCTAGGCCTCATCTATATACCGAGAGGACATAGGGGATACATATTTGACAAATAATCAATGACTTCATCACTGAAATACCCCAATTTCCAAACGAGGTTGCCAGCAAAGGGACTGAGCAGATAGACTAACATAATGATATTCTGTTGCGTGGTAGTTTCATTTGTTGTTGACACCTTCATTATCATTAAATATAAACACATTAAAGTGAGATTATTCCTCAATTATCGTCTGGTTTGTCTGGTCCGATAACCTATTGGCATGGCGTTGCGTCCGTCGTCCGTCGTCGTCGTCGTTGTCGTCGTCGTCGTCGTCCACATTTTTATCTTTTTTGTTTACGGGGAATTCTTCTGAAATTTTGCACAAAAATACTTAAAAAAATTCAAGAAGGAATTATTTTTTAGTTTTTTGATTTTCGCATTTTTTTCAAAATGGCGGCCGTTTTCGACGATAAATGCCTGATTTTGGACTTTGGTGGCCATTTTCTCAAAATCTGTTCAGTAACTTTTTTTCTTTTTGATACATAACACTCCTCATATGTACTCCTATGATGTGTATAAATTTCGTTGCGCTTGAATCGCTCGAAGTGGGCCATTTTGCCCCAAACTCGGCCCAAATGGGACTTTCCCATGTTAAATTCTCCTATGCTTTATAATGGGACACATTATGCCTAATATCTCACTTAATATTGAGATTAGAGACTAGGAATCAATTGTGGACATATAGGAAATGATATATGCTGAATATTCTCGTGACCTTGAATTTGACCTCTGACCTCAATTTCAAGGTCAGAGCACAAAATGGCTGATATCTCGCTTATTATCGACTCTACAGCTTAGGAATCAATTGTGGACATATAGGAAATGATATATGCTGAATATTCTGATGACCTTGAATTTGACCTTTGACCCCATTTTCAAGGTCATAGGACAAAATGGCTAATATCTCGCTTGTTATCGACTTTACAGCTTAGGAATCAGTTATGAACATATAGGAAATGATATATGCAGATTATTGTCATGACCTTGAATTTGACCCTTCACCTAATTTTCAAGGTCACAGGACAAATTGGCTAATATCTTGCTTATTATCGACTTTACAGCTTAGGAATCAATTGTGAACATATAGGAAATGATATATGCTGAATATTCTCGTGACCTTGAATTTGACCTTTGACCTCATTTTCAAGGTCACATGACAAAATGGCTAATATCTCGCTTATTATCGACTTTACAGTTTAGGAATCAATTGTGAACATATAGGAAATGATATATGCTGAATATTTTTGTGACCTTGAATTTGACCTGTGACCTCATTTCCAAGGTCACAGGACAAAATTGCTAATATGTCGCTTATTATCGACTTTGCAGCTTAGGAATCAATTGTGAACATATATGAAATGATATATGCTGAATATTCTCGTGACCTTGAATTTGACCTTTGACCTCATTTTCAAGGTCACAGGACAAAATGACCAATATCTTGCTTATTAGCGACTTTACAGCTTAGGAATCAATTGTGAACATATAGGAAATGATATATGCTGAAAATTCTCATGACCCTGAATTTGACCTTTGATTGACGTGGAATCAATACCCAGTATTAAGTATTCCGAGCAAACAAATCAGGGTCCGTTATCCAATCTCATAGTCCGGGGACAGAAAGTCATATCAGGCATACGAAGTGAGAGAAAACAAAAATGACAGGGAAACTCATGAACCCCCAAAAATGGCCATTAGGAGGTGATATCAGGTGTTCCGGAAAAAGTGAGCATTTCCTGCCCCACTAGTGGCACCCGTTATGAATTCCCCAAAATTAACATGAAAATATATCTAGTTGCATGGCAGACATAGATTTGCTGTATTTGTCAACCAGATCATGATGACGTCCATAGAATTTCTTAAACGCAGCTATAAGTCTTGGTAAAACATATCCTTGTCGCAGCAGTTTAGAGACTAGCTGGGCACTTCGATAGACAAAGTCCTCATATTTGCGACTAGCTCTGGAATAGCGTATAAGTTGAGAAACAAACACACCATATGCCGGTGACATAGGAATGTTGCTGCTTAGAAAAGGGAAATTGATTATGGAAAAATTGAAATCATCACGTTTGTCATATAATCTAGTTGACAGGTTAGAATCATTATCAATCTCCAACCTCAGGTCTAGATAGTTTGAAAAAAGAGGAGTCTGTAGTATCTTCAATTTCAAGTTCCTTAGGATATATGACATCCAAATAATCACCAAACTTGGGATTATTTAGCGACAATACATCATCTATGTATCGGAAAGTGAAATTAAAATTACATGTTAGTTTCTTAGAACCTCCTCGTTGTAAATGTTGGATGTTGGATATTGATTTCATTTTCAAGGTCACATGACAAAATGGCTAATATCTTGCTTATTATCGACTTTATAGCTTAGGAATCAATTGTGAACATATAGGAAATGATATATGCTGAAAATTCTCATGACCCTGAATTTGACCTTTGACCTCATTTTCAAGGTCACATGACAAAATGGCTAATATCTTGCTTATTATCGACTTTACAGCTTAGGAATCAATTGTGAACATATAGGAAATGATATATGCTGAATATTCTCATGACCTTGAATTTGACCTTTGACCTCATTTCCAAGGTCACAGGACAAAATTGCTAATATCTCGCTTATTATCGACTTTACAGCTTAGGAATCAATTGCGAACATATAGGAAATGATATATGCTGAATATTCTCATGACCTTGAATTTGACCATTGACCTCATTTTCAAGGTCACAGGACAAAATGGCGAATATCTTGCTTGTTAGCGACTTTACAGCTTAGGAATCAATTGTGAACATGTTGGAAATGATATATGCTGAATATTCTAGTGACCTTGAATTTGACTTTTGACCTCATTTTCAAGGTCAACAGGACAAAATGGCTAATATCTTGCTTATTATCTACTTTACAGCTTAGGAATCAATTGTGAACATATAGGAAATGATATATGCTGAATATTCTAGTGACCTTGCATTTGACTTTTGACCTCATTTTCAAGGTCAACAGGACAAAATGGCTAATATCTTGCTTATTATCGACTTTACAGCTTAGGAATCAATTGTGAACATATAGGAAATGATATATTCTGAATATTTTAATGATATTGAATTTGACCTTTGACCTAAATTTCAAGGTCAGTCATTTTATTTTCAAAGTCAGATTACAAAATGGCTTATATCTCGCTTATTATCATATTTACAGCTTAGGGGTCCATAGTGAACATATAGGAAATGATGTATGCTGAATAGTTTGGTGATCTAGAATTTAACCTTTGATACCATTTTCACGGTTAGAGATATGGCGATTTCAGTGGTCACCTTGAATTTGACTTTCAACTTTCTCGGCTTAACTCTGTATATTTCTCCGGTAACCTTTCTAGCCCATTGGGCTAATTTTAGCTCTTGCTCTAGTTTTTCATACTTATCAGTAATATATTTGGGGCAACAGGGATGATAAGGCTACCGGGGATACACCCAAGCGGTCGTAGGCGACCGGAAATGTCTAGTTATACATACATCTGAGGCAGACAGACACACATATAATCGGTTTGAATTGCTGAAGAGAGACTATATTCCTTCCCATAACCATGAAGGCAAAGAATATCCTTTTGATGCTGCATATTTTTATCTGTGAATTTTTTCACAGTCGGTGGGTAAAATAAAAATATGAAGAACAACTGCTGAATTTATTTTTTATCAGCCAATTTTATGTGGAGTCGGCGGGTTTGTAAAACAATCAATCAAAAAATAATGGCCTTAGTGGAAAGATATATTTTGGGGCAATTTTACATCTAGTGTTACTTGAATACTTCAGCGCCTGTTACGTGAATACTTCAGCGCCTGTTACGTGAATCCTGCAGCACATATCTCGTGTGTGCTACTATAAACAATTGCTTGACAAACACAAACAGACGAGTGTCACCTCCCATTAACTGTTGAATTTGATCAACTGTGAAGTGAACCAATAAACCCCCATGCACATTAGCAGTGGGCAAAAGTTTCATTATATGGTGATTACATGTAGACAAAGGGGCAATCGGACAAAAATTGAGGAATAATCTCACTTCATGTGTTTATAGTTAATAATAACGAAGGTGTCAACAACAAATGAAACTACCACCCAAAAGAATATCTTTATGTTAGTCTATCTGCTAAGTCGCTTTGCTGGAAACCTCGTTTGGGATGTGTTTCCAACCAAAAATACCCACCTACCATCAATTTTCTCAGTTTATGTTGTTGTTTTTTGCAGGCTTTCTGTAACTCCGCTACAGGAATCCTGTGCGCACATTGACGACTGTGATATAACCTCAAGCTAAGAGCAATGGGAGTTAAGAATATTGTGATATTTTTGCTCAAATAGGCGGTAACAGACCAGAAGACCATGGCCCAAGCATCATCGAACCCCATTTCGACTGGCACATTCAAGCAAATAAACACTTCAACGACAATTGGCTCAAATACAGCAAATGTGACTCAAGCTCTCAACCCAAACCTCATCTCGCCCACGAAGGAAGTTAATGTTGCTATGTTATGTCGCAGTGGTCAGGACATGGTGCAAGATATCTACCAGAAAACTAGTGATATCTTCAAGGAATTGAAAACCATACAGGTAATGATCTACTAGTCCGGCAGTAAGGTGGCTCTTTTGATAAAGTTTTTTTCTCTTCTGATTTTTGGTATATCCGTAAATCATTCCAGGTGGGTGTGAAATTCTCACCCTTTGGGAATTTGAGAAATCCGAGATGGCCGCCATAGAGGGTGATTTCCACCACCTGAATTTTTTTATTTGATTTGATTTATTTCGACGAATCAACATTGTAAACGTGATTACATATACATGTTATACAAAAAAAAAATACATATAAAGGTGTGAAATATATTATAGTGGTTGACAATGTTGATAGATCAGGGATGGTCCATGAAAGTTTACTGAATAAAACTTATTTCCAATGGGGTCCCTATAGGTTTGGATGAAGTAAGACAGTGGTTGGTTAAATTATGGACTGACATCAGAACTTACATTACAATAACTGCAAATATAATTCAGCCCATAACTTTACTTCTAGAGTACATAGAAGTGCGAACTTGGTGTCTATACCCATGTTTTCTGGTATCAGCTTTACAATGGTGCCACTAAATTATAGGTATGCTTGTCTGCCATCTTGGAAATCAAAATGGTTGCGTAATTTCGGTCATTTTTGCCCGAATATTTGCCCAAAACTGTTCGATTTCATATGTAATGTAATGACGAATATGTTCAAAAATAATACATAGCAGTGGAGCAACATGTATTGCTTTAGTGAATTGTTTTGCAGTTATTGTGACA
This sequence comes from Terebella lapidaria, assembly GCA_949152475.1. Lineage (NCBI taxonomy): Eukaryota > Metazoa > Annelida > Polychaeta > Terebellida > Terebellidae > Terebella > Terebella lapidaria. The sequence continues at coordinate 20,795,494 of OX424569.1, forward strand.
CCACTGGATTCCTCGCCCTTCAAAACCCTGGGCTAGAACCCAAAATTATGTTTCTATCACAATTATTGAAGTTATAGCTGTTTTAGGATTTCCATAGATCCACGGCATCCATCTTTGAAATGATGCCATTTTAACCCATTTCCGTGATTCAGATTTTGGTAGACTTTTTTTTATGTTAATTGGTATACCCATTAGGGGTGAAAACCTCGATAAAACCTTTTGTTGCAATTTGTTGTGGGTTAGGTGGTTGTTTATCATAGATTGACCTGTCTATGTGTCAAACTTGCTGCAAAATGAACTTCTCAGGACACTGTTGACAACATTGAAGACATGGAGGGCAATGTCACATATCCTCTCAACGTTTATTGTATGACAATACCTACAAAACAATTCACTAAAGCAATAGTAGTAGTAGTAAGTTTATTGACATAACACATGTTACAATGTCAGGGGTAAGTGTCACTAAACCATGACTAGTATGTCCAATTGGAACGAAACATTCAATAAAATATTTGTATCGCACGCTTGGCATTTGGATATGAATTATCAATGTGTTAACACACTGAAATGAGACATATACTCGAGTTACAATATCTAAGAATTGCATATATTAGCAAAATTGAGACAGTACATAAATGTATAAATATCATGCAATCTATTTCAGTGTTTCAAAGCACTGAAAATATAAGGAGCTAGTATTGAAGGTTTTATCATTGTGAATATTTCATTTAAGTTATTGCAGTTTTTGATTTCTGGAATACAGTTTCTTAGAATAAGAGTTTTTGGCCAAGATATCAGAGCATGAGCTTCTGTTTGTATATGCTGTTTGCAGGTGCACAGTCTATTTTCCCTGGGAATACGGGCCCATCGGCCTGTTTCTATTTTTAGTTTATGTGATCCTAGTCTTAATCTTGTAGTACATGATGCTCCACTGCTATGCATTATCTTTGAACATATTCGTCATTACAGTACGTTTGTACATATAAAATCAAACAGTTTTGGGCAAATATTCGGGCAAAAAATGATCAAAATTACGCGAACATTTTGATTTCCAAGATGGCGGACAAGCATAACTATACTTTAGTGGCACCATTGTGAAGCTGATACAAGAAAACATGGGTAAAGACACAAGTTCGCACTTCTATATATCTAGAAGTAAAGTTATGGGCTGAATTATATTTCAGGTGGTTGAAATCACTCTCCATGGTGGCCATCTTGGATTTCTCAAATTCCCCAAGGGTGAGAATTTCACACCCACCTGGAATTTTTCACGTAGGCCCTAATAATGAATAATCAAGAGAGAAAATACTTCATCAAACACTTTGAGGTCAGGCTGTTTTAACAAGGTTCACTGCCGGACTATACAGAGACCATCAAGAGACCATGGAAGCATATACCTCACCCAAAGTCGGTATCTAATGCACTTTATTATGTACTATTTTTGACGAAAGACTATATTACAGCATTTTTGGCATATTGGTAGAATGCAGGGTGTGAAGATGTCTGTTGAAATATTTTGTAATTCCATAACATGGATAGGATCGGCGGTCACCATTGAAAGTCCATTTGTACGTGTACATGCTATATTACATGTATACACCCATTGATATGTAATGAGCATCAGTAGTATATCATACTATCGATAGTGAGTGAGCACTGTTCTACAAGACATGAGTACAAACTTTGCCAGGACACACTGAAGTATTTGTGGCCTAGACAAATCTGTTTTCGGGGTATTGGGGATGAAATTTTGATCTTTCAACCAGGATATTTTTAGGTTACCGGACCTATGGTCCGATAACCTATTGGCATGGCGTTGCATCCGTTGTCCGTTGTCCGTTGTCCGTCGTCGTCCGTCGTCGTCTGTCGTCGTCGTCCACATTTTTATCTTTTTAGGTTACCGGACCTATGGTCCGATAACCTATTGGCATGGCGTTGCGTCCGTCGTCGTTCGTCGTCGTCGTCGTCCACATTTTTATCTTTTTTGTTTACGGGCGAATTTTTCTGAAATTTGGCACAAAAATACTTAAAAATAATTCAAGAAGGAGGTATTTTTTAGTTTTTTGATTTTCGCATTTTTAGGTTACCGGACCTAAATGCCTGATTTTGGACTTTGGCGGCCATTTTCTCAAAATCTGTTCAGTAACTTTTTTTTCTTTTTGATACATAACACTCCTCATATGTACTCCTATGATGCTATAAATTTCGTTGCGCTTGAATCGCTCGAAGTGGGCCATTTTGGCCCAAACTCGGCCCAAATGGGACTTTCCCATGTTAATTTCTCCTATGCTTTATAATGGGACACATTATGCCTATATCTCAATTGATATTAAGATTAGAGACTAGGGATCAATTGTGGACATATAGGAAATGATATATGCTGAATATTCTCGTGACCTTGAATTTGACCTCTGACCTCAGTTTCAAGGTCAGAGCACAAAATGGCTTATATCTCGCTTATTATCGACTCTACAGCTTAGGAAGCAATTGTGGACATATAGGAAATGATATATGCTGAATATTCTCGTGACCTTGGATTTGACCTCTGACCTCAGTTTTAAGGTCAGAGCACAAAATGGCTTATATCTCGCTTATTATCGACTCTACAGCTTAGGAATCAATTGTGGACATGTAGGAAATGATATATGCTGAATGTTCTGATGACCTTGAATTTGACCTTCGACCTCATTTTCAAGGGCACAGGACAAAATGGCTCATATCTCTATTGACTGTATGGCTTGGGAATCAATTGTGGGCATGATATAGAAAATGATATACATTGAATATTTTGATGACCTTGAATTTGACCTTTGCCCCTTCATTTCCAAGGCCACAGCACAAAATTGCTAATATCTCTCTGATTATTGAATTTACAGCTCAGCAATCAACTGTGGACATGATATATGCTTAATGTTATATATGCTGAATATTCTCTTGACCTCGAATTCAACCAGTGACCTGGCTAACATCTAAAATATTAAACATTGTCCGGTAACCTATCTTCTCAAAATCTGTTCAGTAACTTTTTAGGTTACCGGACCTATGGTCCGATAACCTATTGGCATGGCGTTGCGTCCGTCGTCCGGCGTCCGTCGTCGTCCGTCGTCGTCGTCGTCGTCCACATTTTTATCTTTTTTGTTTACGGGCGAATTTTTCTGAAATTTTGCACAAAAATACTTAAAAATAATTCAAGAAGGAGATATTTTTTAGTTTTTTGATTTTCACATTTTTTTCAAAATGGCGGCCGTTTTCGATGAAAAATGCCTGATTTTGGACTTTGGCGGCCATTTTCTCAAAATCTGTTCAGTAACTTTTTTTCTTTTTGATACATAACACTCCTCATATGTACTCCTATGATGTCTATGAATTTCGTTGTGCTTGAATCACACGAAGTGGGCCATTTTGGGCCCAAACTCGGCCCAAATTGGACTTTCCCATGTTAAATTCTCCTATGCTTTATAATGGGACACATTAAAGCCTAATGTCTCACTTAATATTGAGATTAGAGACTAGGAATCAATTGTGGACATATAGGAAATGATATATGCTGAATATTCTCGTGACCTTGAATTTGACCTTTGACCTCATTTTCAAGGTCACAGGACAAAATGACTAATATCTCGCTTATTATCGACTTTACAGCTTAGGAATCAATTGTGAACATTGTTACGGACAGGAAAATGAGAGAAGCCTGGTGTATTGATTGAGTGTTTATTTTACATGCACATCATATTGATTACATGCGTACATGTAACGGCATGCACATATAACACATATTTAACATCATAGGTAATACATCAAATAATCATTCATACACGCATACTCATACACATACATACACATTTACATATCAAATGATAGAACAGTTCAAATGTCACATCAGGAACAAAACAGGATCAAGTCCAGAAACCCTGAAGCGATATCAATGTAGAACGGCGGCGGCGAAGACGAGGGAAACCAGTGCCGTGGTGATGGACGATGAAGAAACGACGAGGATGGAGAAATGCAGACAAAATCCGAGAAGTCCACAAACAACGTCGAAGAGACACGTCCCGTGAACTAGAAGTGAGTCCGCTAAGTGCTACGGTATATCCACACTAAACGGGTACGATGTCAACAAAACATCCAGTGTGTAGGATGTAGAATCCAACAGAAAAAACTGTCAAACGCGTGTCAATCCTTGCGTCGCAAATCCACCGAGAGAAAAAAAACATCTCGAAAACTGGAAAACTTCCAGTGGGAAAAACCAATATGCGCACATATAGAAATGCTAAGACATAAAACCACGTAAAACCCCTTTGCGATCATTGTCAATCTAACCATGAGGGCGGTGGTCAAACAAATGTGCACAAATGGATGTATAACTGTGAAAGAATGCCTTGTAACACCCCCCTCCTTGGAGGAAAGTTTTTGGTTAAGACAAAAACTTATCAAAAAGTTCAAAAATCAAAAATGGCGACTGACCAACAATGACAAGAAAACATCAACCGATGCTTACAAACTCCGAGACAAAGCATCTGCAATGATATTGTTTTTACCCCGTATATGCTTTATGTCCAAGTTATAGTTCTGTAACATCAAACTCCACCTCAAAAGTCTCTGGTTGTTATTTTTCATTTTGTGAATGAAAACCAAAGGGTTATGATCGGTGAAAACCTGTATTGGATACAAGGTAGATGATAAGTACACTTCAAAGTGTCTGAGAGCTAACACGAGAGCTAAGGCTTCTTTCTCAACGGTAGCATAATTCTTCTGATGAGAATCAAACTTTTTGGAATAATAACAAACAGGATGATCAACTTGGTCAACCTCTTGTAGCAACACTGCTCCAGCGCCAACATCGCTAGCATCAACACAAAGTTTGAAAGGCTTCTGGAAATTTGGAGTTACCAAGATGGGTTCACTCATAAGAATACCCTTGATCGAGTCAAATGCATGTTGACAACTATCACTCCAAGTGAACTTGATGCCCTTTCTCAACAGGTTAATTAATGGTGCGGCAACACATGAAAAGTTTGGGCAGAATCTCCGGTAAAACCCAGCCATACCTAGGAATCTCATCACTGACCGCTTGTTACCCGGAACAACATACTTCATAATGGATTCGACTTTGGACTTAACTGGCTGGACCTGTCCTTGACCAATGGTATGACCCAAATATACAACATGAGCACAACCAAATTCAGTTTTGGTTAAATTAATAGTAAGTTTAGCAGCTGCACATCTTTCTAAGAAGCAATGGATGTTATGGAGATGCTCTTCCCAAGTATCTCCGGTTACAACAACATCATCGATATAAGCAACACATCCTGTCAAACCTGAAATGACCGAATTGATCAACCTCTGAAAAGTAGCTGGGGCATTTTTCATGCCGAACGGCATCACCCTGTAGTTATACAACCCATCAGGTGTAACAAAAGCAGATATGGCACGTGCTGACTCTGACAGTGGCACTTGCCAGTATCCTTTGAGCAGATCAAATTTCGTCAAGAATCGACTTTTCCCTATGTGATCTATGCAATCGTCAATCCTTGGGATCGGGAATGAATCAGTTCTTGTAACAGCATTGACTTTTCTGAAATCTGTACAAAATCGAAAACTTCCATCTGGCTTTGGTACTAAGATACAAGGCGAGCTCCATTCACTCTGACTAGGTTCAATAATGTCATTCTGTAACATGTACTTGATTTCTTCTCTCATGGCAGAGAGCTTGATAGGATTCAACCTGTAGGGATGTTGTTTGATAGGCCTGGCCTCACCAACATCAACTTCGTGCTGCACAACATTAGTCCTACTCGGAACATCAGGGAACACATGTTCAAACTCAAGGATGAGACCTTTCAACTCCTGCTGCTGTTCCGGACTGAGATGGGACAATTTATCATTTAAATGCTCCAAAACTTGAGAGTTATTCAATTTGACACCACAACCCACCATTGGGTCACAAACTTTGTCATCCGTGTCCGCTTCGGTAACTGCAACACCAACAGTCTTTTGTGTCAAATCATCACCTCGTGTGTGATACAACTTGATCATATTTACATGACAAAGCTGTCTGCTTTTTCTGCGATCTGGAGTGATAACGATATAGTTAAGATCATCTATCTTTTTGTCAATGACATAGGGACCATGGTACCGTGCCTGGAAAGGAGAACCAACAACAGGTAACAAGACTAGAACCTGATCTCCAACTTGAAATGATCTGTCCCTAGATTTTGCATCATACCATAGTTTCATATCTTTTTGTGCATCTTTCAGATTTTGTTTTGCAAACTCTTGCACTTCATGTAATCTGTTTTTAACATCACTCACATACTCTAACAACGGCATTGTACTCTCATCATCAGAAAGCCACTTTTCTTTCAGCAACTTCAGCGGACCTCGCACAGAATGCCCGAACACCAATTCAAAAGGACTGAAACCTAAAGATTCCTGGACAACTTCACGAACAGCAAACAAAAGTAATGGGACTCCTTCATCCCACTCTTTTTCGTGATCAATACAATACGACCTCATCATTGACTTGAGGGTTTGGTGAAACCTCTCAAGAGCCCCTTGAGACTGCGGGTGGTACGCACTTGAGGTAACTTGTTCTATCCCCAGTTGGTGGATCATTTGCTGAAATACATGTGATGTAAAATTGGAACCTCTATCTGACTGAATAGTTCTAGGGAGACCCACTAGAGTGAAAAATTTAACCAGAGCCTTCAAAACACTTTTGGCTTTGATATTTCTGAGTGGTATAGCTTCTGGGAAACGTGTTGATGAACACATGATAGTTAAAAGGTACTGATTCCCTGAACGAGTTTTTGGCAGTGGTCCAACGCAATCCACAATTACCCGTGAGAAGGGTTCCTCAAATGCTGGGATCGGGAATAACGGTGCTTTAGGAATTCCCTGATTGGGCTTCCCCGCCTTCTGGCAAACCGAACATGTCCTACAATACTCTGCAACGTCCTGCCGGAGCTTAGGCCAGTGGAAATGACGCTGAATTCGATCAAATGTTTTGTTCACACCTAAATGTCCAGCCAGTGGTATATCATGTGCAAGACTGGGTATGTTTTTTCTGTACACTCGAGGGATAACGACTTGATAGATTACACTCCACTCATGTGAGGGAGGTACCACAGGAGGACGCCATTTGCGCATCAAAACCCCATGTTTCTTAAAGTAACAGATTGCCACATCACCAATGTCCTTCTCATCCAAAGCTACATGACACAGATCGGATAACTCAGGATCTGACTCCTGTGATTTGATAAGCTCTACACGTTTCACTGAAGAGAGTTCTTTTGGCAGATCGTCAAAAGTTACATGACTAGATTTTCCGGGTGCATTGAGATCGTTTGAAATCTCAACGGAAATATCTTCAGCTTTCAGCTCGCTTGCAAGAAATGTGTCACCCAAATCAACTTCACCTCCTTCCATGTCACTTTTCTTTGACATCGACCTGGTGACAGCACAAGCAGGGAAGAGATGTGGAAACTCCTTTTCGAGTTCGTCCGTATGGTTTTCGATGGAGGGATTGGAAATAACTACTGGATCTGGAACTACTTTACTACCTGCAAGGTCGTTACCAAGCAGCAGGGATACTCCTTCAATAGGAAGACTAGGACACACCCCAACAGTCACTGGACCATTGACTAGATCGGACTTCAAATTGACCTTATGGAGTGGTATACTGAGATGTCCACATTCTACTCCCCTAATCTCAACGTTACTGCCAAGGGAGGAATCGTCACTGAGAGGAAGGGTCCCACTAAGCAAAAGAGACTGGGATGCTCCTGTATCTCTCAAAATCTTAATTGAATGGACACCTGATTCATCATCCATTGAAACAAATCCTTCAGTCATGAAAGGTGCATAGGATTCCAAAATATCTGTTAATTTCTCTGGAAGATTATGAACCTCAAGAACAGATTTTTCCCCAGGACTACCAGCACTAGCAGAGCTACCTTCTCGCTCATGCTTCTTCTGTAACTTGAAGCAATCAGAGATAACATGTCCTTGCTTTTTACAATAAGCGCAAGTTATTCGTCCATGAAAAGAATCAGTTATACGACTTGGAGAAGTCTTAGACTGAGCTGCCGACTCTGTTTTACCAGACTTTGAAGCAGATGACCCAGTGTGGTTAGGACCAGATTTAGGCGCACCTGTCTGGGGCGTTTTTACATGCGTAGGGTTAGACTTATGTGGTTTATGTTTATGAGACAGCGCATATTCATCCGCAAACACTGCTGCCTTTTCAAGGTCTTTTACTTTGTGCTCATCAAGATGAATTTTAAGATCAATGGGCACACAACGTTTAAACTCCTCAACCAACATCAACTGTCTGAGTTTCTGGAAGTTTGTGCCCACCTCAGTAGAAACACACCACCTATCGAAGAGCGACTCTTTTTCTCTGGCAAACTCTACGAATGTTTGATTGTCAGGTTTCCTGAAGTTGCGAAATTTCTGGCGATAAGCTTCAGGAACTAACTGATACCCTCTCAAGACACTTGTTTTCACCTCATTATAATCTGCGCATTGCTGCACTGACAGTGAACAATAAATTTCCTGGGCCTTTCCTTTCAGCACACTCTGCAACAGAACAGGCCAATACTTTATGGGCCAACCAAGATTTTTAGCAACTTTCTCGAACTGTAGAAAATAAATTTCTACATCTTTCTCCTGGAAGGGTGGCACAAGTCGTATCTCACGACTCACATCAAACTTTGGTGTTTGTGTCTGGGACATTTCATGAGTAAGTCGTATTTCCATAGCCCTCATTTCTTTCTCATGAGCTAACTGCATTTTTGAAAGTTCTAACTCAAGCTCTAGTTTTCTAAATTCAGAATCACCATCAACAGGGAGCGGAGGAAGATCTTCGAGGAACTCGTCAGACAACAAACTCTCCTCAACCAGGTGTTGTGCAACGATGTGCAACAGCACCACTTTTCTCATGGCAATTTTCACCTCTAAATGGAAATGTTTACCCAGTGCAAGAAGATCAGACTTTTTCAAACTACTCAAGAGATCCTGAGGCGGATCAGCAAGTTTTGTAATGAATTCCTCGACACGGAATGCCATTTTAAAAATGCAATGACGAAAGATAAAATATAAACGGCACAATAGGCCTAGGACCTCTGATGAGCAAAGCACTTAGTCCTCAAATAGCAAAACAGACATAGGATCGTGAGTCCTTGACTAGCTCCATGACTAGATATGAGTACAAATAAACTTGAACATGCAAAGTTAGTATATGTATTTGTGCAAAGTCAGGTTAGGAATTGTATGTAGTGTAAACACCAGCCTTCTCTCACCGAAACAAACAGTGAGAATTTCCCGGACGAGCCCCCAATTTCCTGTTACGGACAGGAAAATGAGAGAAGCCTGGTGTATTGATTGAGTGTTTATTTTACATGCACATCATATTGATTACATGCGTACATGTAACGGCATGCACATATAACACATATTTAACATCATAGGTAATACATCAAATAATCATTCATACACGCATACTCATACACATACATACACATTTACATATCAAATGATAGAACAGTTCAAATGTCACATCAGGAACAAAACAGGATCAAGTCCAGAAACCCTGAAGCGATATCAATGTAGAACGGCGGCGGCGAAGACGAGGGAAACCAGTGCCGTGGTGATGGACGATGAAGAAACGACGAGGATGGAGAAATGCAGACAAAATCCGAGAAGTCCACAAACAACGTCGAAGAGACACGTCCCGTGAACTAGAAGTGAGTCCGCTAAGTGCTACGGTATATCCACACTAAACGGGTACGATGTCAACAAAACATCCAGTGTGTAGGATGTAGAATCCAACAGAAAAAACTGTCAAACGCGTGTCAATCCTTGCGTCGCAAATCCACCGAGAGAAAAAAAACATCTCGAAAACTGGAAAACTTCCAGTGGGAAAAACCAATATGCGCACATATAGAAATGCTAAGACATAAAACCACGTAAAACCCCTTTGCGATCATTGTCAATCTAACCATGAGGGCGGTGGTCAAACAAATGTGCACAAATGGATGTATAACTGTGAAAGAATGCCTTGTAACAACATATAGGAAATGATATATGCTGAATATTCTCGTGACCTTGAATTTGACCTTTGACATCATTTTCAAGGTCACATGACAAAATGGCTAATATCTCGCTTATTATCGACTTTACAGGTTAGGAATCAATTGTGAACATATAGGAAATGATATATGCTGAATATTTTCGTGACCTTGAATTTGACCTTTGACCTCATTTCCAAGGTCACAGGACAAAATTGCTAATATCTCGCTTATTATCGACTTTACAGCTTAGGAATCAATTGTGAACATATAGGAAATGATATATGCTGAATATTCTCGTGAGCTTGAATTTGACCTTTGACCTCATTTTCAAGGTCACAGGACAAAATGGCCAATATATTGCTTATTAGCGACTTTACAGCTTAGGAATCAATTGTGAACATATAGGAAATGATATATGCTGAAAATTCTCATGACCCTGAATTTGACCTTTGATTTCATTTTCAAGGTCACATGACAAAATGGCTAATATCTTGCTTATTATCGACTTTACAGCTTAGGAATCAATTGTGAACATATAGGAAATGATATATGCTGAAAATTCTCATGACCCTGAATTTGACCTTTGACCCCATTTTCAAGGTCACATGACAAAATGGCTAATATCTTGCTTATTATCGACTTTACAGCTTAGGAATCAATTGTGAACATATAGGAAATGATATATGCTGAATATTCTCATGACCTTGAATTTGACCTTTGACCTCATTTCCAAGGTCACAGGACAAAATTGCTAATATCACGCTTATTATCGACTTTACAGCTTAGGAATCAATTGTGAACATATAGGAAATGATATATGCTGAATATTCTCGTGACCTTGAATTTGACCTTTGACCTCATTTTCAAGGTCACAGGACAAAATGGCGAATATCTTGTTTGTTAGCGACTTTACAGCTTAGGAATCAGTTGTGAACATATTGGAAATGATATATGCTGAATATTCTAGTGACCTTGAATTTGACTTTTGACCTCATTTTCAAGGTCAACAGGACAAAATGGCTAATATCTTGCTTATTATCGACTTTACAGCTTAGGAATCAATTGTGAACATATAGGAAATGATATATGCTGAATATTCTAGTGACCTTGAATTTGACTTTTGACCTCATTTTCAAGGTCAACAGGACAAAATGGCTAATATCTTGCTTATTATCGACTTTACAGCTTAGGAATCAATTGTGAACATATAGGAAATGATATATTCTGAATATTTTAATGATATTGAATTTGACCTTTGACCTAAATTTCAAGGTCAGTCATTTTATTTTCAAAGTCAGATTACAAAATGGCTTATATCGCGCTTATTATCAAATTTACAGCTTAGGGGTCCATAGTGAACATATAGGAAATGATGTATGCTGAATAGTTTGGTGATCTAGAATTTAACCTGTGATCCCATTTTCACGGTTAGAGATATGGCGATTTCAGTGGTCACCTTGAATTTGACCTTCAACTTTCTCGGCTTAACTCTGTATATTTCTCCGGTAACCTTTCTAGCCCATTGGGCTAATTTTTTCTTTTTGATACATAAGACTCCTCATATGTACTTCTATGATGTCTATAAATTTCGTTGCGCTTGAATCGCTCGAAGTGGGCCATTTTGGGCCAAACTCGGCCCAAATGGGACTTTCCCATGTTAAATTCTCCTATGCTTTATAATGGGACACATTATGCCTAATATCTCACTTGATATTGAGATTAGAGACTAGGAATCAATTGTGGACATATAGGAAATGATATATGCTGAATATTCTCGTGACCTTGAATTTGACCTCTGACCTCAGTTTCAAGGTCAGAGCACAAAATGGCTTATATCTCACTTATTATCGACTCTACAGCTTAGGAATCAATTGTGGACATATAGGAAATAATATATGCTGAATATTCTCGTGACCTTGAATTTGACCTCTGACCTCAGTTTCAAGGTCAGAGCACAAAATGGCTTATATCTCGCTTATTATCGACTCTACAGCTTAGGAATCAATTGTGGACATATAGGAAATGATATATGCTGAATATTCTGATGACCTTGAATTTGACCTTCGAACTCATTTTCAAGGTCACAGGACAAAATGGCTAATATCTTGCTTGTTATCGACTTTACAGCTTAGCAATCAATTATGAACATATAGGAAATGATATATGCAGATTATTGTCATGACCTTGAATTTGACCTTTGACCTCATTTTCAAGGTCACAGGACAAAATGGCTAATATCTCACTTATTATCGATTTTACAGCTTAGGAATCAATTGTGGACATATAGGATATGATATATGCTGAATATTCTCGTGACCTTGAATTTGACCTCTGACCTCATTTCCAAGGTCCAAGGACAAACTGGCTCATATCTAGCTCCTCTATTGACTGTATGGCTTGGGAATCAATTGTGGACATGATATGCAAAATGATATACATTGAATATTTTGATGATCTTGAATTTGACCTTTGCCCCTTCATTTTCAAGGCCACAGCACAAAATTGCTGATATCTCTCTGATTATTGAATTTACAGCTTAGCAATCAACTGTGGACATGATATATGCTTAATGTTATATATGCTGAATATTCTCTTGACCTTGAATTCAACCAGTGACCTGGCTAACATCTAAAATATTAAACATTGTCCGGTAACCTATCTTCGGCCCTTGGCCTAATTTTCTTGAAAGTAAGAAGAACATTGATAGTAATTGAACTACAGTGGTATACTAATTGGTAATTTATGCCACAGGTCTCTGAATTTGAAAGCTCTCACTTGGAATTTAAATGCAAGAAACCTTTTAAACTAATTATCTCAAACCACCAAAAATGACTTATGCCATTTTTGCTTTAGGGGGGCGATATGCTGAATATTCTGATGACCTTTAATTTGACTTTTGATTTCATTTTCAAGGTCTTATTATTGAACTCACAGCTTAGTAATCAATTGTGAACGTATAGGAAATCATATATGCTGAGTACTCTCTTGACTTTGAATTTGACCAGTGACCTTATTTTCAATACCACAGGACAAAATAGCTCTTATATATTGTCCGGCAACCTATCTTAGCTTTTGGGCTAATTTTTTCTTCATAATGGGAGCTGTGCAGAGTAAACTCATAGAACACTTCAAGATGGAGCCTAAGTATTGGCACATTCAAATGGGAAATCTTATATTGCGGTTTGAGTGGTGACTTTGAATTTGACCTTCAATGACCTTGAAAGGTCAAAACGACCTTTTCTGTCGAAAAAACGACTTTTGTCTTTGGTGGCCCTTTTCACAAAATCTATTCAGACAGTTTTCCGCAACATCATGTATAAGATTCTTCTTATGTACCTATGTGATGTGTATAAGTTTTGTTGCCTTTGAATGACGGTCTGCATGTGGCGGCCATTTTGATTTTTTGACGGGTGAGCGAAAAAAATTTTTTTGTCCCAAATCGAGTCAATATTCATTTTGAGCCATTTGCAGGAAAAAAAAAATTTTTTTGGCCATTGAACAACTTTTTGGACTTCGGAAATTTCACCCAATTTTTCCTTCATAATGGGAGCTGTGCGGAGTATACTCATAGAACACTTCAAGATAGAGCCTAAGTATTGGCACATTCAAATGGGAAATCATATATTGCGGTTTGAGTGATGACCTTGAGATTGACCTTCAATGACCTTGGAAGGTCAAAAACGACCTTTTTTGTTGAAAAAAAGCGATGAATTTTGTCTTTGGTGGCCTTTTTTTGAAAATTTGTTCAGACAATTTTCCTCAAAATGCATAAGATATATATATACCTTTGTGATGTGTAAAAGTTTTGTTGCCTTTGAATCGACAGTCTGTGAATGTATGTCATTAACGAAAAAAATCCTCCGAGATGTAACTTGATTTCTTATTATAGTCCATACAGAAAATGTGTTTCTGGCAATGTTTTCAGTGAACATGTTTTTCAGTGAAGATCAGTGTAACAACTTATATGTTGGAAAATTAATACTCTGTGCAATTCTCATGATTGCTGGTAAGCTACAGCACCCTTGGTGCTATGTTTTTTTCACACTTATCAGTAATATATTTGTGGCAACAGGGATGGTAGGGCTACGGGGGATACACCCAAGCGGTTGTAGGCGACTAGAAGATGGTCGCAGGAAAACTTCAGACTCGCACGGGCCAGGTTTGTTTCCAAACCAGACCCTTGTATCAGCCGCATCACTCCTGAAATTTCAGGAACGTAGGAACGAATAACCGCCGATCAAAACATTACTAGTATATGTTTGTGATTCCGCACAAGAAAGTTGTTGGACAAAATTGTAGCCTAGCTACTGTTATCTAAATTGAACGGCCGCATAACTGTATGTATTTCCCTTTCTATGGTTTTGTCTTGTACACAGATTATCTGCGAAGTGTAAGTACCATTTGTACTACGGTTGATGCCTTCAACAATAGGCAAGACCGGGGTCTATTCCACATGGACACACCCGTGGTACAAGTACAATAGACAACTCACAGCCTAGGGTATGACTTTACACTCGTTAATCGTCTCGCTAAAGCTCGACGATTGACTCGTGTATTTGTCATACCCTAGACTGTGAGTTGAACTGCTTGTCAGTACCATCCAAAAATCCTGTGGGGGTGATACAAGCTTTTGGTTTTGCCAGAAAAACCAAGAATACGAGCGTGGGAAAACTTAGCACACCAGTACAAAACCGTACCTGCTTGTATAAGATACTGCAGATTTAACCAGTTGATCATACTAGTGTTGTGATCAATTATAATCGATGATTGGTTGGTTGGGTCATATTTCAAGCGCTTGATTATTTTATTTTGTAGATAGGCTTAAATTGAATCACACAGATCAGCTAAAATCTTCAGTCGAGTTCGTAATGCAGCAATCCCAACATCGCGTTGGCACACTGGACAGTTCTCATCATAATGCACCGCAAAGTTTCCCTGTGGCATATAGCCTGGTGAGAGAGTGCCATCTGTTGAATGTCACGTGGTATAATGGTTACACCACTATACCACTGTGGCGGAGCTTGCCAATGCGTGCGGAGATTTTTACCGGAAATTGCCCTTGATTTTCCCCGGGAAGCCCGCGATTCTTTCCGGTGGTACACAGCACGCTGGTTTATACAGCATGGTAAATATGTATTGCTCATTCATTATTGCAATTTGGTAGATGCATTGAAACAACCATTTACCTGTGAACATTGAAAAAATTATCCTGATGTAGATACCCTGTGCAGTGCCCATTTTAATTTTTATCAAAAGCCCATGATTTTTACCTGGGTGTCCAGGATTTTTACCGGCGTTTTAAACAGGGCCCATGATTCTTTCCGGTAGTCTATGTGTATAAAAACACGTGTGAAAATGTTATAAATAACTTCATGGATGGCCTCACATGTGTGTGATTGAATAATATTATGTATTGTATATGTCCACGATCATTATCGCTGTTACCACTACAAAGCAAAATATGAAGATGCCGAAAAGACAATTCAACACTGTATCGAAAGACACAAGGATGTACCAAGTACAAAAAAAAAAAAAAAATACAGGTATTTACATTTTGATATTGACGGTGATGATGATGTGAAGTGCAATCCTTCCAAAGTGACATTATAATGTTGGATCTGGCGCGATTACTGTGCCCAGCGATATGCACCTTCACAGCCCAGCAATGGAGACAATGAAAGTTGGAGGAGCTAACGAAAAGTCTCTTTAAAAATATTTAAGATTTGTTTGCAGTGAGATTTGTTGAGCCTATAAACAAAATTTATCGTTAGTGGAACATTTCAACCCGAGATATACCTTTATGGTTTTGGCTGTGTTCCTTTTATTCCTCCTAATTTAGTCTGTGTTAGTTTTTTTTACCTTCAATCGTTTTGGGTTTGCGATTATTAAGTCCTGAATGCCCGAATGGATTTGGATAAATTTTCTCCATTTTCCAGTATATAAAGCACATGACCCATTCCTGTTGGTACCTACTGGGGTTCATGAGGACGGATTCAACGTTGATCTCTGGACTTTGTTTCAAAGTCATAATTCGAGAAATCTTCAGGCAATGGATATGGAAGTTTGCATTAAGGTTCACACTAGGGAAGAATCCTATTGATTTTGGGATTGATGCATCACATTAGCAGGCATTTCTGCTGAATAATCAATGAGGCTCCCTGTATATCTCGAGAAATGTGCATAGTAGAGGATAACAGACGTTATTTTCGGACCGCAGCCCCAGGCAAACATGTCTTACTCTGGTGAACTTTGCCCTCAACCTAAAACTTTTTGCTGAATTACCATTTTGGTATTTTCGTCCATATTGCTCCTCTGGTTGTCGTCATCACCAGCTTGAGCGGTGGCCATCTGGGAGCCGAAAAAAAACGCGTGTTTGCCAAAATTAGTAACGTAACCAAAGATAAAACATACCCTGCAATTGTTACAAAACTTGGACGAACCAAAAAAAACCATGTAATATTCGCAATTTTTTCCATCTGTCAAAATTGATAGTACAGAAGTTACTCTTGTCTACGAAACATGTACTTCAGTTTATTTAATGCAGATCATATCCATTTCTCCACCTACACACTCCCCACAACATTCCGACTGAGCCACTTTATCGTTCTGTTCGCCATTTCATTCATATAAACTTATCGGGAATTTTGTCCGTCCTAAATCCGTTACTTTCTGACGATTTATGAGCAAAATAATGAATAATTTTTTACCGGTTACAAACAGACTGTTTCTCGTATATTCGTTCGATCACGGGGCAACAAGATATAGAAACTGTGACCAATATTTAAAAAGAATACAGACCATCTTTAAAATTCGCAACAAAATTTCCCGAGATTGAAATCCTCCATATATAATGTAAATTAAATATGCTACTCATACGTAACCATTCTCTGCCATATTACAGTAGCGTTTACGTTTGATTTTACAGGTTAACATGTTTGAAACGGCAGCATCTTATAAACAGTAATGGGAAAATGTTTGGTATTCACCGGTGAAAATCCTGGGCGCTTCGGTGAAAATCCTGGGCATGCCTAAGCAAGCCGGAAAAAATCAGGGGCTTCTGGTTTTATTTCACTAGCTTGAACGTTGCAATAAATACCCTCCAGTTTGTTTTCTTGTGATGTGATTATTAAATACATACTGACAAAGGGTTGTGCACATCGGTGAGCGAAAATATGCAGTAAAATATTCAACAATTCGCAATATTTTCAGCCTGCCCCGAATTCGCCATTCAAATAACAGTTGTATCATAGTGAATTACTGCTCAACTCAAGTTCTCTTCGCATTACCACCAACAGCCAATTATCTAACTATTTTGGTCACATTTATCATTGAAACATCGGTAATCACTGTTTTTTCTCCACATTCAAAACATACCTGCTTATTAAATTTACCTCCCGGAAAGGATCGCGGGCTTCCCGGTGAGAATCGTGGTCTTCCCGGGTAAAATCAAGGGCATTTCCCGGTAAAAATCTCCTCACGTATGGGCAAGCTCCGCCACAGTGTATACACCAGTTTACGGTTCCATTATACATGAGGCTAGTATCATGTAAACAAATGTGCGTGCTCGGGACTGTCATAGTATGGTGTCCGATCGAGGCCATTTAGTGTCGCTAAACCGAGACACCAAAGAACGATGCGAAGTAACTAAATGCGACGCGAATTCTTGTTGTTGTTTCATCAATGCCTTTTCACGCATTATCTTGCTAAAAAAACTAAACGTTTATTCCAAAAAAAGATAACAGCATATATATGAAAGTTGAAAAGGTCGTCCTGTGTGGCTCACATGTTCAATGAATGTGAATAATATTATTAAGAATATAATTTTAATTTTCTCCAGAGAATGTGCTATGCCTTTGTTCATGTATGTGCTGCTGAGTGAACTAGATAATTCAAATTGCACCAAAAGGGTTACCATTCAACACGTAGGCTAATTCGAGGAACCCATAGAGTAGGGAGAAACATGTTACTAAAGATTTATGACGTGCACGCTGTCATTATGTTGTATTGTCGTTGATGAATTCCGAATACCACGTATAGACCACAAGATACTGGAGAATATTAATTGATAATATATGTGGTGATGTGGACAGAATTACGTCGCCATGTCTTTTGGTTTCACTATGGTCATGATGGTGCGTTTTGTGGTAGATGTTGCATTGTCAGATTGGTGTCATGTCGCTGTGTGCAGTTTTTCGTGTCGCCATTATGTATTAAATGTCACTGCAGCGCCGTAGACGAGAATAGCCAACCTATCGCTGTGTGACAGGTGCCATATTGAGAATGTTGCCAACTGCAATTACCAGTAGAAACTCAATCACGAAGCACATGATGCTTTTTCATTAGAAAAATAGTGCGATTTGTTACACAAAATGTAGATTGCCTCCCTATGCACCCAGTAGTACTGGAGTAATACAATGTAGCACATCTCGAATTGTTCGGATATTTTTGACATTTAAAAGTCAACAATTTCCTTTACATGACTTATAACAAATTATGATGATTTTGAGAGAATAGTCTCTCAATAATTTCTATTAATTCACCAAATCAATGACTTGTAGATAAGTTTAGAATCTCGATGTTTTTGTGCTGCACAAAATATTTTGCAAATTATTTCGCATCCCAATTTTGGTCATCACATCGTTCTATCGGTATAATGTATTGCTGCTCATTCTCCCGTGGTAGCGAGAATTGAGAATTCTGCCATCGGACACCATAACGTACAGTTCTGCAGCTGTCACTTTGTCATTCATTTCAATAAATTGATAGAAATGAAGAGAGTCCCGACCAGTTTTCCCTCTTGACCTGTCAGGGAGAAAGCTAGGGTGGTCCAGCGGTCAGCTTGTAAAATATATATGAGTTCTTATTCGTGTATTCAGATTAGTTCATTCTGACAGATAAAGACCATGCTGTCGCGCTGACGCACGTGTGGTTTGTTTAAACCCAAAGTGACCTTGAACTTTACCTTATATGGCAAACCGTAAACTGGTGTATTATTCGTGAACTCAGGGATGGGAATCGTGATGGGAGTACACTGTCAGCAATGTTGTTTGGACAATTTTGAGTCATGCATTCAATGTTGATGGAATTAATCATATAATTAGTTTGTTTAATTTGTGCTGCAGAGACTATATCTCCTAAGATATTTAACAATTTACTTCTTATTTGGATGTGTTAATTCTGATTCATACTAGTCAAGTGACTGGAGAGCCTCCAGTTTGGAAGATGAGAGTAGATGGAATCAGTACCTTAATAATGGTATCATTGTGTTAATTCATTTAATATTAGGCCAAGTTAACAATAAGCAAATCATGGGTCAGTTGGTACAATGTCAAAGCTACAGTTACAATATGGCCACAACATATATGTACCAAATCAAATACAGTGTTCAATGGGTTTTAAATAGTTCTGTGCGAACATTTTCAAAGCTCTTCCTTTGAGGCCAGTGGCTCTTGTTCTTCATCCTTCACCCTGAAATGCCTCCAAGGCCTTTAGGCCTTGACGTCTAGTTGTATCCCCCGAACAAAGTTCGGCGGATACTATGGATTTGGCTTCGTCGTCCGCTTCCGCGCCCGCGTCCGCGTCCGCGTCCGCAGAGATTTTCTTGTGAACGCGCTACAGGCCGCAATTCTCACCCGATCACCATTGTTTTTTGCAGGCACATATATAATGGTAAGATCCCGACACCAATCGATTTTGGTTGCCGTGGCAACTGAATTGGTCGTTTGGGGACACATTTTGCATTGAAAACAGCCTGTTTGAGACACATGGCTTGTGAACGCGCTACAGGCCGCAATTCTCACCCGATCACCATTATTTTTTGCAGGCACATATATTATGGTAAAATCCCGACACCAATCGATTTTGGTTGCCGTGGCAACTGAATTGGTCGTTTGGGGACACATTTTGCATTGAAAACAGCCTGTTTGAGACACATGGCTTGTGAATGCTCTAAAGATGGCAATTTTTGACGAATCTCGATAATATTTGGAAGTGTTGTTGGGAAGGGCTGTCACACGAAACCAATCGTTTTTTAGAATGATCATATAAATATTAATATGTTAACAGCCTAACTTATTACAGAATTTTGAAATATCCATTTTGACATGTACGATCATTCCAATAGCCTGTACAGTGGAAGGTAATGACACTGGTTTCTTGTTCAGAATGGAGAACTGAAGTTTTCAGTGAAAACAGGACAATATTACTGAATAAGTTAACATTAGTTTTATTAGTTAAGTCTATTATTGTCCACAATAAAAATAGTTAAGACGAGAAACGTTTATTATTAAGCTCAACAAGGTAAAGGTTTTGTCCAGTACAAATTTCATGGGTGTAACTGAATAAGTTAACATTATTTTTAATAGTTAAGTCTATTATTGACCTCAATAAAAATAGTTAAGATGAGAAACAATTATTATTGAGCTCAACAAGGTTAAGGTTTTGTCTGGTAGAAATTTCTGGGTGTAACCGAATAAGTTAACTTTATTTTTACATGTTAAGTCTATTATTGACCACAATGAAAATAGACAAGAAATATTTATTATTGGGCTCAACAAGGTGAAGGCTTTGTCCAGTAGAGATTTTATGTTTGTGACCAAATAAGTTAACATTATTTTTTTGCTAGTTAAGTCTATTATTGATCACAATAGCTTTTTATGAAAACATTGATCAACTTTTACTTTGAATTTCAACTTGAGACCATGTTTGGCACAAATTATGAGTTAAAATATAACTTATGGTGAAAAATTCGATCTGGCTCCAATTTCGTCATCTTGAAATGCAGTTTTGGTCAACTTTTACTTTGAATTTCAACTTGAAAGCATGTTTGGCACATATTATAAGTCGAAATATAACTTATGGCGAAAAGTTCTATCTGGCTCCAATTTCGTCATCTTGAAATGCAGTTTTGGTCAACTTTTACATTGAATTTCAACTTAATACCAAGTTTGGCACATATTATGAGTTGAAATATAACTCATGGCGAAAAGTTTGATCTGGGTCCAATTTCGTCATCTTGAAATGCAGTTTTGGTCAACTTTTACTTTGAATTTCAACTTGAAAGCATATTTGGCACATATTATGAGTCGAAATATAACTTATGGTGAAAAGTTCGATCTGGCTCCAATTTCGCCATCTTGAAATGCAGTTTTGGTCAACTTTTAGTTTGAATTTCAATTTGAAACCAAGTTGGGCAGGTATTATGAGTTAAAATATAACTTATGACGAAAAGTTTGATCTGGCTCCAATTTTGTCATCTTGAAATGCAGTTTTGATTAACTTTTACTTTGAATTTCAACTTGAAACCATGTTTAGCCCATACATGTATTATGAATCGAAATATAACTTATGGTGAGAAGTTCAATCTAGCTCCAATTTCGTCATCTTGAAATGCATTTTTGGTCAAATTTTACTTTGAATTCCAACTTGGAACCAAGTTTGTAAAATATTCTGAGTTGAAATATAAATAGGTGAAAAGATTGATCTATCTGTATTTTCGTTATTTTATCAAACATGTCGAATGGAAATTCATATAAAGAGATTTCAGTGGTGATTTTGAATTCGACCTTCAATAACCTCGGAAAATCAGTGCAGCAGTTTTGGTGGGGAAAAGAAAACAGTTGTGACTTGGGATTTAACATTTCTCTGGTAATCTTTTTTAGCCCTTGCTCTAGTTTTTCACACTTGACAGTGATATATTTGGGGCAACAGAGATGATAGGGCTACGGGGGATACACCCAAGCGGTCGTAGGCGACCGGAAGCGTCTAGTTCTGGATGCTTTTGTGATGTGGATACCATGTTTTCTCAAACAAGCTGCCTAATGGGACAACAGTCACACCACAGATGGTCCAAGATCGTCGAGCAAAACTTGAAGAGCACATTCGACAGGTCAACAGCAGCTTTCGCCGACTGCTTGTCATCTATGAAAAAGTCAAGGAGTACAAGGAGGAAAAACCTATTGAAGTAAGAGCATTAAACATATAACAAATATAAACTGAACTGAAATAAATTGAACTGACAATTATATCCCCTGAACAAGGTTGGCGGATGCTGGGATATGCATGTGTTCTTGCTTTTGTGTGTGCTTGTATCCCTCCGAGTCTGCAGCAATGTATTGTGAGTGCTCTGCAGGCTCCAGATCTCAGCTGATCTCCATCATATTTTGTTGCGATATATGACATAGTAAGAACCTGTCACCTATTGCCATCATCAATTTTGGTTGCCATAGCCATTGTCATACACATAATTGGGCATCCCGATTGAAAATGTTTTTGTCATTTTTTAGGTTACGATAACCTATTGCCGTGGCGTTGCGTCCGTCCGTCCGTACGCCCATCCGTCGTCCGTCCACATTTTTAGGGGCATCCCGATTGAGCAAAACTTGAAGAGCACATTCGACAGGTCAACAGCAGCTGGTTTTGTCTGAGTTTTTTTTTTTTTTTCTTTTTCTTTGTCTCTCACTTTTGTCGTTTTGGTTTCCGATCGATAAGTTGTGAGTGCCTGGACGGATCTTGTCCAAATTTTCACCACTGGTCAGACATATCACATGGTAGACCCCTATTGTTTTTGAGCCAGCTCCGGGGTCCGTGAGGTCCGTGAGGATGAAATCAAGGTTGATTTTGAGACTTGGTTTCCGATCGATAACTCAAAAAGTATTTATGCAATGGCTGCAGATCTTTGCATGGAGGTTCATAAGCCACCAGGGAAGAACCGTATTGATTTTGGGATCAATCCGTTGAACGACCTTTGCCCTATAGCTCGGAAGAATATTTACCATTTCATCCTTGAGGGTTTCATGCATATCTCGGAAACGGTGCGTCGTAGAGCGAAACGGAGCTCAATTTCGGCCTCCTGGCACTAGACAGACTAGTCTAGGGGGTATTTTGGGTCGAGACGACCCCTGAAGCCGATTTTTTTTGCCGACTCGGCACTTCCTGTTTGGCCGAATCTCGAAAACGGTGCATCGTAGAGCGAACGGAGCTTAATTTGTGTCTCCTGGCACTATACAAAGTAGTCTAGGGGGTATCTTGGGTCAAGATGACCCCTGTGGTCAAATTTTTAGGTTACCGGACCTATGGTCCGATAACCTATTGCCGTCACGTTGCGTTCGTCGTCCGTCCGTCGTCCGTCCGTCCGCATTTTTATCTTTAAAGTGTACGGTCCAATCTTTCTGAAAATTTGGTAAAAGATACCTTAGAATAATTCAAGAAGGAGGTATTTTTTAGTTTTTTGATTTTCAAATTTTTCTCAAAATGGCGGTCGTTTTCATCGAAAAAAAGCTCGATTTTGAACTTTGGGGGCCATTTTCTCAAAAACTGTCTGATCAGTTTGAGATTTTTGTTTAAAAACATTTCTCTTATATACCTTTGTGACGTGTATAAGTTACGTTTCCCTTGAATCGCCGATCTCCATGTGGCGGCCATTTTGAATTTGTTATGCTAAGCGATAATTACCTCTGACTATGGGGTCGTGTAATTAGCGAACCCTCATTCGCCAACCACACATGAAATATGGGTGAAAAAGCTAAACGAAGTTAGCTGGTCCGTTTAGACCCTGCGTTAGTAATGGTAGTTACCTGAGCAGTTCACCCTCCGTGTGGTAGCATGATCGTGCCGGTCCACTGCCTCCCAGTTCACTTTTGTTTTTGGCGAGCTCCTGTCAACAACAACTTTGCGTCGCTCGCGATTGCTTTGAAGTTTGGATTTTGGAACTTAGCTGTTTTGCCTACGATGGAGTTGTCTTCTGTCAGGAGATGCGCCAAGTGTGGACACTTCTTGGTTCCTTTCGACCTCGATCCTCACGATCGCTGTCCATCCTGCAGGCCGTTTGTTTGCTGTTCGTCTCAGCGTTGCAAGATCTGCGAATCTTGGCCTGACGAGAGATTTGACGTGATTGATCAGCGTGGGATCGACAGGGAGAAGAAGAGGTCTCGTTCGGCGGATCGACGATCAGTGGATTCTGCTTCCTCCTCTCGTCTGGATTCCCTGGAGCAGACTGTGGGGAATCTGCAGACATCAATCGCTTCCATGTCGGCGATGTTATTGTCGTTGGTTGGGAAAGGAGTAGCGACACCGGCCACCCCCACGTTGGATGAAGTTCCGGCTCCGCTTCTCTCCGGTGATCCGTTTGTCGGCGGCAACCCCACGAGTCACAGTTCAGCTGACCAGCCTTCGTGTTCCTGGGGTCTGCCTTCGATGGATCCGATCTTCTCAGAGGCAGCTGATGCGTCGACGGTGGACTCCCGTTCCCAGGCTGCCGAGACCAGCGAGTCGGTCTCGGGTGAACAGTCAGGTGAAGGCAGGGGCCCCGTTGGTCGCGCCAAGTCTGGCCCCCCCGACTACTGCACCGTCCAGCTCTCCGACGGCCCGGTTGATGTGCTCGTGGTGGACAAGTCTCTCGCTGGTAGCCAAGGCCGTGTTCAGCACCGTGATGTCTCCACTGCCCAGGGTTCCTCTTCTCCAGCCGCCGCGGTACCGCGCGGGTGCTCACCCGACCGTGACCGTGACCGTGATCAGCAGCCACGGGCAGGCAGCCCGCGGGTCTCTCAGCCCAGTG
The DNA here is from genome assembly GCA_949152475.1 of Terebella lapidaria. Lineage (NCBI taxonomy): Eukaryota > Metazoa > Annelida > Polychaeta > Terebellida > Terebellidae > Terebella > Terebella lapidaria. The sequence goes on from OX424569.1 coordinate 20,820,121, forward strand.
TTCTACCCCGCGACCAGCCTCCGTCCATCCGCCAGTGTGTTGATCACCGCTCATCTTCCTCCAGTGGGGATTCTCACCGCGGGTCAACAGCCACGGCGGATAGTGTGTTTTCGGCGGTGGGCCGCCCGTCCTCGCCTGACCGCCGCCGCCGTCCAGCTCGGCCTGTGGAGCAGCACCGTTCCAGCGATTGGGATCGCCCTTCCTCCAGCCATGCGGATCGTTTCCGTGATTGGGTGTATGATCATCGTCGTGAATATGACTTTGACCGTTATTACCATGAAGAGTTGGACCGTTACTACCGTTCCGGCCGTTCTTCCAGGGACGATAGGGATTACTACTACCGTCGGGAGCGTGCGGACCGCAGGGATTACTCCTCCAGGGATTACTCCTCCAGGGATTCTCGCGGTTTCCGTGGTGACAAGGGTGCGCGCTCGGACTTCGACCGTGAGCGGGAGCCCAAGCGTTCTTCTTCAGACCTTGCCCCTAGGTCTGAGTGTGAGCAACACTCGTCGGAGCCTTCCCCTGCAGCTGTGTCGGAGCCTCCAGTCTCTCTACCTCCCCCCCCCCCTCCCCCGGCAGACCAGGATGAACTTCCAGTCAAGAAGCCACGGGTTGCTAGCCCAGCTAGGTCTACGGACACCTCGGCTACAGCCGGTACTTCCAAGCCTTTGTCCTCCAAGTCAGACGACGACACCTTAGCCCAGGTCCGTCTTTGGGTACAGGAGGCCTTCCCCGACGAGATCAAGTTGCCAGCGGCCAAGGAGTCTTCCTTTACGTCGGTGGGGGACCGCGTTCTTCACTCCCGTCAGCAGCCTGAGCCGGACGTGCGTTTTCCTTGGTCCGAGGGGATCTCGTCTGTGCGTTCGCTAGTGGAGGAGAAGATTACCCCCGTCAATGGACAGCCCCTACGAGCCGGCAAGTTCGCCTCTTGTTTTCAAGGACAATTGAAGCACTACCAAACCTCGGATTGCGGTAGCACTCTTGAGGCAGCTGCGGTGAATGACGATCTGTCAGTCAACGCCCCTGGGCTCAAGTCCTCGAGTGTTATCGCCACACTTTCGGACTCGGATCTCAAGACCTGGGAGTCCTACCCGCGTCGGGTTCAGCTCCTTGCCAACACCCTCGACTGGCTCTCGGGTCTTCTGAGTGTTCAAGTGGATCGTCTGGCTCCCGGTTCGGTTCCAGCGGACGCTGATCTGGATACTGACGCCACCGCCCAAGTCTCTGTCTCGGAACTGCTCAGGATGAAGAGGACGCTTTCCTCCGTGAATAAGTGCGTGGGCCAGATCACAAAGGAGTCGCACGTCGAGTGGGCCAACGTTGTTCTTAGGCGGTGGGACGCCTTCCTCAAGAGGTCGACCTTGAAGTTATCGGACGCCTTTAAGTCAAAGCTACGCACGTCCTCGGTGTTTGGTCCTCATCTCTTTGACCCGGATGTCCTGGCTAAGGCTGGTCAGGCGGTTGCCCAGGAGGCTGACCTGCTCAGTAAATTCAACCTGGTAAAATTGGTGGAGCGTCAGGAGAAGAAGCCTGCGTCGTCTTCTTCCTCGTCTTTCAAGATTCCTAAGGTCAAGCCTACTGAGTCGAGGCAGCAGTCACAGTCTTCTCAGTACTCTAAGGGCGCCAAGTTCGACAAGGGCAAGAAGTCGTCTAACTCTTCGCGTGGAGGTCGCGGCGGCGGTGGATCCTCGTCCTCTGCCAAGCCTCAGCCCCGCTCCTGATGTGCCTCAGACGCTCCCACGGAACCAAGATTCGGATGTATCCCCCGTGGGAGCTCGTCTTCAGGCCTTTTGGCCAGTCTGGGATATGGAATTCGGGGACTGTCTAGTTACTGCCATACTGCGTCATGGGTATCAGATCCCCTTCAGTCAGGCGCCTCCTCTCTCCCCTCTTCCAATAGCGTTCGCATCCTACGCCCCGGGGTCGGAGAAGTTTGCGGTCTTGGACGCCCTTGTGTCCGAGATGCTTCTCAAACAAGCCACGGAGAAGGTGACACAGAACTCTCCGGGCTTCTACAGTCGTCTGTTCGTCGTCCCCAAGCTCACGGGCGGTTGGCGACCGATAATCGACCTCAGCCCCTTGAACAAATTTGTCTCCAAGGAGAGTTTCTCCATGGAGTGTCCACGGACTGTTCTCCTGTCTCTGCGCAGCTGGGACTGGATGACTTCCATAGATCTGAAAGATGCCTACTTTCACTTCCCATTCATCCCTCGTCTCGGCCCTACCTTCGTTTCCAGTGGGGCAACGTGGTGTACCAGTTCCGCGCACTGTGTTTCGACCTCTCTACTGCCCTGTTCCTGTTCACGCGGGTCTTTCAGCCGCTGTCGGCCTGGGCGCATCGCAGGGGCATTCGCCTCACGAGGTATCTGGACGATTGGCTGATTACGGCCGCGGTTCGGCAGACGGTGTTGTCGCACACGGAGATGATCGTTCAACTTTGTCAGCGGGTCGGTCTCGTGATCAATTTCAAGATGTCCGACTTGGTGCCCGCCCAGCGTGTTACCTACCTCGGGATGGACATCGACACGCAGTCCTTCCTGACCCGGCCGACGGAGGATCGTATTCAGCGTTTGAACGGTGTTCTACGGTGTTTCTCCGTAGGGTCCCCATCGCGGCGGTGCTTTTTCTACGGCTCCTGGGTCATATGGTGTCGCTGGAGAAGATCGTCCCTGGTGCCAGGCTGCGCATGCGGACGATCCAATTTCACCTCAAGGATCACTGGGACGCCGAGCAGGACCTCTCGACTCTGGTTCCGGTGGTCTCAGCACTTCAGCCAGATCTCCTTTGGTGGTCCGACCCTGTCAATCTGCTGCGGGGTCATCCGATTCACGAGCTGGAGCCCGATTTTCTCCTGTTTTCCGATGCTTCTCACCTCGGTTGGGGTGCTCACCTCGGCGAAAGTAAAGTCTCCGGTCTCTGGTCAGCAGTCGATCTTCGCCATCACATCAATTGGCTAGAACTCAGGGCGGTTTGGCTGGGCCTGCGTCATTTTCAACACACGGTTGCCGGGTCCACAATCCTGGCCATGACCGACAACACGACGGTCGTCGGCTATATCAAGAATCAGGGGGGGGGGGGGGACACGGTCAAGGGAGTTGAGCAACTTGACTCGGGAGATTTTAGAGTGGGCGGAGTCGCAGGATGTCAGCCTTCTAGCCCGTCACATCCCGGGCTCTATGAACACCATCGCCGGCGCCCTCTCTCGGAGGGGTCCCATCTCCTCGAACTGGTCCCTGAACCCCCAGGTTTGCAGTCACTTGTGGCATCTTTGGGGTCAACCTTACTTGGACCTGTTCGCCACGTTCCAGAACAATCGCCTGCCTCTCTACGTGTCTCCGTTCCCGGACCCTCATGCTTGGGCGGTCGACGCCTTCGCTCAGGACTGGTCCAGCCTTTGGGCGTATGTTTTTCCACCGTTCTCTCTGATTCCCGTGCTCCTTCAGAGGATTCGGTCAAGCACCGCTCAGTTCATCCTAGTGGCTCCCAATTGGCCCGCCAAGCCTTGGTTCCCGGAGCTTCTCGATCTGCTAGTGGATCTTCCGCGGTCGTTGCCGCCGATCCCCAGTCTTCTACATCAGGGACGTCAGTTTCACGAACACCTCGACGTTCTTCATCTTCACGCGTGGAGATTATCAGGCATTCATTCAGAAAGGCTGGCTTTTCGAAGAACGCTGCCAGACGGATGTCCAGAACAGTTTGGTCATCCTCAGAGCGCCTGTATCAAGCCAAGTGGAAAGTCTTCTCTTCTTGGTGTAGTCGAAGGCAGGTTGATCCACGTCATCCCCCTCTCCCTACGGTAGCGGATTTCTTTGTCTGGTTGAGAGACAAGCGCAAGCGTGCTCTTACTACTGTGAAGGGATACCGTGCCGCGTTGACTAATGTTCAATCCTTTGCTCAGGATTTGCCTCCGGTCTCCCGCGCACCGAAGTGGGACTTATCTTTGGTCCTTTTAAGTCTGAATGAACCTCCATATGAACCTCTCGAGAAAGCGGAGCTTCGTCTTTTCACGCATAAGACTGCGTTCCTGTTGGCCCTTGCTTCCGCGAAGCGGGTCAGTGAGCTTCAGGGACTGTCTGCGGAGGTCTTACACCCGGAAGATTGGTCTTCTGTTACCCTGCAGTATCATTTGGGGTTTCTTGCCAAGACCGAAACTCCTTCTGCCCTGGTGGCTGGGATGCGAACGTTCTCCGCCCCCACCTTGTCTCAATTGGCGACTGACTGTGGGGATCTGTCCCTGTGTCCGGTGCGTGCTCTACGTCTGTACCTGGAGAGAACTAGAACTTCACGACTGAGTGACTCACGTCTCTTCCTCCCGTTTTCGGCGGCGCGAGGTCAAGTCTCCAAGAACACGATTTCGCTGTGGATTAAGGCTGTCGTCACTCATGCCTACCGTCAGGATCGCCGTGATCTCCATCGGCTTTGCGGTCGTACGGCTCACGAGGTCCGCGCCATCTCTACGTCATGGTCTTTCGCCCACAACATGTCGCTTCCCGATCTCATGAAGGCAGCCACTTGGAGGTCGCACACTACGTTCTCCTCGTTCTACCTGCGCGATGTGTCTCTCCTCGCGGACTATCTGTATCATCTGGGTCCCATCGTCGCGGCTCAAGTCATCGTGCGTCCTACTGCTTCTTCTGCCAAGAGTCCGGGGGGGGGGGGGGGGGGGGAAGCGCCGTGTCAACACCTAGCTACGGCTCATCGCCTCACAAGGGAATCGTCGTCAGGTATGTAATCTCAGTTTCTTCTGAATTACAATATACCTTTTCATATAATGCTATTAACTCCGAGCTACTCTGTGGTTAATTAGTATTATAATTACTTTAGGAAAGGAGCGGGTTCCTTATCCTTTATACAGTAATTATAGTCACTGGTATTATGCATAGTTCTCATCCTTTTACATCCAGGGGATGATCTTGTGCAAGGCATACTTACTCTCCGAAGGGCCCACCACCGGCAGGCCATTCCCCATAGTCAGAGGTAAGTATCGCTTAGCATAACAAATCAAGTTTTAATTTAACTTTTATTTTTATACTATGCATACTTACCTCTGACGCTGGATGGTCCCACCCTCCTCCTTACTGATTATCTTCTTCTCTTTTCAGAGGATAACCTTCAGTGATCAAGTGTTGCAACTCAACAAAAGTGAAAAGTGACGGAGGGTGAACTGCTCAGGTAACTACCATTACTAACGCAGGGTCTAAACAGACCAGCTAACTTCGTTTAGCTTTTTCACCCATATTTCATGTGTGGTTGGCGAATGAGGGTTCGCTAATTACACGACCCCATAGTCAGAGGTAAGTATGCATAGTATAAAAATAAAAGTTAAATTAAAACTTTTGATTTTTGACGGGTCGACGAAAAAAATTTGTTTCGACCCAAATCGCATTACTATCCATTTTGGGCCATTTCCAGGCAAAAAAAATGTTTCATCCTTTGAAAAAAATTTTGGACTTTTTCGGCACTTTTGTCGTTCATAATGGGAGCTGCATGGACTGTACTCATAGAACACTTGTAGATAGAGCTTAGAAATTGGCACTTACAGTCATATATTGCGACTTGTGTGGTGACCTTGAATTTGACCTTGGATGACCTTGAGAGGTCGGAGCAGCCATTTTTGGGTCGAAAAATTCCCAAATTTGCACCTTGTCTGTCTTTTCTCGAAAACTGTCTGATCGTTTTGAGATTTTTGTTTCAAAACATACTAATTGATGTCCTTGACATTGTTTATAAAGATGGAGTGCCTTAAATCGATCAATAGGCCCAAAATTATGGCTCAAATGGCCCAAAAAGGCCTAATATTCAGTTTTTAGCTGTTTTCTCGAAAACTGCCTGATCGGTGTTCAGATTTTTGTTTCAAACCATACTGATTGGGGTCCTTGACATTGTTTATAAAGATGGAGTGCCTTGAATTGCTGAAAAGCTCAATCTGTGGGCTGGAGAGGCCTAAACGGGCCGATATTTACAAATTTCCATATAGGGCAAAAACGCTTGTACATAGGGCTTAGGTTTGTATCGTAAGCATATAGAAAGTCATATATGGTGCTTATTTTTGTGACCTTGAGGTTGACCTCAGATGACCTTGGAGGCTGAATCTCAAGGTCACGGGGACATGAAATGTGTAAATTGGCCTCTATAGACAAAATGCTTGTAGATAGGTTATGTTTATATTATGAGCATTTAGGAAGTCTTGGTGACCTTGTTTCTGACCTCAGATGATCTTGAGTACTAAATCTCAATGTCAGATCTAACATGAAATGTGTAAATTGGCTTGTGGGGCTAAAACAATTGCACATACAGGTTAGAATTGCATTATTAGCGTATAGTCAGAAGAGCAGAAGGTCACCATCTTTTGGTGAAGGCTTGATCTCAAGGTCATGCCTGATCTGAAATATGTAAATTGGCCTTTACGGACAAAATACTTGTAGATAGACATTATATTTGTATTATGAATATATGTTGTATACAAAATTATATACAGCACACCTAATGGTGACATTGACGTATGTACAGAAAGATGACCTTGATTGATAAATCTGAATGTCATATCTCACCTGTGGTGCTTGAACCAAAATTGTCCGGTAACCTATCTTAGCCCTTGGGCTAATTTTTTTTTCCTCAACTCTATCGTATCTCGGAAACGGTGCGTCGTAGAGCGAAACGGAGCTCAATTTCGGCCTCCTGGCACTAGACATACTAGTCTAGGGGGTATCTTGGGTCGACAACCATCGGAGTTGAATTTTTTTTTCTCTGTCTCGGCACTTCCTGTTCGGCCGTATCTCGGAAACGGTGCGTCGTAGAGCAAAACGGAGCTTAATTTCGGCCTCCTGGCACTAGACATACTAGTTAGTCTAGGGGGTATCTTGAGTCGACACGAATTTTTTTTCCCCGACTCGGCACTTCCTGTTTGGCCGTATCTCGGAAACAGTGCGTCGTAGAGCGAAACGGAGCTCAATTTCGGCCTCCTGGCAACAGACAAAGTAGTCTAGGGGGTATCTTGGGTCGAGACGACCCCTGGTGTCAAATTTTTTTTCACCGACTTGGCACTTCCTGTTTGGCCGTGTCTCGGAAATGGTGCGTCGTAGAGCGAAACGGAGCTTAATTTCGGCCTCCTGGCAGTAGACAAACTAGTCTAGGGGGTATTTTGGGTCGAGACGACCCCTGGTGTTTCCGTATCTCGGAAACGGTGCGTTGTAGAGCGAAACGGAGCTAGATTTCGGCCTCCTGGCACTAGACTAACTAGTCTACGGGGTATCTTGGGTCGAGACGACCCCTGGTTTCAAATTTTTTTCTCCGACTCGGCACGTCCTGTTTGGCCGTATCTCGGAAACAGTGCGTCGTAGAGCAAAGCGGAGCTCAATTTCGGCCACCTGGCACTAGACATACTAGTCTAGGGGGTATCTTGACACCCCTGGTGCCAAATTTTTTTTTCACCGACTTGGCACTTCCTGTTTGGCTGTACCTCGGAAACGGTGCGTCGTAGAGCGAAACGGAGCTTAATTTCGGCCTCCCGGCACTAGACAAACTAGTCTAGAGGGTATCGTGGGTCGAGACAACCTTTAGTGTTGAATTTTTTTTTCTCCGACTCGGCACTTCCTGTTTGGCTGTAACTCGGAAACGGTGCGTCGTAGAGCGAAACGGAGCTTAATTTCGGCCGTCTGGCAGTAGACAAACTAGTCTAGGGGGTATTTTGGGTCGAGACGACCCCTGGTGTTTCCGTATCTCGGAAACGGTGCGTCGAAGAACGAAACAGAGCTTAATTTCGGCCTCCTGGCACTAGACAAACTAGTCTAGGGGGTATCTTGGGTCGACAACGATCGGAGTCGAATTTTTTTTCCTCCGACTCGACACTTCCTGTTTGGCTGTATCTCGGAAACGGTGCGTCGTAGAGCGAAACGGAGCTTAATTTCGGCCTCCTGGCACTAGACATACTAGTCTAGGGGGTATCTTGGGTTGAAACGACTCCTGGTGTCAGCCCCCGACTCGGCACTTCCTGTTTGGACGTATCTCGGAAACGGTGCGTCGTAGAGCGAAACGGAGCTCAATTCCGGACTCCTGGCACTAGACAAACTAGTCTAGGGGGTATCTTGGGTCGAGACAACCTTTAGTGTTGAATTTTTTTTTCTCCGACTCGGCACTTCCCGTTTGGCTGTAACTCGGAAACGGTGCGTGGTAGAGCGAAACGGAGCTTAATTTCGGCCTCCTGGCAGTAGACAAACTAGTCTAGGGGGTATTTTGGGTCGAGACGACCCCTGGTGTTTCCGTATCTCGGAAACGGTGCATCGTAGAGCGAAAGAGAGCTTAATTTCGGCCTACTTGCACTAGACAAACTAGTCTAGGGGGTATTTTGGGTCGAAACGACCCCTGGTGTCGATTTTTTTTTTTCCGACTCGGCACTTCCTGTTTGGTCGTATCTCGGAAACGGTGCGTCGTAGAGCGAAACGGAGCTTAATTTCGGCCTCCTGGCACTAGACATACTAGTCTAGGGGGTATCTTGGGTCGACAACCCTCGGAGTCGAATTTTTAGGTTACCGGACCTATGGTCCGTAACCTATTGGCATGGCGATGCGTCCGGCGTCGGCGTCGTCGTCGTCCGTCGTCCGTCGTCGTCGTCGTCGTCCGTCAACAACTTTATCTTTAAAGTTTACGATCGAATTTTTCTGAAATATTGCACAAAAATGCCTAAAAATATTTCGAGAGGGAGGTATTTTTTAGTTTTTTGATTTTCACATTTTTTCAAAATGGCGGCCGTTTTCGTCGAAAAATGGCCAATTTTGGACTTTGGCGGTCGTTTTCTCAAAATCTGTTCAGTAACTTTTTTTTTTATTGATGCATAACACTCTTCATATGTACCCCTGTGACATGTATAAATTTCGTTGCCCTTGAATCGCTCGAAGTGGGCCATTTTGGGCCCAAACTCGGCCCAAATGGGACTTTCCCATGTTAAATTCTCCTATGCTTTATAATGGGACACATTAAAGCCTAATATCTCACTTAATATTGAGATTAGAGACTAGGAATCAATTGTGGACATATAGGAAATGATATATGCTGAATATTGTCGTGATCTTGAATTTGACCTCTGACTTTGGTTTCAAGGTCAGAGCGGCCGTTTTCGTCGAAAAATGGCCAATTTTGGACTTTGGCGGTCGTTTTCTCAAAATCTGTTCAGTAACTTGTTTTTTTATTGATGCATAACACTCCTCATATGTACCCCTGTGACATGTATAAATTTCGTTGCTCTGAATCGCTTGAAGTGGGCCATTTTGGGCCCAAACTCGGCCCAAATGAGACTTTCCCATGTTAAATTCTCCTATTCTTTATAATGGGACACATTAAAGCCTAATAGCTCACTTAATATTGAGATTACAGACTAGGAATCAATTGTGGACATATAGGAAATGATATATGCTGAATATTGTCGTGACCTTGAATTTGACCTCTGACCTTGGTTTCTAGGTCAGAGCAGCCGTTTTCGTCGAAAAATGGCCAATTTTGGACTTTGACGGTCGTTTTCTCAAAATCTGTTCTGTAACTTTTTTTTCTCATTGATGAAAAACACTCCTCATATGTACCCCTGTGACATGTATAAATTTTGTTGCCCTTGAATCGCTTGAAGTGGGCCATTTTGGGCCCAAACTCGGCCCAAATGTGACTCCCATGTTAAATTATCCTATGCTTTATAATGGGACACATTAAGCCTAATATCTCACTTAATATTGAAATTAGAGACTAGGAATGAATTGTGGACATATAGGAAATGATATTTGCTGAATATTTTCGTGACCTTGAATTTGACCTTTGACCTCATTTCCAAGGTCACAGGACAAAATTGCTAATATCTCGCTTATTATCGACTTCACAGCTTCAGAATCAATTGTGAACATATAGGAAATGATATATGCTGAATATTCTCGTGACCTTGAATTTGACCTTTGACCTCATTTTCAAGGTCACAGGACAAAATGGCCGATATCTTGCTTATTAGCGACTTTACAGCTTAGGAATGAATTGTGAAGATATAGGAAATGATATATGCTGAATATTCTCGTGACCTTGAATTTGACCTTTGACCTCATTTTCAAGGTCACAGGACAAAATGGCCAATATCTTGTTTATTAGCGACTTTACAGCTTGGGAATCAATTGTGAACATATAGGAAATGATATATGCTGAAAATTCTCATGACCTTGAATTTGACCACCTCATTTTCAAGGTCACAGGACAAAATGGCCAATATCTTGCTTATTAGCGACTTTACAGCTTAGGAATCAATTGTGAACATATAGGAAATGATATATGCTGAAAATTCTCATGACCTTGATTTTGACCTCTGACCTCATTTTCAAGGTCACATGACAAAATGGCCAATATCTCGCTTATTATCGACTTTACAGCTTGGGAATTAATTGTGGACATATCGGAAATGATATACGCCGAATATTCTCATGACCTTGAATTTGACCTTTGACCTAATTTTCCAGGTCACAGGACAAAATGGCTAATATCTCGCTTATTATCGACTTTACAGCTTAGGAATCGATTGTGAACATATAGGAAATGATATATTCTGAATATTCTCGTGACCTTGAATTTGACCTTTGACCTCATCTTCAAGGTCACAGGACAACATGGCTAATATCTCGCTTATTATCGACTTTACAGTTTAGGAATCGATTGTGAACATATAGGAAATGATATATGCTGAAAATTCTCGTGACCTTGAATTTGACCTTTGACCTCATTTTCAAGGTCACAGGACAAAACGGCCAATATCTTGCTTATTAGCGACTTTACAGCTTAGGAATCAATTGTGAACATATAGGAAATGATATATGCTGAAAATTCTCATGACCTTGAATTTGACCTTTGACCTCATTTTCAAGGTCACATGACAAAATGGCTAATATCTCGCTTATTATCGACTTTACAGCTTAGGAATCAATTGTGAACATACAGGAAATGATATATGCTGAAAATGCTCGTGACCTTGAATTGGACCTTTGACCTATTTTCAAGGTCACAGGAAAAAATGGCCAATATCTTGCTTATTAGCGACTCTACAGCTTAGGAATTAATTGTGAACATATAGGAAATGATATATGCTGAAAATTCTCATGACCTTGAATTTGACCTTTGACCTCATTTTCAAGGTCAACTGGACAAAATGGCTAATATCTTGCTTATTATCGACTTTACAGCTTAGAAATCAATTGTGAACATATAGGAAATGATATATTCTGAATATTTTTATGATATTGAATTTGACCTTTGACCTAAATTTCAAGGTCAGTCATTTTATTTTCAAAGTCAGATTACAAAATGGCTTATATCTCGCTGTAAAAAAATTTACAGCTTAGGGGTCCATAGTGAACATATAGGAAATGATGTATGCTGAATAGTTTGGTGATCTAGAATTTAACCTTTGATCCCATTTTCAAGGTTAGAGATATGGCGATTTCAGTGGTCACCTTGAATTTGACTTTCAACTTTCTCGGCTTAACTCTGTATATTTCCCCGGTAACCTTACTAGCCCATTGGGCTAATTTTTTTTTTGATACATAACACTCCTCATATGTACTCCTATGATGTCTATGAATTTCGTTGCGCTTGAATCGCTCGAAGTGGGCCATTTTGGCCCAAACTCGGCCCAAATGGGACTTTCCCATGTTAAATTCTCCTATGCTTTATAATGGGACACATTATGCCTAATATCTCGCTTAATATTGAGATTAGAGACTAGGAATCAATTGTGGACATATAGGAAATGATATATGCTGAATATTCTCATGATCTTGAATTTGACCTCTGACCTCAGTTTCAAGGTCAGAGCACAAAATGGCTTTTATCTCGCTTATTATCGACTCTACAGCTTAGAAATTAATTGTGGACATATAGGAAATGATATATGCTGAATATTCTGATGATCTTGAATTTGACCTTTGACCCCATTTTCAAGGTCATATGACAAAATGGCTAATATCTCGCTTGTTATCGACTTTACAGCTTAGGAATCAGTTATGAACATATAGGAAATGATATATGCAGATTATTGTCATGACCTTGAATTCGACCTTTGACCTCATTTTCAAGGTCACAGGACAAAATGGCTAATATCTCACTTATTATCGATTTTACAGCTTAGGAATCAATTGTGGACATAGGAAATGATATATGCTGAATATTCTTGTGACCTTGAATTTGACCTCTGACCTCATTTTCAAGGTCCAAGGACAAACTGGCTCATATCTTGCTCCTCTATTGACTGTATGGCTTGGGAATCAATTGTGGACATGATATAGAAAATGATATACACTGAATATTTTGATGACCTTGAATTGACCTTTGCCCTTTCATTTTCAAGGCCACAGCACAAAATTTCTGATATGTCTCTGATTATTGAATTTACAGTTTAGCAATCAACTGTGGACATGATATATGCTTACTGTTATATATGCCAAATATTCTCTTGACCTTGAATTCAACCAGTGACCTGGCTAACTTCTAAAATATTAAACATTTTCCGGTAACCTATCTAGGCCCTTGGCCTAATTTTTTTTTCTCCGACTCGGCACTTCCTGTTTGGCTGTAACTCGGAAATGGTGCGTCGTAGAGTGAAACGGAGCTTAATTTCAGCTTCCTGGCAGTAGAGAAACTAGTCTAGGGGGTATTTTGGGTCAAGACGACCCCTGGTGTTTCCGTATCTCGGAAACGGTGCATCGTAGAGCGAAACAGAGCTTAATTTCGGCCTCCTGGCACTAGACAGACTAGTCTAGGGGGTATCTTGGGTCGAGACGACCCCTGGTGTCGAATTTTTTTTCTCCGATTCAATATCTTCAATATCTTGTAATATGCGTCGTCGAGACGACCCCTGGTGTTGAATTTTTTTTTCTCCGACTCGACACTTCCTGTTTGGCCTTATCTCGGAAACGGTGTGTCGTAGAGCGAAACGGAGCTTAATTTCGGCCTCCTGGTACTAGATAAACTAGTCTAGGGGGTATCTTGGGTCGAGACGACCCCTGGTGTCAATTTTTTTTTGCCGACTTGGCACTTCCTGTTTAGCCGTGTCTCGGAAACGGTGCATCGTAGAGCAAAACGAAGCTTAATTTCGGCCTACTGGCACTAGACAGACTAGTCTAGGGGGTATCTTGGGTCGAGACGACCCCTGGTGTCGAATTTTTTTTCTCCGATTCAATATCTTCAATATCTCGTAATATGCGTCGTAGAGCAAAACAGGCGTTCTTTTCGGACTCGTCGCCCTAGACAGACATGTCTAAAGGGTATCAAGGATGAACTTTTTATATCTCAGAACAGTGTGTCATAAAGCAGACGGACGTTCTACACAAAGATGCTTAAGGGCGAGTATGTCAGTTAAACTTTGACCACGGACAGTTTCAGACTTGTCATGGTTCTAGACAAGGTCTCTTAGGTATATGTTAGAGCTTAGGTATATGCTAGAGCTCACACGAAATGCCCCGAGGCATCTTCAGGACTTGACGTCTAGTTATCTTTAAAGTTTACGGTCGAATAAGTCGTCCGTCCGTAAATAATTTTATCTTTAAAGTTTACAATCAAATTTTTCTGAAATTTTGCACAAAAATGCCTAAAAATATTTCGAGAGGGAGGTATTTTTAGGTTACCGGACCTATGGTCCGATAACCTATTGGCATGGCGTTGCGTCCGTCGTCCGTCGTCCGTCGTCCGTCGTCGTCCGTCGTCGTCCGTCGTCGTCCGTCGTCGTCGTCGTCCACATTTTTATCTTTTTTGTTTACAGGCGAATTTTTCTGAAATTTTGCACAAAAATACTTAAAAATAATTCAAGAAGGAGGTATTTTTTAGTTTTTTGATTTTCGCATTTTTTTCAAAATGGCGGCCGTTTTCGACGAAAAATGCCTGATTTTGGACTTTGGCGGCCATTTTCTCAAAATCTGTTCAGTAACTTTTTTTCTTTTTGATAAATAACACTCCTCATATGTACTCCTATGATGTCTATAAATTTCGTTGCGCTTGAATCGCTCGAAGTGGGCCATTTTGGCCCAAACTCGGCTCAAATGGGACTTTCCCATGTTAAATTCTCCTATGCTTTATAATGGGACACATTATGCCTAATATCTCACTTGATATTGAGATTAGAGACTAGGAATCAATTGTGGACCTATAGGAAATGATATATGCTGAATATTCTCGTGACCTTGAATTTGACCTCTGACCTCACTTTCAAGGTCAGAGCACAAAATGGCTTATATCTCGCTTATTATCGACTCTACAGCTTAGGAATCAATTGTGGACATATAGGAAATGATATATTCTGAATATTCTCGTGACCTTGAATTTGACCTCTGACCTCAGATTCAAGGTCAGAGCACAAAATGGCTTATATCTCGCTTATTATCGACTCTACAGCTTAGGAATCAATTGTGGACATATAGGAAATGATATATGCTGAATATTCTGATGACCTTGAATTTGACCTTCGACCTCATTTTCAAGGTCACAGGACAAAATGGCTTATATCTTGCTTATTATCGACTTTACAGCTTAGCAATCAATTATGAACATATAGGAAATGATATATGCAGATTATTGTCATGACCTTGAATTTGACCTTTGACCTCATTTTCAAGGTCACAGGACAAAATGGCTAATATCTCACTTATTATCGATTTTACAGCTTAGGAATCAATTGTGGACATATAGGAAATGATATATGCTGAATATTCTCGTGACCTTGAATTTGACCTCTGACCTCATTTCCAAGGTCCAAGGACAAACTGGCTCATATCTTGCTCCTCTATTGACTGTATGGCTTGGGAATCAATTGTGGACATGATATACATGATATAGAAAATGATATACACTGAATATTTTGATGACCTTGAATTTGACCTTTGCCCCTTCATTTTCAAGGCTACAGCATAAAATTGCTAATATCTCTCTGATTATTGAACTTACAGCTTAGCAATCAACTGTGGACATGATATATGCTTAATGTTATATATGCTGAATATTCTCTTGACCTTGAATTCAACCAGTGACCTGGCTAACACCTAAAATATTAAACATTGTCCGGTAACCTATCTTTGGCCCTTGGCCTAATTTTTAGTTTTTCGATTTTCGCATTTTTAGGTTACCGGACCTATGGTCCGATAACCTATTGGCATGGCGTTGCGTCCGTCGTCCGTCGTCCGTCCGTCCGTCGTCCGTCCGTTCACATTTTTATCTTTAAAGTATATGGTCCAATCTTTCTGAAATTTTGCACAAAAATACCTAAAAATATTTCCAGGAAAGGTTTTTTTTAGTTTTCTGATTTCCGCATTTTTTTCAAAATGGCGGCCATTTACGACGAAAAATGCCTGATTTTGGACTTTGGCGGCCATTCTCTCAAAATCTGTTCAGTAACTTTTTAGGTTACCGGACCTATGGTCCGATAACCTATTGGCATGGCGTTGCGTCCGTCGTCCGTCGTCCGTCGTCCGTCGTCGTCCGTCGTCGTCGTCGTCCACATTTTTATCTTTTTTGTTTACAGGTGAATATTTCTGAAATTTTGCACAAAAATACTTAAAAATAATTCAAGAAGGAGGTATTTTTTAGTTTTTTGATTTTCGCATTTTTTTCAAAATGGCGGCCGTTTTCGACGAAAAATGCCTGATTTTGGACTTTGGCGGCCATTTTCTCAAAATCTGTTCAGTAACTTTTTTTCTTTTTGATAAATAACACTCCTCATATGTACTGCTATGATGTCTATAAATTTCGTTGCGCTTGAATCGCTCGAAGTGGGCCATTTTGGCCCAAACTCGGCTCAAATGGGACTTTCCCATGTTAAATTCTCCTATGCTTTATAATGGGACACATTATGCCTAATATCTCACTTGATATTGAGATTAGAGACTAGGAGTCAATTGTGGACCTATAGGAAATGATATATGCTGAATATTCTCGTGACCTTGAATTTGACCTCTGACCTCACTTTCAAGGTCAGAGCACAAAATGGCTTATATCTCGCTTATTATCGACTCTACAGCTTAGGAATCAATTGTGGACATATAGGAAATGATATATTCTGAATATTCTCGTGACCTTGAATTTGACCTCTGACCTCAGTTTCAAGGTCAGAGCACAAAATGGCTTATATCTCGCTTATTATCAACTCTACAGCTTAGGAATCAATTGTGGACATATAGGAAATGATATATGCTGAATATTCTGATGACCTTGAATTTGACCTTCGACCTCATTTTCAAGGTCACAGGACAAAATGGCTAATATCTCACTTATTATCGACTTTACAGCTTAGGAATCAATTATGAACATATAGGAAATGATATATGCCGAATATTCTGATGACCTTGAATTTGACCTTTGACCTCATTTTCAAGGTCACTGGACAAAATGGCTAATATCTCGCTTCTTATCGACTTTACAGCTTAGGAATCAATTATGAACATATAGGAAATGATATATGCAGATTATTGTCATGACCTTGAATTTGACCTTTGACCTCATTTTCAAGGTCACAGGACAAAATGGCTAATACCTCACTTATTATCGACTCTACAGCTTAGGAATCAATTGTGGACATATCGGAAATGATATATGCCGAATATTCTGATGACCTTGAATTTGACCTTTGACCTCATTTTCAAGGTCACAGGACAAAACGGCCAATATCTCGCTTCTTATTGACATATAGGAAATGATATATGCAGATTATTGTCATGACCTTGAATTTGACCTTTGACCTCATTCTCAAGGTCACAGGACAAACTGGCTAATATCTCGCTTCTTATCGACTGTACAGCTTAGGAATCAATTATGAACATATAGGAAATGATATATATGCAGATTATTGTCATGACCTTGAGTTTGACCTTTAACCTCATTTTCAAGGTCACAGGACAAAATGGCTAATACCTCACTTATTATCGACTTTACAGCTTAGGAATCAATTGTGGACATATAGGAAAAGATATATGCCGAATATTCTGATGACCTTGAATTTGCCCTTTGACCTCATTTTCAAGGTCACAGGGCAAAATGGCTAATATCTCGCTTCTTATTGACCTTACAGTTTAGGAATCAATTATGGACATATAGGAAGTGATATATGCAGATTATTGTCATGACCTTGAATTTGACCTTTGACCTCATTTTCAAGGTCACAGGACAAAATGGCTAATATCTCACTTATCGATTTTACAGCTTAGGGATCATTTGTGGACATGTAGGAAATGATATATGCTGAATTTTCTCATGACTTTGAATTTGACCTCCGACCTCATTTTCAAGGTCAAGAACACATAAATTTTGGTTTTGGCCTAGTTCATGGCAGCAACAGCAATCATTCGCTTCACTGACCCAGTGGAACTCCCTAACTCCTATACTTTCACTATCCATACACTTTATCTACAGGGTATAACGGTAGCCATCTCAGTCGATGACTCCCAGACCTGTACCCATCAATACCAGGCACAGGAATTTTAATAGTTTTTGCAGCTGCCATAGTCCACCTTTTATTTGCTGGACTAAGCCAGCTCACTCACTTGTCAGTTCGGCAACACCAGGCAACGTTATACTGTGTCTTGTGTGCCATTCCTGCATTTCTTCTCTAGATACTGCTTTGGATGTTGCATAACTAAGTTGCATTACTACTCGCAATAGGACTACAATCATATGAAATCTAAAGGATACCACAGACAATAGTAGAATTTGGCCTACCAACATCAACATTTATCAGGACTAACTGTCTTTTTATCAGTGACTATCATGGCACCCAAGAAAAATCCTTCATCCATGACTGTAGCAGAACTGAAAAAGGAACTGAAACGGCTTAACAAAACTTGGCCTTCGTGGAGTAAACGGCCAGCTTTGGTCAGTTTGCTGAAGCGTACTATAAAGCAAGGCCACGGGAACACGCCCAGACCACAAACGAGAGGGGGGAGTTCCCACGCTGGTATTCCACCTAGACAGCCTCGATCCGGCCGCTCCAGGGTCGTCGATACTGACACTCTCTCACTCTCTGAGCCTGATATCTCTGATACCAGGGTGAGAGACTCGATTACTTCAAGTGCAGTTGCTGGCAATAGCCAGACCAACGAGGCAGCTGAGATTAACAACATCAGTGCTAATCCATCTCCGGTCATGGCCATTTCGTCTGACAGCCTGGGAGAAATACGATCCCTGCTGCAGCAAATCGTGGAAAGTACCGGTAGTGAACAACAACAGGTGCCGGCCCCTGAGGCTATATCCGGTGCAAGCCAGGGTCAAGCTCAGCCTGATCTGCTGCCTTTTGTCCGCATTCACCAGGTGGCACCACCAACTAGGAACACTGTTCCTGTTCCTGTACTAGGTCCTGTTCCTGTTTTCGCCCACCAGGGGGACACACCGAGCACGAACCAACATGGCCGCGCCCATGAAGATGTAAACAACATTGTGCACAGCAACTTCAACCTGGCAACAGCTATGGCAGTGCTCCCGGGTCAAGCTCACACATCAGGTAATGCATTCGCTTCTACCTTGCATCCCCTCGAAGTGCCATACACCAACCCTATTCTGGCCTCAACATCCAATGCACCCATCGTCATGCCTTCCACTGTGAGAGCTAGTGCCAATGTCTCTGCCCCAGGGACGGGGTTCCAACAATTCCAGATGGGAACCTCTTCAGCACTAGGCATTCCGTCAGATAGTCTGCCCCACATTGACATCCTCTCTCCTTCTATCAGACGGGATATAATCGCTGGCAAGGACATCAATCTGGCCGCCCTCCTCATTCAAGGTTTTCAAGGGGAATTGACACAGCAACGCCACCTTGTACAGGGGTCAGAGGTCATACCCCTGAAACCTTTAGTGGACAACCGTCTGCACAGAGCCTTGACCCTGTCCGAATTCCTGATGGCTTTCAGTATCTACAAGAATGTGATGGCAGAGGTCTACCCACAGCGGCGCAAAGAGCTGGACGCTTATGAATGAGATGTTATCGAGATGTCGCACCGATTCGGGGGAACTTCCTTCTATGAATACCACAAAGCCTTCTCTGCCAGGGCCGCAACACTATTGGCAACGTACAACATCAAGATGGATTGGTCCACTCGGGATACCAAGCTGTTCTGCAGCATATTCGCAGGCCACAAGGCCAATGCCTGCAATATCTGCAACATCCTCGCCCACAGTACAACTTTCTGCCCACAACATGCTGCAGGTACCTCGAAGACCATGAAGCCATTTCCAGGAGTCAAGACCACAGATGGGAGTGATACCAGAGGCCGGGCTTGCATCTCCTTCGAAGGGAAGGAAATCTGCAACAACTACAATTCAAAGTCCGGCTGCAACCGCCTCCAGTGCAGGTTCCTGCACATCTGTCTCACTTGCAAGAAGAACAACCACCCCATGGTACACTGCCCAGCCAACACTAGCAAACAGGTCAAGGCGACCGACAAAAATCAGGCTTGACCTTCAAAGTCTGAGATGGGAGACACACGACTGGCACTTAATCCTGTCTCCACACCTGTCAATATACCAGTTCTAGAATCTTTACTTCGTAATCATCCGGACCGTGATTTTGTTGACTATGTCATCAATGGCCTACGGGAGGGTTTTGATACAGGTCTATCTGCTGCAGATGTAAACACTTATGAGTCCCCCAACCTGAAGTCAGCAACCAAGGAAGCTGAGACCGTCACGAGCCTCATCCAGTCTGAGATCGAGAAAGGTTATGTGATCGGACCTTTCGATGTTCCCCCTTTTTCAACCTACAGGATCAGTCCCATAGGCATTGCTCAACACAAATACTCAGGCAAGAAGAGATTAATTGTAGATATGTCCGCACCTCACGATAATGCCAAGTATCCCAGCTTAAATGACTTGATTTCTGATGGCCAGTTCTCCCTGTCATATGTCAAGCTAGACGATGCCATAAAAATTATTAAACAACTGGGACAAGGTAGCTGGTTGTGCAAGGTCGATATTAAGGACGCCTTCAAGCAGATTCCCATCATGCCTGAATTGTGGCACCTACATGGAGTAAAATGGGAAGGCAAGTACTACTTCTATACAAGATTAGTCTTCGGTTCAAGATCCAGCCCCAAAATATTTGACTCCCTGTCACAAGCTGTGGTCTGGATAGCCAGCAATGTGTACAGCATAAACCACATCCTCCACTTGCTGGATGATTTTCTTACAATTGATCCTCCTGACACTGAACCTCTGCGAACTATGGCTCTGCTGGAAATGATGTTCAACCGCCTCAAGATACCCTTATCTGTATGTACATAAGACAGCTGGACCTTCCACTTGCCTGGAATATCTTGGAATACTACTTGACACCAAGGCGATGGAGGCACGACTGCCTCAAGATAAGATAGATCGTATCACACAAGTCCTCGTGGATTTTGAGAACCGTCGAACATGCACAAAAAGAGAACTATTGAGTCTCCTGGGGCACTTGGTTTTCGCCTCTCAAGTGGTGACGCCTGGCAGAACTTTTATGTCGAGACTGTTCGAAGCCTCAAAAAAGGTGGCCAAATTACATCATCATGTCACTTCGGATTCTGACTGTAAAGCGGACATTCGTATGTGGTTCCATCTTTTATTGAACTGGAATGGAATATCACTCTTTCTTGAGCTTGAAACCACCTCAGATCATGACTTCATCTCCACACAGATGCTAGCGGATCTATTGGATTTGCATTCTATTTCGCAGGGAGCTGGTTTGCAGACAGGTGGGCTAACCACACACTACCTGACCAGGATTCCGAGCTGTCTATAGCCTTCATGGAGCTCTACCCAATTGTGATAGCGGCTATGCTGTGGGGATCTTCATGGGCTAGAAAGCGAATTTTGCTTCACTGTGACAACCAGGCAATCGTTCATGTCCTCAACAAAGGCAGATCACGATGCCCCTATATCATGAAGCTCATGCGGCGTTTAGTCATCAACGCCACCATGTATAACTTCCATTTCAGTGCTGAACATATTGCCGGCACCAAAAACTCTATAGCTGATGCTCTCTCTCGTTTTCAGTTTGCACGCTTCCGTCGTCTGGCCCCTCATGCAGCCCCACAGCCTTGCCAGCTACCCTCGGAAGTGATGTTCGACTAAACTCGGCACTACAACACCTCATGTCAAGTGCCCTGAGTGTCAACACGCAGAGCCTGAACAACACTGGAGCCCGAGCCTTCCTCACCTTTGCAGCTATGCACAACATTCCCAGGGACGCCAGGGTGCTCCCCGTTTGCAGCGAAAACTTGCTGGTTTATTTCGTGACACACTGCTTCCACAACGGCTCCAGGTTAGCACCATTAAAGGCTATCTGGCAGGCATACGTCATCTCTACGTCCGAAACGGCAAGGGGAATCCCCTGGTGAACTCTCAAGGCGACAGCCACCCCTTGTTGGAATTAGTCATCAGAGGAATAAATGTGGCGAATTCACATGCACAAACTCGATCTTTGACAGTTCTATTAATTTGTGCTTGAGTGACATTGCCATCTCATCTGAAAGCTTGATCATCATCAACATCAAGGTTTCGAAAACTGATCCCTTTCGGAGAGGCCAACTGCTAAAACTGTTCAAGAACCACACCAGACTCTGCCCTTACCTGGCTGTTGTACAATACTTACAGCTCCGGAGGAAACTGAGTTCAGCTCCATCCAGTCCCTTGTTTCTGCTCCCCGACGGCAAACCGCTCTGTCGCCGCTCCTTTTTGAACATGTTCCACACCATCTTGAAGGCGGTAGGCTTGGACTCTCCCTCCATCACCGGACATTCTTTTCGCATCGGAGCAGCTTCTGCGTCTGCTGCCTGTCACACTCCAGAGCACATAATCCAGCTACTGGGCCGATGGAAGAGTGACTGTTTCAAGCGCTACATCAGGACTGACAATTCCACCATTCAGGCTGCACAGATAAGACTAGCACAACACCTTCAGGGCGAATGATCCTTGAGGCACGTCACCCGCTAAACTTCACTCACACCTCATGCCATGATTGTCAATCTCCATGCATTCTACATTATGTGCTTAAATGTCATAAAACTTCAATATTTTAAGCTACGAAAAGCACTACTTGTACCATCCACAGTTTTGTATTTTAACAGACAGGCATATCATGCTTTCGATTCGGCTACCTCGGTGAGAGATGCTAACGGAGTTTTCAGTTTCAGAGTCTGATGCTTGCCACCATTCAGTCCGAAGCAAACCGGTGACGCCTGGCTCAACAGTCTCTGGATGGAAACTTGATGAACACTATCACTCTGAATCGGATGCTCCAGGAATACACTCACATACCTACAGTTCCGACACTTTGACTCTATGACAGGCATGCTGGCAAGCCTGGCTCACATATTGATGTGAATCCAAATTGAATTTTTAGGTTACCGGACCTTTGGTCCGATAACCTATTGGCATGGCGTTGCGTCCGTCGTCCGTCTAGCCGTCCGTCCGTCCGTCCCTCCGGCGTTAACATTTTTATCTTTAAAGTTAACGATCGAATCTTTCTGAAATTTTGCACAAAAATGCCTAAAAATATTTTGAGAAGGAGGTATTTTTTTGTTTTTTGATTTTCGCATTTTTTTCAAAATGGCGGCCGTTTTTGTCGAAAAACGCTCTATTTTGGACTTCGACGGCCATTTTCTCAAAAACTGTCTGATCAGTTTTGAGTTTTTGGTTTCAAAAGATTCCCCTCATATACCTCTGTGATATGTATAAGTTTGGTTGCCCTAAATTCGCCGGTTTCCGTGTGGCGGCCATTTTGAATTTTTGGCGGGTCGGCGAAAAAATTTGTTTTCGCCCCAAATCGCATTACTATCCATTTTGGGCCATTTCTAGGGCAAAAAAAAATTTTCGCCCTTTGAAAAAAATTTTGGACTTGGAAAATTTTCGGCACTTTTTTCCTTCATAATGGGAGCTGTCCGGACTGTACTCATAGAACGCTTGGAGATAGAGCTTAGAAATTGGCACTTTCAAATGGGAAGTCATATATGGCGACTTGTGTGGTGACCTTGAATTTGACCTTGGATGACCTTGAAAGGTCAAAACAGCCATTTTTGGGTCGAAAAATGCTCAAATTTGCACCTGGTCTGTATTTTCTCAAAAACTGTCTGATCAGTTTTGAAATTTTTGCTTAAAAAGATTCCTTTTATATACCTCTTATGTATAAGTTTGGTTGCCCTAAATTCGCCGATCTTCGTGTGGGGGCCATTTTGAATTTTTTCGCATTACTATCCATTTTGGGCCATTTCTAGGCAAAAAAAAAATTTTCACTCTTTGAAAAGAATGTTGGACTTGGGAAATTTTCGGCACTTTTTTCCTTCATAATGGGAGCTGTCAGGACTGTACTCATAGAACGCTTGAAGATAGAGCTTAGAAATTGGCATTTTCAAATGGGAAGTCATATATGGCGAGTTGTGTGGTGACCTTGAATTTGACCTTCGATGACCTTGAAAGGTCAAAACAGCCATTTGGGGGTAAAAAAATGCCCAGATTTGCTTCTATAGATGAAATGCTTGCAGACAGATCTCATGTTTGCATTATGAACATATAGGAAGACATATATGGCACAACTAATGATGTCCTTGAACTTGACGTCAGATGACCTTGAGTGCCAAATGTCTGACTTGGAATGTGTAAATTGACCTGAGCGGCCTAAACGATTCCACCCAACATATAGAATATCAAATGCCGCACACGTACATGTAATGGTAACATCGAAGTTCATATAGATGACCTTGATTGGTAAATCCCAAGGTCATATGTTTACACTGCGAACCTTGATTGGTAAAAGGTCTGTTACCTGCCAATGCTGCCATGGCCAAACCAAAATTGTCCGGTAACCTATCTTAGCCTTTGGACTAATTTTAACTATGCATTGCACCAATGACCATAATTTATATCCAAGCTTCATGGTTCGTCTTGGTGTTTACATGTACCTTGTATCTTCAGCTCGAATCCGTATCAATGCAATCATGCATGTTGTGTATAAATTGTTGTAGTCATGTAATCTACTCGCACCCATGTACATATCATATATACGTACACTGTAGCAACACGGCTTACTTCCATGCAGCCCTCACGGCTTATGCACAGCCACTCCAGTTCTCCTCAAGAACCCACTGCTACGTCCTTTCAATGCTATCATGTACAGTACAGTTCATGAGTAGCAGCGCGGCTTTAGATTCTGACTGTAATCTGCTTCTGTCGCTATGTACATACATGTATATTCAATTCACACCATATTGCAGCACCACCTTTCATCATGCAGCTCCTCACAGCTCATGAACAGCTAGCTCTGGTTCTCCTCCAGGGTCTTTAGCTACCTCTCATCATCATGCAACCACACGGTTCGTGACTAGCAGCACCCTGAGGACACAGCATCCTTCCAGTGGCGGCATGCTTCCTACTTTTCCCACTCAGGACCGGCGTTAGTTTACCAGTCTCCCCTGTCAATCTCACTTATTATCGACTTTACAGCTTAGGAATCAGTTGTGGACATATAGGAAATGATAAACACCTAATATTCTGATGACCTTGAATTTGACCTTTGACCTCATTTTCAAGGTCACAGGACAAAACGGCTAATATCTCACTTATTATCGACTTTACAGCTTAAGAATCAGTTGTGCACCTATAGGGAATGATGTATGCCAGATATTTTGATGACCATTAATTCGACCTTCGACCTTATTTTTAAGGTCATAGAACAAAATTGCTATTTTGTTTTACTTGTTATTGAATTTACAGCTTAGCAAACAATGGACATATCGGAAATGATATACATGTTTGTTGGGTATTCTCATGACGTTGCATTTGACCAGTGACCTTATTTTCAAGGTCACAGGAATATAAAACACTTTTTGTCCAGTAACCTGTCTTAGCCCTTGGGCTAATTTTTTTATTTTCGCATTTTCCTCAAAATGGCGGCCATTTTCGTTGAAAAATGCCCAATTTTGGACTTTGACGGCCATTTTCTCAAAAACTGTTCAGACAGTTCTGAGATTTTTGTTTCAAAAATTTCCCCTTATGGACCTCTGTGATGTGTATAAGTTTGGTTGCCCTTTAATCGCCGGTCTGCGTGTGGCGGTCATTTTGAATTTTTGACGAGTCGGCAAAAAAAATTGTTTCACCCCAAATCGCATTACTATCCACTTTGGGCCATTTCCAGGGGAAATTTTTTTTTCACCCTTTGAAAAAATTTTTGGACTTGGAAAATTTTTGGCAATTTTTTCCTTCATAATGAGAGCTGCCAGAACTGTACTCATAGAACGCCTGAAGATAGAGCTTAGAAATTGGCACTTTCAAATGGGAAGTCATATATGGCGACTTGTGTGGTGACCTTGAGTTTGACCTTGGATGACCTTAAAAGGTCAAAACAGCCATTTCTGTGTCAAAAAATGCCCAGATTTGCCTCTATAGATGAAATGCTTGCAGATAAAGCTTATGTTTGCATTATGAACATATAGGAAGACATATATGGCACAACTAATGATCAGGGCTCCCGGTAGGATTTTTTCGAAGGAGTACCGTACCCCATGGGTCAAATTACAAGGGGTAAATTTTGAAATGAAGGGGTAATTTTCAAAAAAGGATGTACAGTGGTTTTTATTTATTTTTTTTCAGTCAAAGTGACAGCTTCCATTATGTTCACAAATCTCGCATATCCTCCAGGTTTTTTCTCAAAATTTCAGCACAATCCTATTAGTCAAGGATAGCACTTGCCCAGAGTAGCTTTCTGAAGGTCTTCTATCGCAGAAAACGCGCTTGCTATGCTTTGAATAGTTCGTCGATTCATTGTCGAGTTATGTTGAAGAAATGAAAGTGGGGAAATCCTTAAATTTATATTCGCTAGGGGGCGCACACATAGGCTTTTGATCATGTTGATGTTGCAGCCATTCGCACGGGGGCGCTGCAGTTTATTGTGCTCGAATTTTGATGACGTGTCCCACAACTTATTCGCCAGCGAGTGCATTGCGCATGCGTCTCTTTGGCGGAAATTGACATTGTTTGATTATTTTCTAGAACTTCGTTTTTTGAGCTAATAAATCAATGTCATTGTTTTTAAATTAGTTTCCACGAATCTTTCGAGTGCGTAATCATACGCACTGGCTGTGATAGCACTGCGTAAATTTCAAAAAGTCATGCGTAATTACGCATTATTTTACGCTATCGGGAGCCCTGAATGATGACCTTGAACTTGACCTCAGATGACCTTGAGTGCCAAATATCTGACTCGGAATGTGTACATTGACCTGAGCGGCCTATACACTTGCACCCAGATGTATCTTTGTATTATGAACATATAGAGAATCAAATACCGCACCCGTACATGTAATGGTGACATTGAAGTTCACATGGATGACCTTGATTGGTAAATCTAATGGTCATAATGTTCACACTGATAACCTTGATTGATAAATCTCAAGGTCTGTTACATTCCATTATCCAAATCAAATTTGTCCGGTAACCTATCTTAGCCTTTGGGCTAATTTTTATTTTTTTAAATCGAGTCACTATTTCGTTTTGAGCCATTTCCATAAAAAAAAAAGAAAAGATTTTTTTAGCCATTGAAATTTTTTTTTTATGCATGACACTCTTTATATGTGCCTCTGTGACGTGTATAAGTTTCGTTACCCTTGAATCGCTCGAAGTGGACCATTTTGGCCCAAACTCGGCCTGAATGGGACTTTCCCATGTTAAATTCTCCTATGCTTTATAATAGGACACATTATGCCTAATATCTCACTTAATATTGATATTAGAGACTAGGAATCCATTGTGGACATACAGGAAATGATTTATGCTGAATTTTCTCGTGACCTTGAATTTGACCTTTGACCTCATTTTCAATGTCAAGGGACAAAATGGCTAATATCTCGCTGATCTTGAAAATCGAATTTACAGCTTAGGCATCAATTGTGAACATATAGGAAATGATATATTCTGCATATTGTCATGACCTTGAATTTGACATTTGACCTAATTTTCAAGGTCACAGGACAAAATGGCTAATATCTTGCTTATTATTGACTTTACAGCTTAGGAATCAATTATGAACATATAGGAAATGATATAACAGATTATTTTCATGACTTTGAATTTGACCTTTGACCTAAATTTCAAGGTCACAGGAAAAAATGACTAATATCTCACTTATTATCGATTTTACAGCTTAGGAATCAATTGTGAACGTGTAAAAAATGTTGACATATAGAAAATGATACACCGTAATTATTCAATTAGTTTGAACACTCTAATAATTTGAACACCAAAAATTATTCAAGAAAATAATTTTTAAATTGACTCGTTTAGATCTAGTTCGAACAGTCAAATTTACGATCGAAATTTTGATTGAAACAACGAACAAAATCAACTTGTCAGCTGCCAAAACTTTACCACTCGCCAGGTGGCTGCACTTCGAAATGAGTAATCAGGCATATAATCGCCAGGTGGCAATGTGTGCGATTACCAATGCCAGGGTACATGACAAAAAGCGCGGACCTCATAGTGCCAGGCGGTTTGCGGGCCATTGAAGATTTTCCGAGTCGAGTGACTCGACTGTACATGCAATATGACTAGAATCTAGCATCAATGCGAGATTATAAAGTACAGTTACGCGGCGATTTAGCCGCCAGTTATTCAAGTTTATTTTCAAATGCTAGTTGTCTGTATCATCAAAATATTAAGTGTACCGTAATTATTCAATTAGTTCGAACAGCTAAAAATAATTAAATTTTGAAATGTTCGAATTATTAGATTCACGATGAAATCGTCCGTCAAAACGGAAAAAAAACGCAAACCCAGATTTATCATACGCGAGTTGACAGATACCGTTCATCATGGTGGATGGAACTAGGGCTTGTACTGTACGATTGATGGGTTAACCGCAGACAACTAGCATTTTGAGAAAACTTGAATAACTTCCTGCTAAATCGCCCGGTAACTGTTGTTTATAATCTCACATTGATACTAAATTCTAGTCATATTGCATGTGCATTCGAGTCACTCGAATCGGAAAAACTTCACAAACCGCCTGGCACTCTGAGGTCCGCACTTTCGATATTTCTGCTCCTATCATAGAGGTACATTATGAGCCCATCATTATGAGCCCGTCATAATGTACCTCTATGGCTTTGCAAACACTGCCACCTGGCGAATATATCGCTGATTACTCATTTCGTAGTGCTGCCGCCTGGTGAGTTGTCAGTTTTGGCATCTGACAAGTTGATTTCGTTCCTTGTTTCAATCGAAATTTTGATCCTAAATTTGCCTGTTCGAACTAAACGAGTCAATTTGAAAATTATTGTCTTCAATAATTTTTGGTGTTCGAATTATTAGAGTGTTCGAACTAATTGAATAAATACGGTATGTTGAATATTTTCGTGACCTTGACCAATGACCTTATTTTCAAGGTCATGGGACAAGAGGCTAATATCTAAAATATATATTGTAAGGTAACCTTTCCTAGCCCTTGAGCTAATTAAGGCATTTCGGAAGGAATGCCTTTATGGTTTTAGCAGGATATTTTGATCTTCACAGTTGAATGGCCTGTTGTGGTTCCAACAGGAATGTTTACATTCTTGAAAGTGCCACTTGGAACCACAACAGGCCATTCAACTGTGGCTAATTGGGAGGGCCTGGGGCCCGTTGGGTGGAAAATGACGCCTGTGTACCTAATCATGGTTAATGTAATAAGTTAGTGATAATAATCCCAGGAGACGTGTGTTCCGACTGTTTTTTTTTTGTATGTCACCGTTTCATACCCATCACCACTCCCGTTTTGATCTTCACTGAAAAACAGTGCTTTCTTGCAATCATATGCACTCAAAGTTTTGGATATACATTCCGCACAATATATAGATACAGTATGCTATTGCAAAAATGAAAAACAAGTTGATACGGCAACATAATAATTATGTGTTAGTGGTGGTATTCCATATTCCTGTAGGCAAATTCAATCAGGCTGTGGCCCCTGAGCCAGCCAGCCAGATAGTCACTGAATTGTCCAATCGGGAAGCTGTCTTCACGGACACGCCCACATGTTTATGAAATACACTTGGATATAATGATATGCAAATTATCACGTGAGCAAGTAATCACCGATGCAATTAACATTGAAACACCAATGGGAAAGGAAATACTCAAGTTATTACGGACTACTGAATTACAGCGAACTTTTAGAAACATTGAAAGAAAAAATCAGGGCCTCTTCTTCCACAAGACGACAGGACTATCTCACATTAAACCAGTCACTTCGCCCATATCGGATATACAAGGACAAAGTTCCAGAATATACACGGATATCAACTACAAGATTAAGACTAGGATCACATAGACTAAAAATAGAGACAGGCCGATGGGCCCGTATTCCCAGGGAAAATAGACTGTGCACCTGCAAACAGGATATACAAACAGAAGCTCATGCTCTACTATCTTGCCCAAAAACTCTTACTCTAAGAAACTGTATTCCAGAAATCAAAAACTGCAATAACTTAAATGAAATTTTCACAATGATAAAGCCTTCAATACTAGCTCCTTATATTTTCAGAGCTTTGAAACTTTTGGAATAGATTGCATTATATATATACATTTATGTACTGAATCAATTTTGCAAATATATGCAATTCTTAGATACTGTAACTCGAGTACCATATAAGTATTATATGTCTCATTTCAGTGTGTTAACACATTCATATTTCAATATGCAAATGCCAAGCGTGCGATACAAATATTTTATTGAATTTTTCGTTCCAATTGGACATACTAGTCATGGTTTAGTGACACTTACCCCTGACATTGTAACATGTGTTATGTCAATAAACTTACTACTACTACTATGTATGTCACAAACGTGGCACGTTTTGTTGTATGGGGACGGATTTTTAGGTTACCGGACCTATGGTCCGATAACCTATTGCTGTCGCGTTGCGTCCGTCGTCCGTCGTCCGTCGTCCGTCGTCCGTCCACATTTTTATCTTTAAAGTTTACAGGCGGACTTTCCTGAAATTTTGCACAAAGTTGCCTAAAAATATTTCAAGAGGGGGTTATTGTTTAGTTTTTTGATTTTCGCATTTTTCTCAAAATGGCGGCCATTTTTGACGAAAAATGGCCAATTTTGGACTTTGGCGGCCATTTTCTCAAAAACTGTCTGATCAGTTTTGAGATTATTGTTTCAAAATATTCCCCTTATGTACCTTTATGATGTCTATAAGTTTTGTTGCCCTTGAATCGCCGGTCTCCGTGTGGCGGCCATTTTGAATTTTTGACGGGTCGGCTTTTTCCTTCATAATGAGAGCTGCCGGGACTGTACTCATAGAACGCTTGAAGATAGAGCTTAGATATTGGCACTTTCAAATGGAAAGTCATATATGGCGACTTGTGTGGTGACCTTGAATTTGACCTTGGATGACCTTGAAAGGTCAAAACAGCCATTTTTGGGTCGAGAAATGCTCAAATTTGCACCTGGACTGTCTTTTCTCGAAAACTGTCTGATCAGTTTTGAGATTATTGTTTCAAAATATTCCCCTTATGTACCTTTATGATGTCTATAAGTTTTGTTGCCCTTGAATCGCCGGTCTCCGTGTGGCGGCCATTTTGAATTTTTGACGGGTCGGCGAAAAAAATTTTGTTTGCCCCGAATCGCGTTACTATTCATTTTGGGTCATTTCTTGACAAAAAATTTTTTTCACCCTTTGAAAAAAGTTTTGGACTTAAAAAATATTCGGCACTTTTTTCCCTCATAATGGGAGCTGCCAGGACTGTACTCATAGTACGCTTGAAGATAGAGCTTAGATATTGGCACTTTCAAATAGGAAGTCATATATAGCGATTGGGGAGGGGACCTTGAATTTGACCTTTGATGACCTTGAAAGGTCAAAACAGCCATTTTTGGGTGAAAAAATACCCAAATTTGCCTCTACAGATGAAATGCATGTAGATAGAGCTTCAGTTTGCATTATGAACATATAGGAAGTCATATATGGAACAACTAATGATGACCTTGATTTTGACCTTGGATGACCTTGAGTGCTAAATGTCTGACTTGAAATCTTGAAAGTGGCCTCTGAAGCATAAACTTTTGCACATACAGGTTAGGATTGTGTATAAGCCTGTAAAAAAGTCATGTATAAATGGCACATTTTTTTTTTCACATTTTTTTAACTTGACCTTAAAGACCTTGAAGGGCGAATTTCAAAATCTGAAATTGGCCTCTACACACGAAATACTTGTTGATAAAACTTATATGTTTGTATTATGAACATGTATACAAAGTCATATGCAGCATACCTGATGGTGACATTGAGATTCACAAAGATGACCTTGACTGGTAAATCTCAAAATCATATGTCACCTACAATGCTTGAAACCAAAATTGTCCGGTAACCTATCTTAGCCCTCGGGCTAATTTTTTCCATTTGGGGCACGTTCTGGCCCTTTCTGCTCCATCTATCGATATGCCAACTTTGGAATTTCTTCGTGCATCCATGTTGACGTAGTTGCAAATTTAATTGTCGAGTCGGACAAATTCCGCACACAGTCGCCAACATGTATCTAAGATCGGAGGGAGGGAGATGATAGACGTGACAGCCGTGTTCTGAGATGGGCGAACGCAGGGCTCCACACTAAGGACCTCCCGACCTCCCGGGGCAAGTAATAATTGGGTGAGGGCAAGTGAGAAAATACAAGCAGTCGCCCGACGGACAACCACAAATTTGCGGCCAAATCATAGACATATTATTCAAATAAATGTGTTCGTTTTTGTCTCACAACCTGTCAAGATTGATTCACCACCGTATTGATTTATCGAGTGCTGGATGAAACATCAATACTTTCTATGTACATAAATTATGCAAATTACGCAGTTAGCGACTAGCATTTGCGGGTTTACCATGACACAGCAGAACTTTGTATGTACATAAATTATGCAAATTTCGAAGTCAGCCAATAGCATGCGCGGGTTTCTCAGATCGTGTGCATGTTTACGATGTTGCATAGCAACACATCTACCGAACGAACATGCTCTAAGTATTTTAAGCGTGCCGAATAAGTAGGCGAGATACGGTGGCTGCTGTTTAAGGGATAAAACTGTGTTTGGCTCAACGGAGATCCCGAGGGATCACAACGGAGATCCCGAGGGATTTTTGTTAGTCACAGACATCAAACCAAACACAGTTTTATCCCAATTATAACATGGTATCCAAACGTGTTGGTTTCTTCCAATCTTTAATGAAAATGATCAACAAACCCGGTTTATTTTCCATGTCAAAAACTTTCCGTTGTTGTTGCAGTCTGCTTGGCTAAGTAGCGCCACGGCTCAATTGCATATCGATCGATCAAATACGCGCATGTGATTGACCAATTTTATTTACGTTTTCCACCTCGATCTCTGTAGGCCTACTCGATTAGAAACCGCTGCTGGCC
Organism: Terebella lapidaria; assembly: GCA_949152475.1. Classification (NCBI taxonomy): domain Eukaryota; kingdom Metazoa; phylum Annelida; class Polychaeta; order Terebellida; family Terebellidae; genus Terebella; species Terebella lapidaria. The sequence goes on from OX424569.1 coordinate 20,852,521, forward strand.
GTTTCAGATTACGGAAAGACGTTTCTGTCACAGCAATGCCATGTTATAATTTCCGGTTACAAAGCGATACTGGGTTATTGTTAATATCAGAGTATAATATAATTTGATGATTGAAAGGAAGAAATTTGGATCTAGAGTACAATAACAAGTTATTAACAACACCATGCATTTCACTGACTGAAATATTGTGTAGTTAACTTGTCAGTCACGAATGATGCAGGTCAGCTGAGATAACATTGCTGAGTTTATTGAACAAAGAGGCTGGCAAGATCTTCGGATTCTGATATGATAAATTTCTACACTGGATTCAAGGATTATAAAATGCTCAAAGGAGTATTTGTGGCACTGCAACCAGCTGCCCAAAATATGATCATATGGGGTCAGATCTAGAGGCATTCCCAGCGCATGAACACTGCCGGTAGTGTTTTCCAGGAATCCTTGCCTTGCCTTTGATCGACAAGTTTTTCATGTTTCTATGCAGAATCAAACAGGGATTCAATGAGCAGGACTTGACAGTGAGATTTGGAATATCACAATTATCTGTGAGCAGGATTCTTATTACATGGACGAATTATATGTATTTCATGTTAGGCTCCTTAGTAATATGGCCTATTATAGTTAAATTATATTTTATTATTTTATAGTCGTGCTGCCAGAAACACAAACATGCCAGAGTGTTTCAGGTCCACCCCAAAACTAGGGTTATATTGGACTGCACAGAGTTAAAGGTACTGACGTCGAGTTCCAAGGTCTTAAACTCGGATTCTCCAATTATGAACGTCACACCACATTTAAAGGCCTGATAGGTATATCACCTTGTGGTTACTTTTATCAGTTCTTTGTATACTGGCTACATTTCTGACAAAGAAATAACATCAAGATCTGGAGTCGTGGATTTACTAGAACCCAACGACGACGTCATTGCGGACAAAGGATTTCTTATTCAGGATCTTTTGTCAAGAAAGAAATCTCGTCTTGTGATTCCACCCTTCTTAGGCCAGAAAGGAAAGTTTTCTGAGAGGAAGTGCAGCTGACACATGAAATCGCAAGACTTTGTATCTACGTTGAACGGGCAATCAGAAGGATAAAAGAATATCATATTTTTGATGGTGTTCTTCCACTCAGTGTGGCTTCTTGTATTAACCAGATTTGGACAATCTGTGGGATTTTGACCACATATTCGTGCAGTAGTTGTAGTACACTTTCCAGATTAATACATGTCTTGAGACTTCAACATGTACAAAATACTTTTCAGCAGAAATGTACAGTATATTTGTGTATACAAATACTACTGTGTTGTAACTCAGTAGAGTATTGTCAGGTGCATATTTAAGTATTTATAGCTTAATTAGCAGTACTTGAATATATTACACCACGTATCCCAATGTATGTGTGCTTAACAAATAAAGGTCTTTCAAATATAACTTTGAATTAAGTGACTCAAGATATATGCTGGCGAGATAGATTGTGTCCCAAAAAAAGAAGTATACCGGAAATTGGTGGATTATGTGATGAATATAAAAAGTTACCAGCTGGTGAAAAACAGTTGCAACTGCGATAAAACATACGTGTGACAAAATGTTATAACCTATATTCTTTTCAATTATTCTAAACATACCGAAAATTGGTGGATTATGTGATGAATATAAATAGTTACCAATTAGTGAAAAAAAGTTGCAACTGCGATAATACATACGTACTGACAAAATGTTGTAAAGCATATACTTTTCTATTATCCTAAACTGAACCTCTGGCCTAAACATCAAAAAGCTCATTTTATCAATTATAGATATGATATTCATACATGTATATTGCCACAGTATATTCCAGGTATTTTCTGTAAACTCGTAGGACACACTATTTTATTCGGTAAAAAAACTGCCACAGGTGTATGAAACACGAAATTTGTTCCTGGGATGATTATTGGTATTCAAATTTAGCTGGTATGCTACAGGAAACGTGGTCCTATTTTGTAATTTGTGTTTCTTGTAGAGATTTCATGGCTGTAATGGAATAAGTAACATTAGTTTTATTGATTAAGTCTTATTGGCCACAATGAAAATAATTATGACAAGAAACATTTATTATTGGGCTCAACAATGTAAAGGTTCTGGGGCCCAGACGAATCGACAGGTACCCAAATTCGGGGCGGGTCATACAATTACCTGGATCGGAATTTCGTTACCCGTATTTGAGAACAAATAAAGATATAGTTTTAATTATTTGTGATAAACACTAGTAAAATCACAAGAATGACAAGGAAATCATCAGGAAAAAAACGATAGTTTTATGAGGTCATGACATTGTGATCTTTCTCAAAATACCGGGAATTACTGACGAAACAAATAATATGTGTCAAAGATCAATGTCTGGCATTTACCAGGTTTACGTGTTACAAATTGCTTCAGTGAGTATCATTCAAATTTTGTTTTATATTTGGACGGGTCGGGTCAGACGACACAGGTACCCAGGTCAGAAATTTCCGACTCATCCGGGCCCTAAAAAGTTCTATCGAGTCATGACTAACCGAATAGGTTATCATTAGTTTTACTAGTTAAGTCTATTATTGACTACAATAAAAATAGTTACATGACAAGAAAATAGTTACATGACAAATGTATTGGCCCAACAAGGTATAGATTCTGGCCAGTAGAGTTACAATATGGCCACAACATATACCAAATCGAATACAGTATTCAGGGGTTTTAAAATAGTTATGTGCAAACATTTTTGAAGCTCTTCCTTTAAGGCCAGTGGCCCTTGTTTTTCCTCTTTTTTTTTTCTTCTTTTTTTTCCGCCGGTTTGGTTTCCGACCGATAACTTTAGTTTGCCTCGATGTATCTTCGCCAAATTTCCAGCATTGGTCAGACATATTATGTGGAAGAACCCTATTGTTTTTCAGCTGGATCCGAGGTCTTTGAGGTCTGTGAGAATGAATTCAATGTTGTTTTTTGGACTTTGTTTCCGCAAGGTAACTCGAAAAGTATGTAGGCAATGGCTACAGAACATTGCATGGAGGTTCATATATCAAAAGGGAAGAACCCTATTGATTTTGGGATCAATCCGTCAAACGACCTTTGACTTAGAGGTCGGAAGAATTTTCGCCCAGTCATCCTTGAGGTTTCCTGCATATCTTGGAAACGGTGCATCGTAAAGTGAAACGGACGTTGTTTTCGGACTCGTCGCACTAGACAAACATATCTAAAGGGTATCAAGGATGACCTTTGACCTTGACCTTGAATTTTTCTGCCGAGTCGGCATTTTTCGTTTTTGTCGATATCTCGGAAACGGTGCGTCGTAGAGTGAAACAGACATTATTTTCGGACTAGTCGCCCTAAACAAACATGTCCGAGGGGTATTAAGGATGACCTTCGACCTTGAATTTTTCTGCTGAGTCGGCATTTTTCGTTTTCATCGATATCTCGGAAACGGTGCGTCGTAGAGCGAAACGGACGTTATTTTCGGACTCGTGGCACTAGACAAACATGTCTAAGGGGTATTATGGGTAAACTTTGACCTTGACCTGAAATTTTTTTGCTGAGTCAGCATTTTTCGTTTTCGTCGATATCTTGGAAACTGTGTCGTAAAGCATTGTAGAGCCCATGGTAAACATGTTATAAATATTACAAATTAGTCTTAACACTGAAATGCCTCCAAGGCATCTTTAGGCCTTGACGTCTAGTTTTTCCTCCAGAATGGGAGCTGTGTGGAGTAAAGTCATAGAACACTTCAAGATAGAGCCTAAGTATTGGCACATTCAAATGGGAAATCATATATTGCGGTTTGAGTGGTGACCTTGAATTTGACCTTCAATGACCTTGAGAAGGTCTAAACGACCTTTTTTGTCGAAAAAAAAAGATGAATTTTGTCTTTGGTGGCCCTTTTCTCAGAATCTATTCAGACAATTTTCCTCAAATCATGTATAAGATTCTCCTTAATTTGTACCTTAACCTTTTTTCACCTTTCTTGATATTGTATTATAGTCCAAACAGAAAATGTGTGTTCGGCAACATTTAGGAACATGTTTTGACAATGGAGTTGAAGATCAGTGTAACAATTTATATTTTGGAAAATCAATATTCCGTGCAATTCTCATGATTTGCCGGTAAGCTACAGCACCCTTGGTGCTATGTAACGAGCTTGTTTGACTGTTGACCTTGTCTCCAGGAGTATTTGCCTGTAGAGGATGATGGTACAGTCGGTGGAGAGCGTCCCCGCATTACTGATACGTTCATATACATGAGTGATGAGCACAAGCAAGTTATTCAGGTACATCTACTTGAATATATACCATATCTTTTCTTATTTTTGTGGGTTCGAACTTGATTGCACATGTAAAAAGTATAGTAATAGACAAATGGAATCTGTATTATTTGCGTGATGCTACAGAAGTACATGTACTATGGTTTTGGCTATGTTACTGCAGCATCCATCCCCATGATGGATATATACAGTGGTGTCAGTCGAAAAGTTAACTAGCCGAACTAGTTGAAACCAGACATACTGCGTTAGGATGGGTTTGCTCATGGGACGGTCTCGTTTTCGGCCGTCCTGACGAGCGTCCCTATGCAGAGGATGTGTCCGACTAAAAAAGCAAACGAGACCATTTTTTGGCAGGACGCGTCCATTTAATTGTGACTGTGGACATGTCAATAAATTATGGCAGAATAAACGCTACCAGGTTCAAGTCAAGCAAGCTTTAAACGATGCCAGAATGCATTTTCTGACCAAATAGGATTCCTAAGTCAGAGTCGTGACCCTCTCGTCCTTGCCGTGTCTCAGTTGACACTGAGAAAGTGGAACCGGAAAAACCCAGTCTAGGCTAGTCCTAGTTTGCTTCGCATGTTCATTCCTGTTCAAGGCATAATTGTATCCCCCGAAGGAAGTTCGGCGTATACTATGGATTTGACTCAGTCGTGCCCCCTCGTCCGCTGCGTCCACGTCAGCCATAGAGATTTTCTTGTGAACGCTCTACAGGTTGCAAATCTGAACCGATTACTATAATTAAGGCATTTCGGCAGAAATGCCTTTATGGTTTTAGCAGAATTTTTTTTTTAGGTTACCGGACCTTTGGTCCGATAACCTATTGCCGTGGCGTTGCGTCCGTCGTCCGTCGTCCGTCGTCCGGCGTCCGTCGTCCGTCGTCCGTCGTCCGTTCACATTTTTATCTTTAAAGTATATGATCGAATCTTTCTGAAATTTTGCACAAAAATACCTAAAAATATTTCAAGGGAAGGTTTTTTTTAGTTTTTCGATTTTCGCATTTTTTTCAAAATGGCGGCCGTTTTCGACGAAAAATGCCTGATTTTGGACTTTGGCGGCCATTTTCTCAAAAACTGTTCGATAACTTTTTTTCTTTTTGATACACAACACTCCTCATATGTACTCCTGTGATGTGTATAAGTTTCGTTGCGCTTGAATCGCTCGAAGTGGGCCATTTTGGGCCAAACTTGGCCCAAATGGGACTTTTCCATGTTAAATTCTCCCATGCTTTATAATGGGACACATTATGCCTTATATCTCACTTAATATTGTGATTAGAGACTAGGAATCAATTGTGGACATATAGGAAATGATATTTGCTGAATATTCTCGTGACCTTGAATTTGACCTCTGACCTCAGTTTCAAGGTCAAAGAACAAAATGGGTAATATCTCGCTTATTATCGACTTTACAGCTTAGAAATCAATTTTGGACATATAGGAAATGATATATACCGAATATTCTGATGACCTTGAATTTGACCTTTGACCTTATTTTCAAGGTCACAGGACAAAAGGGCTAATATCTCACTGTTTATCGACTTTACAGCTTAGGAATCAATTATGACCATATAGGAAATGATATATGCAGATTTTTGTCATGACCTTGAATTTGACCTTTGACCTCATTTTCAAGGTCACGGGACAAAATGGCTAATATCTCACTTATTATCGATTTTACAGCTTAGGAATCAATTGTGGACATGTAGGAAATGATATATGCTGAATATGCACGTGACCTTGAATTTGACCTTTGACCTCATTTTCAAGGTCACGGGACAAAATGGCTAATATCTCGCTTATTATCGACTTTACAGCTTAGGAATCAAATGTGGACATATAGGAAAGGATATACGCTGAATATTCTGATGACCTTAAATTTGACCTTTGACCTTATTTTCAAGGTCATAGCACAAAATGGCTAATATCTCGCCATTATGGATTTTACAGCTTAGGAATCAATCGTGGACATATAGGAAATGATATATCCATAATATTTTTGTGACTTTGAATTTGACCTTTGGCCTCATTTTCAAGTTTTTTTTTAATACCGAACACTCCTCATAATATGTACTCCTGTGGTGTGTATAAGTTTCGTTGCGCTTGAATCGCTGGAAGTGGGCCATTTTGGCCCAAACTCGGCCCAAATGAGACTTTTCCATGTTATACTCTCCTATGCGTTATAATGGGACACATTATGTCTAATATCTCACTCAATATTGAGATTAGACACTAGAAATCAATTGTGGACATATAGGAAATGATATATGCTGAATATTCTCCTGACCTTGAATTTGACCTCTGACCTTAGTTTCAAGGTCAGACCACAAAATAGCTAATATCTCGCTTATTATCGACTTTACAGATTAGAAATCAATTGTGGACATATGGGAAATAATATATGCCGAATATTCTCATGACCTTGAATTTGACCTTTGACCTCATTTTCAAGGTCACAGGACAAAATGGCTAATATCTCGCTTCTTATCGACTTTACAGCTTAGGAATCAATTATGAACATATATAGGAAATGATATATGCAGATTATTGTCATGACCTTGAATTTGACCTTTGACCTCATTTTCAAGGTCACAGGACAAAATGGCTAATATCTCACTTATTATCGATTTTACAGCTTAGGGATCAATTGTGGACATATAGGAAGTGATATATGCCGAAGATTTCCGTGATCTTGAATTTCACCTCTGACCTAATTTTCAAAGTCAAGAGCACAAAATGGCTAATATCTCGCTTCTTATCGACTTTACAGCTTAGGAATCAATTATGAACATATAGGAAATGATATATGCAGATTATTGTCATGACCTTCAATTTGACCTTTGACCTCATTTTCAAGGTCACTGGACAAAATTGCCAATATCTCACTTATTATCGATTTTACAGCTTAGGGATCAATTGTGGACATATAGGAAATGATATATGCCGAATATTCCCGTGACCTTGAATTTGACCTCTGACCTAATTTTCAAAGTCAAGAGCACAAAATGGCTAATATCTCGCTTATTATCGACTTCACAGGTTAGGAAATCAGTTGTGGATGTATAAGAAATGATATACGCCGAATATTCTGATGACTTTGAATTTGACCTTGTTCTCCACTTCATGGTCATAGGAAAAAAGGCTAAAATCTCACTTATCATCGACTTTACAGCTTACAAATCAATTGGGCCATGTAGGAAGTGATATATGCTGAAGATTGTCATGACCTTGATCTTGACCTTTGATCTCAATTTCAAGGTCAGAGCATTAAATGGCTAATATCTCGCTTATTATCGACTTTGCAGCTTAGACTCAATTGTGCACATGTAGGAAATGATATATATACTGAATCTTGTCATGACCTTGAACTTGACCTTCGACCTCATTTTCAAGGTCAGAGCTTAAAATGGCTAATATCTCGCTTATTATCATTTTTACAGTTAAGGAAGCAATTGTGAACAAATAGTAAACGATAAATGCTGAATATTGTCATGACCTTGAATTTGACATTTGACCTCATTTTCAAGGTCAAAGCACAAAATGGTTAATATCTCGTTTATTATCGAACTTACAGCTTTGCAATCAATTGAGCACATATAGGAAATGATATATGCTGAATATTCTCATGACCTTGAATTTGATCTCATCTCCAAGGTCAGAACACAAAATGGTTAATATCTTGCTCATTGTCGATTTTGCAGCTTAGAAATCAATTGTGGACATGAAATGATATATGCTGAATATTCTTGTGACCTTGAATTTGACCTTGTTGTCAAGGTCTCGGGACAAAATGGCTAATATATAAAATGTAAAACATTGTCCGGTAACCTTTCTTAGCCCTTGGGCTAATTTTTTTTTTTCTTCCGCCACTTTTGGTTTCCGGACTATAACTTTAGATTGCCTTGACGGATCCTCGTCAAATTTTCACCACAAGTCAGAAATGATATGTGGAAGAACCCTATTCTTTTTGAGCCGGATCCGAGGTCCATGAGGTCCGTGAGGATGAAATCAAGACTAATTTTGAGACTTGGTTTCCGGACGATAACTGGAAAAATATTTATGCAATAGTTGCAGAACTCTGCATGGAGGTTCATATGCCACCAGGGAAGAACCCTATTGATTTTGGGATCGATCTGTCAAATGACCTTTGACCTAGAGGTCGAAATAATTTTTTGCTGATTCATCCTTGAGGCTTCCTGCATATCTCAGAAACAATGCATCGTAGAGCGAAACGGACGTTATTTTTGGACTCGTCGCCCTAGACAAACATCTCTAGGGTGTATTATTTTTTTGGATCCGGCTCCGAGGTCCGTGAGGTCCTTGAGGATGAAATCGAGGCTGATCTTGAAACTTGGTTTCCGGACGATAACTCGAAAAATATTCAGGCAATAGTTGCAGAATTTTGCATGGAGGTTTATATATCAACAGGGAAGAAGCCTTTTGATTTTGGGATCGATACGTCAAACGACCTTTGACCTAGAGGTCGAAATAATTTTTTGCTGAGTCATCCTTGAGGCATCCTGCATATCTCGGAAACGGTGCGTCGTAGAGCGAAACGGACGTTATTTTCGGACTCGTCGCCCTAGACAAACATGTCTAAAGGGTATTATGGATGAACTTTGACCTTGACCCGAAATTTTTTTGCCGAGTCGGCATTTTTCGTTTTCGTCGATATCTCGGAAACGGTGTGTCGTAGAGCGAAACGGACGTTATTTTCGGACTCATCGCCCTAGACAAACGTGTCTAAAGGGTATTATGGATGAACTTTGACCTTGACCCCAAATGTTTTTGCCGAGTCGGCATTTTTCGTTTTCGTCGATTTCTCGGAAACGGTGCATCGTAGAGCGAAACGGACGTTATCTTCGGACTCGTCGCCCTAGACAAACATGTCTAAGGGCTATGATGGATGAACTTTGACCTTGATCCGAATTTTTTTTGCCGAGTCGGCATTTTTTTGGTTTCGGCGATATCTCGGAAACGGTGCGTCGTAGAGCGAAACGGACGTAATTTTCGAACTCGTCGCCCCGGACAAAAATGTCTAATGGGTATGATGGATGAATTTTGACCTTGATCCGAATTTTTTTTGCCGAGTCATCATTTTTCGTTTTCGTCGATATCTCGGAAACAGTGCGTCGTAGAGCGAAACGGACGTTATTTTCGTACCATATATGTACCGAATAGGATACGAATAGGTTTTGAAACTAGTTCTGTGCAAACATTTTCAAAGCTCTGCCTATGAGGCCAGTGGCCCTTGTTTGCTGATTCATCCTTGAGGCTTCCTGCATATCTCAGAAAAGGTGCGTCGTAGAGCAAAACGGACGTTATTTTCGGACTCGTCGCCCTAGACAAACATGTCTATGGGGTATTTTTGTATCCCCCGAACAAAGTTCGGCGGATACTATGGATTTGGCTTCGTCGTCCGCGTCCGCGTCCGCAGAGATTTTCTTGTGAACGGGCTACAGGCCGCAATTCTCACCCGATCACCATTATTTTTTGCAGGCACATATATAATGGTAAGATCCCGACACCAATCGATTTTGGTTGCCGTGGCAATTGAATTGGTCGTTTGGGGAAACATTTTGCATTGAAAACAGCCTGTTTGAGACACATGGCTTGTGAACGCGTTACAGGCCGCAATTCTCACCCGATCACCATTATTTTTTGCAGGCACATATATTATGGTAAGATCCCAACACCAATCGATTTGGGTTGCCGTGGCAACTGAATTGGTCGTTTGGGGACACATTTTGCATTGAAAACAGCCTGTTTGAGACACATGGCTTGTGAACGCTCTACAGATGGCAATTTTTGACGAATCTCGATAATATTTGGAAGTGTTGTTGGGAAGGGCTGTCACACGAAACCATTCGTTTTTTAGAATGATCATATAAATATTAATATGTTAACAGCCTAACTTATTACAGAATTTTGAAATATCCATTTTGACATGTACGATCATTCCAATAGCCTGTACAATGGAAGGTAATGACACTGGTTTCTTGTTCAGAATGGAGAACTGAAGTTTTCAGTGAAAACAGGACAATATTACTGAATAAGTTAACATTAGTTTTACTAGTTAAGTCTATTATCGTCCCAATAAAAATAGTTAAGATGAGAAAACATTTATTATTAAGCTCAACAGGGTAAAGGTTTTGTCCAGTACAGATTTCATGGGTGTAACTGAATAAGTTAACATTATTTTTAATAGTTAAGTCTATTATTGACCACAATAAAAATAGTTAAGACAAGAAATATTTATTATTAACCTCAACAAGGTAAATGTTTTGTCCAGTACAAATTTCATTGTGTAACCGAATAAGTTAACATTATTTTCACTAGTTAAGTCTATTATTGACCACAATAAAAATAGTTAAGTCTATTATTGACCACAATAAAAATAGTTAAGATGAGAAATATTTATTATTAAGCTCAACAGGGTGAAAGTATGTCCAGTACAGATTTCATGGGTGTACTGAATAAGTTAACATTATTTTTACTAGTTTTAGTCTAATTATTGACCACAATAAAAATAGTTAAGACAAGAAATATTTATTATTGGGCTCAACAAGGTAAAGATTCTGTCCAGTAGACATTTTATGTCTGTAACCAAATAAGTTAACATTTTTTTTTGCTAGTTAAGTCTATTATTGACCTCAATAAAAATAGTTAAGATGAGAAACAATTATTATTGAGCCTAACAAGGTTAAGATTTTTGTCCGGTAGAAATTTCTGGGTGTAACCGAATAAGCTAACTTTATTTTACATGTTAAGTCTATTATTGACCACAATGAAAATAGTTTAGACAAGAAATATTTATTATTGGGCTCAACAAGGTGAATATATGCCGAAGATTCCCGTGATCTTGAATTTCACCTCTGACCTAATTTTCAAAGTCAAGAGCACAAAATGGCTAATATCTCGCTTCTTATCGACTTTACAGCTTAGGAATCAATTATGAACATATAGGAAATGATATATGCAGATTATTGTCATGACCTTCAATTTGACCTTTGACCTCATTTTCAAGGTCACTGGACAAAATTGCCAATATCTCACTTATTATCGATTTTACAGCTTAGGGATCAATTGTGGACATATAGGAAATGATATATGCCGAATATTCCCGTGACCTTGAATTTGACCTCTGACCTAATTTTCAAAGTCAAGAGCACAAAATGGCTAATATCTCGCTTATTATCGACTTCACAGGTTAGGAAATCAGTTGTGGATGTATAAGAAATGATATACGCCGAATATTCTGATGACTTTGAATTTGACCTTGTTCTCCACTTCATGGTCATAGGAAAAAAAGGCTAAAATCTCACTTATCATCGACTTTACAGCTTACAAATCAATTGGGCCATGTAGGAAGTGATATATGCTGAAGATTGTCATGACCTTGATCTTGACCTTTGATCTCATTTTCAAGGTCAGAGCATTAAATGGCTAATATCTCGCTTATTATCGACTTTGCAGCTTAGACTCAATTGTGCACATGTAGGAAATGATATATATACTGAATCTTGTCATGACCTTGAACTTGACCTTCGACCTCATTTTCAAGGTCAGAGCATAAAATGGCTAATATCTCGCTTATTATCATTTTTACAGTTAAGGAAGCAATTGTGAACAAATAGTAAACGATAAATGCTGAATATTGTCATGACCTTGAATTTGACATTTGACCTCATTTTCAAGGTCAAAGCACAAAATGGTTAATATCTCGTTTATTATCGAACTTACAGCTTTGCAATCAATTGAGCACATATAGGAAATGATATATGCTGAATATTCTCATGACCTTGAATTTGATCTCATCTCCAAGGTCAGAACACAAAATGGTTAATATCTTGCTCATTGTCGATTTTGCAGCTTAGAAATCAATTGTGGACATGAAATGATATATGCTGAATATTCTTGTGACCTTGAATTTGACCTTGTTGTCAAGGTCTCGGGACAAAATGGCTAATATATAAAATGTAAAACATTGTCCGGTAACCTTTCTTAGCCCTTGGGCTAATTTTTTTTTTTCTTCCGCCACTTTTGGTTTCCGGACTATAACTTTAGATTGCCTTGACGGATCCTCGTCAAATTTTCACCACAAGTCAGAAATGATATGTGGAAGAACCCTATTCTTTTTGAGCCGGATCCGAGGTCCATGAGGTCCGTGAGGATGAAATCAAGGCTAATTTTGAGACTTGGTTTCCGGACGATAACTGGAAAAATATTTATGCAATAGTTGCAGAACTCTGCATGGAGGTTCATATGCCACCAGGGAAGAACCCTATTGATTTTGGGATCGATCTGTCAAACGACCTTTGACCTAGAGGTCGAAATAATTTTTTGCTGATTCATCCTTGAGGCTTCCTGCATATCTCAGAAACAATGCATCGTAGAGCGAAACGGACGTTATTTTTGGACTCGTCGCCCTAGACAAACATCTCTAGGGTGTATTATTTTTTTGGATCCGGCTCCGAGGTCCGTGAGGTCCTTGAGGATGAAATCGAGGCTGATCTTGAAACTTGGTTTCCGGACGATAACTCGAAAAATATTCAGGCAATAGTTGCAGAATTTTGCATGGAGGTTTATATATCAACAGGGAAGAAGCCTTTTGATTTTGGGATCGATACGTCAAACGACCTTTGACCTAGAGGTCGAAATAATTTTTTGCTGAGTCATCCTTGAGGCATCCTGCATATCTCGGAAACGGTGCGTCGTAGAGCGAAACGGACGTTATTTTCGGACTCGTCGCCCTAGACAAACATGTCTAAAGGGTATTATGGATGAACTTTGACCTTGACTCGAAATTTTTTTGCCGAGTCGGCATTTTTCGTTTTCGTCGATATCTCGGAAACGGTGTGTCGTAGAGCGAAACGGACGTTATTTTCGGACTCATCGCCCTAGACAAACGTGTCTAAAGGGTATTATGGATGAACTTTGACCTTGACCCCAGATGTTTTTGCCGAGTCGGCATTTTTCGTTTTCGTCGATTTCTCGGAAACGGTGCGTCGTAGAGCGAAACGGACGTTATCTTCGGACTCGTCGCCCTAGACAAACATGTCTAAGGGCTATGATGGATGAACTTTGACCTTGATCCGAATTTTTTTTGCCGAGTCGGCATTTTTTTGGTTTCGGCGATATCTCGGAAACGGTGCGTCGTAGAGCGAAACGGACGTAATTTTCGAACTCGTCGCCCTAGACAAAAATGTCTAATGGGTATGATGGATGAATTTTGACCTTGATCCGAATTTTTTTTGCCGAGTCATCATTTTTCGTTTTCGTCGATATCTCGGAAACAGTGCGTCGTAGAGCGAAACGGACGTTATTTTCGTACCATATATGTACCGAATAGGATACGAATAGGTTTTGAAACTAGTTCTGTGCAAACATTTTCAAAGCTCTGCCTATGAGGCCAGTGGCCCTTGTTTGCTGATTCATCCTTGAGGCTTCCTGCATATCTCAGAAAAGGTGCGTCGTAGAGCAAAACGGACGTTATTTTCGGACTCGTCGCCCTAGACAAACATGTCTATGGGGTATTTTTTTATCCCCCGAACAAAGTTCGGCGGATACTATGGATTTGGCTTCGTCGTCCGCGTCCGCGTCCGCAGAGATTTTCTTGTGAACGGGCTACAGGCCGCAATTCTCACCCGATCACCATTATTTTTTGCAGGCACATATATAATGGTAAGATCCCGACACCAATCGATTTTGGTTGCCGTGGCAATTGAATTGGTCGTTTGGGGAAACATTTTGCATTGAAAACAGCCTGTTTGAGACACATGGCTTGTGAACGCGTTACAGGCCGCAATTCTCACCCGATCACCATTATTTTTTGCAGGCACATATATTATGGTAAGATCCCAACTCCAATCGATTTGGGTTGCCGTGGCAACTGAATTGGTCGTTTGGGGACACATTTTGCATTGAAAACAGCCTGTTTGAGACACATGGCTTGTGAACGCTCTACAGATGGCAATTTTTGACGAATCTCGATAATATTTGGAAGTGTTGTTGGGAAGGGCTGTCACACGAAACCATTCGTTTTTTAGAATGATCATATAAATATTAATATGTTAACAGCCTAACTTATTACAGAATTTTGAAATATCCATTTTGACATGTACGATCATTCCAATAGCCTGTACAATGGAAGGTAATGACACTGGTTTCTTGTTCAGAATGGAGAACTGAAGTTTTCAGTGAAAACAGGACAATATTACTGAATAAGTTAACATTAGTTTTACTAGTTAAGTCTATTATCGTCCACAATAAAAATAGTTAAGATGAGAAACATTTATTATTAAGCTCAACAGGGTAAAGGTTTTGTCCAGTACAGATTTCATGGGTGTAACTGAATAAGTTAACATTATTTTTAATAGTTAAGTCTATTATTGACCACAATAAAAATAGTTAAGACAAGAAATATTTATTATTAACCTCAACAAGGTAAATGTTTTGTCCAGTACAAATTTCATTGGTGTAACCGAATAAGTTAACATTATTTTCACTAGTTAAGTCTATTATTGACCACAATAAAAATAGTTAAGTCTATTATTGACCACAATAAAAATAGTTAAGATGAGAAATATTTATTATTAAGCTCAACAGGGTGAAAGTATGTCCAGTACAGATTTCATGGGTGTACTGAATAAGTTAACATTATTTTTACTAGTTTTAGTCTATTATTGACCACAATAAAAATAGTTAAGACAAGAAATATTTATTATTGGGCTCAACAAGGTAAAGATTCTGTCCAGTAGACATTTTATGTCTGTAACCAAATAAGTTAACATTTTTTTTTGCTAGTTAAGTCTATTATTGACCTCAATAAAAATAGTTAAGATGAGAAACAATTATTATTGAGCCTAACAAGGTTAAGATTTTGTCCGGTAGAAATTTCTGGGTGTAACCGAATAAGCTAACTTTATTTTTACATGTTAAGTCTATTATTGACCACAATGAAAATAGTTTAGACAAGAAATATTTATTATTGGGCTCAACAAGGTGAATATATGCCGAAGATTCCCGTGATCTTGAATTTCACCTCTGACCTAATTTTCAAAGTCAAGAGCACAAAATGGCTAATATCTCGCTTCTTATCGACTTTACAGCTTAGGAATCAATTATGAACATATAGGAAATGATATATGCAGATTATTGTCATGACCTTCAATTTGACCTTTGACCTCATTTTCAAGGTCACTGGACAAAATTGCCAATATCTCACTTATTATCGATTTTACAGCTTAGGGATCAATTGTGGACATATAGGAAATGATATATGCCGAATATTCCCGTGACCTTGAATTTGACCTCTGACCTAATTTTCAAAGTCAAGAGCACAAAATGGCTAATATCTCGCTTATTATCGACTTCACAGGTTAGGAAATCAGTTGTGGATGTATAAGAAATGATATACGCCGAATATTCTGATGACTTTGAATTTGACCTTGTTCTCCACTTCATGGTCATAGGAAAAAAAGGCTAAAATCTCACTTATCATCGACTTTACAGCTTACAAATCAATTGGGCCATGTAGGAAGTGATATATGCTGAAGATTGTCATGACCTTGATCTTGACCTTTGATCTCATTTTCAAGGTCAGAGCATTAAATGGCTAATATCTCGCTTATTATCGACTTTGCAGCTTAGACTCAATTGTGCACATGTAGGAAATGATATATATACTGAATCTTGTCATGACCTTGAACTTGACCTTCGACCTCATTTTCAAGGTCAGAGCATAAAATGGCTAATATCTCGCTTATTATCATTTTTACAGTTAAGGAAGCAATTGTGAACAAATAGTAAACGATAAATGCTGAATATTGTCATGACCTTGAATTTGACATTTGACCTCATTTTCAAGGTCAAAGCACAAAATGGTTAATATCTCGTTTATTATCGAACTTACAGCTTTGCAATCAATTGAGCACATATAGGAAATGATATATGCTGAATATTCTCATGACCTTGAATTTGATCTCATCTCCAAGGTCAGAACACAAAATGGTTAATATCTTGCTCATTGTCGATTTTGCAGCTTAGAAATCAATTGTGGACATGAAATGATATATGCTGAATATTCTTGTGACCTTGAATTTGACCTTGTTGTCAAGGTCTCGGGACAAAATGGCTAATATATAAAATGTAAAACATTGTCCGGTAACCTTTCTTAGCCCTTGGGCTAATTTTTTTTTTTCTTCCGCCACTTTTGGTTTCCGGACTATAACTTTAGATTGCCTTGACGGATCCTCGTCAAATTTTCACCACAAGTCAGAAATGATATGTGGAAGAACCCTATTCTTTTTGAGCCGGATCCGAGGTCCATGAGGTCCGTGAGGATGAAATCAAGGCTAATTTTGAGACTTGGTTTCCGGACGATAACTGGAAAAATATTTATGCAATAGTTGCAGAACTCTGCATGGAGGTTCATATGCCACCAGGGAAGAACCCTATTGATTTTGGGATCGATCTGTCAAACGACCTTTGACCTAGAGGTCGAAATAATTTTTTGCTGATTCATCCTTGAGGCTTCCTGCATATCTCAGAAACAATGCATCGTAGAGCGAAACGGACGTTATTTTTGGACTCGTCGCCCTAGACAAACATCTCTAGGGTGTATTATTTTTTTGGATCCGGCTCCGAGGTCCGTGAGGTCCTTGAGGATGAAATCGAGGCTGATCTTGAAACTTGGTTTCCGGACGATAACTCGAAAAATATTCAGGCAATAGTTGCAGAATTTTGCATGGAGGTTTATATATCAACAGGGAAGAAGCCTTTTGATTTTGGGATCGATACGTCAAACGACCTTTGACCTAGAGGTCGAAATAATTTTTTGCTGAGTCATCCTTGAGGCATCCTGCATATCTCGGAAACGGTGCGTCGTAGAGCGAAACGGACGTTATTTTCGGACTCGTCGCCCTAGACAAACATGTCTAAAGGGTATTATGGATGAACTTTGACCTTGACTCGAAATTTTTTTGCCGAGTCGGCATTTTTCGTTTTCGTCGATATCTCGGAAACGGTGTGTCGTAGAGCGAAACGGACGTTATTTTCGGACTCATCGCCCTAGACAAACGTGTCTAAAGGGTATTATGGATGAACTTTGACCTTGACCCCAAATGTTTTTGCCGAGTCGGCATTTTTCGTTTTCGTCGATTTCTCGGAAACGGTGCGTCGTAGAGCGAAACGGACGTTATCTTCGGACTCGTCGCCCTAGACAAACATGTCTAAGGGCTATGATGGATGAACTTTGACCTTGATCCGAATTTTTTTTGCCGAGTCGGCATTTTTTTGGTTTCGGCGATATCTCGGAAACGGTGCGTCGTAGAGCGAAACGGACGTAATTTTCGAACTCGTCGCCCTAGACAAAAATGTCTAATGGGTATGATGGATGAATTTTGACCTTGATCCGAATTTTTTTTGCCGAGTCATCATTTTTCGTTTTCGTCGATATCTCGGAAACAGTGCGTCGTAGAGCGAAACGGACGTTATTTTCGTACCATATATGTACCGAATAGGATACGAATAGGTTTTGAAACTAGTTCTGTGCAAACATTTTCAAAGCTCTGCCTATGAGGCCAGTGGCCCTTGTTTGCTGATTCATCCTTGAGGCTTCCTGCATATCTCAGAAAAGGTGCGTCGTAGAGCAAAACGGACGTTATTTTCGGACTCGTCGCCCTAGACAAACATGTCTATGGGGTATTTTTTTATCCCCCGAACAAAGTTCGGCGGATACTATGGATTTGGCTTCGTCGTCCGCGTCCGCGTCCGCAGAGATTTTCTTGTGAACGGGCTACAGGCCGCAATTCTCACCCGATCACCATTATTTTTTGCAGGCACATATATAATGGTAAGATCCCGACACCAATCGATTTTGGTTGCCGTGGCAATTGAATTGGTCGTTTGGGGAAACATTTTGCATTGAAAACAGCCTGTTTGAGACACATGGCTTGTGAACGCGTTACAGGCCGCAATTCTCACCCGATCACCATTATTTTTTGCAGGCACATATATTATGGTAAGATCCCAACACCAATCGATTTGGGTTGCCGTGGCAACTGAATTGGTCGTTTGGGGACACATTTTGCATTGAAAACAGCCTGTTTGAGACACATGGCTTGTGAACGCTCTACAGATGGCAATTTTTGACGAATCTCGATAATATTTGGAAGTGTTGTTGGGAAGGGCTGTCACACGAAACCATTCGTTTTTTAGAATGATCATATAAATATTAATATGTTAACAGCCTAACTTATTACAGAATTTTGAAATATCCATTTTGACATGTACGATCATTCCAATAGCCTGTACAATGGAAGGTAATGACACTGGTTTCTTGTTCAGAATGGAGAACTGAAGTTTTCAGTGAAAACAGGACAATATTACTGAATAAGTTAACATTAGTTTTACTAGTTAAGTCTATTATCGTCCACAATAAAAATAGTTAAGATGAGAAACATTTATTATTAAGCTCAACAGGGTAAAGGTTTTGTCCAGTACAGATTTCATGGGTGTAACTGAATAAGTTAACATTATTTTTAATAGTTAAGTCTATTATTGACCACAATAAAAATAGTTAAGACAAGAAATATTTATTATTAACCTCAACAAGGTAAATGTTTTGTCCAGTACAAATTTCATTGGTGTAACCGAATAAGTTAACATTATTTTCACTAGTTAAGTCTATTATTGACCACAATAAAAATAGTTAAGTCTATTATTGACCACAATAAAAATAGTTAAGATGAGAAATATTTATTATTAAGCTCAACAGGGTGAAAGTATGTCCAGTACAGATTTCATGGGTGTACTGAATAAGTTAACATTATTTTTACTAGTTTTAGTCTATTATTGACCACAATAAAAATAGTTAAGACAAGAAATATTTATTATTGGGCTCAACAAGGTAAAGATTCTGTCCAGTAGACATTTTATGTCTGTAACCAAATAAGTTAACATTTTTTTTTGCTAGTTAAGTCTATTATTGACCTCAATAAAAATAGTTAAGATGAGAAACAATTATTATTGAGCCTAACAAGGTTAAGATTTTGTCCGGTAGAAATTTCTGGGTGTAACCGAATAAGCTAACTTTATTTTTACATGTTAAGTCTATTATTGACCACAATGAAAATAGTTTAGACAAGAAATATTTATTATTGGGCTCAACAAGGTGAAGGCTTTGTCCAGTAGAGATTTTATGGCTGTGACCAAATAAGTTAACATTATTTTTTTGCTAGTTTAGTCTATTATTGATCACGATAGCTTTTTATGAAAACATTGATCAACTTTTACTTTGAATTTCAACTTGAGACCATGTTTGGCACAAATTATGAGTTAAAATATAACTTATGGTGAAAAATTCGATCTGGCTCCAATTTTGTCATCTTGAAATGCAGTTTTGGTCAACTTTTACTTTGAATTTCAACTTGAAAGCATGTTTGGCACATATTATAAGTCGAAATATAACTTATGGTGAAAAGTTCAATCTGGCTTCATTTTCGTCATCTTGAAATGCAGTTTTGGTCAATTTTTGGGTTTGAATTTCAACTTGAAACCAAGTTTGGCACATATTATGAGTTAAAATATAACTTATGATGAAAAGTTCGATCTGGCTCCAATTTCTTCATCTTGAAATGCAGTTTTGGTAAACTTTTAGCTTGAATTTCAACTTGAAGCCAAGTTTGGCACATATTATGAGTTAAAATATAACTTATGACGAAAAGTTCTATCTGGCTCCAATTTCGTCATCTTGAAATGCAGTTTTGGTCAACTTTTACATTGACATTCAACTTAATACCAAGTTTGGCACATATTATGAGTTGAAATATAACTCATGGCGAAAAGTTTGATCTGGCTCCAATTTCGTCATCTTGAAATGCAGTTTTGGTCCACTTTTAGTTTGAATTCCAACTTGAAATCAAGTTGGGCAGGTATTATGAGTTAAAATATAACTCATGACGAAAAGCTTGATCTGGCTCCAATTTTGTCATCTTGAAATGCAGTTTTGATTAACTTTTACTTTGAATTTCAACTTGAAACCATGTTTGGCACATACATGTATTATGAGTCGAAATATAACTTATGGTGAGAAGTTCAATCTGGCTCCAATTTCGTCATCTTGAAATGCATTTTTGGTCAAATTTTACTTTGAATTTCAACTTGGAACCAAGTTTGTAAAATATTCTGAGTTGAAATATAAACAGGTGAAAAGATTGATCTATCTGTATTTTCGTTATTTTATCAAACATGTCGAATAGAACTTCATATAAAGAGATTTCAGTGGTGATTTTGAATTCGACCTTCAATAACCTCGGAAAATCAGTGCAGCAATTTTGTTGGGGAAAAGAAAACAGTTGTGACTTGAGATTTAACATTTCTCTGGTAATCTTTTTTAGCCCTTGCTCTAGTTTTTCACACTTGACAGTGATATATTTGGGGCAACAGAGATGATAGGGCTACGGGGGATACATCCAAGCGGTCGTAGGCGACCGGAAGCGTCTAGTTTTTTTTGATTCGAGGTCCGTGAGGTCCGTGAGGATGAAATCAAGGCCGATTATGAGACTTGGTTTCCGGACAATAACTCGAAAAATATTCAGGCAATAGTTGCAGAACTTTGCATGGAGGTTTATATACCACCAGGGAAGAACCCTATCGATTTTGGGATTGATCCGTCAAACGACCTTTGACCTAGAGGTCGAAATATCTTTTTGCTGACTCATCCTTGAGGCTTCCTGCATATCTCGGAAACGGTACGTCGTAGAGCGAAACGGACGTTATTTTCGGACTCGTCGTCCTAGACAAACATGTCTAAGGGGTATTATGGATGAACTTTGACCTTGACTCGAAATTTTCTTGCCGAGTCGGCATTTGTCACATGACAATGTCACTTTTACATTGACATTCAACTTAATACCAAGTTTGGCACATATTATGAGTTGAAATATAACTCATGGCGAAAAGTTTGATCTGGCTCCAATTTCGTCATCTTGAAATGCAGTTTTGGTCCACTTTTAGTTTGAATTCCAACTTGAAATCAAGTTGGGCAGGTATTATGAGTTAAAATATAACTCATGACGAAAAGCTTGATCTGGCTCCAATTTTGTCATCTTGAAATGCAGTTTTGATTAACTTTTACTTTGAATTTCAACTTGAAACCATGTTTGGCACATACATGTATTATGAGTCGAAATATAACTTATGGTGAGAAGTTCAATCTGGCTCCAATTTCGTCATCTTGAAATGCATTTTTGGTCAAATTTTACTTTGAATTTCAACTTGGAACCAAGTTTGTAAAATATTCTGAGTTGAAATATAAACAGGTGAAAAGATTGATCTATCTGTATTTTCGTTATTTTATCAAACATGTCGAATAGAACTTCATATAAAGAGATTTCAGTGGTGATTTTGAATTCAACCTTCAATAACCTCGGAAAATCAGTGCAGCAATTTTGTTGGGGAAAAGAAAACAGTTGTGACTTGAGATTTAACATTTCTCTGGTAATCTTTTTTAGCCCTTGCTCTAGTTTTTCACACTTGACAGTGATATATTTGGGGCAACAGAGATGATAGGGCTACGGGGGATACATCCAAGCGGTCGTAGGCGACCGGAAGCGTCTAGTTTTTTTTGATTCGAGGTCCGTGAGGTCCGTGAGGATGAAATCAAGGCCGATTATGAGACTTGGTTTCCGGACAATAACTCGAAAAATATTCAGGCAATAGTTGCAGAACTTTGCATGGAGGTTTATATACCACCAGGGAAGAACCCTATCGATTTTGGGATTGATCCGTCAAATGACCTTTGACCTAGAGGTCGAAATATCTTTTTGCTGACTCATCCTTGAGGCTTCCTGCATATCTCGGAAACGGTACGTCGTAGAGCGTCGTCGTCCTAGACAAACATGTCTAAGGGGTATTATGGATGAACTTTGACCTTGACTCGAAGTTTTCTTGCCGAGTCGGCATTTTTCGTTTTCGTCCATATCTCGGAAACGGTGCGCTGTAGAGCGAAACGGACATTATTTTCGGACTCGTCGCCCTAGACAAACATGTCTAAAGGGTATTATGGATGAACTTTGACCTTGACCCGAAATTTTTTTGCCGAGTCGGCATTTTTCGTTTTCGTCGATATCTCGGAAACGGTGCGTCGTAGAGCGAAACGGACGTTATTTTCGGACTCGTCACCCTAGACAAACATGTCTAAGGGGTATTATGGATGAACTTTGACCTTGACCCGAAATTTTTCGGCCGAGTCGGCAATTTTCGTTTTCGGCGATATCTCGGAAACAGTGCTTCTTAGAATGAAACTTACATTATTTGCCGATTGGTCCCGCTAGACAAACATGTCTAAGTCGAAATTTTTCATTTTCGTCGATACCCCATGGTAAACATGTTATAAACATTATTAATTAGTCTTAACACCGAAATGCCTCCAAGGCATCTTTAGGCCTTGACGTCTAGTTTCCTATATGGTCTGACCTTATTTTCAAGGTCAGACCACAAAATAGCTAATATCTCGTTTATTATCGACCTTACAGCTTAGCAATCAGCTGTGCACATATAAGAAATGATATACATGTATGCTGAATATTCTCATGACCTTGAATTTGACCTTCGACCTTATTTTCAAGGTCACAACACAAAATCGAATATCTTGCTTATTATCAACTTTACAGCTTAGAAATAAATTGTGCACATATAACAAATGATATATACTGAATATTGTCATGAACCTGAATTTGACCTTTGACCTCATTTTTCAAGGTCTAAAGCCAAAAATGGCTAATATCTCACCTATTAACAACTTTACAGCCTAGGAATCATTTGTGGACATATAGGAAATGATATATGCTGATATTCTCATGACCTTGAACTTTAACCTTTGACCTTTTTGTCGACTTTACAGTCTAGGAATCCATAGTGAACAGTAGGAAATGATACCGTATTTATTCAATTAGTTCGAACACTCTAATAATTCGAACACCAAAAATTATTGAAGACAATAATTAGGTTACCGGACCTATGGTCCGATAACCTATTGCCATGGCGTTGCGTCCGTCGTTCGTCCGTCCGTCCGTCCGTCCGTCGTCCGTAAGCAATTTTATCTTTAAAGTTTACGATAGGATTTTTCTGAAATTTTGCACAAAAATGCCTAAAAATATTTCCAGAGGGAGGTAGTTTTAGTTTTTTTATTTTCGCTTTTTTTTCAAAATGGCGGCCGTTTTCGTCGAAAAGTGGGCAATTTTGGACTTTGACGGTCGTTTTCTCAAAATCTGTTCAGTAACTTTTTTTCTTATTGATGCATAACACTCCTCATATGTACCCCTGTGACATGTATAAATTTCATTGACATGTATAAACTCGGCCCAAATGTGACTTTCCCATGTTAAATTTTCCTATGCTTTATAATGGCACACATTAAGCCTAATATCTCACTTAATATTGAAATTAGAGACTAGGAATGAATTGTGGACATATAGGAAATGATATATGCTGAATATTCTCGTGACCTTGAATTTGACTTTTGACCTCATTTTCAAGGTCACAGGACAAAATGGCTAATATCTCGCTTATTAACGACTTTACAGCTTAGGAATCAGTTGTGAACATATAGGAAATGATATATGCTGAATATTCTTGTGACCTTGAATTTGACCTTTGACCTCATTTTCAAGGTCACATGACAAAATGGCTAATATCTTGCTTATTATCGACTTTACAGTTTAGGAATCAATTGTGAACATATAGGAAATGATATATGCTGAATATTTTCGTGACCTTGAATTTGACCTTTGACCTCATTTCCAAGGTCGCAGGACAAAATTGCTAATATCTCGCTTATTATCGACTTTACAGCTTAGGAATCAATTGTGAACATATAGGAAATGATATATGCTGAATATTCTCGTGGCCTTGAATTTGAGCTTTGACCTCATTTTCAAAGTCACAGGACAAAATGACCAATATCTTGCTTAATAGCGACTTTACAGCTTAGGAATCGATTGTGAACATATCGGAAATGATATATGCTGAAAATTCTCGTGACCTTGAATTTGACCTTTGACCTCATTTTCAAGGTCACAGGACAAAACTCCCAATATCTTGCTTATTAGCGACTTTACAGCTTAGGAATCAATTGTGAACATATAGGAAATGATATATGCTGAAAATTCTCATGACCTTGAATTTGACCTTTGACCTCATTTTCAAGGTCACATGACAAAATGGCTAATATCTCGCTTATTATCGACTTTACAGCTTAGGAATCAATTGTGAACATATAGGAAATGATATATGCTGAATATTCTCGTGACCTTTAATTTGACCTTTGACCTCATTTTCAAGGTCACAGGACAAACTGGCTAATATCTTGCTTATTAGCAACTTTGCAGCTTAGGAATCAATTGTGAACATATTGGAAATGATATATGCTGAATATTCTAGTGACCTTGAATTTGACCCTTGACCTAAATTTCAAGGTTAGTCATTTTATTTTCAAGGTCAGAATACAAAATGGCTTATATCTCGCTTATTATCAAATTTACAGCTTAGGGGTCCATAGTGAACATATAGGAAATGATGTATGCTGAATATTTTGGTGATCTAGAATTTGACCTTTGATCTCATTTTCAAGGTCAGAGAACAAAATGGCTAATATGTCGCTTATTATCATCTTTACATCTGCCCCTGATGAAGCTAGTGTGTCTTTGGATAAACTATTTGGTCGGGCTTTGTTTCTATTGCAAAATGTTGTATTTTACGTTTCTTATTGGCGTCATCAAAATTTGATTGTATTGGTGGTAATAGATTGATACTTACATTTATACCACTGAGTCGGTGTCACTGCTGGCGGACGTTAAATCTGTCCCCGAGGATACCATCAACTCAGTAGCCTTCGGGCTTGTGATTGGGTACTTTTGTACTTGTCATGTATCTATTCCATGGGGTTAGATTCGGATTTCTAAATTATTTTCATAGGTTGTTGGGCAGTTGTATACTAATTCCATCTGGTGTACAGTAGAAACAACTACATTTAACACATTGTCTGCCCCTGAAGACGCCAGTGTGTCTTTGGATAAACTATTTGGTCGGGCTTTGTTTGTTTCTATTGCAAAATGTAGTATTTTACGTTTCTTATTGGCATCATCAAAATCTGATTGTATTGGTGGTAATAGATTGATACTTACATTTACAGCATAGGAATCAATTGCGAATATAGAGGAATGATATATACTGAATATTTTCATGACCTTGAACTTGAACTTTGACCTCATTTTCAAGGTCACATCACAGAATGGCTAATGTCTCACTTATTATCGACTTTACAGCTGAGGAATTTATTGTGGACATACTAGAAGTGATATATTTGTTGAAAATTTCATGGCCTTGAATTTATCAGTGACTTTATTTTCAAGGTCACTGGACAAAAGGCTAATATCTAAAATGTATATTGTCCGGTAACCTTTCTTAGCCCTTGGGCTAATTTTTGGGTAAAAAAATGCCCAGCTTTGCTTCTATAGAGGAAATGCTTGTAGGTAGAGCTTATGTTTGCATTATGAACTTATAGGAATACATATATGCGCAACTTTAAATGATGACCTTGAACTTGACCTCAGATGACCTTGAGTGCCAAATGTCTGACTCGGAATGTGTAAATTGGCCTGAGTGGCCTAAACTCTTGCACCCCGATATATCTTTGTATTATGAACATATAGAAAATAAAATGCCGCACACGTAGGTACATGTAATGGTGACATTGAAATTCACACAGATGATTTCACAAATCAAGGTCATATGTTCACACTGATAACCTTGATTGGTAAATCTCAAGGTCTGTTACGAACCATTCTTTAACTAGCTGGTGGCTCACCAACCGACCACATCAGAACAATCGGACCTGGCGAGGCTCCAAACTTTGACCTTCCGCTCCAGTGGCGGACGCCTTACCCCTAGACCACTGGTTTGGTCTGGTATGGTGCAGCTTTTGGTAATCTTGACAAAATGTGTAAATGTAGGTCTGCACTTCTCTGCAGACCACTCATGAAAGCTGGAAATGTAGTTTTGATATATATGGGGATTCATTAAATGTTATATTATATTATCTTTTGATGACCCTGAACTTGATGATGGAACTCTCTTAAAGTTGAGCTTAGTGCTGTATTACAATGTTATGATAATATAGGACCACATTATATTAGTAACTATCTATATCCAGTTGGGGAAATATTCTGGTTGCCTTCTGGTGAGTATATGTCATGGTAGTCTGATGATCTAGCTTGGTACAGGTATGAGCATGTATTGTTTCAGAAGTAAGAAAAAAAACAAGAAACATTACAATCAATGTTTTTGGAAATTTTGGGCAATATGGATGACGGGGCATTAAGGGGATACACTCACGCAGTAGTCGGTGACAGGAAAGCATATCATTCTCTTGGAACTTTGATTGATTGTCTTCTTTCACTTCTCTAGCATGAGAGCACTACAGTGATCCCCCTCAGAAGACCTACCCTTCTGCCACAAAATTAAGGTCTTATCTAAGGGGATGTCTTATTAGAGGGGTTTATTTACATGTTAAAGTCATCCTAGTGCCGCAAGAAAAAGTCTTCTCAGAGGGGGGAGTCTTTATTGAGGGGGTGGGGGGGGGGGGTTTCATCTGAACTTTGATTGATCGTCTTCTTTCACTTCTCTAGCATGAGAGCACTATATGCTCAAGAGAGCGTAAAGTTCTTTTGAAACTGTCACTTCTCTAGCACATACTGCTTCACCGCCTCTCATTGGATAATCTGGATTCTGAGGAACATGTAACAGTTTTGGTAGGTGACAATTGTTCATAATGAACTTGAAAAAAAAAACCCTGCTGATGCCTTATTGCTTTCCTTATGGTCAACTGTCAGATGTCATGAAATAGGAGCTGTGATACAGTGCATGATTAGGAGATACAATGTTGTCACCAGTGATGCCCCTATTCCACACCAACCACGAATCCCACGAATCGCCCCGAATTGATAAATTTTAGGATTCGTGAGGAATCGTAGAACTTCGCAAATTTCTTGTCCTAATCGTGACGCTCTACAATTCTGGTGTGACACAGGTACGACAGCATTATGAATATTCGTGGGATTCTGCTGGAGTAACGGAAAATATTGCCAAGAATCAACTACGATTTACAAGAATCGAGTATGAATACTGCAAGAACGTTAGGAATCATTTAAGACTGTCACGAATCATTCGTGGGATTCGTGACAGTATTCTTATCCAATTCGTGGTCTAGCCACAAATTCACGAAGCACGAATGACTTAAGAATACCTACGAATGTCTATGAATCTATTACGATTCAGTTGCGAAGCCTAAGAATGCATTATGAATTGGTTACGAATAAACTACGATATTTTGGAATCGGGAGTTCGTGGCCAAAATTTTGAACAGCTCAATACTTTGGCCATGAATTCCCGATCGCTCAAGAATTTGCAAGAACGGTCTACGAAAAAATACGAAGCAGTTAAGAACTTCACGAACTGATTATGATTCAACTACGAATCCCAAAAGTTATCAATTCCAAAAGTTATCAAATCATATCAGTTCGTACCGATTCGTGGGATTCTTGGTCGGTGTGGAATATGGGCATAACAAAGTTTTTGTAGTGCATGCCTGTGGAGTAACTCTTTAAAATGAACAGCACTAACTAGACATTCTGCATGACTTCCTTATTATATGTTCAATACAAGTAATATATTCCTGTTTACTGACAGCAAATCCAGTTGAAGAACCAGCAAATCAAAGAAATCATCGACCAACTACGTCTCGTTATCTGGGAGATAAACACCATGCTGGCCGTCAAACGATCATAGCAGGAATCGCGAAACATTGATAACATGGTGTGACTCCCACATGATCTGACCAGAACCATGGAGACCTGATACTGTGATGAGACACAAAGCAGGATGTATTCATTATGAAATGTTTCTACGACTGGTCTCTCGAACATGTGTGGGTGTTTTAACCAGAAACTACATGTAACTACTGGATAAAAACTGTGCAAGACACATGGAGAATATTCAGTGGAAAAAATGTGGAACATTTACTTGGTGGATTGTAATGATCAGTGACCATGCAATCAGAATAGCAAAGAATGTATACAAGGCTAACCTCAATTAGGAAATAAACAATGTCACTGCTCAAAGCCGTACATGTAGAAACTCAAATTATAATTGTTATTCGCCAGTCCAATATTGGAGATTGTGGACCAAAATTTTGGATTTGGTAGCCATATTCTCTAAAAACTGTTTGATCAGTAAGTTTTTAGGTTACCGAACCTATGGTCCGATAACCTATTGCCATAGCATTGCGTCCGTCGTCCGTTCGTCCGTCGTCCGTCCGTAAACAATTTTATCTTTAGAGTTTAAAATCGGATTTTTCTGAAATTTTGCACAAAAATGCCTAAAAATATTTCAAGTGGGAGGCATTTTTTTGTTTTTTGATTTTCGCATTTTTTTCGTCGAGAAATGGCCAATTTTGAACTTGAAAGTTGTTTTCTCAAAATCTGTTCAGTAACTTTTTTTCTTTTTGATGCATAACACTCCTCATATGTACCCCTGTGACATGTATAAATTTCGTTGAACTTGAATCGTTTGAAGTGGGCCATTTTGGGCCCAAACTCTGCCCAAATGGGACTTTCTCATGTTAAATTCTCCTATGCTTCATAATGGGACACATTAAGCCTAATATCTCACTTAATATTGAGATTAGAGACTAGGAATCAATTGTGGACATATAGGAAATGATATATGCTGAATATTCTCGTGACCTTGAATTTGACCTCTGACCTCGGTTTCAAGGTCAGAGCGGCCGTTTTCGTCGAAAATGGTCAATTTTGGACTTTGACGGTCGTTTTCTCAAAATCTGTTCAGTAACTTTTTTAGGTTACCGGACCTATGGTCCGATAACCTATTGGCATGGCGTTGCGTCCGTCGTCCGTCGTCCGTCGTCCGTCGTCGTCGTCGTCGTCGTCGTCGTCGTCGTCGTCCACATTTTTATCTTTTTTGTTTACGGGCGAATTTTTCTGAAATTTTGCAGAAAAATACTTAAAAATAATTCAAGAAGGAGGTATTTTTTAGTTTTTGATTTTCGCTTTTTCTTCAAAATGGTGGCCGTTTTCGACGAAAAAGGTCTGATTTTGGACTTTGGCGGCCATTTTCTCAAAATCTGTTCAGTAACTTTTTTTCTCTTTGATACATAAGACTCCTCATATGTACTTCTATGATGTCTATAAATTTCGTTGCGCTTGAATCGCTCGAAGTGGGCCATTTTGGCCCAAACTCGGCCCAAATGGGACTTTCCCATGTTAAATTCTCCTATGCTTTATAATGGGACACATTAAAGCCTAATATCTCACTTAATATTGAGATTAGAGACTAGGAATCAATTGTGGACATATAGGAAATGATATATGCTGAATATTTTCGTGACCTTGAATTTGACCTCTGACCTTAGTTTCAAGGTCAGAGCGGCTGTTTTCGTCGAAAAATGGCCAATTTTGGACTTCGACGGTCGTTTTCTCAAAATCTGTTCAGAACTTTTTTTCTTATTGATGCATGACACTCCTCCTATGTACCCCTGTGACATGTATAAATTTCGTTGCCCTTGAATCGCTCGAAGTGGGCCATTTTGGGCCCAAGCTCGGCCCGAATGGGACTTTCCCTTGTTAAATTCTCTTATGCTTTATAATGGGACACATTAAGCCTAATATCTCACTTAATATTGAGATTAGAGATTAGGAATCAATTGTGCACATATAGGAAGTGATATATGCTGAATATTCTGGTGACCTTGAATTTGACCTCCGACCTCATTTTCAATGTCAAGAACACATAATGGCTAATATCTCACTTATTATCGACTTTACAGCTTAGGAATCAATTGTGGACATATAAGAAATGATATATGCCGAATATTCTGATGACCTTGAATTTGACCTTTGACCTCATTTTCAAGGTCACAGGGCAAAATGGCTAATATCTCGCTTCTTATTGAGTTTACAGCTTAGGAATCAATTATGAACATATAGGAAATGGTATATGCAGATTATTGTCATGACCTTGAATTTGACCTTTGACCTCATTTTCAAGGTCACAGGACAAAATGGCTAATATCTTGCTTATTATCGACTTTACAGCTTAGGAATTTATTGTGAACATATAGGAAATGATATATGCTGAATATTCTCGTGACCTTGAATTTGACCTTTGGCCTCATTTTCAAGGTCACAGGACAAAATGGCTAATATCTCGCTTATTATCGACTTTACAGCTTGGGAATCAATTGTGAACATATAGGAAATGATATATGCTGAATATTCTCGTGACCTTGAATTTGACCTTTGACCTCATTTCCAAGGTCACAGGACAAAATGGCTAATATCTCGCTTATTATCGATTTTACGGCTTAGGAATCAATTGTGAACATATAGGAAATGATATATGCTGAATATTCTCGTGACTTTGAATTTGACTTTTGACCTCATTTTCAAGGTCAACAGGACAAAATGGCTAATATCTTGCTTATTATCAACTTTACAGCTTAGGAATCAATTGTGAACATATAGGAAATGATATATTCTGAATATTCTCATGACCTTGAATTTGACCTTTGATTTAAATTTCAAGGCCAGTCATTTTATTTTCAAGGTCAGAATACAAAATGGTTTATATCTCTTTTATTATCAAATTCACAGCTTAGGGGTCCATAGTGAACATATAGGAAATGATGTATGCTGAATATTTTGGTGATCTAGAATTTGACCTCTGATCCAATTTTCCAGGTCAGAGAAGAAAATGGCTAATATGTCGCTTATTATCATCTTTACAGCTTAGGAATCAATTGCGAATATAGAGGAATGATATATACTGAATCTTTTCATGAACTTGAACTTTGACCTCATTTTCTAGGTCACATCACCGATCACAGAATGGCTAATATCTCACTTATTATCGACTTTACAGTTTAGGAATTTATTGTGGACATACTAGAAGTGATATATTTGTTGAAAAATTATTTTCAAGGTCACTGGACAAAAGGCTAATATCTAAAATGTATATTGTCCGGTAACCTTTTTAGCCCTTGGGCTAATTTTTTGATACATAACACTCCTCATATGTACTCCTATGATGTTTATAAATTTCCTTGCGCTTGAATCGCTCGAAGTGGGGCATTTTGGCCCAAAGTCAGCCCAAATGGGACTCTCCCATGTTAAATTCTCCTATGCTTTATAATGGGACACATTATGCCCAATATCTCACTTGATATTGAGATTAGAGACTCGGAATTACGTGTGGACATATAGGAAATGATATATGCTGAATATTCTCGTGACTTTGAATTTGACCTCTGACCTCAGTTTCAATGTCAGAGCACAAAATGGCTTATATCTCGCTTATTATCCACTCTACAGCTTAGGAATCAATTGTTGACATATAGGAAATAATATATGCTGAATATTCTCGTGAACTTGAATTCGACCTCTGACCTCAGTTTCAAGGTCAGAGCACGAAATGGCTTATATCTCGCTTATTATCGACTCTACAGCTTAGGAATCAATTGTGGACATATAGGAAATGATATATGCTGAATATTCTGATGACCTTGAATTTGACCTTCGACCTCATTTTCAAGGTCACAGGACAAAATGGCTAATATCTCGTTTGTTATCGACTTTACAGCTTAGCAATCAATTATGAATATATAGGAAATGATATATGCAGATTATTGTCATGACCTTGAATTTGACCTTTGACCTTATTTTCAAGGTCACAGGACAAAATGGCTCCTATCTTGCTCCTCTATTGACTGTATCTTGGAATCAATTGTGGACATGATATAGAAAATGATATACATTGAATATTTTGATGACCTTGAATTCGACCTTTGCTCTTTCATTTTCAAGTCCACAACACAAAATTGCTAATATCTCTCTGATTATTGAATTTACAGTTTAGCAATCAACTGTGGACATGATATATTCCTAATGTTATATATGCTGAATATTCTCTTGACCTTGAATTCAACCAGTGACCTGGCTAACATCTAAAATATTAAACATTGTCCGGTAACCTATCTTCGGCCCTTGGCCTAATTTTTAGGTTACCGGACCTATGGTCCGATAACCTATTGCCGTCGCGTTGCGTCCGTCGTCCGTCCGTCGTCCGTCGTCTGGCGTCCGGCGTCCGTCGTCCGTCGTCCGTCCACATTTTTATCTTTAAAGTTTACAGGCGGATTTTCCTGAAATTTTGCACAAAGTTGCCTAAAAATATTTCAAGAGGGGGTTATTTTTTAGTTTTTTGATTTTCGCATTTTTCTCAAAATGGCGGCCATTTTTGACGAAAAATGGCCAATTTTGGACTTTGGCGGCCATTTTCTCAAAAACTGTCTGATCAGTTTTGAGATTTTTGTTTCAAAAGATTCCCCTTATGTACCTTTATGATGTGTATAAGTTTTGTTGCCCTTGAATCGCCGGTCTCCGTGTGGCGGCCATTTTGAATTTTTGACGGGTCGGCGAAAAAAATTTTTTTGGTCCCAAATCGCGTTACTATCCATTTTGGGTCATTTCTAGACAAAAAAAAATTTTCACCATTTGAAAAAAATTTTGGACTTAGAAAATTTTCGGCACTTTTTTCCTTCATAATGAGAGCTGCCAGGACTGTACTCATAGAACGCTTGAAGATAGAGCTTAGATATTGGCACTTTCAAATGGAAAGTCATATATGGCGACTTGTGTGGTGACCTTGAATTTGACCTTGGATGACCTTGAAAGGTCAAAACAGCCATTCTTGGGTCGAGAAATGCTCAAATTTGCACCTGGACTGTCTTTTCTCGAAAACTGTCTGATCAGTTTTGAGATTATTGTTTCAAAATATTCCCCTTATGTACCTTTATGATGTCTATAAGTTTTGTTGCCCTTGA
This sequence comes from Terebella lapidaria, assembly GCA_949152475.1. Taxonomy (NCBI): domain Eukaryota; kingdom Metazoa; phylum Annelida; class Polychaeta; order Terebellida; family Terebellidae; genus Terebella; species Terebella lapidaria. The sequence continues at coordinate 20,885,740 of OX424569.1, forward strand.
ATCGCCGGTCTCCGTGTGGCGGCCATTTTGAATATTTGACGGGTCGGCGAAAAAAATTTTTTTTGGTCCCAAATCGCGTTACTATCCATTTTGGGTCATTTCTAGAGAAAAAAAAATTTTCACCCTTTGAAAAAAATTTTGGACTTAGAAAATTTTCGGCACTTTTTTCCTTCATAATGAGAGCTGCCGGGACTGTACTCATAGAACGCTTGAAGATAGAGCTTGGATATTGGCACTTTCAAATGGAAAGTCATATATGGCGACTTGTGTGGTGACCTTGAATTTGACCTTGGATGACCTTGAAAGGTCAAAACAGCCATTCTTGGGTCGAGAAATGCTCAAATTTGCACCTGGACTGTCTTTTCTCGAAAACTGTCTGATCAGTTTTGAGATTATTGTTTCAAAATATTCCCCTTATGTACCTTTATGATGTATATAAGTTTTGTTGCCCTTGAATCGCCGGTCTCCGTGTGGCGGCCATTTTGAATTTTTGACGGGTCGGCGAAAAAAATTTTTTTTGGTCCCAAATCGCATTACTATCCATTTTGTTTCAAAATATTCCACTTATGTACCTTTATGATGTCTATAAGTTTTGTTGCCCTTGAATCGCCGGTCTCCGTGTGGCGGCCATTTTGAATTTTTGACGGGTCGGCGAAAAAAATTTTTTTTGGTCCCAAATCGCATTACTATCCATTTTGGGTCATTTCTAGACAAAAAAAAATTTTCACCCTTTGAAAAAATTTTGGACTTAGAAAATTTTCGGCACTTTTTTCCTTCATAATGAGAGCTGCCGGGACTGTACTCATAGAACGCTTGAAGATAGAGCTTAGATATTGGCACTTTCTAATGGAAAGTCATATATGGCGACTTGTGTGGTGACCTTGAATTTGACCTTGGATGACCTTGAAAGGTCAAAACAGCCATTCTTGGGTCGAGAAATGCTCAAATTTGCACCTGGACTGTCTTTTCTCGAAAACTGTCTGATCAGTTTTGAGATTATTGTTTCAAAATATTCCCCTTATGTACCTTTATGATGTCTATAAGTTTTGTTGCCCTTGAATCGCCGGTCTCCGTGTGGCGGCCATTTTGAATTTTTGACGGGTCGGAATTTTTTTTTGGTCCCAAATCGCATTACTATCCATTTTGGGTCATTTCTAGACAAAAAAAAATTTTCACCCTTTGAAAAAAATTTTTGACTTAGAAAATTTTCGGCACTTTTTTCCTTCATAATGAGAGCTGCCGGGACTGTACTCATAGAACGCTTGAAGATAGAGCTTAGATATTGGCACTTTCAAATGGAAAGTCATATATGGCGACTTGTGTGGTGACCTTGAATTTGACCTTGGATGACCTTGAAAGGTCAAAACAGCCATTCTTGGGTCGAGAAATGCTCAAATTTGCACCTGGACTGACTTTTCTCGAAAACTGTCTGATCAGTTTTGAGACTATTGTTTCAAAATATTCCCCTTATGTACCTTTATGATGTCTATAAGTTTTGTTGCCCTTGAATCGCCGGTCTCCGTGTGGCGTCCATTTTGAATTTTTGACGGGTCATCGAAAAAAGTTTCGTTTGCCCCAAATCGCGTTACTATTCATTTTGGGTCATTTCTAGACAAAAAAAAATTTTCACCCTTTGAAAAAAGTTTTGGACTTAAAAAATATTCGGCACTTTTTTCCCTCATAATGGGAGCTGCCAGGACTGTACTCATAGTACGCTTGAAGATAGAGCTTAGATATTGGCACTTTCAAATAGGAAGTCATATATAGCGATTGGGGAGGGGACCTTGAATTTGACCTTTGATGACCTTGAAAGGTCTCTACAGATGCCTCTACAGATGAAATGCATGTAGATAGAGCTTCAGTTTGCATTATGAACATATAGGAAGTCATATATGGAACAACTAATGATGACCTTGATTTTGACCTTGGATGACCTTGAGTGCTAAATGTCTGACTTGAAATCTTGAAAGTGGCCTCTGAAGCATAAACTTTTGCACATACAGGTTAGGATTGTGTATAAGCCTGTAAAAAAGTCATGTATAAATGGCACATTTTTTTTTCCACATTTTTTTAACTTGACCTTAAAGACCTTGAAGGGCGAATTTCAAAATCTGAAATTGGCCTCTACACACGAAATACTTGTTGATAAAACTTATATGTTTGTATTATGAACATGTATACGAAGTCATATGCAGCATACCTGATGGTGACATTGAGATTCACAAAGATGACCTTGATTGGTAAATCTCAAAATCATATGTCACCTACAATGCTTGAAACCAAAATTGTCCGGTAACCTATCTTAGCCCTTGGGCTAATTTTTCCTATTGCCATTATTGAAGGTATTCAAAGGAGCATTCTGTACCAAACTGGTGCATCGTTTTGTTGCCCCATCTGGAATATTGCAGACGGTAAGTTTAATGTACATATATGATGTTTTATTGTAGTAGACACTGCCTGCTTAGCTAGATATTTTCCCAGTTATGGTTATCATGGTTATATCATCCCATGGCTTCAATCGATAAATCCTGTAGTGTGTGTGGCGACTTCAATTAGTCCATAGCATCATAATGTCAGCCACAAGTAATGCTTTGCATTCATAATTTGAGCATTGTTCCTCTTGTACATTGTATTCGATATAGTTAGTCTTCATTAAATTCATCAGAGCACATTTACAATTAAGTGGGCAATCCTGTTTCTCTATGATCACTGTAGATACGCAGTGGCATGGTAAAATAATTTTGAACGGGCTTGGTGATCAATTTCGAACGGTTGGTGATCAATTTCGAACAGTTAGTGATCAATTTCGAACGGTCAGCACACTGAAACAGGGTGAAAAGTGAGTAAATGGTGAAGTAATTTCAGATTTATAGACATAACCTTTCAATTTCGGCACGAAGAAATGATCGTATGTCATTTGTAAGCAGTTGAGGGCTTCCAGGTAGACGTGGAAATACAAGTTATCTTGTATTTCCTGATGATTCCAGTTTGTTGACAATTTTGCGTAATATATAGACCAATTTTACTATCGTATATTGATGATTTTCAAAGCACATATGACCCACAACCTATATCTAAAAGTTGAAGTATGGAGATCAAAGGATAAAGATGCTAACACCGTGATAAGAATAATATTGATAAGCGATCAATTTCGAATGGGCGGTGTTGATTTTGAACGGTTATTTTTCATTGGCGATCAATTTCGAACGTTCAAAAAATATTCTATTCATCCTGTATAATGTTTTCTATGGGTTCCTATCGGCGTCATTATGGCCAATTTTTTGTGCTACCACTGTAAGATTCCTTATGATGACATAAAACACGCGGAAATGAGAATTAGCATAATTGTGCAAAGATAATAAAGGCTATAAGCCTTACACTACAAACGTATGGCAAAGGATATGCCAAGCGATATTTGCACGTTCGAAGAGGGTTGACTGGTATTCAGGAAAAACACTTAAGACACATGAAGCCCCTTGAGAAAAATTTCTGAACAAAGGTATTTGTCAACCCCGAGAAAAGTCAGATGTGTCTAAGAGACTGGTGGTTGAAGGTGTACCACTGCCAATGGATGAAGATGGTGATGACTATAGTACGACTTTGTGGGATCAGATGTGACATCATCGCCCATTCAAAGATATTTTATACTGGTTGAAGGCGGAATTTTTAACAGTTTAATGTTCATTAGATATATTGTCACATTCATCGATAGAGCCTTCATATATATATTATCAGTGTTTATATGAAGGACCGAAATGTGCTGGCCCGCCACGCCGAGATACCATACAACCTAGCCTATGTAACTTTTCGGCATGTTGACCTGTATGAACACAATATTATTCATGCATATACAGCTACATTTTACTACTACGGGATAGTGATTCAATGCTTGCAGATACCGATTATGATAATGCTTTATTCACATAGGTCAACGGGCCCGTATGCGTAGAAACATACAATATACCGTGGTTTGAGACAAATAAAATACAGCGTACATCACATGTAATGCTATTTATTAAGGCATTTCGGCATAAATGCCTTTATGGTTCTAGCAGATTTTTTTTTTTTTTCTTCTTCCGCCACTTTTGGTTTCCGGACGATAACTTTAGATTGCCTTGACGGATCCTCGTCAAATTTTCACCACAAGTCAGAAATGATATGTGGAAGAACCCTATTCTTTTTGAGCCGGATCCGAGGTCCGTGAGGTCCGTGAGGATGAAATCAAGGCTAATTTTGAGACTTGGTTTCCGGACGATAACTGGAAAAATATTTACGCAATAGTTGCAGAACTCTGCATGGAGGTTCATATGCCACCAGGGAAGAACCCTATTGATTTTGGGATCGATCTGTCAAACGACCTTTGACCTAGAGGTCGAAATAATTTTTTGCTGATTCATCCTTGAGGCTTCCTGCATATCTCAGAAACCGTGCATCGTAGAGCGAAACGGACGTTATTTTCGGACTCGTCGCCTTAGACAAACATCTCTAGGGTGTATTATTGTATCCCCCGAACAAAGTTCGGCGGATACTATGGATTTGGCTTCGTCGTCCGCGTCCGCAGAGATTTTCTTGTGAACGCGCTACAGGCCGCAATTCTCACCCGATCACCATTATTTTTTGCAGGCACATATATAATGGTAAGATCCCGACACCAATCGATTTTGGTTGCCGTGGCAACTGAATTGGTCGTTTGGGGACACATTTTGCATTGAAAACAGCCTGTTTGAGACACATGGCTTGTGAACGCGCTACAGGCCGCAATTCTCACCCGATCACCATTATTTTTTGCAGGCACATATATTATGGTAAGATCCCGACACCAATCGATTTTGGTTGCCGTGGCAACTGAATTGGTCGTTTGGGGACACATTTTGCATTGAAAACAGCCTGTTTGAGACACATGGCTTGTGAACGCTCTACAGATGGCAATTTTTGACGATACTCGATAATATTTGGAAGTGTTGTTGGGAAGGGCTGTCACACGAAACCAATCGTTTTTTAGAATGATCATGTAAATATTAATATGTTAACAGCCTAACTTATTACAGAATTTTGAAATATCCATTTTGACATGTACGATCATTCCAATAGCCTGTACAATGGAAGGTAATGACACTGGTTTCTTGTTCAGAATGGAGAACTGAAATTTTCAGTGAAAACAGAACAATATTACTGAATAAGTTAACATTAGTTTTACTAGTTAAGTCTATTATTGTCCACAATAAAAATAGTTAAGACGAGAAACGTTTATTATTAGGCTCAACAAGGTAAAGGTTTTGTTCAGTACAGATTTCATGGGTGTAACTGAATAAGTTAACATTATTTGTATCCCCCGAACAAAGTTCGGCGGATACTATGGATTTGGCTTCGTCGTCCGTGTCCGCGTCCGCGTCCGCAGAGATTTTCTTGTGAACGCGCTACAGGCCGCAATTCTCACCCGATCACCATTATTTTTTGCAGGCACATATATAATGGTAAGATCCCGACACCAATCGATTTTGGTTGCCGTGGCAACTGAATTGGTCGTTTGGGGACACATTTTGCATTGAAAACAGCCTGTTTGAGACACATGGCTTGTGAACGCTCTACAGATGGCAATTTTTGACGAATCTCGATAATATTTGGAAGTGTTGTTGGGAAGGGCTGTCACACGAAACCAATCGTTTTTTAGAATGATCATGTAAATATTAATATGTTAACAGCCTAACTTATTACAGAATTTTGAAATATCCATTTTGACATGTACGATCATTCCAATAGCCTGTACAATGGAAGGTAATGACACTGGTTTCTTGTTCAGAATGGAGAACTGAAATTTTCAGTGAAAACAGAACAATATTACTGAATAAGTTAACATTAGTTTTACTAGTTAAGTCTATTATTGTCCACAATAAAAATAGTTAAGACGAGAAACGTTTATTATTAGGCTCAACAAGGTAAAGGTTTTGTTCAGTACAGATTTCATGGGTGTAACTGAATAAGTTAACATTATTTGTATCCCCCGAACAAAGTTCGGCGGATACTATGGATTTGGCTTCGTCGTCCGTGTCCGCGTCCGCGTCCGCAGAGATTTTCTTGTGAACGCGCTACAGGCCGCAATTCTCACCCGATCACCATTATTTTTTGCAGGCACATATATAATGGTAAGATCCCGACACCAATCGATTTTGGTTGCCGTGGCAACTGAATTGGTCGTTTGGGGACACATTTTGCATTGAAAACAGCCTGTTTGAGACACATGGCTTGTGAACGCTCTACAGATGGCAATTTTTGACGAATCTCGATAATATTTGGAAGTGTTGTTGGGAAGGGCTGTCACACGGAACCAATCGTTTTTTAGAATGATCATGTAAATATTAATATGTTAACAGCCTAACTTATTACAGAATTTTGAAATATCCATTTTGACATGTACGATCATTCCAATAGCCTGTACAATGGAAGGTAATGACACTGGTTTCTTGTTCAGAATGGAGAACTGAAGTTTTCAGTGAAAACAGGACAATATTACTGAATAAGTTAACATTAGTTTTACTAGTTAAGTCTATTATTGTCCACAATAAAAATAGTTAAGACGAGAAACGTTTATTATTAGGCTCAACAAGGTAAAGGTTTTGTTCAGTACAGATTTCATGGGTGTAACTGAATAAGTTAACATTATTTGTATCCCCCGAACAAAGTTTGGCGGATACTATGGATTTGGCTTCGTCGTCCGTGTCCGCGTCCGTGTCCGCGTCCGCAGAGATTTTCTTGTGAATTTTCTTGTAAAATGTTTGGCACAAATTATGAGTTAAAATATAACTTATGGTGAAAAATTCGATCTGGCTCCAATTTCGTCATCTTGAAATGCAGTTTTGGTCAACTTTTACTTTGAATTTCAACTTGAAAGCATGTTTGGCACATATTATGAGTCGAAATATAACTTATGGTGAAAAGTTCAATCTGGCTCCATTTTTGTCATCTTGAAATGCAGTTTTGGTCAATTTTTAGTTTGAATTTCAACTTGAAACCAAGTTTGGCACATATTATGAGTTAAAATATAACTTATGATGAAAAGTTCGATCTGGCTCCAATTTCTTCATCTTGAAATGCAGTTTTTTTCAACTTGAAACCAAGTTTGGCACATATTATGAGTTAAAATATAACTTATGACGAAAAGTTCTATCTGGCTCCAATTTCGTCATCTTGAAATGCAGTTTCGGTCAACTTTTACATTGAATTTCAACTTAATACCAAGTTTGGCACATATTATGAGTTGAAATATAACTCATGGCGAAAAGTTTGATCTGGCTCCAAATTCGTCATCTTGAAATGCAGTTTTGGTCAACTTTTAGTTTGAATTCCAACTTGAAATCAAGTTGGGCAGGTATTATGAGTTAAAATATAACTCATGACGAAAAGTTTGATCTGGCTCCATTTTTGTCATCTTGAAATGCAGTTTTGATTAACTTTTACTTTGAATTTAAATTTGAAACCATGTTTGGCACATACATGTATTATGAGTCGAAATATAACTTATGGTGAGAAGTTCAATCTGGCTCCAATTTTGTCATCTTGAAATGCATTTTTGGTCAAATTTTACTTTGAATTTCAACTTGGAACCAAGTTTGTAAAATATTCAGAGTTGAAATAAAAATAGGTGAAAAGATTGATCTATCTGTATTTTCGTTATTTTATCAAACATGTCGAATGGAAATTCATATAAAGAGATTTCAGTGGTGATTTTGAATTCGACCTTCAATAACCTCGGAAAATCAGTGCAACAATTTGGTGGTTAAAAGAAAACAGTTGTGACTTGAGATTTAACATTTCTCTGGTAATCTTTTTTAGCCCTTGCTCTAGTTTTTCACACTTGACAGTGATATATTTGGGGCAACAGAGATGATAGGGCTACGGGGGATACACCCAAGCGGTCGTAGGCGACCGGAAGCGTCTAGTTTTTTTTGATCCAGCTCCGAGGTCCGTGAGGTCCTTGAGGATGAAATCGAGGCTGATCTTGAAACTTGGTTTCCGGACGATAACTCGAAAAATATTCAGGCAATAGTTGCAGAATTTTGCACGGAGGTTTATATATCAACAGGGAGGATCCCTATTGATTGTGGGATCGATACGTCAAACGACCTTTGACCTAGAGGTCGAAATAATTTTTTGCTGAGTCATCCTTGAGGCATCCTGCATATCTCGGAAACGGTGCGTCGTAGAGTGAAACGGACGTTATTTTCGGACTCGTCGCAATAAAAACATACATGTCTAAGGTGTATTATGGATGAACTTTGACCTTGACCCAAAATTTTTTTGCCGAGTCGTCATTTTTCGTTTTCATCGATATCTCGGAAACGGTCCGTCGTAGAGTGAAACGGACGTTATTTTCGGACTCGTCGCCCTAGACTAACATGTCTAAGGGGGTATTATTGATGAACTTTGTCCTTGACCCGAAATTTTTTTGCTGAGTTGGCATTTTTCTTTTTCGTCGATATCTCGGAAACGGTGCGTCGTAGAGCGAAACGGACGTTATTTTCGGACTCGTCGCCCTAGACCAACATGTCTAAGGGGTATTATGGATGAACTTTGACCTTGACCCAAAATTTTTTTGCCGAGTCGGCATTTTTCGTTTTCGTCGATATCTCGGGAACGGTGCGTCGTAGAGCGAAACGGACGTTATTTTCGGACTCGTCGCCCTAGACAAATATGTCTAAGGGGTATTATGGATGAACATCGACCTTGACCCGAAATTTTTTTTGCCGAGTCGGCATTTTTCGTTTTCGTCGATATCTCGGAAACGGTGCTTCGTAGAGCGAAACGGACGTTATTTTCGGACTCGTCACCCTAGACAAACATGTCTTAAGGGTATTATGAATGAACTTTGACCTTGACACGAAATTTTTTTGCCGAGTCGGCATTTTTCGTTTTCGTCGATATCTCGGAAACGGTGCTTCGTAGAGCGAAACGGAAGTTATTTTCGGACTCGTCGCCCTAGACAAACATGTCTTAAGGGTATTATGGATGAACTTTGACCTTGACACGAATTTTTTTTGCCGAGTCGGCATTTTTCGTTTTCGTCGATATCTCGGAAACGGTGTGTCGTAGAGCGAAACGGACGTTATTTTCGGACTCGTCGCCCTAGACAAACATGTCTAAACGGTATTATGGATGAACTTTGACCTTGACCCGGTGTGTCGTAGAGCGAAACGGACGTTATTTTCGGACTCGTCGCTCTAGACAAACATGTCTAAGGGGTATTATGGATGAACTTTGACCTTGACTCGGCCTTTCTCGTTTTCATCGATATCTCGGGAACGGTGTGTCGTAGAGCGAAACGGACGTTATTTTCGGACTCGTCGCTCTAGACAACATTTATCTTATATGTATTATGGATGAACTTTGACCTTGACTAAAAATTTTGACACGAATTTTTTTGCCGAGTCGGCATTTTTCGTTTTCATCGATATCTTGGAAACGGTGTGTCGTAGAGCGAAACGGACGTTATTTTCGGACTCGTCGCCCTAGACAAACATGTCTAAGGGGTATTATGGATGAACTTTGACCTTGACTCGGCATTTCTCGTTTTCGTCGATATCTCGGGAACGGTGTGTCGTAGAGCGAAACGGACGTTATTTTCGGACTCGTCGCTCTAGACAACATTTATCTTATATTTATTATGGATGAACTTTGACCTTGACTAAAAATTTTTTTTCCGAGTTAGCATTTTTTGTTTTCGGTAATATCTCGGAAACGGTGAGTCGTAGAGCGAAACGGACTTTTTTTTCGGACTCGTCGCCCTAGACAAACATGTCTAAGGGGTATTATTTTAACGGTAAATTTTTTTGCGGAGTCGACATTTTTCATTTTCGTCGATATCTAGTATATATTATAAATTAATCATCACACCGAAATGGCTCCAAGGCATCTTTAGGCCTTGACGTCTAGTCACGAGTAAATTCAGCGTTGTATATAAAGGCAGCTAAACTTCTGATACATTCATCTTTCTTGTGTGCCATAATAAATTGAAAGCATGCTACTGTGCTACAGTTTGGTACAATGAATTTGTTTAGGTATTTCTGACTTGAATTATTACATGGGCAAATTAGGACAAAATGACATTCATCTTCTATTAAATTGATATTATTTACTGATTTACAATACTGGCAAAAGCCTGCATCTTGTTTTGTTTTGTTGTGCCTGTTCTTCTCTATACCAAGTTTATGATCGAAATCATCGAAATCTGGCCACAGATATTATGTGTTTCCAATATACAAATTAATGAACAAATACTTTTCTAGAGTCAGTTCTGTTTTGTGATTTCAGTAGTAGTTTAACTTTGTATTTACAGACAATTTTGAATACCAATTTTGTTGTGCAAATTCTGTTACCCTCTGCCGAAATGTATTTCGGGGGAGAGGGGAGGTAAATGCCCAACATATATACATTTAATCAATTTTACAGTGTCATGTACAGTGTATGTATATAGTCCTTTCAATGCTAAGCACCAAATAGATTTTGGCTTGTCATAGGCTTATCTGAGAGATAGAAAGTAATGAAAAGTAATAATGACTAACCTACTAATATTTGTAACTCCCAACCCCCCACCCAAGAAACAGAAATCAAAAGAAATCACAACACATACACAATTTTCACGGTGAAATAGCTCAGCAGAGCTATTAACAAACCGTTCGAAATTACTCGCATGACCGTTCGAAATTATCCGCCTGTCATTTATGAGCGTTCGAAATTGACCACATTTAAATTTTCTATTCTACTTGATTCGGACTCGTTTTGAGGAATATGCATCAATCAAATAGCATAACGTGATTCACTTTAGCTATGTCTAGGCACACGTTCAATTTAACTGACTCATCAAACGTTTGCACACACTAATAACGATATTACATTTTAATGACATGTATACTGCTTCTCGCCATTCAAAAATAAATAATAAATAATCATCATAAAAACTCACGGTGTGCTTCAAAGGCATTCCACAGGTCAATGAAGTTTCACCGAGGTGGTAAATATAAATATTTGTGACATAAACATCAGACAAATATACTTTTCACCTACCTTAATGTGTGGACCGTTCAAAATAGATCGCCAACCGTTCGAAATTGACCATCGACCGTTCGAAATTGATCACCAAGCCCGTTCGAAATTATTTTACCGCGCCACCGCTTGTCTACAGTGATGATAATCAATGACAATGATGAGTTAATCAGTGGCACAAAATGATAAATACAGATAAAATGAAAATCTTGTGTGTAATAAAGAACACTCTTCTATCATAACCAATTGTCATTCCGGATCTTGAGTATGGGAAATTAGTTGGTAAATAAATTGCCCACGTTATTGTGTATCCTAGCCCATTCATCATAACTCAATAGATGTATCAATAATGTTGTTTTGTATCACCATATGCTCAGAACATTGAGGTTCCTGTAATAATAATAATAATAATAATAATAATAATAATAATAATAATAATAATACTTTATTTCTTTTATAGGGCATTACAACACACAATGCATTCTCAGTGCGCTGTACAAGAACAATATACAATACATACACATTGTAAAAGGATGTGAAAGGTTAGAAAGTTTAAAAGCGACATGCTAAAACATGAACATCTAATGACTAGAGTAATTGACTAGAAATGAAATTTTGTTTTAAACAGAAATGTCTTTAGTTTCGTTTTAAAAGTGTCCAAGTTAGTGAAAGTCCTGACATCAATCGGTAGTGTATTCCAGACTTGTGGGGCAGCACTGCTGAAGGACTTGGCACCGTAGGTCGACGTTCTAACACTGGGCGTGGCCAAGAGACGTTGATCTGCAGACCGCAGACTACGTCTAGCTGTGTGGAGGCAGACAGGTTCTTCAAGTTATGACGGACCGAGTCCATGCAACACTTTGAAAGTGATCAAGGCAACTTTAAAGTCGACGCGTTCCTTAATTGGCAACCAGTGTAACTTGTACAAGAGTTGTGTAATATGTGGCTTTTTCTTTGCCAGAGCCACCACTCTGGCTGCCGAGTTTTGTATTCACTGCAGACGAGCTTTTTCATAGTCAGGAAGTCCGTAAAGCAGACTATTACAGTAGTTGAGTCTACTTGACACGAAAGCATGTACAAGTTCCTCGGTTGTTTTGATGTCGAGGAATTTTCGTATGGCACTGACCTGGCGGGACATCGACAGAGACGTATCCAAATAGACCCCAAGGTTCTTCTCCGTCTTTGAAGGGGTGATGGAGGTGTCGCCGACAGTTATCCCAGGGAAAGGTAGACTGAGATTGTACTTGGAGGAAAACTGAATGAGTTCTGTCTTAGCATCATTCAACTTCAGCTTGTTTACCAGCATCCAGTTCTTGATGTCCGTTACGCACCTCTCCAGAGCCAGGGTTGTGCTTGAACATGTGTCCTTGTTGAGTGTCATGTATAGCTGGGAGTCATCAGCGTATAACATGTTTGAGACACCGTGATCCTTCATAATCTGGCTTAAGGGCGACATATAAAGGGAGAAAAGCACCGGGCCGAGGGCAGAGCCCTGTGGTACTCCATATTCTAATATCCTGGGGGTCGAGTTTTGAGCCTTTATTGATACACACTGAGATCGCCCGGTGATATAGTCTGTGATCCAAGTAAGAGCAGTATCTTTCAGTCCAAAGTTGTACTGCAATCGATTCAGAAGTATTGTGTGGTCTATGGTGTCGAAAGCGGCACTCAGATCGAGGAGGACGAGTGCCACATCCTTTCGTGCATCCAGGGCGAGAAGCAAATCGTTCTTTACTCGAAGTAAGGCGGTCTCAGTCGAATGGAACTTTCGGTACGCACTTCGCATCTCATCGTATAGTGAATGACGATGCAGGTGAGCATGCAGTTGCTTAGCCACAACTCGCTCCAAAAGTTTTGACAGGAATGTCAGATATGAGATGGGCCTGTAATTTTGTAGGCATTCTTTGTCTAGAGTTGATTTTTATCAGCAGAGTTGTGATCAGCGCCTGTTTGAAAATTTCAGGTACAGTTCCAGTTTTCATGGCCATGTTGACGATCTGAGTCATAATGGGGAGTACCGCTAGTATCACAGTTTTCAGGAGGCGAGTGAGTACTGGGTCCATGCCACAAGATTTACTGGGACTTTCAGTGATGATTTCTCCCAGCTCTGTTTCAGTGACGGGTTGAAATACTGTGAGAATCAGGAGTGAGAAACAGGAGTGGGAGAATCAGATGCATACTGATCGACGAATGCGTCCAGGTCGTCTCTGATTATCTTCATTTTTTTATGGAAGTAATCACTGAAAGATTCTGCCAGTTGTTTTCCATCCGTGTGTGAATGGAGTATCATTGTCTTTCAGTAACACTGAACAGCGTTTTAGTGTCGCAGTTTGATGTCTTGGTGCGATGGAATGTTTTTTTCGCATTCATGATCAATCTCATGTACCCCTAAAACTTCTAATAAACGCCCGGGCGTCTATTGATTTCAGTTACACTCTAGACCCGGCGTCTATTAGTGGTGTTTCAGTTTTAACGTCTAAAGATACGTGTATCATATGCGATATCGCCGAACCGAAAAGTACGTAAAAGGCTCGCATATGGCAGGGGGCCGTATCAAAAATATCGCATCCAAAGCGCGCATTATAATGTTTGTAATTAGTGCAAAAAAACAAGAACATATTGTACAACACGCACACCTGTCATGGTCCGATGAGTCCTAGTGTGTTGGTCCAGTGTCTCGTCTGTCGGCGTATCATCGATGGTGCATGTTTGAATACAAATGAATGTGTGTGCAAATAAAATATGTTTTCGATTCCATAACGGCCCGTTCATTTTTTTTGTAGCATGGCCATATCTCTTTATGTTCATAGGTATACGAACACATATAGGATTGCCATTTAACTCCATTATAACGTTTTATGAGAGAAATCACTTTCAAAATGTTTCAATTTTCATAAAATTTCAGTATGTTGAAGCAATATATATAACTTACAAAATATTAAAAAATCAGCACATGTTGTTGGAATAGATCAAACGCTACAAGCATTTGACTGTTAGCTGCTGACACCTGGCGAATTCCTCAGAAAGCAAACTCCCAGAAAGGGCCGGTTTGTTTATATGTATTCATGCGCACAGTAACAGCTCCAATCAACATGAAAATTCACATGTACATAGAGGAATACCCATAATACCACTATACAACCCAAAACAGAGACATTTTAAAGTGATACATGTGCATTTGGAGGAGAAACTGGGAGTTTTTAAATAATATAGTACTTTGATGCCTCATTTTGACCATATAAGGAAATCAATACAGGTCCATAACCTAAATAATGGCAATTTTCTTCACATTTTACAATTATAACTAACACCCCACATACAGAGGTGATAATCCCCAATTATTGAGCTCTTATGTGAAAAGGGAAGACTTGTAGAGAAGAAATAAAACAGTGATTTTTGCACTTAAGAAAGGAAATATTTTGAACAAAAAAGTGAGATTTTCTTTGGAAATTTTGATTTGACGCCCGATCAAACATGCTCAAGGACAATTTGGGGTTTGTTTCAGATAAATGTATTATTCACCCATATATTACCATCAGTTTGATTCCCCTTGGACTAAATATGTCAAAATTTTAAAAGAGTTGGTAGTCCTACCCCGCTGCTTAGCACCAAACACTTTCTACCATACTGCTGTCTACACCAATAGTATTCAAATGTCGCAAAATGCTACCACCACACTCTCAATATAGTATATTTCTAAATTAAGCAAAAATTCCAAGGTTTTAATCTTGACAAAACACAAAAACGTAGACAATTTGTTGAAAATATGGTTTCTGTAAGCAAGAGATCACCGACATTAGGTCACATAGGTGCCTTGTACAGGGGACTAATTTATGTGCTGTATGAAATTTATTTATAAAACACATTTATATGATGGACTGCAATCGATCAAACGGCAAGAGACACATATGGGGTCAAAAATGTGGTTCTACGGCAATATCGAAAAAAAAATATGGTAAAAAAATCGGAAAAATGCGTACTTGACCAGATATGGTGCCAAAATTGCAATTAATATACCAAATGCATTCTGCAATGCCTAACCTAGCTTAATTATGATCGACTATATAGGTTGTGGTGATGAATTTCAGAGACACCTAGTATTATCCACCGTTCAATTTTTGGTGGCCATTTCGACACCTTTTTCGGTTAGGCTGTGTCTGAGTCCAGTAGTCCTCAGTGAAAGTGTATAATATTTTACAGTGATTTGAAATATTGGTTACTATATGAAAATAAAGAAAATAAAAAGGCACTAACTCCATGTCTTTAGCATTCAAGGGGGGGAGGGGATAAACACCGCCGCTATTAGCATGTAGATATAATCCTACATATGTAATAAAAATCCACGTGAACGAAAACTATGGTTGCAATGGTGAAAAATTCATGAATACCGCACACTATCCACACACAAATTAAAGAAATGCCACAAAACCTGCTAAAAATCTATAATACACAAAATTCCATGTCCTCGGTTTAGTTATACGAACACATATAGGATTGCCATTCAACTCCATTATAACGTTTTATGAGAGAAATCACTTTCAAAATGTTTCAATTTTCATAAACTTTCAGTATGTTGAAGCAATATATATAACTTACAAAATATTAAAAAATCAGCACATGTTGTTGGAATAGATCAAACGCTACAAGCATTTGACTGTTAGCTGCTGACACCTGGCGAATTCCTCAGAAAGCAAACTCCCAGAAAGGGCCGGTTTGTTTATATGTATTCATGCGCACAGTAACAGCTCCAATCAACATGAAAATTTACATGTACATAGAGGAATACCCATAATACCACTATACAAACCAAAACAGAGACATTTTAAAGTGATACATGTGCATTTGGAGGAGAAACTGGGAGTTTTTAAATAATATAGTACTTTGATGCCTCATTTTGACCATATAAGGAAATCAATACAGGTCCATAACCTAAATAATGGCAATTTTCTTCACATTTTACAATTATAACACCCCACATACAGAGGTGATAATCCCCAATTATTGAGCTCTTATGTGAAAAGGGAAGACTTGTAGAGAAGAAATAAAACAGTGATTTTTGCACTTAAGAAAGGAAATATTTTGAACAAAAAAGTGAGATTTTCTTTGGAAATTTTGATTTGACGCCCGATCAAACATGCTCAAGGACAATTTGGGGTTTGTTTCAGATAAATGTATTATTCACCCATATATTACCATCAGTTTGATTCCCCTTGGACTAAATATGTCAAAATTTTAAAAGAGTTGGTAGTCCTACCCCGCTGCTTAGCACCAAACACTTTCTACCATACTGCTGTCTACACCAATAGTATTCAAATGTCGCAAAATGCTACCACCACACTCTCAATATAGTATATTTCTAAATTAAGCAAAAATTCCAAGGTTTTAATCTTGACAAAACACAAAAACGTAGACAATTTGTTGAAAATATGGTTTCTGTAAGCCAGAGATCACCGACATTAGGTCACATAGGTGCCTTGTACAGGGGACTAATTTATGTGCTGTATGAAATTTATTTATAAAACACATTTATATGATGGACTGCAATCGATCAAACGGCAAGAGACACATATGGGGTCAAAAATGTGGCTTACATATGGTTTCTGTAAGCCAGAGATCACCGACATTAGGTCACATAGGTGCCTTGTACAGGGGACTAATTTATGTGCTGTATGAAATTTATTTATAAAACACATTTATATGATGGACTGCAATCGATCAAACGGCAAGAGACACATATGGGGTCAAAAATGTGGTTCTACGGCAATATCGAAAAAAAAATATGGTAAAAAAATCGGAAAAATGCGTACTTGACCAGATATGGTGCCAAAATTGCAATTAATATACCAAATGCATTCTGCAATGCCTAACCTAGCTTATTTATGATCGACTATATAGGTTGTGGTGATGAATTTCAGAGACACCTAGTATTATCCACTGATCAATTTTTGGTGGCCATTTCGACACTTTTTTCGGTTAGGCTGTGTCTGAGTCCAGTAGTCCTCAGTGAAAGTGTATAATATTTTACAGTGATTTGAAATATTGGTTACTATATGAAAATAAAGAAAATAAAAAGGCACTAACTCCATGTCTTTAGCATTCAAGGGGGGGGGAGGGGATAAACACCGCCGCTATTAGCATGTAGATATAATCCTACATATGTAATAAAAATCCACGTGAACGAAAACTATGGTTGCAATGGTGAAAAATTCATGAATACCGCACACTATCCACACACAAATTAAAGAAATGCCACAAAACCTGCTAAAAATCTATAATACACAAAATTCCATGTCCTCGGTTTAGGTATACGAACACATATAGGATTGCCATTCAACTCCATTATAACGTTTTATGAGAGAAATCACTTTCAAAATGTTTCAATTTTCATAAACTTTCAGTATGTTGAAGCAATATATATAACTTACAAAATATTAAAAAATCAGCACATGTTGTTGGAATAGATCAAACGCTACAAGCATTTGACTGTTAGCTGCTGACACCTGGCGAATTCCTCAGAAAGCAAACTCCCAGAAAGGGCCGGTTTGTTTATATGTATTCATGCGCACAGTAACAGCTCCAATCAACATGAAAATTTACATGTACATAGAGGAATACCCATAATACCACTATACAAACCAAAACAGAGACATTTTAAAGTGATACATGTGCATTTGGAGGAGAAACTGGGAGTTTTTAAATAATATAGTACTTTGATGCCTCATTTTGACCATATAAGGAAATCAATACAGGTCCATAACCTAAATAATGGCAATTTTCTTCACATTTTACAATTATAACACCCCACATACAGAGGTGATAATCCCCAATTATTGAGCTCTTATGTGAAAAGGGAAGACTTGTAGAGAAGAAATAAAACAGTGATTTTTGCACTTAAGAAAGGAAATATTTTGAACAAAAAAGTGAGATTTTCTTTGGAAATTTTGATTTGACGCCCGATCAAACATGCTCAAGGACAATTTGGGGTTTGTTTCAGATAAATGTATTATTCACCCATATATTACCATCAGTTTGATTCCCCTTGGACTAAATATGTCAAAATTTTAAAAGAGTTGGTAGTCCTACCCCGCTGCTTAGCACCAAACACTTTCTACCATACTGCTGTCTACACCAATAGTATTCAAATGTCGCAAAATGCTACCACCACACTCTCAATATAGTATATTTCTAAATTAAGCAAAAATTCCAAGGTTTTAATCTTGACAAAACACAAAAACGTAGACAATTTGTTGAAAATATGGTTTCTGTAAGCCAGAGATCACCGACATTAGGTCACATAGGTGCCTTGTACAGGGGACTAATTTATGTGCTGTATGAAATTTATTTATAAAACACATTTATATGATGGACTGCAATCGATCAAACGGCAAGAGACACATATGGGGTCAAAAATGTGGCTTACATATGGTTTCTGTAAGCCAGAGATCACCGACATTAGGTCACATAGGTGCCTTGTACAGGGGACTAATTTATGTGCTGTATGAAATTTATTTATAAAACACATTTATATGATGGACTGCAATCGATCAAACGGCAAGAGACACATATGGGGTCAAAAATGTGGTTCTACGGCAATATCGAAAAAAAAATATGGTAAAAAAATCGGAAAAATGCGTACTTGACCAGATATGGTGCCAAAATTGCAATTAATATACCAAATGCATTCTGCAATGCCTAACCTAGCTTATTTATGATCGACTATATAGGTTGTGGTGATGAATTTCAGAGACACCTAGTATTATCCACTGATCAATTTTTGGTGGCCATTTCGACACTTTTTTCGGTTAGGCTGTGTCTGAGTCCAGTAGTCCTCAGTGAAAGTGTATAATATTTTACAGTGATTTGAAATATTGGTTACTATATGAAAATAAAGAAAATAAAAAGGCACTAACTCCATGTCTTTAGCATTCAAGGGGGGGGGAGGGGATAAACACCGCCGCTATTAGCATGTAGATATAATCCTACATATGTAATAAAAATCCACGTGAACGAAAACTATGGTTGCAATGGTGAACAATTCATGAATACCGCACACTATCCACACACAAATTAAAGAAATGCCACAAAACCTGCTAAAAATCTATAATACACAAAATTCCATGTCCTCGGTTTAGGTATACGAACACATATAGGATTGCCATTCAACTCCATTATAACGTTTTATGAGAGAAATCACTTTCAAAATGTTTCAATTTTCATAAACTTTCAGTATGTTGAAGCAATATATATAACTTACAAAATATTAAAAAATCAGCACATGTTGTTGGAATAGATCAAACGCTACAAGCATTTGACTGTTAGCTGCTGACACCTGGCGAATTCCTCAGAAAGCAAACTCCCAGAAAGGGCCGGTTTGTTTATATGTATTCATGCGCACAGTAACAGCTCCAATCAACATGAAAATTCACATGTACATAGAGGAATACCCATAATACCACTATACAAACCAAAACAGAGACATTTTAAAGTGATACATGTGCATTTGGAGGAGAAACTGGGAGTTTTTAAATAATATAGTACTTTGATGCCTCATTTTGACCATATAAGGAAATCAATACAGGTCCATAACCATATCTTCAAATGAGAGGCGTTCCGCCCCTCAGACTGAAGGTGTGAATAGCTACAAGTACAAGTACGAGTACAAGTGAGTGGATGCGGAAACTCTTTAATATCTGGTGTAGAAACAAGTAATATCAAATGAATACATGAAATTCGAATTGGAGATAAGTACATGAAATTCAAAATCACGACAATTGAAGTCGTCACCAATGTTGTTAAGCATAACGTACTGGACATAGTATATATATAACACGCCTGATATTTGGTATAGAGTTATCACTAGAGACAGATAGCAAGTGCAAGTATGTAGAAGTAGTCCTTGCTACATGTAGAAGGTCGTTTCTCTGACTGCTTGTCTTGTGAGCCAGGGGGTGTGATATCCTTGCGCTTCGTGGCACGCGAGCGCGGGGTGGACGTCTCGTGGATAGCAGCTGTGTTTTTCTGTGGGCGCCGTGGACGTGGGGTTTCTTTATGCACGGCCGCTGAAGTGATGGCTTGATCCACCTGATGGATGAGCTAGAGCAAGATATACAACTTAAAAAAAAAAAAATCAGCACATGTTTTAGGAATAGATCAAGCGCTATAGGCATTCGACCGTGAGCTGCTGACACCTGGCGAATGCCTCGGGAAGCAAATTCCCAAAAAGGACCGGTTTGTTCATATGTATTCATGCGCACAGTAACAGCTCCAATCAACATGAAAACTCACATGTACAGAGAAAAATGTCTCTATTACAACAATACAACCTAAAACAGAGATATTTTAAAGCAATACCTGTGCATTTCGAGGAGGAACTGGGAGTTTTTAAATAATATGGTACTTTGATGCTCAAATCTGACGATATAAGGAAGTTGTATGTGATAAGTAACCTAAATTGATATCAAAATCACATCAATTTGCTCAAAACTTGTATAATTGTTCACAGACATATGTTTGTTGCAAATCCCATATCTTTTCCGATACAACTGGGAAATAAATAAGTTATGAACAGCCAAACAAGAGCACTCTCATAGAGAAAAACTGCTGGAAAATGTCTGAAAAAAGGGTTGGATCACCATAGGACAGGTTTATATACAGAAAGCATGTAATACAGGGTCCTAGTTATGAGTTTCTCATATGCATACATCATCTGACAAGTTAAAGACAACATTTTCATTTTTGTTAAAGGGGAAAAACATGCATATCAGTATATTTTATGTGCATACCCCCCAATTTGAAGCAAAATGAAGAATACACTTGACCAAGAAGTTATACTAAACTGGAGATAAATCAAACTTTGGTAGTACACTGATGACATGTTGTAATATAATCACCAAAATTTCCCAGCTTTTCTCTTGAAGACACTGAAAGAATGGAACTAATACCAACAGTGAGGGTCGGTCATCGGCTCCGTTCTGTCTGCTGAGGGGTCAGCCCCCCTGCAGGAGCCTGTCTGGAAAAGGTCTATTTAAGCACAGGGTTTTGTGTTAGAAATCAGTTATACATTTATATGTTCATGAGCATTGAATGAAAGTCAAATTTGTCTTAGTTTTGAGGAAAAAATCTGTATTCTGTGTGATTAACATAATCAAAGTTGCCAAAAAAAGGCAAAAAGCACCCATTTCCAGTTGGGAAACACAGTTTCAAAAACATTCTGGGAAAATCAGCATGGGAAAGTTGATTCTAAAAATAATGGTAATCTTCCTAGGTATGTGAGGATGACCAGTGAGCAGTATGGTGACCTTGTGATAGCTAAAAGTGATGGGACTCTCAGCCTGGTTGATGTTGATGGAAATCCAGCATCCAGATGTGAAATCCAGATGTGAAGCGGCAATGTGCCAGGACATTCAACCTCTGTTATGAGGCATGTGTTGAAGTCAACAAAATGGTATGCCAACTCACCTATGCCACAGATGCAATGGTGGAGTGCTACAATGACAATCACACACTCTGACGACGTGGGAAATCCTACACATGTGGAGGAAACAAGAAAAGACTATGGAACAAGCCCATTTTGCCGCATGGATACAAACTGTGCATGACAGAAGTTTACAAACAGTATCTGCGACAGTGCATCAGCTACAAACTGGACCGAAAAGCAGTTCTTGCTCAAAGATTCAATACCAACACCCAAAAAGTAGAATCTGTGAATCGCTCAGATATTTCAACTAACCCGAAGTGTGTCACCATGACGCGAAACTTCCCTGGCCGAATTCATGCAGCTGTACACAAGGTGAACAATGGACCTGGAGTGTGACAGCTCTGCTGCTGGAGGGGGTCGGTGCTCCTTTACACAGGTCCTCAAAGATCCACAAGCAGCTGAGGAGTGAAGACAGGCAGGCTCAAAAACAGAAGGACTATGAAAAAACAGTAGTATGTAAACAAAACAGAGTCAAAAATGTTTTGAGAAACTTCTCAACCTATGACAACAAGGTCAAGAGCAGTGGTGTTGTGTGTAAATACAAAAAAGGCATGCATGATAAAAATCTAGACACTGATTACTGTTATTCAAAATTAAAACAAAATATTTACCGTACATCTACCTATAGAATGCAAGGTGGCATATTTGAGCAAGCCAAATTGTTGTTGAGTGTAGAACATGTTATTCTAGACATATTAGTTGCATGATCCTCAGCTGTGAGGTGCTGTACATTTACACATAACTTATTGTTACAGAGACGTGAAATTTCCAAATGTGCGATGTCTTCAAATGAATGAATTTGCTTGTCCAACATATAAATAAACGGATGTAGATGAGTTCTTTGGGAAAGCAACATTAACTGAGAAGTATCCATCAGCTTTAGATGAAGCACCAATATATTTTCTGCATCCTTTATCATTACAAATTTCAGTTTTCAACATATAGTCGGGCATGTACGGGGGGTCCCTTTGCACCTCTCCATGATCCTCCATAACCAACTTTTTTCTCAAGGTTTTTTAATACTAAAAAACATTACATATGTCTCCGGTTGCGCATCCATTGCAAAAATTGGTTTTTGGGGTGTTTTTAGCAGGCATCTTGGATTTATGTTAATTAACAAAACTAACCAAATGAAGCTCTATTTGTTCAAGGATTTATTGGGATTGCAAATCAGTAAAAGTCTCTATCAGAAATATCCAAGCAAGATCCACAATTGAGACCATAGGGGTATCAATGGGGCTATGTTCGAGAGATATCTAAATGAATATGTAGCGTGTACCATGTGTGCAGGTGTACATGCATCAAAAGAAATAGCTTGATTGTATTTATTTTGGTCTAAATGGATTCCCTGTATATGAAAACCTAGGTATAGACCCCAAAATGAACATCCTAGGTTGACTGAGTCCGAAGTTATGGACATTTTAGTGAAAAATTATCTAAATTTGGTGGCCATCTTGGATTTATGGACATATTCATGTTATAAATATTTATTTAACAACTGTTTTCTCATGTCCAAGTATCAGGCCCCTACAATAAGCAGAAAAAGGTAACAAAGATTTTATTTTGTAGACCTATGCAGCCTAAAGTGAAGCAATCTCAAAATTCGAGATTTCGCGGGGCGACCATTTTAAAAAATTGCCCGAAAACCAATTTTTGCAATGGATGCGCAACCGGAGACATATGTAATGTTTTTTAGTATTAAAAAACCTTGAGAAAAAAGTTGGTTTTGGAGGATCATGGGGGGGGGGTGCAAAAAGACCCCCCCCGTACATGCCGGACTAATATATTTCAAACAAAGTTGTGCACAATATTGCTCAAAAATATCCATTTTGCCAGAAGAAGTCACTTTTTGGGATATGTCCAAACGTAAACAACAATTGTTACCATAGAAACCATTTCAAGGCAGCCCATAGCAAAATTTCATTTTTGGTTGAGGTTACCTGACACATATAGAAATGCCATTTAACTCCATTATAAAGTTTTATGAGATATTTCCCTTTCAGAATGTTTCAATCTTCATAAAATTTCAGTATGTTAGAGCAAGTTATACTACTTACAAAATATAAAAAAATAAGCACATGTTTTAGGAATAGATCAAGCGCTATAGGCATTTGACCATGAGCTGCTGACATCTGGCGAATGCCTCGGAAAGCAAATCTCCAGAAAGCGCCGGTTTGTTCATATGTATTCATGCGCACAGTAACAGCTCCAATCAACATGAAAACTCACATGTACAGAGCAAAAATGCCTCTATTACAACAATACAACCTAAAACAGAGATATTTTAAAGCAATACCTGTGCATTTTGAGGCGGAACTGGGAGTTTTTAAATAATATAGTTCTTTGATGCTCAAATCTGACGATATAAGGAAGTTATATGTGATAAGTAACCTAATGTGGTCGGGATTGATAGCCTGTGCCAGCATTACATCTGCGAGCAGGAGGCATGGTTCCTACAGCCGACGGTCAAAGCGTCGTCTGGAGGTGCGAAGGTCCTCGAGAAGATGTCCGAGAGTGTTAGCTCCGGGCCATTCTGTGCTCGGTCGGTTGGCTGTGTCTTTGGGGGAGCAGATGGGATGCCCAGAACAAGCTGCGAGTTGCCTCAACAATTCTCCTATCTTGTGAGTCCATCAGTCTCTGACGGAACTCCGGGCATGTGTCAAACTTCACGTCCAAGATGTCGCGCATGACGTTCACTCGAATGTTGTGCCATTCAGACACTTCCTGTTGGTCTAGTGAGTCACCGAGATTCTTGGCATCAATTGGCTCCGATGCGTCGTAAATCTTGGCTGCAACGTCGGGTCTTTCCATATAAGGTGCAAAGCCTTCTGATACTGGTAGCAGTGTTCTGCTGTGCGGAAGAGTTGGTCATCCCAATCAATCAAGGCTGGGAAGAAATTTGATAGTGGGTTCCTCTCTCCACGGAATATTTCTAGATCTGTAGTGTTAAGGTGGTCCTGACAGGCTATGTTATTTTGCACTGGTCAGTATAATAAAGATGTTTTGAACTTGAACTACAAAAAGTAAATTGCAAATAACAAAGGCAAATTGGTAATTCCAGAAAAGTAAATTCATAAATACAAAAACTAAATTCGGAATTATTTTGTGCAAATTGCTAAATAAAAAGGTAAATTAAAAAAAGGCAAAAAAAAGTCAACTTGGTGGAAATAAGCCACCGTAGGTCACTAGTTTTTGGGACTATCCCCTTGCCGGGAAATACAGTCACGCTCATAGGCCTACATGTACTATGTGTTTCATAAGTGTGAGGTATTGGATTTTTGACAAGTGATTTTTTTTGACAAGCGAAAAAATACAGACTCGTCACAAACCTGATCTATAAGGTTTCGGAACACACATGGCACTCACAAACAAACAAACATGTCACAAACAAACGTAGTCTAATTGCCGCACGCAAATTAGTTATCAAATATATCTGCTATGGGCCATGGCTATAATTGGGTCAAAATAAAGACATACCGGTAGGCAGGGCCGTACCACTGGTTTTTGAAATGGGGGGGGGGGAGGGGGGGAGAGGGGGGGAGTGATCAATCCGGCAGGGGGTTAGGCCCCCAGAAACTCAAGCATCTTATGTGGACTATGGTGCATTTTAGGGGCTGTATGTCCATGTGGGAAATGAGATCATGTGTGAAATATTGACCGCCCAGCAACATCTGCAGGGGCGGATCCAGGATTTTGCAATGGGAGAGGAGCTTCGCAAATATCAGAGACAATGCATATGGACGTGGGGGCTGGGGTTCGCTCAATGCCCCAGAAAATTCGGATAATAGTTTCTCTGTGTGTGTTTTGAGCATATATTGAGACCAAGATTGAGTTATTTATAAGGTGTATATGGCGAAAAAGAATACCGTACATGTTGATGCATTTGAAGACCCTCATTGAGCCGAACAGAACAGTTTTTAGATTTTTAGAGTTTATTTCAAATGTGCACTGTAGCAAATAATTTCATATACATGTAACAATACAATACAATAATACATGGCTGCTGCACATTCATGGAAGCCACGGGAGACAATTGTCTGTAACACGCGAGTGCCGTGACTTCCATACAGATAAATTATAGCATATAATACATATTACACAGACAGGAACAATGACATTAATGACGAATAACTTATATGTAAGTCCCTAGTATAAGTACACGGAGGACATGGCAGATAAGGGATGATGAAGGACCAAGCTCTGGTAAGAATAGTAGTTACAGAGTGATGTTTGGGTTTTTCATTGCAACTAGGTAAAAGTGTAATGTGCTCCGGGGTTAATGCACTGTAAAGAGGTGGTTGAGAAAGCTCCCATCTTGACTAAGTTTAACTTCAAGCTACTGATGCGAGATCATTAAACAGCTGAGATTCAGAGAGTGTATACAACATTTAAAATTCGAAAAAACTACATAGTGGGCATATAAAACAGTGACACATTATACGGCTATAATGTACTAGCAGTTGACACTGGTTAATATGAGCTCAGGAGATGGTTCGAGAATTGTCTTTTGAGGATGGCTTTCGACAAGGACGTCCTTACGGAAGACCGTTAGTGCCAGGTGTGAAAATATATTTAAGTGGCGGCCGCCAGATAATTATGTGGCGGCCGCCAGATAATTATGTGGCGGCCGCCAGATAAATATATTTTCACACCTTTCATTTTCTGGCCTCTACGGGCTTCCGTACGTCCCGATACGTTCATCAAGTGTTAGCCAATAACGAGGGCAGGAATACAGAAAGCTCCTTTTCAGAAAGCTTCGTGGCACGCGAGCGCGGGGTGGACGTCTCGTGGATAGCAGCTGTGTTTTTCTGTGGGCGCCGTGGACGTGGGGTTTCTTTATGCACGGCCGCTGAAGTGATGGCTTGATCCACCTGATGGATGAGCTAGAGCAAGATATACAACTTAAAAAAAAAAAATCAGCACATGTTTTAGGAATAGATCAAGCGCTATAGGCATTCGACCGTGAGCTGCTGACACCTGGCGAATGCCTCGGGAAGCAAATTCCCAAAAAGGGCCGGTTTGTTCATATGTATTCATGCGCACAGTAACAGCTCCAATCAACATGAAAACTCACATATGTGACCTCGCTCCTACTAGCTTGGCTAGTGGGATATCCCTTTAGCTCACTTGGTAGAGCGTCGGTCTCAAAACGCAGAGATCGTGGGTTCAATCCCCGATCTGGGCAACGAATTTTCGGTTGTCACATTTGGCGCTGCGAGCAGGGTAGGTTAGTAGGGTGTAGTTAGGACATGTCCCCGGTGTGTAATGGATGTATTCCAGGGGATTAACAAATAAGGACACCCCACACATCGAGGACGATGTGTCCCACCGCTGCCACCATATGTGACCTCGCTCCTACTAGCTTGGCTAGTGGGATATCCCTTTAGCTCACTTGGTAGAGCGTCGGTCTCAAAACGCAGAGATCGTGGGTTCAATCCCCGATCTGGGCAACGAATTTTCGGTTGTCACACATGTACAGAGTAAAATGTCTCTATTACAACAATACAACCTAAAACAGAGATATTTTAAAGCAATACCTGTGCATTTTGAGGAGGAACTGGGAGTTTTTAAATAATATGGTACTTTGATGCTCAAATCTGACGATATAAGGAAGTTGTATGTGATAAGTAACCTAAATTGATATCAAAATCACATCAATTTGCTCAAAACTTGTATAATTGTTCACAGACATATGTTTGTTGCAAATCCCATATCTTTTCCGATACAACTGGGAAATAAATAAGTTATGAACAGCCAAACAAGAGCACTCTCATAGAGAAAAACTGCTGGAAAATGTCTGAAAAAAGGGTTGGATCACCATAGGACAGGTTTATATACAGAAAGCATGTAATACAGGGTCCTAGTTATGAGTTTCTCATATGCATACATCATCTGACAAGTTAAAGACAACATTTTCATTTTTTGTTAAAGGGGAAAAACATGCATATCAGTATATTTTATGTGCATACCCCCCAATTTGAAGCAAAATGAAGAATACACTTGACCAAGAAGTTATACTAAACTGGAGATAAATCAAACTTTGGTAGTACACTGATGACATGTTGTAATATAATCACCAAAATTTCCCAGCTTTTCTCTTGAAGACACTGAAAGAATGGAACTAATACCAACAGTGAGGGTCGGTCATCGGCTCCGTTCTGTCTGCTGAGGGGTCAGCCCCCCTGCAGGAGCCTGGCTGGAAAAGGTCTATTTAAGCACAGGGTTTTGTGTTAGAAATCAGTTATACATTTATATGTTCATGAGCATTGAATGAAAGTCAAATTCGTCTTAGTTTTGAGGAAAAAATCTGTATTCTGTGTGATTCACATAATCATGGTTGCCAAAAAAAGGCAAAAAGCACCCATTTCCAGCTGGGAAACACAGTTTCGAAAACATTCTGGGAAAATCAGCATGGGAAAGTTGATTCTAAAAATAATGGTAATCTTCCTAGGTATGTGAGGATGACCAGTGAGCAGTATGGTGACCTTGTGATAGCTAAAAGTGATGGGACTCTCAGCCTGGTTGATGTTGATGGAAATCCAGCATCCAGATGTGAAATCCAGATGTGAAGCGGCAATGTGCCAGGACATTCAACCTCTGTTATGAGGCATGTGTTGAAGTCAACAAAATGGTATGCCAACTCACCTATGCCACAGATGCAATGGTGGAGTGCTACAATGACAATCACACACTCTGACGACGTGGGAAATCCTACACCTGTGGAGGAAACAAGAAAAGACTATGGAACAAGCCCCTTTTGCCGCATGGATACAAACTGTGCATGACAGAAGTTTACAAACAGTATCTGCGACAGTGCATCAGCTACAAACTGGACCGAAAAGCAGTTCTTGCTCAAAAATTCAATACCAACACCCAAAAAGTAGAATCTGTGAATCGCTCAGATATTTCAACTAACCCGAAGTGTGTCACCATGACGCGAAACTTCCCTGGCCGAATTCATGCAGCTGTACACAAGGTGAACAATGGACCTGGAGTGTGACAGCTCTGCTGCTGGAGGGGGTCGGTGCTCCTTTACACAGGTCCTCAAAGATCCACAAGCAGCTGAGGAGTGAAGACAGGCAGGCTCAAAAACAGAAGGACTATGAAAAAACAGTAGTATGTAAACAAAGCAGAGTCAAAAATGTTTTGAGAAACTTCTCAACCTATGACAACAAGGTCAAGAGCAGTGGTGTTGTGTGTAAATACAAAAAAAGCATGCATGATAAAAATCTAGACACTGATTACTGTTATTCAAAATTAAAACAAAATATTTACCGTACATCTACCTATAGAATGCAAGGTGGCATATTTGAGCAAGCCAAATTGTTGTTGAGTGTAGAACATGTTATTCTAGACATATTAGTTGCATGATCCTCAGCTGTGAGGTGCTGTACATTTACACATAACTTATTGTTACAGAGACGTGAAATTTCCAAATGTGCGATGTCTTCAAATGAATGAATTTGCTTGTCCAACATATAAATAAACGGATGTAGATGAGTTCTTTGGGAAAGCAACATTAACTGAGAAGTATCCATCAGCTTTAGATGAAGCACCAATATATTTTCTGCATCCTTTATCATTACAAATTTCAGTTTTCAACATATAGTCGGGCATGTACGGGGGGTCCCTTTGCACCTCCCCATGATCCTCCAAAACCAACTTTTTTCTCAAGGTTTTTTAATACTAAAAAACATTACATATGTCTCCGGTTGCGCATCCATTGCAAAAATTGGTTTTTGGGGTGTTTTTAGCAGGCATCTTGGATTTATGTTAATTAACAAAACTAACCAAATGAAGCTCTATTTGTTCAAGGATTTATTGGGATTGCAAATCAGTAAAAGTCTCTATCAGAAATATCCAAGCAAGATCCACAATTGAGACCATAGGGGTATCAATGGGGCTATGTTCGAGAGATATCTAAATGAATATGTAGCGTGTACCATGTGTGCAGGTGTACATGCATCAAAAGAAATAGCTTGATTGTATTTATTTTGGTCTAAATGGATTCCCTGTATATGAAAACCTAGGTATAGACCCCAAAATGAACATCCTAGGTTGACTGAGTCCGAAGTTATGGACATTTTAGTGAAAAATTATCTAAATTTGGTGGCCATCTTGGATTTATGGACATATTCATGTTATAAATATTTATTTAACAACTGTTTTCTCATGTCCAAGTATCAGGCCCCTACAATAAGCAGAAAAAGGTAACAAAGATTTTATTTTGTAGACCTATGCAGCCTAAAGTGAAGCAATCTCAAAATTCGAGATTTCGCGGGGCGACCATTTTGAAAAATGGCCCGAAAAAACCAATTTGCAAAGGGACCCCCCCCGTACATGCCGGACTAATATATTTCAAATAAAGTTGTGCACAATATTGCTCAAAAATATCCATTTTGCCAGAAGAAGTCACTTTTTGGGATATGTCCAAACGTAAACAACAATTGTTACCATAGAAACCATTTCAAGGCAGCCCATAGCAAAATTTCATTTTTGGTTGAGGTTACCTGACACATATAGAAATGCCATTTAACTCCATTATAAAGTTTTATGAGAAATTTCCCTTTCAGAATGTTTCAATCTTCATAAAATTTCAGTATGTTAGAGCAAGTTACAAAATATAAAAAAATAAGCACATGTTTTAGGAATAGATCAAGCGCTATAGGCATTTGACCATGAGCTGCTGACATCTGGCGAATGCCTCGGAAAGCAAATCTCCAGAAAGCGCCGGTTTGTTCATATGTATTCATGCGCACAGTAACAGCTCCAATCAACATGAAAACTCACATGTACAGAGCAAAAATGCCTCTATTACAACAATACAACCTAAAACAGAGATATTTTAAAGCAATACCTGTGCATTTTGAGGCGGAACTGGGAGTTTTTAAATAATATAGTTCTTTGATGCTCAAATCTGACGATATAAGGAAGTTATATGTGATAAGTAACCTAATGTGGTCGGGATTGATAGCCTGTGCCAGCATTACATCTGCGAGCAGGAGGCATGGTTCCTACAGCCGACGGTCAAAGCGTCGTCTGGAGGTGCGAAGGTCCTCGAGAAGATGTCCGAGAGTGTTAGCTCCGGGCCATTCTGTGCTCGGTCGGTTGGCTGTGTCTTTGGGGGAGCAGATGGGATGCCCAGAACAAGCTGCGAGTTGCCTCAACAATTCTCCTATCTTGTGAGTCCATCAGTCTCTGACGGAACTCCGGGCATGTGTCAAACTTCACGTCCAAGATGTCGCGCATGACGTTCACTCGAATGTTGTGCCATTCAGACACTTCCTGTTGGTCTAGTGAGTCACCGAGATTCTTGGCATCAATTGGCTCCGATGCGTCGTAAATCTTGGCTGCAACGTCGGGTCTTTCCATATAAGGTGCAAAGCCTTCTGATACTGGTAGCAGTGTTCTGCTGTGCGGAAGAGTTGGTCATCCCAATCAATCAAGGCTGGGAAGAAATTTGATAGTGGGTTCCTCTCTCCACGGAATATTTCTAGATCTGTAGTGTTAAGGTGGTCCTGACAGGCTATGTTATTTTGCACTGGTCAGTATAATAAAGATGTTTTGAACTTGAACTACAAAAAGTAAATTGCAAATAACAAAGGCAAATTGGTAATTCCAGAAAAGTAAATTCATAAATACAAAAACTAAATTCGGAATTATTTTGTGCAAATTGCTAAATAAAAAGGTAAATTAAAAAAAGGCAAAAAAAAGTCAACTTGGTGGAAATAAGCCACCGTAGGTCACTAGTTTTTGGGACTATCCCCTTGCCGGGAAATACAGTCACGCTCATAGGCCTACATGTACTATGTGTTTCATAAGTGTGAGGTATTGGATTTTTGACAAGTGATTTTTTTTGACAAGCGAAAAAATACAGACTCGTCACAAACCTGATCTATAAGGTTTCGGAACACACATGGCACTCACAAACAAACAAACATGTCACAAACAAACGTAGTCTAATTGCCGCACGCAAATTAGTTATCAAATATATCTGCTATGGGCCATGGCTATAATTGGGTCAAAATAAAGACATATCGGTAGGCAGGGCCGTACCACTGGTTTTTGAAATGGGGGGGGGGGGGGAGGGGGGGAGAGGGGGGGAGTGATCAATCCGGCAGGGGGTTTGGGCCCCCAGAAACTCAAGCATCTTATGTGGACTCTGGTGCATTTTAGGGGCTGTATATCCATGTGGGAAATGAGATCATGTGTGAAATATTGACCGCCCAGCAACATCTGCAGGGGCGGATCCAGGATTTTGCAATGGGAGAGGAGCTTCGCAAATATCAGAGACAATGCATATGGACGTGGGGGCTGGGGTTCGCTCAATGCCCCAGAAAATTCGGATAATAGTTTCTCTGTGTGTGTTTTGAGCATATATTGAGACCAAGATTGAGTTATTTATAAGGTATATATGGCGAAAAAGAATACCGTACATGTTGATGCATTTGAAGACCCTCATTGAGCCGAACAGAACAGTTTTTAGATTTTTAGAGTTTATTTCAAATGTGCACTGTAGCAAATAATTTCATATACATGTAACAATACAATACAATAATACATGGCTGCTGCACATTCATGGAAGCCACGGGAGACAATTGTCTGTAACACGCGAGTGCCGTGACTTCCATACAGATAAATTATAGCATATAATACATATTACACAGACAGGAACAATGACATTAATGACGAATAACTTATATGTAAGTCCCTAGTATAAGTACACGGAGGACATGGCAGATAAGGGATGATGAAGGACCAAGCTCTGGTAAGAATAGTAGTTACAGAGTGATGTTTGGGTGTTTCATTGCAACTAGGTAAAAGTGTAATGTGCTCCGGGGTTAATGCACTGTAAAGAGGTGGTTGAGAAAGCTCCCATCTTGACTAAGTTTAACTTCAAGCTACTGATGCGAGATCATTAAACAGCTGAGATTCAGAGAGTGTATACAACATTTAAAATTCGAAAAAACTACATAGTGGGCATATAAAACAGTGACACATTATACGGCTATAATGTACTAGCAGTTGACACTGGTTAATATGAGCTCAGGAGATGGTTCGAGAATTGTCTTTTGAGGATGGCTTTCGACAAGGACGTCCTTACGGAAGACCGTTAGTGCCAGGTGTGAAAATATATTTAAGTGGCGGCCGCCAGATAATTATGTGGCGGCCGCCAGATAAATATATTTTCACACCTTTCATTTTCTGGCCTCTACGGGCTTCCGTACGTCCCGATACGTTCATCAAGTGTTAGCCAATAACGAGGGCAGGAATACAGAAAGCTCCTTTTCAGAAAGCTTCGTGGCACGCGAGCGCGGGGTGGACGTCTCGTGGATAGCAGCTGTGTTTTTCTGTGGGCGCCGTGGACGTGGGGTTTCTTTATGCACGGCCGCTGAAGTGATGGCTTGATCCACCTGATGGATGAGCTAGAGCAAGATATACAACTTAAAAAAAAAAATCAGCACATGTTTTAGGAATAGATCAAGCGCTATAGGCATTCGACCGTGAGCTGCTGACACCTGGCGAATGCCTCGGGAAGCAAATTCCCAAAAAGGGCCGGTTTGTTCATATGTATTCATGCGCACAGTAACAGCTCCAATCAACATGAAAACTCACATATGTGACCTCGCTCCTACTAGCTTGGCTAGTGGGATATCCCTTTAGCTCACTTGGTAGAGCGTCGGTCTCAAAACGCAGAGATCGTGGGTTCAATCCCCGATCTGGGCAACGAATTTTCGGTTGTCACATTTGGCGCTGCGAGCAGGGTAGGTTGGTAGGGTGTAGTTAGGACATGTCCCCGGTGTGAAATGGATGTATTCCAGGGGATTAACAAATAAGGACACCCCACACATCGAGGACGATGTGTCCCACCGCTGCCACCATATGTGACCTCGCTCCTACTAGCTTGGCTAGTGGGATATCCCTTTAGCTCACTTGGTAGAGCGTCGGTCTCAAAACGCAGAGATCGTGGGTTCAATCCCCGATCTGGGCAACGAATTTTCGGTTGTCACACATGTACAGAGAAAAATGTCTCTATTACAACAATACAACCTAAAACAGAGATATTTTAAAGCAATACCTGTGCATTTTGAGGAGGAACTGGGAGTTTTTAAATAATATGGTACTTTGATGCTCAAATCTGACGATATAAGGAAGTTGTATGTGATAAGTAACCTAAATTGATATCAAAATCACATCAATTTGCTCAAAACTTGTATAATTGTTCACAGACATATGTTTGTTGCAAATCCCATATCTTTTCCGATACAACTGGGAAATAAATAAGTTATGAACAGCCAAACAAGAGCACTCTCATAGAGAAAAACTGCTGGAAAATGTCTGAAAAAAGGGTTGGATCACCATAGGACAGGTTTATATACAGAAAGCATGTAATACAGGGTCCTAGTTATGAGTTTCTCATATGCATACATCATCTGACAAGTTAAAGACAACATTTTCATTTTTTGTTAAAGGGGAAAAACATGCATATCAGTATATTTTATGTGCATACCCCCCAATTTGAAGCAAAATGAAGAATACACTTGACCAAGAAGTTATACTAAACTGGAGATAAATCAAACTTTGGTAGTACACTGATGACATGTTGTAATATAATCACCAAAATTTCCCAGCTTTTCTCTTGAAGACACTGAAAGAATGGAACTAATACCAACAGTGAGGGTCGGTCATCGGCTCCGTTCTGTCTGCTGAGGGGTCAGCCCCCCTGCAGGAGCCTGGCTGGAAAAGGTCTATTTAAGCACAGGGTTTTGTGTTAGAAATCAGTTATACATTTATATGTTCATGAGCATTGAATGAAAGTCAAATTCGTCTTAGTTTTGAGGAAAAAATCTGTATTCTGTGTGATTCACATAATCATGGTTGCCAAAAAAAGGCAAAAAGCACCCATTTCCAGCTGGGAAACACAGTTTCGAAAACATTCTGGGAAAATCAGCATGGGAAAGTTGATTCTAAAAATAATGGTAATCTTCCTAGGTATGTGAGGATGACCAGTGAGCAGTATGGTGACCTTGTGATAGCTAAAAGTGATGGGACTCTCAGCCTGGTTGATGTTGATGGAAATCCAGCATCCAGATGTGAAATCCAGATGTGAAGCGGCAATGTGCCAGGACATTCAACCTCTGTTATGAGGCATGTGTTGAAGTCAACAAAATGGTATGCCAACTCACCTATGCCACAGATGCAATGGTGGAGTGCTACAATGACAATCACACACTCTGACGACGTGGGAAATCCTACACCTGTGGAGGAAACAAGAAAAGACTATGGAACAAGCCCATTTTGCCGCATGGATACAAACTGTGCATGACAGAAGTTTACAAACAGTATCTGCGACAGTGCATCAGCTACAAACTGGACCGAAAAGCAGTTCTTGCTCAAAGATTCAATACCAACACCCAAAAAGTAGAATCTGTGAATCGCTCAGATATTTCAACTAACCCGAAGTGTGTCACCATGACGCGAAACTTCCCTGGCCGAATTCATGCAGCTGTACACAAGGTGAACAATGGACCTGGAGTGTGACAGCTCTGCTGCTGGAGGGGGTCGGTGCTCCTTTACACAGGTCCTCAAAGATCCACAAGCAGCTGAGGAGTGAAGACAGGCAGGCTCAAAAACAGAAGGACTATGAAAAAACAGTAGTATGTAAACAAAACAGAGTCAAAAATGTTTTGAGAAACTTATCAACCTATGACAACAAGGTCAAGAGCAGTGGTGTTGTGTGTAAATACAAAAAAGGCATGCATGATAAAAATCTAGACACTGATTACTGTTATTCAAAATTAAAACAAAATATTTACCGTACATCTACCTATAGAATGCAAGGTGGCATATTTGAGCAAGCCAAATTGTTGTTGAGTGTAGAACATGTTATTCTAGACATATTAGTTGCATGATCCTCAGCTGTGAGGTGCTGTACATTTACACATAACTTATTGTTACAGAGACGTGAAATTTCCAAATGTGCGATGTCTTCAAATGAATGAATTTGCTTGTCCAACATATAAATAAACGGATGTAGATGAGTTCTTTGGGAAAGCAACATTAACTGAGAAGTATCCATCAGCTTTAGATGAAGCACCAATATATTTTCTGCATCCTTTATCATTACAAATTTCAGTTTTCAACATATAGTCGGGCATGTACGGGGGGTCCCTTTGCACCTCCCCATGATCCTCCAAAACCAACTTTTTTCTCAAGGTTTTTTAATACTAAAAAACATTACATATGTCTCCGGTTGCGCATCCATTGCAAAAATTGGTTTTTGGGGTGTTTTTAGCAGGCATCTTGGATTTATGTTAATTAACAAAACTAACCAAATGAAGCTCTATTTGTTCAAGGATTTATTGGGATTGCAAATCAGTAAAAGTCTCTATCA
This sequence comes from Terebella lapidaria, assembly GCA_949152475.1. Classification (NCBI taxonomy): domain Eukaryota; kingdom Metazoa; phylum Annelida; class Polychaeta; order Terebellida; family Terebellidae; genus Terebella; species Terebella lapidaria. The sequence goes on from OX424569.1 coordinate 20,921,649, forward strand.
GAAATATCCAAGCAAGATCCACAATTGAGACCATAGGGGTATCAATGGGGCTATGTTCGAGAGATATCTAAATGAATATGTAGCGTGTACCATGTGTGCAGGTGTACATGCATCAAAAGAAATAGCTTGATTGTATTTATTTTGGTCTAAATGGATTCCCTGTATATGAAAACCTAGGTATAGACCCCAAAATGAACATCCTAGGTTGACTGAGTCCGAAGTTATGGACATTTTAGTGAAAAATTATCTAAATTTGGTGGCCATCTTGGATTTATGGACATATTCATGTTATAAATATTTATTTAACAACTGTTTTCTCATGTCCAAGTATCAGGCCCCTACAATAAGCAGAAAAAGGTAACAAAGATTTTATTTTGTAGACCTATGCAGCCTAAAGTGAAGCAATCTCAAAATTCGAGATTTCGCGGGGCGACCATTTTGAAAAATGGCCCGAAAAAACCAATTTGCAAAGGGACCCCCCCCGTACATGCCGGACTAATATATTTCAAATAAAGTTGTGCACAATATTGCTCAAAAATATCCATTTTGCCAGAAGAAGTCACTTTTTGGGATATGTCCAAACGTAAACAACAATTGTTACCATAGAAACCATTTCAAGGCAGCCCATAGCAAAATTTCATTTTTGGTTGAGGTTACCTGACACATATAGAAATGCCATTTAACTCCATTATAAAGTTTTATGAGAAATTTCCCTTTCAGAATGTTTCAATCTTCATAAAATTTCAGTATGTTAGAGCAAGTTACAAAATATAAAAAAATAAGCACATGTTTTAGGAATAGATCAAGCGCTATAGGCATTTGACCATGAGCTGCTGACATCTGGCGAATGCCTCGGAAAGCAAATCTCCAGAAAGCGCCGGTTTGTTCATATGTATTCATGCGCACAGTAACAGCTCCAATCAACATGAAAACTCACATGTACAGAGCAAAAATGCCTCTATTACAACAATACAACCTAAAACAGAGATATTTTAAAGCAATACCTGTGCATTTTGAGGCGGAACTGGGAGTTTTTAAATAATATAGTTCTTTGATGCTCAAATCTGACGATATAAGGAAGTTATATGTGATAAGTAACCTAGTGTGGTCGGGATTGATAGCCTGTGTCAGCATTACATCTGCGAGCAGGAGGCATGGTTCCTACAGCCGACGGTCAAAGCGTCGTCTGGAGGTGCGAAGGTCCTCGAGAAGATGTCCGAGAGTGTTAGCTCCGGGCCATTCTGTGCTCGGTCGGTTGGCTGTGTCTTTGGGGGAGCAGATGGGATGCCCAGAACAAGCTGCGAGTTGCCTCAACAATTCTCCTATCTTGTGAGTCCATCAGTCTCTGACGGAACTCCGGGCATGTGTCAAACTTCACGTCCAAGATGTCGCGCATGACGTTCACTCGAAGTTGTGCCATTCAGACACTTCCTGTTGGTCTAGTGAGTCACCGAGATTCTTGGCATCAATTGGCTCCGATGCGTCGTAAATCTTGGCTGCAACGTCGGGTCTTTCCATATAGGGTGCAAAGCCTTCTGATACTGGTAGCAGTGTTCTGCTGTGCGGAAGAGTTGGTCATCCCAATCAATCAAGGCTGGGAAGAAATTTGATAGTGGGTTCCTCTCTCCACGGAATATTTCTAGATCTGTAGTGTTAAGGTGGTCCTGACAGGCTATGTTATTTTGCACTGGTCAGTATAATAAAGATGTTTTGAACTTGAACTACAAAAAGTAAATTGCAAATAACAAAGGCAAATTGGTAATTCCAGAAAAGTAAATTCATAAATACAAAAACTAAATTCGGAATTATTTTGTGCAAATTGCTAAATAAAAAGGTAAATTAAAAAAAGGCAAAAAAAGTCAACTTGGTGGAAATAAGCCACCGTAGGTCACTAGTTTTTGGGACTATCCCCTTGCCGGGAAATACAGTCACGCTCATAGGCCTACATGTACTATGTGTTTCATAAGTGTGAGGTATTGGATTTTTGACAAGTGATTTTTTTTGACAAGCGAAAAAATACAGACTCGTCACAAACCTGATCTATAAGGTTTCGGAACACACATGGCACTCACAAACAAACAAACATGTCACAAACAAACGTAGTCTAATTGCCGCACGCAAATTAGTTATCAAATATATCTGCTATGGGCCATGGCTATAATTGGGTCAAAATAAAGACATACCGGTAGGCGGGGCCGTACCACTGGTTTTTGAAATGGGGGGGGGGGGGGTGGAGGGGGGGGGGGAGTGATCAATCCGGCAGGGGGTTTGGGGCCCCAGAAACTCAAGCATCTTATGTGGACTCTGGTGCATTTTAGGGGCTGTATGTCCATGTGGGAAATGAGATCATGTGTGAAATATTGACCGCCCAGCAACATCTGCAGGGGCGGATCCAGGATTTTGCAATGGGAGAGGAGCTTCGCAAATATCAGAGACAATGCATATGGACGTGGGGGCTGGGGTTCGCTCAATGCCCCAGAAAATTCGGATAATAGTTTCTCTGTGTGTGTTTTGAGCATATATTGAGACCAAGATTGAGTTATTTATAAGGTATATATGGCGAAAAAGAATACCGTACATGTTGATGCATTTGAAGACCCTCATTGAGCCGAACAGAACAGTTTTTAGATTTTTAGAGTTTATTTCAAATGTGCACTGTAGCAAATAATTTCATATACATGTAACAATACAATACGATAATACATGGCTGCTGCACGTTCATGGAAGCCACGGGAGACAATTGTCTGTAACACGCGAGTGCCTTGACTTCCATACAGATAAATTATAGCATATAATACATATTACACAGACAGGAACAATGACATTAATGACGAATAACTTATATGTAAGTCCCTAGTATAAGTACACGGAGGACATGGCAGATAAGGGATGATGAAGGACCAAGCTCTGGTAAGAATAGTAGTTACAGAGTGATGTTTGGGTGTTTCATTGCAACTAGGTAAAAGTGTAATGTGCTCCGGGGTTAATGCACTGTAAAGAGGTGGTTGAGAAACCTCCCATCTTGACTGGTGTGAAAATATATTTAAGTGGCGGCCGCCAGATAATTATGTGGCGGCCGCCAGATAAATATATTTTCACACCTTTCATTTTCTGGCCTCTACGGGCTTCCGTACGTCCCGATACGTTCATCAAGTGTTAGCCAATAACGAGGGCAGGAATACAGAAAGCTCCTTTTCATAATATCATAATTTACCCGCGGCGGCTGGGGGTCAGTACTGTGACGTGTATTGTGTCCATGAGTACTACCATGCACCTCAAAAATGTTTAGCAATGCATCAGGTAGTTCGTTCAATGAAAAATGAGAGGAGGAAACATTATATTTTGCACCTGTAATTGCTCGTATCGCTCGTTTTTGTATGACAAAAACTTTATTCAAATAACACTGATAAGCATTTCCCCAGAGCAAGACACCGTATGTTAAGAATGGATAAATCGAGCTGTAGTACAGGATTTTTGTGTGCGCCTCAAAAAGTCATCGTTTTGACATATTGATAGCAAATAGACCAGAAGCAACTTTCTTTTTAACGTACTCAAGATGGGTTTCTCAGGTAAAATTTTGGTGCATATAAATTCCTAGAAATTTCATGACTTGTACCTTCTCTATGATATCTCCGCCAACATATGAATGATGATGTTCCGCCGCAATATTGGTCTTCCTGGAAAACAGTATGTATTTAGTTTTGGAAGCATTCACCGATAGTTGGTTTGCTCTAAATCAATCGCCCAAGATATTGAGGTCAATGTTCATTTGATTGTACAAACTCGATTCATTATTCCCAGTGAGAAAAACAGTCGTATCATCTGCGAACAAAATTACGTTACTATGATGTAATGATCGCGGTATATCATTTGCATATAAAATAAACAATAACGGACCCAATAACGGATTATGTTCTTGCATATGTTTCACGATTTGTTCGAAATTCAGAAAATTATAATTATTTATAACATGCAAAAATGTCATTCATCTAGTTCGCATAATAATTAGCTGTGAGAACAAGCTGTTGAATTCTACAAAATTAATGTCCATGTGTTTTGAATTCTGGCAATTTTGAAAGAATCAGACTACCAACACCCTGCAAGAACCGTATTGTTCAGTTCAAATATTGCTTTCGTTCCCATTGCTTTCAATTATTTCCACCTTTCTTCATTTTGTCATTCCTGTTTCTCATCTCCTAACTTATAATTTGTTGTTTGTCTGAAAAGTCGAGGGCGGGGGTAGGACCAGAACATGCATGGTTGCATTTAATCTTTTTAATCATGATTAGATATAATTCAGATCTGGTGAAAACACACTTTTCGAAATGCACGTTAATTATTTCCTCACACGATAATGACCACCCTTACGCCAAGATATGAGCCAAAAAGTGATGTTAATATAAGCATATATGGTTCTTCGTCAATTGTTGTGAAATAAATAAAGTTTAATTTATATATGTCAGACGACATATTCAATCATCGGTCGAATGTAACATCATGGATCGCTCATTGAAGAATCTCAATTTTTAGGATCTCAATCTCAATTCACACACACAAAAAAAATCGTTGGATTTGGAAACTATGTTAGGTGTCCTTGAAACGCCCAGAATCAACCAGAGAACATCTAGACCCATTCAGCTTCTGGGGCCCTGGGCGGGCCCTAGACCACACACCTATTGGCTAGGACTATCTCCCGTAATATATTACCCTGTATGATGACTGCTCCCCCCAATAAAAATCCTGGATCCGCCCCTGTGCGCGTGAATGCACATAGGCGCACGCGCAATATGCGCGTATTTCCATATACATGCATGCGTGGAATGTATGACGAAATCCCCCACGACAAGATCTCCCCGGGACAAAAGCCACCCGGACATTAACCCCTGAGACAAAATCCCCTACCTGATAATCGAGAGGCTAGACATACCCCCCTCCCCCCCTCCTTCAATTTTTTTTCCAAATTATATAAAGTTAACTTTCCTCGGATGTTTCATTTTATGTCACTGTGTTTTATTATCTTTTACCTGCATCAGAAACCCATAAGCGATATATTGTACATGTGTCTCCAGTCATTGGAGTTTGAAGTCAATAAATGAATGACTGGTTATGGTGAGAATCTGCTCAGGTGCTAGGGTGTCGCCATCTTGTACAAACTCTAGTGTGACTTCTTTTCGGAGACAAGTTGTCTATACAGTAGAACCAGCTGAGGTGTAAATGCAGTGTGACTTCTTTTTGGAGCCAAGTTGTCTGTAGATGTGTCCAAAGTTATTCAATTTATAGCTGGTGTGAAAAAATATTCTTTTTCATATTTCTGTATATGAACAGCAGCAGAAAATTAATAAATCATAACTAGCATATGTGGCAAAACCCACAAGCAATGATGGAACTTCAATAAACGTAATTATATAAACTCATGATCGCATGATTCAATACAAAATAATTTAATATAATTAATTATAATCTGAAAAACAAATTTTTAGGGGGGATTATGTCTGGTCCATCCAATTCGTGGGGGGCTTTTGTCGGGGGTCACTTTTGTCTGGGGGGATTCTGTCTGGGGGGATTTTGTCTGCGCACCGTATGCGTGTATATGCGAGATTGGGAAGATAATATATATGATAGACCTTTATGTATAATATAGGCCTAAGTCCACTTTTGTACAGAGCAAACATTCTATATATAAAGTACTGACACAACAATTGAATACTTGATAATCTTTTGTGTGTAACTTAGCTTGAATTTTTATTCGTTATAAAACTGTTCCATTATATCTTTTCACATTTGGAAATTACTTCCTGGTTTTCTTTCATCTTACCGACTTGACTAATGAGGTAATAACAACCGATGACGTACCGGGGATTCCCGTAATAATATGGCCAACCCGATTTGTGGCCCATGGGCCATCTTTCGGGAAAAAATCCCAAAAGCTGGCCCATGGGCCATAATTCGGATTCATTTTTTCTTAAATTTTGGGTGTTATGATTTTTTTCATTTATCGTATTTGTGTGAAAATGTGAACGATTATCGAAAATCCAGATATTTCATCAAACATGGGCCGAGTGTTCTCATCTCGTAGGGCATTGAATCACAACGGGGTGACCATGGTGACTCAGAGAGAGGCTCTAAAAGTTGCTAATAAAAGCAGAATACTCATGTGACATCATGAATAGTAATCAAAATTAGCTAATGAGCTTCAAATTTTAAGTACAAATATTCTTAAAACTTAACACAAAATTGTATCTCGACAACGTACGGCTGACGACATTAGGCCTAAGTTTCTGTAAATGGCAGAACTGTGTGTAGCTTTTGCTTTTTCTCTCACATGAAACATGATAATTTGAAACTAATTTTGACTTGAGTATAGTATACCGAGGTATGTTCGTTAATCTACATGCAAAGGCAGCGATACACAAATTGTGTCTGTCGGTGTGATTTCTTTCTCTGTTGCCTGATGTATAAGCCTATCCGGTACAGGCATGCATTTCATAACTAACATAAAGCCCTCATATATTCAGTATTTCGCCGATGTATTGGTGGAAAAACGGTTCATGGGCCCATGGGCCATAATTCGGATTTAAATTTTATTCGGTGAGATGCCATTTTCCGAAAGATCGCCCAGGGCCATATTACGGAAAACCCCTGTAATTGTGACCATGGCGATCATGACCCAGAAGACGCCCATCTGTTGGATTGTACAATTATATGGAACATACATGTACGATAATGCTCTTCATTAGGTGTTTGTCTAGCAATGATGTGGGTATAAGGATGCGACTCATTTGATACTGTTTAGGTACACACAGTCGGTGAATGTGATTATTAATAAGATGAATGGAAAACAACATCCCTTTGCAAAAAAATGAAATCTACAAAAAGGATAGGTTTCACATACATAGATCTCATGTCGATTACTGATCACTATCGGTGAAAGAAAATTGAAATGGGGAGGGGTGGGGGGGGGGGGAGACGAATGACCGGAACTTGAAATTGGCCAATAAGAGGTAATCTGGACTCCGTACCAATAACGTGAAACTTTATCATATAAAGCAATAATCTTACTGAAAGTGCCATTGTACCAGTTTTTCTGATAAATGTACACATACATTTCGAAACGAAAAACTCGTGAGCATGGTGTTCCCTTGCATCGTTTGTCGCAAAGGTGCGCGCAAGAACAGCAAAGCATTGGAATGTGACGGATGTAGCAAATGGTGTCCTATCAAATGCGGGATTCCTATTTCCGAGCAACAATACAATGACGTCTGCAAAGGTATGTGTATTTATTGATTGTTATTACCAATTACCGAGATGTTACCTGTAATTGGTGTATTTGTACTGTAATATGTCACACCGCATCAATTTAATATTTGGCTGACAAGAATTCATTCCTCGAAACTTTCAATTGATGATTGACAAATATCGACCCCTGAATTCAACATTTCATATCGCGGAATCCGCGCTACTATTTAATGGCACGGATACGGCATGTACATTCCATACTAAGGCCTTTATTTTTTGAATACTTGTTTAACAAAGCCGCCGACTGCACTGTGAAATCTCCGACAGGAAATAAAATTGGCCTTTTTATCTTTTTTTTTATATTTCACCGACCGATCGGCGAACGACTGTAGACTTTCTGGTACTGGCACATACATAATACAGCTACAGTTTGTGACTTCACCATGGTACAGAGTCAACTGTTCAAACTATAAGCTGATCCAGATGTCTTACTGTATTGTTTATTGAATATTTTAGGCTATTCAGCCCATATACTGCATTTCACATATACATTATATAGTAGGCTTCCCATTGGGACAAAAATAAATGTATCATCATAGTACATACAAAATTATATGCATATAGTGGTCTAAAACTCTAAATGTGGAATCAGCAATCAGTAGGTATATATCTTTCTCAAGGCAAAGGCATGATACAAGTACAGACTTAAATTTCTAATAACATCTTCATCAGTAGATTTCAACAGTATATCCATAATATTTGGATTACAACTATTATACCTTTGCAGAAATTTATCCAAATAATAATCTCGCAAATCATCATATAGCGGACATTTTATACAAAAATGAAACTCTTCCTCAATTGTTTCAACATTTAACGTGCTAAAGCAAAAGTTACAGATCCTATTTCCTTTGTTTGTTGAGTACACATTATGTCTTCCTTTTTCAATTTCTAACACATGATTACTACATCTAAATTTAGCCATTATAATCCTATGTTTTTTGTTGTGTAACACTGACAAATAAGGTTCAATTTCAATAGTATCTTTCACAGACTTGTATAATTCTAATTTACTGCTATATTCCAACTTAGTATACCAATCTTGTAAAAAACAATCCTGTACTCTTTGTTTGAACAATCTCAGAAACACATCTACATTTCCTACGCCCTGATTTATCCAAGCATATGCAAAACCATACCTATACAATAATTTTTTTGATATTAGTACACCATGTTGTTCGACCAGCTTCGTCTAATTGCTTACTCAAGTCGTAACATTGTTTTGTCAATCTGCTACTCTCCATACATATAATGGTGACCCAAAACTTAACACACGTGACGAAATATTTTGTGTATAATGGATATCGACCACAGTCACCAAGAACTGCAATATTTGCGGTTCTTGAGGAGACCCCAAGTATCCTCTTACAAAAATTTGTATGTATTTGTTCTAGTTTCTGGTTATGGCATGAATCCCCACACTTCACATCCATAACATATGACTGGTAAAATTGTGTTGTCGAATAATTCAAAGGCTATTTTGGTGGCATACCGCCACAACTTTCATCTAATTTGTATAAACATGCTAACGCTTTGCAACTCTGTTTCACTATTCCTGATATTAAGTCCACTTAGTGTGTTTCCAAACATAACACCCAAGTACTTGTAGCTTTAGACCACCTCAATACACTCATTTTTATAAAACCATTTTTCAGAATGCTTTTCAGATCCCCCTCTCCTAAAAACAATGATTTTTTATTTTTTAAGATTTACCTGCATTCCCCAAAGATTACAATATTTTTCAAGTACATTCAGTTGTCTCTGAAGATCACCGACTGTATCAGAACATAGCACCATATCATCTGCGTACATCAAAACTTTGATATCTGTGTTTGAAATTTGTACACCTCTACATCCAGCCTCATTTAACATGTCAACCAGTTCATTTACATACATAGTGAATAAAAATGGCGAAAGCATACAGCCTTGTCTGGTGCCAACGACACAATCAAAGTAACTAGTCAGACCTTCACATGTATGCACACATGATTTCAATTTGCTATACATCGATTTGATCACTTCTAATATTCTACCATGGACACCTCTCTTGATTAATTGTACAAACAATCCTGCATGTGGTATCTGATCAAATGCACGCGAGAAATCAATGAATGATATGTAAAATCTTCATTTGCGCTTGGTTAAATACTTTTCACACATTATATGTAGATTAAAAATTTGATGTACAGTCGAGTATCCCTTTCTAAATCCTGCTTGTTCTGGATAATATTTCCCTTCTTCTGCCCACTCTACCAAACGTGAGTTTAGACCTTTGGTGAATATTTTACCAGTAACACTGATTAATGATATAGCTCTGTAATTTCCAGGATTATGTATGGTACCATTCTTATGTATTGTATGGATGATCGCTTTTCCCCATGTATCTGGAAATGTTAACAATATAGTATTGAATTGGGGCCCACAAATCCAAGTATGCTTTAAACATTTCCACTATAAAACCATCAGGGCCTGGAGCTTTATTATTTTTCATATGCTGTATTGCTTGTACTACCTCCTCAACTGTTACATTTCTATTTAAGATTAAAGGTTCACCCCCTACACACATATCACACCTCATTCCATGTTCCTCAAGCATTGTACTAAAACAATTTGTTGCTGACAAATTTTCTTCAGTAAAGACCAACACATACCACTGTTCAAGTATTGGTTATTAATTTTCCAGTACATTTGTCTTTTGAACACATTTTCTTTCCTCTTGTATTCTAGTTTCAATTGTTTTCTCGCAGCACAATACTCCACTAACTGGTTAGAATCATTTGACCTACGGTATTTCCTCAGACACTGATTACGCTTTTTCTTCAATTCAGACAATTGTTTATCCCACCAGGGGACTGATTTTTTACGTATTATATTACCCCTATTTTTATTTTCAACAATTTCAAATATGGACACAGCACTTCTACCCATTATTTCCTCTAACAATGTAAGAACAAGTTCTGGTTCTCCATCATCACACATAGTTTTATATGCATCAAAGCTACCTTCCATATATTCATTTCCAAGTTCATTTTTGAAATTTTTTACATTCTCCACGTTCCATTTTGTCTTACCCTTATCCGATACACATGATTTTTGGTCATCATTTATCTCCTCAATTATTGTTACATGTATCTTAGAGCCTAATGCTAATGTACAAACAACAGGAAAGTGATCCACACCAGTCATGGTACAATCCTCCACATCCACCTTCAGATCTACAACATTGTCAAATAGATTTGTACAACACATAAAATAATCTATCACACTATTACCATTACCAGTTACACATGTATACTCTCCTTCACTGTCACTGGGTTTCCTTCCATTTACAATGTGTATAGTACAGTTGATGCACATTTGGATAAGTGTTTTACCAAAATTATTTACTCTGCCATCCTTTGTTTTCCTGTCAAGATCAAAATTTTCTACACAGTAATCGGTGATATACGCCTGTACATTTGTATATTTATCATCATCTATTATATAGTCACGAAGATTACCACACCTAGCATTAAAGCCTCCACAACATATTACATCATACATATTTTTTGCAGTTGAAGTTAAAGCCCCAGTCCCATATGAGGCCGGTGCATTGCGACAATACACGGTGAAGCACGGCAGATTGGCCTCCAAGATCGGGGTGGTCCGGCATTGACCGGCATCTGTTTTTCAAAAAAATCCTCCCGTTTCACCCCGGTGTGTATTGAAGCCGATGGTAGGACAGCACATCACGGCAGATCAAGGTGGAGCCCCGGTGGTAGCCGGCACCAACACGATGTCAACACGGCGAATGCCGATGTACCCCTGAGGTCATCCCGGAGCACCATTTAGTCTCACAGACCATGCCGGCGTCAACACGGCACTTCACGGTGACAAGCACGTTGTACCCCGGCGTATGACGGCCAATGCCGGAACAACACGGTTGTAGCCGGCAGTAACACGATGTTCACACGGCGAATGCCGTTGTATCACGACTGAGCCCTGGTAGAGCCCCGGCGTTTCATGTCCTTGATTTTGCGTTGTAATTATATCAAATACAGATGATGTCTTTTAGTTATCTTCATGATAAATGAATATTTGAACGCCTGATGATTTTTTTTTCTTCATTTGGAAATTAAATTTGTTTCACTGCAATAAATGATACTACAAATTTGAAGAAAGTATCGCGAAATAGTTAGAAAAACAGGAATGTCAATATGAAGGTATATATAGCAACTAATTTAAAGTTATTATTACTCAATGAATATGTCGAGGTTCAATGCACTGCGGTTATTTTAGAGGATTTATTGTCGCATTTGGCGGTAGTAGCAAAACCCCAACATTATTTTCCCGTAAAAGAAAACTGCGGGCTTTTTTCCTTTTGGTGTTAGTGCCTACATAACCCCCCCCCCCATGTTCCCTACCTTGGGGTTATTGAATTACGCGAATTTCGCATGTGCGAATGCCGGAGTTATTTACTGGTAAATGAAGTAATAGTGCCACTGTTATTGTTGAAAAATAGAATGCTAGTATTAAATTTAAAGTGGGGGTATACATTCATAACGAAAAGTGTCGTAATTTCGGCATGTAAGTGCAACGCATGGAATAAGGCAGTTTATACACAATGCCGATATCCCAATTTGGTGAAAGGTTATGGCGACATTTGTGTAGAACTTTCCCGCCAAAATTGACACCTATTATTTAAGTATTATGATGAGTATTCATGACGCCACACCAGTACTGTAAGATAATTAGTAACATATAATACGTGATATTTGACCTTTTATCTATATTTTGAGTATTAATAAATATTTCATCACATTTGTCATTAAAAATAATCAGAAAATAATTACCTGATTTCCTCACCTAGGGGACAACGTCCGAAATATTGCCCTTAGCAACCGTTACGGTGGTTTCTATGAGCCCAAACTTCAGGAATATGATGAATTTTGGTCCAAACAAGCAACAATGGGTATGTCGTTCATGTAAAAGATGAAATAATTTTATCTTCGTAGATAATTTAGAAAATAATTTATCTTTTAGTTATGAGTAAAGATACCTAGTAACGGCATTGCTGTGGGCAGTTTCTAAGGGATGGTTGTTCTGGCGATGTTCAACTCCACATATTCACGGTATATTTTTCATTGCGACGCCACATAACAATATATTTTGTGATAATATATCAAATCCGGATTTAGCATCCGAATATAAGTAAATAAAATAGTTACACTGGTGTGATGTCATGAATAATAGTGTTAAATTTGGCGGGAACTAGTTTGAATAAATCATCATAACTTTGGAACGAATGCAAATATTAAAATACTGTTAAAACCACATTAGTTCACACGATTCACCCTTTATTCACTCTATATTGTTTTTAGTTTGACGACCCAATATTGGTAATGTATTATTTGTGGAACCCAGGTTCACCCCGGCGTCAACCGAAACTCACCGGCGCCGCTACGTTTCATCACGTCGCCAACACGGCGTTCACACCGTGCATGTCGGAAAGAGTCACAGAGCCGGTGCATCCCGGATGTTTTTGACAGTCCAAAACCTCTGGGCTCGACTGACGGTCACCTACGGTGCGCCCGTTTCAATCCCGGAGCATCTCGTCACATCCTGACTCGTCCCGACGTCAACACGGCGTCAACACGGTGCAGAGGCCGTTCAACCCCGGTAGTCCTCCGGGATGCACCTCACTCCACCGGCACCCATATGTGACTGTAGCTTAATAACTGTGCTTCCAGAGCTTCAAACCAGGCAACATCTGTCATATCATGAACAAATGAGCCCTCTGGCGGTACATAAACAAACATAATTAAAACATCTTTGTCCAAGCTGAAAAAGTTCTTATCTAATTGCAACATAATACCAAATTGGAAATTTGTATCAACCCTACGCACACCATCACGTAGATCATTATTCACAAAAACTGCAATTCCGCCTGTAATTACATGCACACAATGGACTTGTGCCCGTCACTCCGATATTTTTTTCTTGTGAACGTTCTATATATATGCCACACATACCCATTCTTGTTCGAATACACATGGAAATTCATTCATTTGAAAATAAGATACGTATAACTACATGAATCATACAGTATAACGGATAAATACATATATAATACAATATCTGTATAATATCTTGATAACCCTTTGCTAGACTTATACTTGATAATGGTCATGTTTGGTTAATATTTAATATCATACAGTCAACATCATACAACACAGTAAAAATATGTGAAATTTTATACACAATTACTAAAATACATTTCATATTTTTGAACAATGGACCAAAATGCGATAAAAATATATCACAACTGATGATCTCCTGCGGCTTACGGGTTTTTACACGGGTCATATTGTTACCGTCTAGCGGTAAGTACGGCATTAGATGTTTTCGTAGCCACTGTGACGCCGAGCGTAGAAGCACGCGCTCTGGAGCACCATTAATGCTGAAATCAACATTGCGCATGCGCCAGCAATGTTGACGTAATAACTCCAACCGAAATCCAGCTCGAAGCACGGCGGGAATTCGGGACTTGTACTCATATCTCGGCCGTTGATGCCATAAACAATTAGAACTGTCAGCAAGCAGTCCACTGTAAGTGCAGGAAACATGGATAAATACAGATATTATACATGTTATCATATGTAATCGGAAACTACTGCTTCGAAGATTAAATGCATACGATAATACAATCTTATAGAATCACCTAGATACTTTGAAGAGAAAAATCAGTACTTTCTATCGTGACCATGAATGGCAAAGTTACGGATGTGCTGTCCGCGAAATGTGTTTAATGAGAGATGGTGTTTATGAGAGAATGTGGTCATGACGATATTGTTGGCGCACTCAATATGCTGTGTGCTGGTACACACACAGCATAGTGATTGCGTCAACAATATCGTCATGCCCACCATCTCTGATTACCACGTATAGGCTACTATATGTACTTTGTGACTGCTCACATTCATAACCTGTATTGTAATCGTTTTTCATTCAATTGTTTTTGTATTGTACTTAAAAGTATATAGGCTATAGTAGTCTATTATATATTGATGGGCTATAATATGTACGTCTTCACAAAAGGATAACAATATTTTATTACATGACGAATATTCCCAGCGAATATTCCCAGTCCCAAGCCAGAAATCTGCAGTCCTTGAACTGCCTTAAACCATCCTGTCACAAGAAAGAACGTATTATTATATACTGGGTAAAATTTAAGGACTGCGATTGGTTCAAACCCATCACGAGATCAAATGATATATTTGTTTATTTTGCCACATCACAACCTGGCATGAAATACATAGGCGGATTTTTTCTGAAAGACAAATCACAAGAAAAATGTCAGAAAAATCATTCGAGAAAGTGCATTCGAGAACGATTTTTTTCTTTAATGTGAAATTATGGGTAATTTTATCCCCGAAAACCTGAAAATTGATTATTTTTGGCCCTTTTCACTAAAACCATTTTTATAATAACCAATGCAAAGCAAAACCTGAGATTTTGCATTTTTTAACAATGAACCAGTTGGCATGATTTTATATACAAATTATGAGCCTTGCACCACTTACCAAACATGCATGACGTCACTCCCAGTCAATGAGAGACACACCTTCCACAACGCGAGGTGGAATACTTACCAGAGTGAGAAGACATGTAATTTGTATAAATGACAATACAAGTGTTGAGAACTAGAATACCTAAAAGGACATATTGTTATCACCGACTATACGTTAAGATGATCTATTGTCGGTCTAATAGGGGCTATGAAAATGGCTGTGAGCATGCCATTGACCCAGTCGCCCCGATTAAGGGATTATCGTTCTGATGAAATGTCTCCAACTACGCTCTCGATAGGCCATTGGCCACTTTGGCGATACTGGATGCACTAACGATCGTTTGTGCATCCCGCAATGGCGGACAGTAAACACGGTCAGTTTGGTTTTTAACTGTATTTTATCAAATGACAGTTCCATTTGTGATAAATGGATACTCTGAAGGTAGCTTAGTGTTTTGGTCAAAGACATGTGTAATTATTTCAAGCAGATCACGCTTTTTTGCTTAGATATGTTGAGGAAAAGAATTAGCGATAAGATTCGCCAACGACAAAAGTGAGATTCCCTAACGATATAGGCCTAATACGTGTATATTGTAATAGGTCAATATCATACAGCATTGTGAATTAGTTGATTTATGCGATATAAATTAGCGAATGTCGCATTAAAAGTAGGAGATATGTACTAGAAGGTCATCTGTACACATCAATACATGCCAATTAGTACTTTATTTCACGTTTAACATTCAAATAACGTAGATTTGAATTAATAAAGAAAAGATCGTTAGGGAATCTTCACATGTTCGTTAGGGAATCTTCGATTTTACCAAAACAATCGTTAGGGAATCTTTCGACTTTTTTTCAGACGAGTTTTTCATGCTCAAACCAACATAAATCGCCATGTATTTGCAACAAACGGTTGTTTCGTGCACATAAGAATCAGCAGATGTATGTGTGTATTGATCACAATCGTAGTTATCGGGAAAATGAAGAAACTTCAAACGAACCGTGGGTGGGTTCGCAATTGCGGGATGCACTAATGATCGTTAGTGCATCCAGTCTCACCACAGTGATTGGCGATGCTCCCTGGTAAGATTCGCGACGACGGAGTGACGCTGACTCGACGCCCGCCGGACGCTTATCCTTCAAAGCTCCACTCAGTCGCTATGAGCGATACGCTGTGGCTATCCCAAGAACAGCCAGCTCTGGTCCTCTAATCAAACAAAAAATCTCCAAAATCAATCAAAATTGGGTACAAAACGTGACCGAACAATTGGTGGAACACTACGAGAGCTCAATTCAAAACCTTTTGGCCCACATTTCCTCTCTAGATTTATCTGATTCGGACATTGCAAATTCGGTAGCTCTCGTCATTCAGCAGGCTAAATCTCATTTCGGCAAAAAACTTCAGGCTTCCACCATCCAGAAATTCAAAAGCTCCACTCTTCCAAATTCCCCTATTCGAAATTCTAACTCTCAATCAAAACCTCAGACTTGTGAGGTTAAAGGTCACAAACACCCAATTTCTTCCCATGTAATATATCCTATCGTGGTATGAGATTCCCTAGCCTTGAGCACATCTATCAGTATCACAAAGCCCGGTACCATGACTGTCAACACCTAGCCAATCGGATCCTTAGGGCTCCCCATGCAGGAGTGGCTAAACGTTTGGCTAGTGAAATTCCTAGCCTGTCCCCGTTCTGGCATAAAAGTAAGAATGGAATCATGCGTCAACTTCTTCAAGTTAAGTTTAATTCTTGCAAATTGTTCCGTGACACTCTGATGGGTCTACCTGAAGGGTGTCACATTGTCCATCCAGTTCCTGACAGCCACTGGGGTGTTAATCGTCATGGTCAAGGCTCTAACTTCTTTGGCCGCCTCCTAATGGACCTAAAATGTGCCAACTCTCCTACTAACAATCCTAAACCCTCTCGCTCTTCACCTCCATCCTCAAATAACACCCTCCCTAAAACCCTTCCCTCTGTGTCCACTTCTAACTGCTTCCAACTCCTTGACACTCTCTCTAATCCTCCTTGCCTCTCATCATCTGATGATTGGCCACCTCTCTCTTGCTCTTCTCCTGATAACCGCCTTAGTGCCATGCCCAAACGGCGTCCGTGCTCTCCTTCTTCTCCTGAACTCTCACCCTCCTCTCTACCTAAAGGCAAACGCTCTCACTCTGCCGCTCCTAAAAACTCTCCTAACACCACTTTCCATGTCTCTCCTTCTACTATCAGAGGGCCCAAAACTCTTTGGGCCCTTCCTAAACTAACCTCCACCACTGTCGTTCTTGGCTCTTCTAACCTCTCTCGTATCACCAAATCCCCCGTCAGTGATATCCAAGTTGCGTCTTATCCTGGAGCTTTGTTCAACCATCTCAGAATGATGTTCACGGCCTGTAAAAAGTCATTTGATGCCCCCCAAAACTTAATCTTAAGTGTTGGCCTGAACAATCGAAGCTCCAAACCAAGTGTTACTTCAATTCCAGAGCTGAGGAATATGCTCAGCAGTGCTTTCCGAATCTTCCCCCACTCCAAAATTCTTATTCCAAAAATTAACTACTCAGACAATCTTCCGTCTGTAGAGAAACGCAACTTGGATATGATTAACAGGGCCTTGGATGACATGAGTTCACGTTTCAGCAATCTCACAGTTGTTAAACAGTTGGATCCAATCAAGTTCTCTACACAACCAGATAACATTCATTGGACTGAACAAACGGCCAATGAAATGTTGAAATTCTGGCTCAGTCATTTAAACTAAATCATTCTGAGAGTCCACCAAACCCCAGTACGACTAATAATGTTGTAAACCTTTCCAAATTCACACTTTCGGACACACAAATCGCTCTTCTAAATCGTGGTTTGACATTTGTTCCCACACCGAAAATAACATTGGATCCAATTGAACAAGCTGTGCAAGATTTTGGTAGAAAACTCAAACTTCAAAATTATTTTTCTCACCGTCCAAATTCATTTACAAATAGATCAATAGACGTGGAATCCCTACCCAGTATTAAGTATTCCGAGCAAACAAAACAGGGTCCGTTATCCAATCTCATAGTCCGGGGACAGAAAGTCATATCAGGCATACAAAGTGAGAGAAAACAAAAATGACAGGAAAACTCATGAACCCCCGTAAATGGCCATTAGGAGGTGAAATCAGGTGTTCTGGAAAGAGTGAGCATTTCCTGCCCCACTAGTGGCACCCGTCATGAATTCTTCAAAATTAACATGAAAATAGATCTAGTTGCATGGCAGACATGGATTTGCTGTATTTATCAACCAGATCATGATGACGTCCATAGAATTTCTTAAACGCAGCTATAAGTCTTGGTAAAACATATCCTTGTCGTAGCAGTTTAGAGACTAGCTGAGCACTTCGATAGACAAAGTCCTCATATTTGCAACTAGCTCTGGAATAGCGTATAAGTTGAGATACAAACACACCATATGCCGGTGACATAGGAATGTTGCTGCTTAGAAAAGGGAAATCGACTATGGAAAAATTGAACTCATCACGTTTGTCATATAATCTAGTTGACAGGTTAGAATCATTATCAACCTCCAACCTCATGTCTAGATAGTTGGAAAAATTAGCGGATTCTGTAGTATCCTTAATTTCAAGTTCCTTAGGATATATGACATCCAAATAATCACCAAACTTGGGATTATTCAGCGACAATACATCATCTATGTATCGGAAAGTGAAATTAAAATTACATGTTAGTTTCTTAGAACCTCCTCTTTGTAAATGTTGGATAAAATCTGATTCATATGAGTATAAAAACAGGTCTGCCAATAATGGCAGATCAAAATCAATCAAAATTCACTCCAAAATCTACCTGGACTCCACCCAGTTCCATGATTGACAAGCCTGTTTTAGATTGCATTTCGGCAATATCTAAAGAAATTGAAAATTTGAAAATTCAACCAGAAACCAAAAACCTGACGAAAATGGAATATAAAACGATAAAGGATTTACAAAATAACGTAGACTTGGTAATCAAAAAAGCAGATAAAGGTAGTGCAGTCGTAATTATGGATAGGCAAAATTATATTAATGAAGGCCTTCGTCAATTATACAATCCAGCTCATTACAGAGAAATTGACACTCCTCTTTACCTAGAAAATTCAGAAAAAATAATAAAAATTTTAAAAGGATTACGCAATTCTGGATGCCTTTCTGAAAAAGAATTCCAATTTCTTTTACCATCAGAACGCCCTCGTCAAAGAAGATTTTATATGCTACCTAAAATTCATAAACCCAAAGACTCCTGGCCAATTCCAAATTTAATGCCTCTAGGGCGCCCAATTGTTTCTGACTGCAGCAGTGAATCTGAAAATGTAGCTATGTATATTGATTCATATATAAAAGATCAAGCGAATAAGCATCCGTCATATATCAAAAACACGTATGACTTTTTAGATAAAGTTAGAGGGCTTGATTTAGATCCAAATTCTTTACTAATCACTTTAGATGTTGAAAGTATGTATACCAATATAAATCATGAAGAAGGAATCCAAGCAATTAAAAATGCTTTTCCGACTCTGGAAAACAATGAACTATTCAAAGGTATAATAGAATTATTGGAAATTTCACTTAAATGTAATGAC
The DNA here is from genome assembly GCA_949152475.1 of Terebella lapidaria. Taxonomy (NCBI): domain Eukaryota; kingdom Metazoa; phylum Annelida; class Polychaeta; order Terebellida; family Terebellidae; genus Terebella; species Terebella lapidaria. The sequence continues at coordinate 20,941,110 of OX424569.1, forward strand.
TTTGAATTTGACGGTAAGACATTCCTACAAGTTTCAGGCACAGCCATGGGTCAGAAATATGCACCTCATTATGCAGATATTTATATGGCTGAATTTGAAAAGCAAGCATTACAAAAGTGTCCATTCAAACCAGATTGCTATTATAGGTATTTAGATGACATTTTCCTCATTTGGCCACACGGCACTTCCAAATTTAATCAGTTTCTCGAAATATTCAATTCTCATAGGGCATTAATCAAGTTCAAAGCTGAAATTAGCACTGATTCAGTTAATTTTCTGGATACTACTTTGTTCAGGAGCAAAGAAAACACATTAGAAGCAAAAGTTTTCTTCAAACCAACGGATACTCATCAGTTGTTGTATAAGCTCTCTTTTCATCCAAAACACACTTATAAAGGACTAATCGAACTGCATAATTCGATTCTGTGGAGTATGGAGAACAGACGGATAATGTTCCTGTGCACAATGGACCTGAGTGCGGCGTTTGATACGGTGGACCACGGTCTGCTGTTGGACGTCCTAGACAAGCGGTTTGGGATCAAAACCCAGGCAAAAGACTGGCTTGACAGCTACCTCCGACCACGCGGTATGAGGGTACGCATTGGGAAGGAATTATCCTCGGTGAGAGAGACGCCATTTTCGGTGCCACAAGGAAGTATTCTGGGACCGTATCTGTTTCTTGGGTACTCGAGCACACTTGAAGATTTCTTACCGAGGATATGGGCTGCTTGACTGGGTTCGCAGATGACCACAGTCTACGGATTTCCTGCGATCCAAACAATAGGGATGATGAACTCAATGTGCTCCACGGTCTTGAAAACTCTCTGACAGCGATCAAGGAATGGATGGACTCTAACAAACTCCAGATGAATTCTTCTAAAACGGAGCTCATCTTGTTTGGAAGTCTTCGTCAACTCCAGAAGTGTCAGACGACTCAAATCGTGGTTAGCGACGAGCAGGTCAAACGATCTAATGAGATTAAGTACCTGGGAGTGACCCTTGACGAAAACATGTCGCTCACGAGACACATCATCCTTAAGTGCCAGAAAGCATCCCACAACTTTCACAACATCCAGTTGATTCGCCCGTCGCTGACGACGGACGCATGTAAGCAAGTCGTGTATGGACTCGTTCTTTCCCATTTGGACTATTGCAATGCAATGTATATGGGACTCCCGAACGTGAACATCCAGAGAATGCAGAGGATTCAAAATTCTGCTGCGAAGCTGATCCTGAACCTCCATAGATCAGAAAGCAGCACCCAGGCATTGATAACTCTGCATTGGCTTCCGATAAAATGGCGAGTCGTTTTCAAGGTTCTCACCTTGGTCCACAAGTGTCTGTTCGGTCAAGCTCCCGTGTATTTACAGAGACTTATAGTTCGAGCAGAAGCTTCATCCTTCGGACTGCGGTCACAACGGCGAGCTAACATCCTTACAGTTCCTCTTACCACAGCGAAAACCTTCGCAGACAGGAGCTTCAGCGTGTTTGGGCCCAAACAGTGGAACAATTTGCCAGACAATTTGCGTACAATAACGAACTTGACCAGTTTCAGGAAACAATTAAAGACTTATCTTTTCGAACAGGCCTTCTCCCAGTACTTGTAAATGTCGTTGATAATCATGTTTTTAACCATATATGTAATAATCTGTATCACATTGTTCAGCGCCACAGAATACTGATGTACAAGTTGAGCGCTATATGTATAAGATATATATTAAATTAAATAAATTAAATCAAGTCCCAAGTTTTTCGATTTTTCCAAATTTGCTCGTATCCAGATGAAGTTGAATCAGCTTGCCAAACATTATTCAAGGCACTTTCGAAACGTAACTATTCAAAACGTTGGCTTCGCAAAATAAAGAATGAAACATTGAGAATTCTAAACAGTGAGGAAAGGCTAGGTGCTGATTTTCAATTGCCCACTTCCAGCTCATCTGGCTCAAAACCTTGTGATTCTAGACTATGTCAAACATGTCATTTAGTTCCAAATTGTCAAAATTTCTCAGGATCAGTTTTTGAACAAACCTACTCAATCAACTCAGCTTTGGATTGCAACTCAGAAAATATAATTTATCTATACACTTGTAAGCTTTGCGAAAAACAATATGTAGGTGAAACCGGTAAATCACTCAAATTCAGAAACAATCGTCACCGTGCTGCAATAACTAGCTGCAATGAGGAAAATGCATTATACAGTCATCTATCTAAATTTCACAGCAAAACTGAATTTTCCATCGATTGTTTTTCTCTTTTACCAATTGAACAGGTTTCCGATCTTGGTGATGAACTTTTAAACAAACAATGGCGACTTGAAAGGGAATATTGTTGGCTTGATACTTTAGGCACTTTCGAACTTCATGGCCTCAACGTTAAAAAAATTACAAAGTATGACCCTTTGAACAAAAGTAAAAATAAATTCGACCTGGTGTATATAGTACCCTTCTCAAAAACAGGTGCTCTTTCGGCCCAAATTGTTAACAAGCATATGAAACAACTCAACAAAAATAATGATGGTGATATTAAAATAGCAACAGCTTACAAGAAGCATCAAAATCTTAAAGAACTTTTAGTCAGAAGCAAACTTAAATAATCCAACAAAATTTGTTCAATGTCGCTCATTGAATTTTTATTGCTGTTTTATGTTATGTGTTACTCTTACAATTATCTTGTGCCAGTGCATTTTTTATACTCTTCAAAATATACATACCGAACCGATCAACATACTGAGGTTGGGTATGTCTGTAACAAACAAACAGACATACCCAACCGCTCAACATACTTGACGAATCTTCGATTACGTCAATTAACAAACAGACGGACAGACCCAAATGCAATACCCTCTCCCCCTATCGGGGGCGAGGGTGATTACATGCACACAATGGACTTGTGCCCGTCACTCCTATATTTTTTCTTGTGAACGTTCTATATATATGCCACACATACCCATTCTTGTTCGAATACACGTGGATATTCATTCATTTGAAAATAAGATACGTATAACTACATGAATCATACAGTATAACGGATAAATACATATATAATACAATATCTGTATAATATCTTGATAACCCTTTGCTAGAATTATACTTGATAATGGTCATGTTTGGTTAATATTTAATATCATTCAGTCAACACCATACAACACAGTAAAAATATGTGAAATTTTATACACAATTACTAAAATACATTTCATATTTTTGAACAATGGACCAAAATGCGATAAAAATATATCACAACTTCAACAGATGATCTCCTGCGGCTTACGGGTTTCTACACGGGTCATGTTGTTACCGTCTAGCGGTAAGTACGGCATTAGATGTTTTCGTAGCCACTGTGACGCCGAGCGTAGAAGCACGCGCTCTGGAGCACCATTAATGCTGAAATCAACATTGCGCATGCGCCAGCAATGTTGACGTAATAACTCCAACCGAAATCCAGCTCGAAGCACGGTGGGAATTCGGGACTTGTACTCATATCTCGGCCGTTGATGCCATAAACAATTAGAACTGTCAGCAAGCAGTCCACTGTAAGTGCAGGAAACAGGGATAAATACAGATATTATACATGTTATCATATGTAATCGGAAACTACTGCTTCGAAGATTAAATGCATACGATAATACAATCTTATAGAATCACCTAGTTACTTTGAAGAGAAAAATCAGTACTTTCTATCGTGACCATGAATGGCAAAGTTACGGATGTGCTGTCCGCAAAATGTGTTTAATGAGAGATGGTGGTCATGACGATTTTGTTGGCGCACTCAATATGCTGTGTGCTGGTACACACACAGCATAGTGATTGCGTCAACAATATCGTCATGACCACCATCTCTCATAAACACCATCTCTGATTACCACGTATAGGCTACTATATGTACTTTGTGACTGCTCACATTCATAACCTGTATTGTAATCGTTTTTCATTCAATTGTTTTTGTATTGTACTTAAAAGTATATAGGCTATAGTAGTCTATTATATATTGATGGGCTATAATATGTACGTCTTCACAAAAGGAGGACAATATTTTATTACATGACGCTTACCAGTAAGCACCTGAATGAAAGCGTTGACGGCCGAGGCTTTGGCTGAGTTTTTGCACTTTTCAGCGAGCAGGATTCCGTACGTCAACAACACAGCGAATATTCCCAGTCCCAAGCCAGAAATCTGCAGTCCTTGAACTGCCTTAAACCATCCTGTCACAAGAAAGAACGTATTATTATATACTGGGTAAAATTTAAGGACCGCGATTGGTTCAAACCCATCACGAGATCAAATGATATATTTGTTTATTTTGCCACATCACAACCTGGCATGATATACATAGGCGGATTTTTTTTCTGAAAGACAAATCACAAGAAAAATGTCAGAAAAATCATTGCTAAATTTGAAGAAATCATCAGACTATCTGACTTTTTCAAGCGTCAACAATAACCAAAATGTAGTATTGATAATGCACAGGCCTACTGCTATACGCGCACTGATCATAGCAATGCATGCACGAGCTCGTTTTTGGCCCTTTTCACCCTGCATAAAGCCGGAAGCTTGCCTTGTGAATTGAACGGTGGTAATCTGATTTTCAAAAAGCAACCAAGTCGTAGGCCTACAAATTCTTCCCTAAATAATTTGAAGACACTTTCAAATGAATGGAATTGATATCTAGATCAACAATATCGTTAAAGATCCAGGACCATAATCAGTTATTAAAGACATGTTGAGGATGTTCGCTCCAGGCCGATCCACTCAGAGAGGCTAAAATTTGAAACAATCATCAATATGACATTATGCATTCGAGAACGATTTTTTTCTTTAATGTGAAATTATGGGTAATTTTATCCCCGAAAACCTGAAAATTGATTATTTTTGGCCCTTTTCACTAAAACCATTTTTATAATAACCAATGCAAAGCAAAACCTGAGATTTTTACATTTTTTAACAATGAACCAGTTGGCATGATTTTATATACAAAATATGAGCCTTGCACCACTTACCAAACATGCATGACGTCACTCCCAGTCAATGAGAGACACACCTTCCACAACGCGAGGTGGAATACTTACCAGAGTGAGAAGACATGTAATTTGTATAAATGACAATACAAGTGTTGAGAACTAGAATACCTAAAAGGACATATTGTTATCACCGACTATACGTTAAGATGATCTATTGTCGGTCTAATAGGGGCTATGAAAATGGCTGTGAGCATGCCATTGACCCAGTCGCCCCGATTAAGGGATTATCGTTCTGATGAAATGTCTCCAACTACGCCCTCGATAGGCCATTGGCCACTTTGGCGATACTGGATGCACTAATGATCGTTTGTGCATCCCGCAATGGCGGACAGTAAACACGGTCAGTTTGGTTTTTAACCGTATTTTATCAAATGACAGGTCCATTTGTGATAAATGGATACTCTGAAGGTAGCTTAGTGTTTTGGTCAAAGACGTGCGTAATTATTTCAAGCAGATCACGCTTTTTTGTTTAGATATGTTGAGGAAAAGAATTAGCGATAAGATTCACCAACGACAAAAGTGAGATTCCCTAACAATATAGGCCTAATACGTGTATATTGTAATAGTTGATTATAACCATTGTGAATTAGTTGATTTATACGATATAAATTAGCGAATGTCGCATTAAAAGTAGGAAATCTGTACTAAAAGATCATCTGTACACATCAATACATGCCAATTGGTACTTCATTTCACGTTTAACATCCAAATAACGTAGATTTGAATTAATAAAGAAAAGATCGTTAGGGAATCTTCACATGTTCGTTAGGGAATCTTTGATTTTACCAAAACAATCGTTAGGGAATCTTTCGACTTTTTTTCAGACGAGTTTTTCATGCTCAAACCAACATAAATCGCCATGTATTTGCAACAAACGGTTGTTTCGTGCGCATAAGAATCAGCAGATGTATGTGTGTATCGATCACAATCGTCATTATCGGGAAAATGAAGAAACTTCAAACGAACCGCGGGTGGATTCACAATTGCGGGATGCACTAACGATCGTTAGTGCATCAAGTCTCACCACAGTGATTGGCGATGCTCCCTGGTAAGATTCGTGACGACGAAGTGACGCTGACTCGACGCCCGCCGGACGTTCATCCTTCAAAGCTCCGCTCAGTCGCTATGAGCGATACGCTGTGGCTATCCCAAGAACAGCCGCCAAGCAGATTGTACAAGCTAGACGACCAATCATCCCTGCAGTCATCAGCATCGACCGACGGACGTGTCCAGGACTTCTTAGAAGAGGACCCGCTAGCACCACTACATAGATCTACAGTGAGTGACATTTCAAATTCACTTGCTCGTTCGTACACTGCCACCCCGGCGAAGTCGATATTGCCGCCACTTTGTGAAACTGATGATACAAACCATAATCGTTTTTTAACAATGAACCAGTTGGCATAATTTTATATACAAAATATGAGCCTTGCACCACTTACCAAACATGCATGACGTCACTCCCAGTCAATGAGAGACACACCTTCCACAACGCGAGGTGGAATACTTACCAGAGTGAGAAGACATGTAATTTGTATAAATGACAATACAAGTGTTGAGAACTAGAATACCTAAAAGGACATATTGTTATCACCGACTATACGTTAAGATGATCTATTGTCGGTCTAATAGGGGCTATGAAAATGGCTGTGAGCATGCCATTGACCCAGTCGCCCCGATTAAGGGATTATCGTTCTGATGAAATGTCTCCAACTACGCCCTCGATAGGCCATTGGCCACTTTGGCGATACTGGATGCACTAATGATCGTTTGTGCATCCCGCAATGGCGGACAGTAAACACGGTCAGTTTGGTTTTTAACCGTATTTTATCAAATGACAGGTCCATTTGTGATAAATGGATACTCTGAAGATAGCTTAGTGTTTTGGTCAAAGACGTGCGTAATTATTTCAAGCAGATCACGCTTTTTTGTTTAGATATGTTGAGGAAAAGAATTAGCGATAAGATTCACCAACGACAAAAGTGAGATTCCCTAACAATATAGGCCTAATACGTGTATATTGTAATAGGTCCATATCATACACCATTGTGAATTAGTTGATTTATACGATATAAATTAGCGAATGTCGCATTAAAAGTAGGAAATCTGTACTAAAAGATCATCTGTACACATCAATACATGCCAATTGGTACTTTATTTCACGTTTAACATCCAAATAACGTAGATTTGAATTAATAAAGAAAAGATCGTTAGGGAATCTTCACATGTTCGTTAGGGAATCTTCGATTTTACCAAAACAATCGTTAGGGAATCTTTCGACTATTTTTTCAGACGAGTTTTTCATGCTCAAACCAACATAAATCGCCATGTATTTGCAACAAACGGTTGTTTCGTGCGCATAAGAAATCAGCAGATGTATGTGTGTATCGATCACAATCGTCATTATCGGGAAAATGAAGAAACTTCAAACGAACCGCGGGTGGGTTCGCAATTGCGGGATGCACTAACGATCGTTAGTGCATCCAGTCTCACCACAGTGATTGGCGATGCTCCCTGGTAAGATTCGCGACGACGAAGTGACGCTGACTCGACGCCCGCCGGACGTTCATCCTTCAAAGCTCCGCTCAGTCGCTATGAGCGATACGCTGTGGCTATCCCAAGAACAGCCGCCAAGCAGATTGTACAAGCTAGACGACCAATCATCCCTGCAGTCATCAGCATCGACCGACGGACGTGTCCAGGACTTCTTAGAAGAGGACCCGCTAGCACCACTACATAGATCTACAGTGAGTGACATTTCAAATTCACTTGCTCGTTCGTACACTGCCACCCCGGCGAAGTCGATATTGCCGCCACTTTGTGAAACTGATGATACAAACCATAATCGTTTTTTAACAATGAACCAGTTGGCATAATTTTATATACAAAATATGAGCCTTGCACCACTTACCAAACATGCATGACGTCACTCCCAGTCAATGAGAGACACACCTTCCACAACGCGAGGTGGAATACTTACCAGAGTGAGAAGACATGTAATTTGTATAAATGACAATACAAGTGTTGAGAACTAGAATACCTAAAAGGACATATTGTTATCACCGACTATACGTTAAGATGATCTATTGTCGGTCTAATAGGGGCTATGAAAATGGCTGTGAGCATGCCATTGACCCAGTCGCCCCGATTAAGGGATTATCGTTCTGATGAAATGTCTCCAACTACGCCCTCGATAGGCCATTGGCCACTTTGGCGATACTGGATGCACTAATGATCGTTTGTGCATCCCGCAATGGCGGACAGTAAACACGGTCAGTTTGGTTTTTAACCGTATTTTATCAAATGACAGGTCCATTTGTGATAAATGGATACTCTGAAGATAGCTTAGTGTTTTGGTCAAAGACGTGCGTAATTATTTCAAGCAGATCACGCTTTTTTGTTTAGATATGTTGAGGAAAAGAATTAGCGATAAGATTCACCAACGACAAAAGTGAGATTCCCTAACAATATAGGCCTAATACGTGTATATTGTAATAGGTCCATATCATACACCATTGTGAATTAGTTGATTTATACGATATAAATTAGCGAATGTCGCATTAAAAGTAGGAAATCTGTACTAAAAGATCATCTGTACACATCAATACATGCCAATTGGTACTTTATTTCACGTTTAACATCCAAATAACGTAGATTTGAATTAATAAAGAAAAGATCGTTAGGGAATCTTCACATGTTCGTTAGGGAATCTTCGATTTTACCAAAACAATCGTTAGGGAATCTTTCGACTATTTTTTCAGACGAGTTTTTCATGCTCAAACCAACATAAATCGCCATGTATTTGCAACAAACGGTTGTTTCGTGCGCATAAGAAATCAGCAGATGTATGTGTGTATCGATCACAATCGTCATTATCGGGAAAATGAAGAAACTTCAAACGAACCGCGGGTGGGTTCGCAATTGCGGGATGCACTAACGATCGTTAGTGCATCCAGTCTCACCACAGTGATTGGCGATGCTCCCTGGTAAGATTCGCGACGACGAAGTGACGCTGACTCGACGCCCGCCGGACGTTCATCCTTCAAAGCTCCGCTCAGTCGCTATGAGCGATACGCTGTGGCTATCCCAAGAACAGCCGCCAAGCAGATTGTACAAGCTAGACGACCAATCATCCCTGCAGTCATCAGCATCGACGGACGGACGTGTCCAGGACTTCTTAGAAGAGGACCCGCTAGCACCACTACATAGATCTACAGTGAGTGACATTTCAAATTCACTTGCTCGTTCGTACACTGCCACCCCCGCGAAGTCGATGTTGCCGCCACTTTGTGAAACTGATGATACAAACCATAATCGTTCACAACTACGAATAGAACCAGTACGAGTAACTGCGCTGACCTGGACTCTTATTCGCTCAACGCGCCACCAGCGAACTTGAACTCACCCTTAGTGACGCATCCACCAAGTCTACAGGGCGTAATCAGTCACAGTCAGCCGGTACTTTGGGGAAACGCCCGTTGTGTGAGACAACTAGCTGCTTCTGTGAGTAAAATAGGTCATTCTCTTCTATCAGCTAATTACAACATGAACAGCTTTTGTTCAATCAAATTTCATTTGTTTTTTTTTAAAAACTATTCCATAACATTTTGCCAAAGACACATACATCAGTCGAACTGTACTTCAGGTCAACTTCTTTCTTGAATGTACATGTTCATGCAACTAATAGACATAAACGTTAGGCTCATTACTTATCATTTGCCACAACACAGCTTAATTTCTGGCGGAGACTATCTTACATGTCGGCCATCATGCCTGTACTGTATCCACACAGAACCAGCATTAAGTCACACAGAACGGCGAGAATCAGTCGGTTCTGTCCACAGTACTGGCTGATTGATTACGCCTTGTTAACTCAGTCAAATGCCAAATGACCCCCATACTTTTTTTGTTTCAAAAACATACACATCGGTTCGCAAATCAAATAGAAACTCCTTCCGTAAATTGCCGAATACTTTTATCACGATTTTAATATGGGTCACGTGGTGGGTGACGTCTGAAAGTACATGTAGCCAGCAAGGTAAATTGCATGTCGCATAGATTCTCTTGGTGCATGTTTGACAACTCGAATAAACGGGTGAGATGGCGGCATTATGGCAATTCTTGTCTGGATATTTAGAATCAGTACTATTTATTCACCCGGAAAGGAGGTTTGTTGAACTGCAGGATGTCCAGTATTTGCTGGTTTTAGCGTGTTTTTTTTTTCGAATCTCATGCATTCTGGAGTGGTTTTCCATCTTTGAGCTGGCCGCCCAAAGTACGTCTTTTACGTTTTTGGCCAGCCATCAAAGAACATTTTGCCTCAACTGGAAAACTCGAAAACATGTATCTGTTATTAAGGTGGATCGCGACACCTGAAAATTTCCATAGACTTCATTATTTTATGCTACTATAATCATCTTTGTATACATTAGGCTCTAAATAAGAGATAAAAATGGTATGTCACCATGCTGGTTTTTCTGGTACAACAGTTATGAAGAAGTGCGTATTACTAGTTTGATACACGTGAAAACGCGTTATTTTTTTCTTCTGTGTTGCTCACAAAGTAATCGTAAAGGGAGCTTTTTGCAGAGAAAAATAATCCCCACACGAATTAATTGGCAATTATTTCATTGGTCAAGAGTTATTATTGGTTTTGAGTACAAAAAATATATGTGTGTAAATGATTACAATAAATTAATATCCTTTTGACAATAGCTATACGCTTCCAAGTTGTAAAAATACCTGGATTTAACTCGGAAACATTTCACTAAATTGCACAAACATCGTCGCATTGTGAGAAATTGACCCATAAAGTCAGCAATTTTAACATCGTGAAGTGAAGGGAACATCCTCAGGGTAATATAGAAGAAGAAAAAATTATAGGTCACCATATCGGTTTTCAATGTGCAGTGCGACGTGGCAGTGGACTAGATTTTCAAAATATGCTGATATTCAATGAATTGATCGACACAGATATCATAAATTATATTAACTGATATATTATCATTCCAGGTGTGAAATAAATTGTAAATCAATGGATGTAACTGATAACGATAAAAAATCTTACATAGAGTGGGCCCCAATTAATAATTTGGATGTACACCACCCCGGGGCGACTTCCCTGGCGACGCTTAACAACAGCACTTTCATTTTCATGAATACGAATAAACGAGTATTGGTATCATGATTGATACAGTGGCTATATCAGCAATCGTAATACCAGGGTAAGAAATACAATCAATAACAAGACAAAATGGGTGACTGCAATGGGAAACACTTCTTTGAAGATAGAGCTACAAAAGTCTGAAATTAGTTGAATTGCCAATAACGTGCCCATATAAGCTGCGGTATCTAGTTCATTAGATCTTGATAGAACGCGGATGATACACATCTTAGGGGGCTTTAAAGTTATAATTTTCTCAATATTTGTGCTCGGCAACTTTACGGTAGCTATCAAAATATTTGTTGTTGCCATTCAAATCACATTCTGAGTTTATTTGTGAGTGAAGAAGCACCGAAAATTTGTAGTAACCTAGATATACGTCTGTATCTTTGTTCGTTTTTTTTTAGATATGTCTATGCGCACTGATACTTTTAGTTTGCAACCGGTAAAAATCGCATCGCACATTTATTATTGTGTATAATGCCACACATCTATGGGACATAAATGTCCAGAATTATTATTGAACATTACTGATTTATTTATTGCACGATTCTGGATTTTGAAAAATGCGCCATTTGGTTATTGATGGTCATTCGTGGACTAATGCTATGTACGCGAAACTTCAAAGGTAGGCGCCGTGTGAGTGAATTCGTGTGACAAAATACTAGTAGAGTGTTTGCATAATGAATAAAGAGGATCACGTCCCCTATGATATTAACATGCCTAGAATATAAACATTTTTTTCGCTCCATGTCTGCCTATGAAAATGTCCGTTTTGCCTACATCATGTTCGAAGAAACATCGGATGAATAGGCCTACAGTATACAGAAATGAACTAAACGGTCGATTTCGCATGTTCGTATGTTTCGTACATGGGAACCGCTCATCACGGTCGATCTCTACCCGCGTCCATGCCCGCCGGTTTAATTAGAGTAAAGATATGAGCTGAGTGATTTAGTTCACCGAATGGTACAGGCCTAGCCTCATACCCTATTTCGATGGATAGAATGGGCCTGAAAAGGCAAAACAGAGCGTCATAAACGTAAACGTTATAAGGCTTTCTGTCTACAGGGTGTCGCGATCCACCTTAATTTAGGGATTGAGCCTGCTTTCGAGGGCATTGCAGTCCTACAAACAATCGAGGGGAAATTGACAACGTCAATAGCCCGACGAAGCGAAGCGACGGAGGGCTTTTGACATAGTCATTTTACCCGAGAACTGTGATTTCCGATGACAGAGATCAACATCTCCTCAAGCCTCCGCCAAAGGCCCCCAAAGTACCACTCGTCATCGATAACCACCGTGCCGCTCACGAGTTTTGCCAGTACACATCAGTGAACGAACTCTCAAGGCAGTTCTGGACTTCGGAGCTCAGATATTGCTGCTCCACCGTGATCTGCTTCATCACATGCTCGCTGATCAACGATGCCTGAGCTCAACGAGCAACACCATCTGTGACGGGTATTGATGGATCTGTCAAGTCCTATTGACGGATACCTGGACATTACGATCCAAGTCGTAAAGAAAGAAATGACGGTAACATTTCTTCAGGCAAGTGAACGCCATCGTGGACTATGGCGCATAAACAATTCAGGTGAATAAAGAAATCCTGTTTGCGAAAAACATCTTGAGGCCAATGTCATTCGAATGGCCGTATGCAGCGCAGTCACTGTGCCACCTTGCAGTGAAACTGTTATTAAACTTGTGCCAACCTCAAGTTTTCAGGTTCGCCAACACCCGGGCCTGATCCAACCTATGACGAATTTTCTGGAGGAGTCATGGGTTGAATGTGAACCTCTTTGAAACATAACTATGTTAAAGTGACAATGGTCAACCCCGCAGGTACGGGAGTAACCCTGACATGCTCCCACACCGTCCCTATTGCAAGCATCGAGAGCATCATTGGTGCCCTGACGAAGCCCGGAGAGGAACCAGACCTGTGGCGAACAAACGCCGACCACTACAGTGATCTACCGCTGTATCTTCAAGAGATGGTGGACTGCGCCGAACTCTCGGCGGAACAACAACATCACTGCTAACCTTGTGCACCAATACAAGGACACGTTCATGTCTTCATGAGTGCAGATGGTAACTGGGTCGCACCCAAGTTGTACATCACCGGATGGATACCGGCGACTCCGCATTGATCCACCAACGTCCACGCCACGTTCCAAGAATTTGATAAAATGCTCTACCTGGGATGTATCAAACCTTCCGAGTCGCCCTGAAGCTCCCAGGTCATTCTCGTATGGAAGAACGAAAACAGCCAAATCCGATCCTGTGTGGACTATCATTTGCTGAATGACGTGACGTGTAATAATTCCTATCCCTTGCCAAACATTCAGGACACACACAATGTGCTAGCTGGAGCTACGTAGTTTTCAGCCTTAGACCTAGCCTCAGGATACTGGCAGGTTGAGGTCAACCCCGCCGACAGACCGAAAACTGCCTTCTCCACGCGGAAAGGACTGATACTATCCTCCGTGGATACCTATGGACTCAGTGTATGTGCTATTTAGATGATGTCATAGCATACGGACGTACATTTGACCAGGAGCTTGCTAATCTAGAAGTGGTCCTGGATAGAATACGAACTGCAGGTTTACGCCAACAACCTAAAAAGGTCAAAACTGTTTCAATGTGAAATCCTATACGTAGGTTTCATAGTTAGCTGATAAGGTATACCAGTTTACCCAAATAAAATGAAAGCCATTGAAGACTGGCCTACTCCAAGTGAAATAACTGACGTTCGAGCCTTCCTTGTTTTCGCCAATTACCATAGCAGCTTCATCAAGGATTACGCTGAAATCGCTGAACCACTAGTCGCACTGACCCGAGTCGACTGCCAATTCATCTGGGGATCACCTCAATGCTGGGCTTTCCAGATGCGGCGTTATGCCCTCATCAAGGCGCCCAACCTCGCGTACTCTTCGCGGAATGAGGACGACTCTTTCATCCTTGCACTGACGCCAGTAGATTCACCATTGGAGGCGTGCTCTCACAGCGTGTCAACAAAAATGGAATCCCGATTAGCTTTGCAAGCAAGACGCTCTCGCTCGAAATTACTGCACCAAATACAGGGAGATGGTGCAACACTACTGGCATCTGTGGGGACGAAAGTTCCTACTGTGTACAGACCACAGATCGTTGAAATGGTTGAAGAACTATAATGACGCTGATGGCATGCTAGCTCGCTGGCTTGCAAAGTTGCAGCACTGTCCCAGCAAACCGATGGATTGTCGTGCTGCCACAGCTGCAAGCATCAATAATGCCTTGGACGTCTGATCGTGCCTCCCTCGGATCCAGAAACAATCTCCGGAGAGCTTCCAATCAGGGAGATAACGGTAGTTTCTGTCGCTGCGGAAGACCACCTGGACAGTGATACCATGACATCATCCATCTTGCCTCAAATGATCTCGGCACACCAATCTGCCCGAGTACAAGCCCTGGACGCAACTCTTGATGACCAACAACGATTGTCGGATTATATAACAGTCAATACAATCGTCGCCCAACAAGCCGAGCCCAGCGTCAAAATAGTATGCCAATGGACACTTGACGGAACTAAACCCATTATAACAATATTTGGTATAATTTCACTTTGATATACAGGCGTTGGGTTTTAAAATATTTCATAATCATAAATTCTTAGCATGTGATCAAAACAAAACCTGTTTCATATGTTTTCCAGCACACGTGAAAGATCTCGTTTGAACTGGCGGAAGAATATCAGAAACCACTCGACCTCTGGTCTTGTGCTCTCTTGTATTCTTCCGCCAGTCCAAACTCGATCTTTCCCGCGTGCTGGAAAACACACTCAATCGCTTCGTTCCTATACACCCTGCAACATATCTTAAGTCGGTGGCTGACCTAGTTCTATTGCCTAAGGGTCAGGTCATGTTATTGTCACCGACTTGAGGTCAGAATTTTTGGACAGAAGATCGATACCTGGTCAGAAAAATGCAATTTCTGAAATATAACGCATACATATAATAACTGAGGGGGATGATACGATGTCCGAGATACTACTGCCTATTTATGTACTTTACAAATATTGGTACCGGTTGATATTCCCCAGAAATAAGGTTTCTTCCGTCAATATTAACCCTGATTATGACACGGTGATGACGTTCATTGTCATTTTCAAAAATGTGTGGACAATGTATTTGAATAATCCATTTTTTTCCCATTTTTTTTAATAATCCATCAATGTTTGGTCGGGCTTTGTTTCTATTCTGAATGTTTTTAATATTATGTTTTTTATTGGCATCATCAAAATTTGGTTATCAGCGGTAATAGGTTGATACATACATCTGTACACGGGAGTTGAGATAATCATCTTATGTTTCATATATCCTGTACATACACACAACTACATTGTTTTTTTTCAGTTTTTGAGGTTACCGGACCTTTGGTCCGATAACCTATTGCCGTGGCGTTGCGTCCGTCGTCCGTCGTCCGTCCGTCCGTCCACATTTTTATCATTAAAGTTTACAGTCGAATATTTCTGAAATTTTGCACAAAAATACCTAAAAATATTTCCAGGAAAGGTTTTTTTTAGTTTTTCGATTTTCGCATTTTTTTCAAAATGGCGGCCGTTTTCGTCGGAAAATGGCCAATTTTGGACTTTGATGGTCGTTTTCTCAAAATCTGTTCAGTAACTTTTTTTCTTATTAGTGTAAAGGTCAACCCCCTATATTAATATTAGTTAATATTAATTGGGTTCAATTAGTATTGAGTGAAGAATTCGCATTTATGTAAATGCATATATTGTTTACTGTAAAACTTCAGGTCACGAAGACCTCTCGTGTGAGGGCTGGTATTTAGGTCACTTGCAAGTCATCCTCGGAATGTTAAAAGATAATTTTAGAACTATGTATTAAAAAAGTAAATTACTAAAACGTGATCTTACCACGCCAAGCAATGGCAGGTTCCAAATTTATAGATTTGTTTTTTTTCGTTCCGAGCTTGCAGGTGTGTGAACCGAGAATTCATTCGTCGGGCCGACCAGAGCAAGTTGGTAATTGATTCGTGTCGCCTCCGGCCCGAGTGCCTAATTAGTATCCATCATTGCCCGCGTGAGACCCCACGAAATCTGGTCGATAAGGGCAGCCAAGCGTGGCCATCGCTGGGAGAGGCCGTCACCTGCTCGGGGTGACTGTGATTTGACTTGTATTGAAAAGCTTGCTCTGACCGCGCCTTGCTAATGAATTCTCGGTGATATAAAAACCAGCCCACTCCCATATTCTGGGCTTTCACTCGCTTTCGCTTGCTTTTCGCTTTTACTTAGATTATTTTGAACAGTGAAGCCGGCTATCTCCTTGTGGGGGATAGTCCTATCGAAATTTAGTAAACATATTATTTTTAGGGAATTGTTGTGTGCCATCATATTTGGATACTGTGAATCGTATCTAAATAAAAATCCAATTGAGTTACACGAAGCGTTATCCTTTTGAAATACCTGGACCCCCAGGTCGGATCTGGAACAATATTCAACATAAATAAAAAAGACTAAACGAGTTAATGCCACACCCAAAGCCGGCGCGAGCATTACATTATTGATGCATGACACTCCTCCTATGTACCCCTGTGACATGTATAAATTTCGTTGCCCTTGAATCGCTCGAAGTGAGCCATTTTGGGCCCGAACTCGGCCCAAATGGGACTTTCCCATGTTAAATTCTCCTATGCTTTATAATGGGACACATTAAGCCTAATATCTCACTTAAAATTGAAATTAGAGACTAAGAATCAATTGTGGACATATAGGAAATGATATATGCTGAATATTCTCGTGACCTTGAATTTGACCTCTGACCTCGGTTTCAAGGTGAGAGCGACCATTTTAGTAAAAAAATGGCCAATTTTGGACTTTGACGGTCGTTTTCTCAAAAAAGTTCAGTAACTTTTTTTCCTTATTGGTGCATAACACTCCTCATATGTACCCCTCTGACATGTATAAATTTCGTTGCTTTTGAATCACTCGGAAAGGGCCATTTTGGGCCCAAACACGGCCCAAATGGGACTTTCCCATGGTAAATTCTCATATGCTTTATAATGGGACACATTAAGCCTAATATCTCACTTAATATTGAGATTAGAGACTAGGAATCAAATGTGGACATATAGGAATTGATATATGCCGAATATTCTTGTGACCTTGAAGTTGACCTCTGAGCTCGGTTTCAAGGTCAGAGCACAAAATGGCTAATATCTCGTTCATTATCGACTTTACAGCTTAGGAATCAATTGTGGACATATAGGAAATGATATATGCTGAATATTCTGATAACCTTGAATTTGACCTTTGACCTCATTTTCAAGGTCACAGGACAAAATGGCTAATATCTCACTTATTATCGATTTTACAGCTTAGGGATCAATTGTGGACATATAGGAAATGATATATGCTGAATATTCTCGTGACCTCGAATTTGACCTCTGACCTCAGTTTCAAGGTCAGAACACAAAATGGCTAATATCTCGCTTATTATCGATTTTACAGCTTAGGGATAAATTGTGGACATATAGGAAATGATATGTGCTGAATATTCTCATGACCTTGAATTTGACCTCTGACCTCAGTTTCAAGGTCAGAGCACAAAATGGCTAATATCTCGCTTATTATTGACTTTACAGCTTAGGGATCAATTGTGGACATAAAGGAAATGATATATGCTGAATATTCTTGTGACCTTGACTTTGACCTCTGACCTCGGTTTCAAGTGAAAATGGCTAATATCTCACTTATTATCGATTTTACAGCTTAGGGATCAATTGTGGACATATAGGAAATGATATATGCTGAATGTCCTCATGACCTTGACTTTGACCTCTGACCTCAGTTTCAAGGTCAGAGCACAAAATGGCTGATATCTCGCTTATTATTGACTTTACAGCTTAGGGATCAATTGTGGACATAAAGGGAATGATATATGCTGAATATTCTCATGACCTTGAAATTGACCTCTGACCTCAGTTTCAAGGTCAGAGCACAAAATGGCTAATATCTCGCTTATTATTGACTTTACAGCTTAGGGATCAATTGTGGACATATAGGAAATGATATATACCAAATATTCTGATAACCTTGAATTTGACCTTTGACCTCATTTTCACCTCTGATGCTGATATATTCGGATTTACATCAGAAATTCGTCATTGTTCCAGCTGACAAGGCTGCCAACAATATTGTATTCATATGTAAACAATATTATTATGAATGTCTGATTACAGAACTTGGTATTTTTAACACACAGGGGAATCCTACATATAGCCCCATCACACAATAAAAAAAGGAGGTTCTTGACAACCACATGTCAGTTCTTGCCTCATATGGCATTGCAACTACTCAGAAAGAACTTGACCTTCCTGCTCTGTACTGGACTCCGAAATTACACAAATGTCCTTACAAGCAACGCTATATTGCAGGGTCAGCTGTGTGCTCCACTAAACCATTATCAATATTGTTGACTAAATTATTATCTGCTGTAAAGGAAGGACTTCGGAAGTATTGTGATACTGCTTATTCCAGAAGTGGAATTAATCAGATGTGGATTTTGAAGAATTCAAAAGAGCTTGTTGAAAATCTCAAATCACGCTCATTTTCCACAATAACCAGTATCAAAACTTTGGACTTTTCTACCCTTTACACAACCATACCTCACTCTAAACTTAAAGAAAGATTGAAAAATCTCATATTACAATGCTTTTTCCATAAGAATGGGAAAAGACGTTATAAGTACCTGGTAGTTAATTATAAATCTGTTTATTTTGTTCAAGAACATTCAGCATCAGACACTAAATATACTGAAACCGATGTTGTTGGTATGCTGGAATTTCTAATCGACAACATTTTCGTAGAGTTTGGTGGTGAAATATTCCAACAAACTATTGGAATTCCAATGGGGACTAATTGTGCTCCATTGTTGGCAGATTTGTTTTTATATTCATACGAAGCAGAGTTCATACAATCGCTTCTGAAGAGAGGAGAAAAGAAACTAGCCAGTTCATTCAATTTTACATACAGATACATTGACGATGTATTGTCATTGAACAATCCAAAGTTCAGTGATTATTTACATCTCATATATCCGGATGAACTGGAAATTAAAGACACCACAGACTCCTCCAAGTCTGCAGCATATCTTGACCTATACCTCGAAATAGACAAAAATGACAATCTATGTACCAGATTATATGACAAACGTGATGACTTCAATTTTCCCATCGTAAATTTCCCAGTACTGAGTAGTAACATACCAGCAGCTCCTGCGTATGGCGTCTATGTGTCTCAACTCATTCGATATGCTAGAGCATGTTCAAATTACCAAGATTTTCTAGCCAGAGCCAAAATGCTAACTGATAAGTTATTAAAGCAGGGCTATTTGAGACCTAGATTGCAGTCGACCTTTAAGAAGTTTTATGGTCGTCATCAGGAATTAATAGACCATTTCGGTCTTTCTGTAACTCAGATGATGGGAGATATTATCACATCATGTTGATTGGTACTTGTAGAGTCGTTATTATAACCTAACTATGTCCTTTATCTCGATGGCATTTATTTTGGATATCACAGTGGGTGTCGCATGCGAGGCAAGAGAAGCTTATTCTTACTGGTACACCTGATCTCACATTTGGCTTCGCCGGATGTCTGTGATATTCAAATTGCTCGGACCTTGATCACCAATTTTGAATTTTTGTCCAACCTTAACATACTGATTGTGTAAATTTTGTCCATGGATTTTGAGTTTAGTCTTGCGGATTGTTTGGTGTTTGGTATCATACTTGTCTTTTCAAGGACACAGGACAAAATGGCTAATATCTCACTTATTATTAATTTTACAGCTTAGGGATCAATTGTGTATAGGAAATGATATGTGCTGAATATTCTCATGACCTTGAATTCGACCTCTGACCTCATTTTCAGGATCACACGACAAAATGGCTAATATCTCGCTTATTATCGACTTTACAGCTTAGCAATCAATTGTGAACATATAGAAAATGATATATTCTGAACATCGTCATGACCTTGAACTTGACATTCGACCTCATTTTCAAGGTCGCAGGACAAAATGGCTGATATCTGGCTTGTTATCGATTTTACAGCTTAGGAATCAATTATTAACATATAGGAAATGATATATGCTGAAAATTGCTATGACCTTGAATTTGACCTTTGACCTCATTCTCAAGGTCAGAGAACGAAATGGCTAATATCTCGCTTTTTATCGACTTTACAACTTAGCAATCAATTGTGGACATATAGAAAATGATATATTCTGAACATTGTCATGACCTTGAACTTCACCTTTGACCTGATTTTCAAGGTCACAGGACAAAATGGCTATTAGCTCGATTATTATCGACTTTAGAGCTTAGGAATCAATTATGAACGTATAGGAAATGATATAAGCTGAATATTGCTATGACCTTGAATTCGACCTTTGACTTCATTTTCAAGGTCACAGGACATAATGGCTAATATCTCGCTTATTATTGACTTTACAGCTTAAGAATCAGTTGTGGACATACTAGAAATGACATATGCCGAATATTATTATCCAGCCATGATAGCTCAATTGGTTAAGGCGTCAGGGTTGAGTGCGGGAGGTACCGGGTTCAATCCTTGGCGCCGGCGCTGAAAGACTTTCATTGGGGGATCTGTTTCACCCATCAGTAAAATGGGTACCTGGCTATAGACAGAGATGGCAATGTGTATGAATACTGTATGTGCACCAGAGATGGTTGCCTAAGTTACAGCTGTATGCCTCCCGGGAGGTTGAAAATGTGTCGGAATGAACAGGTCTGCCAGGGGTAATAATTGTAAAGCGCTTTGAGCATGTTGTACATGGAAAAGTGCTATATAAAAGCTTGCAATTATTATTATCGTGTCCTCGAATTGACCAATGACCTCATTTTCAAGGTCACGGGACAAACTACTGATATCTAGAATATGTATTGTCCGGTAACCTTTCTTAGCCCTTGGGCTAATTTTTTAAATTGCTCCACATGCTTGTTGTGTCACCGATTTGAGTCAAGCGTCACCGACTTAAGATGTTATCTTACCAGAAAAGGAGTGGTATATGTCCATGAAAAACGCGAAAAGCAGTAGCCACCGCCGTTGTTGAATAAGCTGCCTGTATTGTAACATCATAATGCATTATTTATATAATTTTCTTCCCATAATTAGGTTACCGAACCTTTGGTCCGATAACCTATTGCCATGGCGTTGCGTCCGTCGTCGTCGTCGTCGTCCGTCAACATTAATATCTTTAAAGTTTCCAATCGTATCTTCCCGAAATTTTGCACAAAAATGTCAAACAATATTTCGAGAGGGAGGTATTTTTTAGTTTTTAGGTTACCGGACCTATGGTCCGATAACCTATTGGCATGGCGTTGCGTCCGTCGTCCGTCGTCGTCGTCCATCGTCGTCGTCCACATTTTTATCTTTTTTGTTTACAGGCGAATTTCTCTGAAATTTTGCATAAAAATACTTAAAAATAATTCAAGAAGGAGGTATTTTTTATTTTTTTGATTTTCGCATTTTTTTCAAAATGGCGGCCGTTTTCGACGAAAAATGCCTGATTTTGGACTTTGGCGGCCATTTTCTCAAAATCTGTTCAGTAACTTTTTTTCTTTTTAATAAATAACACTCCTCATATGTACTCCCATGATGTCTATCGTTGCGCTTGAACCGCTCAAAGTGGGCCTTTTTGGCCCAAACTCGGCTCAAATGGGACTTTCCCATGTTAAATTCTCCTATGCTTTATAATGGGACATATTATGCCTAATATCTCACTTGATATTGAGATTAGAGACTAGGAGTCAATTGTGGACCTATAGGAAATGATATATGCTGAATATTCTCGTGACCTTGAATTTGACCTCTGACCTCATTTTCAAGTTCAGAGCACAAAACGGCTTATATCTCGCTTATTATCGACTCTACAGCTTAGGAATCAATTGTGGACATATAGGAAATGATATATTCTGAATATTCTCGTGACCTTGAATTTGACCTCTGACCTCAGTTTCAAGGTCAGAGCACAAAATGGCTTATATCTCGCTTATTATCGACTCTACAGCTTAGGAATCAATTGTGGACATATAGGAAATGATATATGCTGAATATTCTGATGACCTTGAATTTGACCTTCGACCTCATTTTCAAGGTCACAGGACAAAATGGCTAATATCTCGCTTGTTATCGACTTTACAGCTTAGCAATCAATTATGAACATATAGGAAATGATATATGCAGATTATTGTCATGACCTTGAATTTGACCTTTGACCTCATTTTCAAGGTCACAGGACAAAATGGCTAATATCTCACTTATTATCGATTTTACAGCTTAGGAATCAATTGTGGACATATAGGAAATGATATATGCTGAATATTCTCGTGACCTTAAATTTGACCTCTGACCTCATTTCCAAGGTCCAAGGACAAACTGGCTCATATCTTGCTCCTCTATTGACTGTATGGCTTGGGAATCAATTGTGGACATGATATACATGATATAGAAAATGATATACACTGAATATTTTGATGACCTTGAATTTGACCTTTGCCCCTTCATTTTCAAGGCTACAGCATAAAATTGCTAATATCTCTCTGATTATTGAACTTACAGCTTAGCAATCAACTGTGGACATGATATATGCTTAATGTTATATATGCTAAATATTCTCTTGAACTTGAATTCAACCAGTGACCTGGCTAATACCTAAAATATCAAACATTGTCCGGTAACCTATCTTTGGCCCTTGGCCTAATTTTTTGATTTTCGCATTTTTTCCCAAATGGCGGCCATTCTTGTCGAAAAACGGCCAATTTTGAACTTTCGCAGCCATTTTCAAACTGTCTGATCATTTTTGAGATTTTTGTCTCAAAAGATTCCCCTCATGTACCTCTGAGATGTGTATAAGTTTGGTTGCTCTTGAGTCGCCGGTCTGCGTGTGGCGGCCATTTTCATTTTCTCGACTGGCCCCAAAATGACTTTCCCATGTTAAATTTCCTATGCTTTATAATTGGACACATTCTGCCTAATATCTCGCTTAATATTGAGATTAGAGACTAGGAATCAATTGTGCACATGATGTAGGAAATGATGTAGTCCGAATATTTTGATGACCTTGAATTTAAGCTTTGACCTCATTCCCAAGGTCAGAGCACAAAATGGCTAATATCTTTCTTTTTATCGACTTTACAGCTTAGGAATCAATTGTGGATATATAGGAAGTGATACATGCTGAATATTCTCGTGTCATTGAATTTGACTTCATTTTCAAGGTCAAAGCACAAAATGGCTAACATTTCGTTTTTTTTATCGACTTTGCAGCTTAGAAATCAATTGAGGACTTATAGGAAATGATGTATGTCAAATATTCTGATGACCTTGAATTTGACCTTTGACCTCATTTTCAAGGTCAGAGCACAAAATGGTTAATATCTCGCTTATTATGGACTTTGCAGCTCAGGAATCAATTGTGGACTGATGGAGAATGATAAATGCTGAATATTGTCGTGACCTTGAATTTGACCTCTGACCTCATTTCCAAGGTCAGAACACAAAATGACGAAAATCTCGTCTGTTATCGACTTTACAGCTTAGGAATTAATTGTGGACATATAGGAAATGCTATGTGCTGAATCTTCTTGTGACCTTGAAGTTGATCTTTGACCTCATTTTCAAAGTCAGATCACAAAATGGTTTATGTCTCGCTTGTTATCGACTTTACAGCCTAGGAGTCCATTGTTAACTCATAGGAAATGATATATGCCGAATATTCTGATGACATTGAATTTGACTTTTACCCTCATTTTCAAGGTCAGAGCACAAAATGGCTAATATGTTGTTTATTATCGACTTTACAGCTTAGGAATCAATTGAGGACATATAGGAAATGATATAGGCTGAATATTCTGATGACCTTGAATTTGACTTTTGACTACATTTTCAAGATCAGGGCACAAAAAGGCTAATATCTTGCTTATTATCGAGTTTACAGCTTAGAAATCATTGTGGATATATAGGAAATGATATATGCTGAAAATTATGATGATCTTGAATTTGACCTTTGACCTCATTTTCAATGTCAGAACACAGAATGGCTAATATCTCTCTTATCATCGACTTTACAGCTTAGGAATCAATTGTGCACATTTAGGAAATGATATACGCCGAATATTCTGACAATCTTTAATTTGACCTTTGACCTCAGTTTTCAAGATGAGAGCACATAAAGGCTAATATCTCACTTTACAGCCTTGGATATGCATTGTGTACATATAGGAAATGATGTATGCTCAATGTTTTGATGAATTTGATCTTTGAACTCATTTTCAAGGTCCGAACACATAATGGCTAATCTCTCACTTATTATCGACTTTACATCTTAGGAATCACTTGCGGACATGAAGTGTTATATATCCTGAATATCCTCGTGACCTTTATTTGACCTTTGACCTCATTTCCAAGGTCAGGGGACAAAATGACCAATATCTAGAATATAAAATCATTGTCCGGTAACCTTTCTTAGCCCTTAGGCTATTTTTTATGCTTTAGCCTTAGGCTATTTATATCTTCTTAATTGCCAAATGAGAAATGTTATCGTGTAGAACACACAGGTATTATGTGTACATGTATAAATTATTTCCATAGTCCCATCGTTTGTTCATTCCTGAATCATGAATCAAACGAAACTGTACCTGTTAAATCAAATGATGTGCACGTACAAGCTCAGAAAATAACGATGCGACAATGACGCACCGATGGGGGTACGACTCGGCTACAGAATCGGAGGACGATCTGAGCACCACCCTGTATTATGGAGAGAGTGAGTCGGACCGCGCTGAATCCACTGCATGCATGAAATGCATCGCAATAAACACTCGCAACGCTTGCTGGTTACGATTGTTTTTATGACAATGTCTAGCATTGAAATTGAAAGCATTGAAAAAGGTCATAAAAGGTCTATCATTGAAAAAGGTCATATAAGCAAGGACACTATGTTTCCCTACAACCATTTCGTTTCTCTCCATCTGCAAAATAGTTATTAGTCCATTTCCATTTGATCCACCGTTATTTCGTGGTAATTTGTAGGCATTACCATTTACATTGGAGTAGTAGTTTAAAACATCATGACATTATTTGTACAATAAAAATTTATAATGTGGCCCCACATTACAACCACCCCCTCGTATATCAATTATATCAATAATCCGATCCACAAAATGTTGTTGGGATGTATATTACACAATATATTGCTACCTACGGACCAGGATACCTCGGAAATAACACAAGGAAATCTTTCCTAAGAACCCACTGAACAGTACAATTCATTCAACCAGTGGGCATGTTATGTACTCAAAATGTATACGTAAGTCGGTGACGCTTGTCTCAAATCGGTGACACGACAAGCTTGTGGAGTAGTTTAGGAATAACTGAAAAATTACAGTTGTTCTAGTTGTGCATATGCGCAGGATATATGAAACATGACATGCACAGGATATATGAAACATGAGATGATTATCTTAACTCCCATGTAAAGATTATTCAAATACAGTGTCCAGAAGTTTTTGAAAATGACGATGAACGTCATCACCGTGTCAAAATTAGGGTAACTATTGATGAGAGAAACCTTATTTCTGGGGAATATCAACTGCTACTAATATTTGTGAAGTACATAAATGAATAGTAGTATCTTGGACATCGTATCACCCCCTTAGTTACTATGATTATATAAGCATTATATTGCATTTTTCTCACTGTGTGTCGATCTTCTCTCCAAAAATTCTGAGCTCAAGTCGGTGACAATAATATGACCTGACCCCTAGACAAAAGAACTAGGTCAGTCACCGACTTAAAGCTGTAAGTATGTTATAAATAGATAAACGACCATGTAAAAAAAATATTATGATAACGACCACGATCTTCCCCGACGGATAAACCGAACGTAAAACCACAGAACCACGCGTTGTTTGTTTTGCTTCGAATGTGGGCGGGTCTATGCACTGGCGCGAGTCAGGCCGCCCACGACAGAGGCCAGAGGCAGTCGGCTGTAACGGCGAAGTGGTATAAAGCCATTCTTGCAGTGTGTGTCGATGATCATTTGACATGTTCCCCACAGCACAGATGTCAGAGAACACACAAACTGCAAAGTATAATTGCATAATATCCATACGTGCACACAATTACTCATATAATTAGGGCTACATAT
This sequence comes from Terebella lapidaria, assembly GCA_949152475.1. Classification (NCBI taxonomy): domain Eukaryota; kingdom Metazoa; phylum Annelida; class Polychaeta; order Terebellida; family Terebellidae; genus Terebella; species Terebella lapidaria. Next base: position 20,967,517 of record OX424569.1, read on the forward strand.
TTCCCTCCTAGCCGTAATGAACGTATTATCCATTGGTGTGACGAATTTGTATGGTTCCCAGTAATTCACGTGCATAGATATATCCCCGTAATGTAGCCACATCAACAGTAAAGTTATCATACATATTTGTACACAACATACGAACAGGCTTTGTGACCTGGTAAATTTTGTACTCATATGTTGTTGAGCAGTGCTCAGTCATTGTATGCTATATTACTAACCTAGAGTACATGCCAATAGGTGCATACCTGTAACATAGCATGTACATGTACAATTGGACAGACTATCAAGGGTGACGCTATCAATGTTATATGATTACAAAATATTCCGTCAGAGATGTCACCCATATTGTCACACCCTACATTCAACCAATATGCTGTAAACACTGAAATATAGATATACACAATGAAATGCATTACATACGGACATTGAGGACGATGTGTATGCCTCCTTGGTCTATTGAGTATGCCACATTGTAGGCCAGTCGCCCCCTCCTTTTATACGGCCGAAAATCCCCCTGGTCGGCCTAGGCCAAAGGCACCTACTTACGTCACCAGTCAGCACGAAAGGTTCAGGGGATGTCTCAAAAGGTCGAAGGGATTGTACAGTATCTCTTTATATAGCATACTTACAGCTTTAAGATATGTTGCATGGTGTATACGTTTCAATTGGGTTTCTCTACGAGTTATGCCCGCGGACAGACAGACAGACAGACGGGAAGACAGGGAGGGAGGGAATACAACATTTACCCCCACCCCTCCTCCCTCCAATCGGCCCAAGTATCATATCCTGCGCCTTCCTCTAAATTCAATGAGGATTAAAAAGGTGCGACACGGATTAAATGGTATGTTTTAAGTGGACGAGTAGTATTAAGGAGCAGTGTATGGTACTTGGGCCCTCCAATCGAGGTGAGGATAAAAACTACTCACTTGGTTGGGCAGTTTCGTTTAACTCGGTGCAGTTCTTATGCTCGATGCAAAACTCCCACAAGCCCTTGCTTTGTTCCACTGTTTCATTGCAGGCGGGCTGGGTCCAATGGGTCCTATTTGCATCAACAGTTCCACGCGTCCAATCAGGCGTGGCGGTGGCAATAATACACAGGATTACTGCGGCGTGTATGGCAATGAATCCCAGCATCACTACACAGCTCAGCTGACCCATTTTGGGATGTTTTTTTTTCCTTTTTAAATGCCTGGAGTGGTGGTATATAGTGGCGTCAAGTTGTAGTGGCGTGTAACTATTATGCACTCTTGCAACAGTTGTGATAGTGGGAATCTGAAATACAGCAGAAACGTGCAAGATATCAGTGTTGTTGTTGGAACGCCGAAATGTGCATTAGCACTGTGGCGGAGCTTGCCCATGCGTGAAAAGATTTTTACCGGAAATTGCCCTTGATTTTCCCCGGGATGCCCGCGATTCTTTCCGGTGGTACACAGCACGCTGATTTATAGGCACGGTAAATATGTATTTCTCATTCAATATGTCTATTTGATAGATGCATTGAAACAAACATTTACCTGTGAACATTGAAAAATTTATCATGATGTAGATACACTGTACTGTGCCTGTTTTCCATTTTTATCAAAAGCCCATGATTTTTACCTGGGTGTCCAGGATTTTTCCCGGCGTTTTAGGCAGGGCCCATGAATCTTTCCGGTAGTCCATTGGTATAAAAACACGCGTAAAAATGTTATAACTTCATGGATGACCTCACATGTGTGTAATTGAATAATATTATGTATTGTGTATGTCCACGATCATTATCGCTGTTACCACTACAAAGCAAAATATGAAGATGCCGAAAAGACAATTCAACACTGTATCGAAAGCCACAAGGATGAACCAAGTACAGGTGTACCAAGTACAGGTATTTACAATTTGACATTGACGGGGATGATGATGTGAAGTGCAATCCTTCCAAAGTAACACTATAATGTTGGATCTGGCGCGATTACTGTGCCCAGCCATATGCACCTTCACAGCCCAGCAATGAAGACAATGAAAATTGGAGGAGCTAACGAAAAGTCTCTTTTTGAGATTTTTAAGATTTGTTCGCAGTGAGATTTGTTGAGCCTATTAAACGAAATTGATCGTTAGTGGAACATTTCAACCCGAGATACACCTTTATGGTTTTGGCTGTGTTACTTTTATTCCTCCTAATATAGTCTGTGTTACTTTTTTTTTACCTTCAATCGTTTTGGGTTTGCGAAGTCCTGAATAACCGAATGGATGGATTTAGATAAAATTTTCTCCATTTGTCCAGTATATAAAGCACATGACCCATTCTTGTTTGTACCTACTGGGGTTCATGAGGACGGATTCAAGGTTGATCTTTGGACTTTGTTCCAAAGTCATAATTCGATAAATCTTCAGGCAATGGATATGTAAGTTGGCATTAAGGTTCATACTTGGGAAGAATCCTATTGATTTTGGGACTGATGCATCACATTACCAGCATTTCTGCTGAAGCATCATTGAGGCTCTCTATATATCTTGAGAAATGTGCATCGGACCGCGGCCCCAGGCAAACATGTCTTACTCTGGTGAACTTTGCCCTCAACCTAAAACTTTTTGCTGAATTACCATTTTGGTATTTTCGTCCATGTTCCTACTCTGGTTGTCGTCATCACCAGCTTGAGCGGTGGCCATCTGGGAGCCGAAAAAAAAACGCGTGTTTGCCAAAATTAGTAACGTAATGAAAGATACACACATACGCTACAATCGTTACAAAACTTGGACGGACCAAAAAAAAACACGTAACATTCGCAATTTTTTCCATCCGTCAAAATATCATGAAAAAAAACAACTGGTGTTCGCATCGAGTACTTCACGATAGTGCCATTATTTTTTCGTGTTGTCCCTACGATTTTGAAGCAGAACCTATTCTTTATAATATATTATATTACTTTTTGGGGGAGCATGTTGTCCGTCTTGGATGGACAAGAGATAATCTAGTGTGCACTTTCAAATTGATAGTACAGAAGTTACTCTTGTCTACGAAACATGTACTTCAGTTTAATTAATGCAGATCATATCCATTTCTCCACCTACACACTCCCCACAACATTCCGACTGAGCCACTTCGTCGTTCTGTTCGCTATAAGAAATAGAGAAACCCCGAGGAACAGGGGGTTATTCAACATGGTCGAGGGCGGCAGCCCGAGATTATGTTGAATAACACCCTGTTACTCGAGGGGTTTCCCTATTTTAAACCATACAGAAAACTACTCAACCGTGACCGGCAGGTGTTTAACCAACATACAGCATTGATTAAACACCTGAGAGAACAATGCAAGTATGGTTTAAGATGCCTATAAACATATCGAGAATTTTGTAGTCCTAAATCCGTTACTTTCTGACGATTTATGAGCAAAATAATGGATAATTTTTTACCGGTTACAAACAGACTGTTTCTCGTATATTCGATCGATCACGGGGCAACAAGATATAGAAACTGTTAACAATATTTTTAAAAAATACAGACCATCTTTAAAATTCGCAACAAAATTTCCTGAGCGTGAAATCCGCCATGTATAATGTAAAGTAAATATGCTACTCGTACGTAACCATTCTCTGCCATATTACAGTAGCGTTTACGTTTGATTTTACAGGTTAACATGTTTGAAACGGCAGCATCTTATAAACAGTAATGGAAAAATGTTTGATATTCACCGGTGAAAATCCTGGGCGCTTCGGTGAAAATCCTGGGCATGCCTAAGCGAGCCGGAAAAAAATCAGGGGCTTCTGGTTTGATTTCACTAGCTTGAACGTTGCAATGAATACCCTCCAGTTTGTTTTCTTGTGATGCAATTATTATATACATACTGACGAAGTGTTGTGCACATCGGTGAGCGCAAATATGCAGTAATCATTCAACAATTTGTAATATTTCCAGCCTGCCCCGAATTTGCCGTTCAAATAACAGTTGTATCATTGTGAATTACTGCTCAACTCAAGTTCTCTTCGCAATACCACCAACAGCCATTTATCTAACTACTTCGGCCACATTTATCATTGAAATATCGGTAATCACTGTTTTTTCTCCACATTCAAAACATACCTGCTTATAAAATTTACCTCCCGGAAAGGATCACGGGCTTCCCGGTGAGAATCGTGGGCTTCCCGGGTAAAATCAAGGGCATTTTCCGGTAAAAAACCTCCTCACGTATGGGCAAGCTCCGCCACAGTGATTAGGAAAGTACAAACATTTCAGAACGCCAAGTATCCATTCATATCCTTCATTTCAAATGAGCAAAGATGAGTATGGGTTGGCAGTCCGCCCAATATTCTAAATAGGCTGCTATTTATATACAGGCAGTTATTGAAAACAGTATACGCAAATTTGCACATCAGACTGCTATAGACACGAATCCTTGTACAGTGTGCACAGTGTCCTAGTTTTGACGGTCGTATGACACATTACACATAGATACCAGTAGGTCGTTTGGCCGCATTCCAAATATGTCCAAAAACTAGGAAGTCACAGTACTTTTGACATGAAGAAAGAAGACCCATGAAGAACTCCAGAGACAATTAATATAACAATAACATATATCTATAAGGCGTTGAGATGATTTGAAGTCCGACATGGTTCATTTGAGGCCCGAGCGCTAGCGAGGGCTTCAAAACCATGGAGGGCTTCAAATCATCCAAGGAGCTACTCAAATCATCTCAACGCCTTATCTGGCCTTCTTCAGTGTTTGGAGAAACGGACCACTTCCATTGGTAAGTTTTGTGGACCACGAACAAAAAACGTCATTGACCATTTTGAGCCCTGATTTGCGGTGTGTTTCAATTCAAATCAGTTTATTAAATATTCAACATTCAAAACAGTGCAGTACAATACAATGATAATACATTTGAATACATGATTTGCGGTGTTAATTTGCGGTGTTAATTTGCGGTGTTCTGATTTGCAGTGTTAATGCCATTTGAGTCCGGGCTGTTTCCATTCGAGTTCACTGCGCTTGTAAATATCGTCCCAGTATTTTGGACCAAATCTACAGATAACATCTCGGTAACTAATAATAATTACAATTATTTCAATCCCGCAGTTATCAATCCTGAAAGTAGGCCAAATAACTAGACGACAAGGCCTAAAGATGCCTTGGAGGCATTTCGGTGTTAGGACTAATTCGTAATATTTAAAACATGTTTGCCACGGGCTCTATGACATACCGTTTGCTAGATATTGACGAAAATGAAAAATGTCGACTCAGCGAAAAAAATTTCGGGTCGAAGTCAAAGTTCATCCATCATGCCCCCCCCCCCCCCGTGGGGCATGTTTGTCTAGGTCGACCAGTCCAAAAATAACGTCCGTTTCGCTCTACGACACACCGTTTCTGAGATATCGACGATAACGAAAAATGCTGACTCGGCAAAAAAATTTCGGGTCAAAATCAAAGTTCATCCAAAATACATTTAAGACATGTTTATCTAGGGCGACGAGTCCGAAAATAACGTCCGTTTCGCTCTACGACACCTCGTTTCCAAGATATCGCCGAAAACGAAAAATGCCGACTCAGCAAAAAAAATTCGGGTCAAGGTCAAAGTTCTTCCATAATACCCCTAAGACATGTTTGTTTAGGCCGACGAGTCCGAAAATAACGTCCGTTTCGCTCTACGACGTACCGTTTCCGAGATATTGACGAAAACGAAAAATGCCGACTCGGCAAAAAAATTTCGGGTCAAGGTCAAAGTTCATCCATAATACTCATTAGAAATCTTTGTCTAAGGCGACGAGTCCGAAAATAACGTCCGTTTCGCTCTACGACGCACCGTTTCCGAGATATCGACGAAAACGAAAAATGATGACTCGGCAAAAAAAATTTCGGGTCAAGGTCAAAGTTCATCCATAATACCCCTTAGACATGTTTGTCTAGGGCGACGAGTCTGAAAATAACGTCCGTTTCGCTCTATGACGCACCGTTTCCGAGATATTGACGAAAACGAAAAATGCCGACTCGGCAAAAAAAATTCGGGTCAAGGTCAAAGTTCATCCATAATACCCCTTAGACATGTTTGTCTAGGGCGACGAGTCTGAAAATAACGTCCGTTTCGCTCTATGACGCACCGTTTCCGAGATATTGACGAAAACGAAAAATGCCGACTCGGCAAAAAAAATTCGGGTCAAGGTCAAAGTTCATCCATAATACCCCTTAGACATGTTTGTCTAGGGCGACGAGTCCGAAAATAACGTCCGTTTCGCTCTACGACGTACCGTTTCCGAGATATGCAGGAAGCCTCATGGATGAGTCAGCAAAAAGTTATTCCGACCTCTAGGTCAAAGGTCGTTTGACGGATCAATACCAAAATCGATAGGGTTCTTCCCTGGTGGTATATAAACCTCCATGCAAAGTTCTGCAACTATCGCCTGAATATTTTTCGACTTATCGTCCGGAAACCAAGTTTCATAATCGGCCTTGATTTCGTCCTCAAGGACCTCACGGACCTCGGAGTCGAATCAAAACAAGAAATACCCCATAGACATGTTTGTCTAGGGCGACGAGTCCTAAAATAACGTCCGTTTCGCTCTACGACGCACCGTTTCTGAGATATGCAGGAAGCCTCAAGGATGAATCAGCAAAAAATTATTTTGACCTCTAGGTCAAAGGTCATTTGACGGATTGATCCCAAAATCGATAGAGTTCTTCCCTGGTGGTATATGAACCTCCATGCAGAGTTCTGCATCTATTGCCTGAATATTTTTCGAGTTATCGTCCGGAAACCAAAAACCTTGATTTCATCCTCACGGACCTCGGAGCCGGCTAAAAAAAATAGGGTTCTTCCACATATCATTTCTGACTAGTGGTGAAAATTTGATAAGGATCTATCAAGGCAATCTAAAGTTATCGTCCGGAAACCAAAACGGCGGAAGAAGAAAAAAAAAGAAGAAGAAAACAAATTCTGCTAAAACCATAAAGGCATTTCTGCCGAAATGCCTTAATTACCAGGGCACGTTAGTCACGTGACGTACCCTCGGCAGGATTTCCGGAAACGATACCTATTTCCAATTGAATTGGCCAGCCAACTCAATGTCAAATGGTCTTACTTCGCCAGTCCATTTCACCTTTCTAAAAAAAATTCAGCCTAACTCACTATGCGAGTTTTATCAATTGAACATTGTGCGATAAGCATGAATATCTGGGACGACACGTGGGTATTTTTGATTTTCTGCCTTGAATGAACCCGGGATGAAAATACCCGAAATTGTGGGTGCTGATGGCAATGCAAAATCCCTTTGCTTCCCTAGCTCCTGAGCAGAATGCTAACAAGATATTGACTTGAAAACCGGGTCATTATTTATAAGCACTGTATTCTTCCAGAGGAATATGCATTCGACAAGAAAAAATAACATATAATAATATCGCCTATTTGAGGTGGTGTTCCACAATATTTTCCCTTTATATGACCTAAATGAGGTGAACGCTCTCTGATTGGCTGACTGATGATGTCATGTGACCGAAAGGAGTGGGGGTGGGGTAATGTAAAAGCAGGGGGTTCTGCCACTTAAGGGCCCCAAAAGCTGAAGCCTCCCCCCCCCCCATAATAAAAAAACACAATTAATATTTTTTTTTATTTCTAAGCAAACAACCTCTTTTGAATGTAAAACTCATGGAAGAACTGTTGATAAGAATATATCAATAGTATAATATACCAGATCGTAATACGTGGAAAGCTCTGGCGCCCGAATATATTAAGTCATGGCCAAAACTATTTGTGGCAAAAGTATGTGTTATTTTAAGTTATATACTTATATGTGGACTTTGCTTTGAATATGAGATGAAGGTCTACAGTATGCGCTGGACATATTCCAAAATTCGTTCAGGAAATAATTTCATGTTTTTACATCATTGATCAAAATAACGTGTCAATCTATTTGTGATTGGATATACTTAGAAAACTATACTTACATAGATCAACGGCAATATTTCGAAAACAAGTTATCCAATCTCTCAGAACATATTTAATATATCAGAGACAGTTCACATTTCTGTATACTTTGGTATCATGGTGCAATGGCCGACGTGAAGTAGATCCTTGTTTGTCTATGTGTCTTAGTATCGCAGGCGTAAGGATCGAGTCTAAATGTCCAATGTGTAAGCCATCCTGATGGTGCGCCCTGTCATTCGTGTGGTTAATATTCAGATGATATTGGTTTTGGACTTGATGAATCACTGTTACACAGTGTCTCAAATTAAATTTTGGTATTACACCGTACTTTACCTCTGTCATCAATTTTGTCGCCGCACGTTCTCAGTCAGTAAAAGAGTTTTATGGGTTACTCTTAGTGTTTACATTCTTCATCCACGTGACTTCCTCCCCCCGAGAGCATTATCGATCGGGCCACTCCAGCCAATCAGAATGCAAGCTCTGTTTGAACTCTTCAGGTGATTCCCCTGTCACATGCGGATGACTCACTGCCGTGATACACCGCAATATAGCATATCATATGACGAATGACACACTAGGTGTGAGCGCCAATTACACTGTACGGAAGCCGTTATGTGAGAGCGGTCAATGACGAGAAATTATCACTCCCAGCAAGGTAGAAATTGTGCTTAAATTGACAGTAACCACTAACTTGTGGTTGTTACGAATATGTCAGACGAAAACAACAATAAATTGCCGTTCTCCAGTCTTTTCGGATATCACATCACACCATCACTGTCAAAATCAACACAATTCCCTACACCCCTCTTTCGAGAGCGGAAATCAACTGATTTCCAACCCTCTGTTGCACCAGAAAGGAAATTTCACAAACTTGTCTCAATTGTGTCATTAATTGAGCAAAAACAGAATTCTCCAGAGACATGCCGCACACTTGTGGTTTAAATAATCCACTCAGTAAATGATAACATGAGATGGATAAATAAATATAAACACTCCCCATAGCCACTGGTACGCTTACAAGGCGACCGGGTATGCCCATGGTAGCCCTATGGGCGGTAGCTAAGCGCCCACTAGCAACTACACTGTACAATAAGGCCACGGAGCAATGCACCGGTCAAACCCAGAGCCCATACAACGACCACCGGAGCGCGGATCCAATAGGCCTAAAAAAGTAATTATCTGTGTCTCGTAACCGCCCGCCTGTGTTCAAAAGGCTACAGTATATTAATTATATTGGCCATTCAACTCAATGTTAAATGATCTTACTTTGACGGTCCATAACACCTTCCTAAAAAAAAATCCCAGCCTAACAACTATGCTAGTTTTATTCTCAACGTATTGGGCATCGCGTGGAAAGCATGAATATATTTGACGACACATGGGATTTTTCGCTATTCTGCCTTGAATGGACCCGGGGTGAAAATACCCAAAATTATGGGTACTGACGCCCATGCAAAACCCCTTTGATTCCCCAGCTCCTGAGAAGAACGCCAACGAGACACTGCCTTGAAAACCGGGTCATTATTTCCCAGCAGTGCGTTCTTCCAGGTGAATATACACTCGTCCAGAAGTCTGGCCTAAAACAATATATGAGGCGATGTTTAACAACAGTTTCCCTTTAAATTGCCTAAGTGAGGTGAACACTCGCTGATTGGCTGAGCGAATTACTGTACACTGCCCAAAAGCAGCCTCCCGGATTTTTTTTTATTTGCGATTCTCAAATAAAAAAAATAAAAAGTGTTCCCGCCCCTATTTTGAGGATAGTGAATGATCGAGAAACCGAATCAGAGCATGCAACTTGGGCATATATTTAACTTACCTCCTTGTTTTCACTCTCCGCCAAATGAGACAAAGACGCTACCAGTTTTCAAAAACAGTTATTCTATGTGGTTACGTGTATGTAATAATACATATACAATTGTGATCAAGAATTGATTTACTATATTCCTCATGTTATACTTCAAAGGTCATATTAATGATAGAACGGTTCTCAACAATTACTCATCATTGAAATATAGTATTAACTGACGGTTTTGGATAATAATACTACTAGTACACAGAATCATCCTGTCTGTGCTGACTGCTATAATGATGGCACACCAGTAGTGCCAATGTGCCCGGCTAAGAGGTTTCAAGCCCAAATAAATAAAGCCTCTAGAAATGACTTTAAATCATTAAAGTCATGTGTTACACATGATTTCAATTCAAAAGGCTTGATTTATTTGGGCTTGAATGCGTCTGTGCCATGTGAAGTGTTTTTTAATCAATCAATAAATCAAATTTATTTTCATATGTGTGAAATGTCGTCCCGCCAAAAATAAAAAATAAAAAGTGCCTCCCTACCCAACTTTCTCTTGAGCCGAGGACAAAATAAAAAATGAAAAAAAAAAGTCCCTCCCTACCCAGGTTTGAAAAAATAGGAGGACGAGAAACAGAAAATTAATTTTTCAGGCCATAGATTTAGACAAGATGCCGGCAGGTCCAAAACCTCAATGGTTAGGGTGCGAACCCTTCATACCGGCGCCCAATCTTGAGAATCCCAAACATGGTGAAATCAATAGCCGGCGGTCGTCCGGACCTGCCCGCGGACGGAGTCCAGATCCAGACAATCACCATAACATGGCATGTTGACCTTATCCGATGATATGAAAGTGATTAGAAACCACAAAGTATGCTGCGCATGTAGAATACGACCCCCCTTCTTTGAAGGAGGGCCGGGGTTCCGGTCATTCCGGCCGGACCGCGTTATGTAGTGTGCGATCCGGACGAAAATGAGCGTCCCCCACTAGTCCGCATGCGCGGACTTAACAGCCGGTCCATTAAAAATAATAGTAAACGGTTTCCTGCCGTATGAAACCTTATCTACTATAAATATTGTAACGGTTTTGGGGCGTACCCAAAAGTTTCCCCTAGGTAATTCTGTTAGTGTTTTGTGATATTATGGTTAAATAACCGTTTATTAAAATGTATATGTGTTTAAAGGTTCATACGGTTCCGTATTGTTAATGTTTAGAAGGTTTTCCGTCTCGGAACTTGATATATTTGTATGTTGGTAAAGCCGGAGACGGATCCGGAGACGGAGACGGAACCGGAGACGGAGCCGGAACAATGGAGTACAAAAACGTAATGACGTTATTTCCGGAAGGTCATGTGATCAGCCTCGTTTTCGGTTTAAAAGGTGACGTGTCAGCCACTGATTGGTTCTAGAGTGTTTTTAGAAATCCGGAAAATATCAGTGTTTTGGCGGACTATGACGTCACAATAGGTTGGTCACGTGACGTGGGTCTCAGGTCTATAAAAGCCCCCGCTTCACAGCGGACGGCGGAGTTGGTGTCCTGACGTCGACCTGTGCAGACCCCTTCTCCCATAGCAGAGTACTCCCTTGTTCCGGATAGAGTCATCCAGATGATAGCAGTTAAGTCTTCTGACTGTGCACTTGGAAAATAAACATGAAAACTTCAACCGAGTTGTTTTTCCGTGTTCGTTAGGGAACTGGAATTTATAATAAAGTTAGTTCACCGGAAAAGAAAGTAATACGGAGTAAAGGGAGATAAGACCACAGTCGGTTAAGACCAAGTTGTAACGACGTCTTAGGGTGATCCAAGAACCCAGATCACCAAGGAAGGAGACGGAGACGGAGGTGGAATTCAACGGAGCAACTCTGGAGGCGGTATCGGACGGAGCAGTTGCAGAGACGGGAACGACGAAGCAGTTGCAGAGGCGGTACCGGACGACGGAGTTGCAGAGGCAGTACCTGACGGAGCGGTTGCGGTAACCAAAAGTGAGAACGCTTCCGAGATACCCCATTTCAGGTGCAGTCGCAGGTTGCGGTGAGGCGGAGCCAACCAGAGCAGTTTGCAGTGCGGCGGAACCTGGCAGAGCGGTTGCAGTATTCGGAAACGGCAACGTTCCCGGATTCTCTATTCCAGGTGCAGTCGCAGTTGCAGTAAGGCGGAAAACGACGGAGCTGTTGCAGTAAAGCGGTATCCCGACGGAGCAGTTGCAGTACCCGGAGACGGAAACGCCTCCGGATTCTTACTTTACAGGTGCAGTTGCAGATTGGCAGTCGGACAACGGTTAAGAGGTCCATTCCAGACCACGCTACCAACCTTCAGAGACTTCTAGCCAGAGTTCAACCGTACAGCAGTAGCAGTTTCCCGGAGTTTTACCGTTTCAGCTCCGGTTAAATAACAACTCACCCACCTCCCTAGAAAACCGGTTCATCAAGACGTCACAGAAGGGTGAAGAACCCGTTACAATATATAATATAATAAATATCGGGCATTAAGGGGTTGTTACCCTCGCCATATTTTAGTCAGTGATGCGCACTGAATATTTTTGAAAATGGTTTTTCTTGAAGATATGAACACATAGTTCACATGAATGTTATGTTATCATGTTAATAACTAATTTAAAGCATTTTACGCGCAGTTATTATGCATCTTATGTTAAAATTGGTGAAATTGATTATCAAAATTTCGAGACATCCGTTCTTGTGGAAAAAGTCGATTACGAATGTTCCAAGTATTTTTCTGAGCATTACTACATATGCTAGTTTATGAGCCGAGAAATATTTTTTTGAAATTCAAATCCATGGCATCACAAATGATTTTTGAAGTTCAGACATTTATTGACAACTAAAAAATTTTCCCAAGGGGCCAGTACAGGCACTATTTTTTAACCCTTCAAGACACTGCCACAGTGAGAGGGAGACTTCAATATCATATGCTCCGCTGTGCACACTTCACACTGGCTTTTACATGTAGACTGCTACATGCTAGGGCTTCTGTGTGCATTGGGCCATGACACTACTCTATTCACCTGATCAATGCAAATAATAACCCGTATTTCCAAAGTGACAGTTATAAGTTTAAAACTTCTGGGGAAGTAACATCTTCTTGCATTTGGCATAATTCATAACACTCTGTGTTCATCAAATAACTAACAGTACATGTATGTATTCACTGACCCTGTTGTGCATAATGCTTGTGTCTATGCATACAAAGAACACAAACCCCAAGCTAGATACAGGATACATCCTGATCCCAATAACATGTAAATGTAAATATCACCAGGCTTTTGATTCATTGTCATCATGATTACATGTGACATTAAAGTATCATTATTGCACATGGGTTGTGTCAACATAATTGATGTGAAATTCACACAGTGGTAGCATTTTATTAGTACAATTCATGAGTTATGAATTGAAGCACTTCATCTTTTGACATACATGGATCACAGGTATGATATCAAACATACCAGACAAGAAATGTCATGAATAAATAGTGTATTTGGTAGTATTCTCCTTATCCATATGTTTATCCTACAAAGTTTGTACATGGAAGGTAAACAAGAACAAGTATAAGTCGCGCCCGCGACAATTGGGCGGGTTGCATCGAGGAGGGCTGTTAGTGGAAGGAATTGGCATTGTTCTCATGTATTATCAAGTTCGAAGTCCTGCCACGACTTGAAAAATAGGTCAAGGTCACCCATCATCGAACTTGTCCGAGATCTGCTCATGATGCACCTCCGGTATGATTTTGGCGGTATTTCGTTAAAAACTTTGTAAGTTATCGCGTTCACAAGGTACAAAGTCCTGTTTTCATGTATTGTCAAGTTCGAAGTCCTGCCACGACCTGAAAAATAGGTCAAGGTCACCCATCATCGAACTTGCCCGAGATCTGCTCATGATGCACCTCTGGTATGATTTTGGCGGTATTTCGTTAAAAACTTTGTAAGTTATCGCGTTCACAAGGTACAAAGTCCTGTTTTCATGTATTGTCAAGTTCGAAGTCCTGCCACGACCTGAAAAATAGGTCAAGGTCACCCATCATCGAACTTGTCCGAGATCTGTTCATGATGCACCTCTGGTATGATTTTGGCGGTATTTCGTTAAAAACTTTGTAAGTTATCGCGTTCACAAGGTACAAAGTCCTGTTTTCATGTATTGTCAAGTTCGAAGTCCTGCCACGACCTGAAAAATAGGTCAAGGTCACCCATCATCGAACTTGCCCGAGATCTGCTCATGATGCACCTCTGGTATGATTTTGGCGGTATTTCGTTAAAAACTTTGTAAGTTATCGCGTTCACAAGGTACAAAGTCCTGTTTTCATGTATTGTCAAGTTCGAAGTCCTGCCACGACCTGAAAAATAGGTCAAGGTCACCCATCATCGAACTTGTCCGAGATCTGTTCATGATGCACCTCTGGTATGATTTTGGCGGTATTTCGTTAAAAACTTTGTAAGTTATCGCGTTCACAAGAAATTGTTGACGGACGGACGGACGGACGGACGGACGGACAGACAGACAGACGGACACGCCAATCTAATAGGCGGGTTGGTTGCACGCAACCCGCCCAACAAAATGAATCAAACATAATACCAATCAAAAAGATTATGAATTTATCATAATTGGCAAACAATATTGCACATGGCCACTTGATACACTGCCATTCAAATCTTCATAATGTATTTCTGACCTACACATGTGTATCGATAACAAATTTTTGATACATACAATGTGTTGGCCACTTTATCCATTAAAATATAAAATATGAAAATATTATTAATTGGCCATTGAATCTCCAAATTGCTGTTGTATAAGATATCCAATTGTGTTATAGTGACATTACAATACCCAAACTGGTGGTGTTCAATTCTGTATAGGTGTTTCAGAATTACAGATCCAACATGCACTTAATTTGAATTTATATATATATTGTTTCAATATACATGTATATATTGGTGCAAACTTTAAAACACAAGTTGTTGTTATGCTTTGACATCCATATTGTTGGCCAACTGAATGATTGCTCCTGGGTGCCTGTCATTGGGGGATCAGTCAAGTGGTGTGGAGCTGCTATTCCCTGTCTTCTGATTGAGACTTGAACCAGGATTTATGGAGCTTCTGGTTGTGTTGTCTTCTGGCTGAGCTGTCAGGAAAGTGGTGTGAAGTTGTCAGCAACATCTGGAGTCATCTGGAGTCAGAAAAATATGAGATGATGGATTTGTCAGATGGCACTCTATTCTGTTGCTGATACCAATCACATTGCCTTGAATTGATCATTGGAATATTACAATCAAGTAAACTTCTATATGTTGGTGATATGAATAACTCATATAGCTGCTTATTGATAATTACCTCATATACTTGTGCCAATCAGGGCACCTAATTTAAATTTCTTGACATACATATAGATATACATCTACATACAGTTTCATTTTGTTATCGAAATGTATTTAACCACGAACTTACGGAATAGGTACTCATAGATACTTGATTAGTGTTGATAGAGACGGGGCTCCAATATACAGAATGCTTAAATTACGTGTACGTACCTGAACAAAGATAATATTATATTACCTATTTGTGAAAATGAACTCCCAATGTGCAAGAAGGGTCGAAAGAGGGTTAATAATCCGCCCCAGGACATGTGCTCGACGATTTTCTGTGTGGTTCCATGCGATCACTGACCGAGACTGGACTTGAGCAGCTAGTGAGTATTGCTCTTCACATTGAACTCAAAACCCTGTACACGGATTTCAACGGCTTTCTCACCGGAGCGAATACAAACTCACGTGGTGAGCGATATGTCAGTTATCGTCTGGAAACATGGTTTTCAGTGTTTGTCATTCCCCGATCTACAACAATTCTTTGTCTATGAACTAATATGTCTTCGATTATGTACATATTTCTGGGATTACCGCCGTCATATGCCGATATACATGCATAACACATGGGACTGTTGGTGCCTCGCGAGAAAACATTTGGAGACGAAGCTACCGAATCTCATAGTCGCAAAATATGGTCTTCACAACCGAAGGAAATATTCCGAGGATGACCGCTACCAATTGATATCACAAAGCACATGTAATGTGTCGTACTGCGAACATTTTCTGCCGTAGTCCCGTTCAGTATTCAGAAAGTGGATTATTTGGTGTGATCAATGGATTATACAGATTACCAGAATCGACATGACCAAAGATAAGTCTCGCGTAAGGATACATCAAACTTTGACCTGGGAAATATGTGAACACGATTTCGTGGCACCTGACGTTGAAAGTAGCCGATGTTCAGACTCAATTTTACGGGGGAAAACGCATTGTCACATGGGACTGTTGGTGCCTCGCGAGAAAACATTTGGAGACGAAGCTACCGAATCTCATAGTCGCAAATGGAACGGAAGTCGTGAAATTTGCTGCCGACAATCGGCAGGGTTTCACCATCTTAAGAAAAAGTCGATGTATCTTAAGATGGTGAAACCCTGCCGATTGTTGGCAGTAAATTTCACGACTTTAGTACCGCATACAAAATATGAGCATTTGTCATAAAACTTCGAGTAGTCCGAAGTG
This sequence comes from Terebella lapidaria, assembly GCA_949152475.1. Classification (NCBI taxonomy): domain Eukaryota; kingdom Metazoa; phylum Annelida; class Polychaeta; order Terebellida; family Terebellidae; genus Terebella; species Terebella lapidaria. The sequence goes on from OX424569.1 coordinate 20,983,765, forward strand.
ATTTTTTGCAGTTGGAGTGAATAGAGGAGTCATTTTCTTGTTTTAGAAAAATACAATCTTCGACCTGAAACGTCTGGATCATTCCGGATCATAACGATAAAGTTGGTACATCCGTTCTCAATATTAACCACGTAATCTTTAGAATACATCGACTTTTTACATAGTGGAGCAGTCAGTGTCTATGAGCTGAGAATTACTTTTTGAATTTACCGCCTACATTTGTCTCAAAATGCCCGACTGTCTTTGACACATTTACGAAAGCGCCATTTTCAAAATATCACGTGGATTTGGACAACACACAGACTTGAAATATCATCTATTATTTCGATGATTTTCAAAGAATAGCTGACTTACTTGGGATTGGTACATCGTAGACTCCATAACGAGCTATCCACAGCCAAGTGACAATGCGTTTTCCCCCGTAAACTTGAGTCTGAACATCGGCTACTTTCAACGTCAGGTGCCACGAAATCGTGTTTACATATTTCCCAGGTCAAAGTTTAATGTATCCTTACGCGAGACTTATCTTTGGTCATGTCGATTCTGGTAATCTGTATAATCCATTGATCACACTAAATAATCCACTTTTTGAATACTGAACGGGACTACGGCAGGAAATTTTCGCAGTACGACACATTACATGTGTTTTGTGATATCAATTGGTAGCGGTCATCCTCGGAATATTTCCTTCGGTTGTGAAGACCATATTTTGCGACTATGAGATTCGGTAGCTTCGTCTCCAAATGTATTCCCGCGAGGCACCAACAGTCCCATGTGTTATGCATGTATATCGGCATATGACGGAGGTAATCCCAGAATTATGTACATAATCGAAGACATATTAGTTCATAGACAAAGAATTGTTGTAGATCGGGGAATGACAAACACTGAAACCCATGTTTCCAGACGATAACTGTCATATCGCTCACCACGTGAGTTTGTATTCGCTCCGGTGAGAAAGCCGTTGAAATCCGTGCACAGGGTTTTGAGTTCAATGTGAAGAGCAATACTCACTAGCTGCTCAAGTCCAGTCTCGGTCAGTGATCGCATGGAACCACACGGAAAATCGTCGAGCACATGTCCTGGGGCGGATTATTAACCCTCTTTCGACCCTTCTTGCACATTGGGAGTTCATTTTCACAAATAGGTAATATAATATTATATTTATTCAGGTACGTACACGTAATTTAAAGCTGGACAATCCCGATAAAAAGAAGAGATTTTAGTAAAAAAAATCAAAGGCACAAAGTAAATGTTGTGCCACATGTGTTCCGTCGGTATTATTGGCCACTCGTTTCCGAACACTCTGCAGACAACGACTCGGCCTTCATCGGAGAGGCTCGGCGTTTGTTCCACAGTCTCCCAGCCTTTTGGAGTATCATACCCTATAAAAAGGGAACACCCGGGTGTGACGGCCCAGTTGTTACTGACTGCTCATGGCAACCCAAGCTAGTACAAACGTAAGAATATGCATACGCTTTGGTGTATAAATACATGAAATTCATTGCAAACAGCGATTACGTACGTAGAAATTACACACAACTTCATTTACTAGATGTGGCAACAAATGAGCATGAATATATATCGCAATAACAAAGACAGTCAATTATGAAATATTCACCTGTATGTACACATTGCTAGTCAATACGTGTAAAATACCTCTAATTGTACACTTGTTTACACACGAGCACGTGGGGGGGGGGGGAGTACAGCTACAATATATTACAAAACACATAAACGAGACTTTTCACAAATATATTGTATGGCCAAATACATCAAACAAATAACATCTTTATTCAGACGTGTTGTCCTTGTGGACGAAAGTCTCGTTGCAAGAGATGTAGATGCAGCCGTGTGGACGGGGGGATGCACAAGTTGTACCTCTCCCGATTGCCAGTACGGCCAGGTGTGCATGCGGTTCAAGTGTGTCTTTCCAATGGGCAGCATGATGCAGCCAATATTCCGATTATTGTTTTCCGTAAACTTTCGGCAATAGATTATACATTTGAAAAGGTATGAAACTTTCAATGAAACAGGCCTGTTTTGATACCCAGGTATTATGTTCATCAGGCTAGACCAGTGGATCCTGCCACAGTACGCAATGTCCGGACCCAGCCGTATGCTGCTACCAGCAGCCGTAATGTGGTCAGAGGAGACGAAGGCTCCGTGAATGATGCAGCTGCTCAACGCATGGCACCATTATGGGAGAATGAGCATGCACTAAAAGCAACAAATGAGGTAGTTATAATGAGGTATTTATTCATGACATGGATTTATGAAGAACTTATCCACAATCACATTGCTGTGTGATATACAAGGAAACATGCACACAAAGGCAACAAACGCACGTTCGGAATGCATCGTTATAAGATAACATTGACAAAAACTATGACCACATGACTTACATGTATCTTCCTAAAGCAATACATGTGACATGATCAAGAAGCTGACTCGTGATTAGACTACTCATTTTAGTTGTACAAGACTTGCAGGTTGTGTTGCAAAATCATTTACAATGTAACTTGCACATTATTTACTGCAATAATAGTATTTGACAGGAACATTAGTGCACAGTGATCCATACAAAAATGATGAATTGCATATAAATTATAAAGACAACAAATATGTTTCCTCGTGACAACAAGTCAGTGTACAATCTCCACATGATAATGATAATGGCCACATGTTCAAATTCAGTGACAGTTTTTTTTCAGACATGTTACATATCAGTTCCACTGTCATCCAGGCACATACTATTTCTTCTTGCTATTTTGATAGTTTATCATGATATTTCGCCATTTCGTAAATCACACCAACCCATCATTGTTCACCAATAAACATAACCAGTAAATGTGTATTCACAAGAGCATTGCATAACACCAGCTTTTACACCATAAATACATCCACACATAATGTTTCGTCGTCATTGAAGTCTTTATGTGGCATTACCAATCAAACAACCTGTTTATATACATATCATCAATACAAACACTATTCATTGGTCGATCTTGAAAACCTACTAATACCGCAGGATTCCTACCACCAACTATGATTTATATTTCTACAGGCAACAATACAGTCCTTGTCGGAGGATGCAGCCAAAAACTTGCTGCATGCAATAAACCAGCACCCCCCAAGGCTGATATCTTCGCTGCTGTCCACCTCGCCCAGCCGTCCTGAATTCCCAGCGCGCGTTGTGCCTTGTCCGCAGCCCGAGTGGTGTCTTTGTGGTTGTTGCCTGCCAATGGATAACGAAAAAAATGAATATATGTTGTATGCCAAACAATAAGAACACGTGTTTGAGAACCACTAAAGAATTTGTGGATTTGTGTATGCGACCCCTTGTCGTGGAAGTTGCAGGGATATTGAGTTATGCCTGCAATTTTCACGATGACCCGTCGTTCGCCAATCGACACTATAGGAACCAGGCCTATAGATTTTTTATTTTGTGGCAGCATGGTCATTTGGGCATGGGTGAGCGGAGACGCCTCCCATCTTGTGCTGTGTGTAAGATAAGATGGATGTATCCAGAAGCCGATGGACAATACACGGGATACATGAGCTCTTCGGATATCGAGGAGACGTAGGTTGATATGGCGTTGATTGATATGGCAATGTATGTTTGTATGCTCAGTATGTTTGTATGCTTGGTGTGTATGTTGAAACGCTAGTCTTTGTATCATATATGGCAGTATATTCCGAATGTACTTCACTTCATTCCGAAATAAAGGATGTATGGATGTACCCTGAAATGTTCATTGTCAAAACAGCATGTTCGAGAAGTGTGTTGAAAGTCTATAATTTTGTTCCCGCAAGGGTATAATTGTGTTTTTGTCAATGTGAAATATAACTGGTTCTATAACAGCATACTTACATTTATTCGGCACACATGTTGTACCGCGGTCTCTTCTGTTGCCTCACGACATCAGTATCGGGTCTCTCTACGTGATTCTGCTGTAGACGGTTCAGAGTGTCTGCCATGTCGCTCTCGTGCTCGTTTCTCACTGTGTCCTGATATCGCCAGTGTAGACATTCTGCCATCAGGTCTGGCAACATGTGAAATTCATTTAAAATTTATGAAATTGGCCAGAAAATTACTGAATCGAATTGTAGGAATTACTGAATCGGAATGCGGAAGTTACTGATCATCGTCAAAACTGGTCACCAAAAGATACAATATTTACTAGAAGTGAATAATAGTGAAAAATATGGTGAAGTTCTATATGCTTACCGGTTATGTACGAGTACTTCTTGGGAGACTGGGGAGTTTCTGGTAAGCCACCCATTCCTTACTTCGTCGGCTTCTCCACACGCACATGGGGACGTGATCCCCTTGCACAGTGAGCAAGGGTTGCCTCTTGCAGTGCTGGTTGTGGTCAATGACCGCCAGTTGGCACCTCATCCTGTAAGCGTTGTACCCAAATCTCAGGCGCTTTGGCACGTAGTGCAGGAGAGAGTGGCTGAAGAAGTTCTCCAGGTCCGAGGTCGTGCGTGCTTTTGTGAAGTAATTCATCATCTTCAGGCAATCAGGGGATGTCAAGACTTTCCTGAAACAGAAAAAAACAGTGACAACGACGTTTACTGACAACATCAGAGATTGATAGTATCTACAGGCAATACAATTCATTCAAAAATGGTAATATGCATAATTACCTCAAGGCTTTGTATGCTGGTGATTGAGAGGTCAGCCATGTCTTGCTTCCTTCTGGTTGCTTTGCGGGCATATCGTGCTGACACTTCCAGGGTGGGATGGAGTGAATTATATCCCGGATGTGGTCCAACACTCCCAGGAAGATGTGTCTGAGCCGTCGGACGCTCCCTCCACAGGACGTGCAACTGAACCAGAAGTGATTACAGATGTCCTTTACCCAATGCATCAATGCATAGCATCCTTTATTTCGGGCTTCAGCGAGTAGCTGCTGTCGTAGGTTCTTGGTCCTGTGTCACAAGTCAAGGCTGTGGTGCAGAGATGACCAGCAAGATTTCCCTGCAATGAAAGTTAGTTGTATTACATTTACCTGTTCTATACCATCGAGCTTTTGTACTGGATAGGCTACAAATAGAGTGAAATTCAATAATGTAAAGTTATTGCCTCTGTGACAGAATATAGTATGAGATACTCACCCATGATTTTATTAGTGTTTTACTGGCATCAGTAACAATTTCTTTCACATTACTCCACTGGATGATTGCAGACAGGCAACGCTCAGCAAGCAAGGCTTCCAAACATCCAGAGACGCCTTCCGTCTCACGTCTTTTACTCTGTAGTGTTTCATGGAATCTCGATATTTTTCTCAGTACACACACATTTTTTACGTGGATCAGTATACATACACATCGCTGTGATCTTCCGGACGTTTCCACTGCATCATCTAGCAACTTTTCTTCTTCTCCTATGAGTCTTTGTCGTAGCCCTGCGTACAAGTGAACAACGTAGATTATCACCAAAGACTATTGCGACATGAGCTATCATACACAATATAAACAAATATACGCAGAGGATTTCAGCAATTCACACTGCTCATGACTTAAGATACGTGTTGCACTCAACCGTGTCGAATCACTCGCATGTCAGGACTTTGCGGTTGTACACCTATATATCATACCACACAACACAAACTCACAGCTGGACAGATAATTACTGTGTTGTACATGGATGTATATGTTTACAGTATTTACCGAAGTTTCATTTTACAACGATATCAATGTATTTCGAAGGAAATGACTGCTACTGGTGAGTATTACTCATAATTTCACTATCATTCGTGGATACGCCAGTTGGATAAGTAGGCTGCGAAGTGTCCATGTCGCTGGCTATTACAACTGAAACACATCAGACATTTTGGTTTCTCGTTTTATACCCTGAAACCCCAAAAGGCTGGGAAACTGTGGAGCAAACGCCGAGTCTCTCCGATGAAGGCCGAGTGGTGGTCGGCACGGCGTTCGGAAACGAGTGGCAAATAATACCGTCGCAACACATGTGGCACAACATTTTCTTTGTGTCTTTGATTTTTTTTTTATTAAAAACTCTTCTTTTTATCAGGATTGTCCAGCTTTAACTACGCCGGACAACAGTCCACAAGATGCGGATAGGCTCGCCGCACGTCCCTAGTGCTAGAAACTATGGGAAGGCAGATGCAGAGCGGCGGCGTTACAATGCAAAGATGTCCGTAGACCTCAGCTCCGGAGTTAGCCACAGAGTGAATCTATCCCTGGTGTGATAGATGGATACCGCAGATGCATCCGCCTGAGCGGAACGTCAGTCACACCCATACCGGGACGGCACATGGGGTTTCCGGCATGGCCGTCTGACATCCGCAGGTCCGGGAAGTACTGGGGGAACCTGCGGATCGCCGAGAACAGGTGGAATGTCGTCCGGACTTCCATCTGACGCATCATAGAGGTCCGGAAGACCCACCATATGGCGTATACGCTCGTCCGGTGTCCGCGGGTGCTGACTGGAAGTGTCCAGAAGTGGAAAATCATCCGGCTCTGCATCCTGAATGAGCAGATCCATGACGAGCGGGCCCTCGTACTTCTTCAGGTTGTCGATATGGACCACCAGTACCCTGTCCGGATCGGAATCCTGATGGATCCGGTAGTCCACCTCAGTCACATGTTTCAGTAAGGTGAACGGGCCTATCCACGGTCGTGCAAACTTGTTGCCCTGCTTGGCCAGTGGATAGTAATAGCGCATCTTGTCACCTTCTGCAAAAGCGGGCCTACCCTTAGCATGGGTGTCATAGCCTCGCTTCTGCCGGATAGCCGACTTATCCAGGCACGCTCGTGCAAAATCATGGGCATTCACCAGGGCGCGGCGAACCCACTCCACATACTCCGGACCGCACTGGGGTACTGGACCAGTCTCTGCCGCGGTTAGATACATGATATCCACGGGCAGATTGAGCTCCCGGCTGTACAACATCGCGTGCGGAGTTACTCCGGTCGAAGAGTGGACCGACGACTGGTACGCGATTAAGACATGCGGGAGGTGGTCATCCCAATCATTTGCACGATCATTTACCAAGGCCGCCAGCATATTCAGGATAGATCGATTGAATGGGGCCTGTAAGGGTACTCCCTAGCATCTGTGCTAGGCCCCGGAACAGGTTGCTCTCAAATTGCGTGCCCCGATCTGAGTGTATCTGCTTAGGTACGCCATGGTACACCACCCACCTATTCACCAGTATCCGTGCTACCTCATCCGCGGTCTGGCGCCGCAGGGAAAAGGCATCAGTATACTTGGTGAAATAGTCCAAGATCACGAGGATGTACAGGAACGCACGTGGAGTGACCCGGTGAGTATCCAGAATACCTCCTCCTGGTCAATGACCTCTTGGTGCACGATAGCTGCTCGTCGTAGACGCTGTTTGATCGGACGCTTGTCCAGGAAGTTGACGCGGTGTTTGGTCAATTCTATGTTGCCAACTGCACCACCAGGACTCATGAACACAGCTTGAAGCTTGAAGCTGATCTTCATCCAGCCGATCCTTCGGAATATGACATTCCAAATGGTCCGGCAGGGTGAACGGATCATCTCCGGCGGCTGCTTGCACGCAGGCAGCACGACAAACAGGGTCGTCGGGAATAACCCGACGGTCTGCCAGAGCCTGTGTCGCACCATCCCAGGTGGGAGACGGGTGATCCATAGGCATACACCCCAGAGTCATCAAGATCTTCCCCACCTGGGCCTCCTATTGGAAATCGTCCCTGAGGCCTTACAGGCCCCCTAGCTGAACAAGGACAAGAAGCTCATGGCTGAGTTCACCTATCGTGCTCTCGCTCTGTGACGACTCCGGTCGCACAAAGTGCGGCCACAGTATTTGTACTAGAGTCGTGAGCACGAGAGATGACGTAAAGCCACTGTTTCAGTACAGTGGATCTATAAAACATAATACGAATAATTCAAATGTGAAGATGCCAGAAACAAGGAAGTGTTTTGAAAAAATCTCCTGCCGCGATCTTTGGGCAAAATCACCACAAATATATATATATTTCTATGGATATTCGTCCTGCATGGACATCGCCGGCCTGGCCCAAGTATCATACACTGCGCCTTAACACTACTCGTCCATTAAATGAATGCCATTTAAACCGTCTGTCACCTTTTTAATCCTTATTACCCTCGCCCCGTAGGGAGGCGAGGGTATTGCAATTGGGTCTGTCCATTTGTATGTCTGTTTGTTTGTTTGTTTGTTTGTTTGTCTGTCCGCATGCATTTTCAGGAAAACTAACATCTTAAGTCAGTGAGGCTTGACTCAAATCGGTGACACGACAAGCATGTCGAGTAATTTAGGAATAACTGAAAAAATACAATATATCTGTGCATATGCATAGGATATGTGAAACCTGATGTGACTGTCGTAACTCCCGTGTAGAGATTATTGAAATACAATGTCCAGAAGTTTTTGAAGCAGACGATGAATGTGATCACGGTGTCAAAATTGGGGTAAATATTGGCGGAAGAAAACTTATTTCTGGGGAATATCAACCGCTACTAACATTTGTAAATTACATCAACGGGCAGTAGTATCGCGGACATCGTATCATCCCCCTCATTTACTTTATATATGCATCAAATTGCAGAAATTGAATTTTTTCTTAGCATGTGTCGATGTTCTGTCCAAAAATTCTGAGCTCAAGTCGGTGACAATAGCATGACCTGACCCCTGGACAAAAGAACTAGGTCAGTCACCGACCTAAGATACGTTGCAGGGTGTATATACAAAGTACAATATAACCACATATACAGACATGACTCAGCAGATCACGTGCAAACAACATGACACCCAGCCAATCACAGTACAAGTTGCATACATCACACCACCACCCGACCTTCACACTGCACTCAGACAAAGACTTGTTCAGACACGCAATCCGTTTTGGCAGGATAATACACATGCTTGGATAAAAAGATACATTCCCCCTGGTTAGTTGGTTAGTGGACGTCCATGAGTATGGACTGTAGGGTTGCTCTAAGAAGAGGATAATCAATTTGGAAGTTAATCGCAGGACTGACTCGACGGTGATGACCCAGGATATTGTGAAAGACATTGTTTTGGGAATAACAGACTTAAAGCAGCTGCCTTCGAAACCAGTCAATATTTTTTGAAAACTATATTTCATACTAAACATGATAATCTAACTGAATGAAACATACTCACATCAAATGTAATGAAAATAACCAGTCCTCAGGGAAATTTTGCTCATTTGAACAAGCGGTTATCGCGTAAATACAGGAACTGTATCCATCACACGCAGTTGTAAACAAAGCATAGAAGTGCGAGATAGACTGACAATTCCACGCACATCATGGTATATCACTGATTGTTTTCTCACAACTACACTATATATGCACATTTGAACTGGAAAATGTACTGCACCAACCAGCCCGACACCAATACGAGACGCACCGGGGATTCACCTCGTTAAAGGGGTGTGCACCAAATGCGGATTGCCACTTCTGCGCTGAGTACCACTCCATAAAGGGATAACCGAGCCTCTACCCCAGCATTTGCCACGAAGACATCACTGTCCCAAAGGGGTGTCAGAACCTCCAGTCCACAGCAAGGTAGCAGACAGCATGTCAGAAGTGGAATGGGTTTCTTACGATGGCGGCTTCTATGCCTTCCTGATCGAAACTGATACGAAACCCGCGCTCTTCGAACAGCTTCTCCGGTCACCAAAAAGAAACTCCGACAAGCCGATTGTCATCCACAATCGAAGTGCCACCCAGGAAAGCTGGAAACTGCCAGTATGATTGGGCGAGTGAACCTTCAAGGGCGTTCTTGACTCTGGAGTGCAGATATCACTACTTCAACGAGACCTCATGTGTTTTATGCCTCTAGACAAGCGTCGCCTCCATCCCATGAGCGCCACTATTCGCAACATCTACGGAGACTCCAGCCTCATCGATGAACCCCTTGACCTACAGGTTCAAGTCGGGACTGATGGAATGACCGTGACCTTCTGCGTGGCCGTGATACACAATGAAATGATTCTCGGGATGAACTTTTTTAAGCAAGCGGATGTCATCTCCAACTACGGCGAAGGAACCTTACAGATTAACCAAGAGGTTCTGTTCATACATAAAGACTTCGACACCAATGTCGTCAGAATGGCTGTCTGCTGAGCCGTCACTGTGCCTCCTCGCACTGAAGCTATCGTCAAGCTCGTACCAACCTCAAAGTAAGGAGAAAACATCAACACCTGCGCCTGATTCAACCCATAACGAGCTTCCCAGAAGAAACAGACCTCATCATGGGATACACGCTGACATTCTTAGACCGCAAGTGCGTCAAAGTCACAGTCGTCAATCCCGCGAACACGGGCATCACCCTCATGCGCTCCGACCGGTTGCTATCGCTAGCTCGGTCGAAAGTGCCCTACCTACCCAAGCCAGAAGAGGATCCAGATCCGATGGTGGATCGTGCCAGACTCACGCCAGGACAACGCTGTTGTGCCAAGCTGGTGTATCAATACAAGGACACCTTTGTGAGCCCAGATGGACAACTCAGCCGGGCCCACGTCATGCAACACCGGATAGATACCGGAACCACCGGGCCAATTCGCCAGCGTTAATGCCAGGTGCCACAGGCCCATTAACACATCATCGACCAATAAGTCAACTAGATGCTGCAGTTGGGATGCATCGAGCCTTGGAGCTCTCAGTCATCCGCTTGCGAAAGAAGAACGAAGAAGTGCGATTATGTGTAGACTACCATCTACTGAACGACGTGACACACAAGGCTTCGTACCCCTTGCCAAATCTACAGGACACACAATGCACTAGCCGGTGTGACCTACTTCTCTGCCCAGGACCTTGCCTCAGGCTATTGGCAGGTCGAAGTTGATAAGGGACTGTAACAATTCAGGGTTATGCTATTCGTGCTAAGCAATGCGCCAGCGACAATCGAGTGACTCATGGAGACCATCCTTTATGGATACTTGCATACGTGCTGCATGTGCTATCTCGATGACGTCATAGCATAAGGACGAACATTAGACCAGGCACTCAACAACTTGGAAGCGGTCCTGGATAGGATACGATCAGCTGAGTTGCGCCTCCAACATAAGAAGTGCGAGATATTCCCGTAATAAATCCTCTACCTATGATTCATTGTCAGTGGGCAAGGGATCCGGGTCAATCCAAACGAAGTCAAAGCCATCAAAAAGTGGTCGACTCTATGCGAAATCACTGACGTTCGTGCCTTCCTTGGTTTTGCAAAATACCATTGAAGATTCATACAGAGCTATGCCAAGATCGCCGAGCCATTTTTCATGCTGAACCGAGGTGACTGTCACCTGGGGAACCCCCCAACATCGAGCCTGCCAGAAACTGCAGGATGCCCTCATTCGAGTGCCCAAACTCATGCTCCCGTCACGGAACGAGGACGATTACTTCATCCTCGACACTGATGCCAGTGGGTTCTCCATTGGAGGTGTGCTATCCCAGCTTGTCAATGGGAAAGAAATCCCAATCGGATTCGCGGGCAAAACACTTTTGCACACCCAACGGAACTACTGTACAACGTACAGGGAGCTACTCGCCATGGTCGAGATGGTGCAGCACTACAGACACTATCTGTGGGGACGGAAGTTCCTACACCGCACAGACCATAGTTCTCTGCGTTGGCTCAAGAACTAACGTGACACTGACAGCTTGCCCGCGTGCTGGCTTTCCAAGCTGCAACAATAAAACTTCAGGAATAAACATTGTCCCGGAAAAAGCTACATGGGAACACCGATGGATTGTCACGGCGCCATAACTGCAAGCATAGAGATTGCCCCGGATGTCTTGTTGCGCCACCAATGGAACCGGAAACCAGCTCCGGTGAACTTCCCATCAGGAGAGTCACAGTGATCCCTGCCGCCGTCGAAGAGAATCAGCTGGACAATGACAGTCCGTCACCTCAAGCCGTGCCCAAACTACTCTCAGCACGCCAAGCTACTCGAGTACGTGCCCTAGAAGTGACGCTTGATGGCCAAAAGTGGTTATCTGACTACACGAAAGCCGATCCAAGCATCTGCTATAAATACAGCCAACCCGTTTTGATTATTTTTGAGTTGTCTCAAAGCTGCCAAGGCGAGAGGATGATGTTGTAGCACAATCATGTGCTGACTTTCCCCTCGTTCTGGCTAGGGGTCCTAGGGGCGATTCCAATTAGGGGCCCAGCAGGGGCACCTACTTCGATCCGGGTGCTCATGCACCATGGATTGGTGATCTGGAGAGCTGTTGTGGCATAATTGATGTGTTTTCACTTGCCTCACGCGCGTGCCCAATTCTCTCGATTACTCAATATGTGACCATCAGCGATCACTGCTCCTTCTCGATGTGTACAAGGATCACTGTGGGGACACTTTTCTGTGCAAGCTCCGCGACCACAAGATCGACGTTGTGCTTGTGCAAGCAAGCTGTACATCCTAGTTACAGCCGCTGGACCTAAGTGTCAATGCACTCTTCAAATCCGCCATCAAGAATAATGTTTGTGCCTGGTATAGGAAGCAGGTGGTGTCTCTGCTTCAAGACGGTCAGAGTGTCGCCGACACGGAAGTCAACTTGAGACTGTCAGTGTTGAAGCCACTGCATGCCGCTTTGCTACTCCATGCCTTCCACAATACTGCTTTGAACACGGACTCATTCGTGGGTGGAAACAAGAGGACATCCTCGACGTGATTGAGAGTGACTCTTGTGACTCAGTGACTCTTGCAAATGTGTATGAATGTGTAATTGCATGAATGTCTTGAATGTGTTTTGAATGTATGACTCTTGAAAGCTTGATAAACTTGAATAAACGTGAATTTAAATTTCAATTCTGTTGTGTTGAAAATAAAATAAAATTTTGGAAGCGTCATGATCCTGAGAATTTCCCTCTGCTGATCTCCCTTCAGAAAAATGACACTCAATAGAGAGCGCCTCTTACGCAGATACACAATGCACAAAGACATACTCACGGACATCGGTGTTTTTCTCTTCGATGACATAAATTTTAATACATGTAAATCGGTAAAACACTGAGAAGATATTACAAGGTACAAAGTATTAGTATAAATTTAAACGAATGGAAAATAATTAGAGCAGTGACTTGTATGTATAAGAATATTTCGAAGCGAGCAGGCCTTATTGCGGACGATACATGTACTCATCATCGCAACAGGTGTATTCGGTAGGCCTATATATAGTAACTCATTTACTATATATAGTAACTCATACGCAAAAATTACATTACCGCGAAAATTACGTGATTCACAGTAAATTAATGAAGCGTGCCTATAATAATAATAAGAATATTTTATTTCTATAGCCCACTAAAACCAATAATGAGTTGTCTGTTGCGCTTTACGTTGGATTTGTTACTAGGAAATAAATTACAAATATAATGTAAAACATGACATAATAGTGTTAAAAAATAATGTTTGTATGTCTTCGTGATCTGGTTCAGTTTTGATTGCCAGCGGAATGCTGTTCCACAGTTCTGGTCCTTTGACACTAATGGAACGTGATGCAAACGTTGCTTCATGACGGAATTGTCAGAGCTGGCACAGAACTACTCCTGGTGTTAATCGCCGGGCGTCGAGCTGGTTGAAACATGTCCCAGAGATCGGCAGGTGCACTAGGCATACAACTTTAAACATGATTCGTTTCTCGATGTTCAACCAGTGTAATTCATGAAGTGCCTTCGAGCTGCTGTCGAACTTGCTTCTCCCATGTACTAATTTCGCGCATATATTTTGTATCCGTTGGAGTCGTTTAATGTAAACAAGCAATTGGTATCATTGATAAGAAACTTGCGTATGGATCACATGCTAAGGAAGCGCTTCCGATAGCACTTTGGTACCATTTAGCCACATGTAGTTTCAGGCTCATATTTTCATCGATCAATGCTCCTAGATAGTCGATACTTTGAATGGTAACATCATTTATGTTGATACTCTTTGTCTCACATTGAGTCTATTCTGGCTCATCTAATCTTTGATATTTATGCAAACTGAGGTGAGCAACACTTTCTGGAATGTTGTCCTTGACTGATGCCTAGTCTAGTTCAGAATAGCCCTGCACACGATTCTTTGTGGCACGCTGAATTCAAGGCCTTAACTTGTGATGAGGAGTTGTTGAATCTGCGACACAGAAACTGCAGGCGTCATACCACTTTGTAGAGCCTTGCCGTCTACACCAATGTATCTACACAGTACATCAGTTAGTATATCATGGTCGACAGTATCGAATGCCACCGATAAATCAACTGCTTCAAGTGAGGTTATTTCTTGTTTTTCCATCGCCCACAAGATGTCATTTGCTATTTCGACAAGCGCAGTTTCACAACTGAAGTGTGCTCTGTACGCACTCTGATAACAGTTCATATGAGCAACAGTATTCATTACACTGAGCGACCAGTGCATTTCTCACTTCTGCTGGTGGACGTTAAGTCTGTCCCCGAGGATACCATCAACTCAGTAGCCTTTTGGCTTGTGATTAGGTACTTATGTACTTGTCATATATCTGTTCCATGGGGTTTGTTTCGGATTTCTAATTATTTTCATAGGTTGTTGGGCAGTTGTATACTAATTCCATCAGGTGTACAGTAGAAACAACTACATTTCACACACTGTCTGCCCCTGATGACGCCAGTGTGTCTTTTGATAAAGTATTTGGTCGGGCTTTGTTTCTATTGCAAAATGTTGTGTTCTACGTTTGTTATTGGATTCATCAAAATTTGGCTGTATTGGTGGTAATAGATTGATACTTACATTCATACCACTGAGCCGGTGTCACTGCTGGTGGACGTTAAGTCTGTCCCCGAGGATACCATCAACTCAGTAGCCTTTTGGCTTGTGATTAGGTACTTATGTACTTGTCATATATCTGTTCCATGGGGGTTTGTTTCGGATTTCTAATTATTTTCATAGGTTGTTGGGCAGTTGTATACTAATTCCATCAGGTGTACAGTAGAAACAACTACATTTCACACACTGTCTGCCCCTGATGACGCCAGTGTGTCTTTTGATAAAGTATTTGGTCGGGCTTTGTTTCTATTGCAAAATGTTGTGTTCTACGTTTGTTATTGGATTCATCAAAATTTGGCTGTATTGGTGGTAATAGATTGATACTTACATTCATACCACTGAGCTGGTGTCACTGCTGTGGACGTTAAGTCTGTCCCCGAGGATACCATCAACTCAGTAGCCTTTTGGCTTGTGATTAGGTACTTATGTACTTGTCATATATCTGTTCCATGGGGTTTGTTTCGGATTTCTAATTATTTTCATAGGTTGTTGGGCAGTTGTATACTAATTCCATCAGGTGTACAGTAGAAACAACTACATTTCACACACTGTCTGCCCCTGATGACGCCAGTGTGTCTTTTGATAAAGTATTTGGTCGGGCTTTGTTTCTATTGCAAAATGTTGTGTTCTACGTTTGTTATTGGATTCATCAAAATTTGGCTGTATTGGTGGTAATAGATTGATACTTACATTCATACCACTGAGCCGATGTCACTGCTGGTGGACGTTAAGTCTGTCCCCGAGGATACCATCAACTCAGTAGCCTTTTGGCTTGTGATTAGGTACTTATGTACTTGTCATATATCTGTTCCATGGGGTTTGTTTCGGATTTCTAATTATTTTCATAGGTTGTTGGGCAGTTGTATACTAATTCCATCAGGTGTACAGTAGAAACAACTACATTTCACACACTGTCTGCCCCTGATGACGCCAGTGTGTCTTTTGATAAAGTATTTGGTCGGGCTTTGTTTCTATTGCAAAATGTTGTGTTCTACGTTTGTTATTGGATTCATCAAAATTTGGCTGTATTGGTGGTAATAGATTGATACTTACATTCATACCACTGAGCCGGTGTCACTGCTGGTGGACGTTAAGTCTGTCCCCGAGGATACCATCAACTCAGTAGCCTTTTGGCTTGTGATTAGGTACTTATGTACTTGTCATATATCTGTTCCATGGGGTTTGTTTCGGATTTCTAATTATTTTCATAGGTTGTTGGGCAGTTGTATACTAATTCCATCAGGTGTACAGTAGAAACAACTACATTTCACACACTGTCTGCCCCTGATGACGCCAGTGTGTCTTTTGATAAAGTATTTGGTCGGGCTTTGTTTCTATTGCAAAATGTTGTGTTCTACGTTTGTTATTGGATTCATCAAAATTTGGCTGTATTGGTGGTAATAGATTGATACTTACATCTCAACCAGTATGTAAATAAATGAAAGGTTCGAAACTAGCCTGTAGTTTGATTTTTCTGGTGGCTTTTTCAACAGCAGCTTGACAATTGCAAACCTCCAATCATAAGGGACTGTTGTGAGTGATAGGTTGACTATTTTTGGAGCAAGTAGGCTCGATAATGTGTTTTTAACGATATCTGCAGGCAGTTCATCTAGTTTGCATGATTTTGTCGGCATTGGCATTATTGTCTTCTGGACATGAGCCTCTGAGACCTCTTGGAAATGGTCGAGCTTTGGAACATACATTTTTTTCAAAAAGAATTCTGCAAGGTCGTCACAGAGCTTGGTATCAGATTCACTGCTAGGTAAGGGATTGGACCTTACAGCCTGTGTGAAGTCACGCACCAGGTCATATAGTTTTTCTGTGTCCTTGCCACACTCCAGAATTTTTGAAGATGATCATTTCACTCTTATTAGTCATGTATAGTATTTCGAGGAACTTTTTACGCTCGAGTGTGAATGTTTTCCAGCACTCCAGAGATCACTCGAATCCACGTTTTCTCTTTCTTTGGTTGATGACGATCTCAGTATTGCACAAAAACCTTGTCTTGGTCTTCATTTTAACGTCTCGTAGTGGGGCATGTTTATCCACTGGATTATACACAACATGATTCAGAGCGCTCAAACCTCTAGTATATCATGACGATCTACTAAGGTCACATTAAAGGTCTTTTGTGTTAGTTGCAGGGAAAATATTTTAGCTGAGGCAAAAATAGTTTCAGCTGCAGCGAAAATATTTTAGCTGGAGCTGAATTAATTTTAGTTGTAGCAAGAATATTTCAACTGGGGCAAAAATAGTTTTAGCTGCAGCGAGGTGTCTCCTAGTACATCTCCGAATGAAGTGAGTGACGTCTTTTTTGTGGCGGCCATCTTATTCAGATTTGGCTGAAATTAAATAGCAACCTACCTAAGGGCCCAATGTAAACAGGCTGTGAATGGCAGCGTGAATTTGAAATTTCGTACGTTCCATTGGCCGGTATTTCAAACGTTGTTGGCCATTTTCAAAGGTTTGGCGGCGATTTCGAATGTTTGTATTGTGTTTACTTCGGGTAAAAGAGGAAGAACTCAGTGGTAGTAGCGTGAATAGCGCCGTCCTTCTTGTCTGTGGATGGCTGAGACCCTCTCTCCCGGGCTGGGGCAGGGAGCATAAACTCAACCTGCTGGAGGGGTAGACGTGAAATGTCGGGCGGTGGCCGCATATCGGTAATTACCCTCGCCCCGATAGGGGCAGAGGGTATTGCAATTGGGTCTGTCCGTTTGTATGTTTGTTACTTGACGAAATGTAAATTTCGTCAAGTATGTTGGTCAGTTGCGTTTGTCTGTCTGTTTGTTACTTGACGAAATTAAATTTCGTCAAGTATGTTGGTCAGTCGCGTTTGTCTGTGTGTTTGTGAGCGCTCTACAGGTCACAATTTTGATCGTAGAGTCCTGAAAATTTGTCAGAAGTTGTGCAGTCAGTACTCGACCAAGTGATTAACTTTGGGGAGGTCAAGGTCAAAAATTGAGGTCAAGGTCATAGAAAAGGTCAAAATCGAAAAATCGCGATAACTTCGCTTCTAATTAAGATTATTTTTTCTGGGTATTTTCATATTTTTCTATGGTCAATTCTGCATCATCTGATGCATGTCCGATGGTCGTACGACCAAAATTCCCGATTTTCGGTCCAGGTCGAAAATTTGGGGGTCAAGAATTTAGGTTTTTCCTGTCTCACAATATTCAAAACCATATTATAGAAGCAGGTTCCAATATATGTTGCTGGTTTTTACTCAGGAGTTGTGCCTTATCAGAACAAGATCCTGAAGTTTCAGAGCTCAGGGTCAAGAATTAGAGTTAAGGTCATAGTAAAGGTCAAAATCGAAAAATCGTGATAACTTCGCTTCTAATCAAGATTATTTTTTCTGTGTATTTTTATATTTTTCTATTGTCAATTCCGCATCACATAGTGCATGTCTGATGGTCGTATGACCTAAACTCTCGATTTTCGGTCCAGGTCGAAAATTTGGGGGTCATGAACTTAGGTCTTGCTTGTCTCAATTTCCAAAACCCTATTGTAGAGTCAGGTTCCAATATATGTTTCTGATTTTTACTCAGGAGTTGTACCTTCTCACGCAGAACATGACTGTGAAGTTGTAGGGCTCAAGCTCAAGAATTAAAGTTAAGGTCATAGTAAAGGTCAAAATTGAAAAATCGTGATAACTCCGCTTGTATTCAAGATTATTTTTTCTGATTATTTTTGTATTTTTCTATGGTCAAATCCGCATCATATGATACATGTCCGATGGTCGTATGACCAAAACTCTGGATTTTCGGTCCAAGTCGAAAATTTGGGGGTCATGAATTTAGGTTTTTCCTGTCTCACAATATTCAAAACCACATTATAGAGCCAAGTTCCAATATATATTGCCGGATTTTACTCAGGAGTTGTGCCGGATCACGCAGAATAAGATTGTGAAGTTGTAGAACTCAAGGTCACCAGTTTCCCCGATCGAATTCTGCACGCTACAAGTCCAATGTACAGCCATGGCATAATTCAGGGTTTATCCCGAGCGAAGTCTTTCCTACACACTATACTTTACACGCGTTGAGCTTCAACGAACTGAATGGCGCAGTCAGTAGAGGCGTTAGGTCTGTGTGCGAGGGGTCAGTTGTTCGATTCTTGTTGTTGATCTTTTTTTTTTCTAAAATTCAATTCCAAATGGCTTTTTCTGTTTCTGAGTGGTCTTGTAAGCATCCCAAACCTGCCATGCTTTATGTAATTCTATTGTTTCGAATTATAATGATCACCTTTGAAGAAAAAAACACTGTTCCACGAATAGCGACAAACTAGTTTATCTGGCTTTCTAGTGGTATCATCAAAATCTAGTTTGTTCTTTGTATTTAAAGTTACAGAGAGATCATTTGTATTTTGTGCAATATTCAAACCGTTGTAGCGATTTTACGATTGATGGTTATTTGGTGCCGTGGTTGTTTCTCGTTGTGTTTATTTTTCGTATAGTCTTTTTGTAGTACCTCTCGTCTCTGTGTCCGAACGCTATAGACAATTAATAGTGAGACGTCCGCAATTCCATAGTATTTCTCTGGTTAGAGAAAAGTGCTGAAGACATATTAATTCAAAGACACGGGTTTTATTACCAAATTCGACAAGTTACTCACTCACAAAATATATGAAATGTTTCCCCAAATTACACAGTGACCAGGTTTAGACTAAGTCACCGGGCTTTACAATAATAAAAGGTTACACCGGGTCCAGGTTTAGACTAAGACCCTGCTTTAACTTTAGGCATCCGAACTAGCGTCAGTCTCCTCCTACGCGAAGTCCATGCGGAGGTGAAGGTTCCCTGGCTCCGCAATTCTTCCGTTTCCGGAGGTAGATACTTGCGGAGGTCGTCTTGACGTCGTCCGCGGAGGTGTCGCCGGTGCGGAGGTCCTCACTTCTGCGGAGGTCCTGTGGCTCTGCGGAGGTCTTCCGCGCTGCGGAGGTCCTCTCTCTGCGGAGGTCTTCCGCGCTGCGGAGGTCGCGAGGCTCCGCAGAGTCTCCTCGCCCTTGCGGAGGGTCCTCCGCACGTCTGCTACACCTCCCTCGTCCGCGGGTGCGGAGGGTCGTCACCTGCGGAGACTGGGTGTCTCCGCACGTCAGGAAACTTCCCTCGCCACTCCGCGGGTGCGGAGTTTCGTCAGAGACGTCCTTCACAAGTCCGCGGGTGCGGAGGTTCGTCTAATGCGGAGACGGAGTGTCTCCGCACATCGGGGAACGTCCCTCACAGGTCCGCGGGTTGCGGAGGTCTACCAGAGACTTCTCTCACGCTTGCACCAGTGTGCAAGAAGAGATCGCCGCCTTGCCGTCAGCTGCAAGTGAAGAGGGCCGGGGTTCATAAATTGAAGGGCCGTTGGACCGGATTCATACGATTGTCTTCATCTGGGACCCACACCCTTCCCGTTGAAATTTCCCTTACATGGAGTCCAGGGGCTCCGCACTGCGGAGGTCAATATGTGCGGAGGTACGGCAAACTGCTAAGTCCTCTCCCTCGCCTGCCCAAAGGACAGAACCGTCTCAGGGTGATGTGTCTCCTCTGGTACCTTGCCCCGACTGACTCCCAGAGAGCTGTGGCTGTCTCCTTATATTGGGCTCTCCACCGGAAGCTGTTCTGCGCATGTGCATGCCTGGTCTTCCGCAAGCACGTGGCCGATCCTCCGCATGCACGTGGTCGAACCTCCGCAAGAACGTGATCACTCCTCCGCGGGTGGTTTTGCGGAGGAGGACGGTGGTTTTATGAGTTCGTTATACCGTTATTATGGAGTCAGAATCCAAGATAAGTTGCTGATTTTTAATCAGTAGGTGTAGGACTCAGGTGTAGGACTCAAGATCAAGAATTAGAGTTAAAGTCATAGTAAAGGTCAAAATCGAAAAATCGCAATAACTCTGTTTCTATTCAATGTTATTTTTTCTGAGTATTTTTATATTTTTTTATGGTCAATTCCGCGTCCTGTGGTGCATGCCCGATGGTCGTACGTCCAAAACTCCCGATTTTCGGTCCGGGTCGAAAATTTGAGGGTCTTGATTTTATGGTTTCATGTCTCGCAACTTCAACCCCATATTGCGAGGCCAGGCTCTGATATGTGTTATTGATTTTTACTCAGGAGTAAAAAATGCCTTATCAAATTGAACAAATCTGTGGAGTTTCTCAACTCAAGGTCGAAAATTAAGGTCAAGGTCATGTAAAAGGTCCAAATCGAAAAATCGCAATAACTCCATTTTCGATCAACATTAAATTTTGTTAGTATTTTTGTATTTTTATATGGTCAATTCGGCGTCAAATGGTGTATGTGCGATGGTCGTACGACCAAAACTCCCGATTATCGCCCGATGCCGAAAATCTGGGGGTCATGTGCAAGTTGCATAGTGGTAGCTTTGGAGTATTGGCCGCAAAATTTCCTCACAGAAGTTGCCAATTTATAGGAGATCTGAAATGTTTTATGCAGATTTGAATACACAAATATGAAATGTAGAGTTTTCTTGCCCTAATTCTCCAATTGACTTGACTGTGAAAGTTGGTTATCAATAGTTTGGGTTATAAAGTTACAGTTATTTTGGGATCGATTTCTTCGTGCAGTCATGCCGACATGCATGCGGTCATACATGTACAGTAAAAGTTGTTCTCCATTGGGAAGGGGAATATGGCAATATGTTGTATAATGACTCGGTGGCCGAGTGGTTACAGTGCTCGCTCTCTAACATCTAGGCTTTTGACTTTGCGAGTTCGAATCTACCTGCTGGTAATGTTTTTTTTTGCTCTTTATTTTTCTCAGAATATCCAGTACCATTATAATCTATTATAGTGGTTTTATCCAAGAACTTTTTGCAATGTGTTTTGATATATCATGAATATACACTGTTGAATGATCATTTGGTACGAATATTGCATGTAAAAATGGTCGTTGCCTCTGTCATATAATACCAGTATGGCATGCAAAAACGGCCATCACGATCTGTTTGAACTCATTAGATAGTTCTCCGAAGATGTAGTATAATGATATGAAAGTTAATAAGTTGTAGTAATGAACATTTATAGCAGTGTTGTATTTTAGAATTTTTCTTATATTGACATCATCAAAATTTTGTGCTGTTATCAGTATTTATTGTGTTGATACACACATCGATTGGATGTTTTAAATGAATCAGTCTCAAATGGCTGGGTCTTGCTCAGGAGACGTCATAAATTTTCAATATGTATGTCTGCTCAGAAGTTTTGCATTATTAATTCTAACAAATTTTTGAAAATTCAGAATTCAAGGGCCAAGGTCACTGTGAAAATGAAGCATTCTAAAATTGTGAATTCTTCTGCTGGGTGATGCTCAGGAGGTGTCTTAAATGTGTCAATTTTTAATGCTAGGAGTTGTTCAGTAAATCTTTTCAATGTGTAAATAAGTAAATAATGAGTAAATGTTTTAAATGTAAACAAATGTGTAGTTTTTTCGTCAAGTGTTGGCCTATGGCCGATTTTTACTTGACGAAATGTAAATTTCGTCAAGTATGTTGGTCAGTTGCGTTTGTTACTTGACGAAATTAAATTTCGTCAAGTATGTTGGTCAGTTGCGTTTGTCTGTCTGTCTGTCTGTCTGTCTGTTTGTTACTTGCCGGAATCTAAAGATTTCGGCAAGTATGTTGGTCAGTTGGTTTGATTGATTGATTGATTGTTTGTTACTTGCCGGAATCTAAAGATTTCGGCAAGTATGTTGGTCGGTTGGTTTGATTGATTGATTGATTGTTTGTTACTTGCCGGAATCTAAAGATTTCGGCAAGTATGTTGGTCGGTTGGTTTGATTGATTGATTGATTGTTTGTTTGTTAGTTGACGAATTAAAAATTCGTCAACTATGTTGGTCAGTTCGGTTTGTCTGTTTGTCTGTTTGTTTGTCTGTTTGCACGTTACAGGCCACAGTTTTGGCCGGATCATCACCAAATCGTATGGATACAATGCCTAGGTATATACCTGGAAACCGGTGAATTTTGGTGACCCTAAGTCAAAGGTCAAGGTCAAGGTCACACAAAACGTTGAAAACACATAAGTGGTCATAACTCCGGTTCTAATCGTTCTAGAGACTTCTAACCAAGTGCATATTGTAGATACACTCGAGTTCTATCGTCTGTGACCTTGACCTTGACATTTGACCTTGACCTTGAGAAGTTTGCCCCAGGTCGAAGTCAAGGTCAAGTACGAAGATCAGCGCAGCATATCGAGTAATATATCATTGGAAAGGCCTTGACCCCCTGATCGCAGTGATACCCTATTTTTGGCGCTGCGACGTACACTGACGTCACAATGACGTCATAAAGGTCAAATTCCCGAAATTTCAAAAGGCCATAACATCGTCAATACTGTATGGAATCTCTTGAAACTTGATATGCATACTGACAGCAATGACCTCTACGAATTTAAGTGCAAAGGTCAAAGGTCAAGGTCAAGGTCATCAAAATCCCAGAAAAACACGTTCCCGGTAATAACATCCGTTTGAATTGTCGTAGGTTCATGAAATTTGAACCATATCGTTCAGAAGAGGTATAGCAATCGAACCTATATGTCAATTTCATGATTGACCTTGAACTTGGTCAGGAAAATAAGGTCATATGAGGAG
The DNA here is from genome assembly GCA_949152475.1 of Terebella lapidaria. Lineage (NCBI taxonomy): Eukaryota > Metazoa > Annelida > Polychaeta > Terebellida > Terebellidae > Terebella > Terebella lapidaria. Next base: position 21,007,139 of record OX424569.1, read on the forward strand.
AACTTCAAGGTCAAATTTTAAAACTAACTGAAACCTATCAAGTAGTATATCAAATGAAAGGTCTTGATTCCCTGGTACATACCTTTTCATCAGTTTTGAGCTGTGACGTTTATTGACGTCACAGTGACGTCATAAACGTTAATTTTTAAAAATTTCAAACGGTCATAGTGTCCACAAATTTTGTTTGATTCTGATGAAATTTTACAGATACAATATATATATTCATGCACAGACAATGCACAATTTTTGTGACTCAAGGTCCAAAGTCAAGGTCAAGGTCACGCAAAATGTTAAAAACACATAAGTGGCCATAACTCCGGTTCTATTCGTGCTAGAGACTTCAAACCAAGTTCATATTGTAGATAAACTCGAGTTCTATCTTCTGTGACCTTGACCTCGGCATTTGAGCTTGACCTTGAGAGTTTGCCACGAGGTGAATGTCAAGGTCAGGTACGAAGGTCAGCGAATCATATCGAGTAGTATATCGTTGGAAAGGTCTTGGGCCCCTGATTGCAGTGATACCTTATTTTCGGCGCTGCGACGTACACTCACGTCACAATGACGTCATAAACGTCAAATTACCGAAATTTCAAAAGGCCATAACAGCGTCAATACTGTATGGAATATCTTGAAACTTGACATGCATATTAATAGCATTGACCTCTACGAATTGAAATACAAAGGTCAAAGGTCAAGTTCAAGGTCATCGAAATCCTAGAAAAACACCTTTTCGGTTATAACATCTGCTTGAATCATTGTAGTCTCATAAAATTTGAACCATATCATTCAGAAGAGGCATGGTAACCATATGTACATGTCAATTTTATAATTGACCTTGAACTTGGTCGCAAAAATGAGGACACATTCAAAACTTCAAGGTCAAATTTTCAAACTAACTGAAACATATCACAGTTTAGGTCGGATCATCACCAAACTTTATGGGAACACTTTTTAGGCTCAAAGCCAGGCACCCATTGATTTTAGTCAAATTCGCCTGAAAAATGTTGCCATGGCAACGGAAAAACTGCTTTGCATTCTATTGTTATCATCAAAATCTAGTTTGTTCTTCGTATATTACCGCTCTACAACCACAGTTTTGGACGTATCATGACCAAATTGTACGTATAAAATGCTTATGTATATACTTGCAAATGGGTGAAATTTGGGGACCCTAGGTCAAAGGTCAAGGTCAAGGTCACATAAAGTGTCGAAAACACATAAATGGCCATAACTTCGGTTCTAATCGCCCTAGAGACTTCAAACCGAGTTCATATTGTAGATTAACTCGAGTTCTATCTTCTGTGACCTTGACCTTGACATTTGACCTTCGACCTCATTTTCAAGGTCAGAGCACAATGTGGCTAATATATCGCTTTTTATCGACTTCACAGCTTTGGACATACATGTATAGGAAATGATATATGTTATATCTTCTCATGATTTGAAAATTGAGGTCAGAGCACAAAATGGCTAATATCTCACTAAAACATATATCTAAAACATATATTGTCCGGTAACCTTCCTAATTCGTCAACTGCCGGGCCTATGGCCCCTCGTTTGTTTATCTGTTAGTGCTCTACAGGTCGCAATTGTACAGTGATTGTTACGTTACTTGGGGTATGTAATCTGTAGGATAATAGGCAGGCACCGCACACTTTTGGTGAGTCTAGGTCAAAGGTCAAGGTCAAGGTCAAGCAAAACGTCGAAAACACATAAGTGGCCATAACTCCAGTTTTAATTGTCGTAGAGACTTCAAATCAAGTGCATATGGTAGATATACTCGAGTTCTATCTTTCGTGACCTTGCCCTTGACATTTGACCTTGACCTTGAGAAGTTCGCCTGAGGTCGAATATTTGACCTTGGAGGTCACCTCCTCCGATTTTCGATCTGATGCTTGGAAACGATGTCGGACCGGTCCCTTATGGTGAATGTCAATTTTTAGCGCGATCGGTCAATCCGTTATGACGTAATTGACGTTTCTATGGCAACGAAATCGGTCCCATTATAAGCGAAATTGCATGTTTCAAGCTGTCCATGCTGATAAAAGCGTCAATAATGTGCGTAAAAATCTAATGATACACCTGTTTATAGCCAAGGACGAGTTCTTTTGTTCCGCGAAATTTCAAGGTCAAAGGTCGGAAGTCAAGGTCAATATTGACCCGCAAGTGAAAACCATGTAGGTCACTATATCTCAGGAAGTAAGCAAGATAGAGACACGAAAGTAAATCCACAGTATTGCACTCACTTAGCCTATCAACTTTTGTATTTACACCTAAGGCGTATGGCCGATAGCCTTTGCAAGCGCCTGAGGTCGAAGTTGACCCAAAAAATGACCTTGACCTTGACCTTTCGCGAAAATATCGAGTAGTAACTCGTTTGAAAGGTCTTCGGGAGTAGTTTCGATATATGTTCTTATTTTTGGAATCTGACGTCATATGACGTCATAATGACGTGAAACGTGATTTTATCATACTTCAATTGATTGTTTACATGAGATGCATAAACCATTTATGATTATTGTTGATCCGGTGCTCTGGTAAGTATTGGGGATACCTACTGAAGCTATTTGACAAATATCAGTTCAATAATTGCAGTGGTAATGGCCTAATTGACCTTTTTATGACGGAAAATTGGAGAAAATTTCATTTGTTTGTCTTTTCATACTCATAGCGTCCACATTTGTTGCTTGATTCTTTTCAAATTTGATGTAGATATTCTGTAGGATTATGGCTCTTGACAGAATGATTTTGAGAAAAATAGCTCTATTGATGACGTCACAAAAGATCCGAATCCTATCAGTCTTTCATGACCACAAACTGCTTATGCTAGGAAAGAAATATAATACTTTTTTCAATGTTTTCCATCAACTATACAAAATCTAGAAAAATGCCATTACTCATATTTAAAATAACCAGATGCATCAACTTTGCAAAAAATTCAAAGTCTTTGGTAAAAGTTCAAGGTCATTGCCAGCTATTCCGGCAAGTTAGTCGACTATGTCGGTTCATTTGTTTGTTTATCTGTTAGTGCTCTACAGGTCGCAATTGTACAGTGATTGTTACGTTACTTGGGGTATGTAATCTGTAGGATAATAGGCAGGCACCGCACACTTTTGGTGAGTCTAGGTCAAAGGTCAAGGTCAAGGTCAAGCAAAACGTCGAAAACACATAAGTGGCCATAACTCCAGTTCTAATTGTCGTAGAGACTTCAAATCAAGTGCATATGGTAGATATACTCGAGTTCTATCTTTTGTGACCTTGACCTTGACATTTGACCTTGACCTTGAGAAGTTCGCCTGAGGTCGAATATTTGACCTTGGAGGTCACCTCCTCCGATTTTCGATCTGATGCTCGGAAACGATGTCGGACCGGTCCCTTATGGTCAATGTCAATTTTTAGCGCGATCGGTCAATCCGTTATGACGTAATTGACGTTTCTATGGCAACGAAATCGGTCCCATTATAAGCGAAGTTGCATGTTTCAAGCTGTCCATGCTGATAAAAGCGTCAATAATGTGCGTAAAAATCTAATGATACACCTGTTTATAGCCAAGGACGAGTTCTTTTGTTCCGCGAAATTTCAAGGTCAAAGGTCGGAAGTCAAGGTCAATATTGACCCGCAAGTGAAAACCATGTAGGTCACTATATCTCAGGAAGTAAGCAAGATAGAGACACGAAAGTAAATCCACAGTATTGCACTCACTTAGCCTATCAACTTTTGTATTTACACCTAAGGCGTATGGCCGATAGCCTTTGCAAGCGCCTGAGGTCGAAGTTGACCCAAAAAATGACCTTGACCTTGAGCTTTCGCGAAAATATCGAGTAGTAACTCGTTTGAAAGGTCTTCGGGAGTAGTTTCGATATATGTTCTTATTTTTGGAATCTGACGTCATATGACGTCATAATGACGTGAAACGTGATTTTATCATACTTCAATTGATTGTTTACATGTGATGCATAAACCATTTATGATTATTGTTGATCCGGTGCTCTGGTAAGTATTGGGGATACCTACTGAAGCTATTTGACAAATATCAGTTCAATAATTGCAGTGGTAATGGCCTAATTGACCTTTTTATGACGGAAAATTGGAGAAAATTTCATTTGTTTGTCTTTTCATACTCATAGCGTCCACATTTGTTGCTTGATTCTTTTCAAATTTGATGTAGATATTCTGTAGGATAATGGCTCTTGACAGAATGATTTTGAGAAAAATAGCTCTATTGATGACGTCACAAAAGATCCGAATCCTATCAGTCTTTCATGACCACAAACTGCTTATGCTAGGAAAGAAATATAATACTTTTTTCAATGTTTTCCATCAACTATACAAAATCTAGAAAAATGCCATTACTCATATTTAAAATAACCAGATGCATCAACTTTGCAAAAAATTCAAAGTCTTTGGTAAAAGTTCAAGGTCATTGCCAGCTATTCCGGCAAGTTAGTCGACTATGTTGGTTCATTTATCTGTTAGTGCTCTACAGGTCGCAATTGTACATTGATTGTTACGTTACTTGGGGTATGTAATCTGTAGGATAATAGGCAGGCACCGCACACTTTTGGTGAGTCTAGGTCAAAGGTCAAGGTCAAGGTCAAGCAAAACGTCGAAAACACATAAGTGGCCATAACTCCAGTTCTAATTGTCGTAGAGACTTCAAATCAAGTGCATATGGTAGATATACTCGAGTTCTATCTTTTGTGACCTTGACCTTGACATTTGACTTTGACCTTGAGAGTTCGCCTGAGGTCGAATATTTGACCTTGGAGGTCACCTCCTCCGATTTTCGATCTGATGCTTGGAAACGATGTCGGACCGGTCCCTTATGGTCAATGTCAATTTTTAGCGCGATCGGTCAATCCGTTATGACGTAATTGACGTTTCTATGGCAACGAAATCGGTCCCATTATAAGCGAAATTGCATGTTTCAAGCTGTCCATGCTGATAAAAGCGTCAATAATGTGCGTAAAAATCTAATGATACACCTGTTTATAGCCAAGGACGAGTTCTTTTGTTCCGCGAAATTTCAAGGTCAAACGTCGGAAGCCAAGGTCAATATTGACCCGCAAGTGAAAACCATGTAGGTCACTATATCTCAGGAAGTAAGCAAGATAGAGACACGAAAGTAAATCCACAGTATTGCACTCACTTAGCCTATCAACTTTTGTATTTACACCTAAGGCGTATGGCCGATAGCCTTTGCAAGCGCCTGAGGTCGAAGTTGACCCAAAAAATGACCTTGACCTTGACCTTTCGCGAAAATATCGAGTAGTAACTCGTTTGAAAGGTCTTCGGGAGTAGTTTCGATATATGTTCTTATTTTTGGAATCTGACGTCATATGACGTCATAATGACGTGAAACGTGATTTTATCATACTTCAATTGATTGTTTACATGAGATGCATAAACCATTTATGATTATTGTTGATCCGGTGCTCTGGTAAGTATTGGGGATACCTACTGAAGCTATTTGACAAATATCAGTTCAATAATTGCAGTAGTAATGGCCTAATTGACCTTTTTATGACGGAAAATTGGAGAAAATTTCATTTGTTTGTCTTTTCATACTCATAGCGTCCACATTTGTTGCTTGATTCTTTTCAAATTTGATGTAGATATTCTGTAGGATAATGGCTCTTGACAGAATGATTTTGAGAAAAATAGCTCTATTGATGACGTCACAAAAGATCCGAATCCTATCAGTCTTTCATGACCACAAACTGCTTATGCTAGGAAAGAAATATAATACTTTTTTCAATGTTTTCCATCAACTATACAAAATCTAGAAAAATGCCATTACTCATATTTAAAATAACCAGATGCATCAACTTTGCAAAAAATTCAGTCTTTGGTAAAAGTTCAAGGTCATTGCCAGCTATTCCGGCAAGTTAGTCGACTATGTCGGTTCATTTGTTTGTTAGCGCTCTACAGGTCACAATTTTGATCGTAAAGTCCCGAAAATTTGTCAGAAGATGTGCAATTAGTACTCGACCAAGTGATTAACTTTTGGGAGGTCAAGGTCAAAAACTGAGGTCAAGGTCAAGGAAAAGGTCAAAATCGAAAAATCGCAATAACTTCGCTTCTAATTAAGATTATTTTTTCTAATTATTTTTATATTTTTCTATGGTCAATTCCGCATCATATGATGCATGCCCGATGGTCGTATGACCAAAACTCCCGATTTCCGGTCCAGGTCGAAAATTTGGGGGTCACGAATTTAGGTTTTTCCTGCCTCACAATATTCAAAACCATATAATAGAGCAAGTTCCCGATAGATGTTCCTGATTTTTACTCAGAAGTTGTGCCTTATCACACAAAACACGATTTTGAAGTTATAGGACTCAAGATCAAGAATTAGAGTTAAGGTCATGGTAAAGGTCAAAATCGAAAAATCGCAATAACTTCGCTTCTGATCAAAATTAATTTTTCTAAACATTTTTGTATTTTTATTTGGTCAATTCGACATCAGCTGACGTATGTCCGATGGTTGTACGACCCAAACTCCCGATTATCGCCCACATCGAACATTTGGGGGTTTTGAGATCATTTGAATTTTGTACAATATTCAAACCGTTATTGTGGAGTCAAAATCCAATATAAGTTGCTGATTTTTAATCAGTAGGTGTGTCTTATCACATTGAACATATATGTGAAGGTGTAGGACTCAAGATCAAGAATTACAGTTAAAGTCATAGTAAAGGTCAAAATCGAAAAATCGCAATAACTCCACTTTCGATCAACATTAATTTTTGTCAGTATTTTTGTATTTTTGTATGGTCAATTCGGCGTCAAATGGTGTATGTGCGATGGTCGTACGACCAAAACTCCCGATTATCGCCCGATGCCGAAAATCTGGGGGTCATGTGCAAGTTGCATAGTGGTAGCCCTAGAGTAGTGGCCGCAAAATTACCTAACATAAGTTGCCAATTTATAGGAAATATGAAATGTTTTATGCAGATTTGAATACACAAATATGAAATGTGGACTTTTCTTGCTCTAATTCTCCAATTGAGTTGACTGTGAAAGTTGGTTAGTTTGGGTTATAAAGTTACAGTTATTTTGGGATCGATTTCTTCGTGCAGTCATGCCGACATGCATGCGGTCATACATGTACAGTAAAAGTTGTTCTCCATGGGGAAGGGAATACGGCAACAAGTTGTATGATGGGTCGGTGGCCGAGTGGTTACAGTGCTCGCTCTCTAAGACGTAGGCTTTTGACTCTGCGGGTTCGAATCTACCTGCTGGTAAATATCTTTTTTGCTCTTTGTTTTTTTTGAGAATATCCAGTACCATTATAATCTATTATAGTGGTTATCCAAGAACTTTTTGCAATGTGTTATGATATATTATGAATATACACTGTTGAATGATCATATGGGCATTATGGCGTCAAAAATTGTCGTCGCCTCTGTCATATAATACCAGTATGGCATGCAAAAACGGCCATCATGATCTGCTTGAATTCATTAGATGGTTCTCCAAAGATGCAGCATCATGATATGAATGTTACCAAGTTGTAGTAACGAACATTAATAGCAATACTATATTTTATGATTTTTTTTATATTGACATCATCAAAATTTTGTGCTGTTAGTAGTATATACTATGTTGATACACACATCGATTGGATGTTTTAAATGAGTCAGTCTCAAATGGCTGGGTCTTGCTCAGGAGACGTCATAAAGTTTCAATATGTATGTCTGCTCAGGAGTTGTGCATTATTAATTCTAACAAATTTTGAAAATTTCAGAATTCAGGGACAAGTATTAAGGCCAAGGTCACTGTGTAAATGAATCAACTCTTGTCTAATTTCTAAAATTGTGAATTCTACTGCTGGGTGATGCTCAGGAGGTGTCTTAAATGTGTCAATTTCTAATGCTAGGAGTTGTTCAGTAAATCGTTTCAATGAGTAAATTCTGTGTAAATGTTTTAAATGTAAACAAATGTGTAAATAATTTCGTCAAGTGTTGGCCTATGGCCGATTTTTTGTTTGTTTGCTTGTGAGCGCTCCACAGGTCACAATTTTGATCGTAAAATCATGGAATTCGGTCAGAAGATGTACAATTCAATATAGATGGATGAGTTCATTTTTGGGAGGTCAAGGTCAAATATTGAGGTCAAGGTCACGCAAAACGATAAAAACACATAAATGGCCATAACTCCGGTTCTAATTGTCCTAGAAACTTCAAACCAAGTTCATATTGTAGATAAACTCGAGTTCTATCTTCTGTGACCTTGACCTTGGCATTTGACCTTGACTTTTAGAAGTTCGCCATGAGATGAATGTCAAGGTCAAGTACGAAGGTCAGCGCACCATATCGAGTAGTATATCGTTGGAAAGGTCTTGACCCCCTGATTGCAGTGATACCCTATTTTCGGCGCTGTGACGTACACTGACGTCACAATGACGTCATAAACGTCAAATTTCCGAAATTTCAAAAGGCCATAACATCGTCAATACTTTATGGAATCTCTTCAAACTTGATATGCATATTGACAGCAATGACCTCTACGAATTAAAGTACAAAGGTCAAAGGTCAAGGTCAAGGTCATCGAAATCCCAGAAAAACATGTTTCCGGTAATAACATCCGTTTGATTTGTCGTAGGCTCATGAATTTTGAACCATATCCTTCAGAAGAGGTATAGTAATCGAGTGTATATGTCAATTTCATGATTGACCTTGAACTTTGTCAGGAAAATAAGGTCATATGAGGAAAACTTCAAGGTCAAATTTTCAAACTAACTGAAACCTATCAAGTAGTATATCAAATGAAAGGTCTTGATTCCCTGGTACATACTTTCTCATTAGTTTTGAGATGTGACGTTTATTGACGTCACAGTGACGTCATAAACGTTAATCTTTCGAAATTTCAAACGGTCATAGTGTCCACAAATCTTGTTTGATTCTAATGAAATTATACAGGTATAATATATGTCTTCATGCACAGGCAATGCAAAATTTTCTTGACTCAAGGTCAAAGATCAAGGTCAAGGTCACGCAAAATGTTAAAAACACATAAGTGGCCATAACTCCGGTACTATTTGTTATAGAGACTTCAAACCAAGTTCATATTGTAGATAAACTCGAGTCCTATCTTCTGTGACCTTGATCTTGGCATTTGACCTTGACCTTGAGAAGTTCGCCATGAGGTGAATGTCAAGGTCAAGTACGAAGTTCAGCGCACCATATCGAGTAGTATATCGTTGGAAAGGTCTTGACCCCCTGATTGCAGTGATACCCTATTTTCGGCGCTGCGACGTACACTGACGTCACAATGACGTCATAAACATCAAATTTCCGAAATTTCAAAAGGCCATAACATCGTCAATACTTTATGGAATCTCTTCAAACTTGATATGCATATTGACAGCAATGACCTCTACGAATTTAGGTACAAAGATCAAAGGTCAAGGTCAAGGTCATCGAAATCCCAGAAAAACACGTTTCCGGTAATAACATCCGTTTGATTTGTCGTAGGCTCATGAATTTTGAACCATATCCTTCAGAAGAGGTATAGTAATCGAGTGTATATGTCAATTTCATGATTGACATTGAACTTTGTCAGGAAAATAAGGTCATATGAGGAAAACTTCAAGGTCAAATTTTCAAACTAACTGAAACCTATCAAGTAGTATATCAAATGAAAGGTCTTGATTCCCTGGTACATACTTTCTCATTAATTTTGAGATGTGACGTTTATTGACGTCACAGTGACGTCATGAACGTTAATCTTTCGAAATTTCAAACGGTCATAGTGTCCACAAATCTTGTGTGATTCTAATGAAATTATACAGGTATAATATATGTCTTCATGCACAGGCAATACACAATTTTCGTAACTCAAGGTCAAAGATCAAGGTCAAGGTCACGCAAAATGTTAAAAACACATAAGTGGCCATAACTCCGGTTCTATTTGTTATAGAGACTTCAAACCAAGTTCATATTGTAGATAAACTCCAGTCCTATCTTCTGTGACCTTGACCTTGGCATTTGACCTTGATCTTGAGAAGTTCGCCATGAGGTGAATGTCAAGGTCAAGTACGAAAGTCAGCGCACCATATCGAGTAGTATATCGTTGGAAAGGTTTTGAGCCCCTGATTGCAGCGATACCTTATTTTCGGCGCTGCGACGTACACTGACGTCACAATGACGTCATAAACGTCAAATTACCGAAATTTCAAAAGGCCATAACAGCGTCAATACTGTATGGAATACCTTGAAACTTGACATGCATATTAATAGCATTGACCTTTATGAATTGAAATACAAAGGTCAAAGGTCAAGGTCATCGAAATCCCAGAAAAACACCTTTTCGGTTATAACATCTGTTTGAATCGTTGTAGTCTCATAAAATTTGAACCATATCATTCAGAAGAGGTATAGCAATCAGACTTATATGTCAATTCCATGATTAACTTTGAACTTGATCGGAAAAATGAGGTCACATGAGCAAAACTTCAAGGTCAAATTTTCAAACTAACTAAAAGCTATCAAGTAATATATCAAATGGAAGGCCTTGAACCCATGATAAATAGTTTCCCATCAGTTTTCGAATGTGACGTTTATTGACGTCACAGTGACTTCATGTACATAAATTTTTCGAAATTTCGAAAAGCCACAGTGTCCGGAATTCTTGTTCGATTCTGATGGAATTGTTCAAGTATAATTTATATCTTCATGCACGGGCAATGCACAATTTTCGTGACCCAAGGTCAAGGGTCAAGGTCAAGGTCAAAGAAAAGGTAAAAATCACAAAAATTGCCATAACTTCGGAACTAATCGTCATAGAAAGTACAAACTGGGACCATATTGTAGCATATCAAAAGGTCTTTGTCCGCTGACCTTGAATGTGCACTTTGACCTTAAAAAGTTTGCCCAACGTAAAAATTTCATGAAAAAAGTATCTTTCTTCAAATTTCGAGGAGTTGTTCAGTAAATCTTTTCAATGTGTAAATTATGGGTAAATGTTTTAAATGTAAACAAATGTTTAGTCATTTCGTCAAGTGTTGGCCTATGGCCGATTTTTTGTTTGTCTGTCTGTCCGCGCGCATATCTCAAAGGCAAATGGTCCGATCAACATGAAACTTATCGGGATGAAGCAGTATCTCAGTGGCTCGGTCCTCCTCGAATCTGTTCAAAATCGGACAAAAACTGTTGCCATGGCAACGGAAAATGTAAAAATCAATAATTGACCATAACTCAGGTTCTATTCAAGATAAATTTTTCTAGCTAATTTTGTATTTTTCTATGGCCAATTCCTGATCATCTGATATATGGCCCGTGGTCGTACGACCAAAACTCTCCATTATCGCCCGATGTCGAAAAATTGGGGGTCACGGTTTCAATTTTTTTTGGCCAGCGACGTTTCAGTGCAAATGTCTGCGCTCATAACTCAAAGGCAAAAGGCCCGATCGATTTGAAATTTATAGGGCAAGAGTGCTATGGTGCTGGCTCATTCCCTTCAGAATTTTGCCAAAATCGGATGAAAACAGTTGCCATGGCAACGGAAAAAAGAAAATCACACAATTGGCTTTAACTCCGGTTCTACTTGATATTAATTTTTCCAACTATTTTTGTATTTTTCTTTGGCCATTTCCCGATCGTATGGTGTACGACCGATGGTCGTACGACGAAAACTCTCCATTATCGCCTGATGTCGAAAAATTGGGGGTCACGATTTCAGTTATTTTTGGCCAGCTACGTTTCAGTGCAAATGTCTGCGCTCATAACTCAAAGGCAAAAGGCCCGATCAATTTGAAATTTATAGGGCAAGAGTGCTATGGTGCTGGCTCATTCCCTTCAGAATTTTGCCAAAATCGGATGAAAACAGTTGCCATGGCAACGGAAAAAAGAAAATCACACAATTGGCTTTAACTCCGGTTCTACTTGATATTAATTTTTCCAACTATTTTTGTATTTTTCTTTGGCCATTTCCCGATCGTATGGTGTACGACCGATGGTCGTACGACGAAAACTCTCCATTATCGCCCGATGTCGAAAAATTGGGGGTCACGATTTCAGTTATTTTTGGCCAGCTACGTTTCAGTGCAAATGTCTGTGCTCATAACTCAAAGGCAAACTGTCCGATCGATTTGAAATTTATAGAACTAGAGTGCTATGATAGTGGCTCAGACCCTTTAAATTTTTGCCAAAATCGGATGAAAACTGTTGCCATGGCAACGGAAAAAAGAAAATTTTTTTTTCCAAAATCGGATGAAAACTGTTGCCATGGCAACGGAAAAAAGAAAATTTTTTTTTGCCAAAATCGGATGAAAACTGTTGCCATGGCAACGGAAAAAAGAAAATCACATAATTGGCTCTAACTCCGGTTCTATTTGATATTAATTTTTCCAGCTATTTTTGTATTTTTCTTTGGCCAATTCCCGATCGTTTGGTGTACGACCGATTGTCGTACGACGAAAACTCACCATTATCGCCGGATGTCGAAAAATTGGGGGTCACGATTTCGGTTATTTTTGGCCAGCGACGTTTCAGTGCAAATGTCTGCGCTCATAACTCAAATAAAAAAAAATAAAAGGCAAACGGTCCGATAGATTTGAAATTTATGGGGCTGGAGTGCTATGGTAATGGCTCAGTCCCTTTCAAATTTTGCCAAAATCGGGTGAAAACGGTTGCCATGGCAACTGAAAAAATAAAATCACATAGTTGACTATAACTCCGGTTTTAATCAATATTAAATGTTCAACCTATTTTTGTATTTTTCTTTGGCCAATTCCCAATCGTATGGCGTACAACCGATGGTCTTAAGACCAAAACTCTCAATTATCGCTTAATTTTAGTGACTAAATCTGAAGGGCGAGGGTCTGCAATCTCTGATTGTCTCGTTGTAACTGCGGCAAACAGATCAATCCGATCCTGCATTCGGAGACGTGCACTCCCCCCATATCCGGACTAATATGGGGTAGATCGCCCGCTTCAACTCATCATCTGACCGCAGAACAGCGTCTCGCGCGAGGGCGGACGACTGGGAGTCATCTACGCCCTGTTGCAGGCGTGTCTGAGCAGCTCTGGCATTGTGTAAGCGGCGCTTCAGCTTCTCTTTCTCAGCCCGGAGTCGCTGTACTTCGGTGGTCATCTCGCCGGAGGTGGAGCTATTCTCGGACTCTGCAGCTCGAGCAAAGGCCTTCCCTTCTTCGAAGGCTCGATGCTCATGTTCGGCGGGTAACTCTCGGGTAACTCTCTAAGCTCCGCCTGGTACCTTCCATGAGGCCCTGGTCGTGCGCCATATGGCATGCGGCCCGGGAGGCCTCAGCTCGGTACCTGCTGAGCCGCTCTAGAGAGTGGTCCATCTCCGTTACGAGATATTCCGCGGCCTGGGTGAGTACTCCCCTCTGGGGGGATCCCAGGGGTACTCATCCCGTGCACGTGCCAGCATGCCTATCCCTGCGTTCCCCAGTTCATTGATGGCCCGGGGAACAGGCAGACTCATGGAAAGTCTCGTAGGCCCGGGCTGCTTCGGAGGATTTCCTCTGCGTGATCCATGGCGTCTAGAGCAGGGTGGCGGTACTTTGCCAACCCACAGCTAAGCCGCTTGCTCCCACAGAGGAACTGGATGCGGATCTCGAAGGAGGAGCTGGGCGCCCAGAATCGCTTGCCTTTGAAGGAGCCGCACTAGGGACCTTTGGTCGGGTCCCCGGTGTTGAGCTCGAGGGAGAGGTGATATCCGCCACCCTACGTCCCTCTGACGGTCACGAGGGTACCGTCACTTCGAGCAAGCGTGGATACGAGTCGTCCATGAGCGTCTCTCGCAAGGGCGGATGACTGGGAATCATCTGTACTTCGTTGGTCATCTCGCCGGAGGTGGAGCTCTTCTCGGACTCTGCAGCTCGAGCAAAGGCCTTCCCTTCTCCAAAGGCTCGATGCTCATGTTCGGCCGCTGGAGTCTGGTAACTCTGAGGCCCTGGTCGTGTGCCATACGGCATGCGGTCCAGAAGGCCTCAGCTCGGTAACAGCTTAGCCACTCTAGAAAGTGGTCCATCTCCGCTACGAGATATTCCGTGCCCCGAATGAGTATTCCTCTCTGGGGGGGGAGGGGGGGGGACGAATCCCAGCATACACACGCATCTCCCCCCCCCCCCCCGTGACTCCTTATCGTGTCATGTATACGGGTGGCCTAAATACAGGCCATCCCGGGGAATCCTGCAATCACATACAGTAATTGATAAAAGTCATTAGCTTTTAGCTGCCCCACCGGCGGGCAATGACATTAGATTAATCACCACCGCAGGATAGAGATTGTGTACAATGTATCAGAAGTCAATCTACTTGTGGATGTCACGATTATGTCAATCCACCAGCAGCGATAAAATAAATTTACCACCACTCAAACAGCGATGAAAATACATTCACCACCGTTTGCCTACTTTTCATAGATCACGGCACACCGGCTTCTGACACATAAAAACAATCTCCTACAACCCTCTTGCGAAAGCAGGAATCTCCCGATTTCTAACTCTCTATTGCACCAGGGAAAAGATATATCATTAATCTTATCTCAATTTATGATCAAATGAGAAAGAAATAGCGTTTCCATGGAATTAGTGCATACTTGTGGTTTAAATAATCCACTCAAAATTATCTCATAATCCATTATGAGATGAAAAATAAATAAAACCACTCCCCATTCGCTTACAAGGCGAACGCGTATGCCCATGGTAGCCCTGCAGACAATTGAGCGCCCTGTTGGCGTTCATGAAGCGCCCATTAGCAACCCCAACGTACAACAAGGCCACGGAGCAAGGCACCGTTCAAACCCAGAGCCCATAAATCGATTACTGGAGCATGGATTCTATAGATTCGGGTGAGATGCCGGCAGGTCCATAACCGCAATGGTTAGGGGGTGAACCCTTCATACCGGCGCCCAATCTGGAAAATCACAAACATTATGAAATCAATAGCCGGCAGTCGTCCGGATCTGCCAGCGAACGTCCAGACCCAGACAATCACCATATTATAGCATATTGACCTTATCCAATGATATGAAAGGGATTAGAAACCACAAAGTATGCTGCGCACATAGCATTCGACCCCCTTCTTCGAAGTAGGGTCAGGTTTCTGGTCATTCCGGCCGACCGCATTGTGTAAGGTACGATCCGGATGAAACAAGCGTCCACCTACTGCCGCAACCGGTCCACATGCGCAGACTGAACAGTCGCCCAATAAAAATAATAATGGTAAAACGGTTTCCTGCCGTTAGAAACCTTATGCTACTATAATAAATACCTTATAGTAGCTGGCTCACGGGTGGCAGCGCACAGGGGTGTGTCCGGACGACCGGACAAGTTTCGCATAGGAACCGCGGACCTCAGTCCTTACGTCCGGACACTACCACAGCGCCCAGAGCCAGTTTCCCAAATCCGTGGGAAAGCGCTTCTCCCGAGCAGAGGTATATCCCCAGCCTCAGTCTGGCCATAAAAGAGGCTGTTCCGGGACCAAGGGGCGCCAGGCAAATCCACGAAAGTGCTCCACCCAGAGTAGATATTGAATTTACCACGCCGGACAGAAGTGCACATGATGTGGTTAGGCTTGCCGCACATCCCTGGTGCTAGAAAGTACGAGAGGGCGGATGCGCTTAGGCAGTGCTTCGACGCAAAGATGCCTGAAGACTGGCCACCTGGACATCCCAACAAGTGAGGGTCCAGGATGCAAAGTTGTCCGGATCCTCACGGAGTAGCTGAAAATCCATCCGGATGGTGACGGACGGATACCTCAAGCACATCTGCATGGGCAGAGTGTTAGTCCCACCCATACCGCGATGGCGCATGCGGCTTCCAGCGTGGCTGTTGCCCATCCGCATGCCGAGGGGGGTCTGGGGAAACCTGTGGGTCGCCGCAAACGTGGTCTAAGTCATCCGCTTGCCCATCTGATGAATCAAACGGGTCTGGGAGACCTAGCATACAGCATGTACGCTCGTCCGGTGTCCGCGGATGCTGTCCGGACGTGTCCCTGAGGGGAACATCATCCGGTTCAGCATCTTGAATGAGCGGATCCATGAAGAGCAGGCCTTCATACTTCAGGTTGTCAATGTGGACCACCAGAACCCTGTCCGGATCGGAATCCCAACGTATCCGGTAGTCCACTTACGTCACCTGCTTCAGTACGGTGAACGGCCCTATCCACAGCCTTGCAAACTTGTTGCTCTGTCGACGTGTACCTTCTCCCTGGAAGGCCCAGGTCCGAGTCTGACGAGGAATCCTCCTCGGGCTTGAGTGGTTTCATTCCTACGCAATCAGGATTCTTGCACTTGTGTGCAGTGCTCAATTTTCATGTCATACTCCTGGAGTTTAACGAGCCATCATCGGCCCAACTGTAGTTGAGCAGCCATCGGAGCGAACTGTGGTCAGTCCGCAGCCGGAAATGCCGCCCCAACAAGTAATGCCGGAAGCGCTTGGTCATAGTAACAACTGCGAGGAGCTCGCAGTGAGTCGTTCAGTAATTCATTTGAGAGCGGCTGAGGGCCACACTCACATAAGCTACCACATGCTCCTGTCCGTCCACGACCTGTGAGAGGACACCGCCGAGCGCGAAGTTACTCGCGTCCATGTCCAGTATAAACTCACAGTCGGGCAGAGGGTGCCGGAGCACAGGTGCTGCCACCAGGACCCTCCGGAGGTCCGCAAAAGCAACCTTCTGAGAAGCCTCCAGGACAAAATCCGCGCCCTTTTCTGTGAGGAAATTGAGGGGGCGCGCAATCTCCGCAAAGCCTCGAATAAACCGGCAGTGGTAGCTTGCGAAGCCCAAGAAGGACCTCACATCTGCCATGCTACAGGGCCGGGGCCAGTGCTGTACGGCCTCGATCTGCGGGGTTTGGTCGGACACCTGTACCTGTCATCATGAAGCCTAAGTACAGGATCTCCTTGGCGGAGAGCTCACACTTGTTAGGCTTCAGTTTAAGGCCTGCACCGCGGATGCGATGGAGCACCATCTGGAGGTTGGCGAGGGTCTCCTCGAAGGACCGATCGTACACGACGACATCATCGATGTACATTGCTTCCAGAGGAACCCTGACATGAGCTCACCTGTCGTCCTCTGCTGTGAACGACTCCGGCCACACGTGGTGCGACCTCGGTATTTATACTCCCAGCGAGTGCACGAGAGATGGCTCGAAAGTCACTGTTCAGTATAATGGATAGAGAGAAGGACCGAAGAGCGTCGCGTGCTTCAAACAAGAAGCGGCCAGAAACAAGGTAGTGCTTAGCAACGAACCACCTGCCGCGATCCTTGGGCAAAATCGCCACATTAATTTCAGACAAAATGAGCTCTTACAAGTGCTACCGCTGCAAGGAAGGCTTCGAAGACCTTACGGTGGTGATGCAGCATTGCAAAAAATGGCATGCTGAATTAAAATTCAGTGATTTGTGTCCTGATGGCTGTGGGTACTGCGCTTTACAATATACATGCACTGCCTGATTGATGTCTAATTTTCAAGCAAGGGCGACAAATATATCTTTCTTTTTGTCTTAAATTTTGAGCAAAGGCCAAACAAGCACTGAATAACCATTCACATTCACATAATCATGCACATTACTGAGCTCCACGCTACACTAGTTCATCACCATTATCATAATGATTCTATGATCTTAACTATATATTCTTTGAAATGATAAATGTTGTGGAATGATATTAATTTTATATTTAGATTTATATTGTGCCAATTATATATCCATTATATCTTTATGCGCTTTCATATATACATGTATATATTAAATTTTCAGTTGCATCGCTTTACAATAGCAATAGTGTATGCAATATACTAAGCTATACTTGATAAATATTTACTGAGCTACTGCCAGTGAGGGCAAATATATACACCAAGTTTTACAACTGTTTATTATGGAAGCCCATAGGTGACAGGTGTGGGAAAAAATGTTGGTGTTTTTTTCTATTAAAAACCTTGCACGTTCGAACGTAGAAAGTTCAAAACTACCACGTTCGCATGTAGAAGCATTTAGCGCTATCACGTTCGCACGTGGTAACTTTAAAACTTATCACGTTCGCACGTAGAAAGGTTTAAGGCTTCCACGTTCACACGTAGAAAGTCCAAAGCTACCACGTTCACACGTGGAAACATTATATGCTTTCACGTTCGCACGTAGAAACTTTAAAACCTATCACGTTAGAACGTAGAAAGATCTAGGTTTCTACGTTCACACGTAGAAAGTTTCAAAGCTACCACGTTCACACGTGGAAACATTATATGCTTTCACGTTCGCACGTAGAAACTTTAAAACTTATCACGTTCGAACGTAGAAAGATGTAGGTTTCCACGTTCACACGTAGAAAGTTTCAAAGCTACCACGATCACATGTGAAAGCATTTGATGCTACCACACCCAAATATTTGCACGTGCGAACGTGGTAGCTCCTGAAGTTTCCACGTACGAACATGGAAGCGTCAAATGCTTCCACGTGTGAACGTGGTAACCTCGGACTTTCCACGTGTGAACGCAATAGTCTTAACTGTTTCCACGTGCGAACGTGATAGTGTCAAATGCTTCCAAAAAACACCCCCTGTAAGCGGCGCAGCGGTGATATGGTTTTGTCCGGGCATGCGGTGGGTTTTGCTCGGGCAGGTCATGGGTTTTGCTCGGGCAACTCTGTTGATGCTGGGTTTTGCTCGGTCATACGGATGGTATGTACAACAAGCATTGTTTTGGAGCTTTGATACTCAAGAACCTGCGAACTGTGCTAAGCGATTATTCAATTCATATAGGCAATTTTATGAGGAAATACAGACTTCGTACATTTCATGGTAAATTTGCTTTCAAAACAGTCCTCTATTGTCACAAAAATTATGAGACACATACCTTGTTATATTACTCAAGTGATACCACCAAAATATGATGCTGCAACAGAATAACAAATGAGTAATTGGGTCTGTTTGGGTCTGCCATATGGTTTTGTCCGGGCGTACCTATGTCTATTTTCGCAATCACAATGAGCAAAAAGAAAAACTTTACCTCCACACATATAAACAAAATATGTGTATGGTATATAATCGTCCTGCTTACTGACAAACACGAAATTAGCTGCGCGTGGCAAGCGTATATGGCATGCACACACTTTCAGTGCAAACGTTATTGTATATTCAGGAACAAACACACCTACTTAACAGTCATTTATGCAGTTGCCGAACACTCATTTATGGTATGACGTGTGCCCTGCCTGCGTGTACATCCT
Organism: Terebella lapidaria; assembly: GCA_949152475.1. Lineage (NCBI taxonomy): Eukaryota > Metazoa > Annelida > Polychaeta > Terebellida > Terebellidae > Terebella > Terebella lapidaria. Next base: position 21,026,340 of record OX424569.1, read on the forward strand.
CTAAAAAGGGGCCTCTTGTGCGCGAAACTCACCTCTCCCTAACCTCAGGTCCAAGATAACATAGGCCCAAGGGTCCTGTAGCGTACAGGCTAGCCAACAGATGATCGGACCACTGGTCCAGTAACCTAAAAAGCTTGACACTGAATGTCTTCAGTCACCCAAATCTCAGTAACTAATGCAATATTCTCACTTCCAGCTTTGAATACTTGTCATTATCTCATCGTCATATTTTCGGAAAATTTAGCCCAAGGGGTAATGAAGGTTACTGGACAATATATGTTTGATATCTTAGCCAATCTGTTCAGGGACCTTGAAAGTATGATCAAAGATCAAATTCAAGGTCGCAAGAATAATCATCATACATGTTCACAATTGATTCCTAGGCTGTAAAGTAGATAATAAGCGAGCTATTAGCCATTTTGTGAATATGAGGTCAGAGTTCAAATTCAGGGTCACGAGAATATTCAGCATATATCAATTATTACTTTCTAAACCGTGAAGTCGATAATAGGCGAGATATTAGCCATTTTGTGCTCTGACAGAGGTCAAATTCTAGGTCACAAGAATATTCAGCATGTATCAATTTCTATCAGTCCATAATTGATTCCTGAGCTGCAAAGTCCATCATAAGCAAGATATTAGCCACTTTGTGCTTTGACCTTGAAATTGAGGTAAGAGGTCAAATTCAAGGTCACAAGAATATTCAGTTTATATAACTTCCTATGTGTCCACAATTGATTCCTGATCTGTAAAGTCGATAGTAAGTGAGATATGAGCTATTTTGTGCTCTGACCTTGAAAATGAGTCAAAGGTCAAAATTCAAGGTCATCAGAATATTCGGCATATATCATTTCCTATATGTCCACAAATGATTTCTAAGCTGTCAAGTCGATGATAGCGAGATATTGACCATTTTGTTCTTTGACCTTGAAATTGAGGTCAAAGGTCAAATTCAATTACATAACTTCCTATATGTCCACAATAATTGATTCCTAAGCTGTGAAGTCGATATTAAGTGAGATATTAGCCATTCTGTGATGTGACCTTTGAAAAGAGGTCAGAGGTCAAATTCGAGGTCATGAGAATATTCAGCATATGTCATTTCCTATATGTCCAATTGATTCCTGGTCTCTAATCTCAATATTAAGTGAGATATCATGAACAATGTGACCCATTATAAAGCATAGGAGAATTTAACATGGAAAATCCCATTTGGGCCCCTCAGAAACATCAAAATGGCCGCCACACGCAGACCGGCGATTCAAGAGCTTTGAAACTTATACACATTATAATGACACATGTGGGGAACATTTTGGACATAAAATCTCAAAACTGATCAGATAGTTTTTGAGAAAATAATTTGAAAAAAAGTTTAAAATCATGCAAAAACAGCTATTTTCGTCATAAAAATGGCCGCCAAAACTGCATAAATGATTTAATAAAAAAAAAGAAACACTTGTCTGGGAGTATTGATCGACCACATATTCACACACATTCATGGGACAAATTCATTAACCCCCAAAATAGATTAAAAAAAATGTTAACAGACGATGTGGACGCCGACGCCAACAGAAGAAAAGCCACGACAATAGCTTATCGGCCCTTATCGGCCCATCACTTCTGTCGTTTTTTATAGTGCTCCCATTTGCTCGACTCTTCAGCATCAAGCTTGCGATTTCCATTCGCAAATTTTGTACACACAAAAACATAATAAATACTGCACAAATCGTTTTAATATCCGCCATGATATACATGATAATAATGGCACTGTACCATAAAATCTACGTGGTGCATCCTTCCGTCAGCCGTATGAACTTCAGTTTGACTCGAAATAGTTATCATACCCGTTCTACCCGTTCGGTACAAATTTTTATGTTCTTTCATCATTTGAATTGTGTCCTGTTTTGTATTCGTATGAGAAATGTGTTTAATATCAAATGTGTTTCAAATATGTTTTCCTGTGTTGTGTACGAGTATATGTAGTGTGTTCACGTGTGTACTTGTATCATTCACTGTATTGTCCTGACTCGTATCTGTCATGTACTGTATATGTGTATTCATCTCCATGTAATCCATCCAGGGCCCTGGGGGGAGACCAGTGACATATCACTCCCCTGGTAAAATAATAAATAAATAAATAAATAAATAAATAAATATGAACACATGGTGAAAGAATATATGATTCGCTCAATCAATCAATATAGTCTACACATGAATTATTTTTATGTCACAATTCAGGATGTTGCTCTTTCATGTGTGTAGTCAACACGATGTCATTTACCACTCAGATTTTGCAGTAGTGCTGGTAATAAAAAGTTGTTGATATTAGCCTAAGCTTCGCAAATTATATACCACTTGTTTTGTATGTTATTGTTATGCACTTGGGAATATATTTTGGTTTATTTTATAATGTGGGACCCGTTTACATCATCAAATACAATACTTTACATTTCGGTATGCCCGGACAAAAGCATACGACAGACCTGCCCGGACAACACCCACCGTCAATGAGGAATGCCCGGACAACACCCACACATATTTTTTTTGGACACAGTTCAATTACTCTGGAGGCAGTTGGCGCAGTCAGTTAAGGCGCTCGTCTCGTGACCAGCAGGTTGTTGGTTCGAGCCTTGGCGCTGGCGCTGCTGTGTTGGCTGCCTAGTACCCTTGGGCAAGGTGTGTACCACAGTGTCTCGGTTCACTCAGTCGTATAATTGAGTACCCGATTGGCAGTGTTGGCAATTGTATGTGTGTCCTAGTCACCTTGCGCCAGTAATGGCAGCAATAAGTCTGGGAAAAATAGGTGATTGTCTATGGAGCCCAGGGAGTCGGAAAGTGGTTCCTGGCCATATATCGGGGGTAATAATTGTGGAGCGCTTTGAGTAGGTTTCTGGAAAAGCGCTATATAAAAATTTCACATTATTATTATCATCACTCTTCACTTATTGCTTCACAGCATGAGATTTTGATTGTAATATGTAAATACCTTCACGTAGTCTACGCCTCGCTAGTTTTTGGACCAAAAGTATGATGTTATAGATCATGATGATGATATATATATGTTATATATCAGCAGTGCTGCCCGAGTAAAACCCATGACCTGCCCGAGCAAAACCCACCGCATGCCCGGACAAAACCACTGCACCGCTGCGCCGCTTACAGGGGGTGAAAGACATAGAAAATTTTACGCGCATGTCACCTATGGGCTTCCGTAGTTTATGGATCATTGACTAGTGTTTTATTGCGAAGGTACGGAGCCGCTGAAAGGACATGGAAGAAATATTTTTTGACATATGGTTATTGCGTTCCCTCGCAATAATATTGCGTTCCCTCGCAATATTATCGCGTTCCCTCGCAATCCGGATCGCGTTCCCTCGCGATCTTATTGCGTTCCCTCGCATTCTGGATCGCGTTCCCTCGCATTGTGCTGACGCCAATGACTTCTGAGAAGGTTATTCTACAAGATCGCGAGGGTACGGAGCCTCTAAGAGGACATGGAAGAAATATTTTTAGCACATTGTTTTTGCGTTCCCTCGCAATAATATTGCGTTCCCTCGCAATATTATCGCGTTCCCTCGCATTCCGGATCGCGTTCCCTAGCGATCTTATTTCGCTCCCTCGCATTCTGGATCGCGTTCCCTCGCATTCTGGATCGCGTTCCCTCGCATTCCGGATCGCGTTCCCTCGCGATCTTATTGCATTCCCTCGCGATATTATCGCGTTCCCTCACAATATTATCGCGTTCCCTCGCATTCCGGATCGCGTTCCTTCGCGATCTTGTAGGATAACCTTCTCAGAAGTCATTGGCGTCAGCACAATGCGAGGGAACGCGATCCAGAATGCGAGGGAATGCGATAATATCGTGAGGGAACGCGATCCGAAATGCGAGGGAATGCAATAAGATCGCGAGGGAACGCGATCTGGATTGCGTGGGAACGCGATCTGGATTGCGAGGGAACGCGATCTGGATTGCGAGGGAACGCAATATTATTGCGAGGGAACGCAATAATATTGCGAGAGAACGCATTAACAATGTGCTAAAAATATTTCTTCCATGTCCTCTCAGAGGCTCCGTACTAAGGTGATTCCCAGAAAACGTTTGAAATGCGGCGCCACAGAATTTAGCACGTGCGAAATTGGCAATTTGGTGTTTCTGCTTTAGGTTGTTGAAACACTGTCCACAACTTAGTACAAGCCCGAATATGCCAAAATAAGACGGATCAAGCCTTCCTTATCATTATCCATTGACAGTTTCAGGCGGAATAATCCGCGCACAGAAAAATTATGGTATTCTCGACGATTTCCGTGTTTTTTGCAGTACTTTGTCGATTAGAGGTCGTAGTTACACATTCCAACGTGAACCACATTAATATGTGAACAACATGTAACACCAATCGTCACTATCATTAATATAGCAGGAACATCAAGGAAACTTACCCGATTCGTGCTCACAGACGTGATCAGACGCGATGTGTACGCTACCGCGGAATTGTTTCGCGGTTCTAAATCGCCGCCAAACGTTTGAAATTGGCCAGCAAAGTTTGAAATACCCGCCAAAGGAACGTGCGAAATTTCAAATTCACGCCGCAAAAAGTTTCCTGATGATATCGTTGAAAAATTCGGAATAAAGTGCATGACGTTGTTTTCCTGAAAAAAGAAGTAATGTTTGTTTTGTGGCGGCCATCTTGTTTTCCCGATTCGGCTGAAATTCAATAGCAACATACCACAGGGCCCAGTGTATGTGTACAAAAGTGTTATGATTATATCTTGGTACATTTCGGAATAAAGTACGTGACGTCGTTTTACTTTTTTTGTACCTAGTTAACTATTATAATGAGAATTCATGACGTCACAAGGTTAAAACAAGGTAATTAAGGTAATGAAACGTCCATTTTCAAACATGTACGATGATAATATTTGCTTTATTTAGCATGTACTTTATTTGGCATGAGATATATTCAGTATTCAATTTCCAGAATTGGTTGCGAAGGTAACTATTCTCGAGATATGATCTATAGCAACCATGGTTGCTAGGTCCGCACGCCCTAAATATTTAATTTGGTACCATAAAACCGTTGAAAATGTGGACAAGAGCCTTTTCTAAAATCCATTGAATAATTTTAAACTTCATTTTGCATACCGATCCCCAGTCAAGAATGTCGAGTATGGTTGCCATGGTGACCAGACATATCTTATGTGTGTGATATATTTTCTATCATCAAGTTTATAATAGCATCATTTAGCGATACTATGCACGGATCATTTAGAAAAAGGCTTCAAAAGTAACTAATTGGAGCAACTTACTCGTGTGACGTCATGAATACTCATTATAATAGATAATGAGGTTCATGATTCAAGTACAAAACTTTTCAAAACTTGACACAAAATTGGTAATATCTCCAGATCGAATAAAGATATCAAGGTTCTGTAAAAGCTAGTACGTTACCTTTCGCATTTTCTATCGCATAAAACATAACTTGACAATCATTCTGACTTGAGTTAGACTTTAAATTAGTTGATCCGTAATCTGAATCGGATCCGGATCAAACATATGGAATCCATAGAAGTTGCACAATCCGTTATCCGGATCGGATTCGGATCAAATTGTGTCAGTACATGCACGATAATAATCCGCCACTTTGTGCAAAAAATAACATGAACTGTGCATAGTAGATCGAAATATGATAAAAAGTATTTGTTAAATGGAATTTTCAATGTTAAATTCAAATGCCTGTCAAAACTGGAATGCGGATCACATCCGGTTCAAATTTATGAAGTCTGTGGGGATCATTCTACGCATCTGCCTAAAATTTCAAAGCAGTTCAATGAACAATAAGCGAGTTATGACTTTTTTCAAAATTGGCCCCATGTTAGATAAGGACTTTTCGAGAATCTTTGGTGACGTCATAAATGAACCGATTAATGGAGTTTTCAATAATAACTTCAAATGGCTGGCAAGTTCGTAATCCGGATCAGACCCGGATCAAATTTTGGCATATTATTCATAATGACGGTACGCCACGTTGTGCAAAAAAATCAACGTGAACTATACTTAATAGGCGGAAATGTAATAAAAAAAGTATGTGTTAAGGATGCTTATCAGTTAGGATCCATGCCTTATCATCAGAATTCTGGTGTGTTTTGTTTGGCCTATAACTATGCAGTTTGGTGAAGGATTGCGCTGAAAATTGTTGCGTAGGTTCTATCCATGACTATACTCTGATTTTTCTAACTTACACCGGTTTTTGACAATATTTTTGCGATGCTTAATGTTTTCATTCTATAACTTGACACACTTTACCTAGGAGTTAAACGGCAATTTTCTACCAAATTTCAGACTTCTATCGGAAAAAATGAATAAGTTAGCAATCTACCTCAATGTTAAATTTCAGCCCAAAACGAGATATCGAGAATATGAGCATATTCGATGATTTGGTCCTGATTACATCCATCAGCATTCGAAGTATTATTGTGATTTTGGACCGAAAGACACATTGAGGTGTATTCTATACAAACGTGTTGATTTCGAAATGTTGCACCGCTAGAAAACCGAGCAAATGCACAAAATTATGTGCGGGCCCAGAAACTAAATGTCAGGGCTAAATTTAACATTGGGGATAGATTGCCAACTTTTGCAATTTTCGCGATAGAAATCTGAAATTTGGTGCATAATTGCCGTTTGACTCCCTGGTGAAATATACCAAGTTATAGAACGATACCATTTAGCATCGCAAAAATATCAGCCAAAAACAGTGTAAACAAGTAATAAAAATCAGAGTATACAAGACGTGTTCAATTGCCATTTTGAAGACCCAGTCGATATTCATACAGATCCTGAACGTTATACACCGCCAATCAAATGTAACTTACATAGAAAATTGACAGCGTTTCAGGGTACAGTTTCTTGACTATGGTTAGACTACATATCATAAAACAATAACCTTCTGCCCGTTTTGGGATTTACCTAAACACTTGATGGGATTTTGATGGTCAAAATAGCATGTTTTATATCATCCGCATTGGAAATACACTGGGCGAAAAATTGATTGTGAATCGCATTAATCACGTCTATATCCATTGGCATTGTAAACTCAACCGCAAATTACATCAAGAATTCAGCGACTCACAACAACATCTCACTCCTGAGTACAACCTTGGGCCCAACGTTCTCGACAGCTGAGCATTGACGGTGTTTGCCATACGGATAATCCGCTGATCTGTACTTAGCGCTTCACCGACCAGCGGCACAAGACATTTTCAGGGGATCGCAATAGGTTATGGACCTGTATTGATTTCCTTATATGGTCAAAATGAGGCATCAAAGTACTATATTATTTAAAAACTCCCAGTTTCTCCTCCAAATGCACATGTATCACTTTAAAATGTCTCTGTTTTGGTTTGTATAGTGGTATTATGGGTATTCCTCTATGTACATGTGAATTTTCATGTTGATTGGAGCTGTTACTGTGCGCATGAATACATATAAACAAACTGGCCCTTTCTGGGAGTTTGCTTTCTGAGGAATTCGCCAGGTGTCAGCAGCTAACAGTCAAATGCTTGTAGCGTTTGATCTATTCCAACAACATGTGCTGATTTTTTAATATTTTGTAAGTTATATATATTGCTTCAACATACTGAAATTTTATGAAAATTGAAACATTTTGAAAGTGATTTCTCTCATAAAACGTTATAATGGAGTTAAATGGCAATCCTATATGTGTTCGTATACCAATAGATATACACATTTGCATATCAGTTTGACCTGATTATCGATGGGATACTTAAAATTTGAGGGTAGGTTATTGATCACGGATATGTGCACTGGCTGCAGTTAAGAAACTACACCATGTAATGCTTCGTGTACGGAACGTAATTTACATTTGTTCAAGCAACATTCAACTCCATTTATATACTAATTTATCAATGAAATCTTCAATCTTTTATTCGCGTCAGCTTCATAGATATATGCAGAATATATGTAAAGTTTTAACGTCGTCCGCTATCCGGGATCCTCGAGGATAGTCCTCTCACCGCGGGTCATCACGGACGCGCATCCGCTATCATCAGATCCTCGCGGAAGTCCGCTCACCGAGGGTCACTGCGGGCGCAGTCATTACTCTATTATCAGAACATTAACCAGGTAGCAGCCCGCCCAACGAGCCCAAACATGCGGACACCACTCAGATACAGGATCATCACCGTGGTGTTAACTGTAAGGCTTGGTTCGCAGCGGTGCGCCTCGGGGATGGAACCCCGGACAGCCCGACAGTCTGCCAGAGCCTGTGTCGCACCATCCCGGGTGGAGAAGACCGGTGATCCAGAGGGCGTGCGCCCCTGAGTCATCAAGGTCTACCCCAGCCCGGGCCCCCTATTGAAGTCGTCCCCAGGGCCCGCGAGGGCCTCAGCCACGGAGCGAGGACGTAGAGCTCATGGCTGAGCTCCCCGTCGTCTCTCTCGCCTTGCTCTGAGACAACTTCCCAGATCAAAACGGTGCCAGAGTATATATATATATCCCAGCACACGAGACACAAAGGAGATCTAGGTCAAACCATTGTTATAGTTTACTGGGCGAGAGAGGATTAGAGGGCGTTGCCGGGGCAATGCGTGCTTCGAGCTGAAGCGTCCGAAAATAGACCGTAAAACTGGTTAGTGTTTAGCAAAGATACCTGCCGCGATCTTTGGGCAAAATCGCCACATATATATTCCGAATTTCAGATGAGTTTGTTACGAAACGACCGAGATATGAACCAAAATTGCACGTGATATGAAACCATTGAAACTACGTGGATCGTCCTCGATACGCAATCTTAAATGGAGTTTGGATGTTAACTTCAAATGGTAAAATCGGTAATCGACGGTGTTTGCCGGTAATCCGGATTGGATCCGGATCAAAATGGAATTGTCGATGAAAGTTGCGTCTGCCTAAAATTTCGTACAAATTCAATGAAAAATCAGTCATGATTTTGTGAATTTTCGCCCCATGTTTAAGATAATATTTTTCGAAAATTTTCGGTGACGTCATCAATGAACCGATTTCTTTCAAAAACGTGCGGTCTTTTCCTTTCGGGACGCTAGCGCTAAAATTGTGGTCGCTAGAGGGGGCACAGACATACAAACACACAAACCGACATACCAACAGACGCCGAAATCTTTAGATTCCGACAAGTAACAAATCCACCAATGTAGAATCAACTTGATGTTAATATTATTTTATTCAATAATACATATTTAATCATAGAAATATCAAGCATATGAATGCAACGAAAACCAAGTATTAACACAAGCACACATGTAGCATAAGGAATGCATAGTCAACTGCTAAACATGTTTGTTTGTTCCTGTCACTTATCCGTTTCAGGGAATAAGCAAATTTCGGTAATAATTTCTAAAAAAATCTACAATAGAAGAAAAGAAAAACTACCTCGAGCTCACTGGACTATCGTTAAGCCAAAATGTGTGGAAGTACGTCACCCAATCAAACGGGACAGTAATTCAATAATGCATTCACATATTTAACCAAATAATGATGTGCGATAAAATAATTCCAAATACAGGTCCATGGGCTTTTCAAGATATCTCATCGTGTATTTTAGTTTTTAATGGATAAATCGCATGTACCGAACTAATATACAATTGCTAATTATTATACGAGTCTATAAAGGGACCTTCGACAAAGGTTATTATTTCAACATTATCGCGATCAGGTATTATATCTGTCTATACACATTATTTCGTGAAATGAATTTATGAACAACCAATTCAGGTTGTTGGACAGTTGTGTAATATTTCTATCAGGTGTACAGTGTGGACAATGACAACTTCATTGCTCTTGATGACGACAGTTCGGACGTAAATGGTCGTTCTATTTTCTTGTGATATTGGTAATATACCAATTTGTACATATATAAACATAGTAACAAGGGTGATGTAATGTAGCTTACTTGCAACAAATTATCGTTTCGTTGAAGAAAGCATTGTCACAATCATGAAGAAGATGTTCCTAAATGATGCAGAATATATTACTTCCTGTTCATATCAAAACATTTGAACACTCCAACTCATATCACACAACAAGCTCAGGGACACCGGAAGATGCACTTTTTAACTTTAAACTTCATTCATTTTAAAACAATTGATGAACAAGCATATGCTTATATTAACATCTCTTGTTGGCTCCGATCTGGGCGTAATCTGGCTATTATTGTGGGAGGAAACCAGAGAACCTGGTGAAACCCTCTTGCCCGGTTTGGCGACCACATACCACCTCACATATTGCCGAGGCCGGGATCGAACCCGTGGCCAAACCGACTGCATTGGTTATAAGTCCATATATGAACTGAGCTAAACGGCCAACCTGCAAGCACTGTGTCAATTGGCCAGTTTTCAATTTCAGGTGGGCATAACTTTGATTAAGGTGATCCCCGATTGGTTAACATACATCACATGTTTAGTAAATTCGTCATGTATTCCTTTAAAGTTTGTAATGATGATGTTATGTATTCAAGTTAGTTTTATCGTATTTAATCTCACATAAGCGCATATAGAAGGTCCAACCTGATATACGGCGATGTATAAGTCTATAGTATTATTATATTCATCATTAATTTGCTGTTAGTACCTTCAGCAAAAGAGACAAACAGACCGCTCAAAAGCACCACTAATTTAGGACACTGGGTCCTGAGTAACCGGCTAGAAATTATACGGTTTTATCAAGTGAATCTGTCAACGATTACTATTCAAACATTATCCGTTAGGTATCATATATATACACAGTTATTATTGGAATAAATTTATGAACAACCGATTCAGCTTGTTGGTAAAATGCCATTAAGTACATATAAACATACCAACAAGGGTGTTGTAGCTTATTTGAATTTTTGTTCAGATTATTGTTTCTTCGAAGAAGGTATTGTCACAATGATGAAGAAGAGGGACCTCATCCTGAGTTTGAGTACTCAATGTGCAGTATGAGATTCAGTACAAGATCTTCAAGAGATGCCCAAAGAGGTACAATATAATTTGAAGTTTATACCTTTTATCTTTATATACAAGATTAACCGTCCAAAAGCATAAATGTGTGTGAAGTTGAATTTAGGCCCTTTGGGTCTACATTTCTGGCCTTTCTAGTGAATCATGGCTTTCCATCTTTGTACATATTTTAGTTTCACTGAACAGATTTTCAGGGAACGATTGTTGAAGTAATAAAAATGCCGTTTTTCGTAGAATATTAATGCCACTTTGAAAACAATTCTTTCTTCTAGAAATATTTCTTAGGTAGATTTGGGAAAGGTTTTAGAAAGATTCAAACGTAAGTCGATGTCAGACTGACGCCGTACGCAAGGGCATGCCAATAGGTTATTAGATCATAAGATCGGTAACCTAAAATCCGTCCACGGACTAGAAAGGTTACTGGACGATTGTACAGTGTTAAAACGATCATTCTACCCCTTCTCCACAAATCAATACACAAAACCCCATAATATGAGAAAAAAGCTCTACAATAGAAAAAATTAGCCCAAAGGGCTAAGAAAGGTATCAGAGAAATGTACTGTGTTAGACATATAACTTTTCTCAGTAAAATTGCAGCTTTGACATATCAATTCCAATAAAGGTCAAAGCACCAAAAGAGATTAAGCTAAAAATACTAACCTAAAGTATCATCTACAAGCTTTCTGTCTGCATCAATCCATTGCTTTATTCATATCGAATGTCACTTCGAAAATAACGACTCAAGGTCATCCTAGGTCAAGATCGAGGTCACCAAAAGATGCTCCATATAAGAATCCAATATGCCAAACCTGAGGTCTATGTTCAAGCTTTAAGGCCCCAGAGGCCAGTTCGTGCATATCACGGCCAATGTATCGGACCTCATGAGGAATTTAAGGCGTTTCATTATTAAGGCGTAAACGAATTTAACACCCATTGCGGCAGTTCCCACTGTGGAAAATGGGTCCAAAATTTATTTGAAAAGGTGATCCTTTTGGCATAGAAATGGCCCAAAATGGATAGAAAGGCACTTTGGGACAAACAACTTTTTATTACCGACCCGTCAAAAATCAAAATGGCCGCCACGCGCAGACCGGCGCTTTAAGGGCACATGAACGGAATCTTTTGAAATGAAAATCTCAAAAATTATCAGGCATTTTTTTCTAGAAAATGGCCGTCAAAATCCAAAATTGAGAATTTTTTGTCCAAAATAGCCCTATTTTGAAAAAAAAAAACCCCCGCAAAAACAAAAAAAAAACTAAAAATTAGCCCAATGGGCTAGAAAGGTTACCGGAGAAATATACAGAGTTAAGCCGAGAAAGTTGAAGGTCAAATTCAAGGTGACCACTGAAATCGCCATATCTCTAACCTTGAAAATGGGATCAAAGGTTAAATTCTAGATCACCAAACTATTCAGCATACATCATTTCCTATATGTTCACTATGGACCCCTAAGCTGTAAATTTGATAATAAGCGAGATATAAGTCATTTTGTAATCTGATTTGAAAATAAAATGACTGACCTTGAAATTTAGGTCAAAGGTCAAATTCAATATCATTAAAATATTCAGAATATATCATTTCCTATATGTTCACAATTGATTCCTAAGCTGTAAAGTCGATAATAAGCAAGATATTAGCCATTTTGTCCTGTTGACCTTGAAAATGAGGTCAAAGGTCAAATTCAAGGTCATGAGAATTTTCAGCATATATCATTTCCTATATGTTCACAATTGATTCCTAAGCTGTAGAGTCGATAATAAGCGAGATATAAGCCATTTTGTGCTCTGACCTTGAAACTGAGGTCAGAGGTCAAATTCAAGGTCACGAGAATATTCAGCATATATCATTTCCTATATGTTCACAATTGATTCCTAAGCTGTAAAGTCGATAATAAGCGAGATATTAGCCATTTTGTCATGTGACCTTGAAAATGAGGTCAAAAGTCAAATTCAAGGTTATGAGAATTTTCAGCATATATCATTTCCTATATGTTCACAATTGATTCCTAAGCTGTAAAGTAGCTAATAAGCAAGATATTGGCAATTTTGTCCTGTGACCTTGAAAATGAGGTCAAAGGTCAAATTCAAGGTCACGAGAATATTCAGCATATATCATTTCCTATATGTTCACAATTGATTCCTAAGCTGTAAAGTCGATAATAAGCGAGATATTAGCAATTTTGTCCTGTGACCTTGGAAATGAGGTCAAAGGTCAAATTCAAGGTCACGAAAATATTCAGCATATATCCTTTCCTATATGTTCACAATTGATTCCTAAACTGTAAAGTCGATAATAAGCGAGATATTAGCCATTTTGTTATGTGACCTTGAAAATGAGGTCAAAGGTCAAATTCAAGGTCACGAGAATATTCAGCATATATCATTTCCTATATGTTCATAACTGATTCCTAAGCTGTAAAGTCGATAACAAGCGAGATATTAGCCATTTTGTCCTATGACCTTGAAATTGAGGTCAGAGGTCAAATTCAAGGTCACAAGAATATTCAGCGTATATCATTTCCTATATGTCCACAATTGATTCCTAGTCTCTAATCTCAATATTAAGTGAGATATTAGGCATAATGTGTCCCATTATAAAGCATAGGAGAATTTAACATGGGAAAGTCCCATTTGGGCCGAGTTTGGGCCAAAATGGTCCACTTCGAGCGATTCAAGCGCAACGAAATTTATAGACATCATAGGAGTACATATCAGGAGTGTTATGTATCAAAAAGGAAAAAAGTTACTGAACAGATTTTGAGAAAATGGCCACCAAAGTCCAAAATCAGGCATTTTTCGTCGAAAACGGCCGCCATTTTGAAAAAAATGCGAAAATCAAAAAACTAAAAAATACCTCCTTCTTGAATTATTTTTAAGAATTTTTGTGCAAAATTTCAGAAGAATTCGCCCGTAAACAAAAAAGATAAAAATGTGGACGACGACGACGGACGACGGACGACGGACGCAACGCCATGCCAATAGGTTATCGGACCATAGGTCCGGTAACCTAAAAAATACCCCCCGTCTTTTTTGTGTGGAAAATGTCAGGAAGACACAACCGTAAAGTTTAAAAATAAAATGTGGCGTCCCAAATTTTTAGGTTAAAGTGCTTTTCCCATGTTGAATTTCCTATCTCGCGAAAGCCCCAAATTAAGACCCTAAACACACTTTTGCTCATAAAAAGTGGGTTTAGAAGCTATTTTCAGCTTTTTTAAGCCTCTAAAACCCGGAAGTTTGTCCGGACGGACGGACGGACGACGACGGACGCAACGACACGATAGTAAGCTATCGGACCATATGTCCGGTAATATAAAAAATTAAATGACCGTCACATGCAGATGAACGATTCAAATGCATCAAAATTTACACAATGTCTCAAAGATACATCTGAAGATACAATGCATCAGTTTTTTGTGTGAAAATAAATGCGAAAGCAGGTTTTATGGGCTTTTTTCCAGAAATACCGGTAATAAAAATGAAAAATAAAATTATCTAGATATTCAAATATATATATTTTGAAAGATTGAATAGAAATCTCTACTTGTCAATAAAAAAAATGTTGACGAATCGCCAACGACGGATGACAGTTGAAAACTCACGACAGTAGCTTATCGGCGCATATGGGCCGGTGGGTTTATAATTGTGGATTTTACATGTCAATGTTACGTGTTAATTGATGTATTTCCTCAAGGAAATATCATGCAAGGTCTAATATCTTGGATAGCTAATTGAATCACATAATTATGTAATGAAAATAATACAACATTGAGATGTTGCATGAAGGGAACCACACGTCAATTATACTATGAACATGGAAAATGCATACATTAAATGTCTACTAGTATCACCTGTTAGAGTTATATAAAGAACAAACTCCTCGTTATGCATTCGTAGGTACATTCGTTAATCTCTAATTATGTACGCGCATGTGTAAAACCGCTTTCAGTCACCGTAACCTGTTTGTACAGTTCCGCGAAAGTAGCGCGAACGCATGCCATTAAACAACATAGTAATTACAAACGTCAAAAGGCGGAACCTTCTTTGAAGCGCATGACGAACTTCCCACCTGACGTTGCCGTGGAAGAAGACATCGTCACTTTTGAACCATCTATGAAGATGTCTTGCAGTCGAGTTTTACTACCAGACGTCGATGCTCCTTCCTTTGCCTGGGAGGTATCTTTTAATCTCATTGAAGACACTGGCGTTTTAATAATCTGCCGTAAGGAAGACACCGAGCCTGATTTGAGTTGACGTGAACACTCTTCTTTTGTGGATGATTCTTGAATCGTGATGTCAGTGGTGTGACCTGAGACGTTTAAAGATCTGGTGCTAGTGCTGTGGTTGTAGCCACTGGGCTGTGGTTCTCCAAGTGTCATTTTATCCAGCTCTTCTAGTGCTTCAGCCTTGCTTGAAGCAATAATGGAGCTGAGTGACGTGTCGTTCTTCGAGTCATTCCTTCTTTCGGTGTACGATTCGCTTTGATCGTTATACACTTGTTGTTCAGTCGTGATCGTTTCACTCACTGCCTCAGAATCGCTGGTTACTTTATGCTCTTTCGCTATTGAAGTCGGTGACTCTTCACGTTGATTGGTGAGGTCAAAAACTTCAGAATCAACCTGGCTTGTCTCATCAGTCCTACGCTTCTCCAAGTCGTAAACAGCGTGGATTCCAGAAATTCCGCTTTGGCTCGAAGAGTCTGAAGAAGTGGATGACCTCATCGGGATGTCCCTCAGATTATTGTTATCTGGTTCTTTGTAATTTGGAGATTTATCAAGTAAGTTCTCCAGATTTGCTGTGGCCACTGGAGATTCTGAGAAATTGTGGAGCGTGTACTCGTATCTGCTCGTCGATGGGTAGGTCTGGTCACTTTGCATGGAGATGAACCGACTTCTGTTGCGGTAGCGTGGTTCAGAACTGATCTGGTACATGTGGCGCCGAGGGTTAGAAAAGTTAGTGGATCCACCATGATCCTGTAGGGATTAAAATCAGTTTGTGTAGCTGCTAAAATTGAACGCTAGGTTTTGGTATATACCTATAGTACAATGTTATGTACTTTGATTAGAAAATTGATAGGTTTGCAGTATCAATACCAATAAAACTCAGTATTTACAGTGATTAGTTGCATGACTATTTGATATATATTTTGGCATGCTTGCACATTTATATTTCTCATTCTAAGACAATCACTATGTTTGTTAGCCCTATCCGTTCCATACTTTTGTTAATTCTAGATCAATATTGTGAGGCGTTAGTGGTTCTGGTGAACAAGAGTGGATTAAAAAGAAGATTAATGTATTTAATCAATACAATCAGTTATACATGAAATCAATGATAATACCCCGGTTCCTCGGGGAACTATCCCTTACTGGCTGAACGATTATGGGTCTCCTCATCATATCTCTGCTTTGGTGAGATGATGAGCGGAATCCAAAGTCCTGATCCACGCTGTAGATGGGGACGGCGGACCTTGAAGTAGGACTCAACTTGTTGGAAGTAAGCATTGCGCTGTACTTGTTGAATCCACTCATCCCCGCGAATCTGGAATTTTCACGTTCAGTGTCGCTGAATTGGCTCTTTTTGGTGGTTTGTTTATTGCGTTCCCCTCGAGATGAACGAGGCAGGGACGAATGGGCATTTCTGTCTGAAGTGTAGTTGTCAAACAAATCAATTCCTTCAATCAATGGACCCCTCATGGCCATATCGGACAGATCCGAGAGGAGTGATTCACTTCCATAGTCCGCATCATCGTCGCTGTATCTTCTCCTACTGGGAGATTGGGTTTGTTTTGGACGGCGTTGGCGCTGATCTCCACGTCTTCTCTCGGGACTGTACTGCTGTTCTATATTTATATGATGTCCAAGCGCATAGTCGTCTCCTCTGTCAATATATTCCCAGCTGTCTCGGCTGTCACGTGGTGATCTTCTGGCTCTTCCAGGAGATGTGCCAACTCTATAGTTGTATTCTCTCCTAGGGGGAACTTCTATGTAATCGTTTGTCCCCCCATCATAGTCGTCATGAAATCTACGCTCGCGTCTTCTCTGTCTCAGCTCATCATCGCAATTTCGGTTCCTCTTCAGCTCTGTTGCCTTCTGAGGCCATTCTTCACTATGTGCCCGTCTACGTCTGGGAGGGCTGCCATCTGGATTTCTTCTTCCGTCTGGGAGTCTACTCCTGTCAGGTCGAGGTGGCGAGCGTCCTACACGCCTATGGCGTGATGTGTAGACAGGTTCATTCTCCCGTCTGAATGGAGACAGATGTCTCGGTGACCTGAGTGGGTAGTCTTCTCGGTAGCCGCTATCAGCACGAGGATTTCTTGGTTGCACTTTGCTCGATCGTCGCCTACTTGGTTGGTCATATCTTACATCTTCATCTGAGTCATAAATAGGGAGACCCAGCTGGCTTGAATAGTTGTCATCGGTGTACCGATTTTGGCGGTTTTGTGCACTTCGGGAGTCGTATGGTACGTGAAGACGGCCATAGTGGTGATATTGAATGTCTGAATCCTCTGGATTGCTGCGGCTGTATCGATCCAGGTTCTGGTAATTGTCTGGATGGCTATGTTGTGTTCTGTTCACTGCACGTCTCGGTGCTGCCTTGTCGATATAATCCACTCCATATTGATCTGGAAAGTATTCAGGTTGTCTGGGTCGAGTTCTCTCTTTATGGCGCTCTTGGCCACTGTCGTACCTTGTTTGATCTGGGGAGAGGATATGATCAACATACCGGCGCGGAGCTCCGCTATGTGTGGGTTGATCTACGTGCTTGTCCACGTGTTCGTCTGGGGCGTAGCCATTCAGATACTGGTCATGTCGTCTTGGGATACTTGCATAATTATCCGATCTGTCCACATGCCTGACGAGCTCATCTCGTCTGTCATTACGGTCGCGGCTGCGTCCTGGATTTTCAATTCTCCCCTGTATGTATGTTTCATCTTGATGCCGTTCTCGTGGGTATGGACCATCGTTTTGACGCTTTGGTTGGATGTGTTGTCTACGTTGTTGCTCTTGTTCGAAGTGCTCACCAGCTTCTCGACAAGAACCATCTGAGTGGCTTGAAAGCTGGCTACTGTGCAATGGATGAGCACTACCATGTTCAATTCTGGAAAGAAAACATAGACTATATTTATCTTTCCTAATTTTGATCATGAATACTAGTAATCTAAGAAAATTCCACAGTCGAACACCGACACAAACAACTGCAAAGTTTACAGGTCACCATGTTTACATTTAACCCACGAGGTGTCTTGGCAATTTGTATCTGTACTCTACATGGTGTCTAGGCAATGTTTATCTGTCCTCTACAGGGAGTCTACAGTCATCAAGGTGGCTAAAAATGTCATCCAGAGGGGGTCTACACACTGATTGCATCGCATCTAGAGGTTCTGCGTGTATATAGGGCAATGCTTACCAGTTGTTTGCAGGATGTTTATCTATGATCTTCAGAACGTCTAGGCTACTTTCACCTGCCATCGACAAGGTGTCTAGGTAATGTTGCTGTATATGTTATTTATAGAGTGTCTATGTAGTATTTACATGTCATGTACAAGATGTCTATGCAGTATTTACCTGTCATCTACAGGGTATCTATGCGGTCATCTAAAGGGATTCTACGGAGTGTTTACCTGTCATCTATAGGATGTCTATGCAATACTTGCCTGTCATCTACAGGGTGTATTCTTCTGTCCTGTTGACCTTTTGAGCGATCATGTTCTCTGGTACGAGCCTTCTGCAATTGATCAGCCTTGGCATGCATTATCTCCACAATGTCTGGCGTAGTGGAGCCCGACTGGGAATGACTAGTATTATCTTGCTGATCGCTGTGATATAGAACTCTGGAATGCGAGACATGACACAACATGTAGTTTCGGTCTGCTCACACAGTTAACACTATTTAAAATTACCCACTACAGGTTCATCAAGTGTTTTTACCTGTACCTTTCATGCAGTAGATCTCGCCTATCTTGTCCTGGGAGGCTTGAGTCTGGTCGTGTATTGTTCCTCTGCAGTTCATCTGCTTTTGCGTTCATTATACTGACGATGTCCGGAGTGGTAGAGCCGGAAGTCCCCGAATGAACGACCCTGGTGTCGTATGGGCCTGGGTTATGCTGAACTTGTGGGGCAATGTTGGGATGGAATCTGAAACCATAAAGAATTGTTCCACGGTTACACTAGTAGCGCTTGTTAATTATCATTTCAATGCTACTTGCATATTACAAAAATTACTGCTTTGGCCTATCAAATTCACTGAAGATCAAAATCAAAGTCACCAAAAGAACCAGCTCATGTGACTGCCTATATGCAGCTTTAACTATCAGCATTTTGTCTGTAGCATCCAATTTACATCCTTCACGTCAAACGCTACCTAGACAATTATTATTCAAGATCACCTTAGGTCAAGTTCAAGGTCACTAAAAGATATGCCATACATGTCTTGTATGTTTGTAATACAACCTAAGCTCTTTCTACAGCTCCTTGAAAAAAAAACAATATCCCTCTTGAAATATTTTCTGGTAATTTTGTGCCAAATTTCAGAAAAATTCGTCCGTAAAACTTAATTACCTGTCATCGACAGGTTCCTGTCTTTGTTTGTCAGGGTGGCTGCTGTGTATTGGTTCGGCGTGTTCATCTTGCATTCTGAAACAAGGATTTCAAATATTCATATTTGCTTCTTGTTTGGAAGATATTTTTAAAGCACATATAAGCATGTTTGTGTAAGTATTCATTCACCTATCATTCACGGGTTTTGTTATCTGTTTCTGTGGGCGACTTGAGTGTTTTGTCTTTTTTTCTTGTCTCGTTGTTTTTGCCCTTTCTTTGTCTGTTCCTTGGATCACAATGTGTAGGGTGTGGTCTTCAATGCTAGACACTGATGGTGCACCTTGACTTAGTACCTGATGTCCATTCGTCTGGCCCATAACCATTCCTGTAATCGGAAGGGTGGAATCAACTGGAACAAATTCGGTGTGGAGTGGAGCTATGTTAATTCCTTGCTGATGTCCTATTGGGATTGATATGACGCTACCTTCCCTCGAGATACTGCTAACGCTATTAGCGTTTCTCATTGGGAATACGGCTGTGCTGTTTTCCCCACTCTGCCCCAATGTGCTTGTTTCTGGAGGGCTCTCTCGCAAGCAGATAATGGTCGCTGTTCTCTGGGAATCAAGCGAGGCTGTGTCATCAATTTGTTGGTGAGTGACGGAGCTCTTCATTTCCGTTCTAGTGCTGTAGGAAGTAGTTTCCATCGTAATTTCCCGAGCTGGTTCAAAATTTGAAAAGTGTGGACCAGCTTCTTTCAGTGCCTTTGGACTCAGATCCTCAAGAGTTTTCATTTTGTGTAGTGGTTCTTGTCTTGATGTTGTGGACTCATCATCAATGGTTGATCTACCAAACTCCTTCTCTTCTCCGTCTTGTGTGATGACTACGGTGCCATATTGTGGTGATCCACCTGAATCCTCGTGGGGACTGGAAGTGTGATTGTTAGCTGGAGACGAGATAGACGGTGAAGAACTACTGCCACTACTTTTACGTGAAGGAGGTTGATAGAGGTCTACGAACGAGGAATTTGGTTGTTCCCTTGACAGGGAATCATCATTAATTAGCGGTGCATCATGCGACCTGTTGGAAGAAGGCGAAGACGAAGACGACGAGGATAATCTTCGGTCGATAGCTTGTGCTGTGTCGTAGCGGATAACTGAGACATCTTTGTTCCCATTGTCGTCGAAAACCTCATCGTCGCTCTCAGAGGCTCGTGTCCTTGACGTTCTCTCAAGTGTGGATAACTCCATTCTATCTATCGTTTTGTTCATCGTGTCTTCTGCGCCATCCTGGAGTATCCGAGCATTCTCTAACTCGTCGTCGGGATCGAAAAACAATGTAAATTCGCGTGGCCCGTCATTTTTAGCTCCAGGGGTGATACTCGCTCCTTTATTTGCAATGCTGTTTTCTTGCTTTCGTCCAACTTTTTTACCAATGACATATTCCTGCTTCATGTTCCTGGCTGTGATCAGTGTGCTGTAAACATCTTCTTTCATTCTCTGTTTGAGTTGATCAGCACTCATTGTCAACACTGCGAAGATAATCGAAAACGCCCATATTTCTTTGAAAGCATAACTCGAAAGCATCAGTCAGATGTTGGGCCCACAATGTTGCATCGAATTATTGGATTATGTGCAAGAATTTTTTTCACAGGAATTGGGGTAATTGAAAGTCCAATTCAATGTCACTATTGAAACCGCCACATATGATTTCCCATTTTAAAAAATCCCCATTGAATCTATCTCGAAGTATATTTCCCAAAAAAATTCAATGGGGATTTTTTTTCTGGCTAGAAATGGATCAAAGCAATAGTGTGGAAATGTCCAACGTTCGGTAACTTAAAAATTGGGATATCAAATGCAGACTCGTGTTTGTTCATGTGGCACTGTCGTAGATAACTTCAGAACTAATTATCGACGTCACGTCTTTCTATTTAACTGATACAATCAATCTCACAATAGACATGCAACATACCATCCGGCGGTCTGTATCCGTCATATTGAACATTACTGAGTGCTCGCTTGTACAAGTCCTTCCTCGTGTTCCATGCAGCACCAGCTTGTGGAGAATTAGGTCCAACAAATGCACGCATCGTGTATTGAGAGTAGAATGGTAAGATCGTCACACTTTGGCTTATGCCGTCTGTAAAATTGTGAAATATACTCAATATTCAATGCTATAGTCAATACTTACTCTTTCACTTGGATTATACTATAGTATTGCCAGACTATTGCTAAATATCAGTATTATGAATGCAAACATATGTCCGGTTGGGGTTTGCATGTACAGTCACTTGGTTTCAAATAGAAAAATGCTTAAATATCGAAGCCGTAAAAATTGTATAATGTGTAATTTACCTTTCTTGATCAAGTTGAATCTGAGAAACTTTTCCGTGTATGTTGCTATGACGACCATTTTCCCTTGATATTTGATCTCCCGATTGTAGTTCTTCGGCCATTTTGTTTTCCTGTCAGACATGACACTGGCCGGGAGTTGATATTTTTTGGTCACCTCCTTCACTGTTTTTCTTCCTGAGAACAGCAAAGATTTGGACGTGAACTGACTCAGAGATGGGTACAAATGCAGAGATGGGTACACAGTTACGCAAACTGCCAGTACACATGTACACGCCAAAGTTGGCCAATCCTTTTTTAGCCTTTGGACCTATGCCACTCAGATGGGCTAAAATTTGAAATTCATTTGATAATTTTCAGACTTCTAAACATTCATCAATATGGCATAGTTCATCAAATATTCTCTTCGATGTGGGATAATGTGTACTTTCCCCTCAAAATACCAGCAAGATGGGCCATTTTCACTAAAATCAATATAGTGATAACTAGTGAATGGGTTTCTCTGAAATTGGTCTGAGCGGGTCTAAATTTAGTCATCATCATGTCAGAATAACTAAGTGAATAAATTAAAATTAACATTTATCAAGCAATCCTTTATCGAACGTAGTATTAAGGGTATAAGCCAGAAATAGACTTGGGGATGCCTCACACGTTGAGGATTCCGTTTTAAGTGACGTCATTTCGCCAGATGTATGGTTGCCTAGGGAGACAACGCGAAGCGATATTGATCCACGTGCTTGTTTATTTTGCGCGTGTGGAAGTCTGGTTTTGGGAAAAGCAAAAATTCCGATGGTATTCCCCGGGATTTGGAGTAGAGAAAGATTTTGCTGAATGTATGCTATGTCGGCAATTGCGATCTAAGAACGAGCTAAATTGACAGGGGTCCTGTTCAACGTCATTTTATGAAAAATTGGTACTATCATGCTCTATAGTGACCTAGATTTTATTGAAGTACTATGATTATACTATCACACCCTGTCAACCGTTAAGCCCTAATTTTTTTTTGGAAAGGTGAAACGCACACCCGAAGTTGCCCAATTTAACATTGATTTAAATGCAGCCAATAATTGGTCATTTCAACCCTTAAGGAATCACAGAAATTTATTTTTTCATGCATCAGGATACTTGAAAAGGCATGAAATGATGAATTGTGTGACCACTGAAGATATTCAATACAAATTAAAGAATATTTTGGCATGTTTGGCTGGGCTCCAAGGGAAATGGAAAAATACATGTTAAATACACTGACGGCAATGATTGAGAAATTGTCTTCCACACTTATTGGAAGAAATATGTAACTATGTGTACAAATTTGTGTACGAAATAAAAATTATCATTATACAGGATTTACTCGAGGCCGACTGAGAGCCCAGAAACTGTGGAACACCCCCCTCCCCCCCATTCCCCCCCCCCCCCGCCCCGAGGTTGCAATTGACCAAAAACGGGTCGGCCTGGCGGCGCATTTGAGACTCATAAATAGCATGCCTCGTCACTTGGATATAGCACTGGACCTTACAGTGTGCATCTACATCATAAATATCAGTTGCTTAAAACCTAATAAGCTGGTTTTTGCAAGTTTTTGTAGTTTTTGCTATGCTTTACAAACAATATATTGCGTTTCTTTTTGAATTAATATGTATTTTTCGTTAGAATTTGTTCAAAATAATGTTACTCAGCTAAGGAATATTTCACCAAATTGTATACAGTGCTAGTTGCAATCACATCATGTATCAATCCTGAAAATTTGAAACATATCTTAAGAGAACTCAATTGGCTGTTGAACAATAAACGTTTGATATAGTGCTCCATTGGTGATTTTCAGCACTAGGGGGTACCGGTATGAATTGTGCTGTTACATGAGAACGCAATGAGATATGAAGTAGATATTTTAGGTCCTGACTGGCCATATATCACTCTATCTCATAGTAGAGTATCAAGTCTCTATTCAAAATATCATATATATGAAGGGTATAAGCCAGAAATAGACTTGGGGATGCCTCACACGTTGAGGATTCCGTTTTAAGTGACGTCATTTCGCCAGATGTATGGTTGCCTAGGGAGACAACGCGAAGCGATATTGATCCACGTGCTTGTTTATTTTGCGCGTGTGGAAGTCTGGTTTTGGGAAAAGCAAAAATTCCGATGGTATTCCCCGGGATTTGGAGTAGAGAAAGATTTTGCTGAATGTATGCTATGTCGGCAATTGCGATCTAAGAACGAGCTAAATTGACAGGGGTCCTGTTCAACGTCATTTTATGAAAAATTGGTACTATCAATGCTCTATAGTGACCTAGATTTTATTGAAGTACTATGATTATACTATCACACCCTGTCAACCGTTAAGCCCTAATTTTTTTTTGGAAAGGTGAAACGCACACCCGAAGTTGCCCAATTTAACATTGATTTAAATGCAGCCAATAATTGGTCATTTCAACCCTTAAGGAATCACAGAAATTTATTTTTTCATGCATCAGGATACTTGAAAAGGCATGAAATGATGAATTGTGTGACCACTGAAGATATTCAATACAAATTAAAGAATATTTTGGCATGTTTGGCTGGGCTCCAAGGGAAATGGAAAAATACATGTTAAATACACTGACGGCAATGATTGAGAAATTGTCTTCCACACTTATTGGAAGAAATATGTAACTATGTGTACAAATTTGTGTACGAAATAAAAATTATCATTATACAGGATTTACTCGAGGCCGACTGAGAGCCCAGAAACTGTGGAACACCCCCCTCCCCCCCATTCCCCCCCCCCCCGCCCCGAGGTTGCAATTGACCAAAAACGGGTCGGCCTGGCGGCGCATTTGAGACTCATAAATAGCATGCCTCGTCACTTGGATATAGCACTGGACCTTACAGTGTGCATCTACATCATAAATATCAGTTGCTTAAAACCTAATAAGCTGGTTTTTGCAAGTTTTTGTAGTTTTTGCTATGCTTTACAAACAATATATTGCGTTTCTTTTTGAATTAATATGTATTTTTCGTTAGAATTTGTTCAAAATAATGTTACTCAGCTAAGGAATATTTCACCAAATTGTATACAGTGCTAGTTGCAATCACATCATGTATCAATCCTGAAAATTTGAAACATATCTTAAGAAAACTCAATTGGCTGTTGAACAATAAACGTTTGATATAGTGCTCCATTGGTGATTTTCAGCACTAGGGGGTACCGGTATGAATTGTGCTGTTACATGAGAACGCAATGAGATATGAAGTAGATATTTTAGGTCCTGACTGGCCATATATCACTCTATCTCATAGTAGAGTATCAAGTCTCTATTCAAAATATCATATATATGAATTTTTTTTTATTCAGGGTATAAGCCAGAAATAGACTTGGGGATGCCTCACACGTTGAGGATTCCGTTTTAAGTGACGTCATTTCGCCAGATGTATGGTTGCCTAGGGAGACAACGCGAAGCGATATTGAGCCACGTGCTTGTTTATTTTGCGCGTGTGGAAGTCTGGTTTTGGGAAAAGCAAAAATTCCGATGGTATTCCCCGGGATTTGGAGTAGAGAAAGATTTTGCTGAATGTATGCTATGTCGGCAATTGCGATCTAAGAACGAGCTAAATTGACAGGGGTCCTGTTCAACGTCATTTTATGAAAAATTGGTACTATCATGCTCTATAGTGACCTAGATTTTATTGAAGTACTATGATTATACTATCACACCCTGTCAACCGTTAAGCCCTAATTTTTTTTTGGAAAGGTGAAACGCACACCCGAAGTTGCCCAATTTAACATTGATTTAAATGCAGCCAATAATTGGTCATTTCAACCCTTAAGCAAAGGCGCTATACATGCACTTTACCCCAGTCTAGAATTACTACACAACTGCCAAAATCCCGCGCTATAGCATCCTATTCGTTATTGAAGATTTGAAGCCAGGAATAGACTTGAGGGAAGCCACACACGTTGAGGATTCCTTTTAAAGTGGCGTTAAAATATTTCGTCAGATGTATGGTTGCCTTGGGGTAGATGTTGTTTTTGGGGGTTCATGAGTTTCCCTGTCATTTCTTTTCTCTCACTTCGTATGCCTGATATGGCTTTCTGTCCCCGGACTATGAGATTGGATAACGGACCCTGTTTTGTTTGCTCGGAATACTTAATACTGGGTATTGATTCCTCGTCTATTACTTATATTGCTAGGTCAGCAATTGCGATCTGAAAACGGGCTAAATTGACAGGAGTCCTGTTCAACGTCATTTTATGAAAAACTGGTACTGCAATGCTATATAGTGACATAGATTTTTTTGAAGGACTATGTTTTTATTGTCATTTCCTATCAACCGCTAAGCCCCAATTTTTTTTGGAAAGGTGAAACGCACATCCGAAGTTGCCCAATTTAACATTGATTTAAATGCACCCCAAAATTTCTTTTCTATCCTGGATGATCGGTGCCCATATACTTCGGCGTGGAGGTATATAGTTAATATCAGTGAGTAATGTATAATATGTGTGTGAACGGACGATGTGAAAGTGAAATTTAAGTGATATATTCGTACTGCACTTTGAAAAATGTCCTGTGAGAACTGGCACACGAGGTAGTTGTTGACCAAAATATTAGGTAATTTCCAACAAACTGTACCCAAAAACTGAATCTGTCGATCCATAATGAAATGTACATGTTTGTTAGGCACATTGGTGGGGCATTTGTGATATTTTATCGCTAAGCCCCAAGTATCGCAGGGAACGCTGTACAGTGTTCATCGTAAGGTAGGTTTAACATAGGGAGTGAATGTCACTAGAAATGGTGTCTTATGCCCTCAACGCAGAAATGTATTTTCCCCATTTTGTACATTTTTAACATAAATATGATTTAGCTTCCAAGGTACAGTAGCTATTTGACTTCTGAGATGAATACTAAATCATTTTACTGTAATCAGGGTGCTAACTTGGGAATATGATTAGACATATCTATAAATTGCTATACTTAGCGATGGAATATGCCATTAGGCAATATAGTGTTGGGTATAATACTGCCAAACATGTATATATAACAGCTTATCCGGTTTTCGAGATTGACGAACCGGATTCTTAAAAAAAAAATGGTTCTGTTCAAGTCATATGCATTTTCCACTTTAATCAACAATCTTGGTGTTCACTACTGGGTTAGTGAACCTATAGTACTGACCCAACAAAAGCTGTATGATTTTAACTCATCAACTGTTACATGTGACAACATTGTGGGTCATTTTCAGATCATAAGCACATGATCAGTCATCATTATCGCAGGGAACGCTGTACAGGCATCAAGGGCAAATATCGGGGCACATGTTGGAAAAACCAGGTGATGTTGTGTTTATTATTGTGGCGATTTTGCCCAAAGATCGCGGCAGGAGATTCATTGCTAAACACTTTCTTGTTTCTGGCCGCTTCGTGTTCGAAGCACGCTCTCTCCGTTCTTCCCTTTATCCATTATATTATACTGAACAGTGACTTTCAAGCCAGCTCTCGTGCACTCACTGGGAGTATAAATACTACGGCCACACCACGTGTGGCCGGAGTCGTTCACAGCAAGAGCACGACGGGTGAGCTCATGTCATGGGCTCCTCGTCCTGGTTCTAGTAAGGCCAGTCAGGCCTCAGGGACGATTTCCAATCGGGGGCCCAGGAGGGAGACTGTGGTGATTCAGGGCTCGTCCCTGTGATCACCGGTTTCTCGCCCTGGGATGGTGTGACACAGGTTCTGACTAGACCGTCGGGCTGTCCAGGGTTCTCTCCCTGTGGCAGTGCCGTCGGTGACGCCGGCCAGCAATATGCCTACGTGTAAGGGTTCCGTGGTGTCGCTCCCATGGCATCTTGGGCTCTACACACGGCTACATTACCATAACTGATGTATAATGTATGTTGTATATCTATGATGTGTTATGATGTGATGTATGAAGGCCGGATTCGTCCGGACGGACTGTTACCTGGTTGTAGAGCTAGCTGGCCACGTGCGCCACGTGGCCAGCTACGTGCGCCCATGCGTCCTGAGGACTGCCCGTTCTCCTCTGGGACAATAAAATAAAGAATGGCAAACCAAAACAAAGACAATGATAATGTCTCTTAGCATACACGCTCTCACGCTAACCGGGAGCTAACCCAGGATGACTCCGGTCATCCGGGAGGGCGCTCGGATGACCCACAGGACCGCCGTTGGTCCATGGAGACGTCCCCGGCGTCCTCGACTCCGTCCCCGGACGAGTCAAACCCTGTGGGGTTGCAGCACGTGCTGCCGCAGGATACTTTATACTGCGATCAAGGTGCGATGGGTGGGCTCAGTGATGAATCCACTCCGCGCGCCCCTCTACCTGGAATGTCGCACCGTGTGCCGCTCTTCCCTCAACCATCTGCTGACGTGAGGATGCGAGCACCAGACACCGCGTCCACGCCCGGGTGGATGGACAAGATGTTCCAGCTTCCCCGGCCGGCCGGGTCGTTTCCCTCGCGGAACCCTGGCTTAGCCACAGGAGGCATCGGACCATCCGTCCAGGGAGCGGTTGATCAGCTCACTCAATCCCTTAATGAGCTGGCTCCTGATGGTCGCTATGACCGCGGCCAGTCACCCCACCAGAGGCGGCCAGACCACAGAGTGCGCTCCCCATCTCCGTGACACCAGCTCTCCGCTGAGCGGCATGTGCACTCCTGTCCGGCATAGTAAACACAACATCTACGCTGGGAGGAGCACTTTTGTGGATTTGCCGGGCGTCCCCATGGTCCCGGGACAGCCTCTTATATGGTCGAGTTTAGGCTGGGATTTACGTCTGCTATGGGAGAAGTGCCTTCCCGCGGATTTGGGAAACTGGCTCTGGACGCGGTGGTAGTGTCTGGACGTAAGGACTGAGGTCCGCGGTTCGTCCGCGGAACTCGTCCGGTCGTCTGCACGCTTTTAGGTGACACACCCCTGTGCGCCGCCACCCGTGAGCCAGGCACTCTAATGTATTTATTACAGTTGCAAACGGCAGGAAACCGTTTTTCCCATTATTTTTAATGGGCGACTGTTAAGTCCGCACATGCGGATCAGTTGCGGCAGTGGGTGGACGCTTGTTTCGTCCGGATCGTACATTACACAACGCGGTCCAGTCGGAATAACCGGAAACCTGACCCTACTTCTAAGAAGGGGGTCGAATGCTACATGCGCAGCATACTTTGTGGTTTCTAATCCTTTTCATATCATCGGATAAGATCAATATGGGTCTGGACTTCCTTCAAGGGCAGATCCGGACGACCGCCAGCTATTGATTTCATCATGTTCGCCCCCTAACCATTGAGGTTATGGACCTGCCGGCATCTCGTCCGAATGTATAGAAGCCATGCTCCAGTAGTCGATTTATTGGCTCTGGGATTGTATAAATACTACGGCCACACCACGTGTGGCCGGATTCGATCACAGCAAGAGCATGACGGGTGAGCTCACGTCATGAGCTCCTCGTCTTGGTTCTAGTAAGGCCAGTCAGGCCTCAGGGACGATTTCCAATCGGGGGCCCAGGAGGGAGACTGTGATGATTCAGGGCTCGTCCCTGTGATCTGTTACATGGTTGTAGTGCTAGCTGGCTCCGACGCCCGCCGCGTGCGCCCATGTGCGCCGCGGGCACCGAACGTTATATTATATACCGTGAAAATAATAAAGTAAAGAACAATAGAACACCTGCATGAGTTGTTATGGCAACATCATGCGATGCGCATGAGCGAACGTTGACAGCGGGCATGATACCGGCCAGTATTTGCCCTGATAATATTATATAGGTATATAATAATTTGATATACTAACCGGCAGCATCATTTGCCTATGACGTTTTTGTCAAAACATTCGGTATAATATAATAAATACTACCCTGTGTGTATATTGGTACCACAGGTTATTCCCCTCGTGAGACATTACCACCCTCAGCTTATGCCTCGGGCAATAATGTCTCCCTCGGGGAATAATCTGCTGTACCAATATACACAAAGGGTAGTATTTATGTAAAGTTTTAACGTCGTCCGCTATCCGGGATCCTCGAGGATTGTCCTCTCACCATGGGTCACAGCGGACGCACGCCCGCTATCCTCGGATCCTCGCGGATAGTCCGCTCACCAAGGGTCACTGCGGGTGCAGTGCCTACTCTATCATCAGAACGTTGACCAGGTAGCAGCCCACCCAGCGAGCCCAGACATGCGGACACCACTCAGATACAGGATCATCACCCGACGGTCCGTCAGAGCCTGTGTCGCACAATCCCAGGTGGGAGACGGGTGATCCAGAGGGCGTACACCCCCGAGTCATCAAGGTCTACCCCACCTGGGCCCCCTATCGAAATTGTCCCCAGGGGCCCGCGAGGGCCTTAGCCAGAGAGTGAGGACACAGAGCCCATGGCCGAGCCCTCCATCTTTTCTCGCCCCTTGCTCAGAGACAACTTCTGTGAACACGACTTCAGAGTATTTATACCCCAAAGCACGAGAAACGAAGGAAGTGACGTAAGACCATTGTTACAGCATACTGGGCGAGAGAGTTGGAGGGCGTTGCTAAGCAGCGCGTGCTTCGAATAGAAGCGTCCAAAACAAAGGCCTGAAACAAGCGTATTTAACAAAGAATCACCTGCAGCGATCTTTGGGCAAAATCGCCACATTTATATAATACTAACCTGCAGCATTATTCTTCAATGACATTTTATCAAAACAAACATTCGGTATAATATAGTAAATACAACCCAGTATGTATATTGGTACCGCGGATTATTCCCCTCGTGAGACATTATCAGTAATCTCTCCCTCGGGGAATAATCCGCTGTACCAATATACATACAGGCAGAAACCCTTATGGGTTTCTGAAATAGGGTTGTATTTATATAATGTATTATGAATTATGTCAGTCAGTAAATTCGATTACTGTAGCTCATGTAAGGATCATATTATGTGATTGGTCAATACACGTGAAGTAATAAGCCGTGCTCTAGAATTGGAGAGAATGACAGTATCACTAGGCAGTATTTTTGGGGTCTACCCTAATTTTCCGACACCCCACTGTTCCGACACAACAGTGGTTTAATACAGTTAGACGACAGTCAGACAGTCTGATTGTCAGAACATTGGGGGTGTAATGAACAGTGGGGGGGGGGGGGGGGTGTCTGAACATTGGGGTGTCGGAACAGTGGGGGTGTCGGAACAGTGGGGGTGCCGGAACAACGTCTTTATCCAATATCTTTTGCAATACCACATGCCTGCATTCATCAGAGGGCGTGTGTTGTATTGTTGACGTTTTGTGAGGGTGAAGAACAGTTGATTTTCCTTCTGCGACGTTTGATCAAAACAGACAATCGGTAGAGTAAAATAAATACTGCCCTGTGTGTATATATCGGGACATATTACTTCACTCGCCTTTGGCTTGGGCAGTAATCTTACCCTCGGTGATTAGTCGGTATGTTCGAATGTAATTCAGTAATATCTCAGTTGGTATTATTAGGTTATTATATACCTGCAATGTTATTCGTCCGCATAACACTGTTTGTGCCGTGTATGATAACAACGCTCAGCGGGCAAATACGAGGGCAAATATCAGGGCAAATACGGTCCGGTATCCTGCCCGTTGTCAACGATCATTCATGCGCATCGAATGATGTTGTCATAACAACACATGCACGTGCCCTGTTGTCGTTTACGTTATTCTTTTCACGGTATATAATAAACACAACATCAACTGTTTTTTCCAACATGTGCCCCGATATTTGCCCTTGATCCCGGCATTTGCACTCGGCCTACGGCGTCGGTCTATTACTCTCGAGCAAATATCAGGTCACATACTGGAAAAACCAGGTAATATTGTCTATTTATCACACGGTTTGTTTGGTATCATTCATCGAGTGAACAAGTGTATTAGTTAAATTGTTGTTTCATTGACAGTTTGATATATTCCCTCGATTATTGTGTTTTAAAATGACTAGTGCATGCATCTGAGCCAAAGGACTATCATTGGGACACATACTAACAGTCCGGATCAGACATGGGGCGATTACAGGGTCAATGTAATCAATTACGATTACTCACAAATTTGATGATTAAATTACGATTACGATTACAGGCAAATATAGATGTAATCGATTACAATTACGATTACTCATCCATTGTAATCATGATTACAATTACAATCATGATTACACTTTCCATATTAGATGTAGAGTGGAAATACAAGTAGGTGTCGGCGTTAACTAGTGATTGAGGAAAAAATATACCATCGAGAAAAAAACAAGGAAAGTAAGAAATATTTTTTGAGGAATTGCTTTGATATATTTGTTGGAAAAATATTTTCAAAACAAAAGCTGCTGTAATATCGCAAGGCTGAAGCCGACCCTGGAACCATAAGTCGTTTTCATCGTATGTCATGACACTGAGATCACAGTACAGCTAGGATACTAATAATAACGAACACAACAGTCTTTCCTTTGTTGGATGATTCTCCCCGTTTACACAATGGAGGTGTAATGAATGATCTGCCTAACAATCAAGTTTTATTATGAAGAGTGGGAGCCAATCGAATGCGGAATTGATGGGAGAGATCGGAGGGGGAGGGGTTGAAGGCGGCTGGGGAGGAGCGGGCGGTAATGGAATAATCAAGAGAGGCACCCAAACACCCTGCAATTGTCAAGTTTGATACCTATCTCTGCTTGCGGAAGGTGATTTGTACAAGACCACCCTGAGAGTTCTTTGATGTCCAGATACAACAATTTAACACAAGTGATATCTTATTCAGAAATACCTCCTGCAGTCAATGCAAACCGAGTATCTATGTAACACAGTGGTCAACCGGTCATAAATTTCATTTAGTGATAACTTGGGAACACATGTGTTCATAATTTGGTATATACACCTGTACACGGAGCAGAAAATCTGTGTAGTTTATTGAGTCATACAATAAGTGGTTGTAAAGTCTTTTCATCATAATGACATGTGTGGATTTCATGAGTGAGAAGCAACACAATATTATAAATGTCCCCTATGTCGTGTCTTAATTCTTAACTTACAAGAATACAGAAAAATTTTCTTATATTTCAGTTGATGTAATCATGTAAAGTAATCATGATTACGATTACTCTTACCATGTATTCGATTACGATTACATCATGAAATTTTCAAATGTAATCGATTTAATTTTTTCGTAATCAGGGGTTTGATTACGATTAATGATTACGATTACCCCATGTCTGGTCCGGATAAATACTGGCGTGCTGAGCATTTCATTCATTGTATTCCCTTGATTATTGTATTGCCCTTGTACATCGCACCACACTCAGATGCACTGTATCCAACCCTCATTCCACTGCAAGGTCGTTTGAGTTCTTGGAGGTTATTGCAACATCAGCTTCGACAAGCATCAAGTTGTCTCTGGTTTACCGAACCCCGCCATAACCTCGAAATGGCCTCACTCAGATGACTTCCGCAACGAGTTCGTTGAGTACATCGCCTCCATACAGTGCTCACCATCAAAGGTCGTGGTACTCGGTGATTTCATTGTTCACTGGGATAACAGCACCAGCCCAGAAACAGCTAGCCTCGTAGAGCTCATTGAGTCTACCTCTTGCCAACAGCATGTGAACATTGCAACACACATAGATGGTCGCATATTGGACCTGGTGATTTCACGACCATTTGACAACATGGTGCAATAACGCCATTCTACATGACATCCTGGACAAGCATGCTCCCCAAAGGACAGTTAATATCACGTTTCGCCCAAACACACCTTGGATGAAGGAGGACATTGTGCAGCAGAAGTGGCAGTGGTAAACATGGAGAAGAACTGGGTTACAGGTGCACCGTGAGATGTATGTCCATCAAAAAGACACTGTCAGTACTATGATACAGAAGGCTAAGGTCGCCTACTATAATGAAAAGATCGTTCAGTGTGACCAAGATCAGAGGGCTCTGTTCAACATCATACAGGGCCTCAGAAAACGATCACCAGATTAAAGCTCGTCATCAACATGTCACTCAGCTGCTGACTTCAACCATTTCTTTCTCAACAAAATCAGCAAAATCCAACAAAATCTTGGCTTACGCACTACTTCACCACCCCCGCCTTCTATACTCTGAGCCGAAGTGTAGGCCTAGAGTGACACTCAACAGCTTCACTTTTGTAACACCAAATGATGTGGAAGCAGTGGTCAGGAAATCGCCTTCCAAGTCATCCTCACTCGACTCTTTGCCACATGGATGACTTGTCTACTCTCATCCCTGCTGTTGTAGACATCATCAACAATTCGCTATTCACAGAGGTGTTTCCATCTGAGTGGAAGCATGTCCTGGTCACTCCGTTACTCAAGAAACTGTAAAGTTTTAACGTCGTCCGCTATTCGGGATCCTCGAGGATAGTCCTCTCACCACAGGTCATTGCTGATGCGCACCCGCTATCCTCAGATCCTCGCGGATAGTCTGCTCACTGAGGGTCACTGCGCCTGCAGTCATTACTCTATCATCAGAACATTAACCAGGTAGCAGCGCGCCCAGCGAGCCCAAACATGCGGACACCACTCATATACACGATCATCACCGTGGTGTTAACTGTAAGGCTTGGCTCACCGCGGTCCGCTTCAGGGATGGAACCCCGGACAGCCCGACAGTCTGCCAGGGCCTGTGTCGCACCATCCCGGGTGGAGAAGACCGGTGATCCAGAGGGCGTGCGCCCCCGAGTCATCAAGGTCAACCCCAACCCTGTAAGACTTGGCTCGCCGCGGTCCGCAGTTTTACGGTCTATTTTTGGACGCTTCGCTCGAAGCACGCCTTGCCCCGCCCTCAAATCCTATTGAAGTCGTCCCCAGGGGCCCGTGAGGGCCTTAGCCACGGATCGAGGACGTAGAGCTCATGGCTGAGCTCCCCGTCGTCTCTCATGCCTTGAGACTCCCCAGATCAAAACGGTTCCAGAGTATATATAAACCCAGAACACGAGACACGAAGGAGATCTAGGTCAAACCATTGTTATAGTTTACTGGGCGACAGAGGATTAGAGGGCGGGGCAACGCGTGCTTCGAGCGAAGCGTCCAAAAATAGACCGTAAAACTGGTTAGTGTTTAACAAAGACACCTGTCGCGATCTTCGGGCAAAATCGCCACAAAACCAACACTGGACTCCAACGCTCTATCCACCTACAGACCAGTGTCAAGCGTCCAATTCCCCTCCAAGGTATTGGAGATGTTTGTCGCCAAGCAGCTCACCAGCTATCTGCAGGAAAACGACCTGTACCCCAAATTCCTATCTGCCGACCACGCAAACCACAGCGTAGAAACCGCTCTTCTCAGGGTGCACAATCCAGCAGGCCATCGATAACTAACAGGGTGTTATCCTCGTGCTGCTGGACCTGTCTGCAGTTTTTGACAGTATTTCCCTTGAAAAACTGCTCATCAGTCTTTACCATAAGTTTGGCATCGGTGACACTGTGCTCAAATGGCTGAGCAACTATCTGCACGGGCGTACACAGTCAGTTCGGTGAAACGATGGGTCTCGCCTGCCTTGGAAGTGCTGCATGGTGTGCCTCAATGATCGGTCCTTGAACTGGTCCTCTTTCCCATGTATACAGCTCCACTGTGTGATATCGTCAGTCGCCATGTCCTTCATGTACACTTGTATGCTGACGACACATAGGTGTATGTCTCCTTCAGCTTTCGTAGATCTCCCTCCATCAGTGCAGTCATGGCCTCTGGACAGAGGTGCCTCGACGACATCGAATCCTGGATGGTATCCAACAATCTCAAGCTTGATAAAACCGAGCTATTGGTCTGGACTGCACTCCGCCTCAGGGCCAAAGTTGAAATCCCACAACTGTCCATCGGAGAAATCTCCTCTAGCCCCAGCATAAGGAAGCTGGGGTCAATGTGGGATCATGCAGCCATCATGGAAGAACATACCCAGCATATCTGCAAGTCATGCTACTGCCATCTGCACAACATCGCAGCTATACGATACGTGCACACACGCGACGCAAGAAAGGAACTGATACATGCCTTCATAACCACCAGGCTGGACAGCTGCAACTCTCTCCTTCTCAATGTACCCGCAGCTCAGGTTGCCAAATCCCCGATTATCGCTCAGGTTGAAAACTTTAATTTTATTAACTAAATCTGAAGGGGCGAGGGTCTGCAATATCTGATTGTCTCGTTATTATTCAGATATTCGTGCAGTGACTTGTCGTGCCAAATAAAGGATATTGTGAACTGGACAATGGAGTCGTGCTTTATACACAACGCTCTAGAAACACTATACGCGCAATAGGTTTAATAGGGGCCCGAGGAACTTCCTATTTTATCACATTAACATACTCCACTGACCACATCAAAACGTTTCACCGATTGGATTGTTTTGGGGGCTGATACTGAAAAGGCGCATTCTGATTGGATAATTCGGGGGCGTGATACCGACATCTCTTATTTCAATATGACAAGCCGTATCACGCCCAGAGCATGATACAGATAGATCGGCGAGTGCTGGTAGTATCATCGATTGATTTGTTCATATCAGCCAAGGGAAAAAAATACAGTTTAGGGCAATTTTGTACGCTAATAGGTGATGAGCCCAAATATACCCAGCCATATGTCAGTTGGTGAGTCTGAATGTACCCAGCGATATGCTAATCGATACATATGAATGTATCCAGCGATACGTCATTAAGTATGTTGAAATGCACCTAGCGGTTCGTCAGTTTTGAAGGTACCCAGCAATATGTCAGTCATACGTGTCCGTTAAAACTTCCATTACTTCTTTTCTCTATGTGTATCCGAATTCTGCCCACTGGTTAAAATGCATGGGGTATTTATATCTCACAGACAAAGGACAATAAAAACATGACACCATTCGGAAACTGCCCAGTAAGCAGAACCTTTCCGATAGTTACAATGTCTGGCCAGCTACAGACCTGGAGAACTTCGCCTAACCCGGTGATGTTTACGTTGCAATAAAATGAGTCAGCAATACCAAAACAAGATGACGACTAAACAAATCTGCGCGAAACCTCAGGACACGTGGGTGAAGACAATTTCGTTGCCATAGCTATTGGGGTCAAATCCCGGTGACTGAACTATCTTGAACTTTTTCCAAACATGAACCAATTGGTCAAAACACAACATCTTTGTTCTAACAACAATATCTAAATTATGCAATAACACATGCACCCCGATAACGCCTGTGACAACAATACCTGATGGTCAAAACTTATCAATGTACAAAAATAATTACGAAACACTAACCACGGAACACAATCAACATATTCGCTGTAAATTTAAAACTTCCTGTGGTAATAATATTCATATTAATTACTCCAATGATCAATAATTTTACTAGTCAAAATGTCGGGACTTTACACACGCCCATTCCTAGGAGTTAAAAACCCAGTTTTTAACTAAAACATACTTCAGATAAAGTCAACACATTTTCATGATTTCCGCTCCTACATATGTCATGACCAAAACATCCGTAATACACAAATCAAAGTACATGAAAAATATCATAAACTAACAAAATACACAGGAACCACAATACTTCAGTAACACATGTACACATTAATCAGCAGAACATATTCTACACATACCATCAGTACCACACATCAAACCATCGGCACTGGTACACAATACATTAATGATTCAACATGGAATTTTTCGAAACATTTATAAACACAATAAATGCATTTTCCACCTCTCATTGTGTGCATAAGTAAATTGTCAGCAGAATCGGATCACATTTCCATAATGAAGCAGACTTCCCTCAGATGTTCTGAAAGCGCGTGTGGGTCGATCAAGTCCTTGATCATCAGTTCCGTGCTGGGTCTACACCAGCAATGCACATATCCGCAGTGCTCCTCAGGCGGCCGATCGCGTACCTCATCGACGATCTCTAAGCCGCAATTCTCTTGACTACATCCTTATTCCCGGTATGCAGTCCCCGTTGCAATGGATAGTCACTTCCTCGACATATTCCATGCAAAGTTCGATGATCCTCTTGATACCCATCATCGTCGCTTCATACTTGTCTTATAGGCGCTGCTTATCATTTCCATGTGATTGTACTCCTGCTGACTCCTTGGGTCACGCTCGCCATCACACGTATCCAGAGTGTGAAACTTCGTTGTCTTCAGCTGTCCACCAGATTGATTTGGAATGAGCGATGTCCTGGCCACGCGACGCCACTGTAAATTCTAGCCCTTTCAAATTGGGTCGTGTGCGCTGGGCTAGCTTCACAAATTAGTCCTCTTTAAACGCATTCCAAGTTCTTACTCATTATTCTGGTGGATGGCAAACTCATGAAGTCTACGATGCAATCATCAGTTTTATTCATCCCAAATTAATCAATGATATTCCAAATCATTCAGTTACACAAATCAATCAAAACTAATCTATACTCCAAATAGGTACACGTGCGTCATATCCAGATCAGGCATTGTCATATTCTCGTACCGACACAACACGTGCCGGCACGGAGGGCACAAGCCCTACGTGTCCATTAAAACTACTAAAACTTCTTTTCTCTATGTGTATTCCGAATTCTGCCCACTGGTTAAAATGCATGGGGTATTTATATCCCACAGACAAAGGACAATAAAAACATGACATCATTCGGAAACTGCACAGTAAGCAGAATCCATCTGATAGTCATTACAAAAGCCTACAATATCTGGCCAGCTACAGACCTGGAGAACTTTGTCTAACCCGATGATGTTTACGTTGCAATAATATGAGTCAGCAATACCAAAACAAGATGACGACTAAACAAATCTGCGCGAAACCTCAGGACACGTGGGTGAAGACAATTTCGTTGCCATAGCTATTGGGGTCAAATCCCGGTGATTGAACTATCTTGAACTTCTTCCAAACATGAACCAATAAGTCAAAACACAACATCTTTGTTCTAACAACAACATCTAAATTATGCAATAACACATGCACCCCGATAACGCCTGTGACAACAATACCTGATTGTCAAAACTTAGCAATGTACAAAAATAATTATGAAACACTAACCACGGAACACAATCAACATATTCGCTGTAAATTTAAAACTTCCTGTGGTAATAATATTCATATTATTACTCCGGTCGGTATGTTTGAATGTACCCAGCGATGTCAGGCTGTATGTTTGAATGCACAAAGCGATATGTCAGTCGGTATATTCAAATGTATCCAACGATATGTCAGTCGGTATGTTTGAATGTACCCAGCGATGCCAGGCTGTATGTTTGACTGTACCAAGCGATATGTCAGTGGGTATGCTTCAGATTTACCCATAAACTTGTCAGTCAGTATGCTTTG
Source organism: Terebella lapidaria (assembly GCA_949152475.1). Taxonomy (NCBI): domain Eukaryota; kingdom Metazoa; phylum Annelida; class Polychaeta; order Terebellida; family Terebellidae; genus Terebella; species Terebella lapidaria. The sequence goes on from OX424569.1 coordinate 21,065,486, forward strand.
AACGTAACCAAAAGTATTTGAATCGGTGTTTGAATGTAGACATTCAAACATGTCAGTTCGTGTGCTTTGAATGTAACCAGCAATATCCTGAATATGTAAGCTGGTATGTTTGAATGTACAAAGCAATACGTCAGTTGCTATGATCTGAGTTGACACATAAATATGCCATGTGGATGTACCCAGCAATATTACCTTCGGTATGTTGGAATGTGCAAACAAAAAGTTAGTCGGGATGTCTGAATGTACTCAGCGATATGAGTCAGTATGTTTCAACTACCTGTTTTGGTCTCAGAGTGGGTTCATGGGTCGCATACTGTTACAATATTGCCTAGATAACATACACATGATTCAATGTGAGTTTAGCATGGTGAATATGACAATAAAGCGAATATTTTTGTGAATCCAATTGATATTTTAGGTTTCTATAACTTCACCAAACTACAACTGGCTGAGCATAATTTGTTTGCCATTTACCACATTTTTTTCTCAAAATGTTCAAAACAAAATATCAAGCTAACGTTTCTGAATTGTCAGAATAACTGAAAATCATCGGAGATCCTTTTTATGAGACGTATTTGATCAGTTGTTGTAGTTTTTGAGTAATATTCATATACACTATTTGGCTAGAATGGTTCTGTATATGGTATTGTGTATACATAAGGTGAATGTATATGCAAGTTAATACTGACCACGTTTGCCAGCCTCGGTAATCACATCAAATTTCGACTTGAAGTTCTCTGGTACAGTGAGAAACTGTCCCACCTCGTTCTCCAACAGGATCCGCCTCTGGCTTGTGACCGAGTGGATCCGCGCCATCTGCGGATACAGGAACTATACATAAAATCGGATCTGAGTCTCAGTATAGAGGCACCGGTCTAAAGCCATAGACGATCGTCGGTAAGGCCTCAGTGACACCACTAATAGATAAAGATAACATACATATTATTGGTGGACTTTTGTGGCCTCGATAACCCCGTCCACAATGTAGTGGGTTATTAACATTGAACTATAATCTGCAATATATATTTTGCCGATCAGCACTGCATGCTCACTTGACTGGGGCTTGTGTTATCCTCAGCATTTTGTCCTGATCCGTCATTTGTCTCAATGATAACAAAGAGCGGAAATTGTGCCCGGTACTGTTCTGCAATTTCCCGGACGGTAAGCAAATCTTTCGACCACGTGATGTCCTTGTCTCTGTCCATCTTCTTTACATCATCTGCAATTGCGAGAAACAAATTGTTAATGCGGTAAAACCCTAGGGCGCCCACAGCTTTTTCAAAAGTTGACGCAGTCAAGAGAAAAGGTGTGGTGAGTCCTAGCCGATAGGCGTGAGGTCTGGGGCCCACCTAGGGCCCCAGAAGCTGAAGGGGTCTAGATGCTATGTGGTTGAATCTGGGGATTGATTGAGGTTGATTTTAAGGATACCTAGAACAGTCTTCAGATCCAAGTATTTATTGTGATCAAAATTGTAATTCATACTCACGAATACATTTCATCAATGACATCCGAATAAAGTATCTGATTCATGGAAAACCAAGTTTGCACATGATACCAGTATTTCCAACTCAGGCATTTTGGCACGCAAGCATATTGTGATCAAAGCCCGATTTTTACAACACAATTCAGCTAATAAATAATAATAGAGAGATTATTGTCTATTCCACCGTCTGTCTCTATGTATACGAGATTATTACAGAAGGTCTATATCAGGCTATATGCACCAAACAATAACACCAAATTAAAAATAAATAAATGATAGTTTCTACGAACATTAATTATGGACTCATTCAAGATAGTTATGGAATGCCATTCAGTGACTCAATTGTTATCATTGGCGTATTGACTTTAGTTTATATTGGTAGGCTATATTATTACCGGTATATGCCACCGAAGATTTTACAATGAATTACACAGAGTGCAATATCAGTCTGGTATATTGCGGTATTCTATGGAAGCCCATAGGTGACATGCGCATAAAAATTTTCTATGTCTTTTTCAGCAAAAAGCTAGCACGTTCGAACTATCACGTTCGCACGTGGAAACAGTTTAGGCTATTGCGTTCACACGTGGAAAGTTCTAGGTTACCACGTTCACACGTGGAAGCATTCAACGCTTCCACGTTCGCACGTGGACACTTCAGGAGCTACCACGTTCGCACGTGCAAATATTTGAGTGTGGTAGCATCAAATGTTTTCATGTGTGAACGTGGTAGCTTTGAATCTTTCTACGTGTGAACGTAGAAACCTAAATCTTTTTACGTGCGAACGTGGAAAGGTATAAATGCTTCCACGTGTGAACGTGATAGCTTCGAAAATTTCTACGTGTGAACGTGGAAACCTATATCTTTCTACGTTCGAACGTGGTAGGTTTTAAACTTTCTACGTGCGAACGTGAAAGCATATAATGTTTCCACGTGTGAACGTGGTAGCTTTGAAACTTTCTACGTGTGAACGTGGAAACCTACATCTTTTTACGTTCGAACGTGATAAAGTTTCTACGTGCGAACGTGGAAGAATGTTTCCACGTGTGAACGTGGTAGCTTTGGACTTTCTACGTGTGAACGTGGAAGCCTAAAACCTTTCTACGTGCGAACGTGATAAGTTTTAAAGTTACCACGTGCGAACGTGATAGCGCTAAGTGCTTCCTCGTGTGAACGTGATAGCGCTAAATGCTTCCATGTGCGAACGTGGTAGCTTTGAACTTTCTACGTTCGGACGTGCAATAGACGTGGAATCAATACCCAGTATTAAGTATTCCGAGCAAACAAAACAGGGTCCGTTATCCAATCTCATAGTCCGGGGACAGAAAGTCATATCAGGCACACGAAGTGAGAGAAAACAAAAATGACAGGGAAACTCATGAACCCCCGTAAATGGCCATTAGGAGGTGAAATCAGGTGTTCCGGAAAGAGTGAGCATTTCCTGCCCCACTAGTGGCACCCGTCATGAATTCCCAAAAATTAACATGAAAATAGATCTAGTTGCATGGCAGACATGGATTTGGTGTATTTATCAACCAGATCATGATGACGTCCATAGAATTTCTTAAATGCAGCTATAAGTCTTGGTATAACATATCCTTGTCGCAGCAGTTTAGAGACTAGCTGGGCACTTCGATAGACAAAGTCCTCATATTTGCAACTAGCTCTGGAATAGCGTATAAGTTGAGAAACAAACACACCATATGCCAGTGACATAGGAATGTTGCTGCTCAGAAAAGGGAAATTGACTATGGAAAAATTGAAATCATCACGTTTGTCATATAATCTAGTTGACAGGTTAGAATCATTATCAATCTCCAACTTCAGGTCAAGATAGTTGGTAAAATGAGCGGAGTCTGTAGTATCCTTAATTTCAAGTTCCTTAGGATATATGACATCCAAATAATCACCGAACTTATTTAGTGACAATACATCATCTATGTATCGTAAAGTGTAATTAAAATTACATGTTAGTTTCTTAGAACCTCCTCGTTGTAAATGTTGGATAAAATCTGATTCATATGAGTATAAAAACAGGTCTGCCAATAATGGTGCACAGTTTGTACCCATGGGAATACCAATAGTTTGTTGAAATATTCGACCACCAAATTCCACAAAAATATTATCAATGAGAAAAATAACCATATTTACCACATCTATTTCAGTATATTTGTATGGGGCATCAGAGTCACCTTTAACAAAATAAGCGGTATTATATTTAACTATAATATAGTGGTACCGACGTTGTCCCTTTTTAGAGAAAAATGAATTATTGATTAGTTTTTTAAGCTGAGACTTCAGTTCAGAATGAGGTATAGTTGTGTACAAAGTGGAGAAATCAAATGTTTTGATAGACGACCAATTTTTTTCCCGCACATGTCACCTATGGGCTTCCATAGTATTCATGCCCTGGTGTTATGACGTTTTCGTTCTTTGAGGTTCATGAAAATTGGCTTAAAATTCTTTGCTTTCATGACCTAAAATGGGTGGAAAATGTCCGCATTTGTGATTATATCTCTCCTGTGGGGTGTACACATTACGATGTGGCATATACTAATAAGTTAATCCACTGGATATAGTGTTTGGTCGTGTGTATATGCGGGGCTCAAAAATTAAATGACGGGGCTGAATTTAACATTGGGGTAGATTGCCAACTTCTTCAGTTTTCGCGATAGAAGTCTGAAATTTGGTAGAAAATTGCCGTTTGAATCCTAGGTGAAGTATGCCAAGTAATAGAACGACAGCATTTAGCATCGCAAAAATATCGTCAAAAACTGGTGTAAACATGTTAGAAAAATCAGAGTATATACCTGTGTCCCTAGCTAGGTAACTGTTAGTTTATAATAATGTAATATACTTCCTAGACTATATCACGGGCCACGGCCTGGCAAAGAGAATCAAATAGGAGATACCCAAGTAACACAATAGTCAACATGTAGATGTTTCATTACGATGTTGAGAACATTTTGAGAAAAGCTCATTGAGAGCAGGATTACCATGGGATATCCCGGTGAACCCCGGAGCATTCATCGAAAATTCATCAACACGATGCCAACACGGTGGCATCATGGTGTGGCTCAGTGGAGTCTCGGTGAAAACAAGGAATCACACGGTGGAGTTGCGGTGCCCTTACGGATGGCCCGGTGAACCCCGGACCCAAAAAGTTCATCCCGCTGTTGGCACCATGGTAGCTCCACCGTGGTTATCTGTACACATCATTAGCTTCTTCGGGACATTTCAGCGTCTTCTGTGTTGTTCTCCTTTCCCAGATTGCCCCGGATCATCCCGGGACAATCTGGAGGAGCTATGGAGGAGCTACTGATAGCCCTGGTGGAGCTACGGATAAACACAGTGGAGCTAGGATGTCGACACGATACACCCCAGAGGGAGCTCCCAAGCCGGTAATCCAGGTACTTCCGGGGCGACATCCCGGAAGACCAATATACCTCGGTCCTCCAAGGTGTCGGTGCCAACAGAGTAGACTCTGGTTCATCCCGGTAGAATACCGGAACTTGAGACTGGGGCTTACCTATTGATAATCACTCAGCGTTATTTTCTTGGCAAATGATTAAGTTGATAAATTCACATACATGTATGTGGCCATCTGTTCCAAATCAATTTTTGATCACAATTGTATATGTATTATTACATACACGTTACCGCATAGAATAAACTGGTAGCGTCTTTGTCTCATTTGGCAGAATGAAAACAAGGCGGTAAGTTAAATATATGCCTAAGTTGCATGCTGTGATTCGGTTTCTCGATCATTCACTATCCTCAAAATAGGGGCGGGAACACTTTTTATTTTTTATTTGAGAATCGCAAATAAAAAAATCCGGGAGGCTGCTTTTGAACACAGGCGAGCGGGGACGAGAAACAGAAAATTAATTTTTCTAGGCCTAATGTAGCATATATATACTTTGTTAGGCATGATACACTGTACACGTGTAATCAAAATGCAGTTGTCAGACGATGTCATCTGAACGGCCATACGTTGGTACATCGTATAATTGGTATGTTGATACGCTGGTACACAGTTCGCTGATATGTTGATAAGCTGGTACACAGTACGCTGGCACGTTGATATGCTGGTACACAGTACGCTGGTACGGTGATATGCTGGTACACAGTACGCTGGTACGGTGATATGCTGGTACACAGTACGCTGGCACGTTGATACGCTGGTACACAGGTGCTGGCACCTTGATATACTGGTATACTGTACGCTGACACGTTGATATGCTGGTACACAGTGTGCTGGCACCTTAATATACTGGTATACTGTACGCTGACACGTTGATACGCTGGTACACAGTGTGCTGGCACCTTGATACGCTGGTATACTGTACGCTGACACGTTGATATGCTGGTACACAGTGTGCTGGCACCTTGATATACTGGTATACTGTACGCTGACACGTTGATATGCTGGTACACAGTGTGCTGGCACCTTGATATACTGGTATACTGTACGCTGACACGTTGATATGCTGGTACACAGTGTGCTGGCACCTTGATATACTGGTATACTGTACGCTGACACGTTGATACGCTGGTACACAGTGTGCTGGCACCTTGATATACTGGTATACTGTACGCTGACACGTTGATATGCTGGTACACAGTGTGCTGGCACCTTGATATACTGGTATACTGTACGCTGACACGTTGATACGCTGGTACACAGTGTGCTGGCACCTTGATATACTGGTATACTGTACGCTGACACGTTGATACGCTGGTACACAGTGTGCTGGCACCTTGATATACTGGTATACTGTACGCTGACACGTTGATACGCTGGTACACAGTGTGCTGGCACCTTGATATACTGGTATACTGTACGCTGGTACGTTGATACGCTAGTACACAGTAAGCTGGTACGGTGATACGCTGGTAAACAGTACGCTGGCACCTTGATACGCTGGTAAACAGTACGCTGGCACCTTGATACGCTGTTACACAGTATGCTGGTACGTTGATACGCTTGTACACAGTATGCTGGTACGTTGATACGCTGATATACTGTACGCTGGTACGTTGATACGCTGATACACAGTAAGCTGGCACCTTGATACGCTGTTACACCGCATGCTGGTATTTTGATACGCTGGTACACAGTATGCTGGCACCTTGATACGCTAGCTGGTACACAGTTCGCTGGTACGTTGATACGCTGGTACACAATATGTGTTTATGGACTCATACCAGTGTAGAATATTTATGACTGTAACCCCCCAAAACCCTCCCTTACACGTTCTCTCGATCCACATACACGTCGTAGATTCAGTACGATTCCACACTTGCAGCTTGCGTCACCCATGACACATGCACTACATCCACCACACCCTCCTTGATCACGTGCACAGAACCTGGTCTCACATCACAAAACCAATCAGCACACTTTCAGAACATCAACAAGCACCAGATTTCGAACATTACATCATCATTGACAAATCACACAGAACTTCCGCCCAACGACGCGGGAAACTCGCAGACACTTCATGGAAAAATTCCCGCGCAAACAGAGAGTTGGATCTTAGAGGTCTTCCAATATAGACGTGTATTGAGATTATCCAGAGAAGGTTACCAAGAAGCTGTGATAATATTGTTCATAGAACTGTTCAGATTGTGGATATTCATATTGGGAATATCGGACGTTAAATCGGACTTTGTCGGGAAGTAGTGGATGTGGCCATGAGCGTGATTAATCGGATTATTAATCCCAATAAAGTTGGATAAACCGAATACGGATTGGTCTGTGTGTCTTAAAGCACAACACTCTCGAACTGTATACGCTATAGGGGTGATCGGACCCTGACGAACCCCGATCCCGTCACACCAGTAATCTCCGCTCCCATTGAAAACAATGTTAAAACGCTCAATTTCAATTCCTCATAGCTCCTCCCCCGAACAAGCGGAAGCTTAGATGCTAACATGTAACGGCAGGTGATTGATTTCCTCACCTCACTATAATAAGGAAAATATAGGTTGAAAAATTGGATTTTTCGCTACAGCTCGAATTCTGAGGGTATCCCTAAAACCGCTGATTTTCTTGCCTGACAATCCATATTTATCGTTCGTCGTCTGAGCCGTTTTGTGCGTGCTGTGGTTTTGAAACTGTTCATGTGCAATGCCAACCAGCTCGGGTCAACAGCCAGCGAAAGCAAAATATCCCATAGCCTCCTGCGCGGGATCAAGGGTATCCCCCATCTTCAAAATAGGAAATTCTTTGCTGTAACGGATTTGACGTCATATAGTTGGTATTTTTGTCGCCTCCATCAGGAGGCTACAGAAGCGTATTGCAATCAAGTGTGTAAAACTTGTATCTCGTACGTACGAATTACTAACTCGTATGTTTGACTTATTAACTCGTACATACGACCTCATACGTACGACTTAATTAACTCGTATGTACGACTTATTAACTCGTATACGTACGAGTTAGTAAGTCGTACTTATGAGATACTAAGTCATACGTACGAGTTATTAAGTCGTACATACGAGTTAACAAGTCGTACGTACGAGTTAATAAGTCGTACATACGAGATATAAGTCATACGTACAAGATACATTTTTTACACACTTGATAACAATACGTTTCACTACGGAAGCGTATTGCTATCAAGTGCGTAAAATTTCTTACCTCGTACATATGAGTTATATATCATACATACGACTTATTAAGTCGTACATACGACTTAATAAGTCATACGTACGAGTTAATAAGTCGTATGTACTCATACATACGACTTATTAAGTCGTACATACGTCATACGTACGAGTTAATAAGTCATATGTACGAGTTACTAAGTCGTACGTACAGAAATACTAAGTCGTACGTATGGGTTAACAAGTCGTACGTGCGAGTTAATAAGTCGTACGTACGAGTTATTAAGTCGTACGTACGAGATGATATTTTTTACACCCTTGATAGCAATACGCTTCCGTAGGAGGCGACATACTCAAATACGATAAAAACGGCCCTTGGATAGATGCGTTTGTCCGATCCTGCTGTCTTAGGGCAGTATTTGTTTTAAAAATATTAGTCTCAACCATCAGGTGGAAACAATCCCTCAAAAATTATTTCTGTTAGTTTCCGAATTTATTCATACCTGATTAACGGCAAAATATTGCGAGTCTTTCGACTGTTAGTTTTGACCGATCAGACAACGGCTCCCTTGGAATCCCCCTGATTGCGTGATTCATTATGGCTTATCTATGCGTGGACACTGTTCCGAAAGATATCGTTTTTGAATGAAAAAGTATTGCCTGACATTTATGATATTGGTCGGGAAAAGCTTTGTTTAAAAATTGTCGCACGTAACGGATACCGCGCAGCGATGTTTCCTTATTCCACTGGCAGTACCAGTGACCGTTTTGCAAAAACCCAATACGAAAGCAAAGCTGAAACTTGCAAGCCCATTGGCCGATTTGTTTCCAGGAGAGTGATAGCTGCTTTAGCCAGCCAATCAAGTGCTTCGTATCACCTGATTTTCACCGGTATATATAATAGCGCACACCAATAACTTGTAGAATAGTACCAACGAGACTGGGTTGACTGTGTTCCAGGGTTGCGATGTAACTAACTTCTAGAAGTGCATGGTGCTCTTTTGTCATTTCAGCAGCAATTTGACAATGGCTTCAATGATATGAAATTTGTATTTATCAAAATAATTGCAAGTCAAACCTACATAATCTTCATGGGATTGCCTTGATATGACAGTTAGTTGAAAACTGCCAAAACAAAAGCCCTGGGTCAAAACGCAACAATCTCTGTATTGATTTTCTGGGTACCGGTGACAGGGTGAACAATGCTACGCGGAAATATGTTTTATAAAAGATTTTTGCAAGTCGATGCTGTTACGAAATATTTCAGCCAAAATGTTGTTTGCAAGTCAAGATCAATACATACATAGATGTTTGAATAAATGTACAAGCGTGTTAAATTTATATTTAAGAATTACCGTTTTGCGAAATTGTGCCGTTTTAGGTCTGGAAAGGCCTTGATTTTGTTATCCACAAGAGTGGGAACCCTGTGACTATATTTGCAGTAGGCCATGACTTCAGAAGTCTAGACTCAATAAATTCCTCGGTACCCCACATTTTAATAAAACTAAGCACTGCTAAGAGGCGACACATGTCTATTACTGCATTTCCTGACGCTTACTTGTCATGCCCACAGGCACTTGGAAACCATTAAATGGATGGTACAATGTGCTATATATAATAATATATACAAGGCACTCAAGCCCCTGTCGGGAAAATGGTGGTCGCACAAACACTCGAAATTTCAAAGCTCAAAAAATGCTACTTGTCCACCAAATTGATACAAACCAGCATATCCCGTGAAAGCCGTGAAGAATCCATATCCAAATTATTACAGTATTGACACATAATATCTATGAAATAAAGGTTTTCTAGCCCTTTTTACATCACCACCACCGCTTCCAAGACCTTGCGTGGCTGGAATTTGGATTCAAAACATCCGTTGTGCACTTGTTTGGGTGAGATCGATCAGCGACCGCAACCCGTACGGCATGACCACAGGCACTTGGAAACCATTAAATGGATGGTACAATGTGCTATATATAATAATATATACAAGGCACTCAAGCCCCTGTCGGGAAAATGGTGGTCGCACAAACACTCGAAATTTCAAAGCTCCAAAAATGCTACTTGTCCACCAAATTGATACAAACCAGCATATCCCATGAAAGCCGTGAAGAATCTATATCCAAATTATTACAGTATTGACACATAATATCTATGAAATAAAGGTTTTCTAGCCCTTTTTTCATCACCACCACCGCTTCCAAGACCTTGCGTGGCTGGAATTTGGATTTAAAACATCCGTTGTGCACTTGTTTGGGTGAAAAACACATGAGCTCATTGAACCATGTCCGTTTCTTGCGACATAATTGGTAAGCAAAACAGCTGTACTAATGTGAGTACAGCTCACTCTAATCGCACACTAATATAATCGTATAGAAATGTATATGGATGGTATGACTTACAGTTCGTGACTCCCAGAGTGAGCAATGCCAAAACAACGTGTTGGACCAAAAACAAGTGCACAACGGATGTTTGAATCCAAATTCCAGCCACGCATGTCTTGGAAGCGGTGGTGGTGATGTAAAATGCGCTAGAAAACCTTTATTTAATGGATAATATGTGTCAATACTGTAGTAATTTGGATATGGATTCTTCACGGCTTTCACGGGATATGCTGGTTTGTATCAATTTGGTGGACAAGTAGCAATTTTGGAGCTTTGAAATTTCGAGTGTTTGTGCGACCACCATTTTCCCGACAGGGGCTTGAGTGCCTTGTATATATTATTATATATAGCACATTGTACCGTCCATTTAATGGTTTCCAAGTGCCTGTGAACTATACTATGGGCCGTATATCAAAGTGTGACGTTTGGTATGACTGTTGTTGTGAAATTCTATACGACCTTGCCTCCTGATCGTATAGAATTTCGTAATTCCCCACTGTGGTGATACTGGATGCACTAACGATGGTTAGTGCATCCCGCAATGGCGGACAGTAAACACGGCCAGTTTGGTTTTTAACCGTATTTTATCAAATGATAGGTCCATTTGTGATAAATGGATACTCTGAAGGTAGCTTAGTGTTTTGGTCAAAGACATGCGTAGTTATTTCAAGCAGATCACGCTTTTTTGTTTAGATATGTTGAGGAAAAGAATTAGCGATAAGATTCACCAACGACAAAAGTGAGATTCCCTAACGATATAGGCCTAATACGTGTATATTGTAATAGGTCCATATCATACACCATTGTGAATTCGTTGATTTATGCGACATAAATTAGCGAATGTCACATTAAAAATAGGAAATCTGTACTAGAAGATCATCTGTACATATCAATACATGTCAATTGGTACCTTATTTCACGTTCAACATTTAAATAACGTAAATTTGAATTAATAAAGAAAAGATCGTTAGGGAATCTTCACATGTTCGTTAGTGAATCTTCGATTTTACAAAAACAATCGTTAGGGAATCTTTCGGCTTTTTTTCAGACGAGTTGTTCATGCTCAAACCAACATAAATCGCCATGTATTTGCAACGAACGGTTGTTTCGTGCGCATAAGAATCAGCAGATGTATGTGTGTATCGATCACAATCGTAATTATCGGGAAAATGAAGATAAGGCTGCACCATGAATATGCTGTGTATCAAAAAAATATTCCAATGAATAAAAATGTCTTTCCCTACTCATCCAACAAACATACCTATATAAAGATGTAATTGATGAAATCTTAGTAATCTTTGCAAATAATCAAAACAGTGAGTTTTTAAAATACGCACACAAAATGTGAAAATCAACGTCTCCAATAACTGACCTGGGGATTCCACAATTGTGGACAGCATTTCGTCGCTGGGCACTCAAAAATATATCCACAATGATCTACAGAGGATGTACTACAACATCCGAGCAATATCTTGTTGTCATACTTCAACAAAATCACAGTATATTCTCCCAAAAGTGTCACTATTTCAGTCTACGGCAAACCAAAAAATCAATATGGCCCGTTGCAAATCAAGTGAAACTACTTTTATTACCTCAATATAAAGCTGTAAACAGGTTATGAAAACACGTGTATGGTAGTTGTGTGCGATGCAGGGGGGGGGGGGGGGGGCATTGGCTTAGGCAGGCCCTGGGATTACTGGGCCAGAGGAAACAATACTCATTTAGCACAGAGTTTCAACGTGTGTGTGGGTTGTGGCTCTTGTGGATAATCTATTGCAATGTTTGTCCTGATTACACCCTTTGGTACATAATGTTTTTAAATATATTACATAATTCCATGTCTGGCTATTACTTTGAATGTGTCTATATCTATGCACGTTCTATTCTAAGTCCATGGATCAAGAACTCTTCCTGTCCATGTGCGAAGCCCTAGTCCACTGTCGATACACAGAGTAAGGTGCGGTATTTGACTTTCACCATGGTGATCTAACCCCCCTCATTGGCTAGAGAGGCCCCTAGCACCAACTCAAATATACTATAGCTCACTAATGTGCTCGTACCGCACCTTAAACGATACACAGGCGATTACTCCCATGCTGTTATAAACAAAATTGTTCCAGTATTTTCTGTGAAGTGTTCAAATTCTTCGCAAATCAGTACCAAGGACTTGGCGACACTAGCGAGGGAATTGAGAGCCCCCACGTACGTTTCAATCATTTGAGAGACTCCCTCACAATTACCTTTCGCAGTTTGTCGCAAATCCAGTGTAATTGCTGTTTGCCATTGAAATCAATGAAACATTTATTGCCACTGTCCAAATTTCTCGCAATTTAAGCTAGTACTATGTTAACTGCTCTAAAGTCCTTTCATAATTAAAAGACGTCAACGTTTGATGTAATAACTCCAGTTTTATGTACTTTACGTTTGCCAGACTTGAAACAAAGTGAGAACGAAGCATTGACCAAACAGAATTAGTCGTATATCAATATTGCTTTCAATGACACATAAAGTTGGAACCAATTTTAAAATCAGCCAAATTTAGCATTCTTGCTTATCACGTTTGATGTAATAACTCCAGTTTTATGTACTTTACGTTTGCCAGACTTGAAACAAAGTGAGAACGAAGCATTGACCAAACAGAATTAGTCGTATATCAATATTGCTTTCAATGACACATAAAGTTGGAACCAATTTTAAAATCAGCCAAATTTAGCATTCTTGCTTATCACGCAAACTTGGAAGTACATCTCGAAATAGTCAGAAATATGTAGGAAATATGCACAGTTCGACGACAGATACTCAGAAAATTGCCGTTAATCGTGTATGAAATCACTGGATAGAGAATGATCGGCCTGTCTTCATAGCCGGTTGGTACGGTATTAAATGGGATTTTATAATGGTAAGAGGACGGCGGGAAAGCAGGCAATAGGAAGGACAACGGTAAATGTGCACGATGTTTTTATATTACAATGACCCATTGCTCTTCATAAGCAAAACATCGTTAAGTCCTATTTGGTCAGTGGCTTGTTTTCACTCTGCTTTTGGTCTGGTAAATTTAAAGTGCATACAATTGGAGATAATACAGCAAACGTTGGTGTCTTTTAATTATGAAACCACTATAAGCTATACATTTGGAGAAGGTCTATATTTACATGGAAGTAACGCAGATGAACGCATGTTTAAAACATTATTGCATTATACGTACAGACAAGAGCGGTGAAACTGACTGAGGATGTAATTGACACGTGAAATATCAGGAATTTATACTGCATTACCATTGAATCTATGTGGCATGCTCAAACGCATAGACGTATGCTTGAAATTTTCCCTCTCTCTGTCTATTTCCCGGGCATGTTACATCCAAAACTAATGAATTCGAAGAGATCCCACCCACTCGTCATTTCGTGGGCAGTACAGAAAGCAATGCGTGGACATTATCGGAGTTGAAGATATGACAACAGAGTGGATGCCTTACACTATTTTTTTGTTTATACCATTCTATACCCTGTTTACAGCTTGAAGTGTGATCACTCTGTATAATAATACTCAACTTGAGGTAAGCTCAGCCACCCGTGTCGATCACCTGACCGTTTTCACGTGCATGGGGCATTGTGAATTTTGTTGACAAGACATACAATTGAGTATTAGTGCTTTCTCACTTGACTCATGGACCTAGGCCCATACATATATTACATATGTATTATATTCCCAAACAATTAGTCCCACAAATCTCACATTATATCGTGACTATTCATTTGAAATGTGGCCTAGTTATCTGTGTTTTACCATACACAGAATGATGTACATGAGTCAAAATAAGTCATATTTTTGTTCAATTATATCTGAACGTGGCTTATTATGTGTTCATGTTAATGAATCAGTGCAACATCTGGCTACACGTGGAGCTCCTGGGTTGTTGTCATACGTAATCCTATACATTGGAGAAACCAACCATGCGTATCTTCATAAACAAGATTTTCAGTCCCTGAAATATGATATACAAGAACAAGGATACACTATAGGAACATACCATTTGATCGCTGATTTGATGAAGACACTATCACCGCCTTTTCTACTGGAATCGTTCGGTAACTTTTGGTCATCAACTCTCCAAGCAACCCGGTTACAACAGGTCAGTCGGCGCCATTTTGTATATTTTGCTCTCGACCATGATAGGGTTGGTATTTCCAAAATTATGTATAAATATCCAATTGAACTTTTACCATAAAACAACACTCGTACATTGTAGCCATAACCCCAGTAATGATTGATTACATTTTTAAACCGGCCTATATTGGCAGTAATATGGACATTTTTGGAATCCCTAACCCTGTATGTTTGGATTAGAATTTAATATGGGAATAATCGGTTAAAATGTCCACTATTTTCGGTCCTTTGTCCCCCAGTATCCATAGATTCAGTTGGTATGTCATTTGTAACAAGTAAGTATCCATTTCATAGTGTTTTTGGACCCACCAATTTTCAAACTGCTTACTGCAAAATACACGTCATCATGGGCTCAGCTTCCGGGGCCTGTTCTGAAGAGAATTCAAACGAACCGCGAGTGGGTTCGCCATTGCGGGATGCACTAACGATCGTTAGTGCATCCAGTCTCACCACAGTGACTCCCGCTCGTTGTGAAGGTGCTCACTATTTTCGGTGCATCACTCAGTAGCTTACCGGCTTGCTCAGGCAAGAATCAACTCAGATGTGAATAAGTGAAGATTTATCAACATCAAGTCAGTAACTTACAATGGAATTGTCGGTCACCCACGTGACGTACAGATATGAAGTTCAGACATGGAGCACTGTGTGATCACGTTAAAAATAATAGTGCACGAGGGCGCAACTTAAGATTTCTTCGCCGAAGGCTTCTCTCTGTCCCGTCCCGGTAACGTTTCCCTTCACGTTAGTCGATTGGTTTCTCTCTAGTCGAAATCCCGCAGACTTAAAGGCCATGAAGAAGGAGTCGGCCGCACGGAGGTCGTCGAGTCCCTTGGTCGCGGCGTTGACGATCTCCCCACGGTCGATGTCGCTGTTGCAGTGCTCTCTGAGCGGTCGTCCGCTCGCCCTTATATTGCCTGGGTGGCTGCGCGCGCATCCTCGTCCGCGAACGACTCTTCCGCAATCAGTATCACGTGGAGAAGGCTGCATCCGCGAACGGTTCTTCCGCGAACGGTGCCTCCGCGAACGGTGCTTCCGCTTATGAAGCTACATTAGGGACATTCACCTTCGCCTTCGCCTTCGTGGTGTTATCGCCCTCGCCTTCGCGTAATTTCGCCTTCGCCTTTTCGTAATTTCGCCTTCGCCCTCGCCTTCGCCCACTTTCGTCTTCGACTTCTCGTAATTTCGCCTTCGTCTTCGCGTATTTTCGCCTTCGTCTTCGTGGCGTTTTCAACTTTCCACCGCGAACGGTACTTCCGCGAACGATGCCTCCGCGAACGACTCTTCCGTGCTCACGTGACCGTTCCTAACGAACGTTTTTGGCGCGCTCCGTTGTATTGGTCTTGTTACAAAAGCATAAATATCTTAGTATTTGACGTGTTCACATCGATATACGACCGGGGAATTCCCGCTAATTTATTTCCATTAGCACAGAGACCGTGATGATCGAATCGATGAAATCATCGAAGGTGTTGCTACAGTGACATTGGATGAAAGTCAAAGTTAACTACAACTTGAATGTGGAATTTGGTCTGTAGTGAAAAAAATCTGACTCTTGATTGATAGAGCTTCGTATTGAAGATAGAGCTTCGTATTATATGAAGGACATGTACATGATGTAAGAAATCATAACTACATGCACCATAAATGCCGATCTATATCCATTTTATCAATTATTCTGGTCTTGCTTGAGGCGGGAACCAAGCAAATTCTGGTCGCTTTCGGATGAGCTGCATGGCGCTTGGCCCTATGTTCATACACCGTTGGGCAAGGTACGGAGCCGCTGGAAGGACATGGAAGAATTTTTTTTTGACATATCGTTATTGCGTTTCCTCGCAATAATATTGCATTCCCTCGCGATCTTATTGCGTTCCCTCGCAATCCGGATCGCGTTCCCTCAAGATATTATTGCATTCCCTCGCAATGCAGATCGTGTTCCCTCGCGATCTTATTGCGTTCCCTCGCATTCTGGATCGCGTTCCCTCGCAATCTTGCAGAAAAAACCTCCTCAGAACTCATGGGCGTCAGCACAATGAAGGCTATCACGAGGGAACGCGATCCGGAATGCGAGGGAACGCAATAAGATCGCGAGGGAACGCAATAATATTGCGAGGGAATGCAATAACAATGTGCTAAAAATATTTCTTCCATGTCCCCCCAGAAGCTCCGTAGTGTCGCTCTTGGTTTCAAGGTTTTTTTTTTACGATGATGTGTGAAATTTCAGGAATGTGTTACTTTTATATTACATTTTGAGTGAATGGACAATTGGTCCATTCACTGTCGAAATTGAATGAGCCACCTACACGAAACACCTGAATGGTGTATAAAATACATTACATACACTGTAAATGAATATATAGTATGGCTGCGATTCTTGAAGGGAAAACATCTAGATACATTGTACAGTATCTGTATATAATAGACATTATACATACACGAGTAGGATTGACGAGTATAAAGTCATGCCCTAGGGCCTAGGCTATGAGTGGTCTGTTGTATTTGCACCCTGGGTGAGTGTCTACGTGAAATAGACCCCAGTCTTACTTTTTGAGAAATGTGTAAATCGTGGTACAATTCATACCATAAATATACAGGCAGTTGCCTATATATTTTGTTCACCTGAAGTTCTTCGAAACCTGTTTAATGCCTTTTGCTCTAATTTGTATTGCTCCATCTTTGGTACAATTTCAAATCTGTGTCATTTCGGAAACTTGTAGTTGACTATAATAACTCCTTTAGAAGAATATTCCACCTATCCCGTTCTTGTAGTGCCAGTGGCATGTTTGTATATAGTAACACAAATAGTTTTAAAGAACTCTGGCGTAAATCGATCTATAAGTTTCGACAACGACTATTGACTAGTTCAAGCAGCCTTATTGCTCATGTTGACACTAAGAATATTGCCGTACAGTTGAGACCTTGTTGCTCGTGACACTGAAGATATTGTCATAGAGTTGAGACCTTGTTGGTCCTGGCGCTAAGAATATTGCCGTACAGTTGAGACCTTGTTGGTCCTGACATTGAGAATATTGCCGCACAGTTGAGACCTTGTTGGTCCTGACACTGAGAATATTGCCATACAGGTCAGACCTTGTTGGTCCTGACACTCAGAATATTGCCGTAGAGTTGAGACCTTGTTGGTCCTGAAACTGAGAATATTGCCGTACAGTTGCGGCATTGTTGCTGATGAGACTGGGAATAGGTTACCTTGTGAATGTCCAACATAACAAAGAGGAACCACTGAGGTGATATACATAGTCATCACTCAAAGTGTGTCAATTAACATAAAGGGTTTGATTGTAAGGCATATTTCGTGTCCGTTCATATAATAAATTAAATGGAGTGTATACATTATTCAACATGAGTGATGGATTATGTGATATCACGATTAAATGATTCGAATGCACAGCTGTAGCCTGGGTTGAGAATTATCATTTGAGTGCGTCAGTTAGGGTCGGTACATTGCCCAGTACACATGGCATTTCAAGTATATAAGTGGTAACTATTATTATAGTATGTATATATTAATATATTGAAAGATACACGCATACATACACTGTAAAGTTCCGATTTTCCAATTCTACATGTTTATTTACTTAAAGTGGTATTGGCAGTAAAACTATTTTATCCAAATCAGTTACATATAGGCTTGTGGTCTCAGAAAAATAGGTTGCAGAACAAACTATGCTTGATCAGATGGATAAATCAAGCATTTGACAGTACTAGCAGCCGCTTTTCTTTTGTTTTGTGCGCCACCCAGAGTTACCTCTGACTTGACCTATTTCAGGCTCGATTGGCTAGAACATACACGAGTAAGCTTAAATCGCACTACATCACGGGATACAAAGCACCGAGAATGGCGGTAATGTAAACAAACTCAGAATATCTTCAACAGAAATTCGCAACGAAATAAAAAAAAAAGGGGTACCTGCTGATGCGATGTGCTTTTGGGGCTCTGAAACAGTCTATTATGCCTAAAAAGTACAAAAATGTCATGTCCATTGTCTGCATTATGTAAAAACAAACATGACAAATTTTTAATGCAACATTATTACGTTTTTGTATTATATGGCAGAGTAGACTGTTTCTATGGTTTATCTATACCCGAATTACATGTAATGGTGGCGATCCTGGTGGCGAACAGGAACCTCATTAGAAAGGAGCGTCTGATTGGGCATACAAGTGCAAATATATAGCTGTTAAGTTTTCTTCGTTCGATCAGAAAGATACGGAAAAATACATAACTTGCTGCCAATATCACTTTAATGCTGTTATCAGTATATTCATGAAAACAACCTACCATATCTTCGCGAAAATTGTGTGCTACGAAGCGCTTCTGTAGAGCAATTCTGAGGTAGACTGCTGGAAGATTCCCCGATGAGGACGGCACTATTCCGTCGATAATTATGACGTAAACTATTTAGCCAAGATACAATTGTCGGTTCACCACAAATAACAGTACTTGTCCTCAAAATGGCATGCGAGGCGTATTGAGGTCACAAGGTTTGCTATTCACGCGTTTATGTTTGCTGATATTCCGACGGCATATGAAAAGCAAACCGTAGTGGCTTCTGCCACCGTCAAAAATTAAATATTTAATGTAGTTTTGACTTCGAAATTCGTCTACTCGATGAGAAAAACATCCAGTTGCAACAGATTCATCGACGTTAGCCCCTGAAAATGTCTGGTATTTTCAAAGTCATCTGATACGCCTCTCGTACTTCGTCACGGTCCGAAAGACAGGGCCGAGTTGGATAAAGGAAAATATATGGGGTCATGGGGCGACATTGATTTTCGAGTTAGATGCTCGAGTAAAGGCTGAATACGTAAAGAACGAGTACATTATGGGTACGTTGTTTGCGATGGGGTATTTTCTTATTTAACTCGAGGTCATTTAGAAACTTGTTTTGGTATAGAAGGTATTCATTCAGAATACCAACAAAATTAGGTCGACTTACTGCCTGTTTGTTTTAATGGTTGGTCTCACGTCTTCAGAGATGGGCGACGGGGCTTCAACCAGTCGTACGGGTACATTGAATATTTCAGTCTTCATATTTATGTCAGTGATAGCGAAAGCCTATGTAGTATAACCTGGCTGCTATGAGCGGCACATCTAGACGTAAGATGCCTAAGTTCGTGGACAGGAACCTATGGTGTTAAAACAAAGACTGGCATTACGTGTGACCGGGGACAAACCCATATTGCATATGTGTTTGTCTCCCTGGTCTATACATGTCTGTCCATGGTCCATATGACAGTTGTAAAATGCTTAATGAGATATTTTCTAAAACCCCCATTATCCGTTGCCATGGAAACGGTTATCATCATGATATGTCTTAAATCTTTAAATATCTTCAAAACTCTGGCTTTTATGGTTCTTTGTCTGTCTGTCCATGGTCCGTATGACAATTGTAAAATGCTCAATGAGATATTTTCTAAAAACCCATTATCCGTTGCCATGGAAACGGTTATCATCATGATATGTTTTGAATCTTTCAATATTTTCAAAACTCTGGTTTTTATGGTTCTGTTTTTCATGTCCCATTGCCTATTTTAGGACTTTATTACATACAGTGTAGGAATGTTTTTACCAACATCGCTAGCCGCGAAGCGGCTAGGCGCCATATTTGGTAGTGTATTCACAAATCCATGGAGCCATGGAGGACCCAAATATGGCGCAGATAATACTGCATTTTGGCTAAAGCCGTCTGGATAGTTGTGTAGGTTAGGGGGGTTTGGGGGGTTTACCCCCCAATCTACGACCCATATTCACCTAAATTTTTGTAGTGTGATTCATACACTTACTTTTGGTTGCGATAATATGGTGGCAACAGCTCATTCAGTTTATTTTTCAATATGTATTTCATTGCAATGTCGCTTTTGCATTGCTATAACTATTGTGCACTGTATCGAATGACGTCATCTTTATGCGTATATAGCTTTTGCATAGGAACCAATCATATCGCGTCATTGCACCACGCCCCTAGCAACAACAAAGGTCAAGGTAGATCTAGTCGCATGCGTCACTTGGCGCTAGTTTTGTTTTGATTTCAGAAGCGTGTGATTTTCCAGCTCCGTTTGTTACGATTATGGTAGAAAATTGAAGGTAAGTGAAAGATCTCGATAAAGTTTTCTAGTTTAGGGGGTTTGGGGGCTTTACCCCCAATGTATGAAACATGATGATGCTAGAATACATCACCCGTGCCGTGGTTACTTTGCCAGCCCAGCCCCACTCAGTGAGTCAGTCTCAGGTTCAATGAGTGCAAAACGTCGCACGTGCTCTCTGCCACATTTGAGGCGGATCTAGATGCAACGGCGGATCTCAGTTATGAAGAGATATTTATTTTATCGACTTTGCAACTGTATACAGTATATATCTATGCTAGCTGTGAACATCACAATCACACTTGGAATCATTTTGTCATTTCAGCATTTGCCACAAACCAAAGCCAAGGCAAAGTATGACTGCAAGATCAACTTCAACTTGCATACCAGATATACTACTACTCTACAGACAGTAAGCTTACAGCTCTGGCAGAGCCTCTGCGTCGCTCAGGCTGCGGCTACACTACAGACAGGCTGAGACACTCAGACAGCCAATCAGGCGAGTCAGCACACAGCAACAACCAAATATCTGAGCCTGAAAGAAACTGTACTAGTGCGTAGTGCAGAGCAGCCACCTGCAAGGATCAAGAATAACAGTACGTATATTATATGTGTCTATTATCTATAGTTTACTGTAACTGGAATATTGTGCAAATACCGTGCTGTCATCATCTGTCAGATATTCTACAGATCCCAAAAATACAGGTTCTGACTGTCAACGTAATAATGGCACAAAACTGAATACTGTGAATAGTTCACTCTACAACTTAATCTCACATGTAATTTCAGGTTTCAGTTCTACATGTCAACATGAATGATATGTGATAGAAGGAAACACATCTACTGACAAACCCCACCGAAGGGAAGATGAGAGGCCAAGACCAACCAAATCAAACTTCATCAAGTGGCTAATAGATCTATAATGTTGTCATGTCCTGAGTAACAAATTATAGGCACTATTGACCATGATTTATTAAATGTCAAAGAAAATTGTTACGCACTCCGAAATGTCTCAATATGTACGTTAAAGTGCAAAACTACAAGATATGGCTTGAATCAAAGGCTCTTTGGCTTGAATAGTGTCAGTCAGAAGGAACATGGCAATGTTTACCTCAAAATAGAAAAAGTGCTAAAAAAATCTCCAGGCATTTAAACATAAGCTGTCTGGATGGTCAGGACCAATAAATAGTTGTAATGTTTGCGTATTATCATGTAATATGTACAATATATGAAATAACTGACAATGGTATGATAATGATAATTTGTTTTTGTTGCCCATTGTTCATCAGCATTTGTATATGTCACCTCATCATCTATGATTCATTGTCGGTCAATAACCTTGTGGCTAGTGTTTATTGTTTCATGCTATACCGATGTAAAATAAAGTTCATCTATATGATTATTGATCATCATTGTCAAAAGTTCATGTATAGTGTGCGCAACATACTATCTAGTGGTAGAAGGAGTAGCGATTTTCGTAACCGGTTAACCGTTAGTTAGAGTTAGACCGTACCCGCTTCGTAATTGGGTACTCGTAAAAAAATCACCATTGCATCGGCATATTGGTCACAGTGAAACGGTCGGTCCCAAACTTGAGGATTGTCTCGTGTACCGTATGTACTATCCATCATTATTTGCATTTGAGAAACTCATAGAGTATTAATATATATGTGATGAAAGTTTCGTACAGCCTGGATGGCAATGAATAACAAAATTGTACAGTAGCAAATGTTACTATATGGGATTTTAATCATGACCCATTGTTATTGGAAAATCCTGGTCACAGTCAGGCATTACAGTAACATAGTACTGCTATTAATATTCTGTTTCCATGTTGTTGGTTACCAACATGGTATCACTTTGGCACCACAGATCAAATGTCAATGTATGCATGAAATGCTAGGAAGTGGCAAATAAATGTGTAATACCATGTCTAGATTGTTGCTGCATTTGAATATACACATATATGTTTTGAATGAATTTAGGACACCATAATAGGATTACTAGTATCTGAATTTCTAGATATGTCATCGGTATAAATAAGCTGACTTCTATTTGTGGTGGATTTCCTGGTAATACTAGTATTGGGATGCAAAAGTAAATTTAGTGTATAATATAGAGCAAAGAAAAAATTGGCCACAATTTTGAACAAATTCGTTAAGTTTCCGGCAACGTATATTCCGTGTAGAGAGGATAGTGATATATGCAGGTAAATAGGAAGTGCCTAAACCAACATAGAATCTTTTTTTTTCACCAGGCGATGTTGGTTTTTGGGCAGCTATGATGCATTTTCTTGTTTGGAATATATCGAAAATTTTCACATTCTAATTAATTAGTCGACCAGTGAATTGGGTTTATGACACCCATCATGTGTAACATATGTTAGGAGCTGTTTTCTAAAATGACGATCGAGGTCCAGTTAGAAAGAGATTGCCCGGACGTTCCGGATCACACAAGGAACTGTTTTCTAAAACGAGCCCGATCGAGAATCTGTGGTCGGAAATCTCTCGGGCGCTGAACAAACTGAACAACTCCCAACAAATGTAGCTGAACTGACCCAGGCAATACTTGACTGTTGGCGAGATATTCCTGCTCAAAAACTCTCAAACATATTTTTATACTATGCATCGTCATACCGGTGTCTTATACAACGCTAGAGAAGGTCATACATAGCACTAAAGTGACTTTGTGTATTCTATCACTGAAACCATACTGGGTAAAATCAAATAATTTATAGCTTGTATACTGATGTGAGTATGAAATAAAATTGAATTGCACAAAGTATGATTTTCATATATTTTCATCATGGTTTGACAATAAAGCCAATAATTCACATAGTTGATTGAAATACTGACAGAAAATGCTATCAGTTGATTGGATATTATGTGGGCAAAAATAATGGCCACAAATCATGGAAATAATGTGAAATTTTCTCACAGAAAAATTCCAAAAGTTAAAACTAAAAATAATTGTAATATATTCCAAACTTTTTTTTCCTACATTGTAATAAGAGGGGTTTCATCACTATTCATACTTATTTGTTTGAGTGAAAGAAATTTGGGTCCTGCTGAACTGCATACCAAGAACAGACCAGTCTGTGAAAATTACTTCGACTGCCAGGACTGCTTAAAAGGTAGGGCAGTGTTTAACTTGTTCAACCAGTACTAGCTAAATCTAACAAGCCGTGGTGAGAAATTATGTGCTGGGGTCCAAGTCCTCTGTGAAAAAAAAATTGCTAAGCAAAAAAAATATTGGTTGTCCTGACAATTATGCTTGACTGCGCCAGTCCCGATTCAGTCATTTTTTTTATATTTCAAATAAGTGCAGTTTCCGTGACTTTTGCCAGAAATATACTATTTTCGTGAGTTTTTTTGCCTATCCAGCTGGATAAGTGATGCAAACATAGTCTACAATAGTCAAGTGCCTTGCAATGCATGAATTCAACATGCCAAAATATTAAGTCGGGAGAAAAAATGATCAATTAGCATGAATTTTTTTTTCTTGAGACTACACACTGGCATTTCAAGGCCCTGTATACATCAATGTAAATCGTCCTACTTCGGACCCTTTTATCTCTATGAAAGAAGAAGAAACTCAACAACATATTGTTTTGTTTTCCTGAGAGCTACATCATTGGACATTAATCAAAATATCATTTCGTCATATGGTCACACGCTCGTTTTTTTCGCTATGTCCAAATGAAACTAGACGTCAAGGCCTGAAGATGCCTTGGGGCATTTCGACTGAAATTCATAAGTAACATCTGTTTCGCTCTACAACACCCAGTTTCCGAGATATGGCCGAAAATGAAGAACGCCGATTCAGCAAAAAAAATTTGGCCCAGGGACAAGTTCACCCAACATACCCCTAAGAATGTTTGCCTAGTACCACGAGTCCGCAAATAACGTCCGTTTCGCTCTACGATGCACCGTTTCCGAGATATGGCCGAAAATGAAAAACGCCGACTCAGCAAAAAAAAATAAAAAATTGGCCCAGGGCCAAGTTCA
This sequence comes from Terebella lapidaria, assembly GCA_949152475.1. NCBI lineage: Eukaryota > Metazoa > Annelida > Polychaeta > Terebellida > Terebellidae > Terebella > Terebella lapidaria. Next base: position 21,090,244 of record OX424569.1, read on the forward strand.
CCCAAGATACCCCAAGGCATGTTTGCCCAAAACTCCCGAAACACGACGGAAGCATCAAATGGCGGAACCAGAAGGAAGCTAGGTGTACTGAAACGCGTTCCTGAATTTTGAATGAACCCTAATACACAAGCTAAAATTTTGACCGAGGTGTTCCAAAAAGGATGATGACCTTGGAAGGTCATCTGCCGAAAGGGACAGTGTGCCGAGTATTTGGAAGATCTTTATGGTTGAACTTTAAATTTAGAAATTTTGTAAAATGACACCAAGTGATCAAAAGTGGTAGTACCTCTAAAAAGTGTTGCCGGCTCCTCGGACTCGTGGAGGGGTCTGAGGCGGGGCGGAGCAACGGGAAGCGGCTCCGGCACGCCCGTGCGGACATAAATGTACCTGCGAGCAGCTGTCTCGGACAGCTATCGAAGCCAATGCCGCTTGCCGCGTTGACTGCCAGTGTCTGCATACTACAACCTGGGCAGGCCATTGCGGAGACGTACGTACGGACGGACATCCCCAAATACATGCAGACGTCTGAGCACCCATACCGCACGGTGAGTACACAACTGGCAAAACACTCGTACCCCAAACGCCGGCCACGCCAGACCCCTCGGGATCCGGCGCCGCAGCAGCGGACGAAATGTGAGTGGCACAATATAAAACAACTGGAGATTAATTAAAATCCGGGTACGACATTTTACATATATATATATATATATATATATATATATATATATATATATATATATATATATATATATATATATATATATATATATATACAACAAGTGTTGACAGCAATTCTACCGCGCAGCAGTGCACGTGGCGTCGCTGTAAACTTCTGTCCGCGGTCATAATAACACACTGCCCGGACCAAAATACAAATACTATAAACACATGCAGGGGCAGTCATTTCCCTCCGGTGACTCCAAATCAAACCGTGGATACGAGTAGAAAAAGAAAATTTTCTACCCCAGCCATTCCCAGGGGACCTTGCAAATAACATACAAGCGACAATATCTGTCTTTAGCTATAGCTGCCGCGCTGGCGGTCAATGACGAGAAACTATCGCTCCCAGCAAAGTAGAAATTGTGCTTAAATTGATAACCTCAATGGTTAGGGGGCGAACCCTTCATACCGGCGCCCAATCTAGATAATCCCAAACATGATGAAATCAATAGCCGGCGGTCGTCCGGACCTGCCCGCGGATCCAGACAATCGCCATGGAGTCCAGATCCAGACAATCACCATAACATGGCATATTGACCTTATCCGATGGTAATGATAGGGATTAAAAACCATAAAGTATGCTATGTGTAGAATATTTATGACTGTTATGGCCCGAAACCCGTCCCTGACACATTCTCCCACTCGACATACACGGCACAGATTCATCACATGACTTCATACTTACTTACCTTACTTCACCGGGCAGGCACCATCCTCGCACCGCATCTACATGTAAACAACTACATTCCCATCACTTCCTACATTCCCTCCAATCACCACATTTCCAGACACATAACTCCGCCCACACAGACATGACATCACTTTCCCGCCATTTACATGAACACCTGCCACATTACGCGGGAAAACTCACACACACATCCTGACTTAGCCCGCGCTTTCCCACACACTAGGCAGTTGTAATAAATCAGTTGGATAGAGACATTCTAGAAGTTGGATTAAGAGAATTACTAGAGAGGTACATTATAGAAGATTTCAACAAGGAAAGCTAATAACGGACTATAGTTATTATTTCGGACTATATTGGGATTACGTGTGCTTGAGTGAGTGACCGTGATCGTACATCGGACTTGAATCATCATAATAAATCGGATTATTGTGAAACATTACGTCGGACTTCTTTGTTGTGGTCAAACGCACGACATACATCGGACTGTACGATCAGCGGGCGTAATAGCCGCCCGAAGAACTCGCTATTCCGTCACATATGCATGTAGAATACGATCCCCTTCTTAGAAGTAGGGTCGGAGTTCTGGTCATTCTGGCCGGACTGCGTTGTGTAATGTGCGATCCGGACAAAAATGAGCGTCCCCGGGTGCTCAAGCAATTGGTCATTGCTCCCCCAGTGCATAGTAATGGGAGATATCAGTATAGATTTATTAAAGTACATTACCCATCCAAAGATAAATGGTTATTTGAACAATCTATTCTCTCACTCCTTTGTGCCTGTCATTACCAAACCTACACGGATCAGCAAGTCTTCTGCAACCCTTATTGACCACATTTATACTAATCACACACACACCACTAAAACTTCAGGGATAATTATAACCGATGTAGCGGATCATTTTGGAACATTCTGTATAATAGAGGGTAAGCACAACTCTTACAAAAAACAAAGCGTAGAAAAACGTATGATAACTGATAGGAACATTGAAATTTTCAAACAATATTTGAGCAACATAGACTTTTCACTAATATACCAAGAAAACTCTGTGAATGAAGCTTACAACAAATTTTATGAATTATACATGAATGCATTTTACATTGCTTTTCCAATTAAAACTATTGTCCCAAACAAACGATACAATAAAATCGAACCATGGGTTACAGTGGGTCTAATGACGTCAATGAGGACAAAATCCAAACTTCTTGTGAAAAAAAATAAAAAAAAACCTAATGAAGAAAATATATTGGCATATAAAACATACCTGAACTTAAAAAACTTAACAACAAGATAAAAAACAAACATAAAACAAATTATTTCAAAAACATGTTAGACCTTAACAAAAACAACATGAAACGGACTTGGCAAATACTTAAAACAGCACTGTGTAAACAGTATGACAAATCGAGTTTTCCACAAACATTCAAAATAAATAATCAACCTATATCAAATAAGCATATCATAGCTCAAGAATTTAACAACTACTTCTCGAAAATAGGAAATACAACTAGTAACAATGTCCCAGCATCAAATAAGCACTATTCTGACTATATGCCCGGCAGAAATCCAAACAGTATGTTTATTGAACCAGTAGCGGAATGTAACATCTTGCAAATAATCCAAAAGTTAAAATCAAAGACTACTACTGGACATGACGATATCTCAACAAAATTACTTAAATGCTCCATTGAAAAAATCATTACACCTATCACATACATAATAAACACATCTGTTGCAACTGGAATTTTCCCCAAACAAATGAAGATTGCTTAAGTTATTCCCATACACAAAGCATCTGACAATGACAAATACTTGTCATGAATCTATTCCATGGGGTTAGTTTCGGATTTCTAAATTATTTTCATATGTTGTTGGGCAGTTGTATAGGTTGTTGGGCAATTCCATCAGGTGTACAGTAGAAACAACTACATTTAACACACTGTCTGCCCCTGATGACGCCAGTGTGTCTTTGGATAAACTATTTGGTCGGGCTTCGTTTCTATTGCAAAATGTTTTATTTTACGTTTCTCATTGGCATCATCAAAATCTGATTGTATTGGTGGTAATAGATTGATACTTACATCCAACTAAGACCAGTAAGTCTTCTTCCTGCGTTTTCCAAAGTACTAGAAAAGGTTATGTATAATAAAATAATTGGTTTCTTTAATGGCCAGAACTTGTTTTATAAACACCAATATGGTTTCCGCCCCAAACACAGCACCATTCACCCAGTTATTCATCTGTTGAGTGCTTGTGCTACAGCAAACAACAACACTCCTAAACAACTATCTCAATTTTCTGTGACCTTTCGAAGGCTTTTGACGTTATTAATCATGAAATACATGTACTATTGAAAAAAAAAGAAATATACGGTATTCGTGGAATCGCACATGATTGGATCAAAGATTACATGTCAGATAGGCAACAATTTGTTGAATTTGAAAATATTAAATCAGGTGTAACCCCTATCACTTGTGGAGTTCCACAAGGCTCAATATTAAGTCCTCTACTTTACTTAATATATGTAAACGACATCCCGTTCTCCACCAATGCGAACATACTTTCCTACGCTGATGACACATCATTGTTTATTTCCAACTCTGATGTAAACATTTTATTTAAGGAAGCGAATATCGAAGTTAATAAATTATTTCACTGGTTCTGTGCCAATAAATTATCCCTTAATGCAAACAAAACAAAATATATTGTGTTCAAAGCGTCATCACAGAAATGTAATTTTTACAACCAACGAGTCTTAATCGATGGCGCACCACTAACACGTATTGGGGTTGATTGTGAAGAAAAATATACAAAATTTTTGGGTCTACATATTGATGAAACACTCTCTTGGAAATATCACATAAATCATGTTAACAACAAAATTTCCAGATCACTGTATCAAATTAAACAAGTAAAGAAACATTTACCTGTCGAGAGACTGGAAACACTATATTATACAATGATTCACCCATACCTAATGTACGGCAATATCGCTTGGGGTAATACGACACCCACAAATCTGAAAAGAACAAATATTTTACAGAAACGTGCTATTAGATGTATTCATAACGCTGCTTACAATTGCCACACTGAGCCACTTTTCAGAAGATCAAGTGTTCTAAAATTAACAGACCAGTACAGATATGAAGTAGCTTTGTTCATGCATGACTATGAATCGAGAAAACTTCCGCTATCATTTGATAATTTATTTTTTCACCATCCGCCGGTCTAGGAGGTACTGGGGGAACCTGCGGATCGCCGAGAACAGGTGTAATGTCGTCCAGACTTCCATCTGACGCATCGGAGAGGTCCGGAAGACCCACCATATGGCGCCGTACAACATCGCGTGCGGCGTCACGCCGGTAGAGGAGTGGACCGACGACCGGTACGTCATTAAGACATACGGGAGGTGGTCATACCAATCATTCGCACAATCATTTGCATAAGCCGCCAGCATATTCAGGATAGATCAATTAAACTGTTCGACCTGTCCGTCAGAACCGTTCGACCTGTCCGGGCCTGTAAGGAGTTGTCCGGACCTTGGTACTCCCTAGCATCTTGCCAGGTTCCGGAACAGATTGCTCTCAAATTGCGTGCCCTGATCCGAATGTACCTGCTTAGGTATGCCATGGTAAACCACCCACCCATTCACCAGCAACCGAGCCACTTCGTCTTGGTGAAACTTGGTGAAATAGTCCGAGACCAGGAAATGGACCAGGATGTACTGGAACCCACACGGAGTGACCCGGTGAGTATCCAGAATATCCAAGGCGATCTGGTCAAAAGGCGCGCCAGCCTTAACCGTAGAGCCGGAACTCCTCTGCGAGAGCCGGAACTCCTCTGCCAGTGAAAGCACTGTTGTAGCCGATGGACGGCCGATGGACGAATCCTCCGGATTCCCAGGTGACTGCTCACCCGGAGGTCATGCAACTAATGGAGCACTTCTTTCCGCAGCTCAGTCGGAAGCACCAACTGGGTGACAGTGGGCTCGGTGGCTCATAGCACGAGTATAAAAGGCCATCCGTCAAGGCGAGCCATTTCCACTGGGAGACTAGATACTGTGTCTCCTCCCTGTAGGTCTTACGCTCAGCCTTGAAGGGTCTCTGGCCGGCCTCAAGGGCTTTTATAACCGGAGCTAGAGCACTCTCAGCTCTCTGCTTCGCAGCCAGTTGCTCCGGAGAGTAGCCGCCCAAGTAGTTTGGCTCGTCATTCGTTACGTCCGGCTGCATACCAGCGGCCATCACCACAGGGGGCAAGGACCGCTCTTACTCAGACTCATCCGAGGACGCGGAGGGTACCCACGAGGAGTACACCGCCTGACTCGAGGAAGACTCGCTGGAACATGGGGTTAAAAACTTGACTCTCAGAAAAGGTACCATTTTATGTCACAATGTACTACGTCCCTAGACTAACTGTTAGCCACAAATACTCGCTGAATAAATTAACTTAATATTCACGATATGGCCAATATAAAAATACGATGAGCGCCTATGCTATAACATGGGGTTAAAAATATGACTCTCAGAAACGGCCCCATTTTATGTCACAATGTACTACGTCCCTAGACTAACTGTTACCCACAAATACTCGCTGAATAAATTAACTTAATATTCACGATATGGCCATTATAAAAAATACGATGAGCGCCTATGCTATAATATGGGGTTGAATTTTGACTCTCAGAAACGGTCCCATTTTATGTCACAATGTACTACGTCCCTAGACTAACTGTTAGCCACAAATACTCGCTGAATAAATTAACTTAATAATCACGATATGGCCAATATAAAAATACGATGAGCGCCTGTGCTATAACATGGGGTTAAAAATTTGACTCTCAGAAACGGCCCCATTTTATGTCACAATGTACTACATCCCTAGACTAACTGTTGCCCACAAATACTCGCTGAATAAATTAACTTAATATTCACGATATGGCCATTATAAAAAAATACGATGCGCCTATGCTATAACATGGGGTTAAAATTTTGACTCTCAGAAACGGCCCCATTTTATGTCACAATGTACTACATCCCTAGACTAACTGTTGGCCACAAATGCTTGCTGAATAATTTAACTTAATATTCACGATATAGAGTGTGTCATAAATAAGATGCGCCTATGCTATAACATGGGGTTAAAAATTTGACTCTCAGAAGCGGCCCCATTTTATGTCACAATGTATTACGTGCCTAGGCTAACTGTTAGCCACAAATACTCGCTGAATAAATTAACTTAATATTCACGATATGGCCATTATAAAAAATAGGATGCGCCTATGCTATAACATGGGGTTATATTTTGACTCTCAGAAACGGTCACATTTTATGTTACAATGTACTACGTCCCTAGACTAACTGTTAGCCACAAATACTCCCTGAATAAATTAATTTAATAATCACGATATGGCCAATATAAAAATACGATGAGCGCGCCTATGCTATAACATGGGGTTAAAAATTTGACTCTCAGAAACGGCCCCCATTTTATGTCACAATGTACTACGTCCCTAGACTATACTCGCTGAATAAATTAACTTAATATTCACGATATGGCCATTATAAAAAATAGGATGCACCTATGCTATAACATGGGGTTAAAAATTTGACTCTCAGAAACGGCCCCATTTTATGTCACAATGTACTACGTGCCTAGACTAACTGTTAGCCACAAATACTTGCTGAATAAATTAACTTAATAATCACGATATGGCCAATATAAAAATACGATGAGCGCCTATGCTATAACATGGGGTTAAAAATATGACTCTCAGAAACGGCCCCATTTTATGTCACAATGTACAACGTCCCTAGACTAACTGTTACCCACAAATACTCGCTGAATAAATTAACTTAATATTCACGATATGGCCATTATAAAAAATACGATGAGCGCCAATGCTATAACATGGGGTTGAATTTTGACTCTCAGAAACGGTCCCATTTTATGTCACAATGTACTACGTCCCTAGACTGACTGTTAGCCACAAATACTCGCTAAATTAACTTAATAATCACGATATGGCCAATATAAAAATATGATGAGCGCCTGTGCTATAACATGGGGTTAAAAATTTGACTCTCAGAAACGGCCCCATTTTATGTCACAATGTACTACGTCCCTAGACTAACTGTTACCCACAAATACTCGCTGAATAAATTAACTTAATATTCACGATATGGCCATTATAAAAAATACGATGCGCCTATGCGCATCATGGGGTTAAAATTTTGACTCTCAGAAACGGCCCCATTTTATGTCACAATGTACTACATCCCTAGACTAACTGTTGGCCACAAATGCTTGCTGAATAATTTAACTTAATATTCACGATATGGAGTGTGTCATAAATAAGATGCGCCTATGCTATAACATGGGGTTAAAAATTTGACTCTCAGAAACGGCCCCATTTTATGTCACAATGTATTACGTGCCTAGGCTAACTGTTAGCCACAAATACTCGCTGAATAAATTAACTTAATATTCACGATATGGCCATTATAAAGAATAGGGTGAGCCTATGCTATAACATGGGGTTATATTTTGACTCTCAGAAACGGTCACATTTTATGTTACAATGTACTATGTCCCTAGACTAACTGTTAGCCACAAATACTCTCTGAATAAATTAATTTAATAATCACGATATGGCCAATATAAAAATACGATGAGCGCGCCTATGCTATAACATGGGGTTAAAAATTTGACTCTCAGAAACGGCCCCCATTTCATGTCACAATGTACTACGTCCATAGACTAACTGTTACCCACAAATACTCGCTGAATAAATTAACTTAATATTCACGATATGGCCATTATAAAAAATAGGATGCGCCTATGCTATAACATGGGGTTAAAAATTTGACTCTCAGAAACGGCCCCATTTTATGTCACAATGTACTACGTCCCTAGACTAACTGTTAGCCACAAATACTTGCTGAATAATTTAACTTAATATTCACGATTTGGAGTGTGTCATAAATAAGATGCGCCTGTGCTATAACATGGGGTTAAAAATTAGACTCTCAGAATTGGCCCCATTTTATGTCACAATGTACTACGTGCCTAGGTTAACTGTTAGCCACAAATACTCGCTGAATAAATTAACTTAATATTCACGATATGGCCATTATAAAAATACGACGAGCGCCTACGCTATAACATGGGGTTAAAAATTTCACTCTCAGAAACGACCCCATTTTATGTCACAATGTACTACGTCCCTAGACTAACTGTTAGCCACAAATACTCGCTGAATAAATTAACTTAATATTCACGATATGGTCATTATAAAAAATATGATGCGCCTATGCTATAACATGGGGTGATATATTTGACTCAGAAACGGCCCCATTTTATGTCACAATGTACTACGTCCCTAGACTAAGTGTTAGCCACAAATACTCGCTGAATAAATTACCTTAATATTCACGATATGGCCATTATAAAAAAAACACGATGAGCGCCTATGCTATAACATAGGGTTAATCATTTGACTCTCAGAAAGGGCCCTATTTTATGTCACAATGTACTACGTCCCTAGACTAACTGTTAGCCACAGATACTCGCTGAATAAATTAACCTAATATTCACGATATGGCCATTATATGAAATACGATGCGCCTTTGCTATAACATGGGGTTAAAAATTTGACTCTCAGAAACTTTCCCATTTTATGTCACAATGTACTACGTTCCTACAGTAACTGTTAGCCACAAATACTCGCTGAATAAATGAACTTAATATTCACGATATGGCCATTATAAAAAATACGATGCGCCTATGCTATAACATGGGGTTAAAAATTTGACTCTCAGAACCGGCCCCATTTTATGTCACAATGTACTACATCCCTAGACTAACTGTTAGCCACAAATACTCGCTGAATAAATTAACTTAATTTTCAATATATTGTAACGGGTTTGCACCCTTCTGTGACGTCTTGATGAACCGGTTTTCTTGGGAGGTGGGTGAGTTATTGTTTAACCGGAGCTGAAACGGTAAAACTCCGGGAAACTGCTACTGCTGTACGGTTGAACTCCGGCTAGAAGTCTCTAAGGTTGGTAGCGTGGTCTGGAATGGACCTCTTAACCGTTGTCCGACTGCTAATCTGCAACTGCACCTGTAAAGTAAGGATCCGGAGGCGTTTCCGTCTCCGGGTACTGCAACTGCTCCGTCGGGAAACCGCTTTACTGCAACAGCTCCGTCGTTTTCCGTCTTACTGCAAACTGCGACTGCGCCTGGAATAAAGAATCCGGGAACGTTGCCGTTTCGTAATACTGCAACCGCTCTGACAGGTTCCGCCGCACTGCAATCTGCTCCGGTTGGCTCCGCCTCACTGCAACCTGGTACCGCACCTGAAATGGAGTATCTCGGAAGTGTTCCCACTCCCGGTTACCGCAACCGCTCCGTCAGGTACTGCCTCTGCAACTCCGTCGTCCGGTACCGCCTCTGCAACTGCTTCGTCGTTCCCGTCTCTGCAACTGTTCCGTCCGATACCGCCTCCGTAGTTGCTCCGTTGAATTCCACCTCCGTCTCCGTCTCCGTCTCCTTCCTCGGTGATCTGGGTTCTTGGATCACCCTAAGACGTCGTTACAACTTGGTCTTAACCGACTGTAGTCTTATCTCCCTTTACTCCGTATAACTGTCTTTTCCGGGAAACTAACTTTATTATAACTTCCAGTTCCCTAACGAACACGGAAAAACAACTCGGTTGAAGTTTTCATGTTTATTTTCCAAGTTCACAGTCGGAAGACTTAACTGCTATCATCTGGATGACTCTATCCGGAACAAGGGAGTACTCTGCTATGGGAGAAGGGGTCTGCACAGGTCGACGTCAGGACACCAACTCTTCTGCCGTTCCATCTCTCTGCCAGATTTCGCTCGAACCGCCTTGTATACTGCTTCTAGTCGCTCCCGGAGCTGACTGCCATACTCTGTTACTTCTGCTGTTGATTCTCCCGGCGGTCTGCCAATCAGTAACTCTACCGGAGTGTTGACTTCTCTGCCCAGCATCAGCAAGTTGGGACTCTGCCCGGTTGTCTCCTGCGGGGTACTCCGGTAAGCTGCCATCGCCAACGGTACTAGCTGATCCCAGTTGGTCTGCCGCTCGCTTACGTACAGGCTCAGGATCTGCTGCAGCGTCCGGTTGAATCGCTCAATGAAACCGTCCGACTGAGGTCGGAAAGCGGTTGTCCGTGTCTTGTGAATCCCCAGGATTCTGCAAACATTTCTCAGCAAGTCGGACTCGAAATTTCTGCCTTGGTCGGAGTGGATCTCCATCGGGATGCCGTACCGCGCTGCAAACTGGTTGACGAATATGTCCGCAACCGTCACCGCTTCCTGATTCGGCATCGGGTAAGCCTCTACGCACTTGGTGAAGTAATCGCCGATTACTAAGATGTACCGTTTCCCCCGGGTGGATTTAGGTAACGGACCCATCACGTCCATAGCCACCCTCTCCATGGGCGCTCCAACCCGGTATTTCTGCATCGGAGATCGTTTCAAGTTCTGCATACTTCTTGACGCACATTCGTCACAGCTCAGCACCCACTGCTTTATGTCCCGCATCATAGCCGGCCAGAAATACCGCCTCCAAATGCTAGCCGCCATCCTTCTGCTTCCGAGGTGTCCTCCCGTCCGGCTCTGATGGGCCAGACGGAAAATCTCCTGTCTCAGCTCCTTCGGGGTTATTAACTGCATTCGGCTGGTTCCTTCTGCCGTTTTCCATTTCCGGTAGACTACTCCGTCGACTTTCAGCAAGGTCTTCCGCATCCCGTACAGCACTTTCTTTTCACTGCTCATGCTGGAAAAGTCTGCACTGCCAGCTGTACCGCTCCCGTCGATCAGCGACGTCACCAGTGGGTACCAAGGTTCGGCTTGCTGCATTCTCCGCGACTCATCCGGTCGATATTTCTGCCCCAGCACAGTATCCTGGTCCGCATTTTCCGCCAGCCTAATCTGCTCTGCAACCGCATCCGCTTTTCCTGGAACTGCCTTCTCCGTCACCGCAACCGCAACCGGCTTCCGGGACACTGCTTCCTCCGTCACCGCAACCGCAACCGGCTTCCGGGACACTGCTTTCTCCGTCACCGCAACCGCAACCGGCTTTCGGGACGCTGCTTTCTCCGTCACCGCAACCGCAACCGGCTTCCGGGACGCTGCTTTCTCCGTCACCGCAACCGCAACCGCAACCGGCTTCCGGGACGCTGCTTTCTCCGCTACTGCAACCGCCTTCCTTGGGACTGCTTTCTCCGTCAGTTCTGCTTCTCCGCCCGATCCCCTTGACCGCTTCCGGCGTCCCCCCTTCCTTGGCTTGGGCTGAGGAGTTTCTTCACTTCGTATCTGCCGGATCCTTTCTCCGTAGTTCCAGGCGTCTATCTTGGCTTGTTTCCAGTCGATTTTTCCGCATTGGCTGCATGGGGATCTGGACAAGGCATCTGCATTATTATGGATTCGCCCCGGACGATGTTCAATGTCGAAATGAAACTCACTCAGGAGCTCAATCCACCGGGCTACCTGCCCCTGGGGCTCCTTGAAATTCATAAGCCAGGTAAGACTGCCATGATCCGTGCGAAGAAGGAAGTGTCGTCCCAGCAAGTACTGCTTATTCTTCTGTACCGCAAACACAACCGCCAGGAGCTCCTTCCGGGTGACACAGTATCTCCGTTCTTCTTTGGTTAGGCTGCGGCTCAAGTAGGTTATCACCCGCTCCTGGTTGCCCTGCTTCTGTGACAGTACTGCTCCCAGCCCGGTGTCACTGGCGTCCGTGTCCAGGATATATCGGCCTTGCTCCCTTGGGTACCCGAGTATCGGTGCCGATACTAGGCGGTTCTTCAGCTCTGCAAATGCCTGCTCTTGCTCCGTCTGCCACCGGAACGGCACCCCTTTTTCCGTCAAGTGATTCAGCGGCGCTGCAATCTCGGAGAACTTCGGCACGAACTTCCGGTAATAGGAGCAAAGTCCTAGAAAACTGCGCAGCTCCGTCAGGTTGGTGGGTGTCCGCCACTTCCGTACTGCCTCCGTTTTTGCCGGGTCGGTGCGGATACCGTCTCTGCCGACTATGTGACCTAGGAAAGACACCTCCGGCTGGAAGAACTTGCATTTTGACGGTTTGACTTTTAGGTCTGCCTCTCTCAGCTTGCTGAACACCTCCTGAAGATCACGGATGTGATCCTCCAGGGTCTTGCTGTAGACTATGATGTCGTCCAGATATATGAGGCAGGTCTTCCAGGACAAACCGCCTAGCACCTTCTCCATCAACCGCTCGAACGTACCCGGAGCATTGCACAAGCCGAAACTCATCACTTTGAACTGGTAAAGGCCGCCAGGAACACAGAAGGCCGACTTTTTCCGGGCGTCTTCATCCATCCCGACCTGCCAGTAGCCACTGGTCAGGTCGAGAATGGAGAACCATTTGGCGTCTGCACAGGCTGCTATGGTGTCGTCTATTCTCGGCAACGGATAAGCATCTTTCTCCGTGACTGCATTTAACCGCCGGTAATCGACGCAGAACCGGGTGGTCCCATCCTTTTTCTTCACGAGGACAATCGGGGAAGCCCACGGACTGCTACTTTCTGCAATGACGTTCTTGTCTTTCATCTCCTGAATCAGACTGCTCACCAGCTCTCTCTTGTCTGGCGGAATTCGTCTGGCTGGCTGCTTAATCGGCCGGTGACTGCCCGTGTTTATCTGATGTTGTACCTCGTTGGTCTGCCCCAGTTCTCCGGCATCATTACTGAAGGTCGGCTTATTCCGAAATAGGAGGTCGGTTACTCTCTCGCGGAAATGACTCGGCACTGCATCCTGGGTCTGCTCTGCTAACTGCCGCAGCTTCTCGTACCCGCTCCAATTCCGCCCGGCCTCCGACTCCGTGGAAATCTGCACCTTCCGGCTCCGCTCCGCCAACGGCACAACACTGCAACCGGCTGCTAAGGTGGTCATCGTCGCCAACTGCGCTCCTTTCTTGATGATTACCGGCTCTGCCATCACGTTGATCACTCGAACCGGGACTGTTCCTTGCTTTATCCGGGATAAAGTTCTCCCGATCAGCCAAGGTCTTTTCTCAGTAGGCTCCTGCGGCATTTCTAGTACTCCTTCTGCTTCACGGACACTCTCTGCTTGTCCTATAATCAGCTGTTCCGTTTCCGGCAGAATTTGGTAATCTGCTACAGCGTTGATCGGAAACGGCTCCCTGGTCTGCTCGAACATGGTGAGGAACACCTCCTGGCTGCCCATCTGCATGGTCATTCGGTCAAAATTTATGCCGGATATCCGGGAACGGATGAAATCCATTCCCAGTATTCCTTCGTCTTCACAGTCTGCAATCTCGAACGTCACGGTCTCAGCTACTCCTGCGATGTTGAGTGGGAGTTCTTTCCGGCCATGTGTCCGTATGTTACTTCCGTCAACCATTGAAAGACGAATCGGCGACCGCTTCAGCTTCATTCCGGGTTTCCGGATCCGTTCCCAGGTTTGTAGGTTGTGACAGTGCTGCCGGTGTCGATTATCAGCGTTACTGGCTCTCCGCATGCTCTGGCTGTCACACACATGCCCACCTCGCCCCTGGGACCGGGTCCGTGAACCACCTGCCGGTTATGGGGGTGTCCTCTCTTCCGGGTCCCGGATTTCCCCTTTTCCGCGACCCGCTCTAGTTTTCCGGCTGCTGCTGCTGCTGTCGTGGCTGCTGCAGTTGTTGCTGCTGCTGCTGCTGCGGCTGCTGCTGCTGTTGTCGCGGCGACTGCTGCTGTTGTGGTTGACGCCGCTGCTGCTGCTGCTTCGGCTGCCTACAGTCTTGGGCAAAATGCCCCTTCCGGTTACAGTTGAAGCATTCTAAATCTGCTCGGGAACTGCGCTGCTGCTGCTGCCGGCTAACCGCTTCCTTGACCTGAGTCATCAGATCCGCCAACTGCTGCTGAGTCTGCTCGGCTTGCTTCCGCAATTCGTTCACCTGCTGGCTGGCTCCACTCCGGCTCCGTGTTCAGCTGCCTCGTCCGGTGTCGCTCCGCTGGTCTGCTGTTGTCCGTTTTCATGATGCTCTCATACTCGGTAGCGAAAGCCAGGGCCTGCGACAGCGTTTCCGGGTGGCTTTTCAATACCGACAACCGCATATCTCGGTTAGTCAGGCTGTTGCAGAAATGCATCTTCATGAGCACTTCTGTTGTTGCCGGATCTGCTTTTGGGTAAGCTAGCCGCGTCTTGCTCCGTATGTCTCTGGCCAGCTCGGACAGCTCCTCCTCTGGCTGCAATTTCCGTGTCTGCAATTCCGCCTGGAAAACAAATGTTTTCTCCCCCGGACAAAACTGCTGTTTTAATGCCGCCACAACCGTATCAAAGCTGCGTCTCTGCTCCGCGGACAGATCCAGTAGTATGCTGCGGGCGTTACCTCTCAAACTGACACATAAGTTCAGCGCCTTTTCCTCTGCTGTCCAACGATAGTACCGAGCGTATTCAAGGAGGTGAGCCTCATACTCCGGCCACGGATCAGTTCCGTCGTACGTCATTAATCTGGCTACTCCTGCCCTTGGTGCTGGTTGTTGTACTGCTTCTGCCTGCTGCTGCTTTCCGGTTACTGCCAGGTGCTGCTGAAACACCTCCATTTGGGTCGCCAATAATCTGGTCAGGTTGTCGACTAAATTCTCTCCGCCTTCCGGTTCCGCATCCGGTTCCCGATCGCCAGCCTGGTCCGGAAAGTTAATTTCCGCTTCTGCTAACTGCTCTGCAGGCTGTACTCCTTGAGGAACCCGAAGGGGCTCTTCTGCAACTGCTTTCTGCATTTCCGGCTGCAACACCTTTCGCTCGGCAGGACGAACTGCTTCCTTTTCCGCAACCGGCATCTGCAACGGCTCAGCTCCTACTGCTCCTACAGGCTGCTCCGTGTCCGACACGGCTGCCTTCAGCTGCTGTTCCGCCAATTTGCCCCGTCTAGTAGTCATACTGCAGATGATCCCACCGCTGCCACCAAAAAGTTGTAACGGGTTTGCACCCTTCTGTGACGTCTTGATGAACCGGTTTTCTTGGGAGGTGGGTGAGTTATTGTTTAACCGGAGCTGAAACGGTAAAACTCCGGGAAACTGCTACTGCTGTACGGTTGAACTCCGGCTAGAAGTCTCTAAGGTTGGTAGCGTGGTCTGGAATGGACCTCTTACCTGTTGTCCGACTGCTAATCTGCAACTGCACCTGTAAAGTAAGGATCCGGAGGCGTTTCCGTCTCCGGGTACTGCAACTGCTCCGTCGGGAAACCGCTTTACTGCAACAGCTCCGTCGTTTTCCGTCTTACTGCAAACTGCGACTGCGCCTGGAATAAAGAATCCGGGAACGTTGCCGTTTCCGAATACTGCAACCGCTCTGACAGGTTCCGCCGCACTGCAATCTGCTCCGGTTGGCTCCGCCTCACTGCAACCTGGTACCGCACCTGAAATGGAGTATCTCGGAAGTGTTCCCACTCCCGGTTACCGCAACCGCTCCGTCAGGTACTGCCTCTGCAACTCCGTCGTCCGGTACCGCCTCTGCAACTGCTTCGTCGTTCCCGTCTCTGCAACTGTTCCGTCCGATACCGCCTTCGTAGTTGCTCCGTTGAATTCCACCTCCGTCTCCGTCTCCGTCTCCTTCCTCGGTGATCTGGGTTCTTGGATCACCCTAAGACGTCGTTACAACTTGGTCTTAACCGACTGTAGTCTTATCTCCCTTTACTCCGTATAACTGTCTTTTCCGGGAAACTAACTTTATTATAACTTCCAGTTCCCTAACGAACACGGAAAAACAACTCGGTTGAAGTTTTCATGTTTATTTTCCAAGTTCACAGTCGGAAGACTTAACTGCTATCATCTGGATGACTCTATCCGGAACAAGGGAGTACTCTGCTATGGGAGAAGGGGTCTGCACAGGTCGACGTCAGGACACCAACTCCGCCGTCCGCTGTGAAGCGGGGGCTTTTATAGACCTGAGACCCACGTCACGTGACCAACCTATTGTGACGTCATAGTCCGCCAAAACACTGATATTTTCCGGATTTCTAAAAACACTCTAGAACCAATCAGTGGCTGACACGTCACCTTTTAAACTGAAAACGAGGCTGATCACATGACCTTCCGGAAATAAGGTCATTACGTTTTTGTACTCCATTGTTCCGGCTCCGTCTCCGGTTCCGTCTCCGGTTCCGGCTCCGTCTCCGGCTTTACCGACATCATAAATTACTAAGTTCCGAGACGGAAAACCTTTAAAACATTAACAATACGAAACCGTATGAACCTTTAAACACATATACATTTTAATAAACGGTTATTTAACCATAATATCACAAAACACTAACAGAATTACCTAGGGGAAACCTTTGGGTACGCCCCAAAACCGTTACATTATGGCCATTATAAAAAAATACGATGCGCCTATGCTATAATATGAGTTAAAAATTTGAATCTCAGAAACGGCCGTATTTTATGTCACAATGTACTACGTCTTTAGACTAACTGTTAGCCACAAATACTCGCTGAAAAAATTAACCTAATATTCACGATATGGACATTATAAACAATACGATGCGCCTATGCTATAACATGGTGTTAAAAATTTGACTCTCAGAAATGGCCCCATTTTATGTCACACTGTACTACGTCCCTAGACTAAATGTTAGCCACAAATATTCGCTGAAAAATTAACTTAAAGATAGGGTTTACCCTGCGTTTTTTTGCAATAAAATGGATGAATACATCCAGTTGAACATTCTGAAATTTTCGGTAGGTACTTCATGCTAACTCATCACGAAATTTCATGGCCGCTGCCATATAATGAGGCGGCAGCGTTTTCCCGTAACCTACTGCCACTGCCACTGCCAGCAAGATCTGAGCTATCCTCCAAGATTCTAGGCGGCAGTGTTTTCCCATAACCTACTGCCGCTGCCACTGCCAGGAAGATCTGAGCTATCCTCCAAGAATCTAGGCGGCAGCGTTTTTCGTAACCTACTGCCACTGCCACTGCCAGCAAGATCTGGAATATCAGCCATGATTCTAGGCGGCAGTGATTTCCCGCAACCTACTGCCACTGCCACTGCCAGCAAGATCTGAGCTATCCTCCAAGATTCTAGGCGGCAGTGTTTTCGCGTAACCTACTGCCACTGCCACTGCCAGCAAGATCTGTGCTATCCTCCAAGATTCTAGGCGGCAGCGTTTTCCCGTAACCTACTGCTACTGCCACTGCCAGCAAGATCTGAAATATCAGCCATGATTCTAGGCGGCAGTGATTTCCCGCAACCTACTGCCACTGCCACTGCCAGCAAGATCTGAGCTATCCTCCAACATTCTAGGCGGCAGCGCTTTCCCGTAACCTACTGCCACTGCCACTGCCAGCAAGATCTGAAATATCATCCAAGATTCAAGGCGGCAGCGTTTTCCCGTAACCTACTGCCACTGCCACTGCCAGCAAGATCTGAACTATCATCCAAGATTCTAGGCGGCAGCGTTTTCCCGAAACCTACTGCCACTGCCACTGCCAGCAACACTGGACCATCCTCCAAGATTCTAGGTGGCAGTGTTTTCTGGTAACCTACTGCCACTGCCACTGCCAGCAAGACTGGACTATCATCCAAGATTCTAGGCAGCTGTGATTTCCCGTAGCCCACTGCCACTGCCAGCAAGATCTGAACTATCCTTCAAGATTCTAGGCGGCAGCGTATTCCCGTAACCTACTGCCACTGCCAGCAAGATCTGAGCTATCCTCCAAGATTACAGGCGGCAGCGTTTTCCCGTAACCTACTGCCACTGCCACTGCCAGCAAGATCTGAAATATCAGCCATGATTCTAGGCGGCAGTGATTTCCCGTAACCTACTGCCACTGCCACTGCCAGCAAGATCTGAGCTGTCCTCCAAGATTCTAGGCGGCAGCTTTTCCCGTAACCTACTGCCACTGCCACTGCCAGCAAGATCTGAACAATCATCCAAGAGTCTAGGCGGCAGCGTTTTCCAGTAACCTACTGCCACTGCCACTGCCAGCAAGATCTGAACTATCATCCAAGATTCTAGGCGGCAGCGTTTTCCCGAAACCTACTGCCACTGCTACTGCCAGCAACACTGGACCATCCTCCAAGATTCTAGGTGGCAGCGTTTTCGGGTTACATACTGCCACTGCCACTGCCAGCAAGACTGGACTATCATCCAAGATTCTAGGTGGCAGCGATTTCCCCTTACCTACTGCCACTGCCACTGCCAGCAAGATCTGAACTATCATCCAAGATTCTAGGCGGCAGCGTTTTCCTGTAACCTACTGCCACTGCCAGCAAGATCTGAGCTATCCTCCAAGATTCTAGGCGGCAGCGTTTCCCGTAACTTACTGCCACTGCCACTGCCACTGCCAGTAAGATCTCAAATATCAGCCATGATTCTAGGCGGCAGCGTTTTCCCGCGACCTACTGCCACTGCCACTGCCAGCAAGATCTGAGCTATCCTTGAAGATTCTAGGCCACAGCGTTTTCCCGTGACCTACTGCCACTGCCAGCAAGATCTGAACTATCATCCAAGATTCTAGGCTTCAGCGTTTTCCCGTAACCTACTGCCACTGCCACTGCCAGCAAGATCTGAACTATCATCCAAGATTCTAGGTGGCAGCGTTTTCCCGAAACCTACTGCCACTGCCACTGCCAGCAACACTGGACCATCCTCCAAGATTCTAGATGGCAGCATTTTCGGGTAAACTACTGCCACTGCCACTGCCAGCAAGATTGGACTATCATCCAAGATTCTAGGCGGCAGCGTTTTCCTGTAACCTACTGCCACTGCCACTGCCAGCAAGATCTGAGCTATCCTCCAAGATTCTAGGCGGCAGCGTTTCCCGTAACCTACTGCCACTGCCACTGCCACTGCCAGTAAGATCTCAAATATCAGCCATGATTCTAGGCGGCAGCGTTTTCCCGCGACCTACTGCCACTGCCACTGCCAGCAAGATCTGAGCTATCCTTGAAGATTCTAGGCCACAGCGTTTTCCCGTAACCTACTGCCACTGCCACTGCCAGCAAGATCTGAAATATCAGCCATGATTCTAGGCGGCGTTTTCCCGTGACCTACTGCCACTGCCAGCAAGATCTGAACTATCATCCAAGATTCTAGGCGGCAGTGTTTTCCCGTAACCTACTGCCACTGCCACTGCCGGCAAGACTGGATCATCATCTAAGATTCTAGGTGGCAGTGACTTCCCGTAGCGCACTGCCACTGCCATATTATTCCAGTTAGAGCAAACCTGCGTACTGGTAGTATATATAATTCACTTGTACAAGTAAATAAAATAACGCACTGAACTAATAAAACTAATGTTAACTTAATCAGCAATATTCTTCCAGTTAGAGCAAACCTACGTAGTATATAGAATTTATTTGTACAAGTAAATGAAATATCACACTGAACAAATAAAACTAATGGCATTATTCTTCCAATTAGAGCAAATTACATAGTATATAGAATTTATTTGAACAAGTAAATAAAATAACACACTGACCTAATAAAACAAATGTTAACTTAATCAGCAATATTCTTCAATTAGAGCAAACCTATATTTCTACACATATCCATTATCCAGTACCATTTGTATTCCAAATACTGGCACAAATTTTCTAAACTGTTTGAATTTTAAATGCACACTTTTACTAGTAAAACTAATGTTCACACCCCCCCCCCCTCACCTCTCCAATTTTTTCCCCAAATCATATTAAGTTAACTTTTCTTGGATGTTTTATTTTCTGTCACTGCGTTTAATTCTGCGCACCATTCCAGCACATAGATTGATTTCAAAATAGTGGCACAGAAGTCGATTTGTTGTTAAAAATATATAAATAAAATATTATACTATTATTAAGAAAACCCAATGTTTATTCATTGAATTCAATTTTTATTTATTAAGCAATGTTCTTTCATTTCCAACATCCTTGTAATTTGAGAGCCTGCTCTCCCCCCTCCCCCCACCCTCTTGTGCCATGTCTGATGTGACTGTTTGTATAAACCCCAGTTGTTGTTTTTTGGTCCCAGGTTTATCATCCAATTCACCTGTAACAAGCAGTATCCACTAATTGCATATGACTTGTGACTAACATTTTCTATGATGTTTATATATAAAGTACAATCATTGCCAGTGTTAGGATCATTATCATTTGGTCGGATATTGGTTTGAAATGCATGCCATTGTTTGATGTTCCGGATATCAAAGGCCACAAGGAGAACAATACTTGTTTCTCACCCAATCCCATGCATTTCAAACATGTACGCAGAGATAATATTTATTTCACATAAAATATTCATTTGATTTCAGACGATATGTCCCAATGCATCAGGGATTGTCCAGTTTTCACCGTTGTAATAGAGTGTTTTCATGTGGCACTATGACGTCTATGTGACGAATGGTCACTTGCTAGTCATTTGTGAAAGGGAAATCTTGCTATGGGGCGCTATAACGTCACCATCGCTTGCCCGTCATACGGGGAAGGTAAATATTGCTACATGTATGTGGCGCTATAACGTCCATATCTCGGATCGTCACTGGGCATCACTTAGAGATACTAGTGTACATGTACTGTGAAGCGACGCTACAAGGTCTATCTGACGGACCGTCGCATGGGCGTCACTCAGAGATACTAGTATGTGAAGAGTCACTCAGGAATGCTAGTAGGTTATGGCAAAACGCTGCCAGCTAGAATCTTGCATGATGGTCCAGTCTTGCTGGCAGTGGCAGTGGGGGACGGGAAATCACTGCCACCTAGAATCTTGGATGATAGTTCAGATCTTGCTGGCAGTGGCAGTAAGTTACGGGAAAACGCTGCCGCCTAGAATCTTGGATGACATTTCAGATCTTGCTGGCAGTGGCAGTGGCAGTAGGTTACGGGAAATCACTGCCGCCTAGAATCTTGGCTGATAGTTCAGATCTTGCTGGCAGTGGCAGTGGCAGTAGGTTACGGGAAAACGCTGCCGCCTAGAATCTTGGCTGATAGTTCAGATCTTGCTGGCAGTGGTAGTAGGTTATGGGAAAACGCTGCCGCCTAGAACCTTGGCTGATAGTTCAGATCTTGCTGGCAGTGGCAGTGGCAGTAGGTTACGGGAAAACGCTGCCGCCTAGACTATTGGAGGATAGTTCAGATATTGCTGGCAGTGGCAGTGGCAGTAGGTTATGGGAAAACGCTGCCGTCTAGAATCTTGGATGATAGTTCAGATCTTGCTGGCAGTGGCAGTGGCAGTAGGTTACGGGAAAACGCTGCCGCCTAGAATCTTGGATGATAGTTCAGATCTTGCTGGCAGTGGCAGTGGCACTAGGTCACGGGAAAATGCTGCTGCCTAGAATCTTGGAGGATGGTCCAGTCTTGCTGGCAGTGGCAGTGGCAGTAGGTTACGGGAAAACGCTGCCGCCTAGAATCTTGGAGGATGGTCCAGTCTTGCTGGCAGTGGCAGGTGGCAGTAGGTCACGGGAAAACGCTGCCGCCTAGAATCTTGGATGATAGCTCAGATCTTGCTGGCAGTGGCAGTGGCAGTAAGTCACGTGAAAATGCTGCCGCCTAGAATCTTGGATGATAGTTCAGATCTTGCTGGCAGTGGCTGTGGCAGTAGGTTACGGGAAAATGCTGCCGCCTAGAATCTTGGATGATAGTTCAGATCTTGCTGGCAGTGGCAGTGGGCTACGGGAAAACGCTGCCGCCTAGAATCTTGGATGATAGTTCAGATCTTGCTGGCAGTGGCAGTGGCAGTAGGTTACGGGAAAACGCTGCCGCCTATAATCTTGGATGATAGTTCAGATCTTGCTGGCAGTGGCAGTGGCAGTAGGTTACGGGAAAACGCTGCCGCCTGGAATCTTGGATGATAGTCCAGATCTTGCTAGCAGTGGCAGTGGCAGTGGGTTATGGGGAATCACTGCCGCCTAGAATCTTGGCTGATAGTTCAGACCTTGCTGGCAGTGGCAGTGGCAGGGGGTTACTGGAAAACGCTGCCGCCTAGAATCTTGGATGATAGTCCAGATCTTGCTGGCAGTGGCAGTGAGTTATGGGGAATCACTGCCGCCTAGAATCTTGGATGATAGTTCAGACCTTGCTGGCAGTGGCAGTGGCAGTGGGTTACTGGAAAATGCTGCCGCCTAGAATCTTGGATGATAGTCCAGATCTTGCTGGCAGTGGCAGTGGCAGTGGGTTATGGGGAATCACTGCCGCCTAGAATCTTGGCTGATAGTTCAGATCTTGGTGGCAGTGGCAGTGGGGTACGGGAAACCACTGCCGCCTAGAATCTTGGATGATAGTTCAGATCTTGCTGGCAGTGGCAGTGGCAGTAGGTTACGCCAAAACGCTGCCAGCTAGAATCTTACATGATGGCCCTGTCTTGCTGGCAGTGGCAGTGGCAGTATGTTACGGGAAAACACTGCCGCCTAGAATCTTGGATGATAGTTCGAATCTTGCTGGCAGTGGCAGTGGCAGTAGGCTACGGGAAAACGCTGCCGCCTAGAATCTTGGATGATAGTCCAGATCTTGCTAGCAGTGGCAGTGGCAGTGGGTTATGGGGAATCACTGCCGCCTAGAATCTTGGCTGATAGTTCAGACCTTGCTGGCATTGGCAGTGGCAGGGGGTTACTGGAAAACGCTGCCGCCTAGAATCTTGGATGATAGTCCAGATCTTGCTGGCAGTGGCAGTGAGTTATGGGGAATCACTGCCGCCTAGAATCTTGGATGATAGTTCAGACCTTGCTGGCAGTGGCAGTGGCAGTGGGTCACTGGAAAATGCTGCCGCCTAGAATCTTGGATGATAGTCCAGATCTTGCTGGCAGTGGCAGTGGCAGTGGGTTATGGGGAATCACTGCCGCCTAGAATCTTGGCTGATAGTTCAGATCTTGGTGGCAGTGGCAGTGGGGTACGGGAAACCACTCCCGCCTAGAATCTTGGATGATAGTTCAGATTTTGCTGGCAGTGGCAGTAGGTTACGCCAAAACGCTGCCAGCTAGAATCTTACATGATGGCCCTGTCTTGCTGGCAGTGGCAGTGGCAGTATGTTACGGGAAAACACTGCCGCCTAGAATCTTGGATGATAGTTCAGACCTTGCTGGCAGTGGCAGTGGGGTACGGGAAACCACTGCCGCCTAGAATCTTGGATGATAGTTCAGACCTTGCTGGCAGTGGCAGTGGCAGTGGGTTACTGGAAAACACTGCTGCCTAGAATCTTGGCTGATAGTTCAGATCTTGGTGGCAGTGGCAGTGGGGTACGGGAAACCACTGCCGCCTAGACTCTTGGATGCAATATCTATCTCATTCTTGATGAATTTCGTGATGAGTTAGCATGAAGTACGTACCAAATTTTCTCATAATTTATGAGCACCTAATTAGTACATTGCAAGTGTTCCGATAATCAGCATTCTAATCAAATTACCCGCCTTTACGTTTATCCGCACGTCGGCGCATGTGTACCGGAAATGACGTGGACTCGTGCAAACAAACTGGACCCGAGTTTGCCGTTCTTGCCTGCTTGAAGTGTTTCTGTGCTCACTTTGTTCGAGTGATTTTCACGTATTTGCTTCGATCTGTGCAGTTATCGACGTGTGGAAAGATGAGGAATGAGTACCTGCGTTTCGTTTGAAAGTGACATCAGTCAGATTTATTGTGAATCTTGGCAGCAGCCTAGGTAAAGTTAGCCTACTTCACTCGGGTGGATGGCCCGTCTTGCACAGTGTGTGGGTCCACTATCACACGTAAGAATCGATTCCACGATTTTCGGCATCTCGCACAATTCTCGGTACAGAACGAACGATTCTCGGTGTAGGTTGAACCATTCTCGGCGGAGATGTCACCTAATACGGAAGGTGTGCGACAAGAAATGTGTGATTTTTATGTAGATGTAACATAAACTCTCAAGTAAAGTACTTAATCAACCAGATTACATCGTGACCTAAGTGTGAGAACAGAAAAAAATCTGGAAACATATTCGGAATTACTAAACTAGACGTTTCCATTACGACTTGCATGGAAAATGTGTGAACATGAGTCAAGATATCAATGTTTAGTATAAAGAAAAGTTTTTTTTCTATATTTTAGTTTGAGCTCAGACGTCATATACGCCAGCAATAATATCCAACATAGAATTGCATATGTTGCAGCACGATTTTGGTTGTTATGTACATTTTATCGGCGTTACGACGATTCCCGGTAAGGGCAACACCGCTTCTCGGCGATAGTTGTCCCAAGAATGCCCCAAAAATGTGATATCAATAATTCCAAATAATATGTTTGAAACGGCACTGCACATTAATATCGATAAATAATAGTGGCAATTGCTTCGGAATAGGTATACGTTATTGGGCCAAGAAATAAGACAAAAATAACCACGATGAACACATCAATACTCCCTACACCGATCGTGGGTTCTCAGTTTCATATATTGCCAAATCCTCGCTATTGATTTGCAAAGATTTTCAACATGTTAACAAATATCACTGCGACAACTTTTCTTTTAGTGTCGGAACCAGATTGTTGTGAATCTACGTCATTGTTTATGCATTCGATATAGCCTATACATCTGAATTGGGAAAACGAAAACAATGGCCACGATTCAATTATACCTAAGCATTACGACTAACTAAATTTCCATTTCTAAGATAAACTTCAAAAAATGGAATATATACTATACTCTGATATTTTTAACTTGTTTACACCGGTTTTTGACGATATCTTTGCCGTCCTAAATCGTATCGTTCTATAACTTAGCATACCTCACCTGGGAGTCAAACGGCAACATTGTACCGATTTTCAGACTTCTATCGCAATAATTGAAGAAGTTGACAATCTACCCCAATGTTAAATTTCAGCCAAAAAACGGGAATCTGAGCATATTCGAGGATTTCATCCTTGCATCACTACAAAACCGAGCAAATGCACGAAATTGTGTGCGTACCCATAAATTAAATGACGGGGCTAAATTTAGCATTGGTGTAGATTACCAACTTTTTCAATTTTCGTGATAGAAGTCTGAAATTTGGTGAATAATTGCCGTTTGACTACCAGGGGAAGTATGCCAAGTTATAGAACGATAGCATTTAGCATCGCAAAAATATCAGGGAAAAACAGTGTAAACGAGTTAGAAAAATCAGAGTATAGTATACACTACAATAGACAGGCATGACAGGTACATATATATAATTATATATACTTTCCCGATATGAACATGTTATTATAGTTTAATATAACTACACAGGTGAAAAAAATGACGTCGGACTGCCATAAATATATATCGTTAATACCAACCCGTGTTTCGAGCATAGACATAGAAGTCTATGGTTTCGAGAACAAGACAGCCCTATATGATTTGTCCACTTTCCTCAACACCAGATATCTTCAGTCAATATATCCATTCAGGGCCTACCATATAGTGTTTTTGCCTATATGTTATTTGGGGCCTTCCGTTCATACAACGCACACCGTTTATACACATATCAGAATATTTACATGTGTTTCAAATGCCATCACTGTTGCTACTTACTTTAAATGCACAAGATATGAGACTGCTTTTTTTCTAATAATAATATCATTTGCGGAACTAAGCACTCTATAAACTTTGGTAAATTATCGAAGTATGCTTTATGATGGTTGAGTTTTAGACCGAGAAGCGGCGTTGCCTCTTCCGAGAATGGGCGTATCAATATTTAGTCATACATTTTGATCATTTATCGTCAACAAAAACAAACAAAATTGTTACACAGCGGCAAACATATATCAGTGGGCCGTATGTCCTCCGTGGCTTGGGTAGGTACTTCATGCTAACTCATCACGAAATTTCATGGCCGCTGCCATATAATGAGGTGGCAGCGATTTCCCCTAACCTACTGCCACTGCCAGCAAGATCTGAACTATCCTCCAAGATTCTAGGCGGCAGTGAGTTCCCCTAACCCACTGCCACTGCCACTGCCAGCAAGATCTGAACTATCATCCAAGATTCTAGGCGGCAGCGTTTTCCCGTAACCTACTGCCACTGCCACTGCCAGCAAGACTGAACTATCATCCAAGATTCTAGCTGGCAGCATTTTCCCGCAACCTACTGCCACTGCCAGCAAGAGTGGACCATCATGCAAGATTCTACCTGGCAGCGTTTTCCCGTAACCTACTGCCACTACTACTGCCAGCAAGATCTGAACTATCATCCAAGATTCTAGGTGACAGCGTTTTCAAGTAACCTACTGCCACTGTCACTGCCAGCAAGACTGGACCATCCTCCAAGATTCTAGGCGGCAGTGATTTC
Organism: Terebella lapidaria; assembly: GCA_949152475.1. NCBI lineage: Eukaryota > Metazoa > Annelida > Polychaeta > Terebellida > Terebellidae > Terebella > Terebella lapidaria. The sequence continues at coordinate 21,116,878 of OX424569.1, forward strand.
CCATACCAAACTGCCACTGTCACTGCCAGCAAGACTGGACCACTCTCCAAGATTCTAGCTGGCAGCGTCTTCCCGTAACCTACTGCCACTGCCACTGACAGCAAGACTGGACCATCCTCCAAGATTCTAGGTGGCAGTGATTTCCCGTACCCCACTGCCACTGCCGGCAAGACTGGATCATCATCTAAGATTCTAGCTGGCATCGTTTTCCTGTAACCTACTGCCACTGCGACTGCCAGCAAGATCTGAACTATTAGCCAAGATTCTAGGCGGCAGCGTTTTCCCGCAACCAACTGCCACTGCCACTGCCAGCAAGACAGAACTATCATCCAAGATTCTAGCCGGCAGTGATTTCCCGTAACCTACTGCCACTGCCACTGCCGGCAAGACTGGATCATCATCTAAGATTCTAGGTGGCAGTGACTTCCCGTAGCCCACTGCCACTGCCATATTATTCCAGTTAGAGCAAACCTACATACTGGTAGTATATATAATTCACTTGTACAAGTAAATAAAATAACACACTGAACTAATTAAAATAATGTTAACTTAATCAGCAATATTCTTCCAGTTAGAGCAAACCTACGTAGTATATAGAATTTATTTGTACAAGTAAATAAAATATCACACTGAACAAATAAAACTAATGGCATTATTCTTCCAATTAGAGCAAACTACATAGTATATAGAATTTATTTGTACAAATAAATAAAATAACACACTGAACTAATAAAACAAATGTTAACTTAATCAGCAATATTCTTCCAATTAGAGCAAACCTATATTTCTACACATAACCATTATCCAGTACCATTTGTATTCCAAATACTGGCACAAATTTTCTAAACTGTTTGAATTTTAAATGCACACTTTTACTAGTAAATACACATCATGTAGGTACATAAGAGGAATGTTTTGAAACAAAAATCTCAAAACTGATCAGACAGTTTTTGAGAAAATGGCCTCCAAAGTCCAAAATTGGTCATTTTTCGACAAAAAAGGTCGTTTTGACCTTCCAAGGTCATTCAAGGTCAAATTCAAGGTCATCACTCAAACCGCAATATATGGTTTCCCATTTGAATGTGCCATTACTTAGGCTCTATCGTCAAGTGTTCTATGAGTTTACTCTGCACAGCTCCCATTATGAAGGAAAATTTTTTTTTGCTGGAAATGGCTCAAAACGAATAGTGACTCGATTTGGGACAAAAAATTTTTTTTTCGCCGACCCGTCAAAAAATCAAAATGGCCGCCACACGCAGACCGGCGATTCAAGGGCAACGAAACTTATACACATGATAAAGGTACATGGGAGGAATGTTTTGAAACAAAAATATCAAAACTCATTTCAAAATGACGGAATTTGAGCAAAATCGAACTTTTCACATTGAGTTATACTTCAACACAGACTATTTGACAAAGTTGGTTTCAAGAGAAAATTCAAAGTAAAAGTTGACCAAAACTGCATTTCAAGATGACGGAATTTGTGCAAAATCGAAATTTTCACAAGGAGTTATATTTCAACTCAGACTATTCGACAAAGTTGGTTTCAAGCTAAAATTCAAAGTAAAGGTTGACCAAAACTGCATTTCAAGATGACGGAATTTGTGCAAAATCGAACTTTTCACAAGAAGTTATACTTCAACTCAGACTATTTAACAAAGTTGGTTTCAAGCTGAAGTTCAAAGTAAAAGGTGACCAAAATTGCATTTTAAGATAACGGAATTTGTGCAAAATCGAATTTTTCACAATGAGTTATATTTCAACTCAGACTATTTGACAAAGTTGGTTTCAAGCTGAAATTCAAAGTAAAAGTTGACCAAAACTGCAATTCAAGATGATGGAATTTGCGCCAAATCGAACTTTTCACATTGAGTTACACTTCAACACAGACTATTTGACAAAGTTGGTTTCAAGCTAAAATTCAAAGTAAAGGTTGACCAAAACTGCATTTCAAGATGATAGAATTTGTGGAAAATCGAACTTTTCACAAGGAGTTATATTTCAACTCAGACTATTTGACAAAGTTGGTTTCCAGCTAAAATTTAAAATAAAAGTTGACCAAAACTGCATTTCAAGATGACGGAATTTGTGCAAAATCGAACTTTTCACAATGAGTTATATTTCAACTCAGACTATTTGACAAAGTTGGTTTCGAGATGAAATTCAAAGTAAAAGTTGACCAAAACTGCATTTCAAGATGACGGAATTTGTGTAAAATCGAAATTTTCACAAGGAGTTATATTTCAACTCAGACTATTTGACAAAGTTGGTTTCAAGCTGAAATTCAGAGTAAAAGTTGACCAAAACTGCATTTCAAGATGATGGAATTTGCGCCAAATCGAACTTTTCACATTGAGTTATACTTCAACACAGACTATTTGACAAAGTTGGTTTCAAGCTAAAATTCAAAGTAAAAGTTGTCCAAAACTGAATTTCAAGATGATGGAATTTGCGCCAAATCTAACTTTTCACAATGAGTTATATTTCAACTCAGACTATTTAACAAAGTTGGTTTCAAGCTAAAAATCTAAGTAAAAGTTGACCAAAACTGCATTTCAAGATGACGGAATTTGTGCAAAATCGAACTGTTCACAAGGAGTTATATTTCAACTCAGACTATTTGACACGGTTGGTTTCAAGCTGAAATTCAAAGTAAAAGTTGACCAAAACTGCAATTCAAGATGATGGAATTTCCGCCAAATCGAACTTTTCACATTGAGTTACACTTCAACACAGACTATTTGACAAAGTTGGTTTCAAGCTAAAATTCAAAGTAAAGGTTGACCAAAACTGCATTTCAAGATGACAGAATTTGTGGAAAATCGAACTTTTCACAATGAGTTATGTTTCAACTCAGACTATTTGACAAAGTTGGTTTCAAGCTAAAATTCAAAATAAAAGTTGACCAAAACTGCATTTCAATATGACGGAATTTGTGCAAAATCGAACTTTTCACAGTGAGTTATATTTCAACTCAGACTATTTGACAAAGTTGGTTTCAAGCTGAAATTCAAAGTAAAAGTTGACCAAAACTGCATTTCAAGATGACGGAATTTGGGCAAAATCAAAATTTTCACAAGGAGTTATATTTCAACTCATTCTATTTGACAAAGTTGGTTTCAAGCTGAAATTCAAAGTAAAAGTTGACCAAAACTGCATTTCAAGATGACGGAATTTGTGCAAAATCGAACTTTTCACATTGAGTTATACTTCAACACAGACTATTTGACAAAGTTGGTTTCAAGCTAAAATTCAAAGTAAAGGTTGACCAAAACTGCATTTCAAGATGACGGAATTTGTGCAAAATCGAACTTTTCACAAGAAGTTATACTTCAACTCAGACTATTTGACAAAGTTGGTTTCAAGCTAAAATTCAAAATAAAAGTTGACCAAAACTGCATTTCAATATGACGGAATTTGTGCAAAATCGAACTTTTCACAATGAGTTATATTTCAACTCAGACTATTTGACAAAGTTGGTTTCAAGCTGAAATTCAAAGTAAAAGTTGACCAAAACTGCATTTCAAGATGACGGAATTTGTGCAAAATCAAAATTTTCACAAGGAGTTATATTTCAACTCATTCTATTTGACAAAGTTGGTTTCAAGCTGAAATTCAAAGTTAAAGTTGACCAAAACTGCATTTCAAGATGATGGAATTTGCGCCAAATCGAACTTTTCACAATGAGTTATATTTCAACTCAGACTATTCGACAAAGTTGATTTCAAGCTGAAATTCAAAGTAAAAGTTGACCAAAACTGCACTTCAAGAGTTTGTGCAAAATCGAACTTTTCACAAGGAGTTATATTTCAACTCAGACTATTCGACAAAGTTGGTTTCAAGCTAAAATTCAAAGTAAAAGTTGACCAAAACTGAATTTCAAGATGACGGAATTTGTGCAAAATCGAAATTTTCACAAGGAGTTATATTTCAACTCAGACTATTTGACAAAGTTGGTTTCAAGCTGAAATTCAAAGTAAAAGTTGACCAAAACTGCATTTCAAAATGATGGAATTTGCGCCAAATCGAACTTTTCACAATGAGTTATATTTCAACTCAGACTATTTGACAAAGTTGATTTCAAGCTGAAATTCAAAATAAAAGTTGACCAAAACTGCATTTCAAGATGATGGAATTTGCGCAAAATCGAACTTTTCACAATGAGTTATATTTCAACTCAGACTATTTGACAAAGTTGATTTCAAGCTGAAATTCAAAATAAAAGTTGACCAAAACTGCATTTCAAGATGATGGAATTTGCGCAAAATCGAACTTTTCACAATGAGTTATATTTCAACTCAGACTATTTGACAAAGTTGATTTCAAGCTGAATTTCAAAGTAAAAGTTGACCAAAACTGCACTTCAAGATGACAGAGTTTGTGCAAAATCGAACTTTTCACAAGGAGTTATATTTCAACTCAGACTATTCGACAAAGTTGGTTTCAAGCTAAAATTCAAAGTAAAAGTTGACTAAAACTGAATTTCAAGATGATGGAATTTGCGCCAAATCTAGCTTTTCACAAGGAGTTATATTTCAACTCAGACTATTTGACAAAGTTGGTTTCAAGCTAAAATTTAAAATAAAAGTTGACCAAAACTGCATTTCAAGATGACGGAATTTGTGCAAAATCGAACTTTTCACATTGAGTTATACTTCAACACAGACTATTTGACAAAGTTGGTTTCAAGCTAAAATTCAAAGTAAAGGTTGACCAAAACTGCATTTCAAGATGACGGAATTTGTGCAAAATCGAACTTTTTACAAGAAGTTATACTTCAACTCAGACTATTTGACAAAGTTGGTTTCAAGCTAAAATTCAAAATAAAAGTTGACCAAAACTGCATTTCAATATGACGGAATTTGTGCAAAATCGAACTTTTCACAATGAGTTATATTTCAACTCAGACTATTTGACAAAGTTGGTTTCAAGCTGAAATTCAAAGTAAAAGTTGACCAAAACTGCATTTCAAGATGACGGAATTTGTGCAAAATCAAAATTTTCACAAGGAGTTATATTTCAACTCATTCTATTTGACAAAGTTGGTTTCAAGCTGAAATCAAAGTAAAAGTTGACCAAAACTGCATTTCAAGATGACGGAATTTGTGCAAAATCGAACTTTTCACATTGAGTTATACTTCAACACAGACTATTTGACAAAGTTGGTTTCAAGCTAAAATTCAAAGTAAAGGTTGACCAAAACTGCATTTCAAGATGACGGAATTTGTGCAAAATCGAACTTTTCACAAAAAGTTATACTTCAACTCAGACTATTTGACAAAGTTGGTTTCAAGCTAAAATTCAAAATAAAAGTTGACCAAAACTGCATTTCAATATGACGGAATTTGTGCAAAATCGAACTTTTCACAATGAGTTATATTTCAACTCAGACTATTTGACAAAGTTGGTTTCAAGCTGAAATTCAAAGTAAAAGTTGACCAAAACTGCATTTCAAGATGACGGAATTTGTGCAAAATCAAAATTTTCACAAGGAGTTATATTTCAACTCATTCTATTTGACAAAGTTGGTTTCAAGCTGAAATTCAAAGTTAAAGTTGACCAAAACTGCATTTCAAGATGATGGAATTTGCGCCAAATCGAACTTTTCACAATGAGTTATATTTCAACTCAGACTATTTGACAAAGTTGATTTCAAGCTGAAATTCAAAGTAAAAGTTGACCAAAACTGCAATTCAAGATGACGGAGTTTGTGCAAAATCGAACTTTTCACAAGGAGTTTTATTTCAACTCAGACTATTCGACAAAGTTGGTTTCAAGCTAAAATTCAAAGTAAAAGTTGACCAAAACTGAATTTCAAGATGATGGAATTTGTGCAAAATCGAACTTTTCACAATGAGTTATATTTCAACTCAGACTATTTGACAAAGTTGGTTTCAAGCTGAAATTCAAAGTAAAAGTTGACCAAAACTGCATTTCAAGATGACGGAATTTGTGCAAAATCGAAATTTTCACAAGGAGTTATATTTCAACTCAGACTATTTGACAAAGTTGGTTTCAAGCTGAAATTCAAAGTAAAAGTTGACCAAAACTGCATTTCAAAATGATGGAATTTGCGCCAAATCGAACTTTTCACAATGAGTTATATTTCAACTCAGACTATTTGACAAAGTTGATTTCAAGCTGAAATTCAAAATAAAAGTTGACCAAAACTGCATTTCAAGATGATGGAATTTGCGCAAAATCGAACTTTTCACAATGAGTTATATTTCAACTCAGACTATTTGACAAAGTTGATTTCAAGCTGAAATTCAAAATAAAAGTTGACCAAAACTGCATTTCAAGATGATGGAATTTGCGCCAAATCGAACTTTTCACAATGAGTTATATTTCAACTCAGACTATTTGACAAAGTTGATTTCAAGCTGAATTTCAAAGTAAAAGTTGACCAAAACTGCACTTCAAGATGACAGAGTTTGTGCAAAATCGAACTTTTCACAAGGAGTTATATTTCAACTCAGAATATTCGACAAAGTTGGTTTCAAGCTAAAATTCAAAGTAAAAGTTGACTAAAACTGAATTTCAAGATGATGGAATTTGCGCCAAATCTAACTTTTCACAAGGAGTTATATTTCAACTCAGACTATTTGACAAAGTTGGTTTCAAGCTAAAATTTAAAATAAAAGTTGACCAAAACTGCATTTCAAGATGACGGAATTTGTGCAAAATCGAACTTTTCACATTGAGTTATACTTCAACACAGACTATTTGACAAAGTTGGTTTCAAGCTAAAATTCAAAGTAAAGGTTGACCAAAACTGCATTTCAAGATGACGGAATTTGTGCAAAATCGAACTTTTCACAAGAAGTTATACTTCAACTCAGACTATTTGACAAAGTTGGTTTCAAGCTAAAATTCAAAATAAAAGTTGACCAAAACTGCATTTCAATATGACGGAATTTGTGCAAAATCGAACTTTTCACAATGAGTTATATTTCAACTCAGACTATTTGACAAAGTTGGTTTCAAGCTGAAATTCAAAGTAAAAGTTGACCAAAACTGCATTTCAAGATGACGGAATTTGTGCAAAATCAAAATTTTCACAAGCAGTTATATTTCAACTCATTCTATTTGACAAAGTTGGTTTCAAGCTGAAATTCAAAGTAAAAGTTGACCAAAACTGCATTTCAAAATGATGGAATTTGTGCAAAATCGAACTTTTCACAATGAGTTATACTTCAACTAAGACTATTTGACAAAGTTGGTTTCAAGCTGAAATTCAAAGTAAAAGTTGACCAAAACTGCATTTCAAGATGATTTAATTTGCGCCGAATCGATCTTTTCACAATGATTTGCGCCAAATCGAACTTTTCACAATGAGTTATATTTCAACTCAGACTATTTGACAAAGTTGGTTTCAAGCTGAAATTCAAAGTAAAAGTTGACCAAAACTGCATTTCAAGATGACGGAATTTGTGCAAAATCAAAATTTTCACAAGGAGTTATATTTCAACTCATTCTATTTGACAAAGTTGGTTTCAAGCTGAAATTCAAAGTAAAAGTTGACCAAAACTGCATTTCAAAATGATGGAATTTGTGCAAAATCGAACTTTTCACAATGAGTTATACTTCAACTAAGACTATTTGACAAAGTTGGTTTCAAGCTGAAATTCAAAGTAAAAGTTGACCAAAACTGCATTTCAAGATGATTTAATTTGCGCCGAATCGATCTTTTCACAATGATTTGCGCCAAATCGAACTTTTCACAATGAGTTATATTTCAACTCAGACTATTTGACAAAGTTGGTTTCAAGCTCAAATTCAAAGTAAAAGTTGACCAAAACTGCATTTCAAGATGACGGAATTTGTGCAAAATCGAACTTTTCACAAGGAGTTATATTTCAAGTCAGACTATTTGACAAAGTTGGTTTCAAGCTAAAATTCAAAGTAAAGTTGACCAAAACTGCATTTCAAGATTGACGGAATTTGTGCAAAATCGAACTTTTCACAAGGAGTTATATTTCAACTCAGACTATTTGACAAAGTTGGTTTCAAGCTAAAATTCAAAATAAAAGTTGACTAAAACTGAATTTCAAGATGATGGAATTTGCGCCAAATCTAACTTTTCACAAGGAGTTATATTTCAACTCAGACTATTTGACAAAGTTGGTTTCAAGCTAAAATTTAAAATAAAAGTTGACCAAAACTGCATTTCAAGATGACGGAATTTGTGCAAAATCGAACTTTTCACATTGAGTTATACTTCAACACAGACTATTTGACAAAGTTGGTTTCAAGCTAAAATTCAAAGTAAAGGTTGACCAAAACTGCATTTCAAGATGACGGAATTTGTGCAAAATCGAACTTTTCACAAGAAGTTATACTTCAACTCAGACTATTTGACAAAGTTGGTTTCAAGCTAAAATTCAAAATAAAAGTTGACCAAAACTGCATTTCAATATGACGGAATTTGTGCAAAATCGAACTTTTCACAATGAGTTATATTTCAACTCAGACTATTTGACAAAGTTGGTTTCAAGCTGAAATTCAAAGTAAAAGTTGACCAAAACTGCATTTCAAGATGACGGAATTTGTGCAAAATCAAAATTTTCACAAGGAGTTATATTTCAACTCATTCTATTTGACAAAGTTGGTTTCAAGCTGAAATTCAAAGTAAAAGTTGACCAAAACTGCATTTCAAAATGATGGAATTTGTGCAAAATCGAACTTTTCACAATGAGTTATACTTCAACTAAGACTATTTGACAAAGTTGGTTTCAAGCTGAAATTCAAAGTAAAAGTTGACCAAAACTGCATTTCAAGATGATTTAATTTGCGCCGAATTGATCTTTTCACAATGATTTGCGCCAAATCGAAATTTTCACTATGAGTTATATTTCAACTCAGACTATTTGACAAAGTTGGTTTCAAGCTCAAATTCAAAGTAAAAGTTGACCAAAACTGCATTTCAAGATGACGGAATTTGTGCAAAATCGAACTTTTCACAAGGAGTTATATTTCAACTCAGACTATTTGACAAAGTTGGTTTCAAGCTAAAATTCAAAGTAAAGTTGACCAAAACTGCATTTCAAGATTGACGGAATTTGTGCAAAATCGAACTTTTCACAAGGAGTTATATTTCAACTCAGACTATTTCACAAAGTTGGTTTCAAGCTAAAATTCAAAATAAAAGTTGACCAAAACTGCATTTCAAGATGACGGAATTTGTGCAAAATCGAACTTTTCACAATGAGTTATATTTCAACTCAGACTATTTGACAAAGTTGGTTTCAAGCTGAAATTCAAAGTAAAAGTTGACCAAAACTGCATTTCAAGATGACGGAATTTGTGCAAAATCGAACTTTTCACAATGAGTTATACTTCAACTCAGACTATTTGACAAAGTTGGTTTCAAGCTGAAATTCAAAGTAAAAGTTGACCAAAACTGCATTTCAAGATGATTTAATTTGCACCGAATCGATCTTTTCACAATGATTTATATTTCAACTCAGACTATTTGACAAAGTTTGTTTCCAGCTAAAAGTCAAAGTAAAAGTGGACCAACAATGCATTTCAAGATGACGGAATTTGTGCAAAATCGAACTTTTCACAAGGAGTTATATTTCAACTCAGACTATTTGACAAAGTTGGTTTCAAGCTAAAATTCAAAATAAAAGTTGACCAAAACTGCATTTCAAGATGACGGAATTTGTGCAAAATCGAACTTTTCACAATGAGTTATATTTCAACTGAGACTATTTGACAAAGGTGGTTTCAAGCTAAAATTCAAAGTAAAAGTTGACCAAAACTGCATTTCAAGATGATGGAATTTGTGCAAAATCGAACTTTTCACAATGAGTTATACTTCAACTCAGACTATATGACAAAGTTGGTTTCAAACTAAAATTCAAAGTAAAAGTTGACCAAAACTGCATTTCAAGATGATTTAATTTAAGCCGAATCGATCTTTTCACAATGATTTATATTTCAACTCAGACTATTTGACAAAGTTTGTTTCCAGCTAAAATTCAAAGTAAAAGTGGACCAACACTGCATTTCAAGATGACGGAATTTGTGCAAAATCGAACTTTTCACAAGGAGTTATATTTCAACTCAGACTATTTGACAAAGTTGGTTTCTAGCTAAAATTCAAAGTAAAAGTTGACCAAAACTGCATTTCAAGATGACGGAATTTGTGCAAAATCGAACTTTTCACAATGAGTTATATTTCAACTCAGACTATTTGACAAAGTTGGTTTCAAGCTGAAATTCAAAGTAAAAGTTGACCAAAACTGCACATCAAGATGAAGGAATTTGCGCCAAATCGAACTTTTCACAACGAGTTATATTTCAACTCAGACTATTTGACAACGTTGGTTTCAAGCTAAAATTCAAAGTAAAGTTGACCAAAACGGCATTTCAAGATGACGGAATTTGTGCAAAATCGAACTTTTCACAAGGAGTTATATTTCAACTCAGACTATTTGACAAAGTTGGTTTCAAGCTAAAATTCAAAATAAAAGTTGACCAAAACTGCATTTCAAGATGACGGAATTTGTGCAAAATCGAACTTTTCACAATGAGTTATATTTCAACTCAGACTATTTGACAAAGTTGGTTTCAAGCTAAAATTCAAAATAAAAGTTGACCAAAACTGCATTTCAAGATGATGGAATTTGCGCAAAATCAAACTTTTCACAAGGAGTAATATTTGAACTCAGACTCTTTGACAAAGTTGGTTTCGAGCTAAAATTCACAGTAAAAATTGATCAAAACTGCATTTCAAGATGACGGAATTTGTGCAAAATCGAACTTTTCACAATGAGTTATACTTCAACTCAGACTATTTGACAAAGTTGGTTTCCAGCTGAAATTCAAAGTAAAAGTTGACCAAAACTGCATTTCAAGATGACGGAATTTGTGCAAAATCGAACTTTTCACAATGAGTTATATTTCAACTCAGACTATTCGACAAAGTTGGTGTCAAGCTGAAATTCAAAGTAAAAGTTGACCAAAACTGCATTTCAAGATGATGGAATTTGCGCAAAATCAAACTTTTCACAGGGAGTTTTATTTCAACTCAGACTCTTTGACAAAGTTGGTTTCAAGCTAAATATCACAGTAAAAGTTGATTAAAACTGCATTTCAAAATGACGGAATTTGTGCAAAATCGAACTTTTCACAAGGAGTTATATTTCAACTCAGACTAATTGACAAAGTTGGTTTCAAGCTAAAATTCAAAATAAAAGTTGACCAAAACTGCATTTCAATATGACGGAATTTGTGCAAAATCGAACTTTTCACAATGAGTTATATTTCAACTCAGACTATTTGACAAAGTTGGTTTCAAGCTGAAATTCAAAGTAAAAGTTGACCAAAACTGCATTTCAAGATGACGGAATTTGTGCAAAATCAAAATTTTCACAAGGAGTTATATTTCAACTCATTCTATTTGACAAAGTTGGTTTCAAGCTGAAATTCAAAGTAAAAGTTGACCAAAACTGCATTTCAAAATGATGGAATTTGTGCAAAATCGAACTTTTCACAATGAGTTATACTTCAACTAAGACTATTTGACAAAGTTGGTTTCAAGCTGAAATTCAAAGTAAAAGTTGACCAAAACTGCATTTCAAGATGATTTAATTTGCGCCGAATTGATCTTTTCACAATGATTTGCGCCAAATCGAAATTTTCACTATGAGTTATATTTCAACTCAGACTATTTGACAAAGTTGGTTTCAAGCTCAAATTCAAAGTAAAAGTTGACCAAAACTGCATTTCAAGATGACGGAATTTGTGCAAAATCGAACTTTTCACAAGGAGTTATATTTCAACTCAGACTATTTGACAAAGTTGGTTTCAAGCTAAAATTCAAAGTAAAGTTGACCAAAACTGCATTTCAAGATTGACGGAATTTGTGCAAAATCGAACTTTTCACAAGGAGTTATATTTCAACTCAGACTATTTCACAAAGTTGGTTTCAAGCTAAAATTCAAAATAAAAGTTGACCAAAACTGCATTTCAAGATGACGGAATTTGTGCAAAATCGAACTTTTCACAATGAGTTATATTTCAACTCAGACTATTTGACAAAGTTGGTTTCAAGCTGAAATTCAAAGTAAAAGTTGACCAAAACTGCATTTCAAGATGACGGAATTTGTGCAAAATCGAACTTTTCACAATGAGTTATACTTCAACTCAGACTATTTGACAAAGTTGGTTTCAAGCTGAAATTCAAAGTAAAAGTTGACCAAAACTGCATTTCAAGATGATTTAATTTGCACCGAATCGATCTTTTCACAATGATTTATATTTCAACTCAGACTATTTGACAAAGTTTGTTTCCAGCTAAAAGTCAAAGTAAAAGTGGACCAACAATGCATTTCAAGATGACGGAATTTGTGCAAAATCGAACTTTTCACAAGGAGTTATATTTCAACTCAGACTATTTGACAAAGTTGGTTTCAAGCTAAAATTCAAAATAAAAGTTGACCAAAACTGCATTTCAAGATGACGGAATTTGTGCAAAATCGAACTTTTCACAATGAGTTATATTTCAACTGAGACTATTTGACAAAGGTGGTTTCAAGCTAAAATTCAAAGTAAAAGTTGACCAAAACTGCATTTCAAGATGATGGAATTTGTGCAAAATCGAACTTTTCACAATGAGTTATACTTCAACTCAGACTATATGACAAAGTTGGTTTCAAACTAAAATTCAAAGTAAAAGTTGACCAAAACTGCATTTCAAGATGATTTAATTTAAGCCGAATCGATCTTTTCACAATGATTTATATTTCAACTCAGACTATTTGACAAAGTTTGTTTCCAGCTAAAATTCAAAGTAAAAGTGGACCAACACTGCATTTCAAGATGACGGAATTTGTGCAAAATCGAACTTTTCACAAGGAGTTATATTTCAACTCAGACTATTTGACAAAGTTGGTTTCTAGCTAAAATTCAAAGTAAAAGTTGACCAAAACTGCATTTCAAGATGACGGAATTTGTGCAAAATCGAACTTTTCACAATGAGTTATATTTCAACTCAGGCTATTTGACAAAGTTGGTTTCAAGCTGAAATTCAAAGTAAAAGTTGACCAAAACTGCACATCAAGATGAAGGAATTTGCGCCAAATCGAACTTTTCACAACGAGTTATATTTCAACTCAGACTATTTGACAACGTTGGTTTCAAGCTAAAATTCAAAGTAAAGTTGACCAAAACGGCATTTCAAGATGACGGAATTTGTGCAAAATCGAACTTTTCACAAGGAGTTATATTTCAACTCAGACTATTTGACAAAGTTGGTTTCAAGCTAAAATTCAAAATAAAAGTTGACCAAAACTGCATTTCAAGATGACGGAATTTGTGCAAAATCGAACTTTTCACAATGAGTTATATTTCAACTCAGACTATTTGACAAAGTTGGTTTCAAGCTAAAATTCAAAATAAAAGTTGACCAAAACTGCATTTCAAGATGATGGAATTTGCGCAAAATCAAACTTTTCACAAGGAGTAATATTTGAACTCAGACTCTTTGACAAAGTTGGTTTCGAGCTAAAATTCACAGTAAAAATTGATCAAAACTGCATTTCAAGATGACGGAATTTGTGCAAAATCGAACTTTTCACAATGAGTTATACTTCAACTCAGACTATTTGACAAAGTTGGTTTCCAGCTGAAATTCAAAGTAAAAGTTGACCAAAACTGCATTTCAAGATGACGGAATTTGTGCAAAATCGAACTTTTCACAATGAGTTATATTTCAACTCAGACTATTCGACAAAGTTGGTGTCAAGCTGAAATTCAAAGTAAAAGTTGACCAAAACTGCATTTCAAGATGATGGAATTTGCGCAAAATCAAACTTTTCACAGGGAGTTTTATTTCAACTCAGACTCTTTGACAAAGTTGGTTTCAAGCTAAATATCACAGTAAAAGTTGATTAAAACTGCATTTCAAAATGACGGAATTTGTGCAAAATCGAACTTTTCACAAGGAGTTATATTTCAACTCAGACTAATTGACAAAGTTGGTTTCAAGCGGAAATTCACAGTAAAAGTTGACCAAAACTGCATTTCAAGATGACGGAATTTGTGCATAATCGAACTTTTCACAATGAGTTATGTTTCAACTCAGACTATTTGACAAAGTTGGTTTCAAGCTAAAATTCAAAGTAAATGTTGACCAAAACTGCATTCCAAGGTGATGGAATTTGCGCCAAATTGAACTTTCCACAATGAGTTATGTTTCAACTCAGACTATTTGACAAAGTTGGTTTCAAGCTAAAATTCAAAGTAAGTGTTGACCAAAACTGCATTCCAAGATGATGGAATTTGCGCCAAATTGAACTTTTCACAATGAGTTATATTTCAACTCAGACTATTTGACAAAGTTTGTTTCAAGCTAAGTTTCAAAGTAAAAGTTGACCAAAACTGCATTTCAAGATGATGGAATTTGTGCAAAGTCGAACTTTTCACAATGAGTTATACTTCAACTCAGACTATTTGACAAAGTTTGTTTCAAGCTGATATCCAAAGTAAAAATTGACCAAAACTGCATTTCAAGAACAAGGAGTTATATTCCAACTCAGACTATTTGACAAAGTTGATTTCAAGCTGAAATTGAAAGTAAAAGTTGACCAAAACTGCATTTCAAGATGACGGAATTTGTGCAAAATCGAACTTTTCACAAGGAGTTATATTTCAACTCAGACTATTTGACAAAGTTGGTTTCAAGCTAAAATTCAAAATAAAAGTTGACCAAAACTGCATTTCAAGATGACGGAATTTGTGCAAAATCGAACTTTTCACAATGAGTTATATTTCAACTCAGACTATTTGACAAAGTTGGTTTCAAGCTGAAATTCAAAGTAAAAGTTGACCAAAACTGCATTTCAAGATGATGGAATTTGCGCAAAATCGAACTTTTCACAATGAGTTATATTTCAACTCAGACTATTTGACAAAATTGGTTTCAAGCTGAAATTCAAAGTAAAAGTTGACCAAAACTGCATTTCAATATGACGGAATTTGTGCAAAATGGACCTTTTCACAATGAGTTATAGTTCAACTCAGACTATTTGACAAAGTTGGTTTCAAGCTAAAATTCAAAGTAAAAGTTGATCAAAACTGCATTTCAAGATGATGGAATTTGTGCAAAATCGAACTTTTCACAATGAGTTATAGTTCAACTCAGACTATTTGACAAAGTTGATTTCAAGCTAAAATTCAAGTAAAAGTTGACCAAAACTGCATTTCAAGATGATGGAATTTGCGCAAAATCTAACTTTTCACAATGAGTTATATTTCAACTCAGACTATTTGACAAAATTGGTTTCAAGCTGAAATTCAAAGTAAAAGTTGACCAAAACTGCATTTCAAGATGACGGAATTTGTGCAAAATCGAACTTTTCACAAGGAGTTATATTTCAACTCAGACTATTCGACAAAGTTGGTGTCAAGCTGAAATTCAAAGTAAAAGTTGACCAAAACTGCATTTCAAGATGATGGAATTTGCGCAAAATCAAACTTTTCACAGGGAGTTTTATTTCAACTCAGACTCTTTGACAAAGTTGGTTTCAAGCTAAATATCACAGTAAAAGTTGATTAAAACTGCATTTCAAGATGACGGAATTTGTGCAAAATCGAACTTTTCACAAGGAGTTATATTTCAATTCAGACTATTTGACAAAGTTGGTTTCAAGCTAAAATGCAAAGTAAATGTTGACCAAAACTGCATTCCAAGATGATGGAATTTGCGCCAAATTGAACTTTTCACAATGAGTTATATTTCAACTCAGACTATTTGTCAAAGTTGGTTTCAAGCTAAAATTCAAAGTAAATGTTGACCAAAACTGCATTCCAAGATGATGGAATTTGCGCCAAATTGAACTTTTCACAATGAGTTATATTTCAACTCAGACTATTTGACAAAGTTGGTTTCAAGCTAAGTTGCAAAGTAAAAGTTGACCAAAACTGCATTTCAAGATGATGGAATTTGTGCAAAATCGAACTTTTCACAATGAGTTATACTTCAACTCAGACTATTTGACAAAGTTGGTTTCAAGCTGAAATCCAAAGTAAAAGTTGACCAAAACTGCATTTCAAGAACAAGGAGTTATATTCTAATTCAGACTATTTGACAAAGTTGATTTCAAGCTGAAATTGAAAGTAAAAGTTGACCAAAACTGCATTTCAAGATGACAGAATTTGTGCAAAATCGAACTTTTCACAATGAGTTATAGTTCAACTCAGACTATTTGACAAAGTTGGTTTCAAGCTAAAATTCAAAGTAAAAGTTGACCAAAACTGCATTTCAAGATGACGGAATTTGTGCAAAATCGAACTTTTCACAAGGAGTTATATTTCAACTCAGACTATTTGACAAAGTTGGTTTCAAGCTAAAATTCAAAATGAAAGTTGACCAAAACTACATTTCAAGATGACGGAATTTGTGCAAAATCGAACTTTTCACAATGAGTTATAGTTCAACTCAGACTATTTGACAAAGTTGATTTCAAGCTAAAATTCAAGTAAAAGTTGACCAAAACTGCATTTCAAGAACAAGGAGTTATATTCTAACTCAGACTATTTGACAAAGTTGATTTCAAGCTGAAATTGAAAGTAAAAGTTGACCAAAACTGCATTTCAAGATGACAGAATTTGTGCAAAATCGAACTTTTCACAATGAGTTATAGTTCAACTCAGACTATTTGACAAAGTTGGTTTCAAGCTGAAATTCAAAGTAAAAGTTGACCAAAACTGCATTTCAAGATGATGGAATTTGTGCCAAATTGAACTTTTCAAAATGAGTTATATTTCAACTCACACTATTTGACAAAGTTGGTTTCAAGCTAAAATTCAAAATAAAAGTTGACCAAACTGCATTTCAAGATGACGGAATTTGTGCAAAATGGAACTTTTCAAAAGGAGTTATATTTCAACTCAGACTATTTGACAAAGTTGGTTTCAAGATGAAATTCACAGTAAAAGTTGACCAAAACTGCATTTCAAGATGACGGAATTTGTGCATAATCGAAATTTTCACAATGAGTTATGTTTCAACTCAGACTATTTGACAAAGTTGGTTTCAGGCTAAAATTCAAAGTAAAAGTTGACCAAAACTGCATTCCAAGATGAGGGAATTTGCGCCAAATTGAACTTTTCACAATGAGTTATATTTCAACTCAGACTGTTTGACAAAGTTGGTTTCAAGCTGAAATTCAAAATAAAAGTTGACCAAAACTGCATTTCAAGATGACGGAATTTGTGCAAAATCGACCTTTTCACAATGAGTTATAGTTCAACTCAGACTATTTGACAAAGTTGGTTTCAAGCTAAAATTCAAAGTAAAAGTTGACCAAAACTGCATTTCAAGATGATGGAATTTGTGCAAAATCGAACTTTTCACAAAGAGTTATAGTTCAACTCAGACTATTTGACAAAGTTGATTTCAAGCTAAAATTCAAGTAAAAGTTGACCAAAACTGCATTTCAAGATGACGGAATTTGTGCAAAATCGAACTTTTCACAAGGAGTTATATTTCAACTCAGACTATTTGACAAAGTTGGTTTCAAGCTAAAATTCAAAATAAAAGTTGACCAAAACTGCATTTCAAGATGACGGAATTTGTGCAAAATCGAACTTTTCACAATGATTAATATTTCAACTCAGACTATTTGACAAAGTTGGTTTCAAGCTAAGTTTCAAAGTAAAAGTTGACCAAAACTGCATTTCAAGATGATGGAATTTGTGCAAAATCGAACTTTTCACAATGAGTTATACTTCAACTCAGACTATTTGACAAAGTTGGTTTCAAGCTGAAATCCAAAGTAAAAGTTGACCAAAACTGCATTTCAAGAACAAGGAGTTATATTCCAACTCAGACTATTTGACAAAGTTGATTTCAAGCTGAAATTGAAGGTAAAAGTTGACCAGAACTGCATTTCAAGATGACGGAATTTGTGCAAAATTGAACTTTTCACAATGAGTTATAGTTCAACTCAGACTATTTGACAAAGTTGGTTTCAAGCTAAAATTCAAAGTAAAAGTTGACCAAAACTGCATTTCAAGATGACGGAATTTGTGCATAATCGAAATTTTCACAATGAGTTATGTTTCAACTCAGACTATTTGACAAAGTTGGTTTCAGGCTAAAATTCAAAGTAAAAATTGACCAAAACTGCATTTCAAGATGATGGAATTTGTACAAAATCGAACTTTTCACAATGAGTTATACTTCAACTCAGACTATTTGAGAAAGTTGGTTTCAAGCTGAAATTCAAAGTAAAAGTTGACCAAAACTGCATTTCAAGATGATGGAATTTGTGCAAAATCGAACTTTTCACAATGAGTTATAGTTCAACTCAGACTATTTGACAAAGTTGATTTCAAGCTGAAATTCAAATTAAAAGTTGACCAAAACTGCATTTCAAAATGACGGAATTTGTGCAAAATCAAAATTTTCACAAGGAGTTATATTTCAACTCATTCTATTTGACAAAGTTGGTTTCAAGCTGAAATTCAAAGTTAAAGTTGACCAAAACTGCATTTCAAGATGATGGAATTTGCGCCAAATCGAACTTTTCACAATGAGTTATATTTCAACTCAGACTATTCGACAAAGTTGATTTCAAGCTAAAATTCAAAGTAAAAGTTGACCAAAACTGCATTTCAAGATGATGGAATTTGCGCAAAATCGAACTTTTCACAATGAGTTATATTTCAACTCAGACTATTTGACAAAGTTGATTTCAAGCTGAAATTCAAAGTAAAAGTTGACCAAAACTGCACTTCAAGATGACGGAGTTTGTGCAAAATCGAACTTTTCACAAGGAGTTATATTTCAACTCAGACTATTCGACAAAGTTGGTTTCAAGCTAAAATTCAAAGTAAAAGTTGACCAAAACTGAATTTCAAGATGATGGAATTTGTGCAAAATCGAACTTTTCACAATGAGTTATATTTCAACTCAGACTATTTGACAAAGTTGGTTTCAAGCTGAAATTCAAAGTAAAAGTTGACCAAAACTGCATTTCAAAATGATGGAATTTGCGCCAAATCGAACTTTTCACAATGAGTAATATTTCAACTCAGACTATTTGACAAAGTTGATTTCAAGCTGAAATTCAAAATAAAAGTTGACCAAAACTGCATTTCAAGATGATGGAATTTGTGCAAAATCGAACTTTTCACGATGAGTTATAGTTCAACTCAGACTATTTGACAAAGGTGGTTTCAAGCTAAAATTCAAAGTAAAAGTTGACCAAAACTGCATTTCAAGATGATGGAATTTGTGCAAAATCGAACTTTTCACAATGAGTTATACTTCAACTCAGACTATATGACAAAGTTGGTTTCAAACTAAAATTCAAAGTAAAAGTTGACCAAAACTGCATTTCAAGATGATTTAATTTACGTCGAATCGATCTTTTCACAATGATTTATATTTCAACTCAGACTATTTGACAAAGTTTGTTTCCAGCTAAAATTCAAAGTAAAAGTGGACCAACACTGCATTTCAAGATGACGGAATTTGTGCAAAATCGAACTTTTCACAAGGAGTTATATTTCAACTCAGACTATTCGACAAAGTTGGTTTCAAGCTAAAATTCAAAGTAAAAGTTGACTAAAACTGAATTTCAAGATGATGGAATTTGCGCCAAATCTAACTTTTCACAAGGAGTTATATTTCAACTCAGACTATTTGACAAAGTTGGTTTCAAGCTAAAATTTAAAATAAAAGTTGACCAAAACTGCATTTCAAGATGACGGAATTTGTGCAAAATCGAACTTTTCACATTGAGTTATACTTCAACACAGACTATTTGACAAAGTTGGTTTCAAGCTAAAATTCAAAGTAAAGGTTGACCAAAACTGCATTTCAAGATGACGGAATTTGTGCAAAATCGAACTTTTCACAAGAAGTTATACTTCAACTCAGACTATTTGACAAAGTTGGTTTCAAGCTAAAATTCAAAATAAAAGTTGACCAAAACTGCATTTCAATATGACGGAATTTGTGCAAAATCGAACTTTTCACATTGAGTTATACTTCAACACAGACTATTTGACAAAGTTGGTTTCAAGCTAAAATTCAAAGTAAAGGTTGACCAAAACTGCATTTCAAGATGACGGAATTTGTGCAAAATCGAACTTTTCACAATGAGTTATAGTTCAACTCAGACTATTTGACAAAGTTGATTTCAAGCTAAAATTCAAGTAAAAGTTGACCAAAACTGCAATTCAAGATGACGGAATTTGTGCAAAATCGAACTTTTCACAAGGAGTTATATTTCAACTCAGACTATTCGACAAAGTTGGTGTCAAGCTGAAATTCAAAGTAAAAGTTGACCAAAGCTGCATTTCAAGATGATGGAATTTGCGCAAAATCAAACTTTTCACAGGGAGTTTTATTTCAACTCAGACTCTTTGACAAAGTTGGTTTCAAGCTAAATATCACAGTAAAAGTTGATTAAAACTGCATTTCAAGATGACGGAATTTGTGCAAAATCGAACTTTTCACGAGGAGTTATATTTCAACTCAGACTATTTGACAAAGTTGGTTTCAAGCTAAGTTTCAAAGTAAAAGTTGACCAAAACTGCATTTCAAGATGATGGAATTTGTGCAAAATCGAACTTTTCACAATGAGTTATACTTCAACTCAGACTATTTGACAAAGTTGGTTTCAAGTTGAAATCCAAAGTAAAAGTTGACCAAAACTGCATTTCAAGAACAAGGAGTTATATTCCAACTCAGACTATTTGAAAAAGTTTGATTTCAAGCTGAAATTGAAAGTCAAAATTGACCAAAACTGCATTTCAAGATGACGGAATTTGTACAAAATTGAACTTTTCACAATGAGTTATAGTTCAACTCAGACTATTTGACAAAGTTGGTTTCAATCTAAAATTCAAAGTAAAAGTTGACCAAAACTGCATTTCAAGATGACGGAATTTGTGCAAAATCGAACTTTTCACAAGGAGTTATATTTCAACTCAGACTATTTGACAAAGTTGGTTTCAAGCTAAAATGCAAAGTAAATGTTGACCAAAACTGCATTCCAAGATGACGGAATTTGTGCAAAATTGAACTTTTCACAATGAGTTATAGTTCAACTCAGACTATTTGACAAAGTTGGTTTCAAGCTAAAATTCAAAGTAAAAGTTGACCAAAACTGCATTTCAAGATGACGGAATTTGTGCAAAATCGAACTTTTCACAAGGAGTTATATTTCAACTCAGACTATTTGACAAAGTTGGTTTCAAGCTAAAATTCAAAATAAAAGTTGACCAAAACTGCATTTCAAGATGACGGAATTTGTGCAAAATCGAACTTTTCACAATGAGTTATATTTCAACTCAGACTATTTGACAAAGTTGGTTTCAAGCTGAAATTCAAAGTAAAAGTTGACCAAAACTGCATTTCAAGATGATGGAATTTGCGCAAAATCGAACTTTTCACAAGGAGTTATATTTCAACTCAGACTATTTGACAAAATTGGTTTCAAGCTGAAATTCAAAGTAAAAGTTGACCAAAACTGCATTTCAAGATGACGGAATTTGTGCAAAATCGACCTTTTCACAATGAGTTATAGTACAACTCAGACTATTTGACAAAGTTGGTTTCAAGCTAAAATGCAAAGTAAATGTTGACCAAAACTGCACTCCAAGATGATGGAATTTGCGCCAAATTGAACTTTTCACAATGAGTTATATTTCAACTCAGACTATTTGTCAAAGTTGGTTTCAGGCTAAATTTCAAAGTAAATGTTGACCAAAACTGCATTCCAAGATGATGGAATTTGCGCCAAATTGAACTTTTCACAATGAGTTATATTTCAACTCAGACTATTTGACAAAGTTGGTTTCAAGCTAAGTTTCAAAGTAAAAGTTGACCAAAACTGCATTTCGAGATGATGGAATTTGTGCAAAATCGAACTTTTCACAATGAGTTATACTTCAACTCAGACTATTTGACAAAGTTGGTTTCAAGCTGAAATCCAAAGTAAAAGTTGACCAAAACTGCATTTCAAGAACAAGGAGTTATATTCTAACTCAGACTATTTGACAAAGTTGATTTTAAGCTGAAATTGAAAGTAAAAGTTGACCAAAACTGCATTTCAAGATGACAGAATTTGTGCAAAATCGAACTTTTCACAATGAGTTATAGTTCAACTCAGACTATTTGACAAAGTTGGTTTCAAGCTAAAATTCAAAGTAAAAGTTGACCAAAACTGCATTTCAAGATGACGGAATTTGTGCAAAATCGAACTTTTCACAAGGAGTTATATTTCAACTCAAACTATTTGACAAAGTTGGTTTCAAGCTAAAATTCAAAATAAAAGTTGACCAAAACTGCATTTCAAGATGACGGAATTTGTGCAAAATCGAACTTTTCACAAAGAGTTATAGTTCAACTCAGACTATTTGACAAACTTGATTTCAAGCTAAAATTCAAGTAAAAGTTGACCAAAACTGCATTTCAAGATGACGGAATTTGTGCAAAATCGAACTTTTCACAAGGAGTTATATTTCAACTGAAACTATTTGACAAAGTTGGTTTCAAGCTAAAATTCAAAATAAAAGTTGACCAAAACTGCATTTCAAGATGACGGAATTTGTGCAAAATCGAACTTTTCACAAAGAGTTATAGTTCAACTCAGACTATTTGACAAAGTTGGTTTCAAGCTAAAATTCAAAGTAAAAGTTGACCAAAACTGCATTTCAAGATGACGGAATTTGTGCAAAATCGAACTTTTCACAAGGAGTTATATTTCAACTCAGACTATTTGACAAAGTTGGTTTCAAGCTAAAATTCAAAATAAAAGTTGACCAAAACTGCATTTCAAGATGACGGAATTTGTGCAAAATCGAACTTTTCACAATGAGTTATAGTACAACTCAGACTATTTGACAAAGTTGGTTCCAAGCTAAAATTCAAAGTAAAAGTTGATCAAAACTGCATTTCAAGATGATGGAATTTGTGCAAAATCGAACTTTTCACAATGAGTTATAGTTCAACTCAGACTATTTGACAAAGTTGATTTCAAGCTAAAATTCAAGTAAAAGTTGACCAAAACTGCATTTCAAGATGACGGAATTTGTGCAAAATCGAACTTTTCACAAGGAGTTATATTTCAACTGAGACTATTTGAAAAAGTTGATTTCAAGCTGAAATTGAAAGTAAAAGTTGACCAGAACTGCATTTCAAGATGACAGAATTTGTGCAAAATCGAACTTTTCACAAAGAGTTATAGTTCAACTCAGACTATTTGACAAAGTTGATTTCAAGCTAAAATTCAAGTAAAAGTTGACCAAAACTGCATTTCAAGATGACGGAATTTGTGCAAAATCGAACTTTTCACAAGGAGTTATATTTCAACTCAGACTATTTGACAAAGTTGGTTTCAAGCTAAAATTCAAAGTAAAGGTTGACCAAAACTGCATTTCAAGATGACGGAATTTGTGCAAAATCGAACTTTTCACAAGAAGTTATACTTCAACTCAGACTATTTGACAAAGTTGGTTTCAAGCTAAAATTCAAAATAAAAGTTGACCAAAACTGCATTTCAATATGACGGAATTTGTGCAAAATCGAACTTTTCACAATGAGTTATATTTCAACTCAGACTATTTGACAAAGTTGGTTTCAAGCTGAAATTCAAAGTAAAAGTTGACCAAAACTGCATTTCAAGATGACGGAATTTGTGCAAAATCAAAATTTTCACAAGGAGTTATATTTCAACTCATTCTATTTGACAAAGTTGGTTTCAAGCTGAAATTCAAAGTAAAAGTTGACCAAAACTGCATTTCAAAATGATGGAATTTGTGCAAAATCGAACTTTTCACAATGAGTTATACTTCAACTAAGACTATTTGACAAAGTTGGTTTCAAGCTGAAATTCAAAGTAAAAGTTGACCAAAACTGCATTTCAAGATGATTTAATTTGCGCCGAATCGATCTTTTCACAATGATTTGCGCCAAATCGAACTTTTCACAAGGAGTTATATTTCAACTCAGACTATTTGACAAAGTTGGTTTCAAGCTCAAATTCAAAGTAAAAGTTGACCAAAACTGCATTTCAAGATGACGGAATTTGTGCAAAAACGAACTTTTCACAAGGAGTTATATTTCAACTCAGACTATTTGACAAAGTTGGTTTCAAGCTAAAATTCAAAGTAAAGTTGACCAAAACTGCATTTCAAGATTGACGGAATTTGTGCAAAATCGAACTTTTCACAAGGAGTTATATTTCAACTCAGACTATTTGACAAAGTTGGTTTCAAGCTAAAATTCAAAATAAAAGTTGACTAAAACTGAATTTCAAGATGATGGAATTTGCGCCAAATCTAACTTTTCACAAGGAGTTATATTTCAACTCAGACTATTTGACAAAGTTGGTTTCAAGCTAAAATTTAAAATAAAAGTTGACCAAAACTGCATTTCAAGATGACGGAATTTGTGCAAAATCGAACTTTTCACATTGAGTTATACTTCAACACAGACTATTTGACAAAGTTGGTTTCAAGCTAAAATTCAAAGTAAAGGTTGACCAAAACTGCATTTCAAGATGACGGAATTTGTGCAAAATCGAACTTTTCACAAGAAGTTATACTTCAACTCAGACTATTTGACAAAGTTGGTTTCAAGCTAAAATTCAAAATAAAAGTTGACCAAAACTGCATTTCAATATGACGGAATTTGTGCAAAATCGAACTTTTCACAATGAGTTATATTTCAACTCAGACTATTTGACAAAGTTGGTTTCAAGCTGAAATTCAAAGTAAAAGTTGACCAAAACTGCATTTCAAGATGACGGAATTTGTGCAAAATCAAAATTTTCACAAGGAGTTATATTTCAACTCATTCTATTTGACAAAGTTGGTTTCAAGCTGAAATTCAAAGTAAAAGTTGACCAAAACTGCATTTCAAAATGATGGAATTTGTGCAAAATCGAACTTTTCACAATGAGTTATACTTCAACTAAGACTATTTGACAAAGTTGGTTTCAAGCTGAAATTCAAAGTAAAAGTTGACCAAAACTGCATTTCAAGATGATTTAATTTGCGCCGAATCGATCTTTTCACAATGATTTGCGCCAAATCGAACTTTTCACAATGAGTTATATTTCAACTCAGACTATTTGACAAAGTTGGTTTCAAGCTGAAATTCAAAGTAAAAGTTGACCAAAACTGCATTTCAAGATGACGGAATTTGTGCAAAATCAAAATTTTCACAAGGAGTTATATTTCAACTCATTCTATTTGACAAAGTTGGTTTCAAGCTGAAATTCAAAGTAAAAGTTGACCAAAACTGCATTTCAAAATGATGGAATTTGTGCAAAATCGAACTTTTCACAATGAGTTATACTTCAACTAAGACTATTTGACAAAGTTGGTTTCAAGCTGAAATTCAAAGTAAAAGTTGACCAAAACTGCATTTCAAGATGATTTAATTTGCGCCGAATCGATCTTTTCACAATGATTTGCGCCAAATCGAACTTTTCACAATGAGTTATATTTCAACTCAGACTATTTGACAAAGTTGGTTTCAAGCTCAAATTCAAAGTAAAAGTTGACCAAAACTGCATTTCAAGATGACGGAATTTGTGCAAAATCGAACTTTTCACAAGGAGTTATATTTCAACTCAGACTATTTGACAAAGTTGGTTTCAAGCTAAAACTCAAAGTAAAGTTGACCAAAACTGCATTTCAAGATTGACGGAATTTGTGCAAAATCGAACTTTTCACAAGGAGTTATATTTGAACTCAGACTATTTGACAAAGTTGGTTTCAAGCTAAAATTCAAAATAAAAGTTGACTAAAACTGAATTTCAAGATGATGGAATTTGCGCCAAATCTAACTTTTCACAAGGAGTTATATTTCAACTCAGACTATTTGACAAAGTTGGTTTCAAGCTAAAATTTAAAATAAAAGTTGACCAAAACTGCATTTCAAGATGACGGAATTTGTGCAAAATCGAACTTTTCACATTGAGTTATACTTCAACACAGACTATTTGACAAAGTTGGTTTCAAGCTGAAATTCAAAATAAAAGTTGACCAAAACTGCATTTCAATATGACGGAATTTGTGCAAAATCGAACTTTTCACAATGAGTTATATTTCTACTCAGACTATTTGACAAAGTTGGTTTCAAGCTGAAATTCAAAATAAAAGTTGACCAAAACTGCATTTCAAGATGACGGAATTTGTGCAAAATCAAAATTTTCACAAGGAGTTATATTTCAACTCATTCTATTTGACAAAGTTGGTTTCAAGCTGAAATTCAAAGTAAAAGTTGACCAAAACTGCATTTCAAAATGATGGAATTTGTGCAAAATCGAACTTTTCACAATGAGTTATACTTCAACTAAGACTATTTGACAAAGTTGGTTTCAAGCTGAAATTCAAAGTAAAAGTTGACCAAAACTGCATTTCAAGATGATTTAATTTGCGCCGAATCGATCTTTTCACAATGATTTGCGCCAAATCGAACTTTTCACAATGAGTTATATTTCAACTCAGACTATTTGACAAAGTTGGTTTCAAGCTAAAATTCAAAATAAAAGTTGACCAAAACTGCATTTCAAGATGACGGAATTTGTGCAAAATCGAACTTTTCACAATGAGTTATATTTCAACTCAGACTATTTGAAAAAGTTGGTTTCAAGCTGAAATTCAAAGTAAAAGTTGACCAAAACTGCATTTCAAGATGACGGAATTTGTGCAAAATCGAACTTTTCACAATGAGTTATACTTCAACTCAGACTATTTGACAAAGTTGGTTTCAAGCTGAAATTCAAAGTAAAAGTTGACCAAAACTGCATTTCAAGATGATTTAATTTGCGCCGAATCGATCTTTTCACAATGATTTATATTTCAACTCAGACTATTTGACAGAGTTTGTTTCCAGCTAAAAGTCAAAGTAAAAGTGGACCAACAATGCATTTCAAGATGACGGAATTTGTGCAAAATCGAACTTTTCACAAGGAGTTATATTTCAACTCAGACTATTTGACAAAGTTGGTTTCAAGCTAAAATTCAAAATAAAAGTTGACCAAAACTGCATTTCAAGATGACGGAATTTGTGCAAAATCGAACTTTTCACAATGAGTTATATTTCAACTCAGACTATTTGACAAAGTTGGTTTCAAGCTGAAATTCAAAGTAAAAGTTGACCAAAACTGCATTTGAAGATGATGGAATTTGCGCCAAATCGAACTTTTCACAATGAGTTATATTTCAACTCAGACTATTTGACAAAGTTGGTTTCAAGCTAAAATTCAAAGTAAAAGTTGACCAAAACTGCATTTCAAGATGACGGAATTTGTGCAAAATCGAACTTTTCACAATGATTAATATTTCAACTCAGACTATTTGACAAAGTTGGTTTCAAGCTAAGTTTCAAAGTAAAAGTTTACCAAAACTGCATTTCAAGATGATGGAATTTGTGCAAAATCGAACTTTTCACGATGAGTTATAGTTCAACTCAGACTATTTGACAAAGGTGGTTTCAAGCTAAAATTCAAAGTAAAAGTTGACCAAAACTGCATTTCAAGATGATGGAATTTGTGCAAAATCGAACTTTTCACAATGAGTTATACTTCAACTCAGACTATATGACAAAGTTGGTTTCAAACTAAAATTCAAAGTAAAAGTTGACCAAAACTGCATTTCAAGATGATTTAATTTACGTCGAATCGATCTTTTCACAATGATTTATATTTCAACTCAGACTATTTGACAAAGTTTGTTTCCAGCTAAAATTCAAAGTAAAAGTGGACCAACACTGCATTTCAAGATGACGGAATTTGTGCAAAATCGAACTTTTCACAAGGAGTTATATTTCAACACAGACTATTTGACAAAGTTGGTTTCTAGCTAAAATTCAAAGTAAAAGTTGACCAAAACTGCATTTCAAGATGACGGAATTTGTGCAAAATCGAACTTTTCACAATGAGTTATATTTCAACTCAGACTATTTGACAAAGTTGGTTTCAAGCTGAAATTCAAAGTAAAAGTTGACCAAAACTGCATATCAAGATGAAGGAATTTGCGCCAAATCGAACTTTTCACAACGAGTTATATTTCAACTCAGACTATTTGACAACGTTGGTTTCAAGCTAAAATTCAAAGTAAAGTTGACCAAAACGGCATTTCAAGATGACGGAATTTGTGCAAAATCGAACTTTTCACAAGGAGTTATATTTCAACTCAGACTATTTGACAAAGTTGGTTTCAAGCTAAAATTCAAAATAAAAGTTGACCAAAACTGCATTTCAAGATGACGGAATTTGTGCAAAATCGAACTTTTCACAATGAGTTATATTTCAACTCAGACTATTTGACAAAGTTCGTTTCAAGCTAAAATTCAAAATAAAAGTTGACCAAAACTGCATTTCAAGATGATGGAATTTGCGCAAAATCAAACTTTTCACAAGGAGTAATATTTGAACTCAGACTCTTTGACAAAGTTGGTTTCGAGCTAAAATTCACAGTAAAAATTGATCAAAACTGCATTTCAAGATGACGGAATTTGTGCAAAATCGAACTTTTCACAATGAGTTATACTTCAACTCAGACTATTTGACAAAGTTGGTTTCCAGCTGAAATTCAAAGTAAAAGTTGACCAAAACTGCATTTCAAGATGACGGAATTTGTGCAAAATCGAACTTTTCACAATGAGTTATATTTCAACTCAGACTATTCGACAAAGTTGGTGTCAAGCTGAAATTCAAAGTAAAAGTTGACCAAAACTGCATTTCAAGATGATGGAATTTGCGCAAAATCAAACTTTTCACAGGGAGTTTTATTTCAACTCAGACTCTTTGACAAAGTTGGTTTCAAGCTAAATATCACAGTAAAAGTTGATTAAAACTGCATTTCAAGATGACGGAATTTGTGCAAAATCGAACTTTTCACAAGGAGTTATATTTCAACTCAGACTAATTGACAAAGTTGGTTTCAAGCGGAAATTCACAGTAAAAGTTGACCAAAACTGCATTTCAAGATGACGGAATTTGTGCATAATCGAACTTTTCACAATGAGTTATGTTTCAACTCAGACTATTTGACAAAGTTGGTTTCAAGCTAAAATTCAAAGTAAATGTTGACCAAAACTGCATTCCAAGGTGATGGAATTTGCGCCAAATTGAACTTTCCACAATGAGTTATGTTTCAACTCAGACTATTTGACAAAGTTGGTTTCAAGCTAAAATTCAAAGTAAGTGTTGACCAAAACTGCATTCCAAGATGATGGAATTTGCGCCAAATTGAACTTTTCACAATGAGTTATATTTCAACTCAGACTATTTGACAAAGTTTGTTTCAAGCTAAGTTTCAAAGTAAAAGTTGACCAAAACTGCATTTCAAGATGATGGAATTTGTGCAAAATCGAACTTTTCACAATGAGTTATACTTCAACTCAGACTATTTGACAAAGTTTGTTTCAAGCTGATATCCAAAGTAAAAATTGACCAAAACTGCATTTCAAGAACAAGGAGTTATATTCCAACTCAGACTATTTGACAAAGTTGATTTCAAGCTGAAATTGAAAGTAAAAGTTGACCAAAACTGCATTTCAAGATGACGGAATTTGTGCAAAATCGAACTTTTCACAAGGAGTTATATTTCAACTCAGACTATTTGACAAAGTTGGTTTCAAGCTAAAATTCAAAATAAAAGTTGACCAAAACTGCATTTCAAGATGACGGAATTTGTGCAAAATCGAACTTTTCACAATGAGTTATATTTCAACTCAGACTATTTGACAAAGTTGGTTTCAAGCTGAAATTCAAAGTAAAAGTTGACCAAAACTGCATTTCAAGATGATGGAATTTGCGCAAAATCGAACTTTTCACAATGAGTTATATTTCAACTCAGACTATTTGACAAAATTGGTTTCAAGCTGAAATTCAAAGTAAAAGTTGACCAAAACTGCATTTCAAGATGACGGAATTTGTGCAAAATGGACCTTTTCACAATGAGTTATAGTTCAACTCAGACTATTTGACAAAGTTGGTTTCAAGCTAAAATTCAAAGTAAAAGTTGATCAAAACTGCATTTCAAGATGATGGAATTTGTGCAAAATCGAACTTTTCACAATGAGTTATAGTTCAACTCAGACTATTTGACAAAGTTGATTTCAAGCTAAAATTCAAGTAAAAGTTGACCAAAACTGCATTTCAAGATGATGGAATTTGCGCAAAATCGAACTTTTCACAATGAGTTATATTTCAACTCAGACTATTTGACAAAATTGGTTTCAAGCTGAAATTCAAAGTAAAAGTTGACCAAAACTGCATTTCAAGATGACGGAATTTGTGCAAAATCGAACTTTTCACAAGGAGTTATATTTCAACTCAGACTATTCGGCAAAGTTGGTGTCAAGCTGAAATTCAAAGTAAAAGTTGACCAAAACTGCATTTCAAGATGATGGAATTTGCGCAAAATCAAACTTTTCACAGGGAGTTTTATTTCAACTCAGACTCTTTGACAAAGTTGGTTTCAAGCTAAATATCACAGTAAAAGTTGATTAAAACTGCATTTCAAGATGACGGAATTTGTGCAAAATCGAACTTTTCACAAGGAGTTATATTTCAACTCAGACTATTTGACAAAGTTGGTTTCAAGCTAAAATGCAAAGTAAATGTTGACCAAAACTGCATTCCAAGATGATGGAATTTGCGCCAAATTGAACTTTTCACAATGAGTTATATTTCAACTCAGACTATTTGTCAAAGTTGGTTTCAAGCTAAAATTCAAAGTAAATGTTGACCAAAACTGCATTCCAAGATGATGGAATTTGCGCCAAATTGAACTTTTCACAATGAGTTATATTTCAACTCAGACTATTTGACAAAGTTGGTTTCAAGCTAAGTTGCAAAGTAAAAGTTGACCAAAACTGCATTTCAAGATGATGGAATTTGTGCAAAATCGAACTTTTCACAATGAGTTATATTTCAACTCAGACTATTTGACAAAATTGGTTTCAAGCTGAAATTCAAAGTAAAAGTTGACCAAAACTGCATTTCAAGATGACGGAATTTGTGCAAAATGGACCTTTTCACAATGAGTTATAGTTCAACTCAGACTATTTGACAAAGTTGGTTTCAAGCTAAAATTCAAAGTAAAAGTTGATCAAAACTGCATTTCAAGATGATGGAATTTGTGCAAAATCGAACTTTTCACAATGAGTTATAGTTCAACTCAGACTATTTGACAAAGTTGATTTCAAGCTAAAATTCAAGTAAAAGTTGACCAAAACTGCATTTCAAGATGATGGAATTTGCGCAAAATCGAACTTTTCACAATGAGTTATATTTCAACTCAGACTATTTGACAAAATTGGTTTCAAGCTGAAATTCAAAGTAAAAGTTGACCAAAACTGCATTTCAAGATGACGGAATTTGTGCAAAATCGAACTTTTCACAAGGAGTTATATTTCAACTCAGACTATTCGGCAAAGTTGGTGTCAAGCTGAAATTCAAAGTAAAAGTTGACCAAAACTGCATTTCAAGATGATGGAATTTGCGCAAAATCAAACTTTTCACAGGGAGTTTTATTTCAACTCAGACTCTTTGACAAAGTTGGTTTCAAGCTAAATATCACAGTAAAAGTTGATTAAAACTGCATTTCAAGATGACAGAATTTGTGCAAAATCGAACTTTTCACAAGGAGTTATATTTCAACTCAGACTATTTGACAAAGTTGGTTTCAAGCTAAAATGCAAAGTAAATGTTGACCAAAACTGCATTCCAAGATGATGGAATTTGCGCCAAATTGAACTTTTCACAATGAGTTATATTTCAACTCAGACTATTTGTCAAAGTTGGTTTCAAGCTAAAATTCAAAGTAAATGTTGACCAAAACTGCATTCCAAGATGATGGAATTTGCGCCAAATTGAACTTTTCACAATGAGTTATATTTCAACTCAGACTATTTGACAAAGTTGGTTTCAAGCTAAGTTGCAAAGTAAAAGTTGACCAAAACTGCATTTCAAGATGATGGAATTTGTGCAAAATCGAACTTTTCACAATGAGTTATACTTCAACTCAGACTATTTGACAAAGTTGGTTTCAAGCTGAAATCCAAAGTAAAAGTTGACCAAAACTGCATTTCAAGAACAAGGAGTTATATTCTAACTCAGACTATTTGACAAAGTTGATTTCAAGCTGAAATTGAAAGTAAAAGTTGACCAAAACTGCATTTCAAGATGACAGAATTTGTGCAAAATCGAACTTTTCACAATGAGTTATAGTTCAACTCAGACTATTTCACAAAGTTGGTTTCAAGCTAAAATTCAAAGTAAAAGTTGACCAAAACTGCATTTCAAGATGACGGAATTTGTGCAAAATCGAACTTTTCACAAGGAGTTATATTTCAACTCAGACTATTTGACAAAGTTGGTTTCAAGCTAAAATTCAAAATGAAAGTTGACCAAAACTACATTTCAAGATGACGGAATTTGTGCAAAATCGAACTTTTCACAATGAGTTATAGTTCAACTCAGACTATTTGACAAAGTTGATTTCAAGCTAAAATTCAAGTAAAAGTTGACCAAAACTGCATTTCAAAATGACGGAATTTGTACAAAATCAAACTTTTCACAATGAGTTATACTTCAACTCAGACTATTTGACAAAGTTGGTTTCAAGCTGAAATCCAAAGTAAAAGTTGACCAAAACTGCATTTCAAGAACAAGGAGTTATATTCTAACTCAGACTATTTGACAAAGTTGATTTCAAGCTGAAATTGAAAGTAAAAGTTGACCAAAACTGCATTTCAAGATGACAGAATTTGTGCAAAATCGAACTTTTCACAATGAGTTATAGTTCAACTCAGACTATTTGACAAAGTTGGTTTCAAGCTGAAATTCAAAGTAAAAGTTGACCAAAACTGCATTTCAAGATGATGGAATTTGTGCCAAATTGAACTTTTCAAAATGAGTTATATTTCAACTCACACTATTTGACAAAGTTGGTTTCAAGCTAAAATTCAAAATAAAAGTTGACCAAACTGCATTTCAAGATGACGGAATTTGTGCAAAATGGAACTTTTCAAAAGCAGTTATATTTCAACTCAGACTATTTGACAAAGTTGGTTTCAAGATGAAATTCACAGTAAAAGTTGACCAAAACTGCATTTCAAGATGACGGAATTTGTGCATAATCGAAATTTTCACAATGAGTTATGTTTCAACTCAGACTATTTGACAAAGTTGGTTTCAGGCTAAAATTCAAAGTAAAAGTTGACCAAAACTGCATTCCAAGATGAGGGAATTTGCGCCAAATTGAACTTTTCACAATGAGTTATATTTCAACTCAGACTGTTTGACAAAGTTGGTTTCAAGCTGAAATTCAAAATAAAAGTTGACCAAAACTGCATTTCAAGATGACGGAATTTGTGCAAAATCGACCTTTTCACAATGAGTTATAGTTCAACTCAGACTATTTGACAAAGTTGGTTTCAAGCTAAAATTCAAAGTAAAAGTTGACCAAAACTGCATTTCAAGATGATGGAATTTGTGCAAAATCGAACTTTTCACAAAGAGTTATAGTTCAACTCAGACTATTTGACAAAGTTGATTTCAAGCTAAAATTCAAGTAAAAGTTGACCAAAACTGCATTTCAAGATGACGGAATTTGTGCAAAATCGAACTTTTCACAAGGAGTTATATTTCAACTCAGACTATTTGACAAAGTTGGTTTCAAGCTAAAATTCAAAATAAAAGTTGACCAAAACTGCATTTCAAGATGACGGAATTTGTGCAAAATCGAACTTTTCACAATGATTAATATTTCAACTCAGACTATTTGACAAAGTTGGTTTCAAGCTAAGTTTCAAAGTAAAAGTTGACCAAAACTGCATTTCAAGATGATGGAATTTGTGCAAAATCGAACTTTTCACAATGAGTTATATTTCAACTCAGACTATTTGACAAAGTTGGTTTCAAGCTGAAATCCAAAGTAAAAGTTGACCAAAACTGCCTTTCAAGAACAAGGAGTTATATTCCAACTCAGACTATTTGACAAAGTTGATTTCAAACTGAAATTGAAGGTAAAAGTTGACCAGAACTGCATTTCAAGATGACGGAATTTGTGCAAAATTGAACATTTCACAATGAGTTATAGTTCAACTCAGACTATTTGACAAAGTTGGTTTCAAGCTAAAATTCAAAGTAAAAGTTGACCAAAACTGCATTTCAAGATGACGGAATTTGTGCATAATCGAAATTTTCACAATGAGTTATGTTTCAACTCAGACTATTTGACAAAGTTGGTTTCAGGCTAAAATTCAAAGTAAAAGTTGACCAAAACTGCATTTCAAGATGATGGAATTTGTACAAAATCGAACTTTTCACAATGAGTTATACTTCAACTCAGACTATTTGAGAAAGTTGGTTTCAAGCTGAAATTCAAAGTAAAAGTTGACCAAAACTGCATTTCAAGATGATGGAATTTGTGCAAAATCGAACTTTTCACAATGAGTTATAGTTCAACTCAGACTATTTGACAAAGTTGATTTCAAGCTGAAATTCAAATTAAAAGTTGACCAAAACTGCATTTCAAAATGACGGAATTTGTGCAAAATCAAAATTTTCACAAGGAGTTATATTTCAACTCATTCTATTTGACAAAGTTGGTTTCAAGCTAAAATTCAAAGTTAAAGTTGACCAAAACTGCATTTCAAGATGATGGAATTTGCGCAAAATCGAACTTTTCACAATGAGTTATATTTCAACTCAGACTATTTGACAAAGTTGATTTCAAGCTGAAATTCAAAGTAAAAGTTGACCAAAACTGCACTTCAAGATGACGGAGTTTGTGCAAAATCGAACTTTTCACAAGGAGTTATATTTCAACTCAGACTATTCGACAAAGTTGGTTTCAAGCTAAAATTCAAAGTAAAAGTTGACCAAAACTGAATTTCAAGATGATGGAATTTGTGCAAAATCGAACTTTTCACAATGAGTTATATTTCAACTCAGACTATTTGACAAAGTTGGTTTCAAGCTGAAATTCAAAGTAAAAGTTGACCAAAACTGCATTTCAAAATGATGGAATTTGCGCCAAATCGAACTTTTCACAATGAGTTATATTTCAACTCAAACTATTTGACAAAGTTGATTTCAAGCTGAAATTCAAAATAAAAGTTGACCAAAACTGCATTTCAAGATGATGGAATTTGCGCAAAATCGAACTTTTCACAATGAGTTATATTTCAACTCAGACTATTTGACAAAGTTGATTTCAAGCTGAAATTCAAAATAAAAGTTGACCAAAACTGCATTTCAAGATGATGGAATTTGCGCAAAATCGAACTTTTCACAATGAGTTATATTTCAACTCAGACTATTTGACAAAGTTGATTTCAAGCTGAATTTCAAAGTAAAAGTTGACCAAAACTGCACTTCAAGATGACAGAGTTTGTGCAAAATCGAACTTTTCACAAGGAGTTATATTTCAACTCAGACTATTCGACAAAGTTGGTTTCAAGCTAAAATTCAAAGTAAAAGTTGACTAAAACTGAATTTCAAGATGATGGAATTTGCGCCAAATCTAACTTTTCACAAGGAGTTATATTTCAACTCAGACTATTTGACAAAGTTGGTTTCAAGCTAAAATTTAAAATAAAAGTTGACCAAAACTGCATTTCAAGATGACGGAATTTGTGCAAAATCGAACTTTTCACATTGAGTTATACTTCAACACAGACTATTTGACAAAGTTGGTTTCAAGCTAAAATTCAAAGTAAAGGTTGACCAAAACTGCATTTCAAGATGACGGAATTTGTGCAAAATCGAACTTTTCACAAGAAGTTATACTTCAACTCAGACTATTTGACAAAGTTGGTTTCAAGCTAAAATTCAAAATAAAAGTTGACCAAAACTGCATTTCAAGATGACGGAATTTGTGCATAATCGAAATTTTCACAATGAGTTATGTTTCAACTCAGACTATTTGACAAAGTTGGTTTCAGGCTAAAATTCAAAGTAAAAGTTGACCAAAACTGCAATCCAAGATGAGGGAATTTGCGCCAAATTGAACTTTTCACAATGAGTTATATTTCAACTCAGACTGTTTGACAAAGTTGGTTTCAAGCTGAAATTCAAAATAAAAGTTGACCAAAACTGCATTTCAAGATGACGGAATTTGTGCAAAATCGACCTTTTCACAATGAGTTATAGTTCAACTCAGACTATTTGACAAAGTTGGTTTCAAGCTAAAATTCAAAGTAAAAGTTGACCAAAACTGCATTTCAAGATGATGGAATTTGTGCAAAATCGAACTTTTCACAAAGAGTTATAGTTCAACTCAGACTATTTGACAAAGTTGATTTCAAGCTAAAATTCAAGTAAAAGTTGACCAAAACTGCATTTCAAGATGACGGAATTTGTGCAAAATCGAACTTTTCACAAGGAGTTATATTTCAACTCAGACTATTTGACAAAGTTGGTTTCAAGCTAAAATTCAAAATAAAAGTTGACCAAAACTGCATTTCAAGATGACGGAATTTGTGCAAAATCGAACTTTTCACAATGATTAATATTTCAACTCAGACTATTTGACAAAGTTGGTTTCAAGCTAAGTTTCAAAGTAAAAGTTGACCAAAACTGCATTTCAAGATGATGGAATTTGTGCAAAATCGAACTTTTCACAATGAGTTATATTTCAACTCAGACTATTTGACAAAGTTGGTTTCAAGCTGAAATCCAAAGTAAAAGTTGACCAAAACTGCATTTCAAGAACAAGGAGTTATATTCCAACTCAGACTATTTGACAAAGTTGATTTCAAACTGAAATTGAAGGTAAAAGTTGACCAGAACTGCATTTCAAGATGACGGAATTTGTGCAAAATTGAACTTTTCACAATGAGTTATAGTTCAACTCAGACTATTTGACAAAGTTGGTTTCAAGCTAAAATTCAAAGTAAAAGTTGACCAAAACTGCATTTCAAGATGACGGAATTTGTGCATGATCGAAATTTTCACAATGAGTTATGTTTCAACTCAGACTATTTGACAAAGTTGGTTTCAGGCTAAAATTCAAAGTAAAAGTTGACCAAAACTGCATTTCAAGATGATGGAATTTGTACAAAATCGAACTTTTCACAATGAGTTATACTTCAACTCAGACTATTTGAGAAAGTTGGTTTCAAGCTGAAATTCAAAGTAAAAGTTGACCAAAACTGCATTTCAAGATGATGGAATTTGTGCAAAATCGAACTTTTCACAATGAGTTATAGTTCAACTCAGACTATTTGACAAAGTTGATTTCAAGCTGAAATTCAAATTAAAAGTTGACCAAAACTGCATTTCAAAATGACGGAATTTGTGCAAAATCAAAATTTTCACAAGGAGTTATATTTCAACTCATTCTATTTGACAAAGTTGGTTTCAAGCTGAAATTCAAAATAAAAGTTGACCAAAACTGCATTTCAAGATGATGGAATTTGCGCAAAATCGAACTTTTCACAATGAGTTATATTTCAACTCAGACTATTTGACAAAGTTGATTTCAAGCTGAATTTCAAAGTAAAAGTTGACCAAAACTGCACTTCAAGATGACAGAGTTTGTGCAAAATCGAACTTTTCACAAGGAGTTATATTTCAACTCAGACTATTCGACAAAGTTGGTTTCAAGCTATAATTCAAAGTAAAAGTTGACTAAAACTGAATTTCAAGATGATGGAATTTGCGCCAAATCTAACTTTTCACAAGGAGTTATATTTCAACACAGACTATTTGACAAAGTTGGTTTCAAGCTAAAATTTAAAATAAAAGTTGACCAAAACTGCATTTCAAGATGACGGAATTTGTGCAAAATCGAACTTTTCACATTGAGTTATACTTCAACACAGACTATTTGACAAAGTTGGTTTCAAGCTAAAATTCAAAGTAAAGGTTGACCGAAACTGCATTTCAAGATGACGGAATTTGTGCAAAATCGAACTTTTCGCAAGAAGTTATACTTCAACTCAGACTATTTGACAAAGTTGGTTTCAAGCTAAAATTCAAAATAAAAGTTGACCAAAACTGCATTTCAATATGACTGAATTTGTGCAAAATCGAACCTTTCATAATGAGTTATATTTCAACTCAGACTATTTGACAAAGTTGGTTTCAAGCTGAAATTCAAAGTAAAAGTTGACCAAAACTGCATTTCAAGATGACGGAATTTGTGCAAAATCGAACTTTTCACAATGATTAATATTTCAACTCAGACTATTTGACAAAGTTGGTTTCAAGCTAAGATTCAAAGTAAAAGTTTACCAAAACTGCATTTCAAGATGATGGAATTTGTGCAAAATCGAACTTTTCACGATGAGTTATAGTTCAACTCAGACTATTTGACAAAGGTGGTTTCAAACTAAAATTCAAAGTAAAAGTTGGCCAAAACTGCATTTCAAGATGATTTAATTACGCCGAATCGATCTTTTCACAATGATTTATATTTCAACTCAGACTATTTGACAAAGTTTGTTTCCAGCTAAAATTCAAAGTAAAAGTGGACCAACACTGCATTTCAAGATGACGGAATTTGTGCAAAATCGAACTTTTCACAAGGAGTTATATTTCAACTCAGACTATTTGACAAAGTTGGTTTCTAGCTAAAATTCAAAGTAAAAGTTGACCAAAACTGCATTTCAAGATGACGGAATTTGTGCAAAATCGAACTTTTCACAATGAGTTATACTTCAACTCAGACTATTTGAGAAAGTTGGTTTCAAGCTAAAATTCAAAGTAAAAGTTGACGAAACCTGCATTTCAAGATGACGGAATTTGTGCAAAATCGAACTTTTCACAAGAAGTTATACTTCAACTCAGACTATTTGACAAAGTTGGTTTCAAGCTAAAATTCAAAATAAAAGTTGACCAAAACTGCATTTCAATATGACGGAATTTGTGCAAAATCGAACTTTTCACAATGAGTTATATTTCAACTCAGACTATTTGACAAAGTTGGTTTCAAGCTGAAATTCAAAGTAAAAGTTGACCAAAACTGCATTTCAAGATGACGGAATTTGTGCAAAATCAAAATTTTCACAAGGAGTTATATTTCAACTCATTCTATTTGACAAAGTTGGTTTCAAGCTGAAATTCAAAGTAAAAGTTGACCAAAACTGCATTTCAAAATGATGGAATTTGTGCAAAATCGAACTTTTCACAATGAGTTATACTTCAACTAAGACTATTTGACAAAGTTGGTTTCAAGCTGAAATTCAAAGTAAAAGTTGACCAAAACTGCATTTCAAGATGATTTAATTTGCGCCGAATCGATCTTTTCACAATGATTTGCGCCAAATCGAACTTTTCACAATGAGTTATATTTCAACTCAGACTATTTAACAAAGTTGGTTTCAAGCTCAAATTCAAAGTAAAAGTTGACCAAAACTGCATTTCAAGATGACGGAATTTGTGCAAAATCGAACTTTTCACAAGAAGTTATATTTCAACTCAGACTATTTGACAAAGTTGGTTTCAAGCTAAAATTCAAAGTAAAGTTGACCAAAACTGCATTTCAAGATTGACGGAATTTGTGCAAAATCGAACTTTTCACAAGGAGTTATATTTCAACTCAGACTATTTGACAAAGTTGGTTTCAAGCTAAAATTCAAAGTAAAGTTGACCAAAACTGCATTTCAAGATTGACGGAATTTGTGCAAAATCGAACTTTTCACAAGGAGTTATATTTCAACTCAGACTATTTGACAAAGTTGGTTTCAAGCTAAAATTCAAAATAAAAGTTGACTAAAACTGAATTTCAAGATGATGGAATTTGCGCCAAATCTAACTTTTCACAAGGAGTTATATTTCAACTCAGATTATTTGACAAAGTTGGTTTCAAGCTAAATTTAAAATAAAAGTTGACCAAAACTGCATTTCAAGATGACGGAATTTGTGCAAAATCGAACTTTTCACATTGAGTTATACTTCAACACAGACTATTTGACAAAGTTGGTTTCAAGCTAAAATTCAAAGTAAAGGTTGACCAAAACTGCATTTCAAGATGACGGAATTTGTGCAAAATCGAACTTTTCACAAGAAGTTATACTTCAACTCAGACTATTTGACAAAGTTGGTTTCAAGCTAAAATTCAAAATAAAAGTTGACCAAAACTGCATTTCAATATGACGGAATTTGTGCAAAATCGAACTTTTCACAATGAGTTATATTTCAACTCAGACTATTTGACAAAGTTGGTTTCAAGCTGAAATTCAAAGTAAAAGTTGACCAAAACTGCATTTCAAGATTGACGGAATTTGTGCAAAATCGAACTTTTCACAATGATTAATATTTCAACTCAGACTATTTGACAAAGTTGGTTTCAAGCTAAGTTTCAAAGTAAAAGTTTACCAAAACTGCATTTCAAGATGATGGAATTTGTGCAAAATCGAACTTTTCACGATGAGTTATAGTTCAACTCAGACTATTTGACAAAGGTGGTTTCAAGCTAAAATTCAAAGTAAAAGTTGACCAAAACTGCATTTCAAGATGATGGAATTTGTGCAAAATCGAACTTTTCACAATGAGTTATACTTCAACTCAGACTATATGACAAAGTTGGTTTCAAACTAAAATTCAAAGTAAAAGTTGGCCAAAACTGCATTTCAAGATGATTTAATTATGCCGAATCGATCTTTTCACAATGATTTATATTTCAACTCAGACTATTTGACAAAGTTTGTTTCCAGCTAAAATTCAAAGTAAAAGTGGACCAACACTGCATTTCAAGATGACGGAATTTGTGCAAAATCGAACTTTTCACAAGGAGTTATATTTCAACTCAGACTATTTGACAAAGTTGGTTTCTAGCTAAAATTCAAAGTAAAAGTTGACCAAAACTGCATTTCAAGATGACGGAATTTGTGCAAAATCGAACTTTTCACAATGAGTTATACTTCAACTCAGACTATTTGAGAAAGTTGGTTTCAAGCTAAAATTCAAAGTAAAAGTTGACGAAACCTGCATTTCAAGATGACGGAATTTGTGCAAAATCGAACTTTTCACAATGAGTTATAGTTCAACTCAGACTATTTCACAAAGTTGGTTTCAAGCTAAAATTCAAAGTAAAAGTTGACCAAAACTGCATTTCAAGATGATGGAATTTGTGCAAAATCGAACGTTTCACAATGAGTTATTGTTCAACTCAGACTATTTGACAAAGTTGATTTTAAGCTAAAATTCAAGTAAAAATTTACCAAAACTGCATTTCAAGATGACGGAATTTGTGCAAAATCGAACTGTTCACAAGGAGTTATATTTCAACTCAGACTATTTGACAAAGTTGGTTTCAAGCTAAAATTCAAAATAAAAGTTGACCAAAACTGCATTTCAAGATGACGGAATTTGTGCAAAATCGAACTTTTCACAATGAGTTATATTTCAACTCAGACTATTTGAC
This sequence comes from Terebella lapidaria, assembly GCA_949152475.1. Classification (NCBI taxonomy): domain Eukaryota; kingdom Metazoa; phylum Annelida; class Polychaeta; order Terebellida; family Terebellidae; genus Terebella; species Terebella lapidaria. The sequence goes on from OX424569.1 coordinate 21,158,248, forward strand.
AAAGGTGGTTTCAAGCTGAAATTCAAAGTAAAAGTTGACCAAAACTGCATTTCAAGATGACGGAATTTGTGCAAAATCGAACTTTTCACAATGAGTTATAAGTTCAACTCAGACTATTTGACAAAGTTGCTTTCAAGCCAAAATTCAAAGTAAAAGTTGACCAAAACTGCATTTCAAGATGATGGAATTTGTACAAAATCGAACTTTTCACAATGAGTTATAGTTCAACTCAAACTATTTGACAAAGTTGATTTCAAGCTGAAATTCAAATTAAAAGTTGACCAAAACTGCATTTCAAAATGACGGAATTTGTGCAAAATCAAAATTTTCACAAGGAGTTATATTTCAACTCATTCTATTTGACAAAGTTGGTTTCAAGCTGAAATTCAAAGTTAAAGTTGACCAAAACTGCATTTCAAGATGATGGAATTTGCGCCAAATCGAACTTTTCACAATGAGTTATATTTCAACTCAGACTACTCGACAAAGTTGATTTCAAGCTAAAATTCAAAGTAAAAGTTGACCAAAACTGCATTTCAAGATGATGGAATTTGCGCAAAATCGAACTTTTCACAATGAGTTATATTTCAACTCAGACTATTTGACAAAGTTGATTTCAAGCTGAAATTCAAAGTAAAAGTTGACCAAAACTGCACTTCAAGATGACGGAGTTTGTGCAAAATCGAACTTTTCACAAGGAGTTATATTTCAACTCAGACTATTCGACAAAGTTGGTTTCAAGCTAAAATTCAAAGTAAAAGTTGACCAAAACTGAATTTCAAGATGATGGAATTTGTGCAAAATCGAACTTTTCACAATGAGTTATATTTCAACTCAGACTATTTGACAAAGTTGGTTTCAAGCTGAAATTCAAAGTAAAAGTTGACCAAAACTGCATTTCAAAATGATGGAATTTGCGCCAAATCGAACTTTTCACAATGAGTTATATTTCAACTCAGACTATTTGACATAGTTGATTTCAAGCTGAAATTCAAAATAAAAGTTGACCAAAACTGCATTTCAAGATGATGGAATTTGCGCAAAATCGAACTTTTCACAATGAGTTATATTTCAACTCAGACTATTTGACAAAGTTGATTTCAAGCTGAAATTCAAAATAAAAGTTGACCAAAACTGCATTTCAAGATGATGGAATTTGCGCAAAATCGAACTTTTCACAATGAGTTATATTTCAACTCAGACTATTTGACAAAGTTGATTTCAAGCTGAATTTCAAAGTAAAAGTTGACCAAAACTGCACTTCAAGATGACAGAGTTTGTGCAAAATCGAACTTTTCACAAGGAGTTATATTTCAACTCAGACTATTCGACAAAGTTGGTTTCAAGCTAAAATTCAAAGTAAAAGTTGACTAAAACTGAATTTCAAGATGATGGAATTTGCGCCAAATCTAACTTTTCACAAGGAGTTATATTTCAACTCAGACTATTTGACAAAGTTGGTTTCAAGCTAAAATTTAAAATAAAAGTTGACCAAAACTGCATTTCAAGATGACGGAATTTGTGCAAAATCGAACTTTTCACATTGAGTTATACTTCAACACAGACTATTTGACAAAGTTGGTTTCAAGCTAAAATTCAAAGTAAAGGTTGACCAAAACTGCATTTCAAGATGACGGAATTTGTGCAAAATCGAACTTTTCACAAGAAGTTATACTTCAACTCAGACTATTTGACAAAGTTGGTTTCAAGCTAAAATTCAAAATAAAAGTTGACCAAAACTGCATTTCAATATGACAGAATTTGTGCAAAATCGAACTTTTCACAATGAGTTATATTTCAACTCAGACTATTTGACAAAGTTGGTTTCAAGCTGAAATTCAAAGTAAAAGTTGACCAAAACTGCATTTCAAGATGACGGAATTTGTGCAAAATCAAAATTTTCACAAGGAGTTATATTTCAACTCATTCTATTTGACAAAGTTGGTTTCAAGCTGAAATTCAAAGTAAAAGTTGACCAAAACTGCATTTCAAAATGATGGAATTTGTGCAAAATTGAACTTTTCACAATGAGTTATACTTCAACTAAGACTATTTGACAAAGTTGGTTTCAAGCTGAAATTCAAAGTAAAAGTTGACCAAAACTGCATTTCAAGATGATTTAATTTGCGCCGAATCGATCTTTTCACAATGATTTGCGCCAAATCGAACTTTTCACAATGAGTTATATTTCAACTCAGATTATTTGACAAAGTTGGTTTCAAGCTCAAATTCAAAGTAAAAGTTGACCAAAACTGCATTTCAAGATGACGGAATTTGTGCAAAATCGAACTTTTCACAAGGAGTTATATTTCAACTCAGACTATTTGACAAAGTTGGTTTCAAGCTGAAATTCAAAGTAAAAGTTGACCAAAACTGCATTTCAAGATGATTTAATTTGCGCCGAATCGATCTTTTCACAATGATTTGCGCCAAATCGAACTTTTCACAATGAGTTATATTTCAACTCAGATTATTTGACAAAGTTGGTTTCAAGCTCAAATTCAAAGTAAAAGTTGACCAAAACTGCATTTCAAGATGACGGAATTTGTGCAAAATCGAACTTTTCACAAGGAGTTATATTTCAACTCAGACTATTTGACAAAGTTGGTTTCAAGCTAAAATTCAAAGTAAAGTTGACCAAAACTGCATTTCAAGATTGACGGAATTTGTGCAAAATCGAACTTTTCACAAGGAGTTATATTTCAACTCAGACTATTTGACAAAGTTGGTTTCAAGCTAAAATTCAAAATAAAAGTTGACTAAAACTGAATTTCAAGATGATGGAATTTGCGCCAAATCTAACGTTTCACAAGGAGTTATATTTCAACTCAGACTATTTGACAAAGTTGGTTTCAAGCTAAAATTTAAAATAAAAGTTGACCAAAACTGCATTTCAAGATGACGGAATTTGTGCAAAATCGAACTTTTCACATTGAGTTATACTTCAACACAGACTATTTGACAAAGTTGGTTTCAAGCTAAAATTCAAAGTAAAGGTTGACCAAAACTGCATTTCAAGATGACGGAATTTGTGCAAAATCGAACTTTTCACAATGAGTTATAGTTCAACTCAGACTATTTGACAAAGTTGATTTCAAGCTAAAATTCAAGTAAAAGTTGACCAAAACTGCAATTCAAGATGACGGAATTTGTGCAAAATCGAACTTTTCACAAGGAGTTATATTTCAACTCAGACTATTCGACAAAGTTGGTGTCAAGCTGAAATTCAAAGTAAAAGTTGACCAAAGCTGCATTTCAAGATGATGGAATTTGCGCAAAATCAAACTTTTCACAGGGAGTTTTATTTCAACTCAGACTCTTTGACAAAGTTGGTTTCAAGCTAAATATCACAGTAAAAGTTGATTAAAACTGCATTTCAAGATGACGGAATTTGTGCAAAATCGAACTTTTCACAAGGAGTTATATTTCAACTCAGACTATTTGACAAAGTTGGTTTCAAGCTAAGTTTCAAAGTAAAAGTTGACCAAAACTGCATTTCAAGATGATGGAATTTGTGCAAAATCGAACTTTTCACAAAGAGTTATACTTCAACTCAGACTATTTGACAAAGTTGGTTTCAAGTTGAAATCCAAAGTAAAAGTTGACCAAAACTGCATTTCAAGAACAAGGAGTTATATTCCAACTCAGACTATTTGAAAAAGTTGATTTCAAGCTGAAATTGAAAGTCAAAATTGACCAAAACTGCATTTCAAGATGACGGAATTTGTACAAAATTGAACTTTTCACAATGAGTTATAGTTCAACTCAGACTATTTGACAAAGTTGGTTTCAAGCTAAAATTCAAAGTAAAAGTTGACCAAAACTGCATTTCAAGATGACGGAATTTGTGCAAAATCGAACTTTTCACAAGGAGTTATATTTCAACTCAGACTATTTGACAAAGTTGGTTTCAAGCTAAAATGCAAAGTAAATGTTGACCAAAACTGCATTCCAAGATGACGGAATTTGTGCAAAATCGAACTTTTCACAAGGAGTTATATTTCAACTCAGACTATTTGACAAAGTTGGTTTCAAGCTAAAATTCAAAATAAAAGTTGACCAAAAGTGCATTTCAAGATGACGGAATTTGTGCAAAATCGAACTTTTCACAATGAGTTATATTTCAACTCAGACTATTTGACAAAGTTGGTTTCAAGCTGAAATTCAAAGTAAAAGTTGACCAAAACTGCATTTCAAGATGATGGAATTTGCGCAAAATCGAACTTTTCACAAGGAGTTATATTTCAACTCAGACTATTTGACAAAATTGGTTTCAAGCTGAAATTCAAAGTAAAAGTTGACCAAAACTGCATTTCAAGATGACGGAATTTGTGCAAAATCGACCTTTTCACAATGAGTTATAGTACAACTCAGACTATTTGACAAAGTTGGTTTCAAGCTAAAATGCAAAGTAAAAGTTGACCAAAACTGCATTTCAAGATGACGGAATTTGTGCAAAATCGAACTTTTCACAATGAGTTATATTTCAACTCAGACTATTTGACAAAGTTGGTTTCAAGCTGAAATTCAAAGTAAAAGTTGACCAAAACTGCATTTCAAGATGATGGAATTTGCGCCAAATTGAACTTTTCACAATGAGTTATATTTCAACTCAGGCTATTTGTCAAAGTTGGTTTCAAGCTAAAATTCAAAGTAAATGTTGACCAAAACTGCATTCCAAGATGATGGAATTTGCGCCAAATTGAACTTTTCACAATGAGTTATATTTCAACTCAGACTATTTGACAAAGTTGGTTTCAAGATAAGTTTCAAAGTAAAAGTTGACCAAAACTGCATTTCGAGATGATGGAATTTGTGCAAAATCGAACTTTTCACAATGAGTTATACTTCAACTCAGACTATTTGACAAAGTTGGTTTCAAGCTGAAATCCAAAGTAAAAGTTGACCAAAACTGCATTTCAAGAACAAGGAGTTATATTCTAACTCAGACTATTTGACAAAGTTGATTTCAAGCTGAAATTGAAAGTAAAAGTTGACCAAAACTGCATTTCAAGATGACAGAATTTGTGCAAAATCGAACTTTTCACAATGAGTTATAGTTCAACTCAGACTATTTGACAAAGTTGGTTTCAAGCTGAAATTCAAAGTAAAAGTTGACCAAAACTGCATTTCAAGAACAAGGAGTTATATTCTAACTCAGACTATTCGACAAAGTTGGTGTCAAGCTGAAATTCAAAGTAAAAGTTGACCAAAGCTGCATTTCAAGATGATGGAATTTGCGCAAAATCAAACTTTTCACAGGGAGTTTTATTTCAACTCAGACTCTTTGACAAAGTTGGTTTCAAGCTAAATATCACAGTAAAAGTTGATTAAAACTGCATTTCAAGATGACGGAATTTGTGCAAAATCGAACTTTTCACAAGGAGTTATATTTCAACTCAGACTATTTGACAAAGTTGGTTTCAAGCTAAGTTTCAAAGTAAAAGTTGACCAAAACTGCATTTCAAGATGATGGAATTTGTGCAAAATCGAACTTTTCACAATGAGTTATACTTCAAGTCAGACTATTTGACAAAGTTGGTTTCAAGTTGAAATCCAAAGTAAAAGTTGACCAAAACTGCATTTCAAGAACAAGAGTTATATTCCAACTCAGACTATTTGAAAAAGTTGATTTCAAGCTGAAATTGAAAGTCAAAATTGACCAAAACTGCATTTCAAGATGACGGAATTTGTACAAAATTGAACTTTTCACAATGAGTTATAGTTCAACTCAGACTATTTGACAAAGTTGGTTTCAAGCTAAAATTCATAATAAAAATTGACCAAAACTGCATTTCAAGATGACGGAATTTGTGCAAAATCGAACTTTTCACAAGGAGTTATATTTCAACTCAGACTATTTGACAAAGTTGGTTTCAAGCTAAAATGCAAAGTAAATGTTGACCAAAACTGCATTCCAAGATGACGGAATTTGTGCAAAATTGAACTTTTCACAATGAGTTATAGTTCAACTCAGACTATTTGACAAAGTTGGTTTCAAGCTAAAATTCAAAGTAAAAGTTGACCAAAACTGCATTTCAAGATGACGGAATTTGTGCAAAATCGAACTTTTCACAAGGAGTTATATTTCAACTCAGACTATTTGACAAAGTTGGTTTCAAGCTAAAATTCAAAATAAAAGTTGACCAAAACTGCATTCCAAGATGATGGAATTTGCGCCAAATTGAACTTTTCACAATGAGTTATATTTCAACTCAGACTATTTGACAAAGTTGGTTTCAAGCTAAGTTTCAAAGTAAAAGTTGACCAAAACTGCATTTCGAGATGATGGAATTTGTGCAAAATCGAACTTTTCACAATGAGTTATACTTCAACTCAGACTATTTGACAAAGTTGGTTTCAAGCTGAAATCCAAAGTAAAAGTTGACCAAAACTGCATTTCAAGAACAAGGAGTTATATTTCAACTCAGACTATTTGACAAAGTTGGTTTCAAGCTAAAATGCAAAGTAAATGTTGACCAAAACTGCATTCCAAGATGACGGAATTTGTGCAAAATTGAACTTTTCACAATGAGTTATAGTTCAACTCAGACTATTTGACAAAGTTGGTTTCAAGCTAAAATTCAAAGTAAAAGTTGACCAAAACTGCATTTCAAGATGACGGAATTTGTGCAAAATCGAACTTTTCACAAGGAGTTATATTTCAACTCAGACTATTTGACAAAGTTGGTTTCAAGCTAAAATTCAAAATAAAAGTTGACCAAAAGTGCATTTCAAGATGACGGAATTTGTGCAAAATCGAACTTTTCACAATGAGTTATATTTCAACTCAGACTATTTGACAAAGTTGGTTTCAAGCTGAAATTCAAAGTAAAAGTTGACCAAAACTGCATTTCAAGATGATGGAATTTGCGCAAAATCGAACTTTTCACAAGGAGTTATATTTCAACTCAGACTATTTGACAAAATTGGTTTCAAGCTGAAATTCAAAGTAAAAGTTGACCAAAACTGCATTTCAAGATGACGGAATTTGTGCAAAATCGAACTTTTCACAATGAGTTATAGTACAACTCAGACTATTTGACAAAGTTGGTTTCAAGCTAAAATGCAAAGTAAAAGTTGACCAAAACTGCATTTCAAGATGACGGAATTTGTGCAAAATCGAACTTTTCACAATGAGTTATATTTCAACTCAGACTATTTGACAAAGTTGGTTTCAAGCTGAAATTCAAAGTAAAAGTTGACCAAAACTGCATTTCAAGATGATGGAATTTGCGCCAAATTGAACTTTTCACAATGAGTTATATTTCAACTCAGGCTATTTGTCAAAGTTGGTTTCAAGCTAAAATTCAAAGTAAATGTTGACCAAAACTGCATTCCAAGATGATGGAATTTGCGCCAAATTGAACTTTTCACAATGAGTTATATTTCAACTCAGACTATTTGACAAAGTTGGTTTCAAGATAAGTTTCAAAGTAAAAGTTGACCAAAACTGCATTTCGAGATGATGGAATTTGTGCAAAATCGAACTTTTCACAATGAGTTATACTTCAACTCAGACTATTTGACAAAGTTGGTTTCAAGCTGAAATCCAAAGTAAAAGTTGACCAAAACTGCATTTCAAGAACAAGGAGTTATATTCTAACTCAGACTATTTGACAAAGTTGATTTCAAGCTGAAATTGAAAGTAAAAGTTGACCAAAACTGCATTTCAAGATGACAGAATTTGTGCAAAATCGAACTTTTCACAATGAGTTATAGTTCAACTCAGACTATTTGACAAAGTTGGTTTCAAGCTGAAATTCAAAGTAAAAGTTGACCAAAACTGCATTTCAAGAACAAGGAGTTATATTCTAACTCAGACTATTCGACAAAGTTGGTGTCAAGCTGAAATTCAAAGTAAAAGTTGACCAAAGCTGCATTTCAAGATGATGGAATTTGCGCAAAATCAAACTTTTCACAGGGAGTTTTATTTCAACTCAGACTCTTTGACAAAGTTGGTTTCAAGCTAAATATCACAGTAAAAGTTGATCAAAACTGCATTTCAAGATGACGGAATTTGTGCAAAATCGAACTTTTCACAAGGAGTTATATTTCAACTCAGACAATTTGACAAAGTTGGTTTCAAGCTAAGTTTCAAAGTAAAAGTTGACCAAAACTGCATTTCAAGATGATGGAATTTGTGCAAAATCGAACTTTTCACAATGAGTTATACTTCAAGTCAGACTATTTGACAAAGTTGGTTTCAAGTTGAAATCCAAAGTAAAAGTTGACCAAAACTGCATTTCAAGAACAAGAGTTATATTCCAACTCAGACGATTTGAAAAAGTTGATTTCAAGCTGAAATTGAAAGTCAAAATTGACCAAAACTGCATTTCAAGATGACGGAATTTGTACAAAATTGAACTTTTCACAATGAGTTATAGTTCAACTCAGACTATTTGACAAAGTTGGTTTCAAGCTAAAATTCAAAGTAAAAGTTGACCAAAACTGCATTTCAAGATGACGGAATTTGTCCAAAATCGAACTTTTCACAATGAGTTATAGTTCAACTCAGACTATTTGACAAAGTTGGTTTCAAGCTGAAATTCAAAATAAAAGTTGACCAAAACTGCATTTCAAGAACAAGGAGTTATATTCTAACTCAGACTATTCGACAAAGTTGGTGTCAAGCTGAAATTCAAAGTAAAAGTTGACCAAAGCTGCATTTCAAGATGATGGAATTTGCGCAAAATCAAACTTTTCACAGGGAGTTTTATTTCAACTCAGACTATTTGACAAAGTTGGTTTCAAGCTAAAATTCAAAATAAAAGTTGACCAAAACTGCATTTCAAGATGACGGAATTTGTGCAAAATCGAACTTTTCACAAGGAGTTATATTTCAACTCAGACTATTTGACAAAGTTGGTTTCAAGCTAAAATGCAAAGTAAATGTTGACCAAAACTGCATTCCAAGATGACGGAATTTGTGCAAAATTGAACTTTTCACAATGAGTTATAGTTCAACTCAGACTATTTGACAAAGTTGGTTTCAAGCTAAAATTCAAAGTAAAAGTTGACCAAAACTGCATTTCAAGATGACGGAATTTGTGCAAAATCGAACTTTTCACAAGGAGTTATATTTCAACTCAGACTATTTGACAAAGTTGGTTTCAAGCTAAAATTCAAAATAAAAGTTGACCAAAACTGCATTCCAAGATGATGGAATTTGCGCCAAATTGAACTTTTCACAATGAGTTATATTTCAACTCAGACTATTTGACAAAGTTGGTTTCAAGCTAAGTTTCAAAGTAAAAGTTGACCAAAACTGCATTTCGAGATGATGGAATTTGTGCAAAATCGAACTTTTCACAATGAGTTATACTTCAACTCAGACTATTTGACAAAGTTGGTTTCAAGCTGAAATCCAAAGTAAAAGTTGACCAAAACTGCATTTCAAGAACAAGGAGTTATATTCTAACTCAGACTATTTGACAAAGTTGGTTTCAAGCTAAAATTCAAAGTAAAAGTTGACCAAAACTGCATTTCAAGATGACGGAATTTGTGCAAAATCGAACTTTTCACAAGGAGTTATATTTCAACTCAGACTATTTGACAAAGTTGGTTTCAAGCTAAAATGCAAAGTAAATGTTGACCAAAACTGCATTCCAAGATGACGGAATTTGTGCAAAATTGAACTTTTCACAATGAGTTATAGTTCAACTCAGACTATTTGACAAAGTTGGTTTCAAGCTAAAATTCAAAGTAAAAGTTGACCAAAACTGCATTTCAAGATGACGGAATTTGTGCAAAATCGAACTTTTCACAAGGAGTTATATTTCAACTCAGACTATTTGACAAAGTTGGTTTCAAGCTAAAATTCAAAATAAAAGTTGACCAAAAGTGCATTTCAAGATGACGGAATTTGTGCAAAATCGAACTTTTCACAATGAGTTATATTTCAACTCAGACTATTTGACAAAGTTGGTTTCAAGCTGAAATTCAAAGTAAAAGTTGACCAAAACTGCATTTCAAGATGATGGAATTTGCGCAAAATCGAACTTTTCACAAGGAGTTATATTTCAACTCAGACTATTTGACAAAATTGGTTTCAAGCTGAAATTCAAAGTAAAAGTTGACCAAAACTGCATTTCAAGATGACGGAATTTGTGCAAAATCGACCTTTTCACAATGAGTTATAGTACAACTCAGACTATTTGACAAAGTTGGTTTCAAGCTAAAATGCAAAGTAAAAGTTGACCAAAACTGCATTTCAAGATGACGGAATTTGTGCAAAATCGAACTTTTCACAATGAGTTATATTTCAACTCAGACTATTTGACAAAGTTGGTTTCAAGCTGAAATTCAAAGTAAAAGTTGACCAAAACTGCATTTCAAGATGATGGAATTTGCGCCAAATTGAACTTTTCACAATGAGTTATATTTCAACTCAGGCTATTTGTCAAAGTTGGTTTCAAGCTAAAATTCAAAGTAAATGTTGACCAAAACTGCATTCCAAGATGATGGAATTTGCGCCAAATTGAACTTTTCACAATGAGTTATATTTCAACTCAGACTATTTGACAAAGTTGGTTTCAAGATAAGTTTCAAAGTAAAAGTTGACCAAAACTGCATTTCGAGATGATGGAATTTGTGCAAAATCGAACTTTTCACAATGAGTTATACTTCAACTCAGACTATTTGACAAAGTTGGTTTCAAGCTGAAATCCAAAGTAAAAGTTGACCAAAACTGCATTTCAAGAACAAGGAGTTATATTCTAACTCAGACTATTTGACAAAGTTGATTTCAAGCTGAAATTGAAAGTAAAAGTTGACCAAAACTGCATTTCAAGATGACAGAATTTGTGCAAAATCGAACTTTTCACAATGAGTTATAGTTCAACTCAGACTATTTGACAAAGTTGGTTTCAAGCTGAAATTCAAAGTAAAAGTTGACCAAAACTGCATTTCAAGAACAAGGAGTTATATTCTAACTCAGACTATTCGACAAAGTTGGTGTCAAGCTGAAATTCAAAGTAAAAGTTGACCAAAGCTGCATTTCAAGATGATGGAATTTGCGCAAAATCAAACTTTTCACAGGGAGTTTTATTTCAACTCAGACTCTTTGACAAAGTTGGTTTCAAGCTAAATATCACAGTAAAAGTTGATCAAAACTGCATTTCAAGATGACGGAATTTGTGCAAAATCGAACTTTTCACAAGGAGTTATATTTCAACTCAGACTATTTGACAAAGTTGGTTTCAAGCTAAGTTTCAAAGTAAAAGTTGACCAAAACTGCATTTCAAGATGATGGAATTTGTGCAAAATCGAACTTTTCACAATGAGTTATACTTCAAGTCAGACTATTTGACAAAGTTGGTTTCAAGTTGAAATCCAAAGTAAAAGTTGACCAAAACTGCATTTCAAGAACAAGAGTTATATTCCAACTCAGACGATTTGAAAAAGTTGATTTCAAGCTGAAATTGCAAGTCAAAATTGACCAAAACTGCATTTCAAGATGACGGAATTTGTACAAAATTGAACTTTTCACAATGAGTTATAGTTCAACTCAGACTATTTGACAAAGTTGGTTTCAAGCTAAAATTCAAAGTAAAAGTTGACCAAAACTGCATTTCAAGATGACGGAATTTGTGCAAAATCGAACTTTTCACAAGGAGTTATATTTCAACTCAGACTATTTGACAAAGTTGGTTTCAAGCTAAAATGCAAAGTAAATGTTGACCAAAACTGCATTCCAAGATGACGGAATTTGTGCAAAATTGAACTTTTCACAATGAGTTATAGTTCAACTCAGACTATTTGACAAAGTTGGTTTCAAGCTAAAATTCAAAGTAAAAGTTGACCAAAACTGCATTTCAAGATGACGGAATTTGTGCAAAATCGAACTTTTCACAAGGAGTTATATTTCAACTCAGACTATTTGACAAAGTTGGTTTCAAGCTAAGTTTCAAAGTAAAAGTTGACCAAAACTGCATTTCAAGATGATGGAATTTGTGCAAAATCGAACTTTTCACAATGAGTTATACTTCAAGTCAGACTATTTGACAAAGTTGGTTTCAAGTTGAAATCCAAAGTAAAAGTTGACCAAAACTGCATTTCAAGAACAAGAGTTATATTCCAACTCAGACGATTTGAAAAAGTTGATTTCAAGCTGAAATTGAAAGTCAAAATTGACCAAAACTGCATTTCAAGATGACGGAATTTGTACAAAATTGAACTTTTCACAATGAGTTATAGTTCAACTCAGACTATTTGACAAAGTTGGTTTCAAGCTAAAATTCAAAGTAAAAGTTGACCAAAACTGCATTTCAAGATGACGGAATTTGTGCAAAATCGAACTTTTCACAAGGAGTTATATTTCAACTCAGACTATTTGACAAAGTTGGTTTCAAGCTAAAATGCAAAGTAAATGTTGACCAAAACTGCATTCCAAGATGACGGAATTTGTGCAAAATTGAACTTTTCACAATGAGTTATAGTTCAACTCAGACTATTTGACAAAGTTGGTTTCAAGCTAAGTTTCAAAGTAAAAGTTGACCAAAACTGCATTTCAAGATGATGGAATTTGTGCAAAATCGAACTTTTCACAATGAGTTATACTTCAAGTCAGACTATTTGACAAAGTTGGTTTCAAGTTGAAATCCAAAGTAAAAGTTGACCAAAACTGCATTTCAAGAACAAGAGTTATATTCCAACTCAGACGATTTGAAAAAGTTGATTTCAAGCTGAAATTGAAAGTCAAAATTGACCAAAACTGCATTTCAAGATGACGGAATTTGTACAAAATTGAACTTTTCACAATGAGTTATAGTTCAACTCAGACTATTTGACAAAGTTGGTTTCAAGCTAAAATTCAAAGTAAAAGTTGACCAAAACTGCATTTCAAGATGACGGAATTTGTGCAAAATCGAACTTTTCACAAGGAGTTATATTTCAACTCAGACTATTTGACAAAGTTGGTTTCAAGCTAAAATGCAAAGTAAATGTTGACCAAAACTGCATTCCAAGATGACGGAATTTGTGCAAAATTGAACTTTTCACAATGAGTTATAGTTCAACTCAGACTATTTGACAAAGTTGGTTTCAAGCTAAAATTCAAAGTAAAAGTTGACCAAAACTGCATTTCAAGATGACGGAATTTGTGCAAAATCGAACTTTTCACAAGGAGTTATATTTCAACTCAGACTATTTGACAAAGTTGGTTTCAAGCTAAGTTTCAAAGTAAAAGTTGACCAAAACTGCATTTCAAGATGATGGAATTTGTGCAAAATCGAACTTTTCACAATGAGTTATACTTCAAGTCAGACTATTTGACAAAGTTGGTTTCAAGTTGAAATCCAAAGTAAAAGTTGACCAAAACTGCATTTCAAGAACAAGAGTTATATTCCAACTCAGACGATTTGAAAAAGTTGATTTCAAGCTGAAATTGAAAGTCAAAATTGACCAAAACTGCATTTCAAGATGACGGAATTTGTACAAAATTGAACTTTTCACAATGAGTTATAGTTCAACTCAGACTATTTGACAAAGTTGGTTTCAAGCTAAAATTCAAAGTAAAAGTTGACCAAAACTGCATTTCAAGATGACGGAATTTGTGCAAAATCGAACTTTTCACAAGGAGTTATATTTCAACTCAGACTATTTGACAAAGTTGGTTTCAAGCTAAAATGCAAAGTAAATGTTGACCAAAACTGCATTCCAAGATGACGGAATTTGTGCAAAATTGAACTTTTCACAATGAGTTATAGTTCAACTCAGACTATTTGACAAAGTTGGTTTCAAGCTAAAATTCAAAGTAAAAGTTGACCAAAACTGCATTTCGAGATGATGGAATTTGTGCAAAATCGAACTTTTCACAATGAGTTATACTTCAACTCAGACTATTTGACAAAGTTGGTTTCAAGCTGAAATCCAAAGTAAAAGTTGACCAAAACTGCATTTCAAGAACAAGGAGTTATATTCTAACTCAGACTATTTGACAAAGTTGATTTCAAGCTGAAATTGAAAGTAAAAGTTGACCAAAACTGCATTTCAAGATGACGGAATTTGTGCAAAATCGAACTTTTCACAATGAGTTATATTTCAACTCAGACTATTTGACAAAGTTGGTTTCAAGCTGAAATTCAAAGTAAAAGTTGACCAAAACTGCATTTCAAGATGATGGAATTTGCGCAAAATCGAACTTTTCACAAGGAGTTATATTTCAACTCAGACTATTTGACAAAATTGGTTTCAAGCTGAAATTCAAAGTAAAAGTTGACCAAAACTGCATTTCAAGATGACGGAATTTGTGCAAAATCGACCTTTTCACAATGAGTTATAGTACAACTCAGACTATTTGACAAAGTTGGTTTCAAGCTAAAATGCAAAGTAAATGTTGACCAAAACTGCATTCCAAGATGATGGAATTTGCGCCAAATTGAACTTTTCACAATGAGTTATATTTCAACTCAGGCTATTTGTCAAAGTTGGTTTCAAGCTAAAATTCAAAGTAAATGTTGACCAAAACTGCATTCCAAGATGATGGAATTTGCGCCAAATTGAACTTTTCACAATGAGTTATATTTCAACTCAGACTATTTGACAAAGTTGGTTTCAAGCTAAGTTTCAAAGTAAAAGTTGACCAAAACTGCATTTCGAGATGATGGAATTTGTGCAAAATCGAACTTTTCACAATGAGTTATACTTCAACTCAGACTATTTGACAAAGTTGGTTTCAAGCTGAAATCCAAAGTAAAAGTTGACCAAAACTGCATTTCAAGAACAAGGAGTTATATTCTAACTCAGACTATTTGACAAAGTTGATTTCAAGCTGAAATTGAAAGTAAAAGTTGACCAAAACTGCATTTCAAGATGACAGAATTTGTGCAAAATCGAACTTTTCACAATGAGTTATAGTTCAACTCAGACTATTTGACAAAGTTGGTTTCAAGCTGAAATTCAAAGTAAAAGTTGACCAAAGCTGCATTTCAAGATGATGGAATTTGCGCAAAATCAAACTTTTCACAGGGAGTTATACTTCAACACAGACTATTTGACAAAGTTGGTTTCAAGCTAAAATTCAAAATAAAAGTTGACCAAAACTGCATTTCAATATGACGGAATTTGTGCAAAATCGAACTTTTCACAAGGAGTTATATTTCAACTCAGACTATTTGACAAAGTTGGTTTCAAGCTAAAATTCAAAATAAAAGTTGACCAAAACTGCATTCCAAGATGATGGAATTTGCGCCAAATTGAATTTTTCACAATGAGTTATATTTCAACTCAGACTATTTGACAAAGTTGGTTTCAAGCTAAGTTTCAAAGTAAAAGTTGACCAAAACTGCATTTCGAGATGATGGAATTTGTGCAAAATCGAACTTTTCACAATGAGTTATACTTCAACTCAGACTATTTGACAAAGTTGGTTTCAAGCTGAAATCCAAAGTAAAAGTTGACCAAAACTGCATTTCAAGAACAAGGAGTTATATTCTAACTCAGACTATTTGACAAAGTTGATTTCAAGCTGAAATTGAAAGTAAAAGTTGACCAAAACTGCATTTCAAGATGACAGAATTTGTGCAAAATCGAACTTTTCACAATGAGTTATAGTTCAACTCAGACTATTTGACAAAGTTGGTTTCAAGCTAAAATTCAAAGTAAAAGTTGACGAAAACTGCATTTCAAGATGACGGAATTTGTGCAAAATCGAACTTTTCACAAGGAGTTATATTTCAACTCAAACTATTTGACAAAGTTGGTTTCAAGCTAAAATTCAAAATAAAAGTTGACCAAAACTGCATTTCAAGATGACGGAATTTGTGCAAAATCGAACTTTTCACAAAGAGTTATAGTTCAACTCAGACTATTTGACAAAGTTGATTTCAAGCTAAAATTCAAGTAAAAGTTGACCAAAACTGCATTTCAAGATGGCGGAATTTGTGCAAAATCGAACTTTTCACAAGGAGTTATATTTCAACTCAGACTATTTGACAAAGTTGGTTTCAAGCTAAAATTCAAAATAAAAGTTGACCAAAACTGCATTTCAAGATGACGGAATTTGTGCAAAATCGAACTTTTCACAAAGAGTTATAGTTCAACTCAGACTATTTGACAAAGTTGGTTTCAAGCTAAAATTCAAAGTAAAAGTTGACCACAACTGCATTTCAAGATGACGGAATTTGTGCAAAATCGAACTTTTCACAAGGAGTTATATTTCAACTCAAACTATTTGACAAAGTTGGTTTCAAGCTAAAATTCAAAATAAAAGTTGACCAAAACTGCATTTCAAGATGACGGAATTTGTGCAAAATCAAACTTTTCACAAAGAGTTATAGTTCAACTCAGACTATTTGACAAAGTTGATTTCAAGCTGAAATTCAAAGTAAAAGTTGACCAAAACTGCATTTCAAGATGATGGAATTTGCGCAAAATCGAACTTTTCACAATGAGTTATATTTCAACTCAGACTATTTGACAAAGTTGATTTCAAGCTGAAATTCAAAGTAAAAGTTGACCAAAACTGCACTTCAAGATGACGGAGTTTGTGCAAAATCGAACTTTTCACAAGGAGTTATATTTCAACTCAGACTATTCGACAAAGTTGGTTTCAAGCTAAAATTCAAAGTAAAAGTTGACCAAAACTGAATTTCAAGATGATGGAATTTGTGCAAAATCGAACTTTTCACAATGAGTTATAGTTCAACTCAGACTATTTGACAAAGTTGGTTTCAAGCTGAAATTCAAAGTAAAAGTTGACCAAAACTGCATTTCAAAATGATGGAATTTGCGCCAAATCGAACTTTTCACAATGAGTTATATTTCAACTCAGACTATTTGACAAAGTTGATTTCAAGCTGAAATTCAAAATAAAAGTTGACCAAAACTGCATTTCAAGATGATGGAATTTGCGCAAAATCGAACTTTTCACAATGAGTTATATTTCAACTCAGACTATTTGACAAAGTTGATTTCAAGCTGAAATTCAAAATAAAAGTTGACCAAAACTGCATTTCAAGATGATGGAATTTGCGCAAAATCGAACTTTTCACAATGAGTTATATTTCAACTCAGACTATTTGACAAAGTTGATTTCAAGCTGAAATTCAAAATAAAAGTTGACCAAAACTGCATTTCAAGATGATGGAATTTGCGCAAAATCGAACTTTTCACAATGAGTTATATTTCAACTCAGACTATTTGACAAAGTTGATTTCAAGCTGAAATTCAAAATAAAAGTTGACCAAAACTGCATTTCAAGATGATGGAATTTGCGCCAAATCTAACTTTTCACAAGGAGTTATATTTCAACTCAGACTATTTGACAAAGTTGGTTTCAAGCTGAAATTCAAAGTAAAAGTTGACCAAAACTGCATTTCAAGATGACGGAATTTGTGCAAAATCAAAATTTTCACAAGGAGTTATATTTCAACTCATTCTATTTGACAAAGTTGGTTTCAAGCTGAAATTCAAAGTAAAAGTTGACCAAAACTGCATTTCAAAATGATGGAATTTGCGCCAAATCGAACTTTTCACAATGAGTTATATTTCAACTCAGACTATTCGACAAAGTTGATTTCAAGCTGAAATTCAAAGTAAAAGTTGACCAAAACTGCATTTCAAGATGATGGAATTTGCGCAAAATCGAACTTTTCACAATGAGTTATATTTCAACTCAGACTATTTGACAAAGTTGATTTCAAGCTAAAATTCAAAGTAAAGTTGACCAAAACTGCATTTCAAGATTGACGGAATTTGTGCAAAATCGAACTTTTCACAAGGAGTTATATTTCAACTCAGACTATTTGACAAAGTTGGTTTCAAGCTAAAATTCAAAATAAAAGTTGACTAAAACTGAATTTCAAGATGATGGAATTTGCGCCAAATCTAACTTTTCACAAGGAGTTATATTTCAACTCAGACTATTTGACAAAGTTGGTTTCAAGCCAAAATTTAAAATAAAAGTTGACCAAAACTGCATTTCAAGATGACGGAATTTGTGCAAAATCGAACTTTTCACAAGAAGTTATACTTCAACTCAGACTATTTGACAAAGTTGGTTTCAAGCTAAAATTCAAAATAAAAGTTGACCAAAACTGCATTTCAATATGACGGAATTTGTGCAAAATCGAACTTTTCACAATGAGTTATATTTCAACTCAGACTATTTGACAAAGTTGGTTTCAAGCTGAAATTCAAAGTAAAAGTTGACCAAAACTGCATTTCAAGATGACGGAATTTGTGCAAAATCGAATTTTTCACAATGATTAATATTTCAACTCAGACTATTTGACAAAGTTGGTTTCAAGCTAAATTTCAAAGTAAAAGTTTACCAAAACTGCATTTCAAGATGATGGAATTTGTGCAAAATCGAACTT
Source organism: Terebella lapidaria (assembly GCA_949152475.1). NCBI lineage: Eukaryota > Metazoa > Annelida > Polychaeta > Terebellida > Terebellidae > Terebella > Terebella lapidaria. The sequence continues at coordinate 21,176,568 of OX424569.1, forward strand.
TTCACGATGAGTTATAGTTCAACTCAGACTATTTGACAAAGGTGGTTTCAAGCTAAAATTCAAAGTAAAAGTTGACCAAAACTGAATTTCAAGATGATGGAATTTGTGCAAAATCGAACTTTTCACAATGAGTTATATTTCAACTCAGACTATTTGACAAAGTTGGTTTCAAGCTGAAATTCAAAGTAAAAATTGACCAAAACTGCATTTCAAGATGACGGAATTTGTGCAAAATCGAAATTTTCACAAGGAGTTATATTTCAACTCAGACTATTTGACAAAGTTGGTTTCAAGCTGAAATTCAAAGTAAAAGTTGACCAAAACTGCATTTCAAAATGATGGAATTTGCGCCAAATCGAACTTTTCACAATGAGTTATATTTCAACTCAGACTATTTGACAAAGTTGGTTTCAAGCTGAAATTTAAAATAAAAGTTGACCAAAACTGCATTTCAAGATGATGGAATTTGCGCAAAATCGAACTTTTCACAATGAGTTATATTTCAACTCAGACTATTTGACAAAGTTGATTTCAAGCTGAAATTCAAAATAAAAGTTGACCAAAACTGCATTTCAAGATGATGGAATTTGCGCAAAATCGAACTTTTCACAATGAGTTATATTTCAACTCAGACTATTTGACAAAGTTGATTTCAAGCTGAATTTCAAAGTAAAAGTTGACCAAAACTGCACTTCAAGATGACAGAGTTTGTGCAAAATCGAACTTTTCACAAGGAGTTATATTTCAACTCAGACTATTCGACAAAGTTGGTTTCAAGCTAAAATTCAAAGTAAAAGTTGACTAAAACTGAATTTCAAGATGATGGAATTTGTGCAAAATCGAACTTTTCACAATGAGTTATATTTCAACTCAGACTATTTGACAAAGTTGGTTTCAAGCTCAAATTCAAAGTAAAAGTTGACCAAAACTGCATTTCAAGATGACGGAATTTGTGCAAAATCGAACTTTTCACAAGGAGTTATATTTCAACTCAGACTATTTGACAAAGTTGGTTTCAAGCTGAAATTCAAAGTAAAGTTGACCAAAACTGCATTTCAAGATTGACGGAATTTGTGCAAAATCGAACTTTTCACAAGGAGTTATATTTCAACTCAGACTATTTGACAAAGTTGGTTTCAAGCTGAAATTCAAAGTAAAAATTGACCAAAACTGCATTTCAAGATGACGGAATTTGTGCAAAATCGAAATTTTCACAAGGAGTTATATTTCAACTCAGACTATTTGACAAAGTTGGTTTCAAGCTGAAATTCAAAGTAAAAGTTGACCAAAACTGCATTTCAAAATGATGGAATTTGCGCCAAATCGAACTTTTCACAATGAGTTATATTTCAACTCAGACTATTTGACAAAGTTGATTTCAAGCTGAAATTCAAAATAAAAGTTGACCAAAACTGCATTTCAAGATGATGGAATTTGCGCAAAATCGAACTTTTCACAATGAGTTATATTTCAACTCAGACTATTTGACAAAGTTGATTTCAAGCTGAATTTCAAAGTAAAAGTTGACCAAAACTGCACTTCAAGATGACAGAGTTTGTGCAAAATCGAACTTTTCACAAGGAGTTATATTTCAACTCAGACTATTCGACAAAGTTGGTTTCAAGCTAAAATTCAAAGTAAAAGTTGACTAAAACTGAATTTCAAGATGATGGAATTTGCGCCAAATCTAACTTTTCACAAGGAGTTATATTTCAACTCAGACTATTTGACAAAGTTGGTTTCAAGCTAAAATTTAAAATAAAAGTTGACCAAAACTGCATTTCAAGATGACGGAATTTGTGCAAAATCGAACTTTTCACATTGAGTTATATTTCAACTCATTCTATTTGACAAAGTTGGTTTCAAGCTGAAATTCAAAGTAAAAGTTGACCAAAACTGCATTTCAAGATGACGGAATTTGTGCAAAATCGAACTTTTCACAATGATTAATATTTCAACTCAGACTATTTGACAAAGTTGGTTTCAAGCTAAGTTTCAAAGTAAAAGTTTACCAAAACTGCATTTCAAGATGATGGAATTTGTGCAAAATCGAACTTTTCACGATGAGTTATAGTTCAACTCAGACTATTTGACAAAGGTGGTTTCAAGCTAAAATTCAAAGTAAAAGTTGACGAAACCTGCATTTCAAGATGACGGAATTTGTGCAAAATCGAACTTTTCACAAGAAGTTATACTTCAACTCATTCTATTTGACAAAGTTGGTTTCAAGCTGAAATTCAAAGTTAAAGTTGACCAAAACTGCATTTCAATATGACGGAATTTGTGCAAAATCGAACTTTTCACAATGAGTTATATTTCAACTCAGACTATTTGACAAAGTTGGTTTCAAGCTGAAATTCAAAGTAAAAGTTGACCAAAACTGCATTTCAAGATGACGGAATTTGTGCAAAATCAAAATTTTCACAAGGAGTTATATTTCAACTCAGACTATTTGACAAAGTTGGTTTCAAGCTAAGTTTCAAAGTAAAAGTTTACCAAAACTGCATTTCAAGATGATGGAATTTGTGCAAAATCGAACTTTTCACGATGAGTTATAGTTCAACTCAGACTATTTGACAAAGGTGGTTTCAAGCTAAAATTCAAAGTAAAAGTTGACGAAACCTGCATTTCAAGATGACGGAATTTGTGCAAAATCGAACTTTTCACAAGAAGTTATACTTCAACTCATTCTATTTGACAAAGTTGGTTTCAAGCTGAAATTCAAAGTTAAAGTTGACCAAAACTGCATTTCAATATGACGGAATTTGTGCAAAATCGAACTTTTCACAATGAGTTATATTTCAACTCAGACTATTTGACAAAGTTGGTTTCAAGCTGAAATTCAAAGTAAAAGTTGACCAAAACTGCATTTCAAGATGACGGAATTTGTGCAAAATCAAAATTTTCACAAGGAGTTATATTTCAACTCAGACTATTCGCCAAAGTTGGTTTCAAGCTAAAATTCAAAGTAAAAGTTGACCAAAACTGAATTTCAAGATGATGGAATTTGTGCAAAATCGAACTTTTCACAAGAAGTTATACTTCAACTCAGACTATTTGACAAAGTTGGTTTCAAGCTAAAATTCAAAATAAAAGTTGACCAAAACTGAATTTCAAGATGATGGAATTTGTGCAAAATCGAACTTTTCACAAGAAGTTATACTTCAACTCAGACTATTTGACAAAGTTGGTTTCAAGCTAAAATTCAAAATAAAAGTTGACCAAAACTGCATTTCAATATGACGGAATTTGTGCAAAATCGAACTTTTCACAATGAGTTATATTTCAACTCAGACTATTTGACAAAGTTGGTTTCAAGCTGAAATTCAAAGTAAAAGTTGACCAAAACTGCATTTAAAGATGACGGAATTTGTGCAAAATCAAAATTTTCACAAGGAGTTATATTTCAACTCATTCTATTTGACAAAGTTGGTTTCAAGCTGAAATTCAAAGTTAAAGTTGACCAAAACTGCATTTCAAGATGATGGAATTTGCGCCAAATCGAACTTTTCACAATGAGTTATATTTCAACTCAGACTATTTGACAAAGTTGATTTCAAGCTGAAATTCAAAGTAAAAGTTGACCAAAACTGCACTTCAAGATGACAGAGTTTGTGCAAAATCGAACTTTTCACAAGGAGTTATATTTCAACTCAGACTATTCGACAAAGTTGGTTTCAAGCTAAAATTCAAAGTAAAAGTTGACTAAAACTGAATTTCAAGATGATGGAATTTGCGCCAAATCTAACTTTTCACAAGGAGTTATATTTCAACTCAGACTATTTGACAAAGTTGGTTTCAAGCTAAAATTTAAAATAAAAGTTGACCAAAACTGCATTTCAAGATGACGGAATTTGTGCAAAATCGAACTTTTCACATTGAGTTATATTTCAACTCATTCTATTTGACAAAGTTGGTTTCAAGCTGAAATTCAAAGTAAAAGTTGACCAAAACTGCATTTCAAGATGATGGAATTTGTGCAAAATCGAACTTTTCACATTGAGTTATACTTCAACACAGACTATTTGACAAAGTTGGTTTCAAGCTAAAATTCAAAGTAAAGTTGACCAAAACTGCATTTCAAGATTGACGGAATTTGTGCAAAATCGAACTTTTCACAAGGAGTTATATTTCAACTCAGACTATTTGACAAAGTTGGTTTCAAGCTAAAATTCAAAATAAAAGTTGACCAAAACTGCATTTCAAGATGACGGAATTTGTGCAAAATCGAACTTTTCACATTGAGTTATATTTCAACTCATTCTATTTGACAAAGTTGGTTTCAAGCTGAAATTGAAAGTAAAAGTTGACCAAAACTGCATTTCAAGATGATGGAATTTGTGCAAAATCGAACTTTTCACATTGAGTTATACTTCAACACAGACTATTTGACAAAGTTGGTTTCAAGCTAAAATTCAAAATAAAAGTTGACCAAAACTGCATTTCAATATGACAGAGTTTGTGCAAAATCGAACTTTTCACAAGGAGTTATATTTCAACTCAGACTATTCGACAAAGTTGGTTTCAAGCTAAAATTCAAAGTAAAAGTTGACTAAAACTGAATTTCAAGATGATGGAATTTGCGCCAAATCTAACTTTTCACAAGGAGTTATATTTCAACTCAGACTATTTGACAAAGTTGGTTTCAAGCTAAAATTTAAAATAAAAGTTGACCAAAACTGCATTTCAAGATGACGGAATTTGTGCAAAATCGAACTTTTCACATTGAGTTATATTTCAACTCATTCTATTTGACAAAGTTGGTTTCAAGCTGAAATTCAAAGTAAAAGTTGACCAAAACTGCATTTCAAGATGATGGAATTTGTGCAAAATCGAACTTTTCACATTGAGTTATACTTCAACACAGACTATTTGACAAAGTTGGTTTCAAGCTAAAATTCAAAATAAAAGTTGACCAAAACTGCATTTCAATATGACGGAATTTGTGCAAAATCGAACTTTTCACAATGAGTTATATTTCAACTCAGACTATTTGACAAAGTTGGTTTCAAGCTCAAATTCAAAGTAAAAGTTGACCAAAACTGCATTTCAAGATGACGGAATTTGTGCAAAATCGAACTTTTCACAAGGAGTTATATTTCAACTCAGACTATTTGACAAAGTTGGTTTCAAGCTAAAATTCAAAGTAAAGTTGACCAAAACTGCATTTCAAGATTGACGGAATTTGTGCAAAATCGAACTTTTCACAAGGAGTTATATTTCAACTCAGACTATTTGACAAAGTTGGTTTCAAGCTAAAATTCAAAATAAAAGTTGACCAAAACTGCATTTCAAGATGACGGAATTTGTGCAAAATCGAACTTTTCACATTGAGTTATATTTCAACACATTCTATTTGACAAAGTTGGTTTCAAGCTGAAATTCAAAGTAAAAGTTGACCAAAACTGCATTTCAAGATGATGGAATTTGTGCAAAATCGAACTTTTCACATTGAGTTATACTTCAACACAGACTATTTGACAAAGTTGGTTTCAAGCTAAAATTCAAAATAAAAGTTGACCAAAACTGCATTTCAATATGACGGAGTTTGTGCAAAATCGAACTTTTCACAATGAGTTATATTTCAACTCAGACTATTTGACAAAGTTGGTTTCAAGCTCAAATTCAAAGTAAAAGTTGACCAAAACTGCATTTCAAGATGACGGAATTTGTGCAAAATCGAACTTTTCACAAGGAGTTATATATCAACTCAGACTATTTGACAAAGTTGGTTTCAAGCTAAAATTTAAAGTAAAGTTGACCAAAACTGCATTTCAAGATTGACGGAATTTGTGCAAAATCGAACTTTTCACAAGGAGTTATATTTCAACTCAGACTATTTGACAAAGTTGGTTTCAAGCTAAAATTCAAAATAAAAGTTGACTAAAACTGAATTTCAAGATGATGGAATTTGCGCCAAATCTAACTTTTCACAAGGAGTTATATTTCAACTCAGACTATTTGACAAAGTTGGTTTCAAGCTAAAATTTAAAATAAAAGTTGACCAAAACTGCATTTCAAGATGACGGAATTTGTGCAAAATCGAACTTTTCACATTGAGTTATACTTCAACACAGACTATTTGACAAAGTTGGTTTCAAGCTAAAATTCAAAGTAAAGGTTGACCAAAACTGCATTTCAAGATGACGGAATTTGTGCAAAATCGAACTTTTCACAAGAAGTTATACTTCAACTCAGACTATTTGACAAAGTTGGTTTCAAGCTAAAATTCAAAATAAAAGTTGACCAAAACTGCATTTCAATATGACGGAATTTGTGCAAAATCGAACTTTTCACAATGAGTTATATTTCAACTCAGACTATTTGACAAAGTTGGTTTCAAGCTGAAATTCAAAGTAAAAGTTGACCAAAACTGCATTTCAAGATGACGGAATTTGTGCAAAATCGAACTTTTCACAATGATTAATATTTCAACTCAGACTATTTGACAAAGTTGGTTTCAAGCTAAGTTTCAAAGTAAAAGTTTACCAAAACTGCATTTCAAGATGATGGAATTTGTGCAAAATCGAACTTTTCACGATGAGTTATAGTTCAACTCAGACTATTTGACAAAGGTGGTTTCAAGCTAAAATTCAAAGTAAAAGTTGACGAAACCTGCATTTCAAGATGACGGAATTTGTGCAAAATCGAACTTTTCACAAGAAGTTATACTTCAACTCAGACTATTTGACAAAGTTGGTTTCAAGCTAAAATTCAAAATAAAAGTTGACCAAAACTGCATTTCAATATGACGGAATTTGTGCAAAATCGAACTTTTCACAATGAGTAATATTTCAACTCAGACTATTTGACAAAGTTGGTTTCAAGCTGAAATTCAAAGTAAAAGTTGACCAAAACTGCATTTCAAGATGACGGAATTTGTGCAAAATCAAAATTTTCACAAGGAGTTATATTTCAACTCATTCTATTTGACAAAGTTGGTTTCAAGCTGAAATTCAAAGTAAAAGTTGACCAAAACTGCATTTCAAAATGATGGAATTTGTGCAAAATCGAACTTTTCACAATGAGTTATACTTCAACTAAGACTATTTGACAAAGTTGGTTTCAAGCTGAAATTCAAAGTAAAAGTTGACCAAAACTGCATTTCAAGATGATTTAATTTGCGCCGAATCGATCTTTTCACAATGATTTGCGCCAAATCGAACTTTTCACAATGAGTTATATTTCAACTCAGACTATTTGACAAAGTTGGTTTCAAGCTCAAATTCAAAGTAAAAGTTGACCAAAACTGCATTTCAAGATGATGGAATTTGTACAAAATCGAACGTTTCACAATGAGTTATACTTCAACTCAGACTATTTGAGAAAGTTGGTTTCAAGCTGAAATTCAAAGTAAAAGTTGACCAAAACTGCATTTCAAGATGATGGAATTTGTGCAAAATCGAACTTTTCACAATGAGTTATAGTTCAACTCAGACTATTTGACAAAGTTGATTTCAAGCTGAAATTCAAATTAAAAGTTGACCAAAACTGCATTTCAAAATGACGGAATTTATGCAAAATCAAAATTTTCACAAGGAGTTATATTTCAACTCATTCTATTTGACAAAGTTGGTTTCAAGCTGAAATTCAAAGTTAAAGTTGACCAAAACTGCATTTCAAGATGATGGAATTTGCGCCAAATCGAACTTTTCACAATGAGTTATATTTCAACTCAGACTATTCGACAAAGTTGATTTCAAGCTGAAATTCAAAGTAAAAGTTGACCAAAACTGCATTTCAAGATGATGGAATTTGCGCAAAATCGAACTTTTCACAATGAGTTATATTTCAACTCAGACTATTTGACAAAGTTGATTTCAAGCTGAAATTCAAAGTAAAAGTTGACCAAAACTGCACTTCAAGATGACGGAGTTTGTGCAAAATCGAACTTTTCACAAGGAGTTATATTTCAACTCAGACTATTCGACAAAGTTGGTTTCAAGCTAAAATTCAAAGTAAAAGTTGACCAAAACTGAATTTCAAGATGATGGAATTTGTGCAAAATCGAACTTTTCACAATGAGTTATAGTTCAACTCAGACTATTTGACAAAGTTGGTTTCAAGCTGAAATTCAAAGTAAAAGTTGACCAAAACTGCATTTCAAAATGATGGAATTTGCGCCAAATCGAACTTTTCACAATGAGTTATATTTCAACTCAGACTATTTGACAAAGTTGATTTCAAGCTGAAATTCAAAATAAAAGTTGACCAAAACTGCATTTCAAGATGATGGAATTTGCGCAAAATCGAACTTTTCACAATGAGTTATATTTCAACTCAGACTATTTGACAAAGTTGATTTCAAGCTGAAATTCAAAATAAAAGTTGACCAAAACTGCATTTCAAGATGATGGAATTTGCGCAAAATCGAACTTTTCACAATGAGTTATATTTCAACTCAGACTATTTGACAAAGTTGATTTCAAGCTGAAATTCAAAATAAAAGTTGACCAAAACTGCATTTCAAGATGATGGAATTTGCGCAAAATCGAACTTTTCACAATGAGTTATATTTCAACTCAGACTATTTGACAAAGTTGATTTCAAGCTGAAATTCAAAATAAAAGTTGACCAAAACTGCATTTCAAGATGATGGAATTTGCGCCAAATCTAACTTTTCACAAGGAGTTATATTTCAACTCAGACTATTTGACAAAGTTGGTTTCAAGCTGAAATTCAAAGTAAAAGTTGACCAAAACTGCATTTCAAGATGACGGAATTTGTGCAAAATCAAAATTTTCACAAGGAGTTATATTTCAACTCATTCTATTTGACAAAGTTGGTTTCAAGCTGAAATTCAAAGTAAAAGTTGACCAAAACTGCATTTCAAAATGATGGAATTTGCGCCAAATCGAACTTTTCACAATGAGTTATATTTCAACTCAGACTATTCGACAAAGTTGATTTCAAGCTGAAATTCAAAGTAAAAGTTGACGAAAACTGCATTTCAAGATGATGGAATTTGCGCAAAATCGAACTTTTCACAATGAGTTATATTTCAACTCAGACTATTTGACAAAGTTGATTTCAAGCTAAAATTCAAAGTAAAGTTGACCAAAACTGCATTTCAAGATTGACGGAATTTGTGCAAAATCGAACTTTTCACAAGGAGTTATATTTCAACTCAGACTATTTGACAAAGTTGGTTTCAAGCTAAAATTCAAAATAAAAGTTGACTAAAACTGAATTTCAAGATGATGGAATTTGCGCCAAATCTAACTTTTCACAAGGAGTTATATTTCAACTCAGACTATTTGACAAAGTTGGTTTCAAGCCAAAATTTAAAATAAAAGTTGACCAAAACTGCATTTCAAGATGACGGAATTTGTGCAAAATCGAACTTTTCACAAGAAGTTATACTTCAACTCAGACTATTTGACAAAGTTGGTTTCAAGCTAAAATTCAAAATAAAAGTTGACCAAAACTGCATTTCAATATGACGGAATTTGTGCAAAATCGAACTTTTCACAATGAGTTATATTTCAACTCAGACTATTTGACAAAGTTGGTTTCAAGCTGAAATTCAAAGTAAAAGTTGACCAAAACTGCATTTCAAGATGACGGAATTTGTGCAAAATCGAATTTTTCACAATGATTAATATTTCAACTCAGACTATTTGACAAAGTTGGTTTCAAGCTAAATTTCAAAGTAAAAGTTTACCAAAACTGCATTTCAAGATGATGGAATTTGTGCAAAATCGAACTTTTCACGATGAGTTATAGTTCAACTCAGACTATTTGACAAAGGTGGTTTCAAGCTAAAATTCAAAGTAAAAGTTGACGAAACCTGCATTTCAAGATGACGGAATTTGTGCAAAATCGAACTTTTCACAAGAAGTTATACTTCAACTCAGACTATTTGACAAAGTTGGTTTCAAGTTAAAATTCAAAATAAAAGTTGACCAAAACTGCATTTCAATATGACGGAATTTGTGCAAAATCGAACTTTTCACAATGAGTTATATTTCAACTCAGACTATTTGACAAAGTTGGTTTCAAGCTGAAATTCAAAGTAAAAGTTGACCAAAACTGCATTTCAAGATGACGGAATTTGTGCAAAATCAAAATTTTCACAAGGAGTTATATTTCAACTCATTCTATTTGACAAAGTTGGTTTCAAGCTGAAATTCAAAGTAAAAGTTGACCAAAACTGCATTTCAAAATGATGGAATTTGTGCAAAATCGAACTTTTCACAATGAGTTATACTTCATACTTCAACTAAGACTATTTGACAAAGTTGGTTTCAAGCTGAAATTCAAAGTAAAAGTTGACCAAAACTGCATTTCAAGATGATTTAATTTGCGCCGAATCGATCTTTTCACAATGATTTGCGCCAAATCGAACTTTTCACAATGAGTTATATTTCAACTCAGACTATTTGACAAAGTTGGTTTCAAGCTCAAATTCAAAGTAAAAGTTGACCAAAACTGCATTTCAAGATGATGGAATTTGTACAAAATCGAACGTTTCACAATGAGTTATACTTCAACTCAGACTATTTGAGAAAGTTGGTTTCAAGCTGAAATTCAAAGTAAAAGTTGACCAAAACTGCATTTCAAGATGATGGAATTTGTGCAAAATCGAACTTTTCACAATGAGGTACAGTTCAACTCAGACTATTTGACAAAGTTGATTTCAAGCTGAAATTCAAATTAAAAGTTGACCAAAACTGCATTTCAAAATGACGGAATTTGTGCAAAATCAAAATTTTCACAAGGAGTTATATTTCAACTCATTCTATTTGACAAAGTTGGTTTCAAGCTGAAATTCAAAGTTAAAGTTGACCAAAACTGCATTTCAAGATGATGGAATTTGCGCCAAATCGAACTTTTCACAATGAGTTATATTTCAACTCAGACTATTCGACAAAGTTGATTTCAAGCTGAAATTCAAAGTAAAAGTTGACCAAAACTGCATTTCAAGATGATGGAATTTGCGCAAAATCGAACTTTTCACAATGAGTTATATTTCAACTCAGACTATTTGACAAAGTTGATTTCAAGCTGAAATTCAAAGTAAAAGTTGACCAAAACTGCACTTCAAGATGACGGAGTTTGTGCAAAATCGAACTTTTCACAAGGAGTTATATTTCAACTCAGACTATTCGACAAAGTTGGTTTCAAGCTAAAATTCAAAGTAAAAGTTGACCAAAACTGAATTTCAAGATGATGGAATTTGTGCAAAATCGAACTTTTCACAATGAGTTATATTTCAACTCAGACTATTTGACAAAGTTGGTTTCAAGCTGAAATTCAAAGTAAAAATTGACCAAAACTGCATTTCAAGATGACGGAATTTGTGCAAAATCGAAATTTTCACAAGGAGTTAGTTATATTTCAACTCAGACTATTTGACAAAGTTGGTTTCAAGCTGAAATTCAAAGTAAAAGTTGACCAAAACTGCATTTCAAAATGATGGAATTTGCGCCAAATCGAACTTTTCACAATGAGTTATATTTCAACTCAGACTATTTGACAAAGTTGATTTCAAGCTGAAATTCAAAATAAAAGTTGACCAAAACTGCATTTCAAGATGATGGAATTTGCGCAAAATCGAACTTTTCACAATGAGTTATATTTCAACTCAGACTATTTGACAAAGTTGATTTCAAGCTGAAATTCAAAATAAAAGTTGACCAAAACTGCATTTCAAGATGATGGAATTTGCGCAAAATCGAACTTTTCACAATGAGTTATATTTCAACTCAGACTATTTGACAAAGTTGATTTAAAGCTGAATTTCAAAGTAAAAGTTGACCAAAACTGCACTTCAAGATGACAGAGTTTGTGCAAAATCGAACTTTTCACAAGGAGTTATATTTCAACTCAGACTATTCGACAAAGTTGGTTTCAAGCTAAAATTCAAAGTAAAAGTTGACTAAAACTGAATTTCAAGATGATGGAATTTGCGCCAAATCTAACTTTTCACAAGGAGTTATATTTCAACTCAGACTATTTGACAAAGTTGGTTTCAAGCTAAAATTTAAAATAAAAGTTGACCAAAACTGCATTTCAAGATGACGGAATTTGTGCAAAATCGAACTTTTCACATTGAGTTATATTTCAACTCATTCTATTTGACAAAGTTGGTTTCAAGCTGAAATTGAAAGTAAAAGTTGACCAAAACTGCATTTCAAGATGATGGAATTTGTGCAAAATCGAACTTTTCACATTGAGTTATACTTCAACACAGACTATTTGACAAAGTTGGTTTCAAGCTAAAATTCAAAGTAAAGGTTGACCAAAACTGCATTTCAAGATGACGGAATTTGTGCAAAATCGAACTTTTCACAAGAAGTTATACTTCAACTCAGACTATTTGACAAAGTTGGTTTCAAGCTAAAATTCAAAATAAAAGTTGACCAAAACTGCATTTCAATATGACGGAATTTGTGCAAAATCGAACTTTTCACAATGAGTTATACTTCAACTAAGACTATTTGACAAAGTTGGTTTCAAGCTGAAATTCAAAGTAAAAGTTGACCAAAACTGCATTTCAAGATGATTTAATTTGCGCCGAATCGATCTTTTCACAATGATTTGCGCCAAATCGAACTTTTCACAATGAGTTATATTTCAACTCAGACTATTTGACAAAGTTGGTTTCAAGCTAAAATTCAAAGTAAAGTTGACCAAAACTGCATTTCAAGATTGACGGAATTTGTGCAAAATCGAACTTTTCACAAGGAGTTATATTTCAACTCAGACTATTTGACAAAGTTGGGTTCAAGCTAAAATTCAAAATAAAAGTTGACTAAAACTGAATTTCAAGATGATGGAATTTGCGCCAAATCTAACTTTTCACAAGGAGTTATATTTCAACTCAGACTATTTGACAAAGTTGGTTTCAAGCTAAAATTTAAAATAAAAGTTGACGGAATTTGTGCAAAATCGAACATTGAGTTATACTTCAACACAGACTATTTGACAAAGTTGGTTTCAAGCTAAAATTCAAAGTAAAGGTTGACCAAAACTGCATTTCAAGATGACGGAATTTGTGCAAAATCGAACTTTTCACAAGAAGTTATACTTCAACTCAGACTATTTGACAAAGTTGGTTTCAAGCTAAAATTCAAAATAAAAGTTGACCAAAACTGCATTTCAATATGACGGAATTTGTGCAAAATCGAACTTTTCACAATGAGTTATATTTCAACTCAGACTATTTGACAAAGTTGGTTTCAAGCTGAAATTCAAAGTAAAAGTTGACCAAAACAGCATTTCAAGATGACGGAATTTGTGCAAAATCGAACTTTTCACAATGATTAATATTTCAACTCAGACTATTTGACAAAGTTGGTTTCAAGCTAAGTTTCAAAGTAAAAGTTTACCAAAACTGCATTTCAAGATGATGGAATTTGTGCAAAATCGAACTTTTCACGATGAGTTATAGTTCAACTCAGACTATTTGACAAAGGTGGTTTCAAGCTAAAATTCAAAGTAAAAGTTGACGAAACCTGCATTTCAAGATGACGGAATTTGTGCAAAATCGAACTTTTCACAAGAAGTTATACTTCAACTCAGACTATTTGACAAAGTTGGTTTCAAGCTAAAATTCAAAATAAAAGTTGACCAAAACTGCATTTCAATATGACGGAATTTGTGCAAAATCGAACTTTTCACAATGAGTTATATTTCAACTCAGACTATTTGACAAAGTTGGTTTCAAGCTGAAATTCAAAGTAAAAGTTGACCAAAACTGCATTTCAAGATGACGGAATTTGTGCAAAATCAAAATTTTCACAAGGAGTTATATTTCAACTCATTCTATTTGACAAAGTTGGTTTCAACCTGAAATTCAAAGTAAAAGTTGACCAAAACTGCATTTCAAAATGATGGAATTTGTGCAAAATCGAACTTTTCACAATGAGTTATACTTCAACTAAGACTATTTGACAAAGTTGGTTTCAAGCTGAAATTCAAAGTAAAAGTTGACCAAAACTGCATTTCAAGATGATTTAATTTGCGCCGAATCGATCTTTTCACAATGATTTGCGCCAAATCGAACTTTTCACAATGAGTTATATTTCAACTCAGACTATTTGACAAAGTTGGTTTCAAGCTCAAATTCAAAGTAAAAGTTGACCAAAACTGCATTTCAAGATGACGGAATTTGTGCAAAATCGAACTTTTCACAAGGAGTTATATTTCAACTCAGACTATTTGACAAAGTTGGTTTCAAGCTAAAATTCAAAGTAAAGTTGACCAAAACTGCATTTCAAGATTGACGGAATTTGTGCAAAATCGAACTTTTCACAAGGAGTTATATTTCAACTCAGACTATTTGACAAAGTTGGTTTCAAGCTAAAATTCAAAATAAAAGTTGACTAAAACTGAATTTCAAGATGATGGAATTTGCGCCAAATCTAACTTTTCACAAGGAGTTATATTTCAACTCAGATTATTTGACAAAGTTGGTTTCAAGCTAAAATTTAAAATAAAAGTTGACCAAAACTGCATTTCAAGATGACGGAATTTGTGCAAAATCGAACTTTTCACAAGGAGTTATATTTCAACTCAGACTATTTGACAAAGTTGGTTTCAAGCTAAAATTCAAAGTAAAAGTTGACCAAAACTGCATTTCAAGATGATTTAATTTGCGCCGAATCGATCTTTTCACAATGATTTGCGCCAAATCGAACTTTTCACAATGAGTTATATTTCAACTCAGACTATTTGACAAAGTTGGTTTCAAGCTAAAATTCAAAGTAAAGTTGACCAAAACTGCATTTCAAGATTGACGGAATTTGTGCAAAATCGAACTTTTCACAAGGAGTTATATTTCAACTCAGACTATTTGACAAAGTTGGGTTCAAGCTAAAATTCAAAATAAAAGTTGACTAAAACTGAATTTCAAGATGATGGAATTTGCGCCAAATCTAACTTTTCACAAGGAGTTATATTTCAACTCAGACTATTTGACAAAGTTGGTTTCAAGCTAAAATTTAAAATAAAAGTTGACCAAAACTGCATTTCAAGATGACGGAATTTGTGCAAAATCGAACTTTTCACATTGAGTTATACTTCAACACAGACTATTTGACAAAGTTGGTTTCAAGCTAAAATTCAAAGTAAAGGTTGACCAAAACTGCATTTCAAGATGACGGAATTTGTGCAAAATCGAACTTTTCACAAGAAGTTATACTTCAACTCAGACTATTTGACAAAGTTGGTTTCAAGCTAAAATTCAAAATAAAAGTTGACCAAAACTGCATTTCAATATGACGGAATTTGTGCAAAATCGAACTTTTCACAATGAGTTATATTTCAACTCAGACTATTTGACAAAGTTGGTTTCAAGCTGAAATTCAAAGTAAAAGTTGACCAAAACAGCATTTCAAGATGACGGAATTTGTGCAAAATCGAACTTTTCACAATGATTAATATTTCAACTCAGACTATTTGACAAAGTTGGTTTCAAGCTAAGTTTCAAAGTAAAAGTTTACCAAAACTGCATTTCAAGATGATGGAATTTGTGCAAAATCGAACTTTTCACGATGAGTTATAGTTCAACTCAGACTATTTGACAAAGGTGGTTTCAAGCTAAAATTCAAAGTAAAAGTTGACGAAACCTGCATTTCAATATGACGGAATTTGTGCAAAATCGAACTTTTCACAATGAGTTATATTTCAACTCAGACTATCTGACAAAGTTGGTTTCAAGCTGAAATTCAAAGTAAAAGTTGACCAAAACTGCATTTCAAGATGACGGAATTTGTGCAAAATCGAACTTTTCACAATGATTAATATTTCAACTCATTCTATTTGACAAAGTTGGTTTCAAGCTGAAATTCAAAGTTAAAGTTGACCAAAACTGCATTTCAAGATGATGGAATTTGTGCAAAATGGAACTTTTCACGATGAGTTATAGTTCAACCCAGACTATTCGACAAAGTTGATTTCAAGCTAAAATTCAAAGTAAAAGTTGACCAAAACTGCATTTCAAGATGATGGAATTTGCGCAAAATCGAACTTTTCACAATGAGTTATATTTCAACTCAGACTATTTGACAAAGTTGATTTCAAGCTGAAATTCAAAGTAAAAGTTGACCAAAACTGCACTTCAAGATGACGGAGTTTGTGCAAAATCGAACTTTTCACAAGGAGTTATATTTCAACTCAGACTATTCGACAAAGTTGGTTTCAAGCTAAAATTCAAAGTAAAAGTTGACCAAAACTGAATTTCAAGATGATGGAATTTGTGCAAAATCGAACTTTTCACAATGAGTTATATTTCAACTCAGACTATTTGACAAAGTTGGTTTCAAGCTGAAATTCAAAGTAAAAGTTGACCAAAACTGCATTTCAAGATGATGGAATTTGCGCAAAATCGAACTTTTCACAATGAGTTATATTTCAACTCAGACTATTTGACAAAGTTGATTTCAAGCTGAAATTCAAAATAAAAGTTGACCAAAACTGCATTTCAAGATGACGGAATTTGCGCAAAATCGAACTTTTCACAATGAGTTATATTTCAACTCAGACTATTTGACAAAGTTGATTTCAAGCTGAATTTCAAAGTAAAAGTTGACCAAAACTGCACTTCAAGATGACAGAGTTTGTGCAAAATCGAACTTTTCACAAGGAGTTATATTTCAACTCAGACTATTCGACAAAGTTGGTTTCAAGCTAAAATTCAAAGTAAAAGTTGACCAAAACTGCATTTCAAGATGATGGAATTTGCGCAAAATCGAACTTTTCACAATGAGTTATATTTCAACTCAGACTATTTGACAAAGTTGGTTTCAAGCTAAAATTCAAAATAAAAGTTGACCAAAACTGAATTTCAAGATGATGGAATTTGTGCAAAATCGAACTTTTCACAAGAAGTTATACTTCAACTCAGACTATTTGACAAAGTTGGTTTCAAGCTAAAATTCAAAATAAAAGTTGACCAAAACTGCATTTCAATATGACGGAATTTGTGCAAAATCGAACTTTTCACAATGAGTTATATTTCAACTCAGACTATTTGACAAAGTTGGTTTCAAGCTGAAATTCAAAGTAAAAGTTGACCAAAACTGCATTTAAAGATGACGGAATTTGTGCAAAATCAAAATTTTCACAAGGAGTTATATTTCAACTCATTCTATTTGACAAAGTTGGTTTCAAGCTGAAATTCAAAGTTAAAGTTGACCAAAACTGCATTTCAAGATGATGGAATTTGCGCCAAATCGAACTTTTCACAATGAGTTATATTTCAACTCAGACTATTTGACAAAGTTGATTTCAAGCTGAAATTCAAAGTAAAAGTTGACCAAAACTGCACTTCAAGATGACAGAGTTTGTGCAAAATCGAACTTTTCACAAGGAGTTATATTTCAACTCAGACTATTCGACAAAGTTGGTTTCAAGCTAAAATTCAAAGTAAAAGTTGACTAAAACTGAATTTCAAGATGATGGAATTTGCGCCAAATCTAACTTTTCACAAGGAGTTATATTTCAACTCAGACTATTTGACAAAGTTGGTTTCAAGCTAAAATTTAAAATAAAAGTTGACCAAAACTGCATTTCAAGATGACGGAATTTGTGCAAAATCGAACTTTTCACATTGAGTTATATTTCAACTCATTCTATTTGACAAAGTTGGTTTCAAGCTGAAATTCAAAGTAAAAGTTGACCAAAACTGCATTTCAAGATGATGGAATTTGTGCAAAATCGAACTTTTCACATTGAGTTATACTTCAACACAGACTATTTGACAAAGTTGGTTTCAAGCTAAAATTCAAAGTAAAGTTGACCAAAACTGCATTTCAAGATTGACGGAATTTGTGCAAAATCGAACTTTTCACAAGGAGTTATATTTCAACTCAGACTATTTGACAAAGTTGGTTTCAAGCTAAAATTCAAAATAAAAGTTGACCAAAACTGCATTTCAAGATGACGGAATTTGTGCAAAATCGAACTTTTCACATTGAGTTATATTTCAACTCATTCTATTTGACAAAGTTGGTTTCAAGCTGAAATTCAAAGTAAAAGTTGACCAAAACTGCATTTCAAGATGATGGAATTTGTGCAAAATCGAACTTTTCACATTGAGTTATACTTCAACACAGACTATTTGACAAAGTTGGTTTCAAGCTAAAATTCAAAATAAAAGTTGACCAAAACTGCATTTCAATATGACAGAGTTTGTGCAAAATCGAACTTTTCACAAGGAGTTATATTTCAACTCAGACTATTCGACAAAGTTGGTTTCAAGCTAAAATTCAAAGTAAAAGTTGACTAAAACTGAATTTCAAGATGATGGAATTTGCGCCAAATCTAACTTTTCACAAGGAGTTATATTTCAACTCAGACTATTTGACAAAGTTGGTTTCAAGCTAAAATTTAAAATAAAAGTTGACCAAAACTGCATTTCAAGATGACGGAATTTGTGCAAAATCGAACTTTTCACATTGAGTTATATTTCAACTCATTCTATTTGACAAAGTTGGTTTCAAGCTGAAATTCAAAGTAAAAGTTGACCAAAACTGCATTTCAAGATGATGGAATTTGTGCAAAATCGAACTTTTCACATTGAGTTATACTTCAACACAGACTATTTGACAAAGTTGGTTTCAAGCTAAAATTCAAAATAAAAGTTGACCAAAACTGCATTTCAATATGACGGAATTTGTGCAAAATCGAACTTTTCACAATGAGTTATATTTCAACTCAGACTATTTGACAAAGTTGGTTTCAAGCTCAAATTCAAAGTAAAAGTTGACCAAAACTGCATTTCAAGATGACGGAATTTGTGCAAAATCGAACTTTTCACAAGGAGTTATATTTCAACTCAGACTATTTGACAAAGTTGGTTTCAAGCTAAAATTCAAAGTAAAGTTGACCAAAACTGCATTTCAAGATTGACGGAATTTGTGCAAAATCGAACTTTTCACAAGGAGTTATATTTCAACTCAGACTATTTGACAAAGTTGGTTTCAAGCTAAAATTCAAAATAAAAGTTGACCAAAACTGCATTTCAAGATGACGGAATTTGTGCAAAATCGAACTTTTCACATTGAGTTATATTTCAACTCATTCTATTTGACAAAGTTGGTTTCAAGCTGAAATTCAAAGTAAAAGTTGACCAAAACTGCATTTCAAGATGATGGAATTTGTGCAAAATCGAACTTTTCACATTGAGTTATACTTCAACACAGACTATTTGACAAAGTTGGTTTCAAGCTAAAATTCAAAATAAAAGTTGACCAAAACTGCATTTCAATATGACGGAGTTTGTGCAAAATCGAACTTTTCACAATGAGTTATATTTCAACTCAGACTATTTGACAAAGTTGGTTTCAAGCTCAAATTCAAAGTAAAAGTTGACCAAAACTGCATTTCAAGATGACGGAATTTGTGCAAAATCGAACTTTTCACAAGGAGTTATATATCAACTCAGACTATTTGACAAAGTTGGTTTCAAGCTAAAATTTAAAGTAAAGTTGACCAAAACTGCATTTCAAGATTGACGGAATTTGTGCAAAATCGAACTTTTCACAAGGAGTTATATTTCAACTCAGACTATTTGACAAAGTTGGTTTCAAGCTAAAATTCAAAATAAAAGTTGACTAAAACTGAATTTCAAGATGATGGAATTTGCGCCAAATCTAACTTTTCACAAGGAGTTATATTTCAACTCAGACTATTTGACAAAGTTGGTTTCAAGCTAAAATTTAAAATAAAAGTTGACCAAAACTGCATTTCAAGATGACGGAATTTGTGCAAAATCGAACTTTTCACATTGAGTTATACTTCAACACAGACTATTTGACAAAGTTGGTTTCAAGCTAAAATTCAAAGTAAAGGTTGACCAAAACTGCATTTCAAGATGACGGAATTTGTGCAAAATCGAACTTTTCACAAGAAGTTATACTTCAACTCAGACTATTTGACAAAGTTGGTTTCAAGCTAAAATTCAAAATAAAAGTTGACCAAAACTGCATTTCAATATGACGGAATTTGTGCAAAATCGAACTTTTCACAATGAGTTATATTTCAACTCAGACTATTTGACAAAGTTGGTTTCAAGCTGAAATTCAAAGTAAAAGTTGACCAAAACTGCATTTCAAGATGACGGAATTTGTGCAAAATCGAACTTTTCACAATGATTAATATTTCAACTCAGACTATTTGACAAAGTTGGTTTCAAGCTAAGTTTCAAAGTAAAAGTTTACCAAAACTGCATTTCAAGATGATGGAATTTGTGCAAAATCGAACTTTTCACGATGAGTTATAGTTCAACTCAGACTATTTGACAAAGGTGGTTTCAAGCTAAAATTCAAAGTAAAAGTTGACGAAACCTGCATTTCAAGATGACGGAATTTGTGCAAAATCGAACTTTTCACAAGAAGTTATACTTCAACTCAGACTATTTGACAAAGTTGGTTTCAAGCTAAAATTCAAAATAAAAGTTGACCAAAACTGCATTTCAATATGACGGAATTTGTGCAAAATCGAACTTTTCACAATGAGTAATATTTCAACTCAGACTATTTGACAAAGTTGGTTTCAAGCTGAAATTCAAAGTAAAAGTTGACCAAAACTGCATTTCAAGATGACGGAATTTGTGCAAAATCAAAATTTTCACAAGGAGTTATATTTCAACTCATTCTATTTGACAAAGTTGGTTTCAAGCTGAAATTCAAAGTAAAAGTTGACCAAAACTGCATTTCAAAATGATGGAATTTGTGCAAAATCGAACTTTTCACAATGAGTTATACTTCAACTAAGACTATTTGACAAAGTTGGTTTCAAGCTGAAATTCAAAGTAAAAGTTGACCAAAACTGCATTTCAAGATGATTTAATTTGCGCCGAATCGATCTTTTCACAATGATTTGCGCCAAATCGAACTTTTCACAATGAGTTATATTTCAACTCAGACTATTTGACAAAGTTGGTTTCAAGCTCAAATTCAAAGTAAAAGTTGACCAAAACTGCATTTCAAGATGATGGAATTTGTACAAAATCGAACGTTTCACAATGAGTTATACTTCAACTCAGACTATTTGAGAAAGTTGGTTTCAAGCTGAAATTCAAAGTAAAAGTTGACCAAAACTGCATTTCAAGATGATGGAATTTGTGCAAAATCGAACTTTTCACAATGAGTTATAGTTCAACTCAGACTATTTGACAAAGTTGATTTCAAGCTGAAATTCAAATTAAAAGTTGACCAAAACTGCATTTCAAAATGACGGAATTTATGCAAAATCAAAATTTTCACAAGGAGTTATATTTCAACTCATTCTATTTGACAAAGTTGGTTTCAAGCTGAAATTCAAAGTTAAAGTTGACCAAAACTGCATTTCAAGATGATGGAATTTGCGCCAAATCGAACTTTTCACAATGAGTTATATTTCAACTCAGACTATTCGACAAAGTTGATTTCAAGCTGAAATTCAAAGTAAAAGTTGACCAAAACTGCATTTCAAGATGATGGAATTTGCGCAAAATCGAACTTTTCACAATGAGTTATATTTCAACTCAGACTATTTGACAAAGTTGATTTCAAGCTGAAATTCAAAGTAAAAGTTGACCAAAACTGCACTTCAAGATGACGGAGTTTGTGCAAAATCGAACTTTTCACAAGGAGTTATATTTCAACTCAGACTATTCGACAAAGTTGGTTTCAAGCTAAAATTCAAAGTAAAAGTTGACCAAAACTGAATTTCAAGATGATGGAATTTGTGCAAAATCGAACTTTTCACAATGAGTTATAGTTCAACTCAGACTATTTGACAAAGTTGGTTTCAAGCTGAAATTCAAAGTAAAAGTTGACCAAAACTGCATTTCAAAATGATGGAATTTGCGCCAAATCGAACTTTTCACAATGAGTTATATTTCAACTCAGACTATTTGACAAAGTTGATTTCAAGCTGAAATTCAAAATAAAAGTTGACCAAAACTGCATTTCAAGATGATGGAATTTGCGCAAAATCGAACTTTTCACAATGAGTTATATTTCAACTCAGACTATTTGACAAAGTTGATTTCAAGCTGAAATTCAAAATAAAAGTTGACCAAAACTGCATTTCAAGATGATGGAATTTGCGCAAAATCGAACTTTTCACAATGAGTTATATTTCAACTCAGACTATTTGACAAAGTTGATTTCAAGCTGAAATTCAAAATAAAAGTTGACCAAAACTGCATTTCAAGATGATGGAATTTGCGCAAAATCGAACTTTTCACAATGAGTTATATTTCAACTCAGACTATTTGACAAAGTTGATTTCAAGCTGAAATTCAAAATAAAAGTTGACCAAAACTGCATTTCAAGATGATGGAATTTGCGCCAAATCTAACTTTTCACAAGGAGTTATATTTCAACTCAGACTATTTGACAAAGTTGGTTTCAAGCTGAAATTGAAAGTAAAAGTTGACCAAAACTGCATTTCAAGATGACGGAATTTGTGCAAAATCAAAATTTTCACAAGGAGTTATATTTCAACTCATTCTATTTGACAAAGTTGGTTTCAAGCTGAAATTCAAAGTAAAAGTTGACCAAAACTGCATTTCAAAATGATGGAATTTGCTCCAAATCGAACTTTTCACAATGAGTTATATTTCAACTCAGACTATTCGACAAAGTTGATTTCAAGCTGAAATTCAAAGTAAAAGTTGACGAAAACTGCATTTCAAGATGATGGAATTTGCGCAAAATCGAACTTTTCACAATGAGTTATATTTCAACTCAGACTATTTGACAAAGTTGATTTCAAGCTAAAATTCAAAGTAAAGTTGACCAAAACTGCATTTCAAGATTGACGGAATTTGTGCAAAATCGAACTTTTCACAAGGAGTTATATTTCAACTCAGACTATTTGACAAAGTTGGTTTCAAGCTAAAATTCAAAATAAAAGTTGACTAAAACTGAATTTCAAGATGATGGAATTTGCGCCAAATCTAACTTTTCACAAGGAGTTATATTTCAACTCAGACTATTTGACAAAGTTGGTTTCAAGCCAAAATTTAAAATAAAAGTTGACCAAAACTGCATTTCAAGATGACGGAATTTGTGCAAAATCGAACTTTTCACAAGAAGTTATACTTCAACTCAGACTATTTGACAAAGTTGGTTTCAAGCTAAAATTCAAAATAAAAGTTGACCAAAACTGCATTTCAATATGACGGAATTTGTGCAAAATCGAACTTTTCACAATGAGTTATATTTCAACTCAGACTATTTGACAAAGTTGGTTTCAAGCTGAAATTCAAAGTAAAAGTTGACCAAAACTGCATTTCAAGATGACGGAATTTGTGCAAAATCGAATTTTTCACAATGATTAATATTTCAACTCAGACTATTTGACAAAGTTGGTTTCAAGCTAAATTTCAAAGTAAAAGTTTACCAAAACTGCATTTCAAGATGATGGAATTTGTGCAAAATCGAACTTTTCACGATGAGTTATAGTTCAACTCAGACTATTTGACAAAGGTGGTTTCAAGCTAAAATTCAAAGTAAAAGTTGACGAAACCTGCATTTCAAGATGACGGAATTTGTGCAAAATCGAACTTTTCACAAGAAGTTATACTTCAACTCAGACTATTTGACAAAGTTGGTTTCAAGTTAAAATTCAAAATAAAAGTTGACCAAAACTGCATTTCAATATGACGGAATTTGTGCAAAATCGAACTTTTCACAATGAGTTATATTTCAACTCAGACTATTTGACAAAGTTGGTTTCAAGCTGAAATTCAAAGTAAAAGTTGACCAAAACTGCATTTCAAGATGACGGAATTTGTGCAAAATCAAAATTTTCACAAGGAGTTATATTTCAACTCATTCTATTTGACAAAGTTGGTTTCAAGCTGAAATTCAAAGTAAAAGTTGACCAAAACTGCATTTCAAAATGATGGAATTTGTGCAAAATCGAACTTTTCACAATGAGTTATACTTCAACTAAGACTATTTGACAAAGTTGGTTTCAAGCTGAAATTCAAAGTAAAAGTTGACCAAAACTGCATTTCAAGATGATTTAATTTGCGCCGAATCGATCTTTTCACAATGATTTGCGCCAAATCGAACTTTTCACAATGAGTTATATTTCAACTCAGACTATTTGACAAAGTTGGTTTCAAGCTCAAATTCAAAGTAAAAGTTGACCAAAACTGCATTTCAAGATGATGGAATTTGTACAAAATCGAACGTTTCACAATGAGTTATACTTCAACTCAGACTATTTGAGAAAGTTGGTTTCAAGCTGAAATTCAAAGTAAAAGTTGACCAAAACTGCATTTCAAGATGATGGAATTTGTGCAAAATCGAACTTTTCACAATGAGGTATAGTTCAACTCAGACTATTTGACAAAGTTGATTTCAAGCTGAAATTCAAATTAAAAGTTGACCAAAACTGCATTTCAAAATGACGGAATTTGTGCAAAATCAAAATTTTCACAAGGAGTTATATTTCAACTCATTCTATTTGACAAAGTTGGTTTCAAGCTGAAATTCAAAGTTAAAGTTGACCAAAACTGCATTTCAAGATGATGGAATTTGCGCCAAATCGAACTTTTCACAATGAGTTATATTTCAACTCAGACTATTCGACAAAGTTGATTTCAAGCTGAAATTCAAAGTAAAAGTTGACCAAAACTGCATTTCAAGATGATGGAATTTGCGCAAAATCGAACTTTTCACAATGAGTTATATTTCAACTCAGACTATTTGACAAAGTTGATTTCAAGCTGAAATTCAAAGTAAAAGTTGACCAAAACTGCACTTCAAGATGACGGAGTTTGTGCAAAATCGAACTTTTCACAAGGAGTTATATTTCAACTCAGACTATTCGACAAAGTTGGTTTCAAGCTAAAATTCAAAGTAAAAGTTGACCAAAACTGAATTTCAAGATGATGGAATTTGTGCAAAATCGAACTTTTCACAATGAGTTATATTTCAACTCAGACTATTTGACAAAGTTGGTTTCAAGCTGAAATTCAAAGTAAAAATTGACCAAAACTGCATTTCAAGATGACGGAATTTGTGCAAAATCGAAATTTTCACAAGGAGTTAGTTATATTTCAACTCAGACTATTTGACAAAGTTGGTTTCAAGCTGAAATTCAAAGTAAAAGTTGACCAAAACTGCATTTCAAAATGATGGAATTTGCGCCAAATCGAACTTTTCACAATGAGTTATATTTCAACTCAGACTATTTGACAAAGTTGATTTCAAGCTGAAATTCAAAATAAAAGTTGACCAAAACTGCATTTCAAGATGATGGAATTTGCGCAAAATCGAACTTTTCACAATGAGTTATATTTCAACTCAGACTATTTGACAAAGTTGATTTCAAGCTGAAATTCAAAATAAAAGTTGACCAAAACTGCATTTCAAGATGATGGAATTTGCGCAAAATCGAACTTTTCACAATGAGTTATATTTCAACTCAGACTATTTGACAAAGTTGATTTAAAGCTGAATTTCAAAGTAAAAGTTGACCAAAACTGCACTTCAGGATGACAGAGTTTGTGCAAAATCGAACTTTTCACAAGGAGTTATATTTCAACTCAGACTATTCGACAAAGTTGGTTTCAAGCTAAAATTCAAAGTAAAAGTTGACTAAAACTGAATTTCAAGATGATGGAATTTGCGCCAAATCTAACTTTTCACAAGGAGTTATATTTCAACTCAGACTATTTGACAAAGTTGGTTTCAAGCTAAAATTTAAAATAAAAGTTGACCAAAACTGCATTTCAAGATGACGGAATTTGTGCAAAATCGAACTTTTCACATTGAGTTATATTTCAACTCATTCTATTTGACAAAGTTGGTTTCAAGCTGAAATTGAAAGTAAAAGTTGACCAAAACTGCATTTCAAGATGATGGAATTTGTGCAAAATCGAACTTTTCACATTGAGTTATACTTCAACACAGACTATTTGACAAAGTTGGTTTCAAGCTAAAATTCAAAGTAAAGGTTGACCAAAACTGCATTTCAAGATGACGGAATTTGTGCAAAATCGAACTTTTCACAAGAAGTTATACTTCAACTCAGACTATTTGACAAAGTTGGTTTCAAGCTAAAATTCAAAATAAAAGTTGACCAAAACTGCATTTCAATATGACGGAATTTGTGCAAAATCGAACTTTTCACAATGAGTTATACTTCAACTAAGACTATTTGACAAAGTTGGTTTCAAGCTGAAATTCAAAGTAAAAGTTGACCAAAACTGCATTTCAAGATGATTTAATTTGCGCCGAATCGATCTTTTCACAATGATTTGCGCCAAATCGAACTTTTCACAATGAGTTATATTTCAACTCAGACTATTTGACAAAGTTGGTTTCAAGCTAAAATTCAAAGTAAAGTTGACCAAAACTGCATTTCAAGATTGACGGAATTTGTGCAAAATCGAACTTTTCACAAGGAGTTATATTTCAACTCAGACTATTTGACAAAGTTGGGTTCAAGCTAAAATTCAAAATAAAAGTTGACTAAAACTGAATTTCAAGATGATGGAATTTGCGCCAAATCTAACTTTTCACAAGGAGTTATATTTCAACTCAGACTATTTGACAAAGTTGGTTTCAAGCTAAAATTTAAAATAAAAGTTGACCAAAACTGCATTTCAAGATGACGGAATTTGTGCAAAATCGAACTTTTCACATTGAGTTATACTTCAACACAGACTATTTGACAAAGTTGGTTTCAAGCTAAAATTCAAAGTAAAGGTTGACCAAAACTGCATTTCAAGATGACGGAATTTGTGCAAAATCGAACTTTTCACAAGAAGTTATACTTCAACTCAGACTATTTGACAAAGTTGGTTTCAAGCTAAAATTCAAAATAAAAGTTGACCAAAACTGCATTTCAATATGACGGAATTTGTGCAAAATCGAACTTTTCACAATGAGTTATATTTCAACTCAGACTATTTGACAAAGTTGGTTTCAAGCTGAAATTCAAAGTAAAAGTTGACCAAAACAGCATTTCAAGATGACGGAATTTGTGCAAAATCGAACTTTTCACAATGATTAATATTTCAACTCAGACTATTTGACAAAGTTGGTTTCAAGCTAAGTTTCAAAGTAAAAGTTTACCAAAACTGCATTTCAAGATGATGGAATTTGTGCAAAATCGAACTTTTCACGATGAGTTATAGTTCAATTCAGACTATTTGACAAAGGTGGTTTCAAGCTAAAATTCAAAGTAAAAGTTGACGAAACCTGCATTTCAAGATGACGGAATTTGTGCAAAATCGAACTTTTCACAAGAAGTTATACTTCAACTCAGACTATTTGACAAAGTTGGTTTCAAGCTAAAATTCAAAATAAAAGTTGACCAAAACTGCATTTCAATATGACAGAATTTGTGCAAAATCGAACTTTTCACAATGAGTTATATTTCAACTCAGACTATTTGACAAAGTTGGTTTCAAGCTGAAATTCAAAGTAAAAGTTGACCAAAACTGCATTTCAAGATGACGGAATTTGTGCAAAATCAAAATTTTCACAAGGAGTTATATTTCAACTCATTCTATTTGACAAAGTTGGTTTCAACCTGAAATTCAAAGTAAAAGTTGACCAAAACTGCATTTCAAAATGATGGAATTTGTGCAAAATCGAACTTTTCACAATGAGTTATACTTCAACTAAGACTATTTGACAAAGTTGGTTTCAAGCTGAAATTCAAAGTAAAAGTTGACCAAAACTGCATTTCAAGATGATTTAATTTGCGCCGAATCGATCTTTTCACAATGATTTGCGCCAAATCGAACTTTTCACAATGAGTTATATTTCAACTCAGACTATTTGACAAAGTTGGTTTCAAGCTCAAATTCAAAGTAAAAGTTGACCAAAACTGCATTTCAAGATGACGGAATTTGTGCAAAATCGAACTTTTCACAAGGAGTTATATTTCAACTCAGACTATTTGACAAAGTTGGTTTCAAGCTAAAATTCAAAGTAAAGTTGACCAAAACTGCATTTCAAGATTGACGGAATTTGTGCAAAATCGAACTTTTCACAAGGAGTTATATTTCAACTCAGACTATTTGACAAAGTTGGTTTCAAGCTAAAATTCAAAATAAAAGTTGACTAAAACTGAATTTCAAGATGATGGAATTTGCGCCAAATCTAACTTTTCACAAGGAGTTATATTTCAACTCAGATTATTTGACAAAGTTGGTTTCAAGCTAAAATTTAAAATAAAAGTTGACCAAAACTGCATTTCAAGATGACGGAATTTGTGCAAAATCGAACTTTTCACATTGAGTTATACTTCAACACAGACTATTTGACAAAGTTGGTTTCAAGCTAAAATTCAAAGTAAAGGTTGACCAAAACTGCATTTCAAGATGACGGAATTTGTGCAAAATCGAACTTTTCACAAGAAGTTATACTTCAACTCAGACTATTTGACAAAGTTGGTTTCAAGCTAAAATTCAAAATAAAAGTTGACCAAAACTGCATTTCAATATGACGGAATTTGTGCAAAATCGAACTTTTCACAATGAGTTATATTTCAACTCAGACTATCTGACAAAGTTGGTTTCAAGCTGAAATTCAAAGTAAAAGTTGACCAAAACTGCATTTCAAGATGACGGAATTTGTGCAAAATCGAACTTTTCACAATGATTAATATTTCAACTCATTCTATTTGACAAAGTTGGTTTCAAGCTGAAATTCAAAGTTAAAGTTGACCAAAACTGCATTTCAAGATGATGGAATTTGTGCAAAATCGAACTTTTCACGATGAGTTATAGTTCAACTCAGACTATTCGACAAAGTTGATTTCAAGCTAAAATTCAAAGTAAAAGTTGACCAAAACTGCATTTCAAGATGATGGAATTTGCGCAAAATCGAACTTTTCACAATGAGTTATATTTCAACTCAGACTATTTGACAAAGTTGATTTCAAGCTGAAATTCAAAGTAAAAGTTGACCAAAACTGCACTTCAAGATGACGGAGTTTGTGCAAAATCGAACTTTTCACAAGGAGTTATATTTCAACTCAGACTATTCGACAAAGTTGGTTTCAAGCTAAAATTCAAAGTGAAAGTTGACCAAAACTGAATTTCAAGATGATGGAATTTGTGCAAAATCGAACTTTTCACAATGAGTTATATTTCAACTCAGACTATTTGACAAAGTTGGTTTCAAGCTGAAATTCAAAGTAAAAGTTGACCAAAACTGCATTTCAAGATGATGGAATTTGCGCAAAATCGAACTTTTCACAATGAGTTATATTTCAACTCAGACTATTTGACAAAGTTGATTTCAAGCTGAAATTCAAAATAAAAGTTGACCAAAACTGCATTTCAAGATGACGGAATTTGCGCAAAATCGAACTTTTCACAATGAGTTATATTTCAACTCAGACTATTTGACAAAGTTGATTTCAAGCTGAATTTCAAAGTAAAAGTTGACCAAAACTGCACTTCAAGATGACAGAGTTTGTGCAAAATCGAACTTTTCACAAGGAGTTATATTTCAACTCAGACTATTCGACAAAGTTGGTTTCAAGCTAAAATTCAAAGTAAAAGTTGACCAAAACTGCATTTCAAGATGATGGAATTTGCGCAAAATCGAACTTTTCACAATGAGTTATATTTCAACTCAGACAATTTGACAAAGTTGATTTCAAGCTGAAATTCAAAATAAAAGTTGACCAAAACTGCATTTCAAGATGATGGAATTTGCGCAAAATCGAACTTTTCACAATGAGTTATATTTCAACTCAGACTATTTGACAAAGTTGGTTTCAAGCTGAAATTCAAAGTAAAAGTTGACCAAAACTGCATTTCAAGATGATTTAATTTGCGCCGAATCGATCTTTTCACAATGATTTGCGCCAAATCGAACTTTTCACAATGAGTTATATTTCAACTCAGACTATTTGACAAAGTTGGTTTCAAGCTCAAATTCAAAGTAAAAGTTGACCAAAACTGCATTTCAAGATGATGGAATTTGTACAAAATCGAACGTTTCACAATGAGTTATACTTCAACTCAGACTATTTGAGAAAGTTGGTTTCAAGCTGAAATTCAAAGTAAAAGTTGACCAAAACTGCATTTCAAGATGATGGAATTTGCGCAAAATCGAACTTTTCACAATGAGTTATATTTCAACTCAGACTATTTGACAAAGTTGATTTCAAGCTGAAATTCAAAGTAAAAGTTGACCAAAACTGCACTTCAAGATGACGGAGTTTGTGCAAAATCGAACTTTTCACAAGGAGTTATATTTCAACTCAGACTATTCGACAAAGTTGGTTTCAAGCTAAAATTCAAAGTAAAAGTTGACCAAAACTGAATTTCAAGATGATGGAATTTGTGCAAAATCGAACTTTTCACAATGAGTTATATTTCAACTCAGACTATTTGACAAAGTTGGTTTCAAGCTGAAATTCAAAGTAAAAATTGACCAAAACTGCATTTCAAGATGACGGAATTTGTGCAAAATCGAAATTTTCACTAGGAGTTATATTTCAACTCAGACTATTTGACAAAGTTGGTTTCAAGCTGAAATTCAAAGTAAAAGTTGACCAAAACTGCATTTCAAAATGATGGAATTTGCGCCAAATCGAACTTTTCACAATGAGTTATATTTCAACTCAGACTATTTGACAAAGTTCATTTGAAGCTGAAATTCAAAATAAAAGTTGACCAAAACTGCATTTCAAGATGATGGAATTTGCGCAAAATCGAACTTTTCACAATGAGTTATATTTCAACTCAGACTATTTGACAAAGTTGGTTTCAAGCTAAAATTTAAAATAAAAGTTGACCAAAACTGCATTTCAAGATGACGGAATTTGTGCAAAATCGAACTTTTCACATTGAGTTATATTTCAACTCATTCTATTTGACAAAGTTGGTTTCAAGCTGAAATTCAAAGTAAAAGTTGACCAAAACTGCATTTCAAGATGATGGAATTTGTGCAAAATCGAACTTTTCACATTGAGTTATACTTCAACACAGACTATTTGACAAAGTTGGTTTCAAGCTAAAATTCAAAGTAAAGGTTGACCAACACTGCATTTCAAGATGACGGAATTTGTGCAAAATCGAACTTTTCACAAGAAGTTATACTTCAACTCAGACTATTTGACAAAGTTGGTTTCAAGCTAAAATTCAAAGTAAAAGTTGACCAAAACTGCATTTCAAAATGATGGAATTTGTGCAAAATCGAACTTTTCACAATGAGTTATACTTCAACTAAGACTATTTGACAAAGTTGGTTTCAAGCTGAAATTCAAAGTAAAAGTTGACCAAAACTGCATTTCAAGATGATTTAATTTGCGCCGAATCGATCTTTTCACAATGATTTGCGCCAAATCGAACTTTTCACAATGAGTTATATTTCAACTCAGACTATTTGACAAAGTTGGTTTCAAGCTCAAATTCAAAGTAAAAGTTGACCAAAACTGCATTTCAAGATGATGGAATTTGTACAAAATCGAACGTTTCACAATGAGTTATACTTCAACTCAGACTATTTGAGAAAGTTGGTTTCAAGCTGAAATTCAAAGTAAAAGTTGACCAAAACTGCATTTCAAGATGATGGAATTTGCGCAAAATCGAACTTTTCACAATGAGTTATATTTCAACTCAGACTATTTGACAAAGTTGATTTCAAGCTGAAATTCAAAGTAAAAGTTGACCAAAACTGCATTTCAAGATGACGGAATTTGTGCAAAATCGAAATTTTCACTAGGAGTTATATTTCAACTCAGACTATTTGACAAAGTTGGTTTCAAGCTGAAATTCAAAGTAAAAGTTGACCAAAACTGCATTTCAAAATGATGGAATTTGCGCCAAATCGAACTTTTCACAATGAGTTATATTTCAACTCAGACTATTTGACAAAGTTCATTTGAAGCTGAAATTCAAAATAAAAGTTGACCAAAACTGCATTTCAAGATGATGGAATTTGCGCAAAATCGAACTTTTCACAATGAGTTATATTTCAACTCAGACTATTTGACAAAGTTGGTTTCAAGCTAAAATTTAAAATAAAAGTTGACCAAAACTGCATTTCAAGATGACGGAATTTGTGCAAAATCGAACTTTTCACATTGAGTTATATTTCAACTCATTCTATTTGACAAAGTTGGTTTCAAGCTGAAATTCAAAGTAAAAGTTGACCAAAACTGCATTTCAAGATGATGGAATTTGTGCAAAATCGAACTTTTCACATTGAGTTATACTTCAACACAGACTATTTGACAAAGTTGGTTTCAAGCTAAAAATTCAAAGTAAAGGTTGACCAACACTGCATTTCAAGATGACGGAATTTGTGCAAAATCGAACTTTTCACAAGAAGTTATACTTCAACTCAGACTATTTGACAAAGTTGGTTTCAAGCTAAAATTCAAAGTAAAAGTTGACCAAAACTGCATTTCAAAATGATGGAATTTGTGCAAAATCGAACTTTTCACAATGAGTTATACTTCAACTAAGACTATTTGACAAAGTTGGTTTCAAGCTGAAATTCAAAGTAAAAGTTGACCAAAACTGCATTTCAAGATGATTTAATTTGCGCCGAATCGATCTTTTCACAATGATTTGCGCCAAATCGAACTTTTCACAATGAGTTATATTTCAACTCAGACTATTTGACAAAGTTGGTTTCAAGCTCAAATTCAAAGTAAAAAGTTGACCAAAACTGCATTTCAAGATGACGGAATTTGTGCAAAATCGAACTTTTCACAAGGAGTTATATTTCAACTCAGACTATTTGACAAAGTTGGTTTCAAGCTAAAATTCAAAGTAAAGTTTGACCAAAACTGCATTTCAAGATTGACGGAATTTGTGCAAAATCGAACTTTTCACAATGAGTTATATTTCAACTCAGACTATTTGACAAAGTTGGTTTCAAGCTAAAATTCAAAATAAAAGTTGACTAAAACTGAATTTCAAGATGATGGAATTTGCGCCAAATCTAACTTTTCACAAGGAGTTATATTTCAACTCAGATTATTTGACAAAGTTGGTTTCAAGCTAAAATTTAAAATAAAAGTTGACCAAAACTGCATTTCAAGATGACGGAATTTGTGCAAAATCGAACTTTTCACATTGAGTTATACTTCAACACAGACTATTTGACAAAGTTGGTTTCAAGCTAAAATTCAAAGTAAAGGTTGACACAAAACTGCATTTCAAGATGACGGAATTTGTGCAAAATCGAACTTTTCACAAGAAGTTATACTTCAACTCAGACTATTTGACAAAGTTGGTTTCAAGCTAAAATTCAAAATAAAAGTTGACCAAAACTGCATTTCAATATGACGGAATTTGTGCAAAATCGAACTTTTCACAATGAGTTATATTTCAACTCAGACTATTTGACAAAGTTGGTTTCAAGCTGAAATTCAAAGTAAAAGTTGACCAAAACTGCATTTCAAGATGACGGAATTTGTGCAAAATCGAACTTTTCACAATGATTAATATTTCAACTCAGACTATTTGACAAAGTTGGTTTCAAGCTAAGTTTCAAAGTAAAAGTTTACCAAAACTGCATTTCAAGATGATGGAATTTGTGCAAAATCGAACTTTTCACGATGAGTTATAGTTCAACTCAGACTATTTGACAAAGGTGGTTTCAAGCTAAAATTCAAAGTAAAAGTTGACCAAAACTGCATTTCAAGATGATGGAATTTGTGCAAAATCGAACTTTTCACAATGAGTTATACTTCAACTCAGACTATATGACAAAGTTGGTTTCAAACTAAAATTCAAAGTAAAAGTTGGCCAAAACTGCATTTCAAGATGATTTAATTACGCCGAATCGATCTTTTCACAATGATTTATATTTCAACTCAGACTATTTGACAAAGTTTGTTTCCAGCTAAAATTCAAAGTAAAAGTGGACCAACACTGCATTTCAAGATGACGGAATTTGTGCAAAATCGAACTTTTCACAAGGAGTTATATTTCAACTCAGACTATTTGACAAAGTTGGTTTCTAGCTAAAATTCAAAGTAAAAGTTGACCAAAACTGCATTTCAAGATGACGGAATTTGTGCAAAATCGAACTTTTCA
The DNA here is from genome assembly GCA_949152475.1 of Terebella lapidaria. Taxonomy (NCBI): domain Eukaryota; kingdom Metazoa; phylum Annelida; class Polychaeta; order Terebellida; family Terebellidae; genus Terebella; species Terebella lapidaria. Next base: position 21,210,547 of record OX424569.1, read on the forward strand.
CAATGAGTTATACTTCAACTCAGACTATTTGAGAAAGTTGGTTTCAAGCTAAAATTCAAAGTAAAAGTTGACGAAACCTGCATTTCAAGATGACTGAATTTGTGCAAAATCGAACTTTTCACAATGAGTTATAGTTCAACTCAGACTATTTCACAAAGTTGGTTTCAAGCTAAAATTCAAAGTAAAAGTTGACCAAAACTGCATTTCAAGATGATGGAATTTGTGCAAAATCGAACTTTTCACAATGAGTTATTGTTCAACTCAGACTATTTGACAAAGTTGATTTTAAGCTAAAATTCAAGTAAAAATTTACCAAAACTGCATTTCAAGATGACGGAATTTGTGCAAAATCGAACTTTTCACAAGGAGTTATATTTCAACTCAGACTATTTGACAAAGTTGGTTTCAAGCTAAAATTCAAAATAAAAGTTGACCAAAACTGCATTTCAAGATGACGGAATTTGTGCAAAATCGAACTTTTCACAATGAGTTATATTTCAACTCAGACTATTTGACAAAGGTGGTTTCAAGCTGAAATTCAAAGTAAAAGTTGACCAAAACTGCATTTCAAGATGACGGAATTTGTGCAAAATCGAACTTTTCACAATGAGTTATAAGTTCAACTCAGACTATTTGACAACGTTGCTTTCAAGCCAAAATTCAAAGTAAAAGTTGACCAAAACTGCATTTCAAGATGATGGAATTTGTACAAAATCGAACTTTTCACAATGAGTTATAGTTCAACTCAGACTATTTGACAAAGTTGATTTCAAGCTGAAATTCAAATTAAAAGTTGACCAAAACTGCATTTCAAAATGACGGAATTTGTGCAAAATCAAAATTTTCACAAGGAGTTATATTTCAACTCATTCTATTTGACAAAGTTGGTTTCAAGCTGAAATTCAAAGTTAAAGTTGACCAAAACTGCATTTCAAGATGATGGAATTTGCGCCAAATCGAACTTTTCACAAGGAGTTATATTTCAACTCAGACTATTTGACAAAGTTGATTTCAAGCTGAAATTCAAAGTAAAAGTTGACCAAAACTGCACTTCAAGATGACGGAGTTTGTGCAAAATCGAACTTTTCACAAGGAGTTATATTTCAACTCAGACTATTCGACAAAGTTGGTTTCAAGCTAAAATTCAAAGTAAAAGTTGACCAAAACTGAATTTCAAGATGATGGAATTTGTGCAAAATCGAACTTTTCACAATGAGTTATATTTCAACTCAGACTATTTGACAAAGTTGGTTTCAAGCTGAAATTCAAAGTAAAAGTTGACCAAAACTGCATTTCAAAATGATGGAATTTGCGCCAAATCGAACTTTTCACAATGAGTTATATTTCAACTCAGACTATTTGACAAAGTTGGTTTCAAGTTGAAATTCAAAGTAAAAGTTGACCAAAACTGCATTTCAAGATGACGGAATTTGTGCAAAATCGAACTTTTCACAAGAAGTTATACTTCAACTCAGACTATTTGACAAAGTTGGTTTCAAGCTAAAATTCAAAATAAAAGTTGACCAAAACTGCATTTCAATATGACGGAATTTGTGCAAAATCGAACTTTTCACAATGAGTTATATTTCAACTCAGACTATTTGACAAAGTTGGTTTCAAGTTGAAATTCAAAGTAAAAGTTGACCAAAACTGCATTTCAAGATGACGGAATTTGTGCAAAATCAAAATTTTCACAAGGAGTTATATTTCAACTCATTCTATTTGACAAAGTTGGTTTCAAGCTGAAATTCAAAGTAAAAGTTGACCAAAACTGCATTTCAAAATGATGGAATTTGTGCAAAATCGAACTTTTCACAATGAGTTATACTTCAACTAAGACTATTTGACAAAGTTGGTTTCAAGCTGAAATTCAAAGTAAAAGTTGACCAAAACTGCATTTCAAGATGATTTAATTTGCGCCGAATCGATCTTTTCACAATGATTTGCGCCAAATCGAACTTTTCACAATGAGTTATATTTCAACTCAGACTATTTGACAAAGTTGGTTTCAAGCTAAAATTCAAAGTAAAGTTGACCAAAACTGCATTTCAAGATTGACGGAATTTGTGCAAAATCGAACTTTTCACAAGGAGTTATATTTCAACTCAGACTATTTGACAAAGTTGGTTTCAAGCTAAAATTCAAAATAAAAGTTGACTAAAACTGAATTTCAAGATGATGGAATTTGCGCCAAATCTAACTTTTCACAAGGAGTTATATTTCAACTCAGACTATTTGACAAAGTTGGTTTCAAGCTAAAATTTAAAATAAAAGTTGACCAAAACTGCATTTCAAGATGACGGAATTTGTGCAAAATCGAACTTTTCACAAGGAGTTATATTTCAACTCAGACTATTCGACAAAGTTGGTGTGAAGCTGAAATTCAAAGTAAAAGTTGACCAAAGCTGCATTTCAAGATGATGGAATTTGCGCAAAATCAAACTTTTCACAGGGAGTTTTATTTCAACTCAGACTCTTTGACAAAGTTGGTTTCAAGCTAAATATCACAGTAAAAGTTGATTAAAACTGCATTTCAAGATGACGGAATTTGTGCAAAATCGAACTTTTCACAAGGAGTTATATTTCAACTCAGACTATTTGACAAAGTTGGTTTCAAGCTAAGTTTCAAAGTAAAAGTTGACCAAAACTGCATTTCAAGATGACGGAATTTGTGCAAAATCGAACTTTTCACAAGGAGTTATATTTCAACTCAGACTATTTGACAAAGTTGGTTTCAAGCTAAAATTCAAAGTAAAGTTGACCAAAACTGCATTTCAAGAACAAGGAGTTATATTCCAACTCAGACTATTTGAAAAAGTTGATTTCAAGCTGAAATTGAATTTCAAAAATGACCAAAACTACATTTCAAGATGACGGAATTTGTACAAAATTGAACTTTTCACAATGAGTTATAGTTCAACTCAGACTATTTGACAAAGTTGGTTTCAAGCTAAAATTCAAAGTAAAAGTTGACCAAAACTGCATTTCAAGATGACGGAATTTGTGCAAAATCGAACTTTTCACAAGGAGTTATATTTCAACTCAGACTATTTGACAAAGTTGGTTTCAAGCTAAAATGCAAAGTAAATGTTGACCAAAACTGCATTCCAAGATGACGGAATTTGTGCAAAATTGAACTTTTCACAATGAGTTATAGTTCAACTCAGACTATTTGACAAAGTTGGTTTCAAGCTAAAATTCAAAGTAAAAGTTGACCAAAACTGCATTTCAAGATGACGGAATTTGTGCAAAATCGAACTTTTCACAAGGAGTTATATTTCAACTCAGACTATTTGACAAAGTTGGTTTCAAGCTAAAATTCAAAATAAAAGTTGACCAAAAGTGCATTTCAAGATGACGGAATTTGTGCAAAATCGAACTTTTCACAATGAGTTATATTTCAACTCAGACTATTTGACAAAGTTGGTTTCAAGCTGAAATTCAAAGTAAAAGTTGACCAAAACTGCATTTCAAGATGATGGAATTTGCGCAAAATCGAACTTTTCACAAGGAGTTATATTTCAACTCAGACTATTTGACAAAATTGGTTTCAAGCTGAAATTCAAAGTAAAAGTTGACCAAAACTGCATTTCAAGATGACGGAATTTGTGCAAAATCGACCTTTTCACAATGAGTTATAGTACAACTCAGACTATTTGACAAAGTTGGTTTCAAGCTAAAATGCAAAGTAAAAGTTGACCAAAACTGCATTTCAAGATGACGGAATTTGTGCAAAATCGAACTTTTCACAATGAGTTATATTTCAACTCAGACTATTTGACAAAGTTGGTTTCAAGCTGAAATTCAAAGTAAAAGTTGACCAAAACTGCATTTCAAGATGATGGAATTTGCGCCAAATTGAACTTTTCACAATGAGTTATATTTCAACTCAGGCTATTTGTCAAAGTTGGTTTCAAGCTAAAATTCAAAGTAAATGTTGACCAAAACTGCATTCCAAGATGATGGAATTTGCGCCAAATTGAACTTTTCACAATGAGTTATATTTCAACTCAGACTATTTGACAAGGTTGGTTTCAAGATAAGTTTCAAAGTAAAAGTTGACCAAAACTGCATTTCGAGATGATGGAATTTGTGCAAAATCGAACTTTTCACAATGAGTTATACTTCAACTCAGACTATTTGACAAAGTTGGTTTCAAGCTGAAATCCAAAGTAAAAGTTGACCAAAACTGCATTTCAAGAACAAGGAGTTATATTCTAACTCAGACTATTTGACAAAGTTGATTTCAAGCTGAAATTGAAAGTAAAAGTTGACCAAAACTGCATTTCAAGATGACAGAATTTGTGCAAAATCGAACTTTTCACAATGAGTTATAGTTCAACTCAGACTATTTGACAAAGTTGGTTTCAAGCTGAAATTCAAAGTAAAAGTTGACCAAAACTGCATTTCAAGAACAAGGAGTTATATTCTAACTCAGACTATTCGACAAAGTTGGTGTCAAGCTGAAATTCAAAGTAAAAGTTGACCAAAGCTGCATTTCAAGATGATGGAATTTGCGCAAAATCAAACTTTTCACAGGGAGTTTTATTTCAACTCAGACTCTTTGACAAAGTTGGTTTCAAGCTAAATATCACAGTAAAAGTTGATCAAAACTGCATTTCAAGATGACGGAATTTGTGCAAAATCGAACTTTTCACAAGGAGTTATATTTCAACTCAGACTATTTGACAAAGTTGGTTTCAAGCTAAGTTTCAAAGTAAAAGTTGACCAAAACTGCATTTCAAGATGATGGAATTTGTGCAAAATCGAACTTTTCACAATGAGTTATACTTCAAGTCAGACTATTTGACAAAGTTGGTTTCAAGTTGAAATCCAAAGTAAAAGTTGACCAAAACTGCATTTCAAGAACAAGAGTTATATTCCAACTCAGACGATTTGAAAAAGTTGATTTCAAGCTGAAATTGAAAGTCAAAATTGACCAAAACTGCATTTCAAGATGACGGAATTTGTACAAAATTGAACTTTTCACAATGAGTTATAGTTCAACTCAGACTATTTGACAAAGTTGGTTTCAAGCTAAAATTCAAAGTAAAAGTTGACCAAAACTGCATTTCAAGATGACGGAATTTGTGCAAAATCGAACTTTTCACAAGGAGTTATATTTCAACTCAGACTATTTGACAAAGTTGGTTTCAAGCTAAAATGCAAAGTAAATGTTGACCAAAACTGCATTCCAAGATGACGGAATTTGTGCAAAATTGAACTTTTCACAATGAGTTATAGTTCAACTCAGACTATTTGACAAAGTTGGTTTCAAGCTAAAATTCAAAGTAAAAGTTGACCAAAACTGCATTTCAAGATGACGGAATTTGTGCAAAATCGAACTTTTCACAAGGAGTTATATTTCAACTCAGACTATTTGACAAAGTTGGTTTCAAGCTAAGTTTCAAAGTAAAAGTTGACCAAAACTGCATTTCAAGATGATGGAATTTGTGCAAAATCGAACTTTTCACAATGAGTTATACTTCAAGTCAGACTATTTGACAAAGTTGGTTTCAAGTTGAAATCCAAAGTAAAAGTTGACCAAAACTGCATTTCAAGAACAAGAGTTATATTCCAACTCAGACGATTTGAAAAAGTTGATTTCAAGCTGAAATTGAAAGTCAAAATTGACCAAAACTGCATTTCAAGATGACGGAATTTGTACAAAATTGAACTTTTCACAATGAGTTATAGTTCAACTCAGACTATTTGACAAAGTTGGTTTCAAGCTAAAATTAAAAGTAAAAGTTGACCAAAACTGCATTTCAAGATGACGGAATTTGTGCAAAATCGAACTTTTCACAAGGAGTTATATTTCAACTCAGACTATTTGACAAAGTTGGTTTCAAGCTAAAATGCAAAGTAAATGTTGACCAAAACTGCATTCCAAGATGACGGAATTTGTGCAAAATTGAACTTTTCACAATGAGTTATAGTTCAACTCAGACTATTTGACAAAGTTGGTTTCAAGCTAAAATTCAAAGTAAAGGTTGACCAACACTGCATTTCAAGATGACGGAATTTGTGCAAAATCGAACTTTTCACAAGAAGTTATACTTCAACTCAGACTATTTGACAAAGTTGGTTTCAAGCTAAAATTCAAAGTAAAAGTTGACCAAAACTGCATTTCAAAATGATGGAATTTGTGCAAAATCGAACTTTTCACAATGAGTTATACTTCAACTAAGACTATTTGACAAAGTTGGTTTCAAGCTGAAATTCAAAGTAAAAGTTGACCAAAACTGCATTTCAAGATGATTTAATTTGCGCCGAATCGATCTTTTCACAATGATTTGCGCCAAATCGAACTTTTCACAATGAGTTATATTTCAACTCAGACTATTTGACAAAGTTGGTTTCAAGCTCAAATTCAAAGTAAAAGTTGACCAAAACTGCATTTCAAGATGACGGAATTTGTGCAAAATCGAACTTTTCACAAGGAGTTATATTTCAACTCAGACTATTTGACAAAGTTGGTTTCAAGCTAAAATTCAAAGTAAAGTTGACCAAAACTGCATTTCAAGATTGACGGAATTTGTGCAAAATCGAACTTTTCACAAGGAGTTATATTTCAACTCAGACTATTTGACAAAGTTGGTTTCAAGCTAAAATTCAAAATAAAAGTTGACTAAAACTGAATTTCAAGATGATGGAATTTGCGCCAAATCTAACTTTTCACAAGGAGTTATATTTCAACTCAGATTATTTGACAAAGTTGGTTTCAAGCTAAAATTTAAAATAAAAGTTGACCAAAACTGCATTTCAAGATGACGGAATTTGTGCAAAATCGAACTTTTCACATTGAGTTATACTTCAACACAGACTATTTGACAAAGTTGGTTTCAAGCTAAAATTCAAAGTAAAGGTTGACCAAAACTGCATTTCAAGATGACGGAATTTGTGCAAAATCGAACTTTTCACAAGAAGTTATACTTCAACTCAGACTATTTGACAAAGTTGGTTTCAAGCTAAAATTCAAAATAAAAGTTGACCAAAACTGCATTTCAATATGACGGAATTTGTGCAAAATCGAACTTTTCACAATGAGTTATATTTCAACTCAGACTATTTGACAAAGTTGGTTTCAAGCTGAAATTCAAAGTAAAAGTTGACCAAAACTGCATTTCAAGATGACGGAATTTGTGCAAAATCGAACTTTTCACAATGATTAATATTTCAACTCAGACTATTTGACAAAGTTGGTTTCAAGCTAAGTTTCAAAGTAAAAGTTTACCAAAACTGCATTTCAAGATGATGGAATTTGTGCAAAATCGAACTTTTCACGATGAGTTATAGTTCAACTCAGACTATTTGACAAAGGTGGTTTCAAGCTAAAATTCAAAGTAAAAGTTGACCAAAACTGCATTTCAAGATGATGGAATTTGTGCAAAATCGAACTTTTCACAATGAGTTATACTTCAACTCAGACTATATGACAAAGTTGGTTTCAAACTAAAATTCAAAGTAAAAGTTGGCCAAAACTGCATTTCAAGATGATTTAATTACGCCGAATCGATCTTTTCACAATGATTTATATTTCAACTCAGACTATTTGACAAAGTTTGTTTCCAGCTAAAATTCAAAGTAAAAGTGGACCAACACTGCATTTCAAGATGACGGAATTTGTGCAAAATCGAACTTTTCACAAGGAGTTATATTTCAACTCAGACTATTTGACAAAGTTGGTTTCTAGCTAAAATTCAAAGTAAAAGTTGACCAAAACTGCATTTCAAGATGACGGAATTTGTGCAAAATCGAACTTTTCACAATGAGTTATACTTCAACTCAGACTATTTGAGAAAGTTGGTTTCAAGCTAAAATTCAAAGTAAAAGTTGACGAAACCTGCATTTCAAGATGACTGAATTTGTGCAAAATCGAACTTTTCACAATGATTAATATTTCAACTCAGACTATTTGACAAAGTTGGTTTCAAGCTAAGTTTCAAAGTAAAAGTTTACCAAAACTGCATTTCAAGATGATGGAATTTGTGCAAAATCGAACTTTTCACGATGAGTTATAGTTCAACTCAGACTATTTGACAAAGGTGGTTTCAAGCTAAAATTCAAAGTAAAAGTTGACCAAAACTGCATTTCAAGATGATGGAATTTGTGCAAAATCGAACTTTTCACAATGAGTTATACTTCAACTCAGACTATATGACAAAGTTGGTTTCAAACTAAAATTCAAAGTAAAAGTTGGCCAAAACTGCATTTCAAGATGATTTAATTACGCCGAATCGATCTTTTCACAATGATTTATATTTCAACTCAGACTATTTGACAAAGTTTGTTTCCAGCTAAAATTCAAAGTAAAAGTGGACCAACACTGCATTTCAAGATGACGGAATTTGTGCAAAATCGAACTTTTCACAAGGAGTTATATTTCAACTCAGACTATTTGACAAAGTTGGTTTCTAGCTAAAATTCAAAGTAAAAGTTGACCAAAACTGCATTTCAAGATGACGGAATTTGTGCAAAATCGAACTTTTCACAATGAGTTATACTTCAACTCAGACTATTTGAGAAAGTTGGTTTCAAGCTAAAATTCAAAGTAAAAGTTGACGAAACCTGCATTTCAAGATGACTGAATTTGTGCAAAATCGAACTTTTCACAATGAGTTATAGTTCAACTCAGACTATTTCACAAAGTTGGTTTCAAGCTAAAATTCAAAGTAAAAGTTGACCAAAACTGCATTTCAAGATGATGGAATTTGTGCAAAATCGAACTTTTCACAATGAGTTATTGTTCAACTCAGACTATTTGACAAAGTTGATTTTAAGCTAAAATTCAAGTAAAAATTTACCAAAACTGCATTTCAAGATGACGGAATTTGTGCAAAATCGAACTTTTCACAAGGAGTTATATTTCAACTCAGACTATTTGACAAAGTTGGTTTCAAGCTAAAATTCAAAATAAAAGTTGACCAAAACTGCATTTCAAGATGACGGAATTTGTGCAAAATCGAACTTTTCACAATGAGTTATATTTCAACTCAGACTATTTGACAAAGGTGGTTTCAAGCTGAAATTCAAAGTAAAAGTTGACCAAAACTGCATTTCAAGATGACGGAATTTGTGCAAAATCGAACTTTTCACAATGAGTTATAAGTTCAACTCAGACTATTTGACAACGTTGCTTTCAAGCCAAAATTCAAAGTAAAAGTTGACCAAAACTGCATTTCAAGATGATGGAATTTGTACAAAATCGAACTTTTCACAATGAGTTATAGTTCAACTCAGACTATTTGACAAAGTTGATTTCAAGCTGAAATTCAAATTAAAAGTTGACCAAAACTGCATTTCAAAATGACGGAATTTGTGCAAAATCAAAATTTTCACAAGGAGTTATATTTCAACTCATTCTATTTGACAAAGTTGGTTTCAAGCTGAAATTCAAAGTTAAAGTTGACCAAAACTGCATTTCAAGATGATGGAATTTGCGGCAAATCGAACTTTTCACAAGGAGTTATATTTCAACTCAGACTATTTGACAAAGTTGATTTCAAGCTGAAATTCAAAGTAAAAGTTGACCAAAACTGCACTTCAAGATGACGGAGTTTGTGCAAAATCGAACTTTTCACAAGGAGTTATATTTCAACTCAGACTATTCGACAAAGTTGGTTTCAAGCTAAAATTCAAAGTAAAAGTTGACCAAAACTGAATTTCAAGATGATGGAATTTGTGCAAAATCGAACTTTTCACAATGAGTTATATTTCAACTCAGACTATTTGACAAAGTTGGTTTCAAGCTGAAATTCAAAGTAAAAGTTGACCAAAACTGCATTTCAAAATGATGGAATTTGCGCCAAATCGAACTTTTCACAATGAGTTATATTTCAACTCAGACTATTTGACAAAGTTGGTTTCAAGCTAAAATTCAAAGTAAAAGTTGACTAAAACTGAATTTCAAGATGATGGAATTTGCGCCAAATCTAACTTTTCACAAGGAGTTATATTTCAACTCAGACTATTTGACAAAGTTGGTTTCAAGCTAAAATTTAAAATAAAAGTTGACCAAAACTGCATTTCAAGATGACGGAATTTGTGCAAAATCGAACTTTTCACAAGAAGTTATACTTCAACTCAGACTATTTGACAAAGTTGGTTTCAAGCTAAAATTCAAAATAAAAGTTGACCAAAACTGCATTTCAATATGACGGAATTTGTGCAAAATCGAACTTTTCACAATGAGTTATATTTCAACTCAGACTATTTGACAAAGTTGGTTTCAAGTTGAAATTCAAAGTAAAAGTTGACCAAAACTGCATTTCAAGATGACGGAATTTGTGCAAAATCAAAATTTTCACAAGGAGTTATATTTCAACTCATTCTATTTGACAAAGTTGGTTTCAAGCTGAAATTCAAAGTAAAAGTTGACCAAAACTGCATTTCAAAATGATGGAATTTGTGCAAAATCGAACTTTTCACAATGAGTTATACTTCAACTAAGACTATTTGACAAAGTTGGTTTCAAGCTGAAATTCAAAGTAAAAGTTGACCAAAACTGCATTTCAAGATGATTTAATTTGCGCCGAATCGATCTTTTCACAATGATTTGCGCCAAATCGAACTTTTCACAATGAGTTATATTTCAACTCAGACTATTTGACAAAGTTGGTTTCAAGCTAAAATTCAAAGTAAAGTTGACCAAAACTGCATTTCAAGATTGACGGAATTTGTGCAAAATCGAACTTTTCACAAGGAGTTATATTTCAACTCAGACTATTTGACAAAGTTGGTTTCAAGCTAAAATTCAAAATAAAAGTTGACTAAAACTGAATTTCAAGATGATGGAATTTGCGCCAAATCTAACTTTTCACAAGGAGTTATATTTCAACTCAGACTATTTGACAAAGTTGGTTTCAAGCTAAAATTTAAAATAAAAGTTGACCAAAACTGCATTTCAAGATGACGGAATTTGTGCAAAATCGAACTTTTCACAAGGAGTTATATTTCAACTCAGACTATTCGACAAAGTTGGTGTGAAGCTGAAATTCAAAGTAAAAGTTGACCAAAGCTGCATTTCAAGATGATGGAATTTGCGCAAAATCAAACTTTTCACAGGGAGTTTTATTTCAACTCAGACTCTTTGACAAAGTTGGTTTCAAGCTAAATATCACAGTAAAAGTTGATTAAAACTGCATTTCAAGATGACGGAATTTGTGCAAAATCGAACTTTTCACAAGGAGTTATATTTCAACTCAGACTATTTGACAAAGTTGGTTTCAAGCTAAGTTTCAAAGTAAAAGTTGACCAAAACTGCATTTCAAGATGACGGAATTTGTGCAAAATCGAACTTTTCACAAGGAGTTATATTTCAACTCAGACTATTTGACAAAGTTGGTTTCAAGCTAAAATTCAAAGTAAAGTTGACCAAAACTGCATTTCAAGATTGACGGAATTTGTGCAAAATCGAACTTTTCACAATGAGTTATATTTCAACTCAGACTATTTGACAAAGTTGGTTTCAAGTTGAAATCCAAAGTAAAAGTTGACCAAAACTGCATTTCAAGAACAAGGAGTTATATTCCAACTCAGACTATTTGAAAAAGTTGATTTCAAGCTGAAATTGAATTTCAAAAATGACCAAAACTACATTTCAAGATGACGGAATTTGTACAAAATTGAACTTTTCACAATGAGTTATAGTTCAACTCAGACTATTTGACAAAGTTGGTTTCAAGCTAAAATTCAAAGTAAAAGTTGACCAAAACTGCATTTCAAGATGACGGAATTTGTGCAAAATCGAACTTTTCACAAGGAGTTATATTTCAACTCAGACTATTTGACAAAGTTGGTTTCAAGCTAAAATGCAAAGTAAATGTTGACCAAAACTGCATTCCAAGATGACGGAATTTGTGCAAAATTGAACTTTTCACAATGAGTTATAGTTCAACTCAGACTATTTGACAAAGTTGGTTTCAAGCTAAAATTCAAAGTAAAAGTTGACCAAAACTGCATTTCAAGATGACGGAATTTGTGCAAAATCGAACTTTTCACAAGGAGTTATATTTCAACTCAGACTATTTGACAAAGTTGGTTTCAAGCTAAAATTCAAAATAAAAGTTGACCAAAAGTGCATTTCAAGATGACGGAATTTGTGCAAAATCGAACTTTTCACAATGAGTTATATTTCAACTCAGACTATTTGACAAAGTTGGTTTCAAGCTGAAATTCAAAGTAAAAGTTGACCAAAACTGCATTTCAAGATGATGGAATTTGCGCAAAATCGAACTTTTCACAAGGAGTTATATTTCAACTCAGACTATTTGACAAAATTGGTTTCAAGCTGAAATTCAAAGTAAAAGTTGACCAAAACTGCATTTCAAGATGACGGAATTTGTGCAAAATCGACCTTTTCACAATGAGTTATAGTACAACTCAGACTATTTGACAAAGTTGGTTTCAAGCTAAAATGCAAAGTAAAAGTTGACCAAAACTGCATTTCAAGATGACGGAATTTGTGCAAAATCGAACTTTTCACAATGAGTTATATTTCAACTCAGACTATTTGACAAAGTTGGTTTCAAGCTGAAATTCAAAGTAAAAGTTGACCAAAACTGCATTTCAAGATGATGGAATTTGCGCCAAATTGAACTTTTCACAATGAGTTATATTTCAACTCAGGCTATTTGTCAAAGTTGGTTTCAAGCTAAAATTCAAAGTAAATGTTGACCAAAACTGCATTCCAAGATGATGGAATTTGCGCCAAATTGAACTTTTCACAATGAGTTATATTTCAACTCAGACTATTTGACAAAGTTGGTTTCAAGATAAGTTTCAAAGTAAAAGTTGACCAAAACTGCATTTCGAGATGATGGAATTTGTGCAAAATCGAACTTTTCACAATGAGTTATACTTCAACTCAGACTATTTGACAAAGTTGGTTTCAAGCTGAAATCCAAAGTAAAAGTTGACCAAAACTGCATTTCAAGAACAAGGAGTTATATTCTAACTCAGACTATTTGACAAAGTTGATTTCAAGCTGAAATTGAAAGTAAAAGTTGACCAAAACTGCATTTCAAGATGACAGAATTTGTGCAAAATCGAACTTTTCACAATGAGTTATAGTTCAACTCAGACTATTTGACAAAGTTGGTTTCAAGCTGAAATTCAAAGTAAAAGTTGACCAAAACTGCATTTCAAGAACAAGGAGTTATATTCTAACTCAGACTATTCGACAAAGTTGGTGTCAAGCTGAAATTCAAAGTAAAAGTTGACCAAAGCTGCATTTCAAGATGATGGAATTTGCGCAAAATCAAACTTTTCACAGGGAGTTTTATTTCAACTCAGACTCTTTGACAAAGTTGGTTTCAAGCTAAATATCACAGTAAAAGTTGATTAAAACTGCATTTCAAGATGACGGAATTTGTGCAAAATCGAACTTTTCACAAGGAGTTATATTTCAACTCAGACTATTTGACAAAGTTGGTTTCAAGCTAAGTTTCAAAGTAAAAGTTGACCAAAACTGCATTTCAAGATGATGGAATTTGTGCAAAATCGAACTTTTCACAATGAGTTATACTTCAAGTCAGACTATTTGACAAAGTTGGTTTCAAGTTGAAATCCAAAGTAAAAGTTGACCAAAACTGCATTTCAAGAACAAGAGTTATATTCCAACTCAGACTATTTGAAAAAGTTGATTTCAAGCTGAAATTGAAAGTCAAAATTGACCAAAACTGCATTTCAAGATGACGGAATTTGTACAAAATTGAACTTTTCACAATGAGTTATAGTTCAACTCAGACTATTTGACAAAGTTGGTTTCAAGCTAAAATTCAAAATAAAAGTTGACCAAAACTGCATTTCAAGATGACGGAATTTGTGCAAAATCGAACTTTTCACAAGGAGTTATATTTCAACTCAGACTATTTGACAAAGTTGGTTTCAAGATGAAATTCACAGTAAAAGTTGACCAAAACTGCATTTCAAGATGACGGAATTTGTGCATAATCGAAATTTTCACAATGAGTTATGTTTCAACTCAGACTATTTGACAAAGTTGGTTTCAAGATGAAATTCACAGTAAAAGTTGACCAAAACTGCATTTCAAGATGACGGAATTTGTGCATAATCGAAATTTTCACAATGAGTTATGTTTCAACTCAGACTATTTGACAAAGTTGGTTTCAGGCTAAAATTCAAAGTAAAAGTTGACCAAAACTGCATTCCAAGATGAGGGAATTTGCGCCAAATTGAACTTTTCACAATGAGTTATATTTCAACTCAGACTGTTTGACAAAGTTGGTTTCAAGCTGAAATTCAAAATAAAAGTTGACCAAAACTGCATTTCAAGATGACGGAATTTGTGCAAAATCGACCTTTTCACAATGAGTTATAGTTCAACTCAGACTATTTGACAAAGTTGGTTTCAAGCTAAAATTCAAAGTAAAAGTTGACCAAAACTGCATTTCAAGGTGACGGAATTTGTGCAAAATCGAACTTTTCACAAGGAGTTATATTTCAACTCAAACTATTTGACAAAGTTGGTTTCAAGCTAAAATTCAAAATAAAAGTTGACCAAAACTGCATTTCAAGATGACGGAATTTGTGCAAAATCGAACTTTTCACAAGGAGTTATATTTCAACTCAGACTATTTGACAAAGTTGGTTTCAAGCTAAAATGCAAAGTAAATGTTGACCAAAACTGCATTCCAAGATGACGGAATTTGTGCAAAATTGAACTTTTCACAATGAGTTATAGTTCAACTCAGACTATTTGACAAAGTTGGTTTCAAGCTAAAATTCAAAGTAAAAGTTGACCAAAACTGCATTTCAAGATGACGGAATTTGTGCAAAATCGAACTTTTCACAAGGAGTTATATTTCAACTCAGACTATTTGACAAAGTTGGTTTCAAGCTAAAATTCAAAATAAAAGTTGACCAAAACTGCATTCCAAGATGATGGAATTTGCGCCAAATTGAACTTTTCACAATGAGTTATATTTCAACTCAGACTATTTGACAAAGTTGGTTTCAAGCTAAGTTTCAAAGTAAAAGTTGACCAAAACTGCATTTCGAGATGATGGAATTTGTGCAAAATCGAACTTTTCACAATGAGTTATACTTCAACTCAGACTATTTGACAAAGTTGGTTTCAAGCTGAAATCCAAAGTAAAAGTTGACCAAAACTGCATTTCAAGAACAAGGAGTTATATTTCAACTCAGACTATTTGACAAAGTTGGTTTCAAGCTAAAATGCAAAGTAAATGTTGACCAAAACTGCATTCCAAGATGACGGAATTTGTGCAAAATTGAACTTTTCACAATGAGTTATAGTTCAACTCAGACTATTTGACAAAGTTGGTTTCAAGCTAAAATTCAAAGTAAAAGTTGACCAAAACTGCATTTCAAGATGACGGAATTTGTGCAAAATCGAACTTTTCACAAGGAGTTATATTTCAACTCAGACTATTTGACAAAGTTGGTTTCAAGCTAAAATTCAAAATAAAAGTTGACCAAAAGTGCATTTCAAGATGACGGAATTTGTGCAAAATCGAACTTTTCACAATGAGTTATATTTCAACTCAGACTATTTGACAAAGTTGGTTTCAAGCTGAAATTCAAAGTAAAAGTTGACCAAAACTGCATTTCAAGATGATGGAATTTGCGCAAAATCGAACTTTTCACAAGGAGTTATATTTCAACTCAGACTATTTGACAAAATTGGTTTCAAGCTGAAATTCAAAGTAAAAGTTGACCAAAACTGCATTTCAAGATGACGGAATTTGTGCAAAATCGACCTTTTCACAAGGAGTTATAGTACAACTCAGACTATTTGACAAAGTTGGTTTCAAGCTAAAATGCAAAGTAAAAGTTGACCAAAACTGCATTTCAAGATGACGGAATTTGTGCAAAATCGAACTTTTCACAATGAGTTATATTTCAACTCAGACTATTTGACAAAGTTGGTTTCAAGCTGAAATTCAAAGTAAAAGTTGACCAAAACTGCATTTCAAGATGATGGAATTTGCGCCAAATTGAACTTTTCACAATGAGTTATATTTCAACTCAGGCTATTTGTCAAAGTTGGTTTCAAGCTAAAATTCAAAGTAAATGTTGACCAAAACTGCATTCCAAGATGATGGAATTTGCGCCAAATTTAACTTTTCACAATGAGTTATATTTCAACTCAGACTATTTGACAAAGTTGGTTTCAAGATAAGTTTCAAAGTAAAAGTTGACCAAAACTGCATTTCGAGATGATGGAATTTGTGCAAAATCGAACTTTTCACAATGAGTTATACTTCAACTCAGACTATTTGACAAAGTTGGTTTCAAGCTGAAATCCAAAGTAAAAGTTGACCAAAACTGCATTTCAAGAACAAGGAGTTATATTCTAACTCAGACTATTTGACAAAGTTGATTTCAAGCTGAAATTGAAAGTAAAAGTTGACCAAAACTGCATTTCAAGATGACAGAATTTGTGCAAAATCGAACTTTTCACAATGAGTTATAGTTCAACTCAGACTATTTGACAAAGTTGGTTTCAAGCTGAAATTCAAAGTAAAAGTTGACCAAAACTGCATTTCAAGAACAAGGAGTTATATTCTAACTCAGACTATTCGACAAAGTTGGTGTCAAGCTGAAATTCAAAGTAAAAGTTGACCAAAGCTGCATTTCAAGATGATGGAATTTGCGCAAAATCAAACTTTTCACAGGGAGTTTTATTTCAACTCAGACTCTTTGACAAAGTTGGTTTCAAGCTAAATATCACAGTAAAAGTTGATCAAAACTGCATTTCAAGATGACGGAATTTGTGCAAAATCGAACTTTTCACAAGGAGTTATATTTCAACTCAGACTATTTGACAAAGTTGGTTTCAAGCTAAGTTTCAAAGTAAAAGTTGACCAAAACTGCATTTCAAGATGATGGAATTTGTGCAAAATCGAACTTTTCACAATGAGTTATACTTCAAGTCAGACTATTTGACAAAGTTGGTTTCAAGTTGAAATCCAAAGTAAAAGTTGACCAAAACTGCATTTCAAGAACAAGGAGTTATATTCTAACTCAGACTATTTGACAAAGTTGATTTCAAGCTGAAATTGAAAGTAAAAGTTGACCAAAACTGCATTTCAAGATGACAGAATTTGTGCAAAATCGAACTTTTCACAATGAGTTATAGTTCAACTCAGACTATTTGACAAAGTTGGTTTCAAGCTGAAATTCAAAGTAAAAGTTGACCAAAACTGCATTTCAAGAACAAGGAGTTATATTCTAACTCAGACTATTCGACAAAGTTGGTGTCAAGCTGAAATTCAAAGTAAAAGTTGACCAAAGCTGCATTTCAAGATGATGGAATTTGCGCAAAATCAAACTTTTCACAGGGAGTTTTATTTCAACTCAGACTCTTTGACAAAGTTGGTTTCAAGCTAAATATCACAGTAAAAGTTGATCAAAACTGCATTTCAAGATGACGGAATTTGTGCAAAATCGAACTTTTCACAAGGAGTTATATTTCAACTCAGACTATTTGACAAAGTTGGTTTCAAGCTAAGTTTCAAAGTAAAAGTTGACCAAAACTGCATTTCAAGATGATGGAATTTGTGCAAAATCGAACTTTTCACAATGAGTTATACTTCAAGTCAGACTATTTGACAAAGTTGGTTTCAAGTTGAAATCCAAAGTAAAAGTTGACCAAAACTGCATTTCAAGAACAAGAGTTATATTCCAACTCAGACGATTTGAAAAAGTTGATTTCAAGCTGAAATTGAAAGTCAAAATTGACCAAAACTGCATTTCAAGATGACGGAATTTGTACAAAATTGAACTTTTCACAATGAGTTATAGTTCAACTCAGACTATTTGACAAAGTTGGTTTCAAGCTAAAATTCAAAGTAAAAGTTGACCAAAACTGCATTTCAAGATGACAGAATTTGTCCAAAATCGAACTTTTCACAATGAGTTATAGTTCAACTCAGACTATTTGACAAAGTTGGTTTCAAGCTGAAATTCAAAGTAAAAGTTGACCAAAACTGCATTTCAAGAACAAGGAGTTATATTCTAACTCAGACTATTCGACAAAGTTGGTGTCAAGCTGAAATTCAAAGTAAAAGTTGACCAAAGCTGCATTTCAAGATGATGGAATTTGCGCAAAATCAAACTTTTCACAGGGAGTTTTATTTCAACTCAGACTCTTTGACAAAGTTGGTTTCAAGCTAAATATCACAGTAAAAGTTGATTAAAACTGCATTTCAAGATGACGGAATTTGTGCAAAATCGAACTTTTCACAAGGAGTTATATTTCAACTCAGACTATTTGACAAAGTTGGTTTCAAGCTAAGTTTCAAAGTAAAAGTTGACCAAAACTGCATTTCAAGATGATGGAATTTGTGCAAAATCGAACTTTTCACAATGAGTTATACTTCAAGTCAGACTATTTGACAAAGTTGGTTTCAAGTTGAAATCCAAAGTAAAAGTTGACCAAAACTGCATTTCAAGAACAAGAGTTATATTCCAACTCAGACTATTTGACAAAGTTGATTTCAAGCTGAAATTGAAAGTAAAAGTTGACCAAAACTGCATTTCAAGATGACAGAATTTGTGCAAAATCGAACTTTTCACAAAGAGTTATAGTTCAACTCAGACTATTTGACAAAGTTGATTTCAAGCTAAAATTCAAGTAAAAGTTGACCAAAACTGCATTTCAAGATGACGGAATTTGTGCAAAATCGAACTTTTCACAAGGAGTTATATTTCAACTCAGACTATTTGACAAAGTTGGTTTCAAGCTAAAATTCAAAGTAAAAGTTGACCAAAACTGCATTTCAAGATGACGGAATTTGTGCAAAATCGAACTTTTCACAAGGAGTTATATTTCAACTCAGACTATTTGACAAAGTTGGTTTCAAGCTAAAATTCAAAATGAAAGTTGACCAAAACTACATTTCAAGATGACGGAATTTGTGCAAAATCGAACTTTTCACAATGAGTTATAGTTCAACTCAGACTATTTGACAAAGTTGATTTCAAGCTAAAATTCAAGTAAAAGTTGACCAAAACTGCATTTCAAGATGACGGAATTTGTACAAAATCAAACTTTTCACAATGAGTTATACTTCAACTCAGACTATTTGACAAAGTTGGTTTCAAGCTGAAATTCAAAGTAAAAGTTGACCAAAACTGCATTTCAAGATGATGGAATTTGTGCAAAATCGAACTTTTCAAAAGGAGTTATATTTCAACTCAGACTATTTGACAAAGTTGGTTTCAAGATGAAATTCACAGTAAAAGTTGACCAAAACTGCATTTCAAGATGACGGAATTTGTGCATAATCGAAATTTTCACAATGAGTTATGTTTCAACTCAGACTATTTGACAAAGTTGGTTTCAAGATGAAATTCACAGTAAAAGTTGACCAAAACTGCATTTCAAGATGACGGAATTTGTGCATAATCGAAATTTTCACAATGAGTTATGTTTCAACTCAGACTATTTGACAAAGTTGGTTTCAGGCTAAAATTCAAAGTAAAAGTTGACCAAAACTGCATTCCAAGATGAGGGAATTTGCGCCAAATTGAACTTTTCACAATGAGTTATATTTCAACTCAGACTGTTTGACAAAGTTGGTTTCAAGCTGAAATTCAAAATAAAAGTTGACCAAAACTGCATTTCAAGATGACGGAATTTGTGCAAAATCGACCTTTTCACAATGAGTTATAGTTCAACTCAGACTATTTGACAAAGTTGGTTTCAAGCTAAAATTCAAAGTAAAAGTTGACCAAAACTGCATTTCAAGATGACGGAATTTGTGCAAAATCGAACTTTTCACAAGGAGTTATATTTCAACTCAAACTATTTGACAAAGTTGGTTTCAAGCTAAAATTTAAAATAAAAGTTGACCAAAACTGCATTTCAAGATGACGGAATTTGTGCAAAATCGAACTTTTCACAAAGAGTTATAGTTCAACTCAGACTCTTTGACAAAGTTGATTTCAAGCTAAAATTCAAGTAAAAGTTGACCAAAACTGCATTTCAAGATGACGGAATTTGTGCAAAATCGAACTTTTCACAAGGAGTTATATTTCAACTCAAACTATTTGACAAAGTTGGTTTCAAGCTAAAATTCAAAATAAAAGTTGACCAAAACTGCATTTCAAGATGACGGAATTTGTGCAAAATCGAACTTTTCACAAAGAGTTATATTTCAGCTCAGACTATTTGACAAAGTTGGTTTCAAGCTAAAATTCAAAATAAAAGTTGACCAAAACTGCATTTCAAGATGACGGAATTTGTGCAAAATCGAACTTTTCACAATGAGTTATATTTCAACTCAGACTATTTGACAAAGTTGGTTTCAAGCTGAAATTCAAAGTAAAAGTTGACCAAAACTGCATTTCAAGATGATGGAATTTGCGCAAAATCGAACTTTTCACAATGAGTTATATTTCAACTAAGACTATTTGACAAAATTGGTTTCAAGCTGAAATTCAAAGTAAAAGTTGACCAAAACTGCATTTCAAGATGACGGAATTTGTGCAAAATCGACCTTTTCACAATGAGTTATAGTACAACTCAGACTATTTGACAAAGTTGGTTCCAAGCTAAAATTCAAAGTAAAAGTTGATCAAAACTGCATTTCAAGATGATGGAATTTGTGCAAAATCGAACTTTTCACAATGAGTTATAGTTCAACTCAGACTATTTGACAAAGTTGATTTCAAGCTAAAATTCAAGTAAAAGTTGACCAAAACTGCATTTCAAGATGACGGAATTTGTGCAAAATCGAACTTTTCACAAGGAGTTATATTTCAACTCAGACTATTTGACAAAATTGGTTTCAAGCTGAAATTCAAAGTAAAAGTTGACCAAAACTGCATTTCAAGATGATGGAATTTGCGCAAAATCGAACTTTTCACAATGAGTTATGTTTCAACTTAGACTATTTGACAAAGTTGGTTTCAAGCTAAAATGCAAAGTAAATGTTGACCAAAACTGCATTCCAAGATGATGGAATTTGCGCCAAATTGAACTTTTCACAATGATTTATATTTCAACTCAGACTATTTGACAAAGTTGGTTTCAAGCTAAGTTTCAAAGTAAAAGTTGACCAAAACTGCATTTCAAGATGATGGAATTTGTGCAAAATCGAACTTTTCACAATGAGTTATACTTCAACTCAGACTATTTGACAAAGTTGGTTTCAAGCTGAAATCCAAAGTAAAAGTTGACCAAAACTGCATTTCAAGAACAAGGAGTTATATGCTAACTCAGACTATTTGACAAAGTTGATTTCAAGCTGAAATTGAAAGTAAAAGTTGACCAAAACTGCATTTCAAGATGACAGAATTTGTGCAAAATCGAACTTTTCACAAAGAGTTATAGTTCAACTCAGACTATTTGACAAAGTTGATTTCAAGCTAAAATTCAAGTAAAAGTTGACCAAAACTGCATTTCAAGATGACGGAATTTGTGCAAAATCGAACTTTTCACAAGGAGTTATATTTCAACTCAGACTATTTGACAAAGTTGGTTTCAAGCTAAAATTCAAAGTAAAAGTTGACCAAAACTGCATTTCAAGATGACGGAATTTGTGCAAAATCGAACTTTTCACAAGGAGTTATATTTCAACTCAGACTATTTGACAAAGTTGGTTTCAAGCTAAAATTCAAAATGAAAGTTGACCAAAACTACATTTCAAGATGACGGAATTTGTCCAAAATCGAACTTTTCACAATGAGTTATAGTTCAACTCAGACTATTTGACAAAGTTGATTTCAAGCTAAAATTCAAGTAAAAGTTGACCAAAACTGCATTTCAAGATGACGGAATTTGTACAAAATCAAACTTTTCACAATGAGTTATACTTCAACTCAGACTATTTGACAAAGTTGGTTTCAAGCTGAAATTCAAAGTAAAAGTTGACCAAAACTGCATTTCAAGATGATGGAATTTGTGCAAAATCGAACTTTTCAAAAGGAGTTATATTTCAACTCAGACTATTTGACAAAGTTGGTTTCAAGATGAAATTCACAGTAAAAGTTGACCAAAACTGCATTTCAAGATGACGGAATTTGTGCATAATCGAAATTTTCACAATGAGTTATGTTTCAACTCAGACTATTTGACAAAGTTGGTTTCAAGATGAAATTCACAGTAAAAGTTGACCAAAACTGCATTTCAAGATGACGGAATTTGTGCATAATCGAAATTTTCACAATGAGTTATGTTTCAACTCAGACTATTTGACAAAGTTGGTTTCAGGCTAAAATTCAAAGCAAAAGTTGACCAAAACTGCATTCCAAGATGAGGGAATTTGCGCCAAATTGAACTTTTCACAATGAGTTATATTTCAACTCAGACTGTTTGACAAAGTTGGTTTCAAGCTGAAATTCAAAATAAAAGTTGACCAAAACTGCATTTCAAGATGACGGAATTTGTGCAAAATCGACCTTTTCACAATGAGTTATAGTTCAACTCAGACTATTTGACAAAGTTGGTTTCAAGCTAAAATTCAAGTAAAAGTTGACCAAAACTGCATTTCAAAATGACGGAATTTGTGCAAAATCGACCTTTTCACAATGAGTTATAGTTCAACTCAGACTATTTGACAAAGTTGATTTCAAGCTAAAATTCAAGTAAAAGTTGACCAAAACTGCATTTCAAGATGACGGAATTTGTACAAAATCAAACTTTTCACAATGAGTTATACTTCAACTCAGACTATTTGACAAAGTTGGTTTCAAGCTGAAATTCAAAGTAAAAGTTGACCAAAACTGCATTTCAAGATGATGGAATTTGTGCAAAATCGAACTTTTCAAAAGGAGTTATATTTCAACTCAGACTATTTGACAAAGTTGGTTTCAAGATGAAATTCACAGTAAAAGTTGACCAAAACTGCATTTCAAGATGACGGAATTTGTGCATAATCGAAATTTTCACAATGAGTTATGTTTCAACTCAGACTATTTGACAAAGTTGGTTTCAAGATGAAATTCACAGTAAAAGTTGACCAAAACTGCATTTCAAGATGACGGAATTTGTGCATAATCGACCTTTTCACAATGAGTTATAGTACAACTCAGACTATCTGACAAAGTTGGTTCCAAGCTAAAATTCAAAGTAAAAGTTGATCAAAACTGCATTTCAAGATGATGGAATTTGTGCAAAATCGAACTTTTCACAATGAGTTATAGTTCAACTCAGACTATTTGACAAAGTTGATTTCAAGCTAAAATTCAAGTAAAAGTTGACCAAAACTGCATTTCAAGATGACGGAATTTGTGCAAAATCGAACTTTTCACAAGGAGTTATATTTCAACTCAGACTATTTGACAAAATTGGTTTCAAGCTGAAATTCAAAGTAAAAGTTGACCAAAACTGCATTTCAAGATGATGGAATTTGCGCAAAATCGAACTTTTCACAATGAGTTATGTTTCAACTTAGACTATTTGACAAAGTTGGTTTCAAGCTAAAATGCAAAGTAAATGTTGACCAAAACTGCATTCCAAGATGATGGAATTTGCGCCAAATTGAACTTTTCACAATGATTTATATTTCAACTCAGACTATTTGACAAAGTTGGTTTCAAGCTAAGTTTCAAAGTAAAAGTTGACCAAAACTGCATTTCAAGATGATGGAATTTGTGCAAAATCGAACTTTTCACAAGGAGTTATATTTCAACAGAGACTATTTGAAAAAGTTGATTTCAAGCTGAAATTGAAAGTAAAAGTTGACCAAAACTGCATTTCAAGATGACAGAATTTGTGCAAAATCGAACTTTTCACAAAGAGTTATAGTTCAACTCAGACTATTTGACAAAGTTGATTTCAAGCTAAAATTCAAGTAAAAGTTGACCAAAACTGCATTTCAAGATGACGGAATTTGTGCAAAATCGAACTTTTCACAAGGAGTTATATTTCAACTCAGACTATTTGACAAAGTTGGTTTCAAGCTAAAATTCAAGTAAAAGTTGACCAAAACTGCATTTCAAGATGACGGAATTTGTGCAAATCGAAACTTTTCACAAGGAGTTATATTTCAACTCAGACTATTTGACAAAGTTGGTTTCAAGCTAAAATTCAAAATGAAAGTTGACCAAAACTACATTTCAAGATGACGGAATTTGTCCAAAATCGAACTTTTCACAATGAGTTATAGTTCAACTCAGACTATTTGACAAAGTTGATTTCAAGCTAAAATTCAAGTAAAAGTTGACCAAAACTGCATTTCAAGATGACGGAATTTGTACAAAATCAAACTTTTCACAATGAGTTATACTTCAACTCAGACTATTTGACAAAGTTGGTTTCAAGCTGAAATTCAAAGTAAAAGTTGACCAAAACTGCATTTCAAGATGATGGAATTTGTGCAAAATCGAACTTTTCAAAAGGAGTTATATTTCAACTCAGACTATTTGACAAAGTTGGTTTCAAGATGAAATTCACAGTAAAAGTTGACCAAAACTGCATTTCAAGATGACGGAATTTGTGCATAATCGAAATTTTCACAATGAGTTATGTTTCAACTCAGACTATTTGACAAAGTTGGTTTCAAGATGAAATTCACAGTAAAAGTTGACCCAAAACTGCATTTCAAGATGACGGAATTTGTGCATAATCGAAATTTTCACAATGAGTTATGTTTCAACTCAGACTATTTGACAAAGTTGGTTTCAGGCTAAAATTCAAAGCAAAAGTTGACCAAAACTGCATTCCAAGATGAGGGAATTTGCGCCAAATTGAACTTTTCACAATGAGTTATATTTCAACTCAGACTGTTTGACAAAGTTGGTTTCAAGCTGAAATTCAAAATAAAAGTTGACCAAAACTGCATTTCAAGATGACGGAATTTGTGCAAAATCGACCTTTTCACAATGAGTTATAGTTCAACCTCAGACTATTTGACAAAGTTGGTTTCAAGCTAAAATTCAAGTAAAAGTTGACCAAAACTGCATTTCAAAATGACGGAATTTGTGCAAAATCGACCTTTTCACAATGAGTTATAGTTCAAACTCAGACTATTTGACAAAGTTGATTTCAAGCTAAAATTCAAGTAAAAGTTGACCCAAAACTGCATTTCAAGATGACGGAATTTGTACAAAAATCAAACTTTTCACAATGAAGTTATACTTCAACTCAGACTATTTGACAAAGTTGGTTTCAAGCTGAAATTCAAAGTAAAAGTTGACCAAAACTGCATTTCAAGATGATGGAATTTGTGCAAAATCGAACTTTTCAAAAGGAGTTATATTTCAACTCAGACTATTTGACAAAGTTGGTTTCAAGATGAAATTCACAGTAAAAGTTGACCAAAAACTGCATTTCAAGATGACGGAATTTGTGCATAATCGAAATTTTCACAATGAGTTATGTTTCAACTCAGACTATTTGACAAAGTTGGTTTCAAGATGAAATTCACAGTAAAAGTTGACCAAAACTGCATTTCAAGATGACGGAATTTGTGCATAATCGACCTTTTCACAATGAGTTATAGTACAACTCAGACTATTTGACAAAGTTGGTTCCAAGCTAAAATTCAAAGTAAAAGTTGATCAAAACTGCATTTCAAGATGATGGAATTTGTGCAAAATCGAACTTTTCACAATGAGTTATAGTTCAACTCAGACTATTTGACAAAGTTGATTTCAAGCTAAAATTCAAGTAAAAGTTGACCAAAACTGCATTTCAAGATGACGGAATTTGTGCAAAATCGAACTTTTCACAAGGAGTTATATTTCAACTCAGACTATTTGACAAAATTGGTTTCAAG